>CM028129.1:46680000-48142500 GCA_016271365.2 Neoceratodus forsteri | reverse complement strand
GCTATGACAGTGCACCTGTATGCATTCATTGAATTTCATTTGCACATGGTCCTGAGGTGGCTTAGTACTCAAACACTCAATACTCTGCCCCCTACAGAGACTTCCAATACCATGAAGTCCACTGGAATTCTGCGATTCTGCAGCCACAGAATTTTTCACAGAATTTGCATCATGCCACAGGATACTGTAGGTTCTTGGTCATAACAGGGATCGCAAAATAGCAATCATCATTTGGGCGAGTGTACATTGCTGAAAATTAATTATGGTGATGTACACTTGTGGTGAACTGCAAGGCACCCACCCTACTTAAGGATTCTCAACTCCAGGGGGGTGCATGTTGGGAGGTGCACTTCTTTAAAAAAAACAAGACTGCCTGCCAGCAAAAAAAAAAGCGCCACTCCAGACCCGAACTCTGCACCCCCAACTGACCACCTTCACCACTATGCTAGCTGACCAGCTTAGCAGCTGCCTGCAACTCTCTGTCCCACATACCTCTCTTCCTCTCCTCCCCACACATGTGCACCCGAATACATGCACGTATGCTTCGCCTCGCCACCAGGTATCCGGTCACCACCCTGCCAAGTAGCCCTGAACACAGGTGCCGTAACTGAGTTACCATTTTTGTAAGCGCTCAATTGCAGTCACCATGTTCACTGGATACCTACAGGATATATACAGTGCCACAGAATTTATTGTTCTTGGTGAATTTTCATTCAAATAAACAGTTTTTCTATAGTGCACAGCTCTCTTCCTGCTTTCATATATCCTAAAGTTCCTCTTCTGTTCTCGGTATGCAATGTCATCAATGAGATCATATCATATTTTAGCTAAGAGCAGGACTGCATTCTGACACAGAAATGAATAAATCATGCCACAGAAATCAGAAAATGCTGCCACAGAAGTCTAGAAGTCCTGCCGCAGAATTCAGGAAAAGGTGCCGTAGAACACTAGGGGCCCTGCAGTACTGTACAGCGCTAACTGCTGAACCAAGGAGTAAAATTCAGTTTGTGTGGAACAAAATATGTTGTGCTAAACATTTCAATATGATGTCCATTGACTTCAAATGACTTACAATTATAGATGCCAATTTTTTTTCTGCCCGCCAAACCTGTAAAAAGTTTCATTTTTCACAATTGCAGGATTTTGCTATAGTTGGCAAAAGCATTTGCAGAAAATGTTTATTGCATAACACCTTAACTTACAGTAAAAGAAAGTTTTGTAGAGAGACATATTTTTTTCATTTTGCCAGAAAAACTCTATATGAAATATAAAGTATTGTATGAATTTTTTTTGTCATGTCAGGGTTTTCATATTATTGTGGGGTACACATTAAGCATACGGCTAATGCCAGCTGCCATCCCTTTAAGAGCTCAGGACAAATGTAGAAATTTATGCTAATTATACTAATTACTGTGTTAGCAGGGGCTAGGAAATCCCTTAGGCCATTAGTTCTCTCACTTTGTGATAGTGAGCCTCCCCAAGTCATGGAACAGATTCCGAGCCTCCCTCAAATTTAGAAAAAATCTTGGGCCTCTCCATACAAAAAAAAATCATATTTTTGCACAGTACACCAGGAATCAAGTGGGACTAATAATGTTGATGGAGTATATTCTCTTTTTGTTCAACTTACTGTTCTCAATCCCCAACCCCACACCCTAGGTTATCCTTGTCACTGCACTCTTGGATCCTTATTACTCTACTTCCTCTCTCTCTCTCTGAAGCAACTAACCTAGCCACATCATCTCTGCCCCTCTTTCCCTGTTAAGCAACTTCTGGTTCCCTTACCGAGGTCACACATGAAACTTGCATTGGCTCAGTATGCCTTTCCCAGATACCAATTTACATATAAATAAATACTCACTGTAGAAACAAGCCACAACTCAGTGTGCCTTTCCCAGTCACTAATTTGCATATAAGCACCTACTGTAGAAACAAGCCTTGACTCAGTGTGCCTTCTTAGTCATCAATTTACATGTAAATATACACCTACAGTATAAACAAGCTTTGGCTCAGGGCCTTTCCTGGTAACCAATTTGTGCATAAGTAAAGAAATTCACCTGCCATTATCCATATTTAGTTTGCTTCATCCCTTCACACAAAACATCCAAAACTTAAAATTTAAATATTGTACATTATCAGACTCAACTGGGCCTCCCCTGAAACAGCATGGGGCCTCCCTTGGGAGGCCGGCCTCACCATTTGAGAACCACTGCCTTAGACTAATCTGTCAGTCGGTCAGTCAGAGTCTGAACCTCATGGAGAGATGTGCCTACTGCTCTCTATAAATAAACTTTTTATGCACTTATTTACTGTGTCCTGCTCAGTTTGTCACAGTACCAGCAAGGGGTCCTCTCCAACAGTAGCTGAAGGATCTGGCAGACTGAAGAGAATGTAAAGGTCTTTTAGTGGCAGATCAACACAAAAACACTACACATGGTGGGTAATGTTGCCCTTCTTCTGTTGATACCCCATCTCGCTTGTCTGTGTCGCTGGGTAACCAAGTCATCACCCCAGTATGCTTGCACAGTATGAATGCTACTTATACCACAGTCTTTGCTGCAGAGAGAAACACTGAACTGTCTCCTGGGTATACAGCAGCCTGCAGCCCTCCTACTGTAACTAGGAAGTGAAAAATGAAATTGTTCAACACTGCTGGCCAGCAGCTCCATGACGCAACAGTTAAAAGTTAAACTTTCTCCAGCCCTATGCCCATGGAGCTCCACAGACTTTAACCCCCCCAGCTCCCACCTACTATCAGGGCTCCTCTCAAAACTGTTCCATTTTGCACAGCAAACTCTCTTTATCCCCCCCAGCTGCAGCCATAGTGTCTATTCAAGAGGAGACTGCTCTAAATTCAATAAGACAAAAAAAGGGCTCAGCCTTGCCCCCAACAAGGGATCACCATTGCCTTGTTATGGAGCATGTCTCCCAAACAGCCACTTGACTGCTGCCATCTGTAAAGCCACCCTGCTGCTCTGCTGTGCCCTCCAGCGAATGCAGCTTACCCATGGCTGCTCCCTGTTGATGACATGGCTCAGTAGCCACTCTGCCAGGATTGCTACCACATGTTAAATAAATGTTACCAAACTAAAATAAATACAGGGAGTAGGGCCGACCACAATTGCTCCTGTGCACCCCAACTATCCATTTGAAAGCTACACCGGAGCTCCACTCAGGAAAGTAACTTGGTTCTTGTCACCTCTGCCTCACTACTCCCACTACATGGTAACCACCAAACCTTCCTCCTGCAACCACTGTGTCATGAAGCTTTGGAGCACAGACCTACTGTGGGTGGCTCCGCTCTCCCAACCTGCGGTACAGTTGTTTCACTGCTGTGGCTTCTCATCTGACACTGCTGCAGCTGACACAAAGCCTTTCTCTGCTCCTCCTGAACAGCCAGCACAGAGCACTCCTCTGACCGCTCGTCCACGCTTCACAACTAGCCCAACACCAGAGGAAAAAAAATCATAAAGACTAAAAGAGCCACTAGAGCAAATAAAAAGACTGAGGGGGTTACTGCAAAGGATGGCCCTACGAGGGAAACAAACAGCCCTACAAATAAATAACAAAGACTGCAGGAGTCTACTTGCAGTAAAATAAATAACCAGGGGGGGACAGAAAAAAGATTAGAAAAAATGCAGCATAATACATCAAATGGGACAGTAAACACAAACAGAGGAGCCAAACATAAAGAAAATAAATAATCAAAAGGAGCCTCTGAAGCCCAGCCTAGACAGCAGTGGAGCTAAAAAAGCAGGGCTCAGTACACAAAACCAGGTTGAAGGCAAAGCAGATAAAACTAAAAGAAAGCACAATAACCACAGGGTCAGTAGTACAAAAATAAACAAGCAGCAAATAAAGACAGTAATTTCCAAACATTTGTCACTCACCACAGGAAAATCCCCACAATTTCTGTTGGGGAAGAAGCACAGAAACGTGGCAATCACCATTTTGGCCATTGCACAGCAGCCAGTCAGCCTCGTGGCAAGAATCCTCCATCTTTGTTTGCACAAAACGTCAAAACAGGAAGTGACCATTAACCCCCCTGCTGGTGGCCATCTTGCTACTGTCATATCAGTCAAACCACAGGAACTGTATGTCAAAGTCCAGTGGCCATCTTGTGAAGGGCACTAAATTACCTCACTCCATTGAAATCAATGGCAAACCTATTCAAATGAATGGACACTGCAACAAATAGCTGAGTTTTGTAACAAAACCTTTATTTAAATAACATACAACACTGAATTGAGTGGGAATTGTTTATTAAGATGTCATTTGTTGAACTTTGCTTACAAATAATTGTACTTTTGTCTAAAAAAATAATTTCTTATCGGCACTTCATCTACTCCACGATGTCCCATCTCCTGCATGATGGCAACTCCTTCTCACCCTTACAGCCTTCATTCAGTGAAGCCACACTTGTCTGCAACCACAATGTTCAATGAAGACACAGATATGGGTGCCAGGGTGTCCAGAGTTCATCCTTCACCCACCTCAGGGGCGTGGGGCTTCAAAATCAAAACCATCCTCCATGACATCCAGTTGTTTATTTCGGCTCATGAAGCACCAACTATGCAAGCCATTCAAGATGACCTGGCCTACATTAAAGCTATTTCAACACAGTCCATGGTCCATACCAGCCTACAGCCAGTATCCTTCTCAGCCTTGCCGCACAAAGATGCTGTCGACTGACTCAAACAGTTCCAAGCCTGGATTTCCCTACATGGTTGGACTGATCCTTTTCATATTTCAAATGCCTTGCACTTGTTTCTGAGAGGGACTGCCATTTTCTGGTTCAACGCACTTCTAGAACAAGTCAAAGGAGATACTGCCACCATGTATGCAACTTTCAAACACCATTTTCTCGAAGCACATCTGCCCTGGTTATTGGAATAACTGCTGTTGGAATGGACCATGCAACCCTCTGAGTCTCTAGAAGCATTAAAAGTGGACACTGAGTCATGGTGCAAATGCCTGCAGAAGACTGAGAAAGAGCAAATCACAACCTTTGTATGGGGACTGCTTCCTCAACTACATCTTTATGTAATCCAAAAAACCAACAACCTGGAAGGACACAATCCAAGCTGCATGACTTCCACAAGAGACCATATTAGTGTCCCAGGCCACCAGTGTACAAGCAGCTCAGTCATCACAGTTAGCCGCACTCACAACATGTGTTCAGCAGCCACAATCAATGATAGAGACACTCACCATAACTGTCAATAGTCTGCACCACAGCTCAACTGCTTCTACTGCTACCTCTGTCAATGCTCTTTGACAATTTCAGCAGCCATCTGATCTGCCTCCACATTCACATGAGCCTGTGACCTGCCAGTGGTGTGGATTCAAAGGACACACTGCTGCTGTCTGCCGAAAGCTGAAGTACCTCAACAGAAATCATCCACTGCCACAGAATCAGTAAGATAATCTCAACTACTCCCAGGATCATGGGAACACAGCAACTGACCACCCCTCTGACTCTTGCAATTCACACAAACCACACCCTCTAACTGCTAACTCAGGCACACTCTCACTTCCAGGGGCAAAGATACCTGTCATTAGATCACCTATCCTAGTAAACTATGTGTCTGTAACCATCAGAGATTGGTCCACACACACCTTGGTCGACACTGGAGCAGAAATCTCAGTAATTAACAACAGTATTCTGAACAATCAAGCTATTCATCACATACCTATTTTTTTTCCTTTATTATACCAGGAGAGGCACAGACTAAGCTGAAAACTTGTTTACAGTGGAACCTGGGAGCACAAGAAAGTTAAGTGACTTGCTCAGGGTCACACAGTATGCAAGTGGTGGCTGTGGGATTCAAACCCAGGTCTTCAGGTTTGCAGCTCACAGCCTAATGTCTCTCCAGCTGACCTAAAGTACTTTATCACAGCAAGTACAGCTACAGTACCTAACATAGGTGTGGTCCATCTCAAGCTACACTTTGGCTCACAACAAGCTACTGTCAAGTTCTACCTAGTGCCTAATCTACAACCTGCAGTGATTCTTAGCCTTGACTTCCTCAGAGCTCACAAAGTCATCCTAGGCTTTGCATTGAACAATCTGTCACTAGACTCTCAGAGGCAACTCACAGCTACAGACTCAGTTACTGTGCCTCCTCAATCAGAGATGGTTTAGATTGCCAAGATTCATGGTGAACCACTTCCACAAGGCGTTGTTGGCATTGTTACAGGATCCCCCACTCTGCATTCATCATGTTTTCTCCCAGGAAACACCTTGTCTGCAGTGCATAGTGGCACAGTCTTCCAAAAATGCTGCAGATTCACAGATGAGCCAGTAGTCATTTCAAAGCATGCCAACATTGGAAAGTTTGTCTGCTTGTCTACAGGGGACCAGGTCCATCTTGTGCAAGAACCTCAGCCTGGTTCCACCAACTCTAGTCCTGCCAACACTATCATGACCACACCAGCTTCACCAGAGTTACCTCTCAGTAAGAGATTGTCCTCTTCAAAACTTCTAGCATCTCCAACAGAAAGGCATCAACTTTTGAAATTACTGGAGAATTACCCGGGTGTCTTTGTAGGTCCAGATAACAAGCTCAGATGCTGTGATATCCTTCAACACACCATTGAAGTGCAGCCCAACCAGAAACCAATCCGTCAGTGAGCCTACAAAGCGGGACACAAACAGAAACAAGTCCTGGAGGACATAATCAAAACATGCTGGAACAAGACATTGTTGAAGAGTCTACAAGTCCCTGGGGTGCACCTTGCCTGCTAGTGGTAAAGAAGGACAAAGGCTATCATAGTAGACTACAGAAAACTCAATGCCTACATGATGCAGGATGATCATCCCTTACCTACAACCAAAGATGCATTACAGAGTCTTGGTGTGGCCAGCCCTGCTTACTTTACCACTTTAGACCTTTACAGTGGGTTCTATCAAGTTTCCATTGATCCAGCTTCTCATCCATACACAGCATGGTGCTGACACTTGGGACTTTTTCAGTTCAAACGTCTGCCTATGGGACTCCGGAATAGTCCAGCCACATTCCAACGTGTTATGGAAGCCATACTACATGGATTGTCTTGGAATTCTTGCCTAGTCTACCTGGATGATGTTATTGTCTTCAGCAGAATTTTGCCAGAGCATCTCCAACATCTCAAAGAAGTGTGAACATCTCAGACAAGCCAATTGCAAGCTTTGCCCAGAGAAGTGTTGCTTTGCACAGCATCAGATTCATTACCTGGGACATGTTGTTAGTTCTCAAGGCATCTCTCCAGACCCAGACAAGCTCTCGGCAGTCAAAGACTATCCAGAGCCTAACAATCTCAAAGACATTTGAGCTTTCCTGGGCTTGTCTGGCTACTACCAAAAGTTCATTTGCAACTATGCCAAGATTGCAGCTCCACTGTACATCCTCACCAAAAAGGGATGTGACTATACATGGACATCCGAATGCAAAGAGGCCTTTGTAACCTTAAAAGAAAATCTAATACCATCTCCAGTATTGGCCTACCCAAGGTTTGACCATCCCTTCAAATTCTACTCAGGAAAAGATAGCCAACTCGAGTTAAGAAGGGGGATAAAACCTTTTATAGGTACATCAGGGAGCGTAGAAAGACAAAGGGAGTGATAGTGAGGCTGAATAGAAAGGAAGGTGGGGGGACTTGGCTCCCAAGGGGAAGTTAATAACATATGAGTATGCCTGTACCAAATTCCCAGAATTAAAAAGACATTACTTCAAGTTTCGACAAATTTCTGACTCAATAAAGGCCCACCTTCATAAAACGGAAACATGGGTAGAAAATAGGGTTGAGTTATCTTTATTACTTAAAGTAGCTGACCAACCCCACTCTATCTCTAGAATCTACAATGCCCTGCAAAGGCTAGATGATAACCTTCCTTCTGGTGTCCATTACTACTGGAAACAAAGACTAGGGATGACAGATGATAAGAGAACATGGAAACACATATGGACACATAACCACAAAAATATTAGACAAGACAGATACAAACTTCAGCAGTTTTACATTATGCACAACATGTATTACACTCCTGTGAAACTTTACAGAATGGGTAAATTAGCATCTCCCACCTGTATTAGATGTGGAGCTAAGGATGGAGATATCTATCATGTACTATGGGAGTGTGCTAAGATTCTACCCTTCTGGAAGGCAATCTGTGCCTCACTAGCACGGATTACAGGTTTGGAGGACTTTTTTATACCAGAAATCTGCTTGTTGAATAATTTTCACATTGGCATGACCAAACAGAAGAAATCGTTTATGGCCATTATATCGGCCACGGCAAAAACTGTTATCCTGAGACACTGGAAGGACACTATTACCCAGTCAACCATAGAATGGTACAAAGAAATAATGCTTGCATTACAGTTGGAGTCACATATAGCCAAGATGAGCAATAAGGTTCAATCATACAAATTTCAAGTGGGTCCACTGGATACTGTCTTGGCTTCATGGTATACCAAGACCTAGTTGTAGGAATTATCCCCTTGCCAGATACACTTATTTATCCATGTCTCCCCTTTTATGAAGATCCCTAATGATATCTTAACTGGCGTGTGGATGCTGTTTAGTAATGGGTGGTGGGAGGGGTTTTGGGTAAAATCATTTTTCGGGTTAATTTGTTATAGGTTATTTTAGCTCTGTGTACTTTCAATAATACAGGCTGGTAATTATGCTAATATGTTAAAGTCATATTTAACTTGTAAATGCCTGCTGGCACAGTGTTATTCAATGCATATATTGTTAATGTGTCAATAAAATAAACTGAATAAAAAAAAAGAAAGGAAGGTGGGTGGGCAGAGAGGGACAGTGAAAAAGCAGGGATACTGAACTAATACTTCTGCTCAGTATTCACAAAAGAGGAGGGGGGGCGTGCCTAATCCAATTAACAGAAGCACTCTGGTTGGGGGTCAATCCCGTCCTTTCACAGAAGAAAGGATTATGAAAGAACTCCTAAAACTGAAGGTGGACAAAGTAATGGGGCCTGATGGAATTCACCCCAGAATTCTAAATGAATTAAGGGGAGAACTAGTGACACCACTGACTACTCTTTTTAACAAATCATGGGAGGATGGTGTGGTACCTGAGGACCGGAGGAAGGCAGATGTGATTCCTCTTCAAAAAGTGGGAGCAAGACAGAGGCAGGAAACTACAGACCTGTCAGTTTGACCTCTGTGGTAGGGAAAGTGATGGACTCACTTCTGAAGGAAAGAATTGTTGAGTACCTAGAGGAAAGTGGGGCACAGGACCCAAGGCAGCATAGGTTCACAGTGGGAATGTCATGTCAGATGAATCTAATTGATTTCTTTGACTGGGTGACCAAAGTAGAAGACCAGAAAGGGGCTGAGGACATGGTCTACCTAGACTTTAGCAAGGCATTTGACACAGTCTCGCACAAAAGATTAATAATCAAATTAACCAGCCTGGGAGTGGGTCCAAGGGTGGTAGCCTGGATAAAACATTGGCTGGACAACAGGACACAGAAGATAATTGTAAATGGAGTCCACTCTGAAGAAAGAGGGGTTACTAGTGGGGTATCGCAGGGTCCAGTTCTGGGTCCAGTCATTTTTAATGTCTTTATAAGTGGCATTGCAGAGGTACTGGAAGGAAAAGTATGCCTATTTGCAGATGATACAAAGATCTGTAATAAGGCTGATACACAAGGAGGTGGAAAGAATGAGAAGGGACTTGGCAAGGTTGGAGGAACGGTCAGAAATATGGCAGCTTGGATTCAATGCAAAGAAGTGCAAAGTAATGCACCTGGGAAACAAAAACCCAGGAGAAGATTACACAATAGGGGGAGGCAGTAACAACAACAAAACTGGAAAGGGACCTGGGGGTAATCATACCAGATGACCTTAAGGTTAGCAAGCAATGTGAGAAGACAGAAGGGAGGGCTGGGGGGATACTGGGATGTATAGGAAGAGGCATCACCAGCAGAAAACAGGAAGTTGTTACCCCTCAGTACAGACAGTTGGTGAGACCACATCTGGAGTACTGCATCCAGTTCTGGAGACCCCATCTCCACAAGAACATAGACAGGATGGAGGCAGTCAGGAGGATGGTCTGCAAGAGAAGCCATATGAGGAGAGACTAAAGGAGTTTAATATGTATACCCTTGAGGAAAGGAGGGAGAGGGGGGACATGATAGAAACTTTTAAGTACCTCAGTGGAATCAAAAAAGTCCAAGAGGGTAGCATCTTTCAGAAAAAGAGAGATGTGCAAGAACAAGGGGACACAATTTGAAGATAGAGGGGGGACGGCTCAGGGGCGATGTGAGGAAGTATTTTTTCACAGAGAGGGTGGTGGATGCATGGAACAGCCTTCCTGAGGAGGTTGTGAGATCTAAAACTGTGGGAGAATTCAAGAATATATGGGACAGACCTAAGGCAATTCTTGTGGGAGATAGGAAGAAATAGGCTGTTGGTTAACTAGGATCTGCAGCTTATCCTGTAGGTAGGGAAATGGGCAGACTAGGTGGGTCAAGCAGTCCTTATCTGCCGTCAAAGTCTATGTTTCTATGTTCTATGTTTCAGATGCTAGTTCCTTTGCAGTGGGTGCTGTGCTCTGTCAAATACAAGATGGAACAGAATGAGTTGTCTCCTATGCTGGACGCTCTCTTTCCTCAGCTGAGCAGAACTATGGCATCACAGAAAAAGAATGTCTAGCCATGGTATTTGCCATAAAGAAATGTGACTGTTACCTTCTCTACTCCTCCTTTACAGGTATCGTTGATCACACTGCCCTCAGATGGTTATTCAAAGTGAAGGAGCCAGTAGGTAAGTTCACCTGATTGATCACCATGCTGCAAAGCTGCAACTTTGAAATTCAGTATAGACCAGGTTGAGTATACTCAAATGCTGATAGTGTAAGCCAGAGATGGTATCCCTCGGCATCATGCTCAAGAGATGAAGAATCCTGCTTACAAGCTCTTCCCTTCTATACCATGGATGTGTTTCCTTTGGACGCTTCTACAGCACCTCAAGTTGCTTAGCTGCTACCAATTGCTTCTACAGAAAGACACACAAATCCTCACTTCCTGCAAGCAGCCAAAGAGCTCCTCACCTCCTCTGCTTCTGACCTCTCCCTGGCAATGGTCAAAATGCAACAAAGCACTGATCCTCAATTCACAGACATAATCACATACTTAGAGTCTGGAACCTTACCGCAACAAAAGAAGCATTGCCAAGATGTACTTTTCTTTGCTTCACAATGCTTCATCAATAACGGTGTGCTGTTCCACATTTAGACCAAGAAAGGCAAGGACCATCTCATGGATAGAACTCGTGTGCAGCTAGTTGTGCCAGCCTCTCTAATCAATCAAATGTTTCTCTCCACTCATGCCTCTCCACTTTCTGGAGGTCATATGGGAATCCACAGAACTCCCTAAAAGACAAGGCTTCCCTTCTTCTGGCCTCACGTGAACAAGGACATTGTCCCATTTGTCAAATCCTGCCAGCCCTGCTCCCAAAGAAAGCCTCCTGCCAAACTGACAAAGGTACGCCTCATTTCAATGCCTGTAGCCACTGAACCATTCAAAAGAGTCAGCACAGACATTCTTGGGCCTTTACCTTCATGCTCTGACTCTGGAAACAAATGCATTCTTGTTTCTGTGGACTACCTAAGTATTTAGAATGAATCACCCTAAAAGACATCAAAACTGCCACAGTGGCAAGTGCCTTCCTCAACACAGTCATTTTTCATCATGGTACCCCATTGTACTTGCATTCAGACAGAGGCGAGAAACATGTAAACTTCTTGACATCAAAAAGACTCACACAACCAGTTATCATCCACAATGCAATGAATAAATTGAAAGAATGATGTCTACCATTCTCAGCACACTCTCCAAGTACTTGGATGAGACTCACAACACTTGGGATCATTTTGTTCCATTTGTGCAATTTACTTACAACACAAGCCCTTGTGTCGACAGTACAGAGTACACACCATTTTATCTAGTCAATGGACGTCACCCAAGAACTCCACTGGACAGGAATCTCTCACTGCTAGAGGTTGCTAAATCAGCATCTTCCTTCATTATTCCTATGCTGGAACAGCTTGAACTTGCCAGACGTGTTGCAATCACAAATGTTGGGCCACAGAAAATCTGCAATGCAGAAAATGCCAGCAGCCAAGTAGCGTGATCCTTCATTTTCCATTGGGGGCATTGAGAGCTTGTACTGACCTGTCCTCGTTATGGGTGCCATCAAGAAACTGCTTCCCCCTTGGACTGGTCCCTTCTCTGCATGTTCGTCTATGCCACAAGTCTGATGGAAAGCTGGTTCATAACAAAGTCCACATCAATTGCTTGAAGCATGGGTACCTGAGTAACACCCTTCCAGATGACCCCAGTCCACCTAACAATGAAGCTGCACTTGAGCCTGCCATCCTCTCTGAAGCTGAGATCCCTTCAGACAACTTGCAACCAGTTCCTGCTAGGTGTGGGCGAAAGTTGTGAATTCCGCTTTTGTGGAACTTCCGCAAAATTTCGGAAATTTCACCATTGGCGAAACTGGGATTTTCCACAGATTTTCACAGAGTTCTGCAGACTTTTTTTGTGAACTGTGGAAAAATGTATATAAACTGCAGAATTTATTCTATTCACAGTTTAATGAACTGTCAGTGAATAAGCGCATGCTTGTACAACCCCGAGGTCATTCACTGACAAGTCAGTGGGCAACTGGTAGTAGAGGAGAGAGGAGGGCTGCACGAGTAGCCCATTCAGGGCAGGGTGGGGGGGAGCGGGTGAGGCAGATGAACTCTCAGGGTGGGGGGTCCACTAGACACCAGGGAATACTAGGAATACAAAGGGATGAGTTGGTGAACTGCTGGCTGTTTTTTTGTGGATTGAGGGAATCCAGGATAGGGAGGGGGGTCCGCTAGACACCAGGGAAGTAAAATGTTTTTTGGGGCCATAATCAGTGGTTGGGGGGCCACTAGACACCAGGGAGGGGTCAGAGTTTTTGTTTCTTCTTTACCAGGACCCACAGGCCAGTATCCTTGGGTGGGCAGGGGGGATGGGAATCACTAGACAACAGGGATCAGGGATTTTTTACTTGGGATCCACAATCAGTGGGTGGGGGGCCACTAAACACCAGGAGGGTCCGAGGGAGAGATTGGAGTTTTTTTTAATTTATTTATTTTCTGGGACCCCGATCAATGGGGGGGTGGATTAATGAATTAAACTGCAGTTAAAAAAAAAGCATCAAAACTGACCACTAGTAGTGATCCATTCTGCAGATTTTTTTCCCACAGTTTAGCAAATTAACCCACAGTCTGCATATTTATATCCACAGTTTTAAGGTGGAATTTCCAAGAAAGTTGTGAAAATGATTTCTGAACTTTTGCAGAAGTGAAATTTGCACTTTTGCAGAAATTCCACTGGAAGAATTTTTTTTTGCACATCCCTAGCTCCTACAGATCTTTCCACTCCTGACACTGTCCAGTTGGATTCCGTTTTGACCTCCCTGGGACTTCTTTTTCTCAGCCTTCTTTTTCTCTGGACTCTGTTGTACATATACCGGTGTACCAGATTGAGAAGATCTTAATGAAGAAGTTCACCAATGGATCCTGGACTTACAGAGTCAAGGGGTGTGGATTTGACAGTGGGCAGAACTCCTGGGTCACTTCTAATGACCTGAGCCCATCTTATCAGGAATTGGTGTAATCCACACATGCCTCCATTCCCACTGACTGAAAAAGTCAACGGAGGTCTTGAACTTTTGGTAACTGGACTCAGTGATGGTAAACTTGTACATAAATATGCGTTTTCCAGGAAATATTTCTGGTCTGCATTATAGAAATATGAGTGTTATGCAACTGTTACACTTTTATTATGGTAATTCCTATGTTTTTTATAAAAATATGTTCTTTATAAACATTAGTGTGCTGCAACTGTAAATTGCACTGTTATCTTGCATTTTGGGGTATCCTCCAGCTGCTACCCTTCCCTACCATCCCTTCCCTCCTCCCTTCCCTGCACTTTAGCACTTGTGGCATGACCAAGCTTCAAGTCGCTATGGTGTGTTCCCCTTCCCCTGGGACTACTCTGACTGGTCACCAGTGTAGTCCAGATTCATCCCCCCCCCCCAAAGTGGATTATTGTTTAAATCATTTTTTCTTAAAGTTGGAAAAATGTTCTTACCATGCTTACAAATGTTTCTTTAAAATGTCTTATTGTAATGTTAACATGCTATTGCTTTGTTCAAGTGGTGCTCACATTTACTGTCCCGGTGGTGATGTGGAGTACACATTAAGTATGGGGCTAATGCCAGCTGCTATCCCTTTAAGAGCTCAGGAAAAATGTAGCAATTTATGCTAATTATGCTAATTACTCTGTTAGCAGGGGCTAGGAAACCCCTTAGACTAATGTGTCAGTCAGTCAAAGTCTGAACCTCATGGCAAGAAGATGTGCCTACTGCTGTCTATAAATAAACCTTTTATGCACTTATTTACTGCATCTGATTCAGTTCGTCATGCTACCAGCAATGGGTCCTCACCAACAGCAACTGAAGGGTCTGGCAGAACAGAGAGAAGGGAAGGGTCTTTTAGTGGCAGACCAGAAGCAAAACACCACATTATGCAGAATTTTGCAGATTTGTTTCCACAGTACGAGAACGTGAAAAAATACAAAAAATGTCAATTTTGCCCAGTTGTAGATATATGACTTACACAACTGATATTTCACACATGCTGCAAATTTGCCAATATTGCACAAATTTAACTTTATGCTCACCATTTAACACCAAATTCACGGCTATTGAAAATCTGCAATTTTGGTTAGTCAGCACTATTTTCAGTTTGCATAATTGTCACATAAGAAGTTCATCAGTACTGGATTAAAGCCTTATTGTCAGCATGGTATCTACCTCTGTGGATGTACAGTAGGTTCAGACATGGGCAGGATGCTGTGCACTCAAAACAGAAAAAACAAACTAGCTGGTTATGTTTAGTGGTCAAATTTATTAGGCAAATATCCTTTGTAGAACTCAGTAGAAACAAGTTCTAACAAGCATTTGTCAATGCTGAATGTTGATTGCATTGGTCCATTGAGCTCGCTCACTGGCCCTGTGTCACTCACTCGTTCTGTTTCTCCCAGTGCAGCAGGCTGCTCTTTTGTACTGGGCTCCTGCCTGCATTGGCACGTTTATCTGCTCACAAAGAAATCTGCAGCTGTCTCGACAGACCTCTGTTGAGGTAGGTCACTCCCCTTCTCTCACTAGCTCATTCTGTTTCTGCTGGTGCTGCAGGTTGCCCTTTTGAACTGGGCTCCTGCCTCTGTTGGCAGCTTCTTCTGCCCATGAAGAAATCTGCAGCAGTCCTGGCACAGGTCCGTTGAGCTAGCTCACTCCCCCTCTCTCGCTCATTCTGTTTCTGCAAGCGCTGCAGGCTGGCCTTTTGTACTGGACTCCTGCCTGCGTAGCCACCTTTTTCTGCCGACAAAGCAATACACAGCAGTCACAATAGAGGTCTGTTTAGCTCGCTCACTCCCCCTCTCTCAATTGCTCATTGTGCTTCTGCCGGCGCTGCTGGCTGCCCTTTTGTACTGGGCTTCTGCCTGCGTTGTCACCTTTTTCTGCCCACAAAGAAATCTGCAACTGTCTCGACAGAGCTCCATTGAGGTCGCTCTCTCTCTGCCTGTCGCACTCGCTCATTCTGTTTCTCCTGGTGCTGCAGGCAGCTCTTTTGTACTGGGCTTCTGCCTGCATTGGCAGATTTTGCTGCCCACAAAGAAATCTGCAACTGTCCTGGCAGACCTCCGTTGAGGTGGGTCACTCCCCCTCTCTCACTCACTCATTCTGTTTCTGGTGGCGCTGCAGGCTGCCCTTTTGTACTGGGCTCCTTCCTCTGTTGGTGGCTTTTTCTGTCCACAAAGAAATCTGCAGCAGTCCTGACACAGGTCCATTGAGGTAGCTCACCCCCCACCTGCTCATTCCATTTCTGCCGGTGCTGCAGGCTGACCTTTTGTACTGGGCTCTTGCCTGCATTGCCACCTTTTTCTGCCCACAAAGAAATCCACAGCAGTCACAAAAGAGCTCCGTTGAGCTCGCTCACTTCCTCTCTCACTCGCTCATTGTGCTTCTCCCAGCGCTGCAGGCTGACTTTTTGTACTGGGCTTCTGCTTGCATTAGCACCTTTTTCTGCCCACAAAGAAATCCGCAGCTGTCCTGAGAGAGCTCTGGTGAGGTTGCTCACTCTGCCTGTCTTACTCGCTCATTCTGTTTCTCCTGGTGCTGAAGGCTACCATTTTGTAGTGGTCTCCTGCCTCTGTTGGCACCTTTTTCTGCCCACAAAGAAATCTGCAGCAGTCCCGACAGAGCTCTGTTGAGCTTGCTCACTCCACCTCTCTCACTTGTTTGTTCTGTTTCTTCCGCTGCTGCAAGCTGCACTTTTGTACTGGGCCCCTGCATGCATTGCCGCCTTCTTCTGGCCACAAAGAAGTCTGCAGCAGTCACGATAGAGCTCCGTTGAGCTTGTTCACTCACTCTCCCTCTCTCACTGCTTGTTCTGTTTCTTCCACTGCTGCAAGATGCACTTTTGTACTGGGCCCCCGCGTGCATTGCTGCCTTTTTCTGCCCACAAAGAAATCCGCAGCAGTCCCAACAGAGCTCCATTGAGTTCACTCACTCCCCCTCCCTCACTCGCATATTCTGTGTCTCCTGCTGCTGCAGGCTACCCTTTTGTACTGGGTTTCTGCCTGCATTGCCAGCTTTGTCTGCCCACAAAGACATGTGCAGCAGTCCCAACACAGCTCCATTGAGGTCGCTCACTCCCCCTCTCTCACTCGCTCATTCCATTTCTGCTGGGCCTGCAGGCTGAACTTTTGCACTGGGCTCCTGCCTACACTGTCACCTTTTCCTGCCCACTTAGAAATCTGCAGCAGTCACGATAGACCTCTGGTGAGCTCGATCACTCCCCCTCACTCACTCGCTTGTTCTGTTTCTCCCAGCACTGCAGGCTACCCTTTTTGTACTGGGCACCTGCCTGTGTTGGCACCTTTTCCTGCTACAAAGAAATCCGCAGCTGTACCAACAGAGCTCCCTTGAGGTCGCTCACTCCCTGTATCTCACGCGCTCATTCTGTTTCTCCTGGCACTGCAGGCTGCCATTTTGTACTGGGCTTCTGCCTCTGATGGCATTTTTTTTCTGCCCACAAGGAAATCTGCAGCAGTCCCGACAGAGCTCCGTTGAGGTCGCTCACTCCCCGTCTCACTCGCTCGTTCTGTTTCTGCCAACAGTGTAGGCTGCCCTTTTGTACTGGGCTTCTGCCTGCGTTGCCACCCTTTTCTGCCCACAAAGAAATCTGCAGCAATTGCGATACAGCTCCATTGAGCTCGCTCAATCACTCCCCTTCTCTCACTTGTTCATTCTGTTTCCCCCACCGCTGCAGGTTGCCCTTTTGTACTGGGCCCCTGCATGAATTGCTGCCTTTTTCTGCTCACAAAGAAATCCGCAGTAGTCCCAACAGAGCTCTGTTGAGCTCACTCACTCCCCCTCCCTCACTCGCTCATTCTGTGTCTCCTGCTGCTGCAGGCTGCCCTTTTGTACTGGGTTCCTATCTGCGTTGGTGGCTTTTTCTGCCCACAAAGACATCTGCAGCAGTCCTGACACAGCTCTGTTGAGCTCGCAAACTCCCCCCCTCTCTCATTGACTCATTCTGTTTCTCCCCTCACTGCAGGCTGCCCTTTTGTCCTGGGCTCCTGCCTGCTTTGGCACCTTTTCCTGCCCACAAGGAAATCTGCAGCTGTCCTGATAGAGCTCCATTGAGGTCGCTCACTCCCCCATCTCACTCGCTCATTCTATTTCTCCTGGTGCTGCAGGCTGCCCTTTTATACTGGGCTCCTGCCTCTGTCCGCATCTTTTTCTGCCCACAAAGAAATCTGCAGCAATCATGATAGAGCTCCGCTGAGCTTGCTCACTCCCCCTCTGTCACTCGCTCATTTTGTTTCTCCCACCACTGCAGGCTGCCATTTTGTACTCAGCCCCTGCATGCATTGCTGCCTTTTCCTGCCCACAAAGAAATCCGCAGCAGTCCCAACAGAGCTTCATTGAGCTCACTCACTCCCCCTCCCTCACTCACTCATTCTGTGTCTCCCAGCCACAGGCTGCCCTTTGTACTGGGCTCTTGCCTGCGTCACCTTTCCTATCCACAAAGAAATCTGAGCAGTTCTGACAGAGCTCAGTTGAGCTCGGTCACTCCCCCCGCCCCGTCGCTTGATGCTAATCTGTTCCAAACACTGATTTCTGACAGCGACTCTAGTATTCTGCGCCAGAAGTGCGGAAACACATTTCAGCCAGGATGTGAAAAATGACAGCTGTACTGTTCATAAGGAGGTGTGAACAAATGCCAGTGTTGAAAATCTGGCATGAAAATATTACTAATTTGCAAACCTACAAGGGTGCATGGAACCTGCACAACACATGCTTGTAACACAGTCATTTTATGGGGTTTCATCACAAACTTTTCAACATAGGTGCCGTAAGTGCGAAAACACATTTTGGCCAGGATGTGAAAAATCACAGCTGTACTGTTCATAAGGAGGTGCAGAACAATGGCAATGTTGAAAATCTGGAGTGAAAATATTATAAATTCGTGAACTTACGAACGTGCATGCAAACTGCGCAACGCACGCTCATAACACAGTCATTTTATGGAATATCGTCACCAAATTTTCAACATAGACATTTTAGGACCTCTGCTCATGAACAGTGTCACTGTCATTTTCATAATCTGTCCCGAACACTGATTTCTCACAGCAACTGTGCTATTCTGTGCTGGAATTGCTGAAACACATTTCGCCAGGGTATGAAAAATGACAGCTGTACTGTTCACAAGGAGGTGTGAAAAATGCCAATGTTGAAAATCTGGGGGTGTAGTAACCGCACAACGCATGCTCATAAATCAATCATTTTTGGACTTTTTCCACCAAATTTGCAACATAGGCTTTTTGAGAGCCCAACTCATGAACACTGGCACTGTCATTTTGTTAATTGGTCCTGAAAGGTGGTTCCATGCAGTGACCGAAAAACCACCTTTTGGGGCCGAATAATGCCATGACAGTGATAGAATTCATGAGGAGGGGTCCCAAAAACCCAATGTTGAAAATTATGTGCCAAAGTTCCAAAAAATACCTGAGCTATGCATCAAAGTTGAAAAACCCCTATTTATTCCATTATACAGCTTACCGGCATTTCCTCAGTTCGCAGTCGGCTTTGAAGAGTGCAGACATGTTCCCGGTCCACCAAAGATCATCGCGCCAGACTCCTGAGGTAAGTATGGGGTGAGAGGGAGGTGTGGGGAGGCAGGGTACGCAGTGGATGGGTGCGGGCTGTGGGGGGTCAGGGAGACCACCGAGGGACCTTTTCCTTCTTTACAGGTAAAAAAAAAAAATTACATTGTGGGACTGTTTTTTAATTTTACTGGGGAATGTGGCATGCTGGGGTGGGTTCCCAGTGTGTCAATGGAATCTTCTGTTTGGGAGGGCAGCTGTAGCTGATGTGGGATTGGGTACCCCCATCAGCACACAAGAAAGGGGGGGTGTGTTACATTATGTCGATGGGGATTGGGCACCCCCGTCAGCACACAACAAAGGGGGGATGACATGCCGACAGGAATTGGGCACCCCGTCGGCAGACAACATGGGGGGAAGAGTTACATAATGCCTATGGGGAGTAGGCTCCGCCGTAGGCAACATAAACTGCATGGTACTGAAGCTGACAGTGATTGGGGCCCCCGTCGGCAAACAAACACGGTGGGGGGGCACATGCTGCCTAGGGGGATTGGGCATCCCCTTGGCAGGGGAGTTAATATTGTTTGTAAACACAGTGGCAAGCTGCCACCATGTTCACAAACAATATTAGTGCTTCCAAAGTTCCGCCCTGCAATGACGGGTCGCTCCCTCATTGCTGGAATGGCTGATGCTGCAATGATGAGGCGGCCCCTGATTGCAGTGGCTAAAACGTTAGAAAGTTGTGGCACACTGGCTGAACTAGTCTCAGCAGCAGCATGCCATGGCATTGGAGGAAGCAGGCCAAGCCTTTACAGGCTGTGGGGGCATTGGCCACAACAGTGCCGTGCCTCCACAGCCTACTTCTGGAGAAAGCTGCCGCAATATGTTTCTTGCGCATGCGCGCAATCAACATAAAAAACACCAAGGTGCCCCAGCGTTTCATCAAGTAAGGTTTCTGTTTTGAGTGTGCTGTGTCCTGCCCATGTGTGAATTATGAGGGGGTAGCCAGCCCCAGCGGCAACACCAGCACATCCTTTCTGTGAGGCACCAGCTCTCCCTTCCTGCTGCTGCACATAAGTTCACACTGTTAGTCGAAACTATCAGGTCAGTATATGAATTTTATAATACCAGTTCATACTTTTTTTATTTGTATTGATGAATTT
The DNA here is from genome assembly GCA_016271365.2 of Neoceratodus forsteri. Lineage (NCBI taxonomy): Eukaryota > Metazoa > Chordata > Ceratodontiformes > Ceratodontidae > Neoceratodus > Neoceratodus forsteri. The sequence goes on along the minus strand of CM028129.1, from coordinate 48,122,109 downwards.
CAAGATAAACAAGTTATTTGAAACAGCCTGGTTCAAAGTACAAGTCTCAAGTTAAATATATATCAAAACTAGCATATTAAACACTCATAATTTTATGTTACAGCAGTAGGGGGGATTGTTGATGTTTATGGTTAAAACCATATTGTCCATAAATTGAGTCTGTAAGCAGCTACTTCAGAAAGACCATGGCATTTTCCATGAAGTCCAAGAGTCAGTAATCTGGAGTGAAAACACTCTAATGGATCACAATAATTATCCAGTGGGCCATGTGTCTGAAAACATACAAACATATGAAGAAGCCAGCAGAAGAAGGCATTTGGTCAATCTAGTCTGCTCATATTGCAGGGTCCACAATTTGAGTAACTGACCTTGCCCCCATCCTCACTCCTTCTATCCTTTCCATCTTCCCTACCCATGATCCTTCCCTTCCCCTTTGCCTATCCCAGCATCTCTTAAAGCTGCCAACTGTCTTTAACAAGACCACCTCTTCCGGCAATGCATTTCAAGTTTCCACCAGGGTCCATGAAGAAGTGTTTCCTGACCTCCTTCCTAAACTTCCCTCCCTCCATCTTCGGACTGTGCCCCCTCATGTTATGGTTGCCACTTAGTTTAAAGAGACCCTCCTCATTCACTTTATTTATCCCTTTCAAGTACTTAAAGGTCTCAGTCATGAACCCTCTATCTCTTCTGTCCTCGCTGGAGTACATGTTCAGTGCCCTCAATCCCTCCTCATATGCCTTAACCTGCTGACCTGCTAACATCCTTGTACCCCCTTTTCTGGACATTCTCCAGTAGGTTAATGTCCTTTTTGAGGTATGGGCACCAGTACTGAACTCCATACTCCAGATGTGGCCTCACCAGTGACCTGTAAAAGGGCAGTATAACCTCCTCTCTCCCACTACTGATATCCCTAGCTATTCATCCCAGCATCCTGTTTGCCCTTGCTGTGGCTTTCTTGCAGTGTGTGGAGTGCTTCAGGTTACTTGTGATTATCACTCCCAGATCCTTCTCCCTCTCTGATGCAGATACCTGGACTCAACACAGGTAGTATTCTATCCTGGGATTCTTGACTCTGAAATGCATAACTTTGCATTTTGTCATTTAAGCCAAGCTGCCAGATCCTGGACCACCTCCCCAGCTTCTACAGATCATCATGTAGGTCCTGCATCCCTTGAGCTGTGTCCACTCTGCCACAGGGCTTGGTGTCATCCATGAATGTGCACATTTTGCCCTTGATGTATTTCCCAATGTTACTGATGAAGACATTGAAAAACACCAGCCCCAGCACCAAGCTCTGTGGAATCCCACTGGTTACCTTTCTGGTGCCAGATAACTTTCCCCCTACAACCACCTTCTGAGTTCTGTCCCTCAGCCAGTGTTCTACCCATCTGGTCATTCTCAAGATCCACCAACTTCCTGATCAACCTTTTGTGGGGCACACAGTCAAAGGCCTTGCTGAAATCCGGATAGATGATGTCTTCCGCTTAGCCCCTGTATACTGTCTCAGTGACCCAGTCAAAGAAATCAGTCTGATTTGTGTGACACATTTCCCCCCCATGACCCCTTGCTGCCTCGTGTCCTGGAGACCAATGCTTCTCTAGATATTCTACCAACCCTTCCTTAGGTATGGTCTCACTATTGAGGTCAGACAGACTGGTCTGTAATTTCCTGGATCATCCTTTGGATCACTTTTGTGGAGTGACACCACATGAACTATTCTCCAGTCCTGCGGCACCATGCCTGACTCCAGTGAACTATTAAATAGGCCTGTCAGTGGCTGTGCCAGCTCCTCAGCCAGTTCCCTTGGTAGGCTTGGATGTACTCTGTCCGGGCCTGGTGATTTGTCCACCTTCAATGCTAGCAGCCCCATCTTCACTCTGCCCTCTTCTATCACAACATCTGTGTTCCCTCCCCCTGCTCCTCCTCTCCATCCTGAAGGCACTGGTCTGTCCTTCTCTTTGGTAAAGACAAAACTGAAGTATTCATTTATTATCTCTGCTTTTCCCCCATTATCCTCCAACCACTCCTCCCCTTTCTTAAGCCTAACAATTCCGTCCTTCTTGTCCCTTTTCTTGCTTATACAGCGAAAGAATGATTTCTCCTCCTTCTTATATCCTTCAGCTATTTGCAGCTCCTTCTGTGCCTTAGCTCACCAGACTTCCTTACTTGCCTAACTAACCAACCATAGGTAATTTTCCCTATCCACCTCTCTCTTGGTCTTCCTGAATTTCCTATGGGCTAACCTCTTTTCCCTTACTGTCTGGGTGACCACAGAACTGAACCAACTGGGAGCTTGGCCCTTGTGGTTTTCTCCCTGAGCCTAATGCACTCCTCTGTGGCAACCAGTATTCCTTCCTTAATGATGAACCACCTTTGGTCCACCCCCATTTCTGTTTGATGTCTGCCAGATGGCTCCTTAGCACTTCACCCATCTTCCTGAAGTTCATCCTCATAAAATCCTAGATTTTGGTCTTAGTTGGGATGCTTTCCCTGCTCATATCCAACTGGACCCACACTGTGCAATGGTCACTCCCACCCAGGGGATCCCTGGCCATTATTTTCTGTATATGCTCCCCATTCATGAGCACCAAATCAAGAATTGCATCTACTCTTGTTGGTTCTGTGATGCCCTGAGTCAGGAACCCAATTTGCAGTCCTTCCAGGATTACCTGACTCCTAGCACATGTGGATGGTACAGTCCAGTCCACCTTGGGCAGATTGAACAACAGGTTGGGCAAATGATAATTTGATTGTTAGTCAGGACACTTCTCCAGAGCAAAACAGTTTCACACACTAACCAGAGGAAGACATTTCAAGGGCCTAACAATGACCTAGAAGAAAATATTAATAAAATTCAAAGCAGCCTATAGGAATTAAGCCTTGCAATCAGGCTCAGAGGAGAACCAGAAAAGTACAATTTAGCATTTTATACCTTTGAATTGCAACCATCAAGTAAAATGTCACTCACATTCATCAAAAATGTCTGTGAATAAAATTCTGCCACATTGAAGTGGAAAACATTTGCATTCACTGACCAGTCTTGTGGGTTCATGAGCATGGTGGTACTAAAATTCTATTTCATCCTGCGCTGTGGACAGCAACCTCTCATGCACATATAGCGCAACCTTGGAGCACTCCTGCCCTGTAAATGACAGTCATCATTCCCACCAAGGAAAGCCAAAAGCATTCAACCCAGCCAAATTAATATTTGAAGATATTTTTTAATTAAAGGTGCCTCCCCAGCATCAAACCCCCTACAAGGACGTCATAGTGTAAAACCCACATAACTCTATTAGACCTAGGCAAACAAACTGCACACTATTCATATTAAAGTCACGCAGGCAACAACAGGAAATGACAGAAAATACTGAAATTTATAGCAAGCCATATAGTAAATGTCTTCGGTCTTCGCAATCTGTGTCAGAGTGTCCCTCAGCCGATCCAGTAGAAAAGTCCACCTTGATTTTATCTAAGTATTTTTGGGCCTCAGCTGGGCCTGTGAATAGAAAGATTTTGCCAGAGCATATCATCTTCAGTCTGGCAGGTGGCTGCAGGGAATGGGAAAGCCCCAATTCACAGAGACCCAGCCTCACCATCTCTGCCTGATAGCAAAACTAATATCAGGGAACAGATAAATGCTGGTACCATGAGGTAGAAGGAGCATTCACTTAATAAAAGCCTTTGGCAGGAACTCATCTCAGATATCAGGGCTGGCAGTATAGCTTAGTGGTTAGAGTAATGAGCTATGAAGGAGCTTGGTACATCCAGCAAACCTGGGTTTGAGTTCCACAACCTCCACCTGCATACTGTGTGACTCTGAGCAAGTCACTTAACCACACCAGTGCTCCCGGGTCACCCCTGAAAACAAGCACTTGGGCCTAATGGGCCTTACCCAGTTACCAAAAGAAAATAAAAAATATATGTGCCACCAATGTCTCGATCAGGACAGTTAGTGGTAGGTCTGGCTTGGAAGGCTACCATCAGGGGGTAATAGGATAAGCTTTTAGGAGTTTATCAGCAATGTTTGTTTGTAGAGTTGAATGAAGGAATTTCTTTGCAACAAATTTAAGTAAGTCTAACTCTTCAGTACATTCCAATACTCCCAGCAGGTGTATGTTGCTGGACCAAGTCCCATTTTTGAGATGCTCTAGCCTCAGTCAATGGAGCTTATTTTCCTTCACAAGACCAGAGGTAGCAGCCATTGATTTGCCTTCCGACTTCGTGACTGTTTGCATATTTCTTTGCATAGTGTCAGTTCTGGTCTCTGTGTGAGCACCAAAGTGTTAAAGGCATCCAGCTTTTTATTCAGGTCACCAAATGCCTGTTTCAGCTCTGATTTCAGATCCTCCATCACCGCCAGCAGGGCGGGCATGTTGATTGGCTCTAGATCCTCACCCAGTGGTAGGGACATGCTGTCTTTGGGTACACCACCTTGCTGCTTGCCAGGTTTACTTAGTCCGGCCTCCTGCAGTAAAGTATTGTGAGGTTTCCCATATCTTCAAAAATTAAAAATAGTGTTCACAGATAGATGAAAACAAGTTTTATTCAGCAGTGGTAAGATAATCAAGTCAGAAATGCTTTAAATGTTGTAAAAATAAGATTTTAGGTAAAATAAGAGGTAGAGCTCTTAAGACACCCCATCAGCACAGTGGTAGCACTGCTGCCTGTAGTGCTGACGATACATGTTTGGAAGTGAGCACGGTGCAGAGAGTTGGCCAGGGGGAGGTTGGATTAGCATCCCATGAACAGCTCTCCTCCTCCAGGGCAGAAGGTTGTGGTTTTCAGGCATGCCAGTGACACCCAGTGGAGACTGGGTGTGCAACAGGCAGGACCACCAAGCAGTGAACAGAGGCATCAACCGTTGTCTGTGGGTTGGGTGCGGGACTGCACCTGACCTGCGCTGAAGTCATTGCATGTCTGCACCTCCTGGGGCAACCAAGGAGAAACCCCCCTGAGCACAGAGCAATGTGAAGCTCCTGGACTGCCTTCTAAATGATGTCCCAGGCATAAGCCTCATCCGTGGCCATTGGTGGATCTTGGTCTCTCCCTTCGGGGAGTCCCACTGCAGGGGGCAAGCTACAGGTGACCCAGTCTGAGCAGCCTGGGGGGATGGCGGGAGATCTTGTTCAGACACCAATAAGGGTGTACTTCCCTCACCCAATATTCAGGCAATAAAGAAAGTTGAAAAAAAAGTAGAGCTCTTCAGAAAGCTTTGTCTCCAGTCAGTCACTTAACTCCACCCCTATAAAACCTGTTCCTATTTTTCATAATTATTCATTTCCCCCAGATTTTCCCATCCTCCAACCTGCTGTTAGTGTTTTCCATGACTTTCCCTTTTCTACAGGCAGGAAGCTAAGCAGGCTGCTGTCTTTACTGCCAATTTCAACGTGTAGGTAGCTTGCGGGGGGGGGTGGAAATGTCAAGTGGCTATGCCATCCTTTCCCAGGGATCTGAATACTTCACCACCATAACAAATCTGGCACTTTGCTGGTACAGATATGAGAATATGAAGCTTGTGCAGAAACCTGGGTCTCCCAGGTGACTTACCTATAATGCACTGCTGCCATACCACTCAGGCATCCTTAAACCCCATTGTTAAATAGCATATAATTACTGATGACCCCTTGTTTCAACCCGATTTTGGTTGCTTTCAAATGCCATAAGTGGGTGTAGGTTCACAACCAGTTTTTACGTCATTTTAATCTGACATTTTTGAACTGCTGATCATTACTGGAATCAAGGATAAATCCAGCTTGCATCTGTGAGTCAAGTGATTGTTATTTTATTGATTTATTTAGTTTTTGTTGACCAGGTAAGTGCACTAGACAAATTCTGCCTATTTTCAGGCACGACCCGGGGGAGGAGGACACAGATGAATGCCAACTGACCTTGAACCAGATTAAGCTGTTGGTGGTATTTTTTTAGTGAATGGAGGAAAATTTTCCAGGACACTTGGGAAATTCCCCTACTCGCAGGTAGGGGAACCGGCTGCTGTGTTTGCATGGCAGATGCCTCTGAGATGTCGATGGAGCAACATGTTGGAGCAGATGTACAGTCTGAGCTCGCCTCCCCAGAGGTGGTTCGAGCAGGGGAGAGTGCAAGTACTATGGGTGCCTCTGTGGAGATTTGCAAAGTGGAGCATGGTGATCACCATGCATTGGGTGATTGTGGTTTGGAAGCCGAGTCCCGATTGTCAATAACTGCAATCCCGGTGAGCACTTCGGTGCCTTTATTTCAGACTGTAGCTCGAGAGGTTGTTTCGACAGCATCATCTAAAAACGCTACTGCTGCTGTTCCTTCAATGTTACCGGCTTCTGCTGAGCACTCTGAGAAGCCGAATCTGACAGATTATCATAGAATTAATCACCCAGATGATGTACATACACCAGTAATGCGGAAGAGAACTGCACGAAAAGACTCCTTTCCGACTGGTGACTGGTCGAAGGATAGTGCTTTAGCTGATGCTGGCTGGATTTTCATAGATGGAAAATGGATGCCGGATTTTCAGTGGGAGACGTTTACTCCGGTTTCTTCACACATCAATTCGGGATCTACTGGGAACCCTTTGCAAGGTCAGTCTTTAGATTTGAATGACCTTTCAGCTTCTGAGGGGGAGGGAGCACCTGATATTGCTGATTTCTCCAACACCAAAGAGCCTGGGGGTTCTCCACAGCATTCCCCTCCTACTTCTCCCCTTTGAGCACAACGACACCCTGGGGCCCGTTTTTCTGATTTATTTCGTAACAATAGATGAGAACAAGCACCCAGATGGAATGCAGTTCACCTTCATTATCGTGGCAGCCTTGAGGAACACCCTGATAGACTTTATGTTGCCAGAAAACTGTTAAAAGACTCTCTGAACTTTCAGGCTAGTGATATTTACACTTTAATTAATCTTCGGGGGAAGATACATTCGATGTTAGTTTTAAAACTTTTTCAGGTCTGGACATGTTTCTGAACAGACATGAAAACTGTAAATCACGGCCTCTATGGTTGCCTTTTTGGGCTATCCTGATTACAAAACCCCTACGTAAAGTAGTACATAGTATGTTTAGGAATGAAGGGGTGAACGTGGGAGATATTCATTTTTGGCTAGAACATAAATGTACAGTTTTGGGGCCTCCAGAAGCAGTTATTGATGGTGAAGGTATCTGGGCGGGCAATTGGAAGTTTAGGGTGAAATTGAATATTGTGGGAAATTAGGTGGTACATATTCCTAACAGCTTTTTTCTTGGCAAGGGTCAAGGAGTACAGTATGTTTCTACCCTGGACAGCCCAAGGCCTGTTACAAGTGTGGTAGCAGGAGGCATCTAAGTAGTGCCTGTGACAAAGTTAAATGTGCTCTCTGTGGGGAATTTGACCATGATAGTGGCACTTGACAGCAGTGTCAGTGGCTCAGTAGGTAGCACACTCATCTCTGAGGCCAGGAGAGCAGAGGGCTGTGGGTTCAGTTCCCACATCTGGCACTTGGGTTAATATCCCAGTACTGACACTGTAGTGCAGCATGAGAGGGGTGCTGCACTTCTGAGGTGCCATCTTTCGGATGAAATGTTAAACCGAGGTCCCATCTGCCTGGATTGGTGGTAGTTCAGGTGGATATTAAAGATCCCATGGCACTTATCGAAAAGAGTAGGGGAATTTCCCTGGTGTCCTGGTCAAATTTCCCTCATTCACTCAAAAATACCACCAACAGCTTAATCTGCTTCAAGGTCAGTTGGCATTCATCTGTATCCCCCTCCCCCGGGTCATGCCTTAAAATAGGCAGGATTTGTCTAGTGCACTTACCTGGTCAACAAAAATGAAATAAATAAAATAAACTTGCAGAAATGTTTTTCGTTTCAATGTCTGCGATGAACAGGGTCATGCTTATCACCAGTGCCCTTGGGCTGAGCAAAATAAACAAGGGGGTGTTAATAAGGAGGATCATATTAATAATGCACTGGATAGATATTAGTCTAGGGTTGAGCTCTGTACAGGCCCTGCAACCTCTGCTCCTTTTGCTGTTGCTGACCCTACCTCTTCTGCTCCACCTTCTACTGAGGATCCACATTTTTCAGAATCTGCACAGGCCTGAAGACCTCCCTCTACTGCACACTCTACTGATCCTGATCCTCCGCAACAAATACAACAGCTCTCTGTTGAGGTTTCTGTGACCCCCCCCGCCTTGTGATGCACCCCTTCCTAAACAGAGTGGCAGGCCTCAACCCCCCTCTACTTTAGAGTTTCAAATGCCCTTCCTGAAATGGGTAACTAGAGCTTCTAGTCGACACTTGAGACAATCTTCTGAAATTCCTACTGAGAGTCCTTTCCAGCTTCTTCAGGATCAGGAGGGTGGCTCTGAGTCAGATTTATCCACTAAATCTGGGTTCATTTCTAAAATGGATTGTGAGGAGGAAGGGGGTGGGGGAGCTATGGTTGGCAAGAAAAAGAAAGGGAAGAAACAGAAAAAACAAGATGTTCCAAAACCTTGATGGTAATTTGTTTCCTCTACTCGATTCATGGCAGAAATTAAACTTGCTTCCTTAAATACTTGTAGTATTAAAAATTATAAAAAGAAGATGGCGTGTTTACATTTTTGTCTCACTCTGCAAGCTGATATCATTTTTCTACAGGAAACTAGATTTAACTGTATTAATGCCATTAGATAGGCATTTAACCTCTGGACCAGAGGGCCTACTTTCTGGTCCTATGGGGAGAATGCAGCAGATGGCATAGCCATTTTGTTCAACCATACCTCTGTCCATGTCTCTAGGCTGGTGGATATACACCCTGGGAGGCTTTGCTTTTGGATTGTGTTTATAAGGGTTTCCCTTTACGTCTTATCAGTACTTATGCCCCTCAAGTTAAGAATTTATGGATAGAATTTTTAACAATATTCTGCCATATCTGTTTACCAGGAAACAGGTAATATGGGGTGGGGACATGAACTGTGGTCTGGATGTCAAATTTAAGGATTCTGTCCAAACTAAGGTTTATTGTGATTCCAATGCTTTATTGAAGGTTTAGCTTCCCTTAAGGATGCGTATCGTGAACTTCATAGAGATGTGGGTGCTGCTTACAGGTGAAGTGCTTTTCATACTAGGATTGATTTTATTTTTTTTGTCCAAGTTTTTGTTTCCCCATGCTTTTTTTCTTTGCCTATGTGAATTCTCGGATCATTTGGTTCTGCTTTGTGCAATAAATATGTCCCGGTTTCCTCCAAGGTTTCTGGCTGTAACCTCTCAGTGGAAACTGAATTCTTTATTATTACAAGATTTGGATATGCAACATAAATTGCATTCCCTCCTTGTTGCCCAGAACTCTGTGAGGGCACTATATGATTCTATGGCACTTTGGTGGGAGGATACTAAACTTTCTTTTTTTTTCCCAATTGTTTAACCAGGTGATACACACTAAGCTGAAAGCTTTTTTACAGGTGCAACCTGGGAGCACAGGGAAGTTAAGTGACTTGCTCAGGGTCACATAGTATATGCAAGTGGGGGCTGTGGGATTCAAACCCAGGTCTCCAGATTTGCAGCTCAGAACCTTAAGCCACTGCACTATACTGCCTCCTAGATCCTAGATAAAACTAGATTTTAAGAATTTGTTCATTTCTTTTGGAAGACATAAAAAGTAATCTAGAATATATTGCTTATTTGGATTTGCAGCAACAGTTTTATAAATTGACCTCTTCACTTAATGTTGCTGATGTTAGGGTTAAACAGCAGACAGACATTGTAAAACAACAAATGAGATGTAAGCAACATGACCGAGTGGTGTCTTTGCAGGCTGAAATGCAGTATGGTACTGTAAAGTCACCTTCGGCTGACCCTTTTGCAGCTTGTAAACATCAGGTGGAAAATAAATGAATGGAGGGACTTACTAATTCAGATGGGGCTTTAGTAACCACCACTGTTGGGATGTTACACATTGTTAGGCAGTCTTTACAAAATCTTCAAGGGACTGGGTTTACTGTATGGGCAAAGTGGGATGATATCCTTATATGTGCATTACCAATTCCTTCTGACGTAGTTAATGGGGAGTTGGGATAAACCCATTTCTAAAGAAGAAATTAGGCAGGAGATTACAAACTTGGCCTTGGGTGTCTCCCTGGGGGTGGACTGCCTTATCAATGAGTTTTATAACTTTCTTCTGGATGACATGTGTGATATTCTGCATATGGTTTACAATCAGATTTTGGACACGGGGTTATGCCTCAGGATTTTTTGCCTGCCATACTTCTCTATCTATTTAAAAAAGGTAATAAGACCGATATAGGTAATTGGAGGGCTATCAGTCTGCTCAATATGGACTATAACATTTTATCGGCTATTTTATATCATAGGTTGCAGAAGGTTACATCTCTTTTGATACATCTTGTACAAACTTGCTTGATCCCGGGAAGAAATATTCAGCAAAAATTTTTTTTTTTTGTGTAATGTTCGTGAGTTTGGGTGACAAAGGCGTTTACAGGTTATCTTTTGGCATTAGATCAAACCAAGGCCTTTGACAGGGTATCCAATGATTTTTTTATGGCAGGTGCTTGAACTTTATGGGCTCTCTTTTCGTTTTAGAACTTGGATCAGTCTTTGTTACAAAGGAGCAATAATATTCCCTATGGTGAATGGGGAGATGGGAAAAGCCTTACTTTTACACTGGAGAGTTAGACAGGGTTATCCCCTTAGTCCCCTATAGTATACATTTATTTTGGATCCTGTTGTACGAGAGAGTTTTAGGGATACAACTATTCAGGGATTATCACCATCCCCAATTTTGGAACCTCATAAGTTGGCCATTTATGCTGACGATATAGTTGCTGCTGTTCCAGACTCTGAATCAGGTATGGCAGCTTTGCGGGTTTTAGATGGGTATACCAGTTTGGCTGGGACAGCTATTAATTACTCCAAAAGTAATGGGGTATATGTTGGTGAAGGGGTTCCTACCTCCAGGATTGGGCAAATTTCCATTTCAAGGGAGCCCATTAAAATTCGTGGGTGTCATTTTGGTCCTGGGGATCTGGCCTACCTCAATTGGAAAGAAAAGATTAGAGTAGGAGAACTTAAAGTGCAAATCTGGAAAACGTGGCATTGTCTAAAACAAAAAGGATTTTGATCATTAAAAAATTTTTACTACCTTTATTTTTGTATGTTTGTACCTCTTTCCCCCTTCCAGGATCTTTGGAGATGAGATTGTACAGTATTTTTTCCAAAATGGTTTGGGGAGTCATCTCAATCCGGTTAAACAGGAATTCACTTACTTACCGGTTAAGAGAGGGGGTCTTGGTATGATACACACTTTGGTGTTTTATTTTTCTTCCTTTTTTCTTACACTGCTTCCCCCCAAAATGGGGGGTTGTAGACACCAGTGGGATGGTTGGACAGATCTGCTATTTCGGCCTTTTATATTGAAATGGGGGGACTCAATTCCTAAACTGTGTGCCACCTCAGAAGTCCCAGAATTTGCTATTGCTGCCATCAGAAAACTTAAACAGTGGGGGATTATGAAAGAGCGTCTTGCGACTCTTCCTCGTAAACTTTTATATATGGATATTATGAGGAGAAATTCTGCTTGTCAGGTTGATTTCCCTAGATGTGTACCTTCAAGGTTGGGTAATGCCCTGTGTACTCTAGTTGACAAGCGAATTCCAGTCCACATGTGGGATGTGCAGTGGCTTTGTTGCCATGGCAGACTTGGGGTGAAGGGAAATTTAAAACATAAACCTTTGTTGGAAAGGCAATGCATTCAGGTCTCAACATGGCTCAGTTGGTAGCACATCTGCCTCTAGACCAGAAGGTTGTGGGTTCTCGTCCCACAATGGGATTGGACTTGCACCTAAAAATCGCTGGCATCTGAGTGCAGTATTGGGGGGGGTGCTGTACTGCTGGGGTGTGCCATCCTTCGGATGAGATGTTAAACTGCAGTCCCTTCTGCCCATCCTGGTGGGTGTCCAGGTGGAAGAAAAAGAACCCAGGGCACTCTTTGCAAAGAGAAGGGAAAATTCCCGGTGTTCTGGCCAGCATTCCCCTTCCCATAAACCAGTTCATGCAATTATCCAGGCTGTGTACTGGTCATGATGTGCGATATGGCCGATATGGCCGCCACCACAAATTCAGTCACTTCACTACCAGTCTAGCATTGCCTGTAAAGTGCTTTGGGACACTGTGTATGAAAAGCGCTATATAAATGTGGATTCTTCTTCTTCCTCATTCGTTTGGAGTGTACTGGTCTAGAGGAAACTATGGAGCATTTCTTCTTTACATGTACTGTATATATGCCAAACAATTTTGCAAGATTTGGCTTCTAAGTGGCACTGGGGTTTAACAACACTGGTTACTTATGAGACTTTGGTTTTGGGAGATTATACTGTTTTTTTTGTGAGATTATACTGTTTTTTTTTCAAGCTATCGCCCTAGCACTTTGAATCTGCTGTTGCATGTATAATGCATTTTTTGTGGCAAGCCCGATGTCAATTTTCTTTGCAGCATTTGAATGTTCCAACTTTAACTGCCATCGCACAAATTGCTAATGCAGTTAGTAAACAGAAGGACTTTGAATGAACACTTCTCACAATTCTGAAGTTTCGGATTCTCTGGAAACATATTTTTTGGCTATAATGCTCTATTTTTTCCTTTTTTGTTTAGAGCTGTTTCTGCATATAAGATTTTTTTGCTCATTGTATAGCTGTTTCAAATGCCTTTCTTTCTGATTTTGTTGTGCTTTTGTTTTATTTTGAAGGGGATTTTTTTGTAATTCAGCTTTTGCCATTATTTAACATTGTGATTTATATTATATTTGTTTTTTTCCCTTTCATATTATTGGTTGTGTTTTCAACTTTTAATGCACTGATGTATTATTTTCCTCAATAAAAATTCCCCCTACTCTTATCTAGCATTTGTGATGTTCCAAGATGTAATAATTGTGGGGAGGTAGGACATGTTACCTTTCAATGTCCTAACCACACAAAATGTGAGCTCTGTGAGGAAGTTGGTCATATATTTCTTGATTGCCCTTGCGCTGCAAAAAATAAGGCTTCTGTGATCAGCCCTGATCTGCTGATACAGCAAGCCCAAGATACTGCTAACCCCCCCAAGAAGGAGACTGATATCCCTCAAGACCCCCCCACCCCCACCTCCAAGTTTCTGAGGATCTGCCAGAAGGTGGGGATAGCCAGCCAGGCTCTTCCTGTTGCTCTTCTACCAGTCTGTTATGTAGATAGACCAGAAGGTTAAAAAACATCTGTAGCACTTGTGGTAGATAGCACACCCATGCAGACACCTCACAGGTCCACTAGAAGCACTAATCCTCCAAAACCCAGTAAAACTGTGGAAACAAAAAAAAATATTTCTCCATTCTAGCCAAATGGGGAGATGGGGATGGTGGCCATGAGGAGGTCCTACCCTAATACTTGGATATGGGGGATCCTGAGAAGTTTGAGGACTCAGAAGGCTATAAAACAAAGAAAAAAAAAATAAATGAAAAAAGATAACTTAATTTTTGACTTAGGATGCAGGTTTGTAAAGTGGGCTCTGTGAATGTTCACAGCCTATTAAATCCTACTAAACAGCATACCATTTTTCAACATGTGCTTTCTGCCAAACTCACTCTTTGTTTTTTCCAAGAGACTTGGATGTATACTTCCGATCAAGAGCAGGCTTTTAGAGCAGAATGGATTAGTGGTCCATCCTTTTGGTCATTTGGCCCTGACAGAGCCGATGGCCTTGGTATAGTGTTCTCTTCCTTTGCCTTTTCAGTATCCAAATTAATTGATGCAATTCCAGGGAGGTTATTAATCATAGATGGTTTTCTGGGACCTACAGAATATCGTCTCATTAACTTGTATGGTGCTCAATCAAAGGCTGATAGGGTGAACATGTTTCATACACTGCAACCCTATTTGGTTACCTTAAAACCGGTAATTTCGGGAGGGGGGATTTTAATTGTGAGCTTAAAACCCCCTCCACATCAGCTGGAAAAAAAATCTATTGTGACTCAAATGCATTTCAAAGCTGTATTAATACAACGGATTTGAGAGAATATAGGCCTCTCTTAAACTCACATCCCCATTTTACCTATTCTACAGGAAAACATTTTTCCACTATAGATTATTTTTTCATTTCACATTCTCTTCCTATGTCCTAACTGATGGTGTCTCCCATAGAATTTTCAGATCTCTGTTTTTTATCAATCAGTTTTCAAGAAACTACACATATGAAACCCTGTCATAATAAATGGAAAACGAATGTAGCAACTTTACAGGAGCCACCTGTACAGAAACAACTATATCAATTCTTATGGGCAAGAACTACAGTTAGCTTTTTATAACCAGATAAAGGAGATTAGTGGGAGGATACAAAATTGGAGATAAAAAAAAAAATTGTTCCAAAAGTATGGGAAAATAACCAAAACAAATAGATTTTTTACATATTTACATATTTAAAACTTAGAAAACAGTTACAATATTTATATATGGTAGCTTCAACATCTAGACAGGATTTTTCGGCTCAAATAGACAAAGTAAAAATCGGTATGAAAGCTTACCAACATGACTGAGCCTTAACAGTAAGGGCTATATAATATCCAATTTGAATTCTGACTTAAAAATGTTCACACAAGTCTTTAATAACCAACTTAAATGTCTAGCACAACTGGTCATATCTCTGGTTCAATTTTGTGGTATTCCTGGCAGAAAAAATCACCAAGCTTTGACTACAATAAGAGATGTAATTGAATTTTCTGAAGAAAAACTACTTAAACATTTTATCATCTCAGTGGACCAGACAAAAGCATTTGATAGGGTCTTTCTCCTCTTTCTTTTTTATTCCATAGAACAATATGGAGTTTCGAAAAAATTTGTAAATTGGGTACAATTACTGAATTCTTTAGCTACTGTTAGGCCCATAATTAGAAACCAGGTCTCTCAAAGTGTCAGAGTTGTTATTGGGATTCACCAGGGGTGCCCCCTTAGCCCCCATTATATCAATTCTCTTTGGACCCACTAATTAAAAAAATTAATCAATCAAATCTTTATTTATCCAGGCGAACATCGTTGAGCAAAGCTCATTTGCAAGATGGACCTGGTAAGGTCAAGGTTCAATTTATATGAAATATAACATACAGAGTATGCACAACTTTGAGAAGACAGCAAATGAATACAAAACATCAAATCCATGACACAGTACATTGATATGCTAAAAAACACAAATATAATACATATATACATGATTCATGAAGTAGCCAGCTTGTAATGGGAGGCACTTTAAAACTAACACTTTTTGGTGAAGGGTTAAATGTGTCAGAGATTTACTTAGATAATTTTAAACTCAGGTGATGAGCTGTATGGACAGCTGGAAGATATATCTACAGGGAGTGATTTGTAATTGGCAAGTACCGGCGGGAACAGTGACAAGGGGGATGGATAGGGTGCATACCAGATGTTGTGGCCAGGGGTAGGGAAAAGGATGGAGGGGAGGGAATGGAAAAAGCTGGTGCTATAGAGGGATCAATAGTGGGTCTAGAGAGAAGGGTGGGGGTCAGACTGGAGAAGTAAAAAGCTGAGAGTGTAATGGAGACTAAGTACATAATAAATAAGAAGAATGGATTGTGGTAATGGTTTATGAATTGTGAGGTAACTGCTCATAGGGTGCTGGGGGAGCTACCTTAAATGGTCAGCCAGCTGAGGAGAAAGATGGAAGATTAATCTAATGTTGGCGGAAGCAGTTACATTTTTCTTTGAATATCCTGTTGTATAGATATTTGAAGGCTGTGATAGATATAAGCTTGTTCACTTTCAGTGTCTTCTGCATTGTGTTCCATATAGTAGATAAATATAGCTAATGGCATATCTGCCATGTCGAGAGTGGAATTTAGGCACTTTGAGAATAATGAAGTTCAGACTTCTTAATGCATAATTACTTGATGTGGCTTGTAAAAAACAGTCTGAGATATATTTTGGAAGCTGCTGTGATATTGCTCTGTAAGTCCATAGTATTGCATTCCTATCTCTTCTAAATTGAAACGAGGTCCATCCAAGTGCAGAGTATAGCAAGCAGTGGTGAGTGCTGTATGGTAGGTCTGTGATAAACCTCAAAGCTCTGTGGTATAGTGTATCTAGTTTGTTCAAACATACCGTAGGGCAGCGACTAAATAGGAAGTCAGCGTAGTCTAGTACTGAGAGGAAAGTGGCCTGGACCATCTTCTTTTTTGAATCACTTGTAAGGAAGTGCTTTATTCTATAGTAAAGTCCAAGTCTTTGTCTGAGCTTTTTTAGCAATTCTTCCAGATGTTCTAGGTAGTCTAATCTACTATCTAGCCATACCCCCAAGTATTTGAATTTTGTGACATATTCGAGGTTTTCACCAAGGGCAGTGGATAATTTAAGGAGATCGATTGGGATAGAGTATCCTGCCTGCACCTGTGGGGAGAAGAACATTGCCTTAGTTTTTTTTGCATTCAATAGTAGTTTTTTTTCCAGCAGCTGGTGTTGCAGCATGTCGAATTCTGCTTGTAGTTCTTTGCAGGCTGTTACAGGAGAAGGGTGACTGACATACAGTACTGTATCATCAGCAAACAGGTGTACAGTGGCTTTGATAAGATTTATGTCAATGCTATTGATATATATGGCAAAGAGGATAGGGCCAAGGATAGATTCTTGTGGTACTCCTCTTTAGTAAATGATCTGTCCTTATGGAAGGGTATTGCATATGGAGTCCAGGGTGAGGAATTTGCACATTATAGCCTATGCTGATGACATTTATTTATTTTTTACATCATTATCCAATTTAGATTTATTTAGGCAGGAAATGGGGAACTTTGCAGCGGTTTCAAATGCGAAATTAAATTTGAGTAAAAGTAAAGGCTTAATTATTGGTCCAGAAGGGGTTTTAAAAGAAACTCATGGGGGAATTGAGGTAGCATCAGATCCCCTGAACGTTTTAGGTATTTTCTTTAGTCCAAGGAATTTACCCTCGCAGAACTGGGAAGCTGCACTATGTCAGGCAGAAATGAAGGTTCAAAGATGGAAGGCATGGAAATTGTCTAAGTTTAAAAGAATCCATATAATTAAACATTTCACAATTCCCCTTTTCTTATACATAGCAATGATATTCCACCCATTTAGTATTTGAGACTAGACTTTATAATTGTTTTTTTCAAATGCTTTGGGGGTCCAGACGTAACCCAATTAAAAGATGCTTTACTTATTTACCTAAAGGACGAGGGGTCTAGGGATGGTGGATCCCATCATCTTTTTTCACTCCATTTTTTCTCTCAAACTATAAAATGGGGCTTATGTCCTACGGAACAGCCTAATAGTAGATGGATCACAAAGACTATAGGTTCCTATTTTTTACTGTGGAACCCACATCCCCCAAAACCACACATTAGGCTCAAGTTACCTATTTTTTTAAAACCATCAGCTCGGAAACTTAGGAAATGGGATCTGACAGATAACATTATTAAAAATAATTCTGCAAAACAATTATATAAGGTGATATTTGCTTTTTTGTTCCCCCTAATAACATTTTTTATTTAAGATTCAATTTTCACAATACAACAATAATGCATAGTGCAACTTCATATACAGATATTAGCTTTAATACATCCTGATATTCCAGTTTTTAAGAACTGCTCCCCTGACCATGTGGACTCGGTCCTTGTTCAATTAAAGAATGAAAGGATATCTCCCCATATGTGGGAGATATTATGGCTATCTATGTACAGTCGCTTAAATGTCCATGGTAATTGGAAACAAAGTGTTAGGGGATAGAATTTGCCCATATCCCACATGTACTGCAGCAGAGGAAACAATGCATCACTTTTTGTTTGACTGTTCTTTTTCAGTAGCATTTAGGAGTCAAGTGGAAAATGACTTGGCTAACTGTGTTAACTTATCACTGTTTTGTGTTGGGCATATACCCTGTATATTTATGTACTTTTCACAAAGAAACTTTAGCAATATTTTTTTATATTTTGAGATTTTATTTATGGCTCGCCAGATGTCAGTGGGTCCTATACCAGAAACAAATGTCCTGTGAAACCTTTTCTGTTTTAGTGGGTCGAACAATGAGGACAGTGTTTCAGAAGGACAAGTTACGGGTTTCTCCAATAAAAGTAATAAGGTGGTGGAAGGGTTTTGTTATTTTTATAAAATATAAATAAGTTTAGGGTGAGGAAACCTTGATTATTTAGTTTGAATTTATTAAATTTCATTTAAAGTAGCCATGGAAGGATGTAATACTTATTTACTTTAGTTATAATTTATCTACTTTTTGTATGATTTACGGTGATTTGTCAGTTTGAAAGTGATTTATTGTGTTTTGTACTGCTTATTTTGTGTTTCATCACTCTTTTTGTATATATTTGTTTTTTTATGTTATTATAATAATTCCCCTACTCTTTTCGAGAAGTGCCATGGGATCTTTAACATCCACCTGAACTACCACCAGAACAGGCAGATGGGACCTCGGTTTACTGTCTCCGCCGAAAGATGGCTATTGGATAGGGTCAACTTGCATGAACAAACTGAGTGACAGTTATTTCTGTTAAAGAACTAACCTTCATCCTGCCAATGACAGCCCGCATCAGAAAGTACCATACATGCTGTGAATGGGAATTGGAAGGCTGAAGCCTGTGGTTCTTTGGGGGGGAAAAGCTCCTCCCCCATCCTCTACTTAAATCATCCAGGAACACCCTCTGCTTAGAGCAAGTCGCACTCACCGGTGCTGAGTGGCTCAGGGGCTGTCTCTTTCTCTCTCTCTCTCCCTGTGCATTGATGCCCCTCTCATCCCTTCCTTCATCTCTGTCCCTCCCTTTCCTTGTTTGCTCTCCCCATCTCTTGCCCTCGGTCTTTCCTACCCCCCCTTCTCCTGTACTTTGTTTTTTCTTTTCTTGGGGCTTCCTTCCTCCTCACCTGATTCTCTTCGTCAGTGCAGCCCGTACCGCTCACAGTGTCTTTCCGCCATTCTAGCCACCGGCCTGTTCCTCGCTTCCAGCTCTCCTCCCACTGGTTCCGTTTGCTACTGCACTTCTCGCGCTGCCTCCTTGAGGCCTGCCAGCTCACTCCTGTTTCTCCTGGTCTGCTCCCCTGCTCCCTGCATTGGAGCATTCATTGCCGCAGCACTCTCACCTGTAGGCAAGCACCGCCAACATGCTGTGTTTTCCTCACCCCTCCTGATGCTCAACGTGGCGGGGACCCTGGATTGCTCCTGCTTTGGATCTCTCACACCTGCCATAGTGGCAAGGCACCACTTGACACTGTTTCTTCGTTTGGATCTG
The DNA here is from genome assembly GCA_016271365.2 of Neoceratodus forsteri. NCBI lineage: Eukaryota > Metazoa > Chordata > Ceratodontiformes > Ceratodontidae > Neoceratodus > Neoceratodus forsteri. The sequence goes on along the minus strand of CM028129.1, from coordinate 48,102,858 downwards.
TTTCTCCTCTCCTTGACTTGAGTTGCAGATATTCCCTGGGGATGACTCCTTGTAAGTTATCATGGGTCCTCTATGTGTAAGCAGGGCAGCTGTGAATTTGACGTTCACTCTGTAAGCGCTTTCAAGGTCCTTTGATTACTGGTACAGCATTCCCTCCTTATTATGGAGCTGTATTATTTCTCTGTTATGCAGTCCAATGTTATGTCTGATTTCAGTGCTGGCCAGTTTTCTCAGTCTTTGCCGTCCACTGCATGTATATATGGAGTTCCGCCCAGATTCATTTTACTATCAGCTGCTGTTACTGACACCATTCTTGGTGTTCTGCTGGAGCTACGCATCCTACCAAATTGTCCTGTGGATTTCTTCATATTGACTTCTTTCCTCATGCTCTACTTCTCCAATGGACAGATATACAGATTCAAGCCACTACACTGCCATTTCTGCATGCTGATGCTTGTCGCAGACTTCTTATCTCAGGACGTCATTGTCTTTCTCCTTGCTGCAAGCCTACTTCCACAATGTTCTAGGACTGCTGCCTCTTCTTTGTTCCAGCTCGCTACATTGATTGCTACATCTCCTGATCACTCAGCTGTATCTTTCTACAACATGCCTTATCGAGTTGCTGTATAGCCACATTACTTCATGTCATCCAGACTTCCTTCATAGAGATCCTGCCAGTCCAGCTCACTTTCATGCAGGCTTGCTCGATGCTCATCACTTTACTCCTCAACAGACCTATGTGGAGGTCCTGCCTGTCCGTCTGGCCTACGTGGAGGCCTAGCTCTACTCACTCTCACTACTCCTTCCTCAGGCTGACCTACATGGAGGTCCAGCCAGTCCTGCTAGCCTAAATGGAGGCCTAGCTCGACACACTAACTTCTACACTGCTCAGGAAGACCTACATGCAGGTCCTGTCTTCTTGCAAGCCCACATTGGGGCCTAGCTCGCTACTTAATTTTATCAACCAATACCCCTTCCCCCCGGGACACCCTGGGCCCACCCCTTCCTTGCCATACCTACCCTCCGCACCCTATCCATCCCTTGTTCCCTCACTAGTAGGACCTCACATCCGTACCTGGCTAAGGGTTCTGGTCACCATATACCACTCATCAGATTAATTGCTCTATTCATTCTGCTCTCCGGGAACATACATCCCAACCCCGGGCCATTGTCAACTGCCACCCCACACCCCACTCTAGTACTGGCCTCAGCATAGCATCCATGAATATCTGCAGCTTCCTAAAAAAATCCACCATTCTCCAGTGCTGGGCTGTACAACACCATCCTGATGTTATAGCACTAGTCGAGACCTGGCTCTCGAGAAAAATGCCTGACTCATTATCTCCCTCCCTGGCTACACTCTGTTCAAGGAAGACTGTATAGGCAAACATAGCAGCAGGTGTGCAGTATTTAGGCGTGACACACTTTTAGGCCATGTTCTTCCTGCCCCCAAGCTCGATTTTAGTGCCCAAGCCCTCACCCTCAAGGTTACCCCTGACCCAGCCAGGGGCCCTCTTTTTCTCAGTCTCTTACATACCCCCAAGGGACCAGGGACCAGGGACCAGCTCTCCACTCCCTCATTGATTACCTCACCACACTTCCACACAAGGTGGAGCAGCTCATCCTAGGTGACCTTAATGTCAATTGGCTGAGTACCACTGCCCCCCATATCAGGGACTCCTTCACTGCCCTAGATATGACCCAACTAGTCACCTCACCCACTAGATTTAACCGGTCAGGCGGCTCCAGTACCCTCCTAGATGTAATTCTGTCGAACTGCCCCCATAAAATCAGGGATATTAATGTACTACCAGACTCTCTTAGTGACCACTCTCCTGTCCTCTGCCACTGTTCATCCCCCACACTAAAACCAGTGTCCCAGATCACCTTGCGCCAGCACTTTTGCCCTGGGGGGTCTCAGAAAACTAAAAATGCACCTAGCCCAGCTTGACAGATCCCCAATCCTACTCACAATGGATATTGACAGTGCCCTAGCCTATTTCTCCAGTGCCTTCAGCAAGGCCTGTGAACTTTTCACCCACCTGACCAGAATCCGTACCAAGAAACACAGCGCCCCATGGATCTCCCCATCCCTCATCCAAACACTGAAACAAAGAGATAATCTCTGGCATATTGCTGTCGAGACAGGCAAACTGGCTGACAGACAAGCTTATAATGCAGCACATAACAAGTGCACCTGGCTATAAGGCAGGCTAAGGCCAAATATTATCAAGCCACCCTTGAATCCACTTGGGGCTCATCCCATGCCTTCTGGGACTATATGAAAGAGCTCAATGGAAAGACCCGCCCCCCACCATCACTACTCTCGATAGATGGTACCATCACTACTGATCCTCCCCTCATAGCCAAGTGCCTCAATATGGCTTTCTCAGATCTAAGCTCTCTCCTCCCCAACTACATTTTCGACCCTATCCCTGCCCCCACTCCCCCACCTCGGATTGCCCCCCTTTCTACCTGCATGCCATATCACCCTTTGAAGCCAGGCCTCATCTGCAAAAAGCCTTAGCTAGCAACAACCCCAGCTGTAATCCCCTGGACTCCTGGATTCTCCGATTAGTTCTAGATACTGTACTAGCCCCTCTCACCAACCTTTTAAACCAGTCACTATGTCTTGGTCAATTTCCCAGTGCCTAGAAAATTGCAGAAATCACCCCTATCTGTAAGAGTGGAGACAGAATCTCCCCTAACAATTTCAGGCCCATCTCCATTCTCCCCCCTCTCTCCAAAGCACTAGACAAAATAGTGGCCATTCAGCTCTCCGAGTATCTGGCCAAATATGACCTGCTGTGTCCAGAACAACATGGATTCTGCCCTGGACACAGCACCACTACAGCCCTCCTGGAGTTATCCCAGCACCTCCAATCTGTTCTCGATTCAGGTCATGTTGCGGGTGCAGTGTTCATTGACCTCTCCAAGGCCTTTGACACTATCTGTCACCCCCTCCTACTTGACTCCCTCCACCAACTTGGCTTCTCCCCTGGCCCACTGGCTTGGTTCACCAGTTACCTCTCTGCCAGATCACAACGCGTGAAGGTAAATGGCAGCCTGTCCAATACCCTGCCTGTTCACTCGAGGGTCCCCCAGGGTTCCATCCTGGGCCCTGTTCTGTTCAGCCTGTTTCTCAATACCCTCCCCAGCTCCTGCTTGGACAATATGGTACTCTATGCCAATGATGCGGTTCTCCTCACCTCCCACCCTGACCCCGCATCTCTACAGGGATCCCTGCAGCACGCATTCAACCAAGCCGAAAAGGGGTTCCTTGACCACCGGCTGGTCATTAACATCAAAAAATACAAATCTATGCTTTTTTCGCATCACCAGAATAAGGCCAAAATGCCCCCTCTGCATTCTCTCCAGTAATGCTCACACCCCCGAGCAGGTGTCATCCCACAAGTACCTGGGCATCACCTTCGACTCAGCTCTTACATTCCACACCCACATCAATACCCTGTCCTCAGCCATAAACACTTGGATTGGCCTTCTCTATCACCACAGAGATTGCCTCCCCCAAACCGCTCTCCAACTGGCCATTAACTCCTCCATCCTGTCCCTAGTGGACTACAGCCTACCTATCTATGCTGCAGCCGACAATACCGCCCTCACCAGAATCCAGACCTCAATAAACAAGGCCTGCAGGCTCGTGACTGGTGCATCCCTCCACACCCATATTTGCCTGCTGTATTCCATTGCCAATCTGCTCACCTTGGAGAAGCACCTGCGCTACCAAATCTTCTTACTTGCCAAAAAATTCCTGCTAGGACTCTTCCCTCAGGGTCACTATCGTCTCTGCCTTGCAACCCCATCCGCTGCCACCCACAGCTCAGTTAAGGCCACCTCTCTGGTGCCCCGTACCAAGACCTCCCTATCCCAAAGGTCCTTCCACTACCATACCCCTACATGGTTCGACTCCCTCCCGCTCTCTGTCACTAAGTCTACCAAAATTGGTCCCTTTAAAGTCGCTCTCCATAGCCACCTCTTTGGTGCCCGAAGCTGTAGTTGCCCTTAATCAACCTAATGTTGGGGTTCTTCCCTGTTTCTTGCCCATAGCCTTGACAATGTCTGTTGGTCTGCTTCCCCCCCTTTTCTTTTTTTTTTTAATACGATTGTTATTTACTGCATGTAACTTTATCCCGTAAACCACTGTTATATTGTGTTCTTTTTGTTATCTGTATTGCACCTGTATGTTACCACTGTTGTATCTCACACTGTAACCATGTCTACCCTCCCTGCGATGAGGTGCCTTTGGAAATGAGTCCCTGACTCAAAGGTTGTAAATCCAACTTTCAAAAAAAATAAATAAATCTACTGTCCTCCAGTAGACTCTATAGTTCTCACTCATTTACAGACTTGGACTCATGGCATGACATTTCCTATTGACCTCATATCCAGCTTTCGCAGCCATGGTGGATGACCGCTCATGTACATTCTACTCTTTCTTGCTGCTCCTCACAGGGTTTCAGTGTCTCCTGTGCCCTCGACAGAGCATCCCTTCATCGCTCATCAGACCCACGTGAGGTCTTATCTTCCTTATATTGACCACTTGTGACCTACTCGATCGCCTGAGCATTCGTTCATAGCAAGCTGCAGACTGATCTGGGATCCCTGCTCCAGCTGGCCCTCATGTGTGCCTACCCTGCTTCATCATTCCATCATTCTTCTACAGTACCCCGGTCTCCTCTAGTCTATTTCTGCACGAGTTTCTATACCAGGACATCCGTGGAGTATACCTCAATTCTTGGACACCTTGGGATGATTCTCTTTCTCTAACAGCCTCGTTGGTAAACCTGTGCCACTGGATTTACAGCTCCATGCAAGGCTCCAATCTTCTATCTAGCTCGCAGCTCCCCAGTTTGGATTACCTTCATCCTTCATCCATTCATCACTACCTGGATCTTTCTATCTGCTGGACCTTCCTCTTCAGCGTTGACTACCTGCTCATCATCACCTTGATCATCTGGACTTGGAACTTTATCAAGAATGTCTAATCCTCATCTGCCATTCCTCATTAACTGTGTGTAGGCAGTTGTTTAGCCTTCTCCTCAGACTGGAACTAGTTCTGCTCCCTGGTAGGAATACATTTGCTCCAACTAATTTTCATACTGTGGGTGGCCTCATTAGGATCTGTCCTCCTTATGTTGGACTGTGCTCTACTATTGCACTCATTGCTTCACCATTCTGACTGCACATGTATGATTCTAGTTGTTTCACTTACTGCTCCCCTGGTCACGGATTAACCATCGTCCTTCATCAGACATCGTCTTTAACTGGATCTTCATCTGCCAGAACCTTCATCTTTAACATTGCTCTTGCTCATCGTCGACTTCATACAACAGGATTGGGAATTCTACCGGTGATGTCTAGCCTTCACCTGCAGTTTACAGTTACTGGGTGTTGCCAGTTGCCCTACCTTTCACCGACCTGCACCTAACTTTGCACTCAGTCAAGGACATCACTACCTGCTTAACTGTGTTCTGTCTTACCACGGCCTATATGTAGGTCTCGCCTTCTCTCTCAATTACCTCACCTTCTTGCTGGTCTGTACCTAGCTCTGCTTCCCATCTAAGACAACATGTCTGATCCTACATCTGCTTCCCTATTGACAGCGTCGAAGGACATTCATCATCAGAGTTCCACCTCGATGCCTACCGCCATGCCTCTGGCTTCAGCATTTTTCTGGGATATCTCTGCTGCTGCCTTGTCCTGCCTAGGATGGTCCTAGCCTTGCTTAAATGTATTCCATTGTACCTTGACTGACCTACATGAGGCTCCCACCTTCATACACTAACCTAGACTAGTGGACCACATGGGGTCACACCATCTCCTGGTTTCATCTACACGGGGCCTGGCTACCTATTCATCCACTTCTGTCTCCTTTTAGCAACATTCTTCTCTTCCGTGGCAGACCATCTGGGACTCAATGTTTTTTCTGAAATTCAGTCATAGCAGAACACGTCGGGTCCATCTTGTTCCCAGCTTTGCCCGTTGGGTCTAGCTTCATACTCAAATGCACTCCTACATCACCCTCCACAGTGCTATATTGCTTGCTCTACGTATTCCTTCTTCACCCGCAAGGGGGCCTGGAAGTTTCGATCTGCTTCACCCTCACTGGGCCTGACTTCATGCTCAGCTTACTTCTACTCACCTTCACGGGCCACATTACTTGCTCTACACATTCCTGCTTCACCCCGCAAGGGAGCCTGGAGGTTTCTATCTGCTTCACCTTCAAAGGGCCTGGCAGCCACACTCTGCATCCCTGCTTCGCCCTGCAAAAGGGGGGCCTGGTGCTTTTTTTACCAACCTATGCATATCAGATCACCTGGAATCCGCCAGTTTCCCTACTCTGCCCTTAAGGAGGATTAGCTATTTGCTCACTGTAATCTAGTACATCTTGGAATAGAATTCATCTCTTTGCCTTCCAGGATTGACCATCGACCACTTCTACAACTTCGCCCTTCCAAGATGTGATTTTGTAACCAGTTTCACTGAGCTGCCTGATATGCAAACTCCTCACTTTCTATACCTTCAATATGAACGGCCTTCCGGAGGAGGTCGTGGAGTCAAAAACAGTGGTGGAATTCAAGCATGCATGGGACAGTCATAAGGCAATTCTAGGGGGTGGGGGTAGAAAGAAGTAGGCTGCTGGTTAACTAGGATCTGCAGCTTATCCAGTAGGCAGGGAAATGGGCAGACTGGGTGGGCCAAGCGGTCCTTATCTGCCGTCAAATTCTATGTTTCTATGATGGACTGGGATTTGCTAACCTGTTATGCTACCATCTCTCCATGGTGGACACTCATTTATCAGTACCTCATCTTCCAGGTTTACTTGCTTGCAATCGAACTTGAGCTGCTCTCCAATCAACTCAGGATCTGTTAAAAGACAACATATTTATACTTGCTTGACTTAGGTTTATTCTCCTTTAGTATGCCCAGAGGACAGGCAGGTCAGTAGCCATGGGTCCTTGGAGGTTCCCCCTAAGAGAGTTTTTCCTCTCCTGCGTGCAACTGGCCACACTCTCCGGAGTTGGAGGAGGTAATCACATCAGTTATTACATTTCTTTTGGGCCTTTAATCCTACATTTAACTAGTATCCTGCCAATGGTGGGATACAGAGAAAGGCCAAAAGGTCAAGTTCTAAACACAGCTATATCTCATCCAGTTCAAACATATCTAAACACCTACCACATCATCCAGCTCCTATGTACTACAAGCACTTACCTATGTTCCTATCCAGAGGTGACATATCTGAGCACTAAACATATTCATTCAGTTCCTACTCACTACAAGCACTGTCCTACGTACCACTCCAGCTCCAACGTATCTAAGCACCAACCACATCTCTTCCAGCTCTTTTGTATCGCAAGCACTGAGCTATGTACCACACATAGAATATGAAGGCTGCAACCTGTGGTTCTATGTGGGGGAAATAGATCCTCCCCATCCTCTACTTAAATCATCCAGGAATGCCCCCTCTGCTTAGAGCGAGTAGCACTCGTCCTCCGTCCTTCCCTGCCTCATCCTCCTTCCCGGCACTCATATTTCACCTGTCTGGGCCTGCAATCCTACATTCATGTAGCATTCCTCCAATGGTGGGATACAGAGAAAGGCCAGAAGATCAAGTTGTAAATACAACTATATCTCATCCAGTTCAAATGTATCTAAACACCTACCACATCATCTAGTTCCTACGTACTACATGCACTTACCTATGTTCCTATCCAGAGTTCATGCATCTAAGCACTAACCATATTCATCCAGTTTCTACACACTACAAGCATTGTCCTACGTACCACTCCAGCTCAAACGTATCTAAACACCAACCACATCTCTTCCAGCTCTTTTGTATCACAAGCACTGAGCAATGTACCACACACAGAATGAAAACAACTGTTGGGAACCCAGAGAAATGGTCAAATGCTGGGGTCCATTGTGAGCAGCATAGAAACATAGAAACATAGAATTTGATGGCAGAGAAGGACTGCTTGGCCCACCCAGTCTGCCCATTTCCCTACCTAATGGATAAGCTGCAGATCCTAGCTAACCAACAGCCTACTTCTTCCTACCCCCACCCTCTAGAATTGCCTTATGACTGTCCCATGCATTCTTGAATTCCACCACTGTTTTTGACTGCACAACTTCCTCAGGAAGGCTGTTCCATGCATCCACAACCCCTCTCCATGAAAAAATACTTCCTCACATTACCTCTGAGCCGTCCACCCCTGCAGCTTCAAATTGTGCCCCCTTGTTCTTGCACACCTCTTTTTCTGAAAGATGCTACCCTCTTGGACTTTATTGATTCCCTTGAGGTACTTGAAAGTTTCTTTCATGTCCCCCCTCTCCCTCCTCTCCTCGAGACTATACATATTAAGCTCCTTAAGTCTCTCTTGATATATCTTCTGGTGCAGACCCTGCACCATTTTAATTAACCACAGAAAAACTTTAAATAGCTGTATATCTTCTATTTATTTATTTTCAACAATGCAGTGTTAACAACAGCATAGGTTAAGTAGTATTACAGCATTTGCGATGGTAACAAAAAACAGTGACCGCTAATGAAGACTGAGTAGTTAGTCGAAGCGCAGGAAAGTGCTCATTCGGACACAGGGAAAGCGGTCACTATTTTTTTTCTACCATCGCAAATGCTGTAATACTACTTAACCTATGCTGTTGTTAACACTGCATTGTTGAAAATAAATAAATAGAAGATATACAGCTATTTAAAGTTTTTCTGTGGTTAATTACAGTGGAGTGCAGAGCTTAATTCCTGTTTCTTTGTAAGTTAATGGGGCTTGCTACCCCTCTCTGCACCCTGTTACCTGACTGAGCACACATCATACCTTTTTGATTGACCTGCACCATTTTAGTTGCCCTCCTCTGGACTGCCTCCATCCTGTCTATGTCTTTGCGGAGACTGGGTCTCCAGAACTGCACGCAGTACTCCAGATGGGGTCTCGCCAGCTATCTGTTGGCTATCGCTATGCCTATATAAAGTTATAGAAGTTGAGATTCTTAGCCAGGCATCCACTCTCTGGTTTAGGGACTAAAGATGTGTAAAAGTTCCCTGCATGTAGAGAACAAAGCCAAAAGTTCAGTTGAGCTTATTTTTAATTATGCAAGTTCCTGACATCGAGGGAAAGAGCATTGGGTGGTCAGGAAAGTGTAAAGTATTTTTTTTCTTTTAGCACCAAGCACCAGTTGTTATAAAAACATATGTACCAGTGTGCTTAAAGGGACACTGTCAGCTTTTTTTGCATAATTTTATATCCTCATTTCAGATATGTGCCTGCAGCTATTTAAATGTGTATCCCCATGACTCATGGTCCCAGAATTTCATACTATAGTTATTTCTAATAATTTTCTTAATATTACTTTTTTAGGTGACCCACTCTATCCCCAGTTGTCTGCTGCAGTACCGCATTTGTATTTCAATGTGGTACTGCAGTGCCGATAAATTTTTTTATGGATGAGTTTAGAATTTTTCAAGCACTATCAGGTCAAGGCAGTTTCTTATAGTAGTCAGTGAGCTGAACATAGTAATGTCACTCCCATTTTAAAATGAGTGTTGTAACCCTGTTAAATCAATACCTGAAAGTAAAGCCTTGACTCTGGTCATGCTCATTTCTGCACAAGGCCACAAGCATTGTAAGTGGTAGTGCTACATCTGTGCTGATGCACAGGCTGTGAAAAGTTCCTTTCTTGAGAGCTAATTAGTGCAGGGACCCAAGATTGGTATATTGGAACAAGGTCTGAGCACCGGATATGTGCCCAAAGCCTGTTCAAATATAGCCCTTAAAGCAAAGCACAACGTTACGTATTAGCAGGTACACTCAAGCCAAGTACAACCACCTGCTGACCACAAAAGTTATATAGCCATTGTAGTCAAATAAGCCATCAGGAAATAAAATCAGTGGGCATCCCAAAGGGGTTTGCACAGTTCCCTAAGTGGCAATATTTGAAAATCCCTCTGCAAATTATGCCATGCCCCCTAAAAGGCATTACGTTGTCATTTATCATCTTATTAAGGGCTGATTTAAATCAGAGGAGCATGCCTACAGTGCTTCTTGGATATTGTGGAGGTCTTGTACTCTACAGAATAAAGCCGGTGTGTGGTCCGCCTTCTCATCCCCATCCTCCAAGTATCTCTGACATCCAGTGGAATGGTCTGAACTCTCCTGCTTCCATCTAAACTCCTCAGACTCTATACAGCATTGTAATGTTCGCCCAATCCCCCAATCGCTGTATCAATTAGTTATCACATATTAATGCTGTTAGGGCCTTCCCTCATCCCCCAATACTGGTGGCAGCCAATTATTACACAGCAATGCTATTCGTGCTATCCCCCTGTAATTCCAGATACAGCCTCAGTCCCAGTACCAGTCAGTCATCATATAGTTATGGCTTTATTGAGCATTCCTACTCCCTGCCAGTGCCAGTACAGCTAAGAAAGAACATGCCCTTGCCCTTCCCTAACCCGGTACTGGTGCCAATTCCAACACCCCTAGGCCCTGTGGCACACACTCTTGTCCTCAATCCCTTTTCAAAGGCCCAGGATTGCAAACAGTACACAGACGCCACTCACCTCTATGGCCAGCTGATGTTGGCAATATGCAAGACCAGTATCACTATCACTACTGCACTGAACACTATTAAAGCTGCATTAAAAACCCATTACAAAAACCCATTACAAATCCATTAAATTTTCCCATTACATTTCCACTAATCGGTACATAAATAATGGCCACACTAACAGTGTAATTTCTATCAAAGCATTAAAATTCCATTAAATTTAATGTGTTATTCCTGTGTTATTGGCCATTAAATTTGTGATGGGCATCACATTTAAGTGGTGCTTTAATGGTTATTTAGCCATGAATTGAGTGGCCATTAATTGATGTTAAGTCCCATTAATTTAATGGTCCATCATCCATTAAAGCATGCTGCCACTAATATATTTTAATGGTCATTATTTTAATGGACTTCAACCATTAATTGTGCCTGCCATTACAGTAAAGTAATTGCCATTACAAGTTCCATTAATTTCTCCATTAAAACTGCCATTAATTTAATCTGGATTTTGATTCACTGTATTAATGGCCATTAACCTGTATTGCAGCTCAAATTCAATATTAAAACTGTAAAAGTGTATGAGCTGTCACCTAAACTACTGAGACTGTAAGTCAGTTCTGTAACCGGGTTTATTTTAAACCAAGACATATTTATTTAAATAATTACTGTTCACTACAGCTACTTGGTGCAGCTGTGGTGAACACCTGATTTAGTTGTAATTTATCAATTCCTATTGACATTCACAGAGCATGTCACATAGACACATACACACACACACTCACACACACTCCACACACACACACACACACACACACACACACACACACAGAGTCAAGTATGACACACGACAGCACACACACCACTACATGCAGCATCCCTATTGTGCAAGGACAGTGTAAGGAGGCCACACTGATAATTCACAATGGGGTTATGTAGGTGTGTAGCAGTGTTTGTGATGACCGTGCCATGTGCGATTTAATGTGTGTGTGTGTGTGTCTCTGTGGGACACTCTGTGAATGTCATTGTTGATTCATCGACTTGATTCAGTTTTTCTTCACGAAAAAAGTAAGATGAAAATGTCGTACCAGTAACTGGACCTGGTTACCTTGCATCATATTTTCATCCATCTTTTCCAGCATCAGGAATCCATATTCCCACATACACACACACACACACACACACACACACACACACACACACACACACACACACACTTTCGCAGCTCTGTCCCACATGCCAAACTCTGATACACACTGTAAATGGTACGACCATACTGCTACAGTCAACCCACATGTAGACAGAAGTCGAAAATCTCTTACCGGAGTAATAGGAAGCCAGAGGCAGGTCAAGGGATGATGTTGACGGGACCTGTAAAACAAAATATATAAATAAGGGGTCACAAAGGATCCATAGTTCTTAAGAGAGTAAATATGGTGGAAAGAACAAGTTAAGCACAGAATGATACTATGGGGAAGTAAGGAGTCCATGTCCTGCTAGACCTGCAAAATAAAGAAAATTAGGTTAATATGGAAAAAATGTAGTAGCAAGAACAGAAACAGAGAGCAGAGAGATGCAAGAGGTATAGAACAGCACAGAAGTAAGAAAAAAGGGGATTTTGGAATTAAAGGTTACAGCTAGGCCACAGTTGGAAAATAAGACATATAGAGAAAGGAAATAAAATAATGAAGACAGAAAAGGGAGGAGAGTGTAGAGAAAGTGTTGTTTAGCGTGGGGGTCAGCTAAAACTGCTTAGTGCTCTGGATGACCAAGTGGCCAGTATTTCAGAATAGTAGCACAGGTGGGTTAGTGGCACCTTTATTGGGCTAATGACCCAGCTTTAATGAAATAGAGAAAGAGGACATTGCTTAACCAGGAAAAGCATACTAAGCTGAAGCTTGTTTCCAGGTGCTACCCGGGTAGCACTTGGAAGTTAAGTGACTTGCTTAGGGTTACATAGTATGTAAGAGGGGGTTGTGGGATTCAAACCCAGATTGCCAGGCTTTCAGACAGCTAAGACTGGTATAGGGAATAAAAGACAGGGAAAAGGACTTCTTCAGATACATTGGTGAGAGAAGAAGAAACAAAGACCAGATTGTGAGGATTAAGAAAGATGTGGGTGGGTGGAGAAGGGGGAGGACCAGGAGACGCACTGAATGAGTACTTCTTCTCTGTGTTCATGAAGGAAAGAGGGAGGCAGATACCCCATGGGAAGGGTGGAGTGGGCAGAGGGGGGGGCGGGGGTGACTGATATCAGAATTACAGAGGACAGGGTGCTGGAGGGAGTAAGGGCACTGAGGGTAGACACAGCACTAGGGCTAGATGGCATTCACCCTAGAGTACCTAGAGAGCTAGCAGAGATCCTGGCGGGACCACTGGCAGACCTGTTCAGTACACCACTGGACACAGGATGCATGCCACAGGACTGGAGGATGGCTCCTGTGGTGCCCATTCATAAAAGTGGCCTGAAGGATGATCCAGGCAACTACAGACCAGTGAGTCTCACTTCAATCATGGGTACACTCATGGAATCAATCCTAAACGAGAGACTGGTGACCTTTCTGGAAGACAATAGGCTCCAAGACAGCCATCAGCATGGTTTTGTATCAGGCAGATCCTGCCAGACAAACATAGTTGAGTACTATGACTGGGTTACCAGGGAACTGGAAGGGGGCCACGCAGTGGACATCCTATATTTTGACTTCAGCAAGCACTTTAACTAGATGCCACATGGGAGGCTGGGGGAAAAACTGGAATACATTGTGGTGGGGACAAAAATGGTCAACTGGATCACCAACTGGCTGAGGGGTAGACAGCAGAGGTTGGTGGTTGGGGGCTCTCATTACCAAGGCAGGTTATGAGTAGGGTGCCCCAGGGTTCAGTTCTGGGACTGGTGCTGTTCAGGATATTCATAGCCGATAACTCAAACGGGATCCGGAGTAGGATCAGTCTGTTCGCTGATGATACTAAGATCGGTGCTATGGTAGATGACATAGAGGGGTGGAAGGGGCTGCAGGAAAACCTGATCAAACTACAGGAATGGTCGGAGAAATGGCAGTTGAGGTTCAATGCCAAGAAGTGCAAGGTACTGCACTTTGGAGCAAGGAACCAGGGGAGGAAATATCAGTTGGGAGAGGTACAGTTGGAAAGCACAGTGGAGAAAAAGGATCTAGGGGTACTAATAATGGGGCGTATGAACCACTCAGTTCAGTGCAGGAAGGCGGCTGCAAAGGCAAACAAGATGCTAGGTGCATAGCAAGGGGAATCTCCTCCAGGCACAGAGAAGTGATCCTACCCCTGTACAGGTCACTGGTCAGGCCACACCTGGAATGCTGTGTGCAGTGCTGGCATCCTTTCCTGAAAAGGGAGATCAGATTGCTGGAGGGGGTGCAGCATAGGGCGATGAGGTGATATAGGGACTTGAGGGAAAATCCTATGAGTAGAGGCTGGGAGAGCTGCAAATGTATTACCTAGAAGAGAGGAGGGATAGGGGTGGTATGATTGAAACCTTTAAGTACCTAAAGGGCATTAACAGGATTAATACAGAAGGGATTCTGCAAATCAGAAGGGGGAGGGACACAAGAGGGCATCAGCTAAGATTGGAGGGGGGGATTCAGGACCGAAATCAGGAGGCACTTTTTCACAGAAAGGGAGGTAGATAAGTGGAAAATTGCCTGAGGAGGTGGTATTGTGTAGAATAGTGGGAGGATTTAAGAAAGAGTGGGACAGAGTGAGGGGGTGGTTATGAGGAAGGCAGGGGAGTGTTGGGCAGCTGCAAGTTGAGGGGCTAGCTGCACAATCGAGCAGACTCGATAAACCATGAAGCCTGTTTCTGCTGGCATTTCGTATTTTGGTATGTCCAATTTTGCAGGTCAGTGCCCTAAACCACAGTGCTATACTGCCTTGGAAAAAAAAGAAAGTTAGCACTGGTAGTCCTGTTGGCTAGGGATGCCCTTGGAGGCCAGCTCCCTAGAATTGGTAGCCCAGGTGGGCTAATGGGTTAGTTTCCTGGAGGACATTGGTCAATGATGTTGAACAAAACCAGAACCCCTCTGGGATCTGGGGTGGGATGTTCACTGGGACCCAGTTTTGTGCTAGAGAGCAGGGTGGAGAGTAAATGAGGAGGACATGCTGGGGCTGCTGGGGCAGCCATCCCTAACATACAGTTGCACTAAAAGTGAATGGGCCTGCAGCACTTGATACTCACAGCCTGTGCAGAGCACAGACTGCGGCCTGCTCCCTGTGGGTGGGAGAGGGGAAAACAGAAGCTCAGCGAAAGGCAGGGGAGACAAATGGTAGGAACACCTTCCTCTACCTTCTTCTGCAGCAATTCTGGTAAATGCCCTAGGATTTGGGAGGTGGCAAGTGGCAGCCAGGGAGAGAGCCACACTTGCGGCTAGTTAAAGCTCCCAGTTGAGAGCAGGAAAATGACAGAAGCCACCAGTATATGAAACCACTCCTTCAGCAAACATAAAGTGCTCTGAGAGGGCTTTAAGCTGCTAATAGAAATAAAAAAAAAAGAACTGTAGAAAGGCCATAAGTACATAGGCGGTGAAACAAAAAATCAGAACACCAGTGCAAACCTGTAAATGCTGGCAGCCATTCCCCTGTTCACTTCCTGAAATTTAAATGTGAGTGCCACTGTATATTGTTTCCATATCCCCATGCTCAGGCACATTATGACATGTGTAAGACAGAGTGGGGGCATGCCCCTTTGAAATGAATATGGTTATTTTATATCACTATCTTACACAGTATGATGTGAGTTAGAGATTATTGAAGGCCACCGTTCAAAAAGGCCATCATTAGTCAAGCGGTGGCCTTCATTACTCTCTAACTCGCCATCATAATGTATAAAATAGTAATAAAAAATACCTCATTCATTTTAATGGGGATCGCACCCGCACTCATATGTCATAACGTGCCTGAGCGTGGAGGGTGGCCACATACCTAACTTATAATGGAGCTCCATACTCCATTGTCTGTGCATACCATATCCCTGAACTATTCCTGTGATTATGAGGAAGAGGGACATCACTCATCTAACCCCTCAGAACTGCTCTGTTGCTCATGGAAAACATGCTTTATGGTAGAAATTCCTTTTCAGGTGCGTATGTCTTCAGCATCTTTCCCTTATTATTAGTGTATGTATCCCCATTGTCCCTTAATTTTGATTGCCCATGTCACCCATTTCAGTGACAAAGGGTGAGGTATGGTGCATACTTCCAGGGCAGCACACAGCTAGTACTGAGCATGGCAGTGTGGCCATAATCTGCAGACATGGACCAACATTTGCTTAGAAGCATGGATTAGGTTGGGGATAAGGTCCCCCCCCCCAGCAGCTACTGGCTCCCTTGGCCACCTCCATCAAACAAACACAGGTCCCTCCACCCCCGCTTCCTACTACCACCCCCCTCAAAGGTTCCTTCACCCAGAACTATATAAAACCAATGTGTGTTATATGAGAGAGCCCATGGGACAGAAATACCTTCCAGCATCATGCTCACTTGTATATGCAAACTAGCTAGCTTTCGACAACATACACCAACCACAGCTTGAGAGTCACTGCCATCCTAGCATGGCCTGAAAGCGAGCAAAATCATGGCTGTAACCAAATGAGAAGTCTCACTCCCATATCAATCAATCAATCAATCACTTTATTTTATCAGGCATATGCAAGAAAGGAAACAGTGGCCCAAAAATTCTGTCAGGCAGAGCAAACTGCAACAACACAAAAAAGACCTGCAAGCTTTTTTACCCACATACAGTACGTCTTCTTGGAAGTGGACAGCAAATCAACAAAAGACAGCTGAAACCAGATGTGCAAGTCTCCTACCCCAGCATGTCTTTTGTCAATGTCAGCACTTATAAAGATGAACAAGCAAGTCCTGTAAACAACCCTGCAAGCTGTATGTCCGATCAGCACAGTAAAAGACAAGCATTTGTCAATGCTGAAAGTTGTCGCGCTGGCATTGGCAGTGGCGGAGCTAGAGACGCATAATAGGAATGGCAGTGAAGTATTGAAGT
Source organism: Neoceratodus forsteri (assembly GCA_016271365.2). NCBI lineage: Eukaryota > Metazoa > Chordata > Ceratodontiformes > Ceratodontidae > Neoceratodus > Neoceratodus forsteri. The sequence continues at coordinate 48,086,250 of CM028129.1, read as the reverse complement.
GATGACAACCCCACCCCCACCCTGTAGAGAGCAACAGGCATTGGGGTGTGCCTTTGGGTCGTCAGCTATAATGCTCATACCATTGTACCTCACCCTACCCTGTAGACACTGACAAGTGTTGTGGTGTGCTTTGGGGTCTTTGGGCATTATACTTACCCCTTTCCATAAGGAAATACACTGGCATAGGTGCAGTATAGGAGCATGGGGTGAAGTTTGTGGCTAAACAGTGCAAGACACACCACGATGCCTGTCAGTGGTTGCAGGGTGGACATGGGGTGTGGAATGGCGTGAGCATTACATCTGATGATCCCAAGTCACAGCCCTGATGCCTGTCAGTCCATACTGGATGAGGTGCTACAGTTGGAAACCCTAACACCGTGGGCATGTAGTGGTAGTTTCACTCCACATTTTCAACATGGGCTGCTTCTCAGGCCACCTCATGAAAAGCGTCACAATCACTTTGTTAGCTAAAATGTGGTTTTGCACAGCAGCTGTGCCATTTAGTGACAGAGGGATGAAAACACAGTTTTGGGCAGGATGTGGAGAATGACAACTGTATTGTTCATGAGGAGCCGTAAAAAATGGCAGTGTTGAAAATGTGGAGTGGCAATATGAAATATTGGTGAAGCAATGAACATGCATACAAACAGCGCAACAGACGTCCGCAACTCAATTATTTATGGGAGTTTTTAAGGCACGTTTTCAACATAGGCATTTTGGGACCTTCCCTCATGAACAGTAGTGCTGTGATTTTGTTAATGTGTCCCAAAATGTGATTTTCCACAGCGAGCACACCTTTGTGCACCACAGTTGTGGAAACGTGTTTTGGGCAGGCTGTGAAAAATGGCAGCTATACTGTTGAAAAGGAGATGTGCACAAATGCCAGTGGTGAAAATGTGGCACAAAAATATTGCAGATTTACAAAGTTACAAGGCTGCATGGAAACTGCGCAACGCACGCTTGCAGCACATTTTATTGGCTTTCGGCACCAAATTTTCAACATAGGCATTTTAGGACCTCTGCTCGTGAACAGTGTCATCGCCATTTATTTTTATTTATTTATTTAAGAATCAGTTTACAACCTTTGAGCCAGAGGCTCGTTTCCAAAGGTACTCATCACATAAAGACATACATTATGCTTCAGTTACATAGCAAAGATTTGCAAAATCAATAGGCATTCACCAGAGGTGCCACGTCACATTGTGGTCAGACAAATACAATTGGGTACAGGGTACATGTAATTGATAACAGGTATTACACAAGTCGGTATCAAGTGAGCATTCTGGTAGATAAACATTGAAACAGCTGGCACTGGCCAGGTTAAACCTAGGCATGGTGTACAGGGAAGTGGTGGAGGGGATGGTTGGGTGGAGAGCTGCCCGGGAGGCATTTCCTCAAACTGTTCTGAAAACTGATTTTGAACAGCAGCCGTGCAATTCTGCACCAGATGTGTGAAAACACATTTCAGCCAGGATATGTAAAATGACAGCTGTACTGTTCATAAGGAGGTGCAAAACAATGGCAATGTTGAAAATCTGGAGCGAAAATATTATAAATTTGCGAACTTACGAGCGTGCATGCAAACTGCACAATGCACGCTCGTAACACAGTCATGTTATGGAGTATCATCACCAAATTTTCAGCATATGCATTTTAGGACCTCTGCTCATGAACAGTGTAACTGTCATTTTTGTAATTTGTCCTGAATACTGATGTCCTACATCAACGTGCTATTCTGCTCCGGATATGTGAAAACACATTTCAGGCAGGATATGTAAAATGACAGCTGTACTGTTCATCAAGAGGTGTGGAAAAATGGCAATAGTGAAAATCCAGAGTGAAAATATTACAAATGCACGTTACGAGCGTGCGTGCAAGTTGCACAGTGCACGCTCGTAATACAGTCATTTTAAGGAGTATTGTCACCAAATTGTCAACATAGGCATTTCAGGACCTGTACGCATGAACAGTGTCACTGTCATTTTCATAATCTGCCCCAAACATTGATGTTTCACCGCGACCATGCTATTGTTCCCTGGAAGTGCGGAAACACATTTTGGCCAGGATGTGAAAAATGACAGTTGTACTGTTCACAAGGAGGTGAAGAAAAATGACAATGTTGAAAATCTGGCGTAAAAATATTGCAAATTTGTGAAGTTACAAGAGTGTGTAACAACTGCGCAATGCACTCTCGAAAAACAGCCATTTTTTGGATTTTTTCCACCAGATTTACAACATAGGCTTTTTGAGAGCCCACCTCATGAACACAGCCACTGTCCTTGCGTTAATTGATCCCGAAAGGTGATTCTATGCAGTGACTTTTGAAATCACCTTTTGGGACTAATTAACGTCATAACAGTGACATACTTCATGAGGAGGGGTCCCAAAAAGCCCATGTTGAAAATTTGGTGCAAAGAGTCCAAAAAATGCCCGAGATATGCATCAAAGTTGAAGAAACCCTATTTGTTCCATTATACAGCTTACCGGCATTTCCTCAGTTTGCGGTCGGCTTTGAAGAGTGCAGACGTGTTCCTGGTCCACCGAAGATTGTCGCGCCGAGCTCCGGAGGTAAGTATGGGGTGAGGGGAGTGTGGAAGGCAGTGCAGTGGGTGGGTGTGGTGGTGGGCAGGAGACCACGAGGACCGCTTTTTGTTTCACAGGGTAAAAAACATTGAGGGACAGTTTTTTTTACAGGTTATTTGGCATGCTGGGGTGGCTCCGCATGCCACCTAACTGTTGGGGGAGTGGTGCTGGAAACCGATGGGGGATTGGGCACCCTTGTCAACTACCCACAACAAGAGTTAATTTATGCCGGCCAATTATTAGGCACCGGTCAGCACACAAGTGGGGGCCCAAGAGCCGAGGGGATTAAACCTCCTTGGCATATAACAAATGGGGGGGAGTGCTTTATGCTGATGGGGAGTGGGCTCCCCCATCAGCACATGCATTGGGGCCATGGGAAGCCGGCAGGGCGATTGGGCACCCCTGAAGTCAGCAGTTATGTGGCTGCCATGCTCACAATGTGGCTGAGCACGTCAGGAGGTCTGCTGCATCTGACAAGGTTTGCTCGGATTGCAGCGGACCTTTCCTTAGATGTGCTCACCACACTATGTATGCATGGTGTGGTGCCAGCATGGAGGTTGATTGGGGAATGAGGGACGCACCTACTGGTGCGTGCCCTGCATTCTCCCAACAGTGATCACGCCTCCAAATCTGCACTACTGCAAGATGTTGGTTGCGCAAGTGCACCAACATAAAAATGAAAAAGCACTAGTTAACAACTGCCATTCTCCCCAACACATGTCTGGCAAATGGCAGTCCATGCAGCAAAAAACATTCTTCCAACAACAGCAATAACGCTCTTTGCCCTAAACCAAGAATCGCACTTACCTGACCCAGCTTCAGTCCTGTAGGCTGTTTTGAAAGAAGTTTCCATCGGGAAAACTGATAACTGTGCACAGACAACTGCTCAGCTCAGACCCCCTACTGTAAAACAACAGAAGCTCTGCAAATAATGGCCGATGGACCTGAACCTGCGCATCAAGCACAGGAAGCTCCTCCCTAAGCAAGAGTAAGGATTGACAATGGAGCTCAAAGAACAGGGAGTGAGAAAAATGACTCATTCCAAAACATCCAGAACCTAACAGTCAATGTTCAAAAGAACATTTTAATTACGAGTGACTGCACTGATCAGTTTACACATGATATCCAAAAAAATGCAATTTAAAAAGTATTCTGCTTGGAACACGTGTTGAAAAAAAAGTGACCAGTTCAAAAAGCATTATTTTCTCAGTTTACACATGATTCCTAAATAAATCCATTTAGAGTGTTTGTTTTGAACACTGTAGGGCAGGAATGTGCGATATGTAGCAGGAGTTTGAGATGGCCAGGGTTGGAGCCAGGATTTGGGATCATGCAACAATAAAGCTTGGGCAGATTTAATGTCCATCAGTGCAGAATGCTCTATCCTGTACTAAATATTGACAAAAACAGTAGGTCATGATAAAGTGAATTTTCTAGTGTTAGAAATAAATTACTCTGTGTTGGATTGCTTTGATCATTTAAATGATCACACTGCTGGCACAGGATCTTATGCCGAATCTGCTGGCTGTGCAGGGTTGGAGGTTAGATTGCAGCTTGAGTTGGGTACAACTTGTAGGGAAGATGCTGAGGAACTGACAATGGTTGTGATTTAGAGCCAATACTGGTATGAGGGGCAGCATTTTGGCTGTGGGGAGAACAGCTAGTAGCAGCACTAGTGGGGTGGCTGACTGTGGCAGTGTGAGAAGCATTCACACTGTACATCAAGCTGATATGGGCTGTTTGGAGAGCAGTCTGACACTGGTTGTGGTGGAGCAGGGGCTGAATGTTAGTCAAGAGCTGACAGGTGTGCTGAAGCACAGTCTGATTGCCTGTGGGGTAAACTGCAGTATTTATGGAGTGGGAAGCTGATGTTGCCATGGCAGAGCAGCAGGGACTGATTCTGGCAGTAGCAGTGTATATATGCCCAAACCCAATGATGACTCATAAGACACACACAAAGCATCATTGTTACGCTGGGAATGTGGCAAGCAACAAGGGAAGGGGATTGAGGGGGCAGAAGGGTGAGTAAGAAAATATGGTGATGGGATGAGCCTGCAAAATAGGGGATCACAAAAGATTATTAGCAGAGCAAATATTTGGGGGGAGCTTACAAGATAAAAGGGAAGGTGGATTCAGTCACTGGCAGGAGGGAGGGAGGGGTATGGTGGCATTTTTATCATATTTGAGAACTGGTCATTCCAACCTCTACTTGTTTAGGAGGTAGTATAATGCAGAGGTTTAGGACTCTGAGCTGCATACCCGGAGACCTGGGTTTGAATCCCACAGCCCCCACTTGCATATTGTGTGGTCCTGAGCAAGTCACTTAACTTCCTTGTGCTCCCATGTTGCACCTGAAAACAAGCTTTGGCTCAGTGTGACTTTCCTGGTTAAACAATTTTCCCTTTCCTTTAGGGTCACCAAAAATGTGGTTAAGTTATATCCTGCCATGGAACTCCAGCTTTGCAGCCCTACGCACTAACTTCAGTCTCACACAGATTCAGGCAGACTGCACTGACCAGATGAATTTCTCAGAAGGCTTGAGTCCAAGATAATGTAGAAGGTTTTATTTAATTTTAAAAGCAGTAACCTGAATCCGTCTCACGCTCAGGATGATGAAAGAGATGCTGCTCGCTGCTTTTAAAATGAAATAAATCTTACTTATCACAGACTTTGTCATGAGGATCATGTGGTAAGTGCTGAGATTGCTTCACTCCGTGTGATACCAAAGCCTAAGACTCTCATCAAGGCACCAGCCCTTTGTTCCTGTAGCTGCTTGGTTGTTTTTTGAACTGCACATGGACTATCAGCCGTCTCACCCCCCCCGGTCCACTTGTTCAAGGTCAAGTAGTGATTAAGACTTCAGGTTTAAAGTCCAGTGCACAAACATCCAGTTCATTCCTCTTTCCCAACATCTTTGGAGACACACAGTAAGTATACAGTAGTCGTGAGATTCAGTACTGGGACTCCAGGTTCATAATTCTGCATGTAGCCACCATGTCATGTTGCTATCCCCCCACCCCACCCCGCCACTTGCTTGCTCAGGGTTCACACAATGACTAAAGTTTCCTAATTACCAAACCTGGAATGAACTCTTCCACTCACCCACTTGTCCATGGTTGCTCCACTTTCTGGTGCTTAGGATGCTGGGCTGTTATTTGCCAAGTGACCCAAAATTGTCTTTCAGTGTCCATGGCTGCTTCTGAGTGGTTTCATTCATGTGTGGACTGTAAATTGCTCTACTGTCAGCCCCAATAGTGCACTTGTAGCATAGTATTCTTTTTTTTGTTGACTGCCAGGAACTTCTTCCTAGTTCACACTGGACCCAAAGGAAAAATAAGAAATAATCCTCCCACCTCAGTCTGTCATTCGTAGGCAGGCACCACACTCAGCTACAAAGCTTTCCCTCAGGACAGGGCCTTGTTTTCACCTCCTGAGATGTTACCCAGAAACCCAACTACCCAAGCATGCCTTAGGTACCTGCCAAACCATCACCTAAGGCTAATGTGAGCCTAGCGGTAAGCAGGCATTAGACAGGTATTAAACAGGTAAGCATACACATTCAAGCAATGCAGGCATTAGACAGGCATTAAGCAGGTACCATGAATATACTGCATAATGCCTGTTTTTTGACTGATGCCTGCACAGGCATATTGCTGTGGCTGCAGGCATGTAACAGTGCCTGTTTTCTGCCTGTCCAGGTACTTAATAAGACTGATTTTATAAGACTGATTTTATATTTCAGGCATAGAACAGTGGAAATATAGGCACTGAACAGGACATGTATTTTTAGCAGGGTACTCAATGCAAAAAAACTAATATATAAATGGAAAAATTACTGCGCTAGTTGGGGAGCTCACTACTTTTGGATGGTAATAACAGTTTTTGTATTCCATTTCACTGTATACATTGTGATTGAAATAGGTTTACCAACACAAGAACTGTATGTTAAATGCTATGATTGGAAGTCTTTTAAGAATCAATTAGGGAATACTTTTGAAAATCGATGAAAATCGATGAAAATCGACATTAAGGTTTCAAAACTCTGGTACTTATGGCAATACATATTTTCATACTACATTTCAGCGGCTCTAGTATTTATTACAGATTGGAATATAGATTAAAAAAATATGAACTTATAATTAAATTACATGGCAGATAAGAATGAGTGATGAAATAATTTTTTAACATCGATAGGAAAAAGGATTACATCAGATATATAATGCAATGATACATAATAATTCATTAATGGCCATTAACATATGAGAAACAAGCATATATATATCAAATACATTGACGGGATAAACACTGTTAACATGGAAATACATTGTTTGTTTTTTTTTAATTAAAGAAAGCTTTATTAAATCTGAGCCCCAAAAGAGATACACAGGTTCATCAACCAAAGGAACAACATTTACAATTCCCCAAAACCAAAACAACCCCTCCCCCCATCCACCCTCCAGACTACACACAGTTACCAGTCAAATAAAATTAAAATAAGCACAGACCCATGTCAATTGAGCTTCCAGGATGTCAGAATAGCCTCTAGTCCACCCCATAACAGAGTAAAAGCCTGCACTCTATCTCGCATAAATGCGATATGTCTTTCCAGTTGCAGTGCCAAGACACACTCCCTGTACCATTCCAACAGTGTAGGAGGTTTCTCCTCTACCCAGTGTCTCATGATTACAAGTTTAGCTGTTGCAGCAATGAATGTCATGTATGCTGTCCTGTTTTTAGGGGTATCAGCTGGAAAATGATTTATTATACATGCTTGCGGTGTAAATAATTCACTTAAGCCAAGGATAGGGTCCATATTATTACTGATGGACTGCCAGAATGTCTTTATCAAGGGACACTGCCACAGCATGTGAAACAATGACCAGTATCCTCTTACATTTGTTACATGTTGCAGCAGGTAATGTCCCATATCTAAAGAGCTTATCTGGTGTCAAATAAATATTGTGCATTATATTGTAATGTACTGACCTAAGTTTGTCTTGTTTAGTAAATGTATATATTGATATCCAGAGTTTTTTCCATAAGCTAACATGTTCGGGGGTATCAAGCTCTCTCAACCAACAAGGGCAGATCCCAAGTGGCAACTTGTGGTCCCAATCCTGCAAAATTTTATATATATTAGATACTGCATGTGGTTGAGAGGCAGCCTGTGTGAGCGTATTTAAATTTCTGTCCTCTGCACCGGCTAGTGGGGTTGCCAAGAGAAACGAAGTAAGGGTCTTGCAAACTTGGAAGTATTTAAAGGTTTCATTATCTGCAGCACCCGTGGTCAGTTGCAGCTGCCCAAAGATGACTGGTTTCCCACTCCTCCATACATCTGAGACATTACACTTGCTCAGCCGAGGCCAAAAGGTGGATGGTATTGGAGTACCACCAATCGTAAAATGTGGGCTATTAAAGATTGGCTGGTCAACAGACTGTGACCAGTTCAAAGCAAAGTGTTTTTGAGCCTGGTGCAAAGCCTTCATTGACCAGCCCATCGGATTATTTCTGAGCAGTTTAGGAATGTAAAATGGGGAAACAAATAAAAGGGCCGACAATGAGCACTTTACTTGGGTTGCCAAATATCTTTCTATAGGAAGCCAGAGCGGGGAGTATGCAACCTATTCTAACTCTCTGTGCCAGAAGGAAAGTTTATTAATGTGCTGCGCCAAATAATATAGGAAAAAGGAGGGGTCCGCAAGTCCTCCCCTTGATTTCGGTGCTGTCAATTTAAAATAAGACCTTCGGACACTCTTTTTATTCCACATAAAGGAGTTTAATGTATTTTGCAGCCTGGAAAACCACATTTTTGGCAGGTATACCTCCCCAGCATTCCTAAAGGGTATAAGATCCTTGGAAGCAGATTCATTTTAATTATGCCTAGCCTACCCCAAAGAGAAATAGGGAGTAGCTGCCATCTCTCCAGGTCCAAAACTATTGTTTTAATTATTTTATCAATATTGTTTCGCATAATGGTCCTCAGATCCCTGAAAATCTTAATTCCTAGATAATCACTAGATTTTGTTTCCCAAGCCAGGCCCAATGTGGATGACTCCTCCTTATTCACCCTATAATTTAATGGCATTACCTTTGTTTTTATTTGATTTATCTTATAATAGGATATCCTGGAATATTCCTTGATTTTCTCTAGAACAGCCGGAACTGAGATAACTGGTCTCTCCAAGTGCAATAGAATATCATCTGCATATACCGAATAGGCATACTTCTTCTCTCCTATTTGAATACCTGTTATGTTGTTATTACTTGCCAATCTATGAAGCAAAGGCTCTAAGTATATATTAAAAAGCAGAGGCGAGAGGGGACATCCTTGTCTGGTGCCCCGATCTAGCTTAAAAGTTCAAGTTCAAGTTCAAGTTTGTTGCAGGAAAACTCCATTGAGCAAGCTCATTCACAAAGAGGTCCTGTGACATAAACACTTAAAGTACAAACACAGATCGGTAATAACAGTATATACATGAAATGCACGTTACATGATACAGCCTGGATATACATACAAGGGTACCACATAGGGTGACCGCAGGTGGTAAACATTGATATGAGACAGAGGAAGCGACTTACAGGTTGCATACTGATAAATGAAACATAATGACTGGTGTGTGCAATACATGTACAGTATTTGGCAGCTAGAACAAACAGTCTACAACTGATATGGGGGGTGATTTGATAGAGTAGCAGTGGGCGTAAGCAAAAGATAAAGCCAGGAGTAGAAGGGAAGGAAAGCAGTTAATATGACAAGTCAATTATACCTTACCAGTGGATAAATATGGCACATGGGAAGGAAGAGACTTAATGACAGTTACAGGTGTCTTTTATTTTGGCTGAACTTAGCGATTTGTAGAAGTTTATTGAAACTGTGCTAGTTAGTTTCAGTGCGGTTTGTAATTGGTTCCAAATGGAGTAAGGGCATATGCAATAACACGTTTACCAAAGGAAGTCCGCGTCCTTGGTATGTCAAGCATAATAAAGTTAGATTTTCTTAACGAGTATGCACTATGTGAGATACTAATAAGGGAAGAGAGATAGCTTGGCAATTTCTGCAGGAGCAGTTTAAGAGTCCATAGCCCAGTGTGGAGCAGGCGTCTAGAAGTAAGGGATGTCCAACCAACAGCTGCATATAAGTCACAGTGGTGCAAATGGTAAGGGGAGTTGGTAATGAACCGTAATGCATGGTGATAAAGGATGTCCAGTTTACTTAGATTTGCAAGAGTAGTGGAGGAATAGATTACATCGCCATAGTCGAGTAGGGGGAGAAAAGTGGCCTGACAAGCTTATTTCGAGTTTCAAGGGGAAAGGGCCTATTTCTGTAGAAGAAACCTAACCTTGCTTTTAACCTTCTAGAGACATCTTCGACGTGGTCACTGAAAGATAATTTATTGTCGATCCAGATACCTAGATATTTAAATTTGGTTACAACTTCCAGAGGCTCGTTTAGCGTGGTGACAATGAAGTCTTGGGCAAGGGCATTGGGAGGGCCTGAGACAGCACTGCAGGAAAATATCATTGCTTTAGTCTTCTTAGCATTGAGCAGAAGCTTTGCCTTTTTTAGATTATGCTCAAATTGTGCGAAGTCCACTTGAAGCACCCCCTTGACTTTAGATAACGATGAGCCAGAAGTATACAACACAGTATCATCTGCAAAAAAGTGCAGATTGGACGTAGATATGTTAGCATCTTAGTCATTAATGTACAGAGAAAACAAGATAAGGCCTAAGATGGATCCTTGGGGGACTCCTCTTGCAACTGGCAAGGCAGCAGAAAAAAAGCCTTCCGCCTTTACTTTTTGGAATCTTCCAGTTAGGTAGCTAGAGAACCACTGGGTGGTATAGTATGTGGCACCCAACTTTGCAAGGCAATTGACTAATAGTTTGTGATCAACAGTAAAAAAGCTTTGCTGAGGTCCAAAAGACTGCACCAGTTACCTTCTTAGCATCTATAGCAGAGATCCAATCATTGGTTACTTTGCTAGTGCAGTGATTGTGCTATGATTAGCCGGAAGCCAGATTGAGCTGGGTTAATGAGAGAGAAGGTTTCCAAGTGAGATTTTAACTGAATATGGATCAGTTTTTTGAGAACTTTAGAAAGGATAGGCAATATGGAGATAGGCCTATAGTTGTTTACATCGCATGGGTCACCAGATTTAAATAGAGGGAGAATATGTGCTGATTTCCAGCTGGACAGCACAGTAGCAGATGTAATGGAAAGATTGAAGATGTGGAGAATTGGGACAGTGAGATGGGTGTAGCCTGACCTTAGGAAAAAGGGTTCCAAGCCATCGTCCCCTGCACTTTTTTGGGTGTCTAAGTTACTTGGTTACTTGGTTTGTGGGACAAAAGCAGACAAATGCCTATAAATATTGTCCTCCACATAAGTGGATCATTGTTTATGACCTGATCAGGTCAGCCATCTGTCTCATTTAAATTTAAAGATTGAGAATGAGGGAGAATCTACAATATCCTGGGGGAGTGTATTCCAAAGTCTCGGGGTTCTTATTGAAAAATAATTCTGTCTATTATTAGTTTTACATTTGACAATATTAAGCTGTTTGTTGTTGAGTCTGGGTCCAATTTTCCTATTTGCAAGGGAAATACCACATTGCTTCATTAGGATTGGATTTTGAATAATCTTGAAAAGTTGAAGAAGGTCCCCCCCTGTTCTTCTTAATTTAAGTGAATGCAAACCCGTTTTTTGTAATCTAGTATCATAATCTTCCAGAGCCAAGTATGGGATAGATTTAGTGACTTTTCTTTGGATCTTCTCCAGCCTGTCCACATCACCACAAAGATAAGGACTCCAAAACGGAGAACCATAATCTATATAAGGTCTAATGTGTGATCTATAAAGTGGGATGATACACTGCTCAGTTCTAGAAACAAAGATATTATTAATTCTACGAAAGAGTGAATTTGCTTGATTAGCAATTTTTTTTTTTACAGTGGGAGACTTGTGTAAGCTTATTATTGACTAAAATCCCCAGGTCTTTTTCTAAACAAGAGGTTTTGATGATGGAATTATTCAAAGAATATTCTTGTTGGGGGTTGGCTTTTTCAAAGTGCAAAACAGCACATTTGGATGTGTTAAACTCCATTTTATTTATAAGTGTCCATTGCTCAATTATTAAAAGATCTCTGTGTAAAGTTTGTCTGTTTTCAGCATTATTGACTGCACCACCGAGTTTGGTGTCGTCAGCAAATTTTATGAGAAGATTGGGAGACTGGATTTTCATATCACTAATAAAGATATTAAACAGAGTTGGGCCCAGGACAGAGCCCTGTGGCACTCCACTTGTCACACGGCCTAAGTCTGACAGGGAGCCATTCACCCGTACCCTCTGAGATCTATTAGTCGACCAGTTTTGTATCCATAACACAATGTATGTTGAGAAACCTAATTTAAGAAGTTTAGAAATAAGTATATTGTGAGACACTTTATCGAAAGCCTTGCTATAATCCAATAATATAACGTCAGAGGGAATATTTAAATCAAGATTAAGGCTGATAAGGTTATAGAATGTTAGTAGAATAGTGGTACATGAGAAACCTGTTTTGAATCCGTGTTACGTAACATCTGTGAGATTAAGGGATACTATTTCCTTTTCCAATAATGATTTGATAATTCTTTCAAGTAATTTACATGGAATGGAGGTTAAACTAATGGGACGATAATTATTGACTAGAGAGTAAGAACCTTGTTTGTGAATAGGGGTTACTATTGCCGTTTGCCAATCAGCAGGAACTTCAGATAGACATAAGGATTTATTGAAAATGATTGTTAAAGGGATAATAATTATATCTTTAGTACCTAAAAGAAATTTTGGATGTATACCATCCCGGTCCAGGACTAGTAGTTTCCTTAAGTGTTAGTAATAAATTGTAAATGTCATTTGGTTGAACAAGTTTCCCATTTCTAGATATGGAGGAGATGGTTGTTATAGATTTTAAGGGATCTTGAATAAATACTGAAGTAAAATAGTTGTTTAAAGTAGAGGCTATAGCAGAGTCAGAGTTTATTATTTTATTTTCGAGCATGAGGGGGCCAGTTTTTTTGTTATTTCCTTTCTTACTGTTTAAGTAGGCATATAAGGATTTGTGCGTGTCTTTTGTGTGAGCTATATGGAATTCTAAATTTTTTTTTGCAGCTACTATTGATTTTTTGAGTACTCTTACTGATTCTCTATACTGTAAAAGTAACTCATTGTTATTACTCATGAGTAAATTGCTATTTTTTAGACGTGCAAATAATATGTGCTTACGTCGTATTAGTTTTTTAATGGATGAGTTAAACCACGGAGGTATTTTACTTTGTAATTGTGAGTACATTTATTTGGGACATAAATTTGTTCAACTGTGAGTATCTGTGATTTTAAGAATTCCCAAGCCTCAAAAGTATCGAGGGATGACAAAATGTTTACCCAATCAATGTTTTTTAAGTGATTATTTATTTTATCAAAATCAACCCTATCATAGTGTTTGATTGTTTTTTTTGGTGGGTGCCATACGACTAGAAACAGCTATGGAAAAGAGTATTGATTTATGATCACTGTTGCCCAGGGGATTGGAGAAATGTAAATTAGTTACTGGAATATCTTGACTAGTTATAACTAGATCTAAGATGTTATCGCCCCATGTGGGTTCTTTAACAAGTTGAAACAAACCCAAATTGATGATAGTAGTAAGGAAGTTGTTTTCACTATTGTTGGAGCCCATTAATGTATCCCAGTTAATATTTGGGAGATTAAAGTCTCCTAATAGGAGATAAGAAGAGAATCTTCTACTTCTTTATAAGTCATCTTGCGCAGTTGGAAGGGGCTGGGTGCAGGACTAGATGTGGCGGGAGGGGTATGCTGGCTCACTGCAGCACCAGCATAAGGTGACGAGTCAAAAGCTAATCCAGCTGTGGCAAAGTGGGAGTTAAGTTCCTCCAGGATTAGGGACTTGTTTTCCACAATCTTGCCACTTGCAACTATCTTTGTTGGGACAGAGGGGCCATGGGCCATCCTTCTATAGCTTTGATAGTCTTCCATATTTTATGAGGGATACCTTTAGCTTGTTCGAGAGTAGAAATATAATAGTTAGCTTTAGCAGAGCAAAGTTTTTTCACACAGTTATTCCTGGCTGTTCTAAAGGCCTGCCAATCCAAAGATTCTTTGGAATGTCTAGCTTTAGCCCAGAGCTTATCTCGAGCTATAAGGGCTGCCTTGAGATCCGAGGTGAACCAGGGGTTGGAATTGTTCCGTACCCTTACTTTGATGAAAGGTGCATGCTTATTTATTATTGTAGTGAGTTTGTCATTAAGGATGAAAACTGCCTTGTTGACATCTTTGGCTAGGTAAAGATCTTGCCATCTGATCATGCTCAGGTCAGATAGGAAGTTTACTGCACTGAATTTGTGAAAGGATCTTCTTGTTATAAAGATGGGTTGCGGACGGGCCTTAATTTGAGATCTTATGCAAGCAACAATTCCATGATTGCTCATGTCATTGTGAAACACTGCCAAATGAGATATTTTGTGTGGATGGGTGGTTAGTACCACATCTAGAATGGAACTGTTGGCAGTATTTAGAGTGTTGTTCCTAGTAGGTTCACTGACTAATTGCCCAAGACCTAGCTCGTCACAAAGGGATTTGAGGCCATGTGATTTAGGTGACAGCCAGTCCATATTTAGATCTCCTAGAAATATTGTTTCAGTTTTTTGCATCTACGAACATGGATTTCAAAAGATTAAGGACTTCATCACCACCAGATGGGAGTCTATAGCCACCTAGGATAGTGATACATTCCGAGGAGGGGAGATGTAGGCTCAGCGAAACTAACTCAAATTCCTTGGCTAGAGATTTGCAACTAATATTGGTGACCAAGTACTTAGAGTTGGCATAGATAACCACACCCCGCCTCTAGACTCTCTATCTGCTCTAAATAAATTGTAGCCCTGCAGTGATATTTGTTGATCAGTGTTCGTCTTTTTTTTAACCACGACTCAGTAATTATGATAAGGTCTGGGTTAACATGTGTATCCCAGGCTTGCAGCTGTACAAGTTTTTTAGGCAGGCTTAAAATGTTGACCATCATCATTTTGAGACCTGTGGCCTCAGCAAAATCGATAGGTGAGGTAAGTTGTGGGGGGGGGCAGGGTTGAGCTCCACATTTCCTGAGCAGAGACGAAGCAGAAGTATAACTTTCTTTAAGGAGCTTATAAGAATGGAGACTGCTTTTTTATTTCTTCTCGGCAACCCATATTGTGCTGTGCAAGAGGCGGCACCACTGTAATGACAGTTGATCGTGATCAATGTAAGTGCTTAGGTGGACATAGGTGAGGACAGTAGTAAGGGGTGTAAGCTAACGGGGGAATAGGCTAAAAGGGAGAGGAGAATGACATAGTGTCTGCACGGTAGACTGTTATAACATTAGGTATTGATAAGGTGCATTGGAGAACTGAATTGCATTGAGGTACTTTGAATTGCACTGTATTGCTGAAAACTCTGCACCTTAGGAGCAATAAAAACACAATAAGGAGAGCCATGGCCCCAGATTGAGTGGTCTTGTGACTTGTATTAGTGCAATATTTTCTAGGCAAGAAATTTGCCCACCTAGGTACTGACTTAAAACCTAGATGAGAAAATACAGCAGAAAGGAGGAGACAATAGCCCATTTAAAATTAACTCTGTCCGATGGCAACAATACATAACCTTAATCCACTTTATGAACTCCTCCGGAAAGCCGAAGGAAGTTAAGGTGGCAAACAAAAAGTCCCAGGAGACTCTATCGAATGCCTTTTCGGCATCTAGAGAGAACAGCACCATTGGGATCTCGGAGTCTCTGGCAGTCGCAATGAGATGCAACAGTTTCTGACTGCCTATGATTTTAGTGAGTCTATTTGCCAGGACTTTAGCCAATATTTTAATGTCCGTATTTAGCAAGGATATAGGGCAGTAGCTATTGAGGTTTTGTGGGTCCCTCCCAGGCTTTAGAATTAAGGTTATTACAGCCTCTTGAAAGCTAGGAATACATTGGTTTTTAATGACCATTAATGTGATGTCTCAAAAGTACTGTACCTTAATTTTAATGGCCAGGAAAATAAAATAAGACACATTGTAATGCCCATTAATGTATTAGCAAAAAAAGTATGGCATTTTCCTGGCCCTGAAAAGTTCAGTGGAAGGCATTAAATGACCATTAATGTATTGACTGAACATAAGGATAGTTTTCATGGCAATGAAACTCGTTTGTACCATTTTAATGGCTATTAATGAATTGGCTCTGCATAGAACATAATTGTAATGGTAATTAAAAGCTTGTTGCTATGTTTTAATTGATGTTAAAAGGGCCATTAACTGCACATGATATGAAACTTAATGGGCATACAACAGCTATTAAAGATTTAATGGTTGGTTGCCATGGTTCATTAATGCCACGGATGTGTTAATTAATGGGTTTCACCCATGAAACAGAAACAAGTAATGGAAATGTAATGGGAATAAAAGTTGACCATTAAAAAAAGTTATACAAGATTTAATGGGGTAAATTAATGGGTTCCCATAGAAATAATGGAAAATTAATGGATTTTTATGGAATTTGAATGGATTTCAATGCAGTAGTGTATACAACCATGCATAGTGATACAGTTCAGCATTTGCTGGACAGCTCTTCAAAAACCCTGGCCTCTGATGACCATGATAAACATGTCTGCACATTTGTCAGTGAATTGGGTGGAAAGTCACCCAGCAATAGATTTGCTGCTAAATATCATTCTCCCACATATCATCCTGCAGATTCACCCCATATTAACAAACTCAATGTCTCATATATTTTTGTGCATGCTCTGCTTTCTCTGCACTACAGTCTCTGCAACCTCTAATATAATACCTTTTTCTTTATTCTCACAGGCATTTAGGTGCTTCTTTGGCTACTGAATAGGTTGCCCACTGTAGCACCCAGTATTGATCTCTGAGCATTTTCCAGGGAAGGGTCCATGCTTCCTCACTGCATACTGCAGCTTGCCCTTGCAGCAGTGCCCAGTTTCCAGTTGGCACCATGTATTCTGTAACACAGGAAGAGATGCATCAAGTGTGTGTGGATAATGTGGGACAAATAGAGTGGCTCAGACAGTGCAGTAGCCATTCTGCAGTAGATCTGTGAATAACAGAGGAGGGGCACATTGAGGGTGACTAGCAGGGTGCCTCAGGGCTCACTACTGGAACCGGTCCTCTTTAATGTCTTTGTAAGTGATATTGCAGATAAGCTAGAAGGGAAAGTATGCCTCTTTGTGGATGACACCCAAAATCTGCAATAGAGTGGCCACTTGAGGGAGGGGGAGGGAATGGAAAGAATGTGCAGAAGCCTGAGAAAACTCAAAGAGGGGTTAAGGGCATGGTAACTGGGATTCAAAGCAAAAAAGTGCAAAATCATGCACTTATGGCACAGAAACCCACAGGCGGAGTACAAAATGAGAGCTGAAGTATTGACGGTCACCAAACAGTAAAGGGACCTAGGGATAATCATATATGATGACCTAAACTTGGCCAGACAGTGCAACAAGGCTGTTGGTAGTGTCAGTGGGATGCATGGGGAGAGGTATCACCAGAAAAAGGAGGGAGATGGTGTTGCCGCTGTATAGTTTGCTAGAGAGACCCCACCTGGAGTACTGTGTCCACTTCTGGAGGCCACATCTCCAGAAAGACATTGAGAAAGTGAAAGCTATCCCATGGAGGACAACTACAAACATGTAGGGTCTGCATCAGAATCTTCCTTATGACACACATAGTGGAAACCGGTAGGGGATCATTGTACCACCCGCTGCTGCTGCTTGTGGTGGGTTTTATGTTTTTGACTTGTTTGTAATAAAGCCTGACCTTATGCAACAACAGTCTGGCATGGTGTTGGTTTTGTTTGCTGCTCTGAATCAGAAAGCCTATGAGGAGAGACCACGGGACCTCAGTATATACACCCTGGAAGAAAGGAGCAAAAGGTGGGATAAGATAGAGATCAATAAATACCTGACAGGAGTAAATAAGGTACAGGATGGGAGTATTTTTCATTCAAAAAGATGCATGAGAACAAGATGATATGCAGTGAAGCAGAAGGGGGGTATATTCAGTTAGAGATGTGAGGACTCTTCATGGAAAGAATTGAACTTGTGGTTGCCTGGAGCAGTCTTCCATCAGAGGTGGTGGAGAGGGAAACAGTGGTGGGGTTCAAGAATGCATGGAATAGACATAAGGGAATCTTAGTAAAAAGTAAGTAGTAGTGAAAAGTAAGGGGGGGAAGAGAGCCAGGGATCAAGAAGGGTCTGTAGTGACACTATAGGCAGAAAAAGAATGGCAGACTGGCTGGGCCAAGTGGTCTTTATCTGTCATGAAATTCTATGTTGTATGTTTCTAACCCTGGTTAAACAGTATGATACTGAAGCCACCAGGCTGTCTCATTTAAGTGGTGCCTATTGTATCTGTATCAAACCTTTTTCCGTTCATGGAACATATTAAATATTAAAAATGATCAGATAATCATTTCTGGTTTCCTACATTCATATCTTGCATAACAAAAACAAGGAAACATACAGTACTTTTTATTAAATAAAAAGGGTAGATTACTGTCAAGAATAAGTACATTTCTGCTTACATTTACTTACCTCAGTCAGCAGTAAACAATATATACATTACAGTGCATATCTAAGTACAGTAGTGCTGTGATGTTGAATGTTGTTGCTGCTGCTGAGTTCATCACTTCTTTGGTAACTGGGTAAAGCCCACAAGGCACAAGTGCCTGTTTTCAGGGATGACCCAGGAGCCCTGGGGAGGTTGAGTGACTTATTCAGAGTCACACAGTATGCAGATGGACATTGTGGGAATCAAACACAGATCTGCTGGATGTACCAAGCTCATTTGCAGCTCATTTCTCTAACTTTTCTAACCACAGAGCTTTATGCACTTAACAGGCTGCATCTAAACAAGGGGGGGCACAAGGGTCCTAAAAGATACATTGGATAGCTAAATAAGAGAAGGTCTGCATTTAAACTGAGCAGGGGGGGAGAAGCAGGGAATAGACTAGCTAGCACTCCCCTGCAAAATGGAGCAGGTATGGCAGTAAGAGATGGCAGGGAGGTAGGGGGTATATGGTGGAAAAGATTATCTGCAAATGCCAGGAGTTTGAGAAACAAAATGGTGGACTTGGAGGGCATAGTGGTGGATGAGGGCCTTGACATTGTGGTTATAACTGAGATGTGGTAGACAGAGCATCATATTTGGGAGATAGGTATTCTGGGGTACAGACTTTTAAGAAAGGACAGAGCTGGAATAAAGGGGGGAGTGAGAGGTAGCATTGTGCATCAAGGACGACATTAGGGCAATGGGAGGGCAGGAGGAGCAAGGGGAGATGGAGGACCTGTGGGTCACACTGGGTAAACGTACCGGAGCATTTTTAAGACTGGGGTGATATACCGACCTCCTATGCAAGGAGAAGAAGGGGACAGGCAGCTGATGCTGATGGTTATACGGATGACTCCCAATGGGGAACTCCTGCTAGTGGTGGACCTAAACCTCATAGAAACATAGACTTTGACAGCAGATAAGGACTGCTTAGCCCACCTAATCTGCCCATTTCCCTTCCCTGATGTGAACTGGGAAATCCCAACTGCAGCATCATCCAAGAGCAGAGAGATCCTTAAGTCGCTACAAGGAGGTTTCATGCAACAGCTGGTTAGGGAGCCCACTGGGGGGGTTGGTAACATAGTAGATATGGGCCTCACCAATGGGGAAAGTGTTGAAGAAGTTCTGGTGGGAGACAGCTTAGGTACAAGCGACCACAATACAGTGAGATTTAGGGTAAGGCTTGGGAAGGAAACAAATCAGACCAGCGCAAAGGTTATGGACTTCAGGCAGATGGACTTTACCAGAGTGAGGGAGATATTCAGGGAAGAAATGGAGGGAAAAGGGAAAATAGGAGACATGGCGGTATTATGGGTATCAATTAAAGGTGGGTTACCGAAAGCCACTGAACTCTGAATAAAGTAAGAAAGAACAAAAATAGAAGTAGGCCACTCTTGTTTACCAGGGAGGTGTTAGGGGCAATTAGGGAATGAAAAAAGGCATTCAGAACATATAACAAGACCCAGGGGAAGGAGGACAGGGAGACTCACAGGGAGAAGCTGAGGGTGGCAGGGCAGAAGATTAGGAGGACTAAAGCACACACAGAAGAAAGAATTGCTAGAGAGGCCAAACGGGATAAAACTTTTATTAGGCATGTGGGAGAGAAGAGGAAGGTGAGGCAGGGGATAGTATGGGTGAGAGGGAAGGAGGGCGTACCAGTAGAGGGGGACTTTGCGAAGGCAGATGTATTTAATAGCTACTTCTGCTCGATCTTCACGGTGGAGGGGGAGGGTAGAGGACCAGAGTTAAGAGGAAGGGAAGGGAAGATAAAAGGATGTATTCTAACCTGTTCCATGAAGACAGGGTAAGAGAGGAACTAGGAAGGTTGAAGGTGGACAAAGCAATGGTGCCAGATGACATGCATTCTAGGGTACTGTGGGGACTAAGGGAGGAGCTAGCAGCACCTCTTATTAAGCTGTTTAACTTGTTCCTGGATACAGGGTGGGTGCCAAGGGACTGGAAAAAGGCTGATGTGGTTCCACTGTGTAAGTGGGCAGCAAGGAGGAGGCGGAGAAATATTGCCTGGTCAGCCTCACCTCAGTGGTTGGTAAGGTGATGGAGGTACTAATAAAGGAAAGGGTGGTAAACTACTCTGTGGACAGTGGACTGCAGGATGACAGGTTGCATGGCTTCACAAATGGGAGGTCATGCCAGACAAACCTAATAGAGTTTTTCAATTGGGTGATGAAGGTGGTCGATCAGGGAGGGGCGGTGGACATGGCCTATCTGGACTTCAGAAAGGCCTTCAACACCCTCCCTCACAGAAGGCTGGTAAATAAGCTGTAAAGCTTAGGGCAGAAGTTTGACGTCTTTGCAGAATATTTAAACTAGCAAATGGGGAGAGAGGTGCAGCACCCCATACGTCGAATGGGAAGAACACCCCTCCCCCCTCAGCTAGTGGTCAAACAGGGATTCAGCATGTTTGCAGTTCATTTGCATCACCAGGTAAGAAAAAAGGTTTGTCTCCCCATACGACACACAGGGGTAATGCCAAACCTCACCCAACTAACACACCAAAATCTGCCCAATGGAAAATCATGTACACAAATTCTCACAGCCTGGGAAATAAGATCCCAGACCTGCAGGCAATAATGTCAGAGGCTAAACTGGACATAGTAGCAATTAGTGAGACGTGGTTTACCAGTAACCACACTTGGGAGACTTCAGTACCTGGCTATGTATTGTTCAGAAGAGACTGAGGTGCAAAAAGGGGGGGGAGGAGTGGCCCTGTATGTCAATGAAAATATCAAAGCTACAGAAATTCAGAATACACATAAGGAGCCAGAAGAACTGTGGGTCACCCTGGAAACAGGAAATGGGACAGCCATAAGAACTGGGGTTGTCTACAGGCCCCCAGACCAGGGGGAGGACATAGACACATTACTGTTAGAAGATATACAAAACATGACAGCTAAAGGGGAGGTTCTGATAATGGGAGACTTCAACATGCCAGATACAGATTGGTCAGTACCAGCAGGAACATCTGCCAGAACTAGACACATAGTGGATTCCCTGCAGGGGGAGGGCCTCAAACAACTGGTACAACAACCCACAAGAGACATGGCTATCCTAGATCTAGTATTGACTAACAGGGAAGGGATCACAGATCTCCAGGTAGAAGGTCACCTGGGGGCCAGTGACCATCACATGGTATGGTTCAATTTGGCTACTACATCTAAATCATCCCATTCCAAGGCAAAAATATGGGACTTCAGAGGAGCTGACTTTGATAAGATGGCCAACAGAGTTAAGTTAGCCCTGGCAAAAAGAAACACGGGTGAGGGGGTACAGGCAAAGTGGGCAAGCATTAAGGATGCAATACTTGAAGCAACATCCCATTGTGTTAGACAGAAAAGGAAGTGCAAAAGAAGAAGGAAACCACTTTGGTTCTCAAATACAGTAGCAGAAAAGGTCAGAGCCAAAAGGCTGGCCTTCAGGAAATATAAAGGAACACAGCGGGATGAAGATAGGGAGGCATACCAAACTGCCCTAAGGGAAGCAGGGAAGGCAGTAAGGCAGGCAAAGTCCCAAACTGAGGAAACACTAGCACAAACAGCAAAGAAGGTGATAAGACTTTCTATAGATACATTAGTGAAAGGAGAAAGTCAGAGGGAGATGCTAAGCTTAATGGAGAAAGGGGCATGTGAGGAGGAGGACCATGTAAAAGCATCTATCCTAAATAGATACTTTTGCTCAGTATTTACTGAAGAGAAGGTAGGGCAGGGCCCACAGCTCAGCACCATGGACACAGGGGAGGGAGGCGAGCACTACTCCCTTCCACAAAAGAAAGGGTCCTACATGAGCTTACTAAGCTCAGGGTAGATAAGGCAATGGGACCTGATGGCATACATCCCAGGGTACTTAAGGGCAAAAAGGTGGAACTAGCAGAGCCATTAGCAGAACTGTTTATTGAGTCTCTGAGCACAGAAGAGGTCCCAGAAGACTGGAGAAGGGCTCATGTGATCCCGCTCCACAAGAGTAGTAGCAGGGAGGAGGCAGGGAACTACAGACCAGTGGGTCTTACCTCAGTAGTGGGCAAGATTATGGAGGCACTCCTTAAGGAAAGGATAGTGCAACACCTGGAATCCATAGGGGCACAGGATCCAAGACAGCATGGGTTTACAAAAGGAAGGTCCTGTCAAACTAATCTCATAGATTTCTTTGACTGGGTAACCAGAGTGGTGGACCAAGGGGGAGCAGTTGATGTCGCCTACCTTGACTTCAGCAAAGCTTTTGACACTGTTCCACATAGAAGATCGATAAATAAGCTGGGTAGGCTCGGGGTGGGTCAGAAGTTGGTCAACTGGGTGGCAAACTGGTTGACAGGCAGAAAACAGAGAGTGGTGGTAAATGGTACACAGTCAGAAGAGATGCAAGTCATAAGTGGGGTACCTCAGGGATCAGTCCTGGGGCCAGTCCTCTTCAACGTCTTCATTAGTGACCTTGCAGATGGACTAGAGGGTAAGGCTTGTCTGTTTGCAGATGACACCAAGATCTGCAACAGAGTAGATGATCCAGATGGGGTGGGCAGAATGAGAAGAGATCTGGATAAACTAGCAAAATGGTCAGAAGAGTGGCAACTGGGATTTAATGCAAGAAGTGCAAGATCATGCACATAGGGAAGAGAAACCCTGAAGTCACCTATAGGCTGGGAGTTGCTAGCAGTCACAAAGGAAGAAAGATACTTGGGCATCATCATCACTGATGACCTGAAATCATCCAAGCAGACCTCTAAAGCAGTAGGTAAGGCTAGGGGGATGTTAGGGTGTATTAGTAGGGGTATCACAAGTCGTAAGAGGGAGGTAATAATCCCTCTTTACAAGACACTAGTTAGTCCCCATCTGGAGTATTGCATGCAGTATTGAGGCCACACACTTCACAAGGACATTAACCAAATTGAGGCAGTCCAGAGAAGGGCAACCAAAATGGTGCAGGGACTGCATCAGAAGACATATGAGGACAGATTAACAGAGCTCAATATGTACACCCTTGAGAAAAGGAGGGAGAGAGGTGATATGATCGAGGCATTCAAACACCTTGAGGGCATTAACAAGGTGAAAGAGTCTAACATGTTTAAATATAAGAAAATAGCAGGACAGGAGGACACAGCATGAGATTAGAGGGGGCCGATTAATGGGAATGTGAAATTATTTTTCACAGAAAGGGTGGTGGATGCATGGAATGGCCTACCTCAAAAAGTGGTGGCTATGAATACAGTGCAGGGCTTCAAACAGGCATGGGATAGGCATAAGGGAGCAATACAAATGAGTATGAATAGATAGGCCACTGACAGAGCAAAGGCCAATAGCACATTTATAAGGTAGAAAAAGAAATGGGCAGACTGGATGGGCCTTGCGGTCCTTATCTACCGTCAACTTCTATATTTCTATGTTTCTATGGATGGGAAAGAAAATAACTTGGTATGTGAAAAACTGATTGAAGGACAGAAGCCAGAAGGTGGTGGTTAATGGGGTACATGCCAGGGAGATGGGGGTGATGAGTGGGGTGCACCAGGGGTTGGTACTGGGAACCCTCCTTTTTAATTTCTATATCAGTGATATAGTGGAGGGTCTGGAGGGCAGGGTGAGCCTATTGGCAGATGATATGAAGATCTGCAATAGGGTGGACACCCGGGGGGGGTGGAGGACATGAGGGAGGACCTCAAGATTCTGGAAAGTTGGTCAGAAACCTGGCCACTGAAATTCAATGCCAATAGGTTTACAGTAATGCACGTGGGGCATAAAAACCCACAAGCTGCTTACACAATAGGCGGGAAGAAATTAAGCCAACTGAGTAGGATAGGGATCTGGCGATTATAGTATCAAACAACCTTAAAGTGGGTAAGCAATGCAGCAAAGCAGTGGGCAAGGCAAACAGAATGCTGGCATGCATAGGGAGGGGCATTACAAGCAGAAGGAGGGAGGTACTGATGCCTCTTTATAAAACTATGGTGAGACCTCACCTGGAGTATTTATTCTATTCATTTATATATTTATGACTTTGATAACCACATAAGTACACTGATCCCAGGGACCATTTTCAGGCACGAACCAGGCCATTACAATGGCACAGGAGGCAACATAAAACAAAATACAAATTCAAGTACAATAGAGCGTAGAAGACAAGTCAAGCATGATGGAGCCAATGCAATGCAGGCGAGTACAAAGCAATGGACCTTGGCAACATTAGGTACAGAGTATTAAATACAGAGGCAATTTCAGGACACTGAGGCAGCTAAGGAAACACAGTGTTGGGTAATCATTGTGGCTGTCAGGGGAGTGTGAAACTAGTTAGAGAATCACCAACAGCAAGACTTTACTAGGAGCCAGTCTTTGAGGCAGGATTTGAACAAACAGTGGGTAGACAGGGAGCAAAGCCCGGCTGGCAGTTTATTCCATAGTGAGGGGGCAGCAGCAGATAGGGGTCTCCTGCTCATGTTGGTAGATACCCTGGGAATGTAGGTAGGGGATTTATTCCTCCAATCAGGGCTCAGGCAGATGGAACCTTGAGGGTATCTCCTTCAGAGATTGTACAGGAATTTGCCTTGTACTATGAGCAATTATATAAGGATATGGACAGTCCTCCTCCCTTGGAGAAGCTGGAGATGTATCTCAGGGAATCTTGTCTCCCTTCCCTGTTAGATTCACAGAGGAGCTTTTTATCCTCTCCAATATCTCCTCGAGGAAATATCAGAGGTCATCAGGGTTCTGCCCTCGGATAAGGTTCCAGGACTGGATGGCTTCTCCGCATTATTTTATAAAACTTTCTGAGAACAATTATTGCTGGTACTTCACCAGTTGTACCTCCATATTCTCCCTGGGGCAGGTGTAGATGCCCATCTGTTTGAAGCCCTGATTGTTCTTCTTCCCAAACCTGATAAAGACCCTGAGTTAGTCCAAAGCTACAGGCCCATATCTCTTTTGAACCAGGATGTCAAAATTCTCTCGAAGATATTGGCCGACAGGCTAACCCTGGTCTTCCTGGACCTGATTAGTATGTCTCAGGTGGGATTTATGAGGGGACATTCATCATCAGACCATTTACGCACTCTTTCACATGTCTTCTCGGTGTCTAGGGACGCCACCTTTCCTGCGGGGTTGGTTTCCCTGGATGCCAAGAAGGCATATGATCGTGTAAACTGGAATTTTTTATTCCAGGTTCTTAGGGCGTTTGATTTTCCTACCATGTTCATAGACTGGATTTGTGCTCTATATCAGACCCCTTCTGCCAGGATTTCAGGTAATGGAGCATTTTCTAAACCCTTCCTTTTATTTTCCGGCACTAGACAGGGCTGTCCCCTTTCCCCTCTTTTATTTAATCTATACCTAGAGCCCCTTATCCAAAATATTCTTAATAATCTGGAGATACAAGGCATACCGATAGGGAACAATGTGGTGAAGATCACGGCATATGCTGCTGATCTTCTCCTCCACTTGTCTCACCCAGCAACATCTATCCCAGCTATGTTAGGGGAGATAGCTATGTTTAGCTCTTTCTTGAATTACAAACTGAATGCTAACAAATCGGCCATTTTCCCTCTTAACCACAAGGTCTTTAAGAATGATATTGTCCCTATTGGTTTGTGTTGGTCACCCCGTGTTCTTAGATATCAATTTAACACTCAATCCTTCCTCATGGTTCAAAGAGAACTTGGAGCCCCTCTCCCAGTTGATTGTCCAGGACCTCAATAGATGGTCTAAACTTCCCGTTTCCCTATGGGGTCGTATTAATATAATTAAAATGCATGTTTTTCCTAATCTGTTTTATCCCCTTTCACATCTTAACTCATTCATCCCTTTATCCTGGTTTCAGAAATTGCACAGAATTTTTACCAACTTTATCTGGCCTAACAAGCAGTCTCGGTTGGCATATCACAAATTGACCACTCCGAAAAAAGATGGAGGACTGTGGATTCCTCACCTGGCAATCTATTACTGGGCCAGTCATCTAGCAAAATACCTGAGGTGGGTGAGTCTGGATCCTGAGAATTTAAGACCGGTCTGGCTCAAAATTGAGTCAGCCTTTATCCAGACTATGAACATGGAGCCCTCGACTATGCTCTATGTTAAGGCTTCGTCCCTTCAAGACGTTTGTAAGTGCCCCACCTTTAGGACGTCATTAAAAATCCATGCACAGCTCTGCTCTTTTTTGTGGTACACCCCATGCCTGGATCTGTCCCAGTCCAGTTGGAGCTCCCCAACTTTCACTATAAACAAACAGAGCATTCCTCACATGTGGTTGCCTCAAATAGGGGATGGGACAGTATCTACCTTTCTGGATGGGGAGGGGGCATGGCTCTCATGTCTCTAATATAATCCATAAATTTGATATCCTGGTAACTCAGCAATTTAGGGTTGTCCAATTAAAGCACCTGCTTTCCACGGTGCTGGGTAAAACCCCTCCCCGTCCGTCGGCCTTCTCATTGATAGCTGAGCTTTCCTCCCTTCTTGGTCCATCAAGTGTTATTTCTAAAATATACCAAGCCTTATTTCACTGGAGGTATGGGAGATCTGATGGCGGCACCAAGTTCTGGGCCTCCCTTCTCCCCCAATATACCCCCAACTGGCTGGCTTTATGGAAGTCCTATCACAGATATGTATCTCAAGACAGATTAATGCTTATGCAATATGACATTATATGCAACATGTATTACACCCCAGTAGAGTTGGCGAAATGGGGCCTTCTTGAATTGGAGTTGTGTACCAGAGGTTGTCAGGAAGCAGTCACACTTCTCCATATTTTCTGGTCGTGCCCTAAGATAATTCCATTGTGGGAAGCAATTCAAGCCAATTTAGACCCCATACTGGATTTGCAGGATTGCTTTACCCCAGACATTTACTTGCTGGGTGACCTGTCCTCTATTAAGGTTAAATTTCGGAGATTTCATATTTCCATGATTGCATTATCCGCTAAAAAAATCATGCTTAGGCATTGGAAGGATGTGGTTAGCCCAGCGTATCAGGAATGGATTAAAGAAATCCTTGCTAATCTTCGTACAGAGAAAGCTATAGCGAGTCTCCACAACAGGCTACAGAGATACAAGTGCATTTGGGATCCCCTTCACACCCTAATCATGATTAGGGTGGATAAATGAGTGGTCGGCAATGGGGTACTTGAATTTACACAAGCTTATTGTAATATGTTATCATACTACAACAAATAGAATAATAGATAGGTTCTGGTGTATTACAAGGTAGTAATTACATCGAGAGGTTCTGGGGACACAGAAAACCTCGAGAGCGAAGCTCGAGAGGTTTCATGTGTCCCCAGAACCTCGAGATGTAATTACTACCTTGTAATGCCAGAACCTATTTGTTATTTTTTTTAATATATGGATAGGAGGCGAATTGACTCACCTCCGTTTCAGTACTGGAGTTAGCGGGTGGATGTGCGTGCTGGCAGGGTTCCCCAGTCCTGTGTGGACGAGCGGCTGCTGTGGGCTTCATTTGGCTGTTTTTGGGGGATAAGTGGCGATATGAAGCGAGCAGAGGAGCCCCAGAGAGAGTCCGGTTGCCCGATAGTTTTCAACCTAAAAAAAACCGGTTGCTTACGGAAGATTGTCTCGCTAAGCGGGTGAGCAAACCACCATATTTTCAGACTCCTTCTGCCCGCCACAGAGGAAAAACGGCCAATCAGAAGGCACGCAGTTTAACACGTTGGGGATAGACTTGGACATGCGCTCTTCGGCTTTCTTGATAATACTATCGTTCGGGTGCCGAACGATACTATTACGGCACCCAAACGATAGTATTATCGCTCCAGGAGCGATGGTATTACAAGAATTTTTTTCTATGCTTTTCAGGGATATTATTTTCACAATCCATATATTAAACTGTCGTATACTGCTGTCTGGGGGAGGGATGGGGTGGGGCAGATCATGTACTGTCCAATGTATATGCTATACATTCTATAATTTCTGTCCCCTATATTGTGGAACATCTGTTAATAAAGTTTGAATTGAAAAAAAAATGTGGGTGGGGGGATAGAGTTTGAGTGTAGGCAGAGGTGCAAGGTTCTGACCTGGAATAGGGCTGCAAGAAGGGACTCTTGGCTGGAGCAGATAGCATTATCGATCAAGCAGCCAAGGGAGAGGTCAAAGTGGTCTTGGAGTGGGAGCCACCCCAGTGACTGATAAACGACACAGTGGTGGTTGGAAAAAGAAGCCAGTAAGGTGAAGTGACAGGCACTGTTGTAGGCGGTGGAGAGTTTGGCAATGAGGGAAGAGGAAGCCTTAGTGTAGATGGAGGAACATTAATTGATGATGGGGAGTAGGTTTCCCCTGGACAATAGCAAGCCGGGCCTCTGGAGTGAAGAAGTGTCTGAATCTTTAGGCTGTATCCAGCATATGGTGAATCCTGTAAACTACTGAGTTGATGTGCTCAGAGATGGAGAGGAAGGGGTCAAGTAAGACACCAAGGTACTTGAAAATTTCAACATTTTCAAGCACTTGGCCATCAGGGGAGACAATGTGTAGTGAAGAGTGAGATTTGAGCTTGGCTAACAAGGGCTTTGACCCGAACAGCATAGCCTTTGCTTTTTTAGTGTTTACCAGAAGGAGGTTGGTTGCAAACCAGTTATGGGCTGCTCCTTAGTTTTGGGTGAGGAATGAGGAAATGTGGGACAAGGATTTATCACTGACAAAAAGGACAATGTCATTCACATAGAGGAGGGAGTGACAGGTGAGACTGTCATAAGGAAGGGAATTTATAAATAAGGAGAAAAGCAGGGGACCCAGAATGGAGCCCTGGGGGATGCTGGTTGAGACAGGCAGGGTAGGGAAGCAGGCAGGCCCACACAGACAAATTGTGAGTGATTAGAGAGGTAGCTGAGGAACCAGTTAGAAACCTCATGGGAGTAGTCAATGAGATGTAGTTTTGAGATGAGGAGGGCATGTTTTACCAAGTCAAAAACCTTGAAGAAATCAACAAAAACTGCACCAGTGGCTTGACCATTGTCCATGTTCCTGAGGATGTGGTCAGTCAGCAGTGGAAGGGCAGTGGTGGTACTATAATTCTTGTGAAAGCCATGCTGCTGGCTACACATGAGGTTGTAATTTGCAACATGTTTGGTGAGTTGGTGGTGGATAATTTTATCGGGTAGCTTACTTAGGTAGGGGAGGATGGAGATTGGCCCATAGTTGTCGGGGTTGTCAGCTTTGAAAATAGGAATCACTTTGGCCATTTTCCAAGGGTTGGGCATGGTAGAGGTAGACAGAGCAAGGCTGAAAATAAATGTAAGGGGCTTGACAATACTGTAGTAGGGGAGATGAGTCTGAGGAAGATAGAGCAGAGGCCGTCTGACCCTGGGTGCCGTCGTTTGGGAGGGATTTGAGAAGCTTAGAGGTATTGATAGGGGAGATGGCCTTGAAATAAACATAGAAACATAGAATTTGACGGCAGATAAGGACCACTTGGCCCACCTAGTCTGCCCATTTTCCTACCTAACAGAAAAGCTGCAGATCCTAGTTAACCAACAGCTTACTTCCTCCTACCCCCTACTAGGACTGCCTTATGTCTGTCCCATGTATTCTTGAATTCCCCCACTGTTCTTGACTCCACGACCTCCTCAGGGAGGCTGTTCCATGCATCCACAACCCTCTCTGTGAAAAAATACTTCCTCACATTACCTCTGAGCCGTCCCCCCTCTATCTTCAAATTGTGCCCCCTTGTTCTTGCACATCTCTTTTTCTGAAAGATGCTACCCTCTTGGACTTTGTTGATTCCCTTGAGGTACTTGAAAGTTTCTATCATGTCCCCTCTCTCCCTTCTTTCCTCAAGGGTATACATATTAAGCTCCTTTAGTCTTTCTTCGTATGTCTTCTGGTGCAGACCCTGCACCATTTTGGTTGCCCTCCTCTGGACAGCATCCATTCTGTCTATGTCTTTGCGGAGATGGGGTCTCAAGAACTGGACACAGTACTCCAGATGGGGTATCACCAACTCTCTGTACAGAGGGATAATAACTTCCTGTTTTCTACTATTGATGCCTCTTCCTATGCATCCCAGTATCCCCCCAGCCTTCCTTACTGCCTTCTCACATTGCTTGCCCACCTTTAGGTCATCTGATATAATTACCCTCAGGTCCCTTTCCATTTTTACTGTTGTCAGTATCTCACCCCCCATTGTATGCTTCCCCTGGGTTTTGGTTTCCCATGTGCATTACCTTGCACTTCTTTGCATTGAATCTGAGCTGCCATACATTTGACCATTCCTCCAACCTTGCCAAGTCCCTTCTCATCCTTTCCACTCCATCTTGTGTATCAACCCTGTTGCAGATCTTTGTGTCGTCTGCAAAGAGACATACTTTCCTTCCAGTTCCTCTGCAATGTCACTTATAAAGACATTAAAAAGGACCCGTCCCTGTACTGAACCCTGAGGTACCACGCTAGTAACCCTCCTTTCTTCACTGTGTACTCCATTTACTACAACCCTTTGCGTCCTGTTGTCTAGCCAATTTTTTATCCAGGCTACCACCTTGGGACCCACTCCAAGGCTGGCTAACTTGAGTATTAATCTTTTATGTGGGACTGTATCAAATGCCTTGCTAAAATCTAGGTAGGCCATGTCCACAGCCCCTCCCTGGTCTACTACTTTGGTCACCCAGTCAAAGAAATCTATTAGATTCATTTGACATGACCTTCCCATCGTGAATCCATGCTGCCTTGGGTCCTGTGCCCCACTGGCCTCTAGGTACTCAACAATTCTTTCCTTCAGAAGTGATTCCATCATTTCCCTACCACTGAGTCAAACTAACTGGTCTGTAGTTTCCTGCCTCTGTCCTGCTCCCACTTTGTGAAGAGGAATCACATCTGCCCTCCTCCAGTCCTCGGGTACCACCCCATCCTCCCATGATTTGTTAAAGAGAGTAGTCAGCGGTGTCACTAGTTCTACCCTTAGTTCTTTTAGAATTCTTGGGTGAATCCCATCAGGCCCCATTGCTTTGTCCACCTTCAATTTTATTAGTTCTTTCAGAACCCTTTCTTCTGTAAATGGACTGGTATCGACCCCTGTCTTCAGAGTGTTTCTCTTGTTTGGTTTAGGTACCTCCCCCTCCTCTTCCTTTGTGAATACTGAGCAAAAATATTCATTCAGTATCCCTGCTTTTTCACTGTCACCCTCTACCCACCTTCCCTCCCCTTTATTAAGCCTCAGTATCCCTCCTTTGGTCTTTCTTCGCTCCCTAATATACCTATAAAAGTTATTATCCCCATTCTTAACAGAATTGGCTATCCTTTCCTCGGTTTGGGCCTTTGCTATTCTGACTGCCTTCCCCAGCCTCTTTCTGCTTTAACTGATAAAGTTCTCTGTCCTGCTCCTTCTGTGTTTCCTTATATTTCCTGAATGCTATCCTTTTCTCCTGAACCTTCCCTGCCACCTCTTTTGAGAACCATAGTGTATTTTTCCTTCGTTGTGTTTTATTGATTTGCTTTACACAAAGGCTTGTTGCCTCTGTAATGGCTGTTTTGGGGGAATGGGGGAATGGGTGAAGGGGGGCTAGGAAGGAAGGGGGCAGTTTGGGGAGGTAGGCCGCTCTACCGGGTGGGTCACTTGGGAGTTTGGAGAGAAGTGCAGAAAGGTTGGTAAATTTATCACTAAAAGCCTTGGCCACTTCTAGGGGGTCTGTTACCAGGCCAGTAGGGGAACTGAGCTGTGGGGCAGACATGCCAGTTTTGGGGGTTTAGAAGCAATCCAATAGACTCCCAGAATTTCTTCAGGTCCTCGAGACTTTTCTTCTGAAAGTTACGGAAGTAATTTTGTTTCAGGGATTTAGCCAGCAGTTTGCACCAGATTTTCAGGCACTTGTAGGTATCCCAAGGGCAGGGGGCGGCACCTTGTAGGCAATTCAAGCATGATCCCTGTCCTTCATGTGGGAGAGAAGATCTTTGGTGATCTAGTGCGAGCAGTCACCTTGGACCCATCTAGTTGTGAGAGGGAAATGCTTTTCTTGCAATGCCAGCGGGGTCTGAGAGAAAGACGTCTTTGCTGAGGGCACATCACTGTGGAAGTAGAGTAGAGACCAATCCAGTGACCATGCTTTACTAAGGAGGAGGGGTGCGTCTGGACAGTGAATGTTTTGAAAGGATAGGTATTTCAGGGGAGGATGCTTGTCCTTGGTTGACCAGAGGATGAATGTGGGTGAGTGGTTGCTGATGGAGTCAGCCATTATTCCAGCTTGTAGCGCAGTCTTCCCTGTTTGTGATGATCCATTCCAGGAGGGTTTGGGTGGCAATACGAAGGTTCTGCCTGGTGGTTAGTGTAATAGACTGAACAAGACTGTGTTGTTTTAGCAGGCAGACATAGTCCGATTGGTTGGCACTCAACCAGTTTAAGTTGAAATCAGTAAGGAGAATGGTGTCACTGGTAGGGGAGAGAGTTCTGAGTATGGGGTTCTGTTCTGGAGACCTCACCAATCAAGGACATAGATGGGATTGAAAGGGTTCAGAGAAGGGCAGCCAAGATGGTGAATGGTATGCATAAGAAGCCATATGAGGAAAGGTGGAGGGAACTGGATATGTTCCCATTGGAGACTAGAAGGAAGAGGGGGGACATGATAGAAACATTTAAGTACATGAAGGGGATTAATAAGGTGAGGGAGGGGAGCTTATTTACAAGGAATGTACGTGCTAAACTGAGAGGTCATAGTCTAAGATTAGAAGGAGGAAGATTAAAGGGCAATGTGAGCGGGTGCTACCTCACGGAGAGGGTGTTGGAGTCCTGGAAAAACTATCTGAGGAGGTGGTGGGGGCTGAAACAGTGGAGGAATTCAAGAGGGCATTGGGCAGACATAAGGGGTTGACCAGTGGGTGGAAAGGGGAGGTCTCTTGACAAAGCTGATGAATGGGGAGGGGGGTAAGAGGCAGACTCGATCAACCAGAGAGGTCTTTTTCTGCCAACAGATTTCTATGATTCTATGATTTTCTATGCTATACTGCCAGCACCATGTAAAAGGTGGTGGACTAGAATGAGTCAAACTCTTCCAATTATTCATAGTTACCCCACCTACAGCTGACATGTGAGGCTGGTGCTTCTTCTGCATCACAGAGGACTTCGGGCTCTGAACGGCTTGGAACAGTGATGTAGGCTTCAGGAACTTTGGAAGTGAGAGACATAGTGCAAGAAAGAAGATGGAACATCATGAAAGATTTCTGCATGCTGGACTTCTAGTCTGATTTGTGCAGGTTGTTAGCACTTGGTGAGACAGAGACAGAGACAGAGTAAGTGAAAGAGGGATAGGCAGAAAGAGGGAGAGAGGAATGAACATTATGTAGGACTTCAGACACTGAGCTTTTGTTACTGTGCTCTGTACTGTCGGCACTAAAAAGAGAGGGAGGGAGAAAGAAAGACTGAGACAGAGAGAGAGAGAGAGAGGGATGAGGTATAAGGAAGAAATTTGGATTCTGGATTTTTGGTCACTGTGCTATGTACTGCTAGCACTTTTATAGAGAGAGGTAGATAGAAAGGGAGATTGAGCACTATGGATAAACTAGGACTGCACCCACAGCACCAGATCCCATCATGCATCACATTTTCCTGGAGTGTTGTGCAAGAACATAAAGGATGTTGCCATGCTACTGACAGTGGCTTTGGATGGTGTACACCATTACATCAGACATCCACAGAAGCATGAGTTTTGTCCACATCTACTAGTCCCCAACTATGCACTAGTATGTGGACAAACCATGCCATTTAATGCTGAATATTCTTCCCCGTGTCTTTCCTCTTTTGTCTCAATCTGGCTCTTACTGCATGTCCAGTTTTATGAATGTCAGTCCCATGCATTTCATGCAACAGCTAACATAGATAACATAAATACTTCAAATTCATGCAGGATACACTGAATATTTGGACTGTAGGTAACAAGTTATTTTTTTTTTCAATTATGAATAAAGGTGCAAACATGGTAATAGTGATACTTGAGGGTAAAATCTGCTTTGCGCACATTCTCGGTTTTGAGGTCACAGCACCTAACATCATCATTTTTAGGCTGGCATGTCTCTGAGGGAATCTGAAGGCCACCATCCAACTTGATAAAGTTTAACAACACCTTAGTCTCATCCAGCATTGCATCATACATGATATTAATCTGCAGTACATTTCATCCTGCAATATGGTCTCAAATCTCCTGGAGCAAAAGCCAGCACTGCAAGATATGGCAATTGAATTGTTCATTCGCAGACAATATGCCACCATGACTAGTTAGTGATTGGGGACTTGGTCAACCCTCCATTGCAGAAGAGCACTTATGAACCTAACACTGTGTCAGAATTTCTTAGTCATTCAAACTCTGCAACGCAGCTTTTGAAGTTATTGTCAAAGAGATTTCCTGATAAAGTCAACAGGTCAGATTCTACATAAGTGAGATTGAGACACAGTTTGCAAATCTATTGGACACAAGTGAAAATATATTTGCAGCCATACTAGATCCTTGTTGCAAGGGTAAGGTCCTGCAGCCTTATTGGTGAGCCACATGGTGGGTTAGTTACAGTAACAGCTACGTGCATATAATTACTGGTGACCCCCTTTAATACACGGACTAAAGCCGTGTTTCAAACACCATAATAACCCATAGAGCGGGTTATTACGGCATTTGCTTTCACTCATTTAAAGCGCGTCACCTCATTGGCCTATGTCTATTTCTATGGGCCAAATACCTGAAAACTGTGGGGTCTGCTTTTCCACTAGGAGCCTCAGCACTCATACTCTTCTGCTCACCGCCTTGGCAGACACCTTTTAATATATTTATTAGTTTATCTGGTTGATCCTACCTCTCCTGATTGGTTAATTTAGCTGGTTGATCCTGCACTTCCTATTGTTGAAGTGGGGCTTGACAGCAGCTGCATCACAAATGGAGCATGATGTGGATGGAGGTACACTGTGATAAAAAAAAAAGAAACTGTCTGTGTGCGTGTGCGCGCTTGCCTCTATGTGTCTGTGCCTGTCTGTGTGTAGAGCTGCTCCAGTAGTGTTGACATTAATTACCTTGCACCAGTAATTATAAAAAATAAAAGTTATGCACTTGTGTGTTATTGGATTTTTTTTTTACACACCCTGAAAGTGTGATGCCCTCATAAACCTCTCGAGCTTCGCTCTCGAGGTTTATAGGTCATCCCACCTCTCGGGTGTGTAAAAAAATTCCATAACGCACAAGTGCTTAACCATTATTCTCTATATCTCAGATACAGTACTAATAGTGTATTGTAGGCAAAAGAGGAAGACCACATAGACATCTGGTAGGCCTGCCAGTGGGGTAACGGAATAAACACCAGCTACTGCTGGCAGCCAAGTGTGAGTGGGATAAACTCAGCTTACCATTGGTTGCAGAGTAATGCATCAGGAAAGAGCTGCAACCTTCCTGCAGATGCTGTACTGAACTGTTAACTTGCAATGGCTTTGAAGTATTCTGTAGCAGTCCACTGGGGAATCTGGAGTAAAAAAAATTATGTTCATGCCCACAGTTGGCAAAGCTAGGACTAAAGTACAGTGGTGCCAGTCAGGATGCAATGTAGTAAAGCTGCAGTATATCACAAAATGTTGCAGTGTACTGCAGGGAACAGTGTAATTTATATAGCATAGTACATGGGTGGGTGGGTGTATCTAGACTTTTACACACACCCGAGGTATGGGATGCTACATAAACCCCAAGGGTGAAGCCCGAGGGTTTTATAAAAGTATAAAAGCATCCACACTGAGGATGTGTGTGAAATTTGGATTTTATATACACACACACACACGTCTTATTTTATTTAATTACTGGTCATCATTTTTTGTGACATTGTCCTTAAAAAATCAAACAGTGAGAAAGTGTTAAATTGCTGTAAAGTGTTTTTATTTCATTGAAGCTTAACACGAAAGTAAAACTTTTTCTTTGCTTTAAGTGAACAACATTTATTTTTTGATTTTTTTTAAAACATTAACTTATTTTGGAGGTAACTTAATTGAGCTTGATTGACAGCTACTGACTAAACCAACAACATCAACTGGGCAGTTATAATACAGGATAAAACTGTTTTCTGTGTATAAAAAATGATGACCAGTAATTAAAATGGCAATTACGCCCTTTTGTGATGCAGGATTTCATGATGCCATTTACTGCAAATTATCGCATTGCGTGGTGTGTGTGACTCTGCTTCAAATTAGCTGCTATACCTCTTCCTGTTGTGTTGTCTGAGAAGACATTCAGCACAACTGGAAAAGTAGATCTCAGCCATGCAGCATGAGACCCAGAAGGTATGTCCAACAACTGGTACATGTTAGCTTAATTCACCAAGTCTAGGGTACCTGTATGGAATCCCCACTGAAGTTATGTAGGTCACTGTGTTGTGACATGCCATCTGTCTTTGCCTATATCCTGGGTTTGGCTATTATTTAATCATGCTCATAACAGCTCCATCACCAATCCACTGAGTTTCAGACCATGCTTCTGTTTCTTTGAAAAACATCCATGTACTGTGCCCTTGACTTTGACATAGAAACATAGACTTTGACGGCAGATAAGGACCGCTTGGCCCATCTAGTCTGCCCATTTCCCTACCTACAGGATAGGCCGCAGATCCTAGTTAACCAACAGCCTATTTCTTCCTACCCCCCACAAGAATTGCCTTATGTCTGTCCCATGCATTATTGAATTCTCCCACAGTTTTAGACCCCACAACCTCCTCAGGAAGGCTGTTCCATGCATCCACTACTCTCTCTGTGAAATAATACTTCCTCACATTGCCCCTGAACTGCCCTCCTTCTATCTTTAAATTGTGTCCCCTTGTTCTTGCACGCCTCTTTCCAGAAAGATGCTACCTCTTGGACTTTGTTGATTCCACTGGAGGTACTTAAAAGTTTCTATCATGTCCCCCTTCTCCTCCTTTCCTCAAGGGTATACATATTAAGATCCTTTAGTCTCTCTCATATGGCTTCTCTTGCAGACCCTGCACCATTTTAGTTGCCCTCCTCTGGACTACCTCTATCCTGTCTATGTCCTTGCGGAGATGGGGTCTCCAGAACTGGACACAGTACTCCAGATGGGGTCTCACCAACTGTCTGTACAGAGGATAACAACTTCCTGTTTTCTGCGGCTGATGCCTCTCCCTATACATCCCAGTATACCCCAGCCCTCCCTACTGCCTTCTCACATTGCTTGCTAACCTTAAGGTCATCTGATATGATTATCCCCAGGTCCCTTTCCTTTTTTGTTGTTGTTACTACCTCCCCACCCATTGTGTATTCTTCCCCTGGGTCCTTGTTTCCCAGGTGCATTATTTTGCACTTATTTGCATTGAATCCTAGCTGCCATACTTCTGACCATTCCTCCAACCTTGCCAAGTCCCTTTTCATCCTTTCCATGCCTCCTTGTGTATCAACCCTGTTGCAGATCTTTGTGTCATCTGCAAAAAGGCATACTTTTCCTTCCAGTCCCTCTGCAATGTCAATGACCTAACTCACTTGTGCTCATTTAGTTGTTCAGTTCTGAATTACCTTCTCTTCATCGTAACTCAGATTATATTGACATCTGTCAAATACAATAAAATTGTCATTGAGACTGCAACCTACTCTAATAGCTGAAAGCATGTGCATCTGAATATTCAAAGCGTAGCTAAAAACAGGTGACTGGACCTAGTCTTCCTAACTGTAATTATGTAATATAATTCTTCATGTACAGTAAATGTTATTAGTACTAATGATCTTGCCACCTCATGTTTTATATGTCTTCCACAAGTCTGTATTAGCTCATGTGTGTCATAGTCGCCACTTCATTAAATGTCCAGCCAGAAGCCTTCTGCTAGTGCTGTCACCAGCTTCTGACTGTTGATTACCTTACTAAAGCCGTAAACCATATTCTAATTTCTCTTGCATGAAACCTATTACTAGTCATATTGACTCTGATGACAAGCCTTCTATGATTGTCCAGATGATGACTGAACACTGCTCAGCCCTGATTCAGTTCATATTTTATCTCATCATATGATGTTGCTTCAATTTGAAGATAACCAGAAATTGGTGAAATGATGAAAATGATGATGATGATGATGATAACGCCACTGACAGAGAGTCCAAACTTCATTTATGGCTAAGTTGTGAATAATGTAATGTTCTTAAGTTAAAATGCCCTGGCCATGTCCAGATGATAAGTACTGTATATTTGTTCATAAATTAGCAATGTGATTTCCGCCAATAAGCACTCATAGCCACTGTATCTCTTCTCTTGTGTACAGTGTGCTCCAGTATGCGAGTGTTAGCAGGGAGTGCGCCATGTTAGCATTGGGGGAAGGACAGCACTAGGATGAGCAAAGTGGCCCTAATTGGCTCCATGATTCATGGGTGAAAGCGTCATGAGTGCTTGCAATGCAAAGCAGAGTACTAACGTTATAATGGGTAGCATAAAGTCCATTGAAACAATGATTTTGCATTCCGCCTTCCCAAACACTACTCACATTTTACAAGCGGTACATTGAAAACAATGTACTTACTCACTTTGCCTTGTTTTTAAGCTCCAAAGGCGAATTTTGCAGTGATTCATAGGATTTCAGGTCACATGGGCTCTAGATTGTTCTGCACAGCCTCAGTTCGGGGTAATGTGTGAAGGAAGCTGTAGGAGACAGTCTGCTGTGAGAGCTCTCTGCAATTCAAACCTTCTAAAAGCTGTTAAGCCTTTTTGAGTCATTTGTTTTGCTGAAACTTTAGTTCATTGATTATAAGAAACCCTCCTGTGCTCATATCATCAAGCGTTTATTGTTAGTGTGTGGATTTTGAATGTTAAATGTACAAGATTCAGTCTGTGTATTGAGAGACAGTGGGAGTGTCCTTTGGGGAAGGGGTGTATCTGTGGTGTAGGAAGATTAACTTGGAGAAAAATACAGTTCTTTCTGTTATGGTGATATTTTTCTTGTATAACTGTGTTAATGTACACACAGTAATATTTTCAATAATTCTTGCCATTTTTTTGCTGATTGTTGTGGTGCATCAGTGCATAATTTTAGTTTGTTTAAAATATGTGGTTATATTACTGAAGTTTTCAATTTGCTACATATTACTTAGTGTGTATGTGAGAGTATGTGTATGACGCATGTCATCAAATCAGACACCTTTTATTGTGCCACATAGTAATTTCAGCAATATGAACCTGCTATCCACTGCAGCTGTGTGATTTTTGTACTTCTTTGTGGTATCTTTACTAGTACTAGTACTAGTGACTGTTACTGCAGCAGTGCAGTACACTGCTCCCCCCCCGTGGCCCACCCCAACTGGCAAATGTATTCTTTTCCAGATTTGCATTTCTGATGGTGAGCACTGGTTAGGTGTTGTGTCTTTGTGTCTGCATCTTTTCAACGCACAGCACAATCTTAATCTGTCTGTGCATTTGCATCTCTTTAGGGCCCGATCTCCATCTGTAACTTAAGTCACAGTTGTTTCTTTGGCTTCCCTTCAGAGTACTGGACAGGTGTGGTGCATAATTCTGCAAGAACATTGTACTCATTAATATGCGTTTTTAAGTCAGGACCATCATCACGAGTCACTCGTGATACAAATCACGTTCTTCATCATCACGGTCACAAATCAAGATTCATGATCACGTCATGAATCACAACATTAATTTTTTTACTAGTTACTTGGACGGATTGTAAGCCTGTTTTGTAGTGTCTCTCCAGGTTTCATCACCCCACCATTGCACTCATTGATAAGTGCTTTTAAGTCAGGGAGTTTTAAGCTACAGCTCATCGGCTAAGTACAGCCGTAGGCATTCATGTTCCCAATATAGTTTCATATTGGTTATCTCACACCATCGACACCGAATCACATTCTTCATTATCACAGTCACAAATGCAGTCACAAATCACAATTCATGATCACGTCACGAATCACAACATTAATTTTTTTACTAGTTACATGGATGTATTGTAAGCCTCTTTTGTAGTATCTCTCCAGGCTTCACCACCCTACCATTGTACTCATTAATACATGTTTTAAAGTCTGGGAGTTTTGTGCTGCAGCTCATTGGGGAAGTACAGCCATAGGCATTTGTGTTCCTTTCTGTACAGCATGTGAGTTACAGTATTATAAGTAGTGGTGGGAGAAGTGTCCCCAATTCGCTCCACAAAGTGATTCACGGACTAACAAGGAATCCGTGGAGAACTCCACAATGTGAAGCGGAGCACTTTGCTTCATAATGAGGAACGCAAAGTCCTTTGAAACCAATGACTTTGCATTATTCTGCCTTCCCCAAACCACTTCTCCACCAATTTTAAGGTGAAGTACATTGAAATCAATGTAATTCTCTCTGCTCTTCGCCTTGTAATTGAGCTCCAAATGGAATTCTGCAGTGATTCATGGGATTGCAGGTCACATGGGCTCTAGATTGTTCTGCACAGCCTCAGTTCTGGCCTGGGTAGTGTGTGTAGAGGTAGCTGGAGACAGTTTCCTCTCAGAGCTCTGCGATTCAAAACCTCTAAAAGCTATTTAAAATGCCTTTTTGAGTCATTTATTTGCTCAAAATGTACTACATTGATTGTAGGACACCCTTCTGTGCTCATATCATTGAGTGATTATTGTTATGTGTGGATTTTGAATGTTAATTTAGAACAGTCAGTCTGTGTACTGTGAAGTGTGCTTTGGGGGAGAGGCGTATCTGTGGTATAGGTAGATTAACTGGGAGAAAAAGACAGTCTTTCTGTTTTGGTTACATTTTTCTTGTATAACTGTGTTAATGTACACACAGTAATATTTTCAGTAATTCTTGACATTTTTTGCTGATTGTTGTGGTGCAGCAGTGTATAATTTGCCTGTTTAAAACATTTGGTTATATTACTAAAGGTTTTCAATTTGCTACGCATTACTTGTAGTGTGTGTGTGAGTGTGTGTGTGATGCGTGCCATTAAATTAGACACATTTTATTGTGCCATAGAGTAATTGCAGCAGTGTGAACCTGTTATCCACCACACCTGCATGAATTTTTTGTACTGCTTTGTGGTATCTTTACTGGTAGTGGATTGTTACTGCCGTGCACTAATCCCCCAACTGGCAAAATGTATTCCTTTCCAGATTTGGATTTGTGACTTGTGTGCACTAGTTAGGTGTTGTTGTGCATTTTTGTATGCATCCCTTGAGTGTGCAACACAGTCTTAATCTGTCTGTGCGTTTGCAGTGCACCATTAATTCTGGGAAACTGCATTTTTTGTTACGCTCTCATTTCACTTCGGCAGCAATAGAGAATTTTCTGGACACAAGACAGTAGCATTTCATCAGCACTGGGGGATTTTCTGGACACAGTACAGTAGCATTTTGGGGATGCACATTAATTCTGGTTACTCTGTGTGTGACCACTGCATGTAAGACTGAGTGCGCCATTAATTCTGCAGACTTTGCCTTTCTTGTTATGCTCTCATTTCACTTCTTCAGCAGTGGGGAGTTTTCTGGACACAAGACAGTAGTACTTTAGGGATGCACATTAATTCTGGTGACTGTGTGAGTGAGGTGCTGCCAATACTGTTGTCACTCCACCTTACTTCGCTTTTAAAGTGGAATGACAACGCGAAGTAATAATAACAAGGTGAAGTGAGCCTTTCCTATGGGGCACTCCATGTAGCAAAGTGCCAACGTGAAGTGGCCACTCTGCGTTCACTTCGCAGCTGGATTTTAAATTTGCTGCATTGCTAGACAGCACAATAACATAATAGAAAAGACTTTAAATTTACTTTAAATCATGCAAGCTAAACTCGAGTAATTGATCACAAGATAATAGGGCCTCCAAGGTATAAGAAACTCCTCTTATGAGGTTTGGGCAGACAGAACTGCTCAGCATTACTTTGTGGTCTTGTTGTCCACACCTCACACTCAGAGACTCTTATACCATAAGAGACAGCCCTCGTAGGCCCTATTAACTTATAGGAGGATGTTGTGTCTTACCAGCAGTAGTCAAATTGATGGGCTGGGCTGTTTACTTGTGAGGTAGGAATAGGAGTGAGATACAAGTGAGATTGGGGAATATCTATCCAACACATCCTTAACTTGTTTGCGATCCTTTCTGTTATTGCAGGTATGTATCATTTGAATGATAGATCATCTTGCTACATATATCAACATGGATCACAGTAGAGGATAATGAGGTGGATAACACATGGAGGATTAATTATGTGATGAGAAAGAAATGTGGTTGATACTGACTCACAAGTTAGAGACATGAAATAGCAAGAAAGCCAGACATGCACGCCGTAGCCTGGTAAACTGAGTGGTAGACCAAAGGCCCTGTTGCAGTATCCTGTGAGGTGGGTGCATGGGGAAGGGCATCATCCATAATGGCTACTCCCTCTGGGCAAAATCCCTCATGGCGATGGGGAGGGTAGGGCAACTGGATGGGGGGTGGGCGAAATGGGCAACAGGATGTCGCTATATGTACACACTTGGGGGAGTGAGCACGGCGAGAGTGGACTGGGAGGGGGCAGAGGGGCTGCAGGGGGTGGCACTGTGGTGGGTTGCTGAGCTAAGTCGTGGCATTGGGGATTGGCCTGTGGTTGGGGTGGGTGAGGTACTGGGCTCGGGTCCAGGGGCTGGTGCGATTTTATTGCACCGGGCCCGAAACTTGTTTTTTCATGCTTTACCTCAAATGCACCCACCCTGGAGTTGAGAATCCTTTAGTAGGGGGTGTGGGAAGTGGCCCTCATCTGGGGTGGTGTGGGTGGGTACAGTTCCCTACAGAAAGCATTGAAATATATGTCCCCGGTGCCATTGTCCTGTGCGCTGAGGGTGTCAGAGTGCTGAAAATGTTTTTGGCACTCTGACTTTGCGATAACGGTGATCGCCTTTAGGCATTCGACGTTATCACATAGAACCCCCTGTTTCCCTGATCAGATACAGATGATGATGAACTTTGTGTCATTGAGTGCCAAAAAGAGAAAACTGGGGGGGTTAACCTGCTTCCCTCAATGTTTTTGTTTTAGAAAAAAAATTATTTATAATTTTAGAATAATGAATAAAGAATACCAAGCAGTTGGGGCCTCGAAATGGAGATATATACCAAATATTCTTGAGTAGGTACTTCTGGCTCTCCCATGTCAGAGTGAATAAAATACTGTCACCATAAATGAGAGCACAAGCAAAATATTGACAATAAAAATTGTGGCACAAGATTGTGTTGCCAGACACGTACACCGTCAAATGAAACTGAGCAACCCCTATAACAAGCACAATGAAATACGAAAGACAAAA
This sequence comes from Neoceratodus forsteri, assembly GCA_016271365.2. Lineage (NCBI taxonomy): Eukaryota > Metazoa > Chordata > Ceratodontiformes > Ceratodontidae > Neoceratodus > Neoceratodus forsteri. The sequence goes on along the minus strand of CM028129.1, from coordinate 48,042,819 downwards.
AATATTTACCACAAAATAGCAATTTGAAAGTGAAACATAAAATACCTTTTGCAGGGGGGCTTCAATCCCACACCCCCCAAAAATAAATATAATGAACCCCACATCCGAACTACATTGTAAAGAAAGAGAAATATACAGAACGTGTAAAATGTGGACATGCAGCAGAAAACACACCACAGCCATAATTCCATCCATGTCCCACATTTATTATGGACATAAAGCAGTCACACCACAGCAGAAATTAATTTGTGGAAAACCTTTTGCTCTAATTACACCATGCTCTCACACCCTGAACACCACTGTGACTCACAAACTCAGTCAATCGCACACATCATGGAGCTCTATTTTTGGCGCCATCATAACGGTATACAAGTACTTGGAGAACCCTAGTGTTTGTTAAAGAAGTCGCCATGGTCTTAATTAGACCAAATGATGAGGTTTCCAGTACTTAGCTGTGGGGGGGTGGTGATTGGCAGTGCAGGGAAAGACACTGAGACTCTTAGTACCCTACATTACTTAGTATCCAGTAAGTTTCCATAGTGAAGGAAGAGTACTCACTCAATGGAGGCATTGCACAACAAACTGAAATGGTCATTATTAACTAGCACTTTAATGCTTTGTTTTTACATTTCATTTGTTAGGTAGCATCACAAAGGTCATGTTAATGAGACACGAAAAAAGAATATTTAAGAAATATTAGACCTAATAATTCTTATCAGATGATAGAGGATTGTTTATTTATTTATTTATTTGGTAATTCGGGTAAAACCTTTGAGTATACACTCTTTTACAAAGGTTCCACGTCAGGATGTAAAACAGCAGAGACACAAAAACTTGACAGTTAACACAAAACATAAGATTGCTATGTAATACAGAAAATAGATAAATAATACATTTGAGTAACCTAGACAGCGGAGATTAAACAGTGGGAGGAGATTACCAATTAGCAACGTACGGCACAGCTGCCCAGGGGGGCCTGTCAAGGTAGAGTATCTGAAAGAGTAGGAGAAAGAAAGGGGGGAGATTGTGAACAAGGGGTAGATTAGAGAAAGACAGAGAAAGAGAGGTGGAGAGAGAGAGAGAGAAAGGGATTGGGAGAAGGAGAATATTTAGGGGGCAGAGTTGGGTGGAAAAGGGAGGTGTTGGGGGAGTATGGAGGGGAGGGAGTTGGAGGGAGCTAGAGAGGGGGGTGGCAAGGGATGTCAGGTGGGGGTCTAGGGCAGGCAGAACAGTAGAAAAGCTCAGACAGACGAGGAGGGGTATCCGGGTTGAGGATATGGACTCAGGTAAGGGAGTCAGAGGTGTTTAAGAGTGGGTATCCAGGTTGAAGATATGGATTCAGGTAAGGCAGTCACAGGCATTTGAGTTCAGCAGGTATTGCTTCAGTTCTCTTTTAAAGGACCGAACATTTGCTGTATTGAGAGCTGCAGCAGGGATTTCACATAGCCATAGTGGAGCTCGGTACATGAAGGATCTTTGTCCTAGGGAAGTTCTACGAAATGGGACATCAAGCTGTGTTGTCACTGTTCTTTGTGTGTTGTATTTGGAGCTTGCTTCCTTTACCAGGTCTGCAATGCAGGTAGGGGTTAGGGAGAGCATGGCCTTTCTCCCTAGCAGGCAAGTTTGGTATCTGATTCTGGATTGAAGTGGTAGTATGTGGGCCAGACCATACAGGGTACAAGTGTGCGTGCAGCAATCAGTATTTACCACTAGTCTGCAAGCCTTGTTAAGAGCAGTGGCAACCCTTTTGAGGGCCGTATCAGTGACAGCGCTGTAAATCACCAGCCCGTAGTCAACCAGGGAGAGGATAGAACTGGAGACTGACAGCCGGAGGGCTTCAGCAGTTAGGCTTTTCTTGTGCCTAAACAGGATCCCTAATTTAGTGCTCACAGCTTTCACCACCATGTCAACATGCTGAATAGGGCTGTGCAGGGGCCAAATATTAATTTCCGAATATCACGAATATTAGGGCTTCCGAATATTTGGAAGCTCTTCCCGAATAGAGGACTATTTGGGAGATATTCATATTCACCATTCACCCAGCTGCCCAGCCCTTAAAAAAAATCAAATCTCCTCCCCAGTCCCTTAAAAACAGTACTGTCTCCTCCACCCTCCAGCAGCCAGCATATCCCACCCTCCTACTCACCCAGCTCCCACAATTTATTTATTTTTCTCCATGAAAAAACATTTTTAAGGGGACCGGCACAACCCCTCTGCCTCCACAGCTGGCTCCCATCTTATGCTCTAAGGTAAAGAGAAATATTACCTTCCTACCCCACCAGCAGAGCCAGGACCTGCAATTTCTTTTGTTCTGCAGAAAAAATGTTTTAAAGAGGATGGTCACAACCTGCCCATCTCCACGGCTGGCCCCCATCTTATGCAGAAATGACATCATCCCCCCATCAGGAACAACAAGTCATGCCACCAGACTGTGCCCCTACTAGTACTCTATCCCCTCTCCCAGCAAACAGTTCTCCTTATCAAGAGGAGATAGCCATTGTCACTGGTCCAGCACAACCCTCCCTCCTCCACTGCTGACTCCGAGCGCCTGGCTTCTATGAATGAAATTGCGTGCTTGTTGCTATAGTAAAGCTGAGCTAGCAGATCACATGATTTGCTGGCTTGGCTTTACTATTGCTGCAAGCTGCGCAGTTTCATTCATATAAAGTACTCAAAGTCAGCAGTGGAGGAGAGAGGATTGTGCCGGACAGCTGCGGGTGTTTGCTGTCTCCTAATAAGGAGAACTGGGTGCTGGGGGGGAGACGGGTACTAGTAGGGGCACTGTCTGGTGGCATGACTTGCTGTTCCTGATGGGGGGGATTTCTCTTGGATTTTTGTTTCATGATGCTGTCACATCCTTAAGATGGGGGCCAGCTGAGGAGGCAGGCAGGTGGTGCTAGTCCTCTTTAAAACATTTTTGCTGCAGAAGAAAAAATTGCAGGTCCTGGCACTGCTGGTGGGGTAGGAGGACAGAATTTTACTTGACTTTAGAGCACAAGATAGGGGCCTGCCATGGAGGAGGGGGTGTGTCTGTCCCCTTAAAAACATTTTTCTGGAGAAAAATAAATAACTTGTGAGTGCTGGGTGGATAGGAGGATGGGATATGCTGGCTGCTAGAGGGCGGGTGGGAAGACAGTATTGTTTTTAAGGGTGCTGGGGTTGACATTTATTTTTTTTATTCAGGGCTGTGTCAAATATGAGTATTTGGCTAAATAATTAATATTTGGCAACCAAATACCGAATATTCTGCCGAATATTCGAAAAAAGGTATTCGCACAGCCCTAGTGCTGAACATACGAGAGGGTATCATCCACAATGACACCCAGGTACTTGAAGGAGTCAACCTGTTCCAGTAGGGCAGTCAGGTGATTTGTGATTGTTAGTTCTGGGCTTCTCCTTTTTAGTTGGGGGCTAGAGAGGAGCATCGTCTTGGTTTTTTTGTAGTTTAGTAGCAACCTTTGGGAGTAGAACCAGGTCTCCAGTTGCTGGAAGGATGACTGTAGCTCGGCTTGTAGGTGCTCTATGCGAAAGTGACAGCTATTTCTGAATTCTGAATGTAGGAGGTGTTATACCAGTATCATACTATAAGTAAAGTTCTGGGATGAGACATTTTAAAACTGAACATTACAAAAAAGGGATATTATGGTATAATGTTGATACAGCATTTTTGAATAAAATCACATTAAGATGTAATAAAAAGAATATCTGAACGGGACACAAGTTATACCATTTGACATTCTTGTGACTTAAATATGTAATGCATCATTTAGTTTTGACCACTACATGCTAATTCTTGTACCAATCTGGCAGCTTCCTTAACATCCTGCATGCTGTTTGATTATGATGACTTATTTTCTGTCTCACACAAGAAGGAACTGGTTATATTCTCACCATTCCTGAAGAGATGCAGATACAGTAGCAACTAAAAACCGACACAACTACATTCATACAAGGGGTGGCAGCAGTGACCCATTTTAAATTCTGGCCCAAATGTCCATGAATATAAACCAGAGTATTCTTGTAGATCTGGAAAGATTAACAAGAATATTTAGACCACTGAAAACAAAAAAGAGTGTGCAGACGGACAAAGGTGGTGCTAAAGGATTTACACTATCGTAGACAAAACCAAAAGTTCCAAGCACACAACCAAGCCTTATTGAAGGACGCCGGACAGAGATAAAGTTTTAAAACTTACATTTTATTGCGTACATGAAACACCATGCCTGACATGTTTCAAAGCCAATTGCTCCTTTCTCAAAGGCTAATGTAACCCAGAGCCCAGCACTCTTAATATACGAACCAAGGCACACCATGTGACATCAATATATTACAATGTGGATAAAAGCACCAGTTTAAAAACCAATGAATTAATTTATATTGTAGGGTTTAGGGTCACATATAATAATTGTTGCTAAGCATTTAATAAATTCAGATCACCTTAAATTACATTCCACCCATACTGAATTAAACACTTTAGCTTAACATTTTGTTCCAAAACTCCAAACCCAATGTATAAACAATTGGTCTGATCCATATGGATCTATCATTTATAATTACAGACTAGAACAGAACCATTTTAAATCACAAGACATAAGGGAAAAACCCAAGTTATAAGAGAAAAAGTATATTAGAATCCAATCAATGACTATTCAGATAACACAAATAAAGAAGTATGTAAGAACAGAGGGGGGCTGGGGGGTTGTAATATATTGCTGTCACATGGTGTGCCTTGTTTCGTATATTAAGAGTGCTGTGCTCTGGGTTACATCAGCCTTTGAGAAAGGAGCTATTGGCTTTGAAACATGTCAGGCGTGGTGTTTTATGTATGCAATAAAATGTAAGTTTTAAAACTTTATCTCTGTCCAGCATCCTTCATTAAGGCTTGGCTGTGTGCTTGAAACTTTTGGTTTTGTCTAATATTTAGACCAGACCAAGTCAGCCCACATTGGAGGGGGTTCAGAACTGAATCTAAGCTGGGCCATATAGATACATATGGACAGACTTGGGAATGATCTGTATAGCTTGATGTGCCTTCCTGACCAACACTTTTAAATCAATCAATATAAAAAATCAATAAATAAATACATATATACATACATACGTACGTACATACATACATACATACACACATACATACATAAATATGTACATACATACATAGGTACATACATACATGCATATGTACATACATACATGCATACATACACATACATACATACGCACATACATACATATACATACATACGTAACATACATATGTACTACAGGCATATGTACGCACGTACATACATACATATGTAAATGCATACATATGTACGTACATACATACATACATATGTACATACGTACGTACATACATACGTACATACATACGTACATACATACATACGTACATAAATACATATGTGCATACATACATATGTACATACATACATACGGACATACACATGTACATGTATACATATGTGCGTACATACATACATAGATACGTACATATATACATGCATACATACACACGTATGTACATACATATGTACGTAGTACACACATACATACGTACATACATACATATGTACGTACATACATGCATACATACGTACATACATATGTACATACAGTGACGTCATGAGTCTCTTCGCGGATGACTCCAAGATGGGAGCAGTAGTTGAGGGAGAAGAGGGGAGGGTGGCCCTGCAAGGGGACCTGGACACCCTGGAAAGCTGGGCTCACACATGGAAATTAAATTTCAATATCACCAAGTGCAAGGTGTTGCATCTTGGTCGGGAAACCCTAAACACAGGTACACCCTGGGAGGAGGCGCTGGAGGCCTCAATAGGGAAAAAGACCTAGGGGTCATGGTGGATACATGTATGAATAACTCTGAGCAGTGCAGAAGAGCAGCTAGCAAGGCAAACAGGATGTTGGGATGCATCGTAAGGGGGATCACCTCTAGGAGCAAGGAAGTGATTCTGTCACTGTACAATGGACTGGTTAGACCACACCTTGAGTACTGTGTACAGTACTGGAGACCACACTTGAAGAGGGACATACAGCTCCTGGAGAGGGTACAGAGGAGGGCAACAAAGATGATACGAGGGCTAGGGATTTGACTTATGAGGACAGACTTGAGGAGCTCTGCCTGTTTCCATTGGAGGAGAGGAGAGACAGGGGGGACATGATTGAGGTCTTCAAGTACCTCAAGGGAATACATAGGGTAAACATGGAGGGGATCTTTAGACTAAAGCAGGGAGGTATCACCAGAGGGCATGGTTTGAAGTTGGAAGGTGGAAGGGTGAGGGGGGAAAAGAGGAGGAGGTTTTTCACCGAGAGGGTGTTGGACCCTTGGAATGCACTGCCTGGTGAGCTGGTTCAGAGATCCACAGTGGAGGGCTTCAAGAGAGGGTGGGACAGACACAGAAAGTGGATGTATCAGATGATGGCCTGTCCCGGGGGGTGGGGATGGATGATAGGGGTTTCTGGAGAACAAGGGATGGGAGGGTCTCGGCACCCAACTAAGGATCTAGGTTCGAGCAGACTCGATAGACCGTAAGGCCTAATCTGCTGGCAAATAGTATGTTAGTATACATACATATGTACGTACATACATACATATGTACATAAGAACATACATACATATGTATGAACATACATACATATGGAATACATGCATACATACGTACATACATAAGTACCTACGTACATATGTACATGCATACATATGTGCATACGTACATACATACGTACATACGTACATATGTACATACATACATACCTACATACATACATACGTACAGACATACATATGTAAATACATACATAGTACATACATACATACGTACATGCATACATTCGTTCATACATACATACATACACACGTACATACATACATACATACGTACATACATACTTACATACGTACATAAATACATACATACGTACATACATACATATGTACATACATACCTATGTACATACTTACGTACATACATATATACATACGTGCGTACAGACATACATACGTAAATACATACTTATGCACATACATACATAGGTACATACATACATAAGTACGTACATACATATGTACATACATATGTAAATACATATGTATGTAAATACATACATACGTACATACATGCATACATACATACATATGTGCATACATACATATGTACATACATACATATGTACGAACATACATACACATACGAACGTACATGCATTCATACATATGTAATACATACATATGTACATACATACGTACATACATATGTGCATACATACGTACATACATACGTTCATGCGTACATACATTTGTACATACATACATACATAGGTACATACGTACATACATGCATATGTACACACATACATACGTACATGCATACATACGTACATACATATATACATACCTACATATGTATGTACAGACATACATACATAAATACATACATACATACATATGTACATAAATATGTACATACATACTTACATACATCCATTCATACATACGTACATGCATACGTTTGTACATACATACATACATACATATACACATACATACCAATGTAAATACATACATACATATGTACATACATACATATGTACGTACATACATACATACGTACATACATACATATGTACATACATACATACGTACATACATAAATATATACATACGTACATAATATGCTAAGATGTTTGTAACCTAGATGTATGAAGAAGAGGAAGCAGGAGTAAGGTAAGAGCAAACAGCTAACAATATAAGTATAAAGTCTTTTCTGGAGAATTGAGAGAAAGGCCTATGTAGGGTATAGACATGATGCAGCTTCAGAGGGCTTCCTGTGCTTGTATAACAGGACATTTGTAGATAGTAGCCTAAAATCTTATCTTGGGTAACTCCAAAAGTAAACTGTTTAACAGTAGTTGCTAATAGTGTTGTAAATAGTTGAACAGACTGCATTGCTAAATTAACTAGAAGAAAAGTATCACAAACATACATAGGGGATACTGTTGGGGCATGTACAAAGCATGCGGGGTACATGTGACAGAGGTGACCTACAGGGTGCTTTGAGAATTTAGTCATGCCTGAACTGTAGGAGCTTCAAGGCAGGGAAAGCTGAACTAGAGGCAGCAAGGGCTGACATACAGTATGCCACGTGAAGGCCAAAGCCACTGGCCAGTACAGATACTCTAGCCACTGACACCACAAAGGGCCAGTAAGGCCAAGGATGGTGTCTAGACAGTAGTGGGAGAGAAGGTGAAAGAAAGAGGAGGGAGCAGCTTAAGGGACCAGTGTTATGCTCATCCAACAGAAATTTGCTTCTTTTTGTCAGGAAATCCCAGTAAGCCCAAGCACTGGTTCAGGGGCAAGAACACCCAACAGGCTGGCATTGTCTGAAGGTGACATGCCGAAGAGGGAACAGCACCCCAAAGGGGGACAGAGGAAGTTGTTACTAATAAAGGAATTAATAATAAGTGGAACTGGGTGGATGGGGGTCTCACTCAAGGTGGACAAAAGGTGGTGAGTTGTTGCCCTGAGGCTACAGCTGACAGACTACGGTCCAGGGTAATGGAACTTACAGGGAAAGGGGAAAACTAGATTTGATCATGTATGTAGGCACTAATGATCTGAATTGAATCAAGGAGCATGAAGAAGGTGAAAGCAAGCTTCCATATTCTATGCAGACTATTAAGAAAATGGGCAGGAGTGCTAACCTTCTAGTAGGTACCATTGCTGCCAAACCTGAATGAGATGGAAACTGGATCTGTAACTGTTCAATGTGTTGCTGAATGGGTTGTACACAGAGGGGGGATTGTAGTCCCTTGAGAACTGGTGCTTAACTTGGAATGGGTGGAGGCTGTGTCAAAGGGATGACTTACATCTTAAGAAGGACATAAGGATGTTGGGGAAGAAATTTGAGCAGCACATCCAGGTAACTTTAAACTAGAGGGAGGGGTGAGTTAGGCACATACTTACAGCTAAGAGGGGCCATACTGGCCTCCCCCAGCAAAAGCAAGAACTAAAAGAAACAAGCATTTGTCAATGCCGAATGTTGTCGCCCTGGCATTGGCAGTGGCAGAGCTAGAGACGCATAATAGGAATGGCAGTGAAGTATTGAAGTGATGCCAACCCCACCCCCACCCTGTAGAGAGAGACAGGCATTGGGGTGTGCCTTTGGGTCATCAGCTATAATGCTCATGGCATTGTACCTCACCCTACCGTGTAGACACTGACAAGTGCTGTGGTGGCTTTGGGGTCTTTGGGCATAATATTTACCCCATTCTTTAAGGAAATATGCTGATGTGGGTGCAGTATAGGAGCGTAGGGTGAAGTTTGTGGCTGAACAATGCAAGATACACCACGATGCCTGTCAGTGGCTGCAGAATGGGCATGGGGTGTGGAATGGCATGAGCATTACATCCGATGATCCCAAGTCACAGCCCTGACACCTATCAGTCCATACTGGGTGGGGTGCTACAGTTGGAAACCCTAACACCGTAGGCGTGCAGTGGTAGTTTCACTCCAAATTTTCAACATGGGCTGCTTCTCAGGACACCTCATGAAAAGCAGCACAATCACTTTGTTAGCTAAAACGTGGTTTTGGACAGCAGCTGTGCCATTTAGCGACAGAGAGACAAAAACACATTTTTCGGCAGGATGTGGAGAATGACAACTGTATTGTTCATGAGGAGGTGTAAAAAAATGGCAATGTTGAAAATCTGGAGTGGCAATATGAAATATTGGTGAAGCAATGAACATGCATACAAACTGCGCAACAGACATCCACAACCTAATTATTTGTGGAAGTTTTTTAGGCACATTTTCAACATAGGTATTTTGGGACCTCCCCTCATGAACAGTAGCGCTGTGATTTTGTTAATGTGTCCCAAAAGATGATTTCCCACAGTGAGCACACCATTGTGCACCACAGTTGCGGAAATGCTTTTTGGGCAGGCTGTGAACAATGGCATCTGTACTGTTGAAAAGGAGGTGTGCACAAATGCCAGTGGTGAAAATGTGGCATGAAAATATTGCAAATTTACGAAGTTACAAGGCTGCATGGAAACTGCACAACACACGCTTGCAGCACAGTCATTTTATGGACTTTCGGCACCAAATTTTCAACATAGGCATTTTAGGACCTCTGCTCATGAACAGTGTCATTGTCATTTCCAAAAACTGTCCCGAAAACTGATTTCGTACAGCAACCATGCAATTCTGCACTGGACGTGAGAAAACACATTTCAGCCAGGATATGTAGAATGACAGCTATACTATTCATAAGGAAGTGCAGAACAATGGCAATGTTGAAAATCTGGAGTGAAAATATTATAAATTAGCGAACTTACAAGCGTGCATGCAAACTGCTCAACGCACGCTCGTAACACAGTCATGTTATGAAGTATAGTCACCAAATTTTCAGCATATGCATTTTAGGACCTCTGCTCATAAACAGTGTTACTGTCATTTTCATAATTTTTCCTAAACACTGATTTCCCACATCGACCGCGCTATTCTGTGCTGGACATGCGAAAACACATTTCAGGCAGGATATGTAAAATGACAGCTATACTGTTCATCAAGAGGTGTAGAAAAATGCCAGTGGTAAAAATTCAGAGTGAAAATATTACAAATGCACTTTACGAGCGTGCATGCAAGTTGCACAACGCACGCTTGTAACACAGTTATTTTATGGTGTATTGTCACCAAATTTTCAACATAGGCATTTTAGGACCTCTGCTCATAAACAATGTCACTGCCATGTTCGTAATCTGCCATGAACACTGATTTCTCACAGCCACCGCGCTATTGTGCGCCGGAAGTCCAGAAACACATTTCGACCAGGATGTGAAAAATGACAGCTGTACTGTTCACAAGGAGGTGTAGAAAAATGACAATGCTGAAAATCTGGCATGAAAATATTGCAAATTCGTGAAGTTACGAGCATGCGTAGCAACTGCGCAATGCATGCTCATAAAACAGCCATTTTTTGGATTTTTTCCACTAAATCTGCAACATAGGCTTTTTGAGAGCCCAACTCATAAACACTGCCACTTTCCTTGTGTTAATCCATCCCAAAAGGTGATTCCACGCAGTGACTGCGAAATCACCTTTTGGGACCGATTAACATCATAACAGTGACAGAATTCATGAGGGGGTCCCAAAAACCCCATGTTGAAAATTTGGCGCAAAAAGTCCAAAAAATGCCCGAAATATGCATTAAAGTTGAAAAAACCCCATTTATTCCATTATACAGCTTACCAGCATTTCCTCAGTTAGCAGTTGGTTTGAAGAGTGTAGACATGTTCTCGGTTCACTGAAGATCACCACGCTGGACTCCGGAGGTAAATATGGGGTGAGGGGGTGTGTGTGGGGAGGCAGGGTGCATATTGAGTGGGTGCGGGTGGTGGGTAGGGAGACTACAAGGGACTGGTTTTGTTCAAAGGGTAAAAAAAAAACATCGAGGAACAGTTTTTTTACAGTGTATTTGGCACGCTGGGGTGGGCTCCCAGCATGCCACCTAACTGTTTGGGGGGTGGTGGTGCAGCCAACAGGGGATTGGGCACCCTCATCAGCACACAACAAAAGGGGGGGTAATTTATGTCGACGGGGATTGGGCACCCCCGTCGGCACACAAGGAAAGCAGGGGGGCCAAGAGCTGAGGGGGATTGGGCACCCCCTCGGCATATAAAAAATGGGGGGAGAGTGCTTTATGCCAACGGGGAGTGGGCTCACCCATCGGCATATGCATTGGGTCCACGGGAAGCTGGCACGGGGATTGGACATCCCCGAAGTCGGCAGTTACCAGGCTGCCATGCTCACAATGTGGCCGAGCACATCAGGAGGCCCGCTGCATCTGATGAGCTTTGCTCAGATTGCAGCTAACCTTTCCTTAGATGTGCTCACCACATTATGTATGCATGGTGTGGCACCAGCATGCAGGCTTATTGGGGAATGAGGGATGCACCTACTGGTGCGTGCCCTGCATTCACCCAACAGCGATCACGCCTTCAAATCTGCACTACCACAAGATGTTGCTTGCGCAAGTGCGCAAACATAAAAATGACTCACCTTAGTAATTGTGTTTCTTCTAATGGAGTCTTGCTGTATTCTGACATTATGCACTTAGCCCCAGCACTTGAACTGCTCCGGAGAAGAAAGAGTTAACTCTATGCCATAGCATAGAACGTTAAGATTGAGCTCGGTTCAAACCTCTGTATGCTGCACTTTGAAGTGTAACCATCAGATTCTTATGAGCTAACACTAACTAACTACCCCCACTATGTGGAAACTGTAAAATTCACTAGCCAAAAAGACAACCAAATATTTTGTATCCCCAAAAAACTCAAGCTGAGAAATCCAAAACAAAAATGAAGTAGTAAACAACAACAAAAATAATTTCCAAAATATCTAAATAACCTACTCCCCCTGTCTGAAGAGGGGAGAGAGCCAAGTACACCCCTGAGGTGCAACACTGTGTCTGCCTGACCACTTCCCAAAATACAGGTTCTGAGAGGGGAGGCAGGGAGGGAGGGAGCTTAGAACACAGCAAGACTCCATTAGAAGAAACACAATTACTAAGGTGAGTAATTTTTTCTTCAAACAACATGAAGTCTTGCTGTATTCTGACATTATGCAGACTACCAAGCAGAACCTCCATGGAGGAGGGTAGCAAACCTATTTTGGGAATAGGCTCTGCAGTTCTGCTGTACCAAACCTAGCATCACTCTTTGCCTGGATATCCAGAAAGTAATGCTTGGTGAATGTGTGGACTGTTTTCCAGGTGGCTGCTTTGCATATCTCTAATAAGGGTATATCTCTGGCAGCAGCTAGAGAAGCAGCTGTACCTCTGGTTGAATGAGCCTCAGGCCTGACGGGGGCACTTTGCCTAGCATTTCATAGCAGAATTGTATACAAGAGACAATCTACCTGGCAATAGTTCTCTTAGTAGCAGGTTTACCCTTCCCCACTTCACCATATGTGAGAAACAACTGGAGGGAGTCAAACCTAAGTGCCTCAGTACGCTCAATGTAGTTGCTAAGAGCCCTTTTAACATCCAAACTGTGTAATCTTCTCTCTCCTGAAGAAGACTGATCAGTGAAGAATACAGGAAGAGACATGGATTGATTCAAATGAAAATCTGAAACCACTTTGGGTAAGAACCTCCTGTTGGTTCTAAGGACCACCTTATCCCTATGGAATGAGACAAAATCAGGCTCCACTGACAGAGCTTGCAGTTCACTGATATGCCTGGCAGAGGTAATAGCTACCAGGAACACAGTTTTCCAAGTCAAGTACTTAAGCACTGCTGAGGACAAAGGCTCAAAAGGCGGTTGCATAAGCTGAGCAATGCAAACATTAATATCTCAAGCAGGAATAGGATCCCTAAATGGGGGAATGGAATGAAACAATCCTTTGAAGAATTTACAGAAAACAGGATGAGATGCCAGTGAGGTGGGCTTTCCCACTGACAGAAAAGCAGAAACAGCTGACAAGTGTACTTTGAGGGTAGCTGGTCTGAGGCCTAGGCCATTAAGATGAACCATGTAATCCAGAACTGTAGACAAGTCAGCAGTATCTAGGGATATATGCTTCTTGGAACACCAAATGCTGAATCTTTTCCATTTGGAGTTATAAGTCTTTCTGGTGGCAGGTTTTCAAGAGGTTTTGACAATGTCCAGAACCCCTTGAGACAGATGCATATTTGCATATTCTAGCTCTTCAAGAGCCATGCCTTGAGACTGAGAGACCGAAGGTTGGGGTACCAGATCCTCCCCTGAGAGGAAGTTAGCAGGTTGTGATTCCTGGGAAGAGATAGGGGAAGATGGACTGCTAGGGACAGCAACAGTGGATACCAAGGCTGTCTGGCCCAGTCTGGAGCAATCAGGATCACTTTGCAAGATTGTGACTTTATCTTGACCAGGACTTTGAACAGTAGAGGAAAAGGAGGAAAGGCATACAGCAATTTCCCCTTCCAATCCATAATTAGAGCATCCAGGGGACTGAACCCAAGACTAGGGGCCTGCAACAAAAAAGGGGAATCTTGTGATTGTCTGGGGCTGCAAAGAGATCTATCTCTGGGGTGCCCCACCTTGAAAAGATCACTTTTAACACCAGAGGATCCAGAGACCATTCGTGATGGCCCTGGGAAACCCTGCTCAATGCATCTGCTAGCACAGTGTCCTTTCCTGGAAGGTGGACTGCTACCAGAGAGGTCTGTAGAGAATAAGCCGAGATCACGTGATGTTCCTTTTGAGCTAACCGCACCGCGGACTGGCTCCCACTCAAAACCCAGCCTTTCGGGAGAAAAAATGTTTAATTCTGCAAAAGTTTTTCTCCTACCGTATATCTGCCGACTTTGGATAGTCTCCTGAGTAACAGGAGGCAAAGTATTTCTTGCAGAACAGCAGAATTCGGTGTGAAATCGACCAATTTCAGTTCTAGGCCTGCTGCATTAATGGAAGAAGAGATGCGTCAGGCGTTACCAACCCACACACTGCCGCAAACGCCGGAGAAAGGGCTGAAATGACCAAAAGGCCATACCAGAGATTCAGCTAAAGTTTCTGTCTCCTCTGCTGTATCAGTGTCCTGCTCTCCCCTTACTGAGAAGAAGTTTCTGGAGGAACTGCATCCTTTAAGCTGGCCTTGCAAGAAATCACAGCAGAGCTCAAAAATATTAGGAGCGAGCTCACTGACACTAATCAGGCTGTTGCTGATACCACGGTGCAGGTAACATCTTTAGAGGGATGGAAGACAAAGCTGGATCCAGAAATCGTCATTCTAAGGCAATGGCTGCCTAAAACCGAAACTAAGTTAGAAGATCTGGAAGACCGAAGTCACAGAAATAATATTATCATCTTTGGCCTTCCGGAGGATGCAGAGGGCTCAGCACCTATTCTATTTCTGCAAAAAATGCTTGCCAAAATAGTGGGTCCTTCTCCCAATAACACTACCTATATGTTATTGAAAGGGCCCACCACTCCCTGAGGCCAAAACCAATTTCAGGGGAAACCACCTCGACCACTTACTGTATAATAGAATTTCTGAATTATTTAGATAATACCCGTGTCTTGGAGCAAGTTAAAGAGTTGCAGCAAGTTCTCCGGGAGGGCCAGCAATTTCATTTTGCACAAGACCTACCTATTTCAGTTCGTCAGCGCAGAGCAGAATATCATCCTTTGGTCTCTAAGCTTATTGCTGCAGGTCTCAAGTAGACAGCGCAATATCCATCCCGATTTGCTGTGTGCATTTCTGGCTCCTGGCACAACTTTGATACTGCTCAACAAGCTCTTCCAGCATTGCAGGCATTACTACCAGATCTATTTCTTCCCCGTTGAAGCAACATAATGTCCGGAAATAGGCTTTTCATCTGAGACTCGTGTATACAGGTTAGTTTCTTGTTATGTTGATGCATAGCTTTGGCACTCCACAACCACTAGAGTGCAGCAAAGGTCTGTGCTGGATGTCTTTATGCTATTTTCTGGCAGGTTTTAGCTGCAGTGACATTAAGCCCTTCAGATTCTCATGGTTAAATTTACCAGGACTTTTAGTTATGTTCTTTCTATAACTTTTGATTAATGCTCTGGATGCCAAAGCTAATTGTTACTGGCTGGGGCTCCTGTTATGCCTCTGTTGAAGATTCCTGGAACTGCAGGGTTAGTTGACATTTAAAAGAAATACCCATGAGTTGATTAAAGTGGGAGATTATAATTTGTTTTTCTTTTTCTCCATGTTGTTCTTCTTTGTTAATATATTTAGATGTTGGCTGTGTTTTGTAGAGGAGGTTGCTGTTGTTTGCAGCTTACAGGTCGTTATGTGCTACAGTAGGTGGTGGTGGGTTCCCACAGCTGCTAAATGTGCATATTTTTGGTTTTTCTTTCTTTTTTGATTGCACACTACTCAACCAGTATCAATAATTGGTCAAGCATTAAAGCGGCCCAAAGCAGGTTTCTTTTGTCATGCTGTGGCAAGGAGTTATGGGTGGATAAGGGTGGATGGGGATCAGGGTTTCAGAGGGCAATATTGTTCAGTTTCCTTAAGTACTATTTTTTGGGGCATATTATGCACCACAAAAGAATATCTTAGTTGGGGAGAAGGTAAGGGTGGGATAATGGTACACAATTTGTTTCATCAGATTGTATTATGAGAAGAGGTCAGTCCGTGTCTGCTCCAAATCCCTTATTATTGTAATGTCAAGTAGGATTCTAAGCTGGGTTGTTATATATGGCTGCATATAAAATTTGCTCCTGGAATGTGAAGGGTGCCCAATCTCCAACAAAGAGAACAAAAATACTCCTGCATCTCCGAACGTTGGAGGTGGATATTGCTCTTCTCCAAGAGACTCACTTGCCCCCTTTCCAGGTACTTCCATTTTGGAGAACCTGGGTGGGCCAAGTGTTTGGTACAGCCCCCAACTCCCGTAAAGGTGGAGTGGCCATCCTTATAGCCCGAAGATTACCTTTCCATTTATTGGCTACACTAGCAGATACTCACCTCAAGTTTATCATCATAAAGGTTTTAATTGGTCATTCTGAAGTGGTTCTAGGATCAATCTATGGGCCAACTACTGAGGACCCCATGTTTTTTACTACTCTCATGGATCTGCTGACCCCCTGGTCCAATTATCCTCTCCTGCTTGGGGGAGATTGGAATTTGGTTTTATGTAATATGTTGGATTTCTCTAGACTCTGTACCCCCTCTCTTTCCCATGCACAGCTTGCCATCCGGGAAATGATGGATACTCTGGGTCTAGTTGATCCATGGAGAGCTCTTTTTCCCTCTGGGAAGGAATATTCCTTCCATTCGATTCCCCATAATTCATTCTCTAGAATTGATTATTTTCTGCTGGATATTGGCCACCTTTCTCAGTTTTATCCTGCTCATATCTCTCCATGGTTATTTCTGATCACC
Source organism: Neoceratodus forsteri (assembly GCA_016271365.2). NCBI lineage: Eukaryota > Metazoa > Chordata > Ceratodontiformes > Ceratodontidae > Neoceratodus > Neoceratodus forsteri. The sequence goes on along the minus strand of CM028129.1, from coordinate 48,025,904 downwards.
ATCCTACATTACTACATTGGGGCCCAAGTCCAACGGTAAGTCGAGACAAAGTCTGGAGGTTTAATTACCAATTGTTGAAGTGTGATAAACTTAAATCCCGTCTTCAAAGTTTTCTTACCACTTTTATTAATATAAATTCTCCCTCCATGCCCAAGTTAGATATACTATGGGGGTCTTTAAAATGTACTCTCAGGGGAGAGATTATTCATCTGGCCACTATTAAGAAAAAGCTTACCTCACAGATCACATCTCATCTCCTTCAGGAGATTCAGCTTATAGAACTGTCACTTTCCCCCCTCTTCTCCCCAGGACACCTTCACTAATCTGGAAATTCTCAGAGATCATTATAATTCTCTATTAACAGATAAAGCTGAAGGCCTTCTTCATAGGTCTAGAATTCGTTGCTTTGATCAGAGAGACAAGGCGGGCAAACTCCTTGCTCTTCGATTTGGGGCTCAGACTGCAGATAGGGTAATACCATCTATTCATAATACTGCCGGCACTGTAGTTACTTCTCCACAAGATATTCTCCTTTCCTTCCAAGAGTATTACTCTAATTTGTACTCCCGGTCCTATATCCCCTTTGATCCCACTGCAGTGGACTATTTTTTGAATAATATACAACTTCCATATTTGGAGGAATATCAAATCGCTCTTTTAGCGGCCCCCCCTTCGGTTCTGAAGTATGTACTGCTATTGATGTTCTGCCACTGAATAAAATACCTGGTCCGAATGGATATACAGCAGAATTTTATAAGGCTTTTAAACAACAACTGGCCCCTGTTCTATTAAATACTTATAACTATATCTACGGACACGGCATTTTGCATCATTCCCTCACAGAAACCACCATTGTAGTTCTTCTCAAACAAGGAAAAGATCATCTCTTGGTTTTTTAGATGTCATCCTATTTCCTTAATAATTGTTGATTTTAAAATACTGTCGAAGATCTTGGCCAAAAGATTAGCAAAAGTATGGCATGGTTTAATAAGTACGGAGCAGCTGGGTTTTGTGGCAGTCCTGCATTCCTCAGACCATATGTGGAAACTCTCCCATCTTATCTCTGCATCCAGGGACTCACAGATACCTGCCTCTATGGTGTCCCTGGATGCAGAGAAAGCTTTTTTATCGTGTTTCCTGGTATTATCTGTTCTATCTTCTTCTTAAATATCGTATTCCCCAGCAGTACATTCAATGGGTAAAAGTCTTATATGCCCATCCCACGGCCCATGTGCTATGCAATGATATGCTTTCTAATGTTATTACTTTGCAACAGGGTACCAGACAGGGCTGTACTCTTTTGTCTCTATTATTTAATCTTTATTTGGAACCACTCATTCGCTATGTGAATACTTCCCACTTAGTCTTGGGTATAATCATTGGATCTCAGCAGTATAAGCTTTCAGTTTATGCTGATGATGTACTCCTACATATTCTACATCCCTCAACTTCAATTAAGGCTGTTCTATCCATTATTGATCAACTTGATAGATTTTCCAACTATAAACTTAATTTAGCTAAAACAGAGGTTATGCCCCTAAATACTAGTACATTTTCCTCAGAGATCTCCCAGTTCAATTTAAAATGGGTTAAAGATAATCTAAAATACCTGGGAATGTATCTGTCTATTCATAGTTCACATATGAAACATCAAAATCTAGATAAAACTATTTCCCAAATGAGCATTGAACTTAATCGGTGGACAGCACTTCCTCTTACATTGTGGGGGCGTATCAATATAATAAAAATGAATGTTCTCCCCCGGATATTATACCCCCTGCATATGACCAACCTACTTTTTCACAAATCCTGTTTTTTCCAGGTAAATCATATAATATCTAATTCATATGTCGCAATAAAAAACCTAGGAGAGCTATTGCTAAACTTCAGCGTAGTAAAGCCAATGGAGGACTGCAATTGCCAGATTTTCTTGTATTTTATTTTTTGATTTCCTGTTCAGTTATTTTACAGTGATTAAAGATGCTCCACTGACTCAGCCTTAGCATATATTCCGCAGTGGCTACAACTTGAACATTCCTTATGCGCCTCTCATGGAATTAATATTAGTACACTTTTATATGCTCTGCCTAAGAATATTCCCAAAGGTTTGCTCAGCACGCCTATCAAGACAACTCTTGGGGTTTACATTATGTTAAGTGTAGTGCTCCAGATATCACTGGTGAAAGATATCTCACAACCACTCTTTAGGAACCCACATTTTAGGATTGATGTTAAACCCCTTAATAAAAGTTTTTGGCCATTTAGTCTCCAGCTCAAAGTAGTTGATCTATTGAAGGATTACAAATTGTTAACATTCCAAGAAATGCAAGATAAATATAAGGTACCCCCTGGTTTCTGCTTTAAATACTTTCAATTATCTCACATGCTTCTCGCCCATTTTAGAATGCGACTCTGGGATCAGTACTTAATTGGACCCTTGCTACAAGTCATTTCCTCTCCTCCTGCATCCCACTTAATTTCCTATTTTTATCATCTCCCAAGAGAATTTCTGGAATCATTTAATTGCCAGTCAACATACTCATGGGATTATATATTGCACACTCCTTCCTCAGAAAAAAGGCCCTGGTCTAATATATGGTGACATCTGTACCAAGAAGTGAGATGGGACAGGTATCGTTTGATACAATTTTTCATAATTTATAACTTATATTACACCCCAGTCAAGTTATTCAGGATGTGTCTACTTCCTTCCAATCTTTGCTCTAGATGTGGGAAGCTTCCAGGTACTTTATTACACATATTATGGGAATGTGACAAAATTTCACTCTTTTGGCTGGACATCAAAGCTAACTTGGATCCCCTGTTTGGTCTCTCCTATGCATTTATGCCTGACATTTGTATCTTGGGCAATTATGGGACAATACTACTAAGGAATCAGTGTAAGCATATGACCTTCATAGCTTTATGCGCTAAGAAAGTAATTATGTGTCATTGGCTTGATCAATTCATACCTTCTAGAACTGGATGGTTAAAAGAAATTCTCTTCACTCTCCAGGCTGAAAAGCTTATAGCCCAGATGTCTGATAGACCTCAAAATTACAATACAGTGTGGGATCCTCTTCATATTTTGCTAACAATTTAATTATTTTTGTGTATGACATAGTTTTGTTATAGCCTGGTTTATATAATTGGATACAGGACTCTCCTCACCAACCTAGGTGACGGTGTACCTGAGGGTGGGGTGGGGGATTTGGGTAGGGTGGGGGGTGGGGAAGGCAGAAGGTGGAAGCTGTTTATCTACTTGAACTGTAACTGAGTTTAACATAATACATTACATTTTTTTCTCTTTACGGAGATCTCTGTTGCTCCTTTTATTTTCTTTTTATGAGACTTCTACATAATTGTGTATTATATTTCCATGTATAATTGTATTTTCTTTTGGTCCTCTGCCTGTGTAATATATAGAAACTCAATAAAGCTTATTAAATTTGAAAAAAAAAGAATAAGCCAGGGACCATATCTTCATGGCTTCTGTGCACAAGGTCATAGACTGAGTGCCTCCTTGCTTGTTGATGTACCACATGGTGCTGGTGTTGTCTGTCCTTACCTGAACCACCTTGTTCTATACTGATTCTGAGAAGGCTTGTAGAGCCAGGTACACTGCCCTGAGTTCCAGAAGATTGATGTGGAGAAGAAACTCCTGAGGTGACCACACTCCCTGAGCTGTGAGGGCTCCCAGGTGAGCTCCCCACCCAAGGAGGGTATCATCCATGGTTAGAACCACAGAATGAGACTGAGTGATGAATGTAACCCATTGCCTGATGTTGTCCTGATCCAACCACCACTGGAGAGCCTGGATCAGAGTCTGAGTCACTGGAATAAGCTCGGTTAGAGGATCTTTTTTCTGAGACCAAAAAGCCCTCAAATGGAACTGGATATCTCTCATCTGAACTCTGGCCCCTTGGACCACTACAATGGAAGCTGCCATGTGGCCTAGGAGTTGAAGGAAATGCCTTGCTGGTTGAGACACCAAAAGGTGGAAAGAGGAAGCCAGCTCTATAATGGACTTTACCCTTGCCAGAGGGAGAAAGACTCTTGCTTTGACAGTATCCAGTTCTACCCCTATGAAGGTCAAGAGTTGTACTGGCTCGAGAACTGATATGGGAAGATTGAGGAGGAATCCTAGAGAAGTGAGCACTTGTTGGGTCACTTGCAAATTTAACTTGACTTAGTCTGGAGACTGACTCACAATGAGCCAGTCATCTAGGTATGGGAATATGGAAATGTTTTGTCTCCTTAGAAAGGTCACTACTACTGCTAGGCATTTTGTAAACACCCTTGGAGCTGATGTTAGGCCGAAGGGCATTGCTTTGAACTGATAATGGCCTGAAGGCAGTTCAAACCTGAGGTACTTTCTGGGGGAGCGCTTGATGGGAATGTGAAAATAGGCATCCTTTAGGTCCAGGGAGGCTAGCCAGTCCCCTGGCCTTAGAGGGGGAAGAATTATTCCCAGAGTACCCATTTTTAATTTTGGCTTTACTAGGTGCTTGTTTAAGTATCTTAAATCTAGGATGGGCCACCACTCCCCTTTTTGTTTGGGGCTAAGGAAGTATCTGGAGTACAGACCTTTGCCCCTGTGAGGTGTAGGAACTTTCTCTGTGGCTCTGAGAGCCAGCCGAGATGAAACCTCTGCCTTTAGGGCAATGGTTTCGGAGATGTTTGCAGGTGGAAAACACCTGACCCTCAACTTTGGACATTTTTAGAAGCTGAGGGCTAGTCCCTGGCTTACTACCTCCAGGACCCACTTGTCTGAGGTAACAGACTTCCAGTCCTGGAAGTAGTAAGCCAGTCTGCCTCCTACAGGAATTGGGGAGTTTACCCGGGCTGATACATCAGGGTGTCTGCTTGGCAGGAGCCTTAGATTGAGAGGATGATGCAGCCCTGCTCATACCCCTTCTGTCTCTCCCTCTCCCTCTGAAGAATCCCCTCTGAGGAAAAGGAGAAGACACCTGTGCCTGGTAGAAAGGCCTCTGAACAGGCCTGCCCCTGCCCCTAGATTGCTGCTTTTGAGGAGTTGCCTGCCTTTTCTTGGCCTGTGCACTCCTGTAGGTGGTCCTATACTCATCCATCCTTTTCATATAATTCTCTGTCTGCTCCCCAAACAGAGAATTCTCAATGACAGGGAAATCCATGGCCTTAGCCTGGGTGCCCTGTGATAGGCTAGTACATCTGAGCCAAACCACTCTCCGCAAAGCCACAGATGTAGCCATGACTCTTGATGACACATCACTGGAGTCCACAGCAGTATGAAACTGGATCTTAGCTGCCTCAATCCCATCAGCAGCCACCTCCTCCAGCTCCTTTGTCAGCTAGGGGAAGGCCTGCTTAGCCAGCTCCAGTACAGTATCCCATCTGGAGTTCTGGTATCTGGCTGTGTAGGCCATGTAGTTAGCCTGCCTGAGTCCCAAGAAGGATGCCATGTACTGTTTTTTAGCCATGGCTACAGCTTTCTGGAGTCTTTATCTGGGGGGTGTGAAGCCAAGGGTATGTTAGCCTTATCACAGGCTGCAGCCTGCACAACCCCAACATGGCTGCATTACTGGTACAAGTATTCTATACCTGGGCCTGACAACATATACCTCTTGTCCATTCGTCTGTCCACAGGCGGCAAAGAATTTGGAGTTTTAAGTAACTTCTGTCTCTGTTTCCCAAAAGATTTGTGAAGGGGAATAGACAATCTCTTGGACTCTGGGATATCCATCATCTCCATGTAGTCAGGCTCCTCTTGCTCCTCAACAGCTTTATCCAGAGGGAGATGGAGGGTTTCTGCCACTTTTTTGTAGAACATAAAGTGGGAAGGAGACTCAGAAAGCCTAGGAGGGGAAACACCAGAAGGTCTGTCTGGGGAGATGTCCGGTTCTAATGGGGGCTCATCCAGACCTTTCACACCATCATCATCATCATTATCATCATCATCATCTTCATTCCCTTCCAAATCCAATTCATAAAAGTCTTCAAGAGAATAGTCCTGAACCGGGGGAACTGACCAAACCAAATGCCTACCGGGAGGTGTCAGATCAGCCAGAACCGAACGGAGCAATTCAACTATACTAATTGCTCTGGCAATTTCCTTGGTGGTTGGACAATGAGATTCTGGATCCTAACTGGCCGATTTCTCCTTTTTCTTTCTTTTTGCCAGAACCGACCCCTCAGGATCGGCTCTCCATTTGCCTGAGGGAGTCTCACCCAGATCAATGGACACTCTTTCAGGTTCGGTCGGAACCGAACCAGGCTGGCCATCTGGGTCAGTAGAATTCTCGGCCTCCTTTTCCCTAAGCCTGACCAATCTTTTATCCAGGGTGGCCTTAGGGGAATTTTTACATATTTGACAGTCTGACTCCAGGTGGTCAAAACTCAGACAATAAACACAGGTGGTGTGGGGATCAGCCTTATCAAAGTCCTCCCCACACTCTATGCAGTGTTGAAACTCAGTGGGCTCGGTTTTTCTCTTGGGTTTCTCAGACGAAGCCATCCTACAACTTACCCTTTTTATGGCAGCAGCCAGGTAAGAACCCCTTATTGGTTCCTAACCATGTCACGGGTGTTGGAAAAAAACGATAAAACACATTTTTTTTTAGAACCGACAAGGACCGGTACCTCACACTAAATTCAGACTAAAAAAAAAAAAACACCAGACAAAATACAGATGACCGGTTCAGCCAAACCGATTGAGATATAGGTTTTACAATTTTCACAAAATTTAGCACTAGTCCACTACCTAAAGTACTTACTGTATCGCAGACAGGGATCTGAACTGAAATGAAGTAAAAGAGCGGTTTAAACTGATGCTATTTACTGGACCTAACTGATAGCGCAGGAGAGCTCTCCGGAGTGACTGTTCATTTAGGTGGAGTAAAGAATCTGACGGTTACACTTCAAAGTGCAGCAGACAGAGGTCTGAACCAAGCTCGAGCTCAACTTTCTATGCTCTGGCATAGAATTAACTTTTTCCTCTCTGGAGCAGTTCAAGTGCAGGGGCTAACTGCATAATGTCAGAATACAGCAAGACTTCATGTTTTTTGAATGGGAACAGGTCAGAAAATGAGGAGCAAGCAGTACTGGGAGATAATGATCATGAATTCCAGAAGATGTGAGGAACAAGTTCTCAGAATTTATTTATTTAAAAGAGTTTTATCAGGAAAGACATACTGAACCGTAAAGCTGATTTCCAGATGCATCCTAGGGGAAGGGGTAAGGGATGAGTACAACAAGTAGAAGCACCATAATACAATAATACACAATACAGGTATGTACAGTAATCTACATATTAACAAGGAAAACAATAATAATGCAGGATTAAAACATCAGAAGGTGAAGTACCAGTCATTTAGAAGACTGTGATGTCAGGAATGTAGGACAGGGTAGGAGAGCGATCTAGCTGAAGAGGGAGAAATATAGAGGCAAGAAGGTGGGGTGAGAAGTATAGAAGGGGAGGGGGAAGTACAGACAAAAAGGAGAACAAAATAGTGTTATAGAGTGGGGTGTAGTGGGGGAGAGTATTGAGGATAGAATAAGGAGTTTCAGGAGTAAAAAGGATAATTAAGGGGGGTGGGAGTAAATAAGAAGAAGGGTGGGAGAGGGAGTTGGGATGTGGTGTAGGAGGGAAAGGAGGAGAAGAAGGAGAGGCTGGGATGGGGAGGTGAAGAGTGCCGAGGTAGAAGTAGATTGGGAGTAGGTGAAGATCATAGGGATAAGGGCATTTACACAAGGGGGTAGTGTGTTCTCAGAGTAAATAGGAAAGGGAGTTTTTTGAGGAGGACAAGTGAATAGTTTGAGAAAGGGAATTCCAGAGATTAGGAAGGTGGTAGGAGAAACCAGACTGGCCAGCCAGGGATTTACGAGAGGGGACTAAGAGTGAATGATAACCAGAGTTATGGAGAGAGTACAAGGAGGGGGGGTATAGGGGAGAGAAGAGAGCTGGGGTAAGGAGGGAGAGAAGCCAACCAGAATTTAGAAATAAAGGAGACACAGTGGGTGAGGTGACCAGTGGCTCAAAGAAGGGAGCAAGAGATCAGTGTACAGAGAACAGTGGTGAGTGCGGGGGGACAGGCCAAGACAAAACAGCAAAAGGAGTAGAAGAGGGGATCCAGTCTGGCCTGGGAAGATTTTGGAGCTGCACCACAGACAATGTCGCCATAATCAAAAATGGGCAAGATCATCTTAATGCTGATGTCATAGCGGGCAGATATTGGGATACGACTCTTATTCCTAAACCGGGCACCAAGCTTAGGGTTAAGTTTTTTGTGCATGCCATCTATGTGATGAGAAAAACCAAGGTGGTGGTCCAGCTAGACACCAAGGTATTTAAATGAGGGTACATCACCAAGATGAGGAGTGAAGGGAGTCTAGAAAGCCTCTGCCGAGTGCTGAAACACATGGAAACAGTCTTTTTAACATTAAAGAACAATTAATTTGCCCTGAATCATTTCTGGACAGAGTTAAAATCAAGCTGAAGCCTGGATGTTAACTCTGCTGGAGAGGTGCCAGATGAAAACAGGACCATGTCATCTGCATACATGTGGATGGATGCAGAGCAGCAAGCTGAGGGGCGGTCATTCAGGAATATGGAGACAAGCAAAGGGCCAAGGACAGAACCTAGGGGGACACTGGTATGTATAGGTTGGGGGGAATTCATCAGTTTTCACTGATTGAGATCTTCCTACAAGGTAGAATTACAGAGATTGATGGCTGAGCCACAGTTGGATATGATAGTGATCACAGAAACATGGGCAATATCAAGCCAGACAAGGACATTACATAGAGAATAATGCATAGGGTACTGAACATTATGAAAATTTAATGCACTCTCGAGGTGAGGGATGCATCATTAAACCCTGAGAGTGAAGCGCGAGGGGTTTATCAGTGCATCCCTCACCGAGGGTGTGCATCAAATTTTCATAATGTTCAGTACCCTGTCTTATTTTATATAATTGCTGGTGCAAATTTTTCTCCTTTGATAAAGTTAAGGCATGTAGAAACAGTAGACATACTCATATTGTACAACACAACTCATTTCAGAAAATAAGCATTTTTTTATTTATTCTACTTAGTCATTACAAACACAACAGACATAAATAAGACCTGTATTAGCTTTCAAGTGATGCATCACATGGAAACGCTCAGTGGCTACTTTTGAAATGAAATCAATAAGATTATTGAAAACAATCAGACAACTGCTAAATTCATATCACTGGTGAAAAAAAAACGGAGCTCCATTTATAATATTTGTACATGCAGCATGTTACTTCACTCTAAAAAGAAATTACAGAGCTGAGTCCTCCGTGGGAAGTTTGTATCTCCGTGTGCTCAGTGTCAGTTGCTGCACGACAGTGCTGCCATGGATACGGAGGTCATCTATTAAAGTCCCTGAAATGAATTAAGGTACAGTGTTAAAAATCTCATATAGATTCTAACGGATATCAATGTGAAATCTCTGTTTTTACTTTTGTTTTGCATTTTTTTACTCTGGGAGGCAACTAATTAACATATGGATTGTACTATGTCACTGAACATGTACCTCTAGTCTGAATCTGATTCAATTACTGGATGCCTTCAGTTGATTTTGCTACTTTCTTCGTGAGTTGCATGATAGAAATTTATTGACACCCCTTGGTTGATCACGCAGTTTGGACCAAATATTGTTTGAAGAGAGCTTGTTCTTGTGATTTCTTTTAGAGTCATTTGACCACTATTGGGGTTTGTGAACAGACAAGTCAATGTTGAGGGCTGCTGGTTTTCTTGTGTCTCAGGTAGGTACTGCAGGAGCATTGATATTTTATGCTGTTTCTTTTCTGACAGGATTGAATAATTATTTATGCTCTGCAGGTTTCGATGGCCAGAGATTTGTTGCACCTCGGTGGGGGGCACATCACAGTCTATTAACCTCTGTATCGAGGTTTTACGGGTTGAATGGTTTGTTATTCATTTACAGTGAGCTATGCCTGCAGCAGTTTTCATTGTGGACAACATTGTTCTGAGTTTGTTCATGCCCACGTTCATATTCCTGAACCAAAGTGATGCCTGGGCTGCGTTTGTGTTGTGTGCAAGATAGAAGGGAGACTGTGCTGATAAGCAAGCTTGGAGCCTGTTTTTTTTGTAAATTTCATATGCCCTGATGGTGTCTCTCTCTGGGTTTGTTACGTTTTGGTACAAACGTGGTTTTACTGGTCTCACATCCCTTGGATTATCGCCCATTTGGGTCTTTGTTTGCCGCACAGAATATTCTAAAAAATGATTTCCTTCAGTGTCGATACCTTCAGTTATGTCCCCCCATTGCAAGTCATAGTGTTCCTTGCTTCTCAATGCAAACTGTATGCCTATGTTAAAAAATAGGAAGTTCAGTAGTCCAGTGGGAGTGCTTGTGTCTATTGTGCTCAAACTGTACAACAGGTTTGTGTCCTCATCTGTTAGTGCTTGTGATTTCAGTGGCCTGTTACCTTTGCCCATCTTCTTGAGGTGCTTTAATTTAGCGGCCAAGGTATGCTTGATTTCCATAAAATCTGTCTGTATACCTTTGAATATGGAGTGCGGGTAGTGCTCTTTCACAAGGTACCTGTCTATTGATGCAACGATGCCATGAATGGAGCTGGGCTCATATTCTGTGACATCATTTTTTTTTACACAAAAAACAAAGTTTGCTATTAATTCATCTAGTTGCTGCATTGGGAGAGTTTTTACATCAACACTCTGACCTGTTTCAGTGAGGTAGCTAAATAAGAGGCGGATGTCGCTATCTGTTTTGCGCTTAGTGTTTGCGTTTCCTTGTTCTTGGATCAACAGCTCTCTTTGTTGACCTTGAGGGTTAGTGAAATGGCTGGTTATATTGTCCATTACTTTTTATTTTTTACAGACTTTCCGTTATTTGGGAGATGTGTACAGATGCTTATGCTGAGGATCTGCTTACAGGTTGGTGAAAAATAACTGTTTTTGAGTGTCACGCTCCCTAACTGTTTACTTGTGTGTGCTCTAACCCTCACGCCGAACTGATGTGTGCACGTAAAACTCGTATCAACTGACTGGTGATTATGGGGAATATCAACCATTTTTTCCCATCGAGAAAAATTTGCACCAGTAATTATTATACCATGCTATGCATTATTCAGAAGAGACATGGAAAGAGGTGAAGGATATGTGATGTTATACATTATGGAAGGAATAAAAGCCACAGAGTTTAACAACATCAGGGACTAAGGGGATGGAAATCCTATAGGTGCAGGTCATCATGAGTAATGAGAAGATAACAACTGTAGAGATAGTGAGATGGGCAGATCATAATGGAATGAGATTTAGCTTGGAAAAATCTGTAGTCATGCACTGTGACAAAAATAAGCCTTTACATAATTATATGATACCTAACAACAGTTTACCAACACTTAATAGGATCAGAGACTTAGGAATTATAGTTACAAGCAATCTGAAAAATGGTACTCAATGCAGGGAAGTAGCAAAAAAAGTTAACCATCTAGCCACTTGCATTCATAGTTCCTTTGTGAAGAAATCAAAATCTATAATGTTACCCATTTATAAAACACACCTATGTCCCCACCTTGACTACTGCTCCCAAGTTTGGAGACCAGAGCTTAAACAAGACATCATATTATTAGAAAAAGTACAAAGGTGCTATACGAAACTTATACCCACTCTAAAGCATTGTGATTATAATAAAAGATTAGACACCCTTAAGCTCTGGCGCTCACAAATCAGGAGGGAAAGAGGAGATTTATTGACTCTGTATAAAATCCTGAGAGACACTGTACTCTCAGAAAACTTAGAAATAAGCTATAGAGGAAATTGTCATTACTTAAGGGGGCATAAAAAACAGATTCTTGGGGTTGTATCCGGGACCAACCTAAGGAATAAGTCTTTCCTGCCTAGAACCATTAAGTTATGGAACAAACTCCCACAAGACGTGGTCAATCAATCGACTTTCACAGGATTTAAAACTAAACTAGATACCCACTTTAACAAAATTGTTGTTATACATAATCCACTGTGAAGCGGGGATGGCAATCATGGGTGTGTAGCCTTCTGCTGTACTAAAACCCTTAGTATAACCCTTAGTATATGCAAACTGACATCACAGAACCAGCTGGTTGGCAGAGAAATGGGGGCGGTCATTAGGAATGCAGCAGAAAACTGAACCGTCATCCCTGGAGGTAGGGCTGCCACTCATAATGCTGATGACCCAAGCTAGGGAAGGAGCTTCTGTCATTGGGAGCCAAACAGGGTAAGGACAATTAAGTGTCACAGTGGATGCTCCCCTTCTCCCGGGAGGGACATATAGTGATACCACCATAGCAGTGACACTCACCAGTGCAACTTCATAGTTGGCACACCATGGTATGAGGAGATACTGGCTGATGCCATGCAGCAGTACACCTTGCATGCACGCTTGCACATGGGACCATAGCGGTGATGTATCAGCATCTTGAGGGTGGAAGTAGGCAAGTTTGTGGAAAATGGTCCTGATGCTCAAGATGATGGACCCTTGTTTATCTGGGATCCCCACTCCTCTACTGCAGCACTGTCTGAAAAACATACACCATTGGGGGTATACCCATATCCAGACACAGCCAGAGGGCAAACAAAAGCTCCTAGGAGGCAGGTGATTGCGGGTGGATGGTGTTGGGGGGACAAGTTATTCCTTGTGAGCCACTGATGGAGACAAGTTGTGTGGATGGTGAAAGGGGCATACATTGCAGACTAAAAACAAATGGAAGGCAATGCTACTTGCAGAGGTGCTGCTGATGGGACAGTTTAATATGCTAAATGTGGATTGGAGTGCCACAGTAGTAGCAAGTGCAAGGAAACAGTACCTGCTGGAGGTATACCAGCAAGTGTTCCTACCACAGCCAATGCAGAGCTCTACAAGAAAGGGTCCACACTGGGCCTGGTTCTCACCAACAGGGACAGGGACCTGAATGTCACAGTTTGACATCTACATGGAAGTAGTGATCATGGGACTGTATGGATGCAGTTCTCACTTGGGCATAGAAAAACACATAGCCAGACAAAAGTATGGGACTTCAGGAGGGAAGATTCTGAAAGAATGCAGGATATACTGGGAAGCAGACTGATGAAAATAGTAGAAATAGAGGTAGTGGATGGCAAATGAGAAGCTTTTAAGAAAGTCATAGCAGAAGCTATGGAACTTTGTATTTGGGAGGTAAAAATGGCAAAGAAGCAAAAAGTGCAATGTGGATCACAAGGACGGCAGGAAAGGCAGTGAGAGAGATAAAGAAAAGCATTCAAAAGTTATAAAGAAAGCTAAAAGGATGAGGACAGTGAAGCATACCTAATAAGAACGAGGGAAACTATAAGTATGGTAAAGAAAGTGACGTCTGAGGGAGAGCTAAGAATAGCTGAGAGAGAGAAGTAAGGGGACCAGGCATTCTTCCACTATACACAAAAGAAGCACCAGACAAAGGAAGAAATAGTTATGTTAATGCAATGAAAGTGGCTGGTAGGACATGAGAGGCAAAGATAAGGTTGACATACTGAACCAATTATTTTGTTTATTAGTCATAGCAGTATAAAATGTCCCACTGCCTGACTGTGCAGTTTGAGTGACTGATGGATAGGAAGGGAGAGGGGGCCTAAGAGAACCCTTCATCAAAGGAAGGGTGCCGAAGGTATGGAAGGTGTAAACAGATGGTGAATCTATGATACTAGAAAGGACACACCCATGAGTACAGAAGGTGATGGTGCAGTTTCTCGAAGTACCACTAGCAGATATCTACAACTGCTCACTGAAAACTAGGGGGTACTCAGAGACTGGAGGAAAGCTGGTATACTGCCCCTGCACAACAGAAGCAGTGAGGATGATCCAAGAAACTATAGGCCTTTCAGCCTGACATTTATAGTTGGGAAACTGCTAGAATCTCTCCTTAAAGAAAGGCTAGTAGAATTCCTAAAGGCAAGCAATATCCAGGATAACAGGCAACACAGGTTCATGAGGAGTCCATACCAAACAAACCTGGTCAACTTTTCTGATTGGGTAAAGAGGGTGGCTGATACGGGGCAGGTGGTAGGCATATATACCAGAACTTCAGTAAGCCCTCCAACTCAGTCCCACACTGGAGGCTAGTCAAGAAGATGAGAAACCTCAGGGTGGATGAAAGATCAACTAGAGTGGTAAAGAATTGCCTGTGCGAAAATAATGCAGAATGTGATTGTAAAGGAGGAAAAAAAAAAAGTTACCATTTGTAAATTATCCATTGCTGACACTTAGAAAGGAGACGAAAGGGAGATGGTGCTGATGGCGGAAGAATTTAATGAATTAAATAATACTCATAACAAGAGATTACAAGTGGTACATCCTTCATTCTTCATTCTTAATTCTTACTTCTTAATTCTTAATTCTTCAAATTAACAGTGTATAGTGGCTTGCTTATATAGTGGAAGACAGTACTATGGTTGTGTATGATTGGTACAGAACAAGTATAAACATTAACTTACAAGGCAATGCTCTATCTTTTAGTTCTTGCATGACAAGGCAATTTTCCTTTTAGTTCTTTGCATGACCCAATGTATGAGCTAGCTCTTGTAGTGATACTACTATATAAGGATAATAATAATGGTCATTACCAGTTATTAAGATCTAGAAGGAAGAAATAGATTTGCACTTAAAGAATGTGCTTACAAGCTTTTTAGTCTGTCCTGTCCGCCTGATAATAATAGTCAAAAGGGTAACTTGAACACTATCCCTGTATTTCTGTCTTGCAGACACTTAAGACACCTGTTTTCTATCACTCACATGATTAGTACAGATATCAAAAGACACTTGAATATTACAACTTGTGGTCTTAGTTAAACTTGTAACTTTTACAAGTTATATGATTCAGCTTCATAGATCAATATTTGTCACACAAACATGTTATGTTTTAGACCAAAATAAGGTTTGCCTGCAATGTTGGGACACATTTTTTATCCCCTATTACAGTGATCATGAATGGAGAGTACTCAGAGGCTAGGGAGGTAACAAATTGAGTGGCATACTAGGAAAATTCGATGCACAGAAGGCTGGACAGCCCATTTATATACATCTCCTACAAATGCAGGTATTAGTCCCCTTCACCTAAGTTCAATAGGAAACTATCAAGTTTGGTCTTTAAGCACTTAAAATAATCAACTTCTACAACATCCCTTGGGAGGGTATTCCACATAGGAATAATACGCTGGGTAAAAAAATGTGGTTTAGTCCTGGGCCCATGCTCTTTCACACATTCATGTATGGCATAGGGGTATGGGGTACATGGGAAGATCTGCCTCTTGGCAATGACACTAAACTTTGTGTTAGGGTGGACAAGGAAGAAGGGGAACAACAATAAGAGAAGACTTGGAAAGGTTAGAAAAATTATCCAGAACGTTGCAGTTAGAATGTAATGCCAAAAAGCAAGGTAACAGACATCAGAAACAAAAACCTGAAATCACTATTCTTGATTGGCTGGTTTGCAGTAAAGAGAACAAGTGAGGAAAGTGACCTGGGATGATCAACTTGGACAGCCTGAAAGTCATGACCCAGTGCAGCAGAGCAGTGGGAATGTCCAGATGGATGATGGCATGTATAAGAAGAGGACTCAGTAGTAGTTCATTACAGAATTGTTTTAATTCTGGCAGAATTAAATTTCACAGAATATTTGAAATTCCATCAAAATTCTGCTTAATTTTGCCAGAAGCAGAATAGCAGAATTCTGTGGCAGAAAAATGTGGAATAAGGTTTTCTGCAACATTTCCACAGAATTGTATTTCACAGATCTCAATATTTTCAGCAGAAATGGTTGTGGAATGATTTCAGGTGGAAAAAATACTGTTCAGTGGAATATTATTCTGTGGAGCTCAATATTTGTTTTGCAGAACTGGTTGCAGACTGATTTTCCATGGAAAAAATGCTGTTCTGCTGAATATTATTCCATGGATTGCAGCAGGTGGAATTCTGCAAAAGAACTAGCAAACTTTCAGCAGAAATTCCATCAATGGTATAGTCATTCCACATTAATTTCACTGGTGGAATTCCATGTTCCACACAGCACTACACAGTAGTAGAAGCAGGGAGGTGATTCTTCTCCTGCATAGGTCCCTAGTTCACCCATGCGTAGGGTACTCTGCAATCTTCAATGAAACCTATAGAAGAACTTTGACAGGCTAGAAGCAGTGCAACATAGGGTGACCACAATGAGCCATGGGCAATGTGAGAAAACATGTGAGGAAAAGCTGAAAGACCTGAAGGTGTATCCTTGACATAACATACTAACATACTAACATACTAAAATGCCAGCAGAATAGGCCTAATGGTCTTTCGTGTCTGCTCGTTTGGTCAGCCCCCACCCTGGGTGCTGACCTTGCTGTCCCCCTCGCCTTCTCTGGCTTCTCCCTTCCCAGTTCCGGATATTCTTGCTGCATTGGATTTTGCTTCCTGAACCCTTCCCCTGTACCTGTCCCACCCCCTCTTGAACCCCTCCACTGTCTCTGCCTCCACCAGCCCCTAGGTAGTGCATTCCATGGCTCTACCACCCTCTCAGTGAAGTAGCACCTCCTCCTTTCTCCCTGAATCTTCCCTCCAGCTTCCACCCATGCCCTCTAGTGGCCCCTTCCTCCTTCCTTCAAGCACCCTCACTGTTCCTCCCCATTTACCCTCTTCATGTACCTGAAGACCTCTATCATGTCCCCCGTCCCTTCTCTTCCAAAGTGTACATATTTAGCTCTTCGAGCCTCTCCTCATAGGTCCTGTCCCCAAGCCCCAAATCATTTTGGTTGCCCTCCTCTGGACCCTTCCAGGAGGTTAATGTCCTCTTTAAGTGTGGCCTCCAAAACTGCACGCAGTACTCCAGGTGCGGCCTCACCAAGCAGTTATACAGAGGGAGTATCACTTACCTCCTTCTGGAGGTGATCCCCCTAGCGATGCATCCCAGCATCCTGTTGGCCTTGGCTGCTGCCCTCCTACAAGTCTCAGAGTTGTTCATCTTGATATCCACCACCACCCCCAGGTCCCTCTCAGCCATTGAGACTTGTAGTATTTCCCCAGGGTGTACACTTGGCCTGGGTTTCTGGCCCCCAGGTGGAGTACCTTGCATTTCCTGCATTAAACCTCAGCTTCCACTTTCTAGACCATCTTTCCAGAGCCTCCAGGTCCCCTGGGCCACCCTCCCTCCTCCCATCCACCACTGCCCCCAGTTTCGAGTCATCTGCAAAGAGACTCATCTCACTCCTGATTCCTGTCCTATGTCAGATACGAGGCGTTGAACAGAAGGGCCCAAGGACTGATCCCTGTGGGACCCACTAATGACCCTCCTGGGAAGAGATTATCCCACCAACTACAACCCTCTGGTCGGTCCTGGAGCCAATTGCCTATCCATCGGATCATCTGTTTCCCACCCCATTTCTCCTAGTTTATCCAACAGGCCCCTGTGGAGGAACAGAGTCAAATGCCTTGCTGAAGTCCAGAAAGAGGACATCCACTGGTCTACCCAGGTCCAAGGCACTTGTCACCCAGTCATAGAACTCCACCAGGTTTGTCTGACATGATTTCCCGGGATGAATCCATGCTGTCTCATCGTCCAGGCACCCTGACTTATCCAGGGCCTCCCCTAGCCTCTTTGACAATGCCCTCCATCACTTTGCCCACCACTGATGTCAGGCTGACAGGCCTGTAGTTCCCTGCCACCTCCTTGATCCCCCTTGTGGATAGGCACTACATGCGCCACCTTCCAGTCTTGGGGCACCCACCTTGTCCTCAGAGAGATGGTGAAAAGCTCTGCCAGGGGTTTCGCCAGGACATCTGCAAGTTCCTTCAGCACTCTAGGATGTAATTTATCCGGCCCCGGTGCTTTCTCCGTCTTAAGGGAGCTGAGGGCTTCCCTCACTCTCTCTGCTGTGATTTCCACTTCCAGTACCTCTTCTCCCTGCTTAGCCCTCCCCCCACCTGCCAGTGATGCCCCCCACCTCCCCAGACCTGCCGATCGGTAAGGGTCCCCTCCTCATTATCTCTGTCTCTCCCATGTATGATGCAGCATCCCCATTTTCCTGGTGAAAACTGAGGTGAAAGTACTCATTTAGTACCTCAGCCTGCTCCTCTGGGTCTTGTGCCCATCTCTCCCTGATTTAATCCTGCTAATCTGCCCTTCACCCTTCTGCCTTTCCCAATGTATCTAAAGAACCCTTTTTCCTCTCCTACTTTCCCTGGCCAGGTTCTGCTCCTTCCTTGCCTTAGCCGCCCTCACCACTCTAGTGGCCCTTCTAGCCAACAGCTCATACTCCCCTCGATCCCTTTCACTCCTTGAGCACTTGAATTTCTTATAGGCTGCTTTCTTGCCCCGCACCACCTCCTGGACCTCCCTGGTCCACCAACAGGGTTTTTGGGCCCTACCGCATTTTCGTCTTACTCTTGTACAGGTGCTGGCAGCATCCTGCACCCCTCTCCTGATGATTTCCCACCTACTATCAGCGTCCATGTCTGACCCAATCCCATCCAAATGCTCCTTAAGGATCCTTCCCATTTCCTTAAAATCCACCCCTGAAGTCAGGTTACTCCGCCTTTGTGCAGCCTTCTACCCTCCTAGGTCCAGGCAGAACCAGACTGTGGCATGGTCACTCCCCGCCAATGGGTCACTTACCTCCAGGCCCCCAATCTGGTCACTGTCTGCCAGGACCACATCCAGTACCCGTGCCTCCCTGGTCGGTTCCCTCACCTGCTGAGTTAGGAACGCGTCTTGAAAGACATCCAACAACCTCTGTTCCTGGTCACAGAGGATGTCATAGTCTCCCAGTCTTTTCCTGGCATGTTTAAGTCCCCCAACACCACCACCTTCCTCTGCCCAGTCTGCAGTGTCTCCTAACATCTGCCACCAGACTGTCCTCCAGCTCCTCCACCAGGGCAGGGGTCTATACACCACTCCTATTTTACTCTCTTGCCCCCTTGTTATCAAGGTGACCCAAATCGCCTCCACGGTTCCCTCCCACCTCCTCAACTCCCCTATGCCAATGCAGTTTTTACTATCATTGCTACCCTCCTCCCCTTCCCTCCCCTGTCCTTCCTGAACATAGTGTAACCCTTCCAGGTTCAGGTCCCAGTCATGTCTTGCAGTGGCCCAAGTCTCAGTGACCACTGCCACATCCACTGCTCCCTCAGTTAACATCGCCTGGAGCTCAGGCATTTTATTGCCCAAGCTCCTGGCATTTAGCAGGACTACCTTCCACCCTTTCCTATAGTTTCATTTCCTGCTCGTGTTCCCTTGGGGATTCTGTTTTCTCCTGGTCTGCACTTTGCCAGTTGGTCTTTCCTGCAATCCTCCTGGTCCCCAGGGGGTGGAGACAGAGTCCCTCCTTTATCGGGCATCCCTTGACTGCCTTTTCTCCCATCCCACCCCCTTCACAAGTTTAAACCCCACTTTTCACCAATGAACTCTCCATTTTCAACTTAGGATTCCCTCCTCCAAATTGAGATGTAGTCTATCTATAGCATACAGCCCTTATCCTCCCAGGTCTCCCCTCAATCCCCATCAACCCATACCCTCTGGCCTCACACCACCCCTGAGCCACTGGTTTATCTCCCTAATTTTTCTTTGTGTTCCCCACTAGCCCTTGGCACTGGCAGGATTTCTGAGAAGGAAACTGTGCATCCTATGTCATGACAGACCCTGGCGAGCTCCCCGAATCTTGCCTGTATCTCTAGCTCGCTATTTCTCTCAATGTCATTTGTGCCCAGGTGGACCAGTATGTCTGGGGAACCCCACAGTCCTTTGCCAGCTGATATACCTCGTGCTTAGCCCTGTGCACCATTAGTCCAGGGAAGCATCTTGTTCTAACTGGCCAGGCTTTTCCTCCCTATCCCATTTGATACCCCTGATCATAGAATCCCCAGCAGGAGCACTCTGACCACTCCTTTCTCCATTTCCCTTCCATGTCCCTCATCCTTTCTACTGGCCCCCACCCAGCTGGCTCCTTGTTCCTCCCCATCTGGGTGCCACATGCCACCCGTTCCTTCATTTACCATGGCCACTCCCTCCTCCAATCCTATGCCTCCTCCTCCTGAGTATCCTTCTGTACCTTGTTAATTCCCCTCACTGCCGCAACTGGTCCTTCTCTCCCATCTGCTAAACTAGCCTGGCTCATCCTCCCTTCCTTCCTGTCTCCATTTAGTTCCTCCTTGCTCATCGTGCTCCCCTGGCCTAACCCCTCAGCCTCTTTACTGAATCATCCTTGTACTTGGTCCTTCTTTACCTTTCCTCCCAACTGGTCCTTCTCTGCGCTTCTCCTCTTCCCTGCTCCGATTTACTACTCCCATTCTCCTGCATTCCAGGTCCCCTGCTCTTCCTGCTATCTGGCCCCTGCCTCCTGCCCCCACTCCCACACCCTTTCCGTCTCTAACCACTCTCGTCGTGGCTACATCCCCATCCTTGAGCAGAAGAAGAATTGAAGCGGTTACTAAGTATAAGGTCTGATCCACCTCCTGCCTTGCTTCCTTCTGTCCAGCACTAGCTATCCGCCTACTTCCCTGAGAATGTTGTCCCTCCGTCCCCCCTTTGTGAGGGTCCCCAGTTACCTGCCTGCTTCCTTGGTAGTGTCTTTTGGGTCCCTCTGCCAGGAGTCCCTGTGGCCCTGAGTATTCTCCTGCACTCCTTTCCCTATACCCCCACCCCAGTGCTTGGTGCAACCCTGTGGGAGAATTCCAGCCCCCTTCCCCAACCATACCCCCCCCCCTCCCCCAGCTTTCTCCTCATCCCCACAACCTCCTCCCTAAGCTGTGCCAGCTGATAGCACACTGGGCAACCACCAAACTTCCAAACCCAGTCCAGTATCATGGCTGCTCCACACCCTGTGCACCCCACCACCCTCCCAAAGATGCCGGCCCTAATGATGTGTGGTTCCATCCCCTTTCAAATAGTTTTCCTTGGGTGAGCCACCAGGTTCCCCCTATTCCAAGATACCCCTACTGCCTAATCAGGTCACCCACTAATCCTAGAGACAGTCCCACTGTACACCAGTAACTCTGTTACTAGGTGCAGAACAACACATTAAACATGTAAGGAAAATGAACAACTCCCTAAGCTCCTCACTCCTGGCCTTTAAATCCAACCCCCAGTGGCTAGAACTACATGAGCTGCACCAGCAGCCTATTCCTCCAATTGCAGGGCAGTTCCTCTATAAATTTGCAGACTTCTGGGGAGGGAGGGGGAGGGAGGGTCTGGGCAAGACACCTGACAAGAAAGAGGATCAGCCCTGTGTCTCCCTCCAAGCCCTGCAGCTAAAGAACCATCTCCAAGCAAATCCCACCAAGCAGGTTTTAAATCAGAAGAAATAGGCCTCTACCAGCGCAGCCTGTTACAAAGTGAAAAATCCACAAAAAAGAGCCCCACTTACAGCCACTAAATTAGTTTACAAACATCCAGGATCCCCCAGAACAATACCCTGCTAGCCCCTTAGAAGCAAGAAAGAAAAGAGCTAACCTACCAAGTAATATCCACAAGAACCCTGTGAAAACAGTAGCAGCTACTGTCCTGGAACACAACTGATCCTGCCCCCTTCCAGTTCTTTCTGAGAAGACAAAGCAGCTAGCACCTCAACCTGATTCAGCCCTGCCTCCACTCAATTGGCTGAGTGAGACCTGGCCAGACCATTAACACCCTTCCCCCACTATGAACTAACCTTTACAGCTAATGGAGTCAGCACAAGGAATCAAAATTCAAGTCAAAGCCCCCAAACTATGTTTGCTGCCAAAGGAAACAGGTCTCCAATTTAATCAGCTTCATTAACACCAAATCAAACTAGGCTTGAAATTAACAGATATAGGTCTTCAATTCAAATAACCATCTCCAAGCAAATCCCACCAAACAGGTTTTAAATCAGAAGAAATAGGCCTCTATCAGCGCAGCCTGTTACAAAGTGAAAAATCCACAAAAAGAGCCCCACTTACAGCCACTAAATCAGTTTACAAACATCCAGGATCCCCCAGAACAATACCCTGCTAGCCCCTTAGAAGCAAGAAAGAAAAGAGCTAACCTACCAAGTAATATCCACAAGAACCCTGTGAAAACAGCAGCAGCTACTGTCCTGGAACACAACTGATCCTGCCCCCTTCCAGTTCTTTCTGAAGGAGAAGGAGAAAGGGAACCTCACTGAAACATATAAATATCTCCATGGCAATAAATGGAGTCAACTGAAAGGGAAGAAGTAGTAGTGATGTGTGAGATCTTCAAATTCTGTCGGAACAGAATTTTGCAGACTTTCCAAAATTCTGCTAAAATTCTGTCAACTTTTGTCAGAAGCAGAAGGGCAATTCTGCGGCAGAAAGATGCGGAATGGGTTTTCCACTAAATTTCCACAGAATTCTATTCTGTGGATCTCAATAGTTTCTACGGAAATGGTTGTGGAATGATTTTCTGCAGAAAAATGCTGTTCTGCAGAATATAATTTGGCAGATCGCAGCAGGCAGAATTCACAGAACAGTCAGTCAAATTCTGGCATAAATTCTGCTGACAGAATGATCATTCTATGCTAATTCTGGTGTCAGAATTCTATATTCTGCAGAGCACTAGAAAAGAGGTGTTTACCCTGAGCACAGCCACAAGCACTTGGGATAATCCACTAAAGTTGGCTTAATGTAGGCTCAGAGGGGACATTCAAAAGTACTTTTCATGGGCAGAGTGGTGGATATATGGAACAGACTGCTGAGGAAGGTGTTATGGTGATATTATGTGTGAAAACAGTGGGGAGGTTAAACCAATGGGGTGACAGATGCAGGGGTTTGATAAGAACTCAGGAGGGTACAGCAAGGGAGGGAAGCAAGGGACTGAGTGGACAACAGGGCCATCACATTCATATTTGGTTGGGTTGTGCAGACTGCATGGGCTGCTGAGCTTTTTCTGTGACATCATAGTCTATGTTTCTGTGCTTCAGTCACTCAGTACCCTATTCAGGTTGTGATTGGCTCATGTCTTTGAGAATTTGACTTAGATGATCTGAGTCAATCTCAGAAATCTCAGGTCTGGGGGTTTGGGAATTCTGAGTGTGAAGTGGCACACTCATCTGCTATTCTGACCCTTTTGAAAACACAAATTTTGATTTAAAATCATAATGCCATGCATTAGCAATGAAGCAACCAAGGGTTTCCCAAATAGGGCATTAGCAGAAATGACTTGTGTTAAAGGAACACAAAACTAAACATACTCCATTAATGCAAACTGTCATGGTTAATGCAGTATAGTATATGCAAAGCACCATAAAAACATTTAGGGTGGCTATGCTATATAAGGGACTGAAAGGTGCTAAAATACATCAAAAACAATCAGTGAATTCATTTAAGTACACATTTTCACTTGGAAAAGCATGCTGAGCTGAGAGATAGGTCCTTTACCACTGTGACTTGGAGGAAAGGCTGCAAAGTAGCATGTAAAAACAAAATGGGAACACTTAACATACAGTAGTCTCTGGCAAAGGCTATAACTAACAGTGTTATGGCCATAAAGTACAGTCACTGCTAATTTTACCAAGGGAAGCCAAAACCCCCAAGCTGGACTGTGCTGCACCATGTCAACCGTGGTGGTGATTGACAGTGCTGTATAGTGCTCACAATTTGCTGCCTGCAGTCCTGCCTACCTGCAGTCCTTTCTAGCAGCAAGAGTCATGGTGATCTCTCATAGCTGAGTTACTCAGGGATCCCCAAAGTCTGACCACACTCCTACAGTAACCTCATGAGTCTACAGGCATGGCATGTATGAAAAGGAAGTTTATTGGTAAACATGTGGGTAGTAGTTGCAAAGGAAAAGTAAAGTAATGCAGCATTTAGTATCAACAGGGTTCCTTTCTTAAGATCTGTGCAAGTTTCCACAGTGCCATGAACCCAGTGAAAGAAAATGTGAATATGTGGGCATCAGCAGAGAGCTTTAGTTCTTTATCTTGTCCTAGATGAGGCATCATCCATTCATAAAGTGGGACCAAGTACCTGTACACACACACCATGAGCCCTGTAAGACATTCAAAGTCCAAAGGAATCCCAAAACACTATATACAATATTGCTTTGGTATTTCTATTGTAAAGTGACAACACAGCAGATTTTAGTCATAAAAAAGTGCAATAGTGGAGGAGAAAAGATAAGCACTGAGGCAGTAGAAAATATCAGGTTCAAATATATTGAGCAAACATGTCTGCTCAGTGTTTGTGGTAGAGAGGCCAGGAAGTAGGCCAACAACATGTGATAGAGGCATGGTGAGCACAGAGAAGGACACTGGCCCATTTTTAAAGGAAGAGGTCACAGGGAACTGGTGAAACTGAGAGTGATAAGGCAATGGGACCAGATGGGATACACCCAGGGATTCTAAAAGTGCTAAAGGAAGTGGTGGTAGAACCACTGATTGCCCTGTTCAGTCTGTCTTTAGAAACAGGGGGGTATCCTGGGGACTGGAGGAGGACTGATGTGATCCTTCTACTCAAAAGTGGAGACTAGAAGGAGGCGGGAAACTACAGGCCGGTCAGCCTGACATCAGCAGTGGGGAAAATCATTGAAACACTATTAAACCTTGCTGTGTCATGGATGGATATATCAGTACAGAATTCATATACAGCAAGAGAACAGCAAGAGGAAAGAGGTGATGTTAGTACTTTACCACTCTACCAGGACATAAGAGCTAGAACTCTACCTCTGGGTCCTTCAATTTAGGGTAAAAACAAACAAACAAAAAAAAACAAGACTTAGTGTGTTTGTCTGAGTTGGGTGAAAGGAACTGCTATCTGTGCAGTTAGCTAGGTGAAAAAGGGAACTGTGAATTAGAGGGAGTGGCTTAGGCAGCAGGAAGCTAGGTGTTAGGATTTAAAACTGCCCTAGATAGCTTTTGGCAGAGAACAGCAAGAGTAAGGAGCTGCTATTAGAACTTTACTACTCTACTTGGACTTAAGAACTAGAACTCTACTAATAGGACCTTCAATTTAGGGTAAAAACAAACAAAAACACAAGAGTTAGTGTGTTTGTCTGAGTTGAGTGAAGGGAATTGTTATCTGTGCAGTTAGCTAGGTGAAGAAGGGAACTGTGAATTAGAGGGAGTGGCTTAGGCAGCAGGAAGCCAGGTGTTAGGATTTAAAACTGCCCTAGATAGCTTTTGGCAGAGAACAGCAAGAGGAAGGAGGTGCTATTAGAACTTTACTAAACTACTGAGACTTAAGAACAAGAACTCTATTACTGAGATCTTTAATTTAGGGTACAAACAGACAAACAATGAAAAAAACAAGAGTTAGTATGTTTGCCTGAATTGGGTGAAGGGAACTGTTACCTGTCCAGTTAGCTAGGTGAAAAAGGGAACTATGAATTAGAGGGAGTGGCTTAGGCAGCAGAAGGCCAGGTGGTAGGATTTAAAACTGCCCTAGATAGCTGTTAGCAGAGAACAGTTAGAGGAAGGAGGTGCTCTTAGAACTTTACTGCCCTATTGGGACTTAAGAACTAGTACTCTTCTACTGAGACCTTCAATTTAGGGTAAAAACAAACAAACAAAAGAGTTAGCGTGTTTGTATAAGTTGTGTGAAGTGAATTGTTACCTGTGCAGTTAGCTAGGTGAAGAAGGAAACTATGAATTATGGGGAGTGGCTTTGACAGAAGAAAGCAGGTGTTCTGGATTTAAAAACTGCCCATGATAGCGTTTGGCAGAGAACAGCAAAAGGAAGGAGGTGCTGTTAGAACTTGACTACTTTACTGAGACTTAAGAACTAGCACTCTACTACTGGGAGCTTCAATTTTAGGTAAAAAAAAAAAGAAACAAAAATAAAAAACAAGAGTTAGCGTGTTTATCTGATTCAGGCAAAGGGAACTGCTATCCATGCAGTTAGCTAGGTGAAGAAGGGAGCTGTGAATTAGGGGAAGTGGCTTAGGCAGCAGAAAGCCAGCCTTTAGGATTTAAAACTGCCCTAGATAGCTTTTAGCAGTGAACAGCAAGAGGAAGGAGGTGCTGTTAGAACTTTACTACTCTACTGGGACTTAATTACTAGAACTCTACCACTGGGACTTTCAATTTAGGGTAAAAACAAACAATGAAAAAAAAACAAGAGTTAGTGTGTTTGATAACCTTGATACTTGGTTACTTGCTAAACTAGGACATAACGAGGCTGAAGTCAATCGAGATTGTCCCCCACTATGAAGTGGGACATTATTCCCAAATATGATTAGCAGCGAGCCAATTATTCAAGCCCATTTTGAAAGAACTGAATGTTTTAAGGTCTATCAGTTTTTTCGGGAGCTGGTTCCACACTCTAATTGCCCTTATTGTAAAAAAATGTAGTCTTTTATTTGTTTTTAGCATTGCATACTTCCAGTTGTTCATTATGCAATCTCGGCACTATTTTATGCGTTGTGTATGATAGTCCACACTGTTGTATAAAGGCAGGAGATTTTACAATTTGAAAAAGGAACAAAAGATCTCCTCTACAAGTTCTTTGCTGTAAAGAATGGAAGCCCATGGCTTGGAGTCTTTCAGTATAGGTTTTTGCAGATAGATACAGGACCATCCCTGTTGCACATTTCTGTATGCACTCTAACCTCTCTATGTCCTTACTAAGATAAGGGCTCCAAAAGGGAGAACCATAGTCTGAATATGGTCTAAAATGAGTTCTATATAAGAGTATTATGTATTCCTCTGTTTTTGAGATGAAAGTGCGGTTAATATATTTATGTAAACTGTTTGAGCATGTGGCAATTGTAGTACAGTGTTCAGTAAAGGAGAGTTTGTTGTTGGTGGTAATGCCCAGGTCTCTTTCACAGTCTGAGGACTTCAGAGGGATGTTATTTAATGTGCAGGTTGATTTGAAATTGTGTTTTCCAAAATGTAAAATGGTGCATTTATTAATGTTAAATGACATGCCATTAGTGAGAGCCTACTGTTCAATAACTAGAAGGTCATCTGCTAGAGTTTTAATGTTTTAAGTACTGTCCACTCTGCCCCTTAATTTGGTGTCATCAGCAAATTTTGATAAAATGTTGGTGGGGCTGTCTGCATGTCACTGATAAATAGGTTGAACAGTGCATGGCCGAGGACCAATCCCTGTGGAACCCTACTACTTACAAATCCAATATCTGATTGAATTCCGTAGATGTTTACTTGTGATTTATTTGTTAGACAACTATTAATACAGTGCACTAGGTGCGTGAAAAGCCTAGTGAGTTAAGTTTGTTGATAAGTCTGCCATGTGATACTTTGTCGAAAGCACTACTGTAATCAAGTAAAATAAAATCCATGGGAATTTAAGAGTTAAGACTTACACTTATATGATTATAAAAAGCTATTAGGTTTGTGATGCACAAATAACCTTGCTTAAAGCCATGTTGAGATAGGTCTATAAAGCCAAGCAGTTCCATTTCTTTTTCTAATAAAAATGTTATTACCTTTTCCATTAGTTTACAGAAGACTGAGGTCAAGCTAATAGGGTGATAATTCTCGGTATTGGATCGGGATCCCTTTTTGAGAATGGGAATGACTGAGGCTTTGAGTTGGCTTGAGCTGGGTGAAGGGAACTGCTGTCTTACAGTTAGCTAGGTGAAGAAGTGAACTGTGATTTGGGGGAGTGGCTTAGGCAGAAGGAAGCCGGATGTTAGGATTTAAAACTGCCCTAGATAGCTTTCAGCAGAGAACAGCAAGAGGAAGGAGGTGCTGTTAGAACTTTACTACTGTACTGGGATTTAAGAACTAGAACTCTACTACTGGCACCTTCAATTTAGGGTAAAAACAAACAAACAAAAACAAGACTTAGTGTGTTTGTCTGAGTTGGGTGAAGGGAACTGTTATCTGTGCAGTTAGCTAGGTGAAGAATGGAACTGTGAATTAGGGGGAGTGGCTTAGGCAGAAGGAAACCGGATGTTAGGATTTAAAACTGCCCTAGATAGCTTTCAGCAGAGAGCAGCAAGAGTAGGGAGCTGCTATTAGAACTTTACTACTCCTCTACTTGGACTGAACTAGAACTCTACTACTGGGACCTTCAATTCAGGTTAAAAACAAACAAACAACGAGAGTTAGTGTGTTTGGCTGAGTTGGGTGAAGGGAACTGTTATCTGTGCAGTTAGCTAGGTGACAAAGGGCAATGTGAATTATGGGGAGTGGCTTAGGCAGCAGGAAGCCAGGTGTTAGGATTTCAAACTGCCTTAAATAGCTTTCGGCAGTGAACAGTAAGAGGAAGAGGTGCTGTTAGAACTTTACTACTCTATGAGGATTTAAGAACTAGAACTCTACTACTGAAACCTTCAATTTAGGGTCAAAAGCAGACAAACAAACAAAAAAAAACAGGAGTTAGTGTGTTTTTCTGAGTTAGGTGAAAGGAACTGGTTTCTTTGTAGTTAGCTAGGTGAAGGAGGAAACTGTGAATTAGGTTGAGTGGCTTAGGCAGCAGGAAGCCAGATGTTAGGATTTAAAACTGCCCTAGACAGCTTTCAGCAGAGAACAGCAAGAGGAAGGAAATGCTGTTAGAACTTTACTACTGCACTGGGACTTAAGAACTAGAACTCTACTACTGGAACCTTCAATTCATGGTAAAGCAAACAAAAAAGAAACAAGAGTTAGTGTGCTTGAGTGGGGTGAAGGGAACTGTTATCCATGCAGTTAGCTAGGTGAAGAAAGGAACTATGAATTAGGTGGAGTGGCTTAGGCAGCAGGAAGCAAGGTGCTAGGATTTAAAACTGCCCTAGATAGCTGTTAGCAGAGAACACCAAGAGGAAGGAGGTGCTGTTAGAACTTTACTACTCTACTGGAACTTAAGAACTAGAAAACTATACTACTGGGACCTTCAATTTAGGGTAAAAACAAACAAACAAAAAAAAACAAGAATTAGTGTGTTTTCTGAGTTGGGCGAAAGGAACTGTTATCTTTGCCATTAGCTAGATGATGAGGAGAACTGGGAATTGGGGGAGGGAAGCCAGGTGTTAGGATTTAAAACTGCCCTAGATACCTTTTGGCAGAGAACAGCAAGAGGAAGGAGGTGCTGTTAGAACTTTACTGCTATACTGGGACTATATAGCCCTCCCCTCCCTCTCTGCCCCCACCTTTAGCCAGTTACACTTTTATAGGCACAGGATTTGACTTGACAACAGAAACTTCCTGTTTGGGAGCAGGAAGGGAGTGATCACAAATGCACAAAAGACTCTCAATCCTAGAGGGAAAAGAGTAGCTCTCCATCCCCCCCCCCGCAGCTGCTGGAGGTCTTACTCTGAGCAAGTAAGAAGGAGACTACTGAGGAATACAGGAACTTCCAGCCCAGAACAGGAAGAGCAGGAGCATTAAGGGAACAGAGGTAGTAGGATAGTAGGGAGGAAAAAAATATAAAATAATAAAAAAAAAATAACCAGAGAGAGGAAAGAGTAAGCATATAAAACAACAGTTGAGGGGCCACAAATAAGACATGATGTGAGTGGTGTAGTGGCTGCAGAGTGGCAGTCTTCCAGGAGACGTTTTGTAGGATGCAGTGTTGTCCCATCTACAGGCACGTCTCTGGGCTGAAGGAGGAGGTTGCTCACCTCCAGGCTGAGTTAGCAAGGATTCAGATTATCTCCTCTCCCACTCAGGGACCACAAGAGCCACCACCGCTACCTCAGAGGTTGCCAAGAAAGAGGAGTGGCTGGACCATAGTGGGCTAAGGGAGAGTGAGGGTGGTGGAACAGAGCTGCATCTCTCCAGTTGTACCTCTCCACAATTCATACTCCATTCTGGCAGAGTGTGGTTCCTCTATGGAGACACCCACAGTAGAGACAAAGGAAGATGCTGGGAACCTCCACAAAGGAGACTCACAGGAGAGTGGCATGGGACCCCACAGGGGAAAGAAGCAACTCCAGATGGGGGACTCCATTGTTAGGAGGGTAGAACTGGGGGAGAGAGGGAGGTAAAGTGCCTGCCTGGCACCATTGCTTGGAGGGACAGGGAGTGAATCCTCAGGATCACAGGAGCAGCTGCATGGGGGAGGAAGCTAGATGTCATTATCCACCTAGGGACAAATGACCTGGCTGGGAAAGGCATCAAAGCCGTCCAGGAGGAGTTTGTGGAGCGGGAAGGGGAGGGGTCTTAGATAAGTAGCATGCACAGTAACCTTCTCAAATTGTGCAGATGTCAGGATTTTGGCTTCACTGATGACTGGGACGTAAACATACCAGGATACACTATCTACAGGAGGAACAGGGAGGGTAAAAGGGGAGGAGGAGTAGCTCTCTACATAAGGGAAGGAATCAAAGCAACAGAACAAAAGGGAAAACAGGGAGGAGAAGAAGCACTGTGGGTCAATTTGGAGGCAGGCAATGGCACCACAATCCCACAGGGTTAGAACAGACCTTCTCCTAGGGGAGGAAATGGACAAGAAATGATAGAAAGTATACTTAGAATGGCAGATAAAGGGGAGATATTGCTGATGGGTGATCTGAATATGCCAGATGTTAACTGGAGTGCAGTTGCAGCAGCCACTTAAGAGTGGGGTTATTCTAGATGCTCTACAGGGGGCATGCCTTAGACAGCTAGTATTGGAGCCCACCCGAGAGGGAGCAATCTTAGACCTGGTTCTCTCAAATGAAGATGAAGAGAGGATCACAGATGTAGAAGTGGGTAGCCATCTGGGAACTAGTGACCATCGAATAGTATGGTTCACAATAAACACAGCAATAGAGTCAGGCCATACAAAGACAAAGGTACTGGATTTTAGGAGGGCTGACTTTACTAAAATGGGTGAGTGCCTAAGAAATGCACTCAGCAAATGGGCAGGAAGGAGGGTGGAAACAACAATGGGGAATAATAAAAACTGCCATCACAGAGGTAACAAGCCTTGTGTAAAGCAACAAACAAAATGAAATGAGGTAAGAAACCACTATGGTTCTCAAAGGAAGTGGCAGTGAAGGTTCAAGAGAAAAAGAAAGCATTCAGGAAGTACAAGGAATCACAGAAGGAACAGGACAGAGAACTGTATCAGTTAAAGCAAAAGGAAGCTGGAAATGCAGTCAGAACAGCAAAGGCCCAAACCGAGGAAAAGATAGCCAACTCAGTTAAGAAGGGGGATAAAACCTTTATAGGTACATCAGGGAGTGAAGGAAGACCAAGGGAGGGATAGTGAGGCTTAATAAAGGGGAGGGAGGGAGGGAGGGTGGGCAGAGGGTGACTGTGAAAGGCAGAGATACTAAACAAATATTTTTGCTCAGTATTTACAAAGGAAGAGGGGAGGTACCTAAAACAAACAGTAGAAACACTCTGGATACAGAAGTTGAAACCAGCCCATTTACAGAAGAAAGGGTTCTGAAAGAGCTCTTAAAACTGAAGGTGGACAAAGCAATGGGGCCTGATGGGATTCATCCCAGAATTCTAAAAGAACTAAGGGTAGAACTAGTGACACCACTGACTACCCTCTTTAACAAATCACGGGAGGATGGGGTGGTACCTGAGGACTGGAGGAGGGCAGATGTGATTCCCCTTCACAAAAGTGGGAGCAAGGCAGAAGCAGGAAACTACAGACCTGTTAGTTTAACCTCAGTGGTAGGGAAAATGATGGAATCACTTCTGAAGGAAAGAATTGTTGAGTATCTAGAGGCCAGAGGGGCACAGGACCCAAGGCAGCATGGATTCACAGCTGGAAGGTCATGACAGACAAATCTGATAGATTTCTTTGACTGGGTGACCAAAGTAATTGATCAGGGAGGGGCTGTGGACATGGCCTACCTAGACTTTAGCAAGGCATTTGACACAGTCCCACACAAAAGATTAATATACAAGTTAGCCAGCCTGGGAGTGGGTCTCAAGATGACAGTCTGGGTAAAGAATTGGCTGACGCATAGGACACAGAGAGTAATAGTAAATGGAGTCCACTCTGAAAAAAGGAGGGTTAGTAGTTGGGTACTGCAGGGTTCAGTATTAGGATGGGTCCTCTTCAATGTCTTTATAAGCAACATTGCAGAGGGACTGGAAGGAAAAGTATGTCTCTTTACAGATGACACAAAGATCTGCAACAGAGTTGATGCACAAGGTGGGGTGGAAAGGATGAGAAGGGACTTGGCAAGGTTAGAGGAATGGTCAAATGTATGGCAGCTTAGATTCAATGCTAAGAAGTGCAAGGTAATGCACCTGGGAAACAAAACCCAGGGAAGAGTCACAATGGGGGTGAGATACTAACAACAACAAAAATGGAAAGGGACCTGGGGTAGTCATATCAGATGACCCAAAGGTGGGCAAGCAATGTGAGAGGGCAGCAAGGAGGGTTGGTGGAATACTGGGATGCATAGGGAGAGGCATCACCAGTAGAAAACAAGAAGTTATTATCCCTCTGTACAGACAGCTGGTGAGACCACATCTGGAGTACTGCATGCAGTTCTGGAGACCCAATCTCTGCAAAGACATAGACAGGATGGAAGCTGTCCAGAGGAGGGCAACTAAAATGGTGCAGGGTCTGCACCAGAAGACATATGAAGAGAGACTTAAAGAGTTTAATATGTATAGCCTCGAGGAAAGGAGGGGGGGCATGATAGAAACTTTCAAGTACCTCAAGGGAATCAACAAAGTCCAAGAGGGTAGCATCTTTCAAAAAAAGAGGTGTGCAAGAACAAGGAGGCACAATTTGAAGATAGAAGGGGGCGGGCTCAGAGGTAATTTAAGGAAGTATTTTTTCACAGAGAGGGTTGTGGATGTATGGAACGGCCTTCCAGAGGAGGTTGTGGAGTCAAAAACAGTGGTGGAATTCAAGCATGCATGGGACAGTCATAAGGCAATTCTAGGGGTTGGGGGTAGGAAGAAGTAGGCTGCTGGTTAACTAGGATCTGCAGCTTATCCATCAGGTAGGGAAATGGGCAGACTGGGTGGGCCAAGCGGTCCTTATCTGCCATCAAATTCTATGTTTCTATGTTCACTGGGGACTGGAAGTCCAACTGGAAGGATGCAGGCCTATACTGGTGCTATGGTCTGCATCTGTCCAGAAGGGGAACCAGGATCCTAGGTGATAGGTTAAAATGGTTCTTTGGCAAGCATTTAAACTAGCCAAGGGGGGGAGGCACTGAAAAGGAGCAGGGAAATTCTAGCCCCCCCCGAAGAAATTAGGGTAGTTAATAAGGTAACCATCAAGTTAGAGAAGTCGATAGGGAGATGGGCAGGGGTAGATGGAGAAAAAGGCAAAGGCAGTAAGGACAGGAATGGGGCAAAAAGGGGTAAGGCCATCAACAAATGGAGGGTAATGAGTACCAATGCCCATATTCTAGGTAGCAAGCTCCCTGAACTGGTGGCCCTGATGGAAGAGCCCCCATACCAGCTTGTTTGTATCTATGTCTTAATTTACTGTTATACCTATGTGTTGTACTGCTATACTGGGTATTTTGGTTTGTCTTACTGTGACAAGGTACCTTTGTAAATGAGCCTATGGCTCAAAGGTTTTCCAAACTGCTGTTTAAATAAAATAAAAATAAATAAAATAAAGAGGGATGCCTGGATGTTGTGGCAGTCACAGAAACATGGTACACAGTGAACCATGACTGGAACTCCAACATAACAGGTAACATAAGCTACAGGAAGGACAGAGGGGGAGGAGTAGCTCTCTACCTAAGGGGTGGAATCAAATCATTGGAAGTAAAGGGTAAACAGGGAGTAGAGGAGGCACTGTGGGTCACCCTGGAGATCAGAAATGGCACCACAATCAGCATGGTGTTGTATGTAGACCCCCATTTCAGTGGCAGGAAATGGACAAGGAAATGATAGAAGGCATCCTTAGAATGGCAGAAAATAGGGGAGATATTGTTGATGGGGGACCTGAATATGCCAGATGTTAACTGGAGCCCCTAGCTGCAGCCATATCCAACAGCAGGGCCATTCTTAATGCCCTAAAGGGGGCATGCCTCAGACAGCTAGTGTTGGAACCCACTCAGGAGGGAGCAGTCTTAGACCTGGTACTTTCAAATGGGGATGGAGAGAGGATCTCAGATCTAGAAGTGGGTAGCCATCTAGGAACAAGCAACCACCAAACAGTGTGGTCCACAATAAACACAGCCATAGAGTCAAACCATACAAAAGCAAGGGCATTAGTCTTTAGGAGAGCTGACTCTGGCAAAATGGGAGAGTACCACAGAAAAGCCCTAGCAAACAGGCAAGAAGGAGGGGTGGAGGAACAATGGGGAAACATCAAAACTGCCATCACAGAGACAATAAGCCTTTCTGTGAAGCAAATAAAACAAAATGAAAGAAAAACCAGTATGGTTCTCAAAAGAGGTGGCAGGGAAGGTAAGGGAAGGTTAGGGAGAAAAAGATAGCATTCAGGAAGTATAAGGAAACACAGAAGGATCATGACAGAGAACTGTACCAGTTAAAGCAGAAGGAAGTGGGGAAAGCAGTCAGAATAGCAAAGTCCCAAATTGAGGAAAAGATAGCCAACCTTTTATAGGTACATTAGGAGCAAAGAAAGACCAGGGAGGGGACAGTGAGGCTTAATAAAGGGGAGGTGGGTGGGCAGAGAGGTACAGTGAAAGGCAGGGATACTGAATGAATACTTCTGCTCAGTATTCACAAAAGAAGAGGAGGGGGAGGTGCCTAATACAATCAATAGAAGCGCTCTGGATTGGGTTGTCAATACCAGTCCTTTCACAGGATTCAGCCCAGAATTCTAAAAGAACTAAGGGGGTAACTAGTTACACCACTAACTACCCTTTTTTAACAAATCATGGGAGGATGGTGTGGTACCTAAGGACTGGAGGAGGGTGGATGTGATTCCCCTTCACAAAAGTGGGAGCAAAGCAAAAGCAGGAAAATACAGACCTGTTACCTTGACCTCAGTGGTAGGGAAAATGATGGAATCACTTATGAACGAAAGAACTGCTGAGTGCCTAGATGCCAACAGGGCACAGGACCCAAGGCAGCATAGATTCACAGTGGGAAGGTCATGTCAGATGAATCTGATAGATTTCTTTGACTGGGCAACCAAAGTAGTAGACCAGGGAGGGGCAGTGAACATGGCCTACCCAGACTTTAGCAAGGCATTTGACACAGTCCCACACAGAAGATTAATTTTATTTCATTTATTTATTTATTAGATCTAGGATTACAAATAGCTTTGAGCCAAGGCTCTTTTACAAAGGTTCCACATCAGGAGATTTCATACATGTTAAACAAGAGCATACATCATTACAAAAGGGCATACACCAGTATTCAACATTTCCAGTACGACATCACAGTATATAATATACTTGAATAACACAAGCAGAGATAATTTCATAAACCTAGAAGGAATCTTGGAGGAAGAGAAGGGGGAAAAGGGGGTGGCAGCTGAAAAGAGACTAGAGCAGCTCACGGCATTGTCAAAGAACATTAGAGAGGGGTGGTTGATCTCATTGGGGAAGGGGGAACTTAGGGGAGGCAGTCACATGAGCTTGAGGCCATGAGAAGAAGATGGAGTCTAGATTTGAACATTCCCAGAGTGGAGGTGGAGGTGATGTGAGTGCTGAGGGCATTCATCCAACTAAGTGCATGGTAAGCAAAGGATCATTGGCCCAGAGAGGTGCGGCATCGGGGGACCTGTAGAGGCTGATGTTCAGATTCCTGGTGTTACTAGGATTAAGGTTATAGCTCAGGAGGGTTTGGACACTAGGTGGGGTAAGGCCCAAGGTAGTTTTTTTCGCCATCAAGCTAGTAAGGTACTTAATGTGGTTAGAAAGTTGAAGCCATCCTGTTTGAGCATAAAGCTTACATGTACGTGTGAGTCGGTGAGCTCCGCTAAGCAGTTGACAGGCCTTGTTTAGGGAGGTCGTTATGCACCTGAGGGTGATAGTAGAGGCAGAGCCATAGATTATGAGGCTGTAGTCTATGACGGAGACCACTGAGCTCTGGATAGCAAACTTCAGTGCTGACTGAGTAAGGTGCTGTCTATTCGATAGAGAATTCCAATGAGTGAGTTAACAACTCTGGCAACACTATCAATGTGGGTCCCATATGATAGGAAAGGGTTGAGCAAGATTCCAAGGTATTTAAATGACACTTGTTTGAGGGTATTTCCAGTGCTTGTTTTGATATCAAGGGGGTATCGCCTATGTTTGTTTTATGAGCTGCAGAAGAGCATAGATTTCATCTTTTTGAGGTTTAGAACCAGTTTATGTTTTGCAAACCAGTTTTCAACAGCTGAGAAAGCAAATTGTAGGGTGTGAAGTAAGGGTTGTGGGTCCTTATGGGGGTGAGAAGGACAGCATCATCGGTATAGAGGATAATTTGTTCTGGGCAGGATTGTGGAAGGGAGTTCAAGAAAAGGCTGAAAAGTAGTGGGCCCAGTATGGATCCCTGAGGGACACCTGAGTGGACAGGTTTGGAGTCAGAGAGGACTCCTGAGATTTCTACTCTTTGTGAGCGCAGGTCCAGGTAGCTGTTAAACCATGCAGTGGAGTCCTGAGAGAGCCTGGCATTCAGCAGCTGCTTGTTAAGCAGGCCATGGTGAACAGTGTCAAATGCCTTAGTCAACTTGATGAATACAGCTCCAGTTAGATGACCTTTATCAAACAAGTTGTGAAGGACTCCAGTGAATTCCTGGAGGGCAGTTGGTGTGCTGTTCTCTTGCCTGAACCCGTGTTGCTGTGTACATAGGATGTTATATTTGTTCAGGTAGTCTGTAAGCTGGTAAGCAACAATGCGCTCAAGGGCCTTGGAGAAAGGAGGTAATATAGATATCGGCCAGTAGTTTCCCTGAATGGACTCGCTACTGCTTTTAAAGACCAGAGTGACAATAGCAGATTTCCATTTGCTTGGGAACTGACTGAGGCTGAGGGAGAGGTCAAAGATTCTGGTGAGCAGGTGCAATACCTCTTCAAGGGTGAGGGATAGCAATTTAAGGTCCAGGGAATCACCACTGGCTCTGTACTTGGAGATAGCCTTTGTTATGTATTTGTGGGCATCACTTGCCTTGACTTTTTTGAAGTGGAAAGGCAGATGATTTGAGGTGGTAGGGAGGGAATTTGGTGCAGGGGAGTCAGTTTCAGAGAAAAAGTCCGGGGGGAGAACACTACTGAAGTCGGTGAAGGCTGCATTGAAAGTGTTGGCAATGACCAACGGGTCAAGGGTGGTAGCTCCATCAACAATCAGTAGTGTTGAGGATTTGGACTGCACTTCCCTAATATTGGCCCAAAAAGCTCTTCCATTTCCCCAAGTGTTGGTGAGGGCTTCCTTGTAGTAGGTATTCCTTTTCATATGTATTTGTTTTGTGCAGTTGTTGTGAGACTGTTTGTAGTTTTGAATGTTTGGTTGAGTACCAGTAGACCTAGCTATTGGCCAGAGGTGGTCCTGTGATTTAGCTGAGCCAGGAGTTCAGCGGTGAGCCAAGGATAGGAGAGTGCCTTAACTTTGCACTTTTTGAGTTGGGAGTAGGAGTTGCAGGCAGCGTTGAAAGTGGTGATGAAGTAATCAAGGGCCGAGTCAACATCCAGTGCACTGTATATGGGTGACCAGTCTTGCCAACTAAGACAGGATTTGAGATGGGTCAGTTGGCCATGGGGTAGGACTCTGCTGGAAACGGTTATAGGAGGAGGCTTACAAAACTTTATTGACCAGTTGCAGCTGACAGGGGAATGGTCGCTGAGGGAATCTGGGAGGATAGTGGTATTGCAGATACGGGTAGGGTGGCTGGCAAGGACCCAGTACAGGAGGGTGCTGGTACCTGACTTGTAGTTCTTCCTTGTTGGGGAATCGACCATCTGCGTAAGGTTAGCTGAAGAGATAGCATTCTTGTAGGTTCCTATGTCACGTGCAAGCCAGTTGATATTAAAATTGCCAAAGAGGAGGATCTCTGGAGCTGGGAGGCTGGGATCATACAAAGTCCAGGACAGCACGGAGACCAGTCTCTTGGTCTTTAGGTGGGATGTAGACTGAGACTACAGTGAGCACTTTATTTTGGGCTCCAAGGAGTAGGTTGACTAGTAGGAATTGCACAGAAGAGTCAGAGGGGGTAGAGGTGACGGGGTGACCGGTGATGTTGCCTTTGATGTAAATTGCAGCCCCCCCTTTTGGTACTCCTATCAAGTCAGAAGATGTTATAACCTTGTAGTGAAATAGCATGGTCAGGAATATTAGGTATCAGCCAGGTTTCAATAATAGCAAGGATATCAGGGTTATGTTGGTCAGCAAAGATTTGAAGGACAGCAAGCTTTGGGAGGAGGCTGCATATGTTGAGGGTGGTGATGATGAGACCCCCATCTGATTTCCCATTTCTGACTGGGCTGGAGGTAACCGGGCCAGGGTTCGGGTGAACACTCCTGGACATCAGTAGGAGGAGGAGTAAGAGTTTTAGTGCAATCTGCCATTGTTCATAGTAGGTGAGTTTTCGTCTCCGCTTTTTGCAAGACTGAATACAGCATATGTGCCTTATGTCCCAATGCAGACCAATGGATAGCAGCATGGGTCGGTTTGCCCAGGTTCCATTCTCTTGCATATCAACGTACAGCTAGCCTTTTGTAGGTGTTGCCCTAAGGGGGCAAGGAACAAATTTACCAGCCTGGGAGTGGTTCCTGGGTGGTAGCCTGGGTAAATAATTGGCTGGACAACAAGACACAGTGGGTAATAGTAAATGGAGCCCACTCCAAAGAAAGGGGGGTTACTGGCAGGGTACCACAGGGTTCAGTACTGGGTCTGGTCCATTTTATGTCTTTATAAGTGACATTGCACAGGGACTGGAAGGGAAAGTATGCCTCTTTGCTATGACACAAAGATCTGCATCAGGGTTGATACACAAGTGGGTGTGGAAAGGATGAGAAAGGACTTGGCAAGGTTGGAGGAATGGTCAAAAGTATGGCAGCTTAGGTTCAATCCAAAGAAGTGCAAAGTAATGCACCTGGGAGACAAAAACTCAGGGGAAGAGTACGCAATCGGGGGGGGTATCAACAACAACAAAAATGGAAAGGGACCTGGGGGTAGTCATATCTGATGACCTAAAGGTAAGCAAGCAATGTAAGAATGCAGTAAGGATGGCTGGAGGGTTACTGGGCTGTATAAGGAGAGGCATCACCCATAGAAAACAGGAAGTTGTTATCCCTCTGTATTGACAGTTGTGAGATCACATCTGGAGTACTGTGTGGAATTCTGGAGCTCCCATCTCCACAAGGACATAGATAGGATGAAGGCAGTCCAGAGGAGGGCAACTAAAATGGTGCAGGGTCTGCAACAGAATCCATATGAAGACAGACTAAATGAACTTAATATGTATACCCTTGAGGAAAGGAGGGAGGGAAAGGGGGACATGATAGAAACTTTCAAGTACCTCAAGGGACTCAGCAAAGTCCAAGAGGGTAGCATCTTTCAGAAAAAGAGATGTGCAAGAACAAGGGAACACAATTTGAAGATGGGGGGCAGCTCAGGGGCAATGTGAGAAAGTATTTTCTCACAGAGAGGATGTGGGTGCATGAAACAGCCTTCCTGAGAAGGTCCTGGGGTCAAAAACAGTGGGGAATTCAAGAATGCATGAAACAGACATAAGACAATTCTGCTGGGGTTAGGAAGAAGTAGGAAGTTGGTTAACTAGGATCTGCAGCTTATCCAGTATATAGAAAAATGGGCAGACTAGGTGGGTCAAGCAGTCCTTATCTGCCATCAAAGTCTATGTTTCTATGTATACATTCTAATTCTGTTGGCAGCCTAAGGGTGAAAGGAAAGAACCATGGAACACCTGGTTGTCAACAGTCTACAGTACAAAATGCAGTATGGTTCCCCATTAGGGAAGTCATGCCTGACTGACCTTTTGAGTAATCACAGGGAAGTAAGTCAAGGGGGTGCAGTGGATGTGTCCTACTTGGATTTCAGTAAGACTTGTAACACCATGCCACATCATAAGTTGACAAGGAAGCTGCAGAACATGGGAGTAGGATAGAAGGTGGTAAAGTGGGTGGAAAGCTGGCTAGATATTAGGACCCAGAGGGTGATGGTAAATGGCATTCAATCTGAAGAGTGTAAGGTGACCAGTGGGGTAATCACAGGGATTATTACTGGGCCTGGTCCTCTTCGAAGTCTTTATCAGTGTCATTGCAGAGGGTCTAGCAAGGAAGATCTGCCTGTTCACTGATTACACTAAGCTTTGTAACAGGGTAGACATGCGAGTAGATAGAATGGAGGGAGACCTAAAGAAGCTGGAGGATTGGTTAAGGGATTAGCAGCTGAGGTTCAACTCAAAATAGTGCATGCTAATGCACATGGAGCAAAAAAACCAAGGAACATCATATCATCTGGTGGGGAGGAAATAGAATGCTTCAAGCCATAAAGAAATTTGGGGATAATCATCTCTGATGACCTCAAAGTTGGGAGGTAGTGTGACAAGATGGCGGGAAAGGTTAGCAGAATGTTGGGATGCATAGGCAGGGAAATCACTAGCAGAAAAAGAAAGGTAATAATTCCAGGCCACATCTTGAGTACTGTGTCCAGTTCTGGAGGCCCTACATGTGTAAAGACATTGATAGGATGAAGGCAGTTCAGAGGAGGGTGACCAGAATGGAGCAGGGACTACCTCACAAACCCTACAAAATTAGGCTGAAGGAATTAAATACGTACTCCCTAGAGGAGAGGAGGGAGAGGTGGAATATGGCTGAAACATTTAAGTACCTCATGGGGAGGAATAGGGTGCAGGAGAATGCAATTTTTCTGAGAAAAAGTTGCTCAAGGATGAGGAGCCACTACATGAGATTAGCAGGAGGGAAATTCAGGGGAAATGTGAGAAAGTACTTCCTCATGGAGAGAGTGGTGGACAAGTGGAACAGCCTGCGAGCAGTGGTGGTGGGAGCAGAAACAAATAGATTTAAAAATACTTGGGATAGGTATAGGGGACTACTGGAGATTGGAGGAGGGGACAACTTAATACTGGCAGAGCATAAAAGAGCACATTTATTGGAGGTATTAAGCCAGACTTGGGGGGGGGGTGCTGTAGGCCCTTATCTACTGACAAATGTCTATGTTTCTATGTAACTCAGTGTGGCCTCCAAAATTGGGGCTTTGTCAGGCAAGTGTTAGCAATAATCCAAAACATATCTTTGAATACA
This sequence comes from Neoceratodus forsteri, assembly GCA_016271365.2. NCBI lineage: Eukaryota > Metazoa > Chordata > Ceratodontiformes > Ceratodontidae > Neoceratodus > Neoceratodus forsteri. Next base: position 47,984,925 of record CM028129.1, on the reverse strand, counting down.
ATGCATATAATGGGATATGTGTGCAGTACAATTAATGCAACATATAATGCAATTAATCAGTAGCACATTAATATTAAAGATCAAAGAGACTACTGTGAGCGTGTTGGATAACTGACACAACAAAGCAGCAATCAAGTGCTTAAAAACTGCACGAATGCATTCATCAATTTATTCTTTGAAAAAATACACTTATTTACAGAAATGAAAAAAAAGTCAAATAATTAGTCTTGTACAAAGAAACTTGACCTCTGCTTCCTTCAGCAGAATCTGTGGCTTTGCTTTAGCCTAGATAGTCCAATGAATACTTTTCTCAAGTAATCTGTGTGAAATCCCTGTGAAATCCCCCCACACCCACAACAACTGTAGATCTTATTCTTACCCTACTCACTGTCAGCACTAGATTGACTCTACTATCTAACACTCCCCTAGTGGTGAGCCCTTTTTATAGCTCCTTGTGATTACATCACATAATTGGGGAGTTTCCATAGGATGTGACATCACAGACTTCATCATTCTATTTTATATGCAGACCTCAATCACAACATCTCTGGGGCTGCTTCTGTACAGGGTACACTTTATTCTAGACATTACAGGGCTTACAGTTACCCTTGCGCTGGCCAGCAGTTGGCTTTTGCTTTTGAATATGTTTTTGCTCCGAAGCAATTATTCTTTTACTTGCTCCAAACAAGGAGCGTACATTTATCCGCTAAACCAACACGGAGCAACCCGCTCCAAAAAAAAAAAAAGAATTACTCAGTCGCACTCAGAGACCGGTGCTATCCTTCACATCCAATCTGCATTGGTCAAAGAAGCTGCACTCATTAACAACAGTTCCAGAGCTTGGAGCCCCAGAAAGGGGTGCTTCACTTTTTCTTAAACCAAGGGGCACCAGACGTTAACAACAAAGGGTGACTTGCACAATTTCCTGTCTCTGCATTGGGAGCACAACACTGTGTGCATAAAGAGGGGGTGAAGGGAATAAGGGACAGCAAAGAGTTTGGGGAGATTGCCAGGTTGGCCACCCTAACAGGAATTTAAAGAAAAGGCAGAAAAAATAAGAGGAAAGAAGTGAGTGAAAGGAAAAAGGGGTCGGGGGGATTGCACATACTCATATTTATGACGGGTTTAAACACATAACAGGGGACCCCCCCGTTACAACTACCAACAGAGCTAATAAAGATGAAGTGACTAGTTAAAAACAAATGTTGAAAAAGCTCAAAGAAGATGCAGCCTAATAACATGATTGAAGAGGTTGCTCACTAATAACCCCCATTAAACAGGTGTCAGTAAATGCAAAACCGCAATCCTGACAAGACAAACGACATTACAGCAAATTGTGTCAGACATTATAACAGCTCAGCTAGTTAAAGACCATAAAAACTCACACATGTTAAGTTGCAATGGACGCTCAAAAAGAAATACATTTCTGCTTTTTAATATGTTACTGTACTTCTAGTGCTGAAGTTTCATGAGGAAGATTATTCAAAAGCTTTCTTGATAAAAGCTGGTCATTTCAATTTCATTGGCAAGTTCCAGTGTGTAGATTGCATTTTCAGTAATGTTAATCCACAATATATCAGTATTAGTTACAGTCATAAAAATTATCTGAAATATTATTCAGTCACAAGAAGTGGTTAATATTTTGAACCGTCACTGAGTAGTTTCTATGTTCACCGTGTGCGCTAGCGCAAGTCAAACATTTTGCTCTGTACAGGGTTTTGAGAGGTGTGGCATGGTTATCCAATGCAAGCATTCTACAAGGGGCTTGACTAATAAACAGCAAGCCTCATGATGACACTGTTCAGGCATGAAACTGCTTGGACTTCAAAACAATGTGCCGACAGACACTTTCATAAATCAGCTCTTTCAGCAAACACAGCTGATCTAATGTGCTTCTCTCCCTCCCCCCCAGCATTTACACACACACACACACACACACACACACACACACACACACACACACACACACACAGTCTGGTTATACAGATCCAGCTTCAAACTCTAGGTACCTGAGGCCAGCCATAGCGTTATATATTTTTCCTTAGAATCAGGGGTTTGATGAGATGTAACAGAACTATGATTTATCTTTCATGTAACATTCCAGAAACTGAAACTGAAACCTGAACCTGCTCACTTTACTAGTGTACGTATGTGTCTCTCTCCTTGGCTACACACACACACAACATACACACACACACACGCATGCAAGCGCGATCACACACACACACAAGAGTCAGGTTACACATACTGTAGAAGGCTGCTGATTGAGTTGAAAATGGAACATTTAAGTACATTAACAGTCACTTGGCTGCTAGGGTAGTAAATAAGTGACCAGTTCACATTAATATATGGTAGATGAAACAATGAAATAAACTGTGACTGCCACAGATTTTTAAATAATGATTGCCTTTAAAACTGAAGTTTAGTTTACCCCTTCAATTTGCAGTGACCTGCAAATTTGCACACTTACCATTTAAACAATTTCATGGGGAGGATTCCTACATTCTCTGTTTCAAGAAAAAAAAACAGACCCCCTGGTAAAATCATGGAAATGGTCCTGCTCTCAGCCAGGCCCAGCTGCAGTCTCTAGATATCTGAGGCCAGCCATAGAATAATATTTTTTCCTTGGAATCAGGGGTGGAGGGAGGTGTAACAGAACTTTGCTTTATCTTCCATGTAAGCCTTAAAATGCCCCACAGAGCATAAAATACCCCTGAGCTTCCAGGGGATGCTCATAACACTGACAGTGGGGGTGCCCAATCCCCCAGTGTCTTAACCTGAAATAAAGAAATCCTCATTTGTAGTTTAATTTTTTTAAAATGAAGGCTGTAAAAGAAAATGGCCATTGGTGTCTGTTTCTGTCACACTGTAATCCCCCAAGTCCAGCCGATATTAGTCTTCCATCATGGGGATCTGCACCTTACATCCAGTACAACAGCAATACCAACAGCGAACATCTGGCATTGACAAATGCTTGTTACGACTGATTTTGATTCCAGGCAATTATCTGGTGATTCATGCTATAAATATCACTTTCATTTATGCATTCATAGATTCTGTCAGCAGATATGGACCTCTTGGCCCACCTAGTCTGCCCATAAAATCCCTCACAATAATGCTACCAAAGCCACTACTGGTAGCCATCGTCCACCCCACTCTGGTATCCAAAATACCCCTGTGTTTATCCCATGTACCCTTAAAACCTGTGACTGTATTTGCCCCAACCACCTCTGCTGGGAGGCTGTTCCAGTTATCCACCATCCTCTTCATGAAGAAGAACTTCCTCACTTTACCTGTGAACCTACCCCCCCAACTTCATATTGTGACCCCAGTCCTAGAGCATCTTTTTTTTCTGGAAAATACTCTTCTTCTTCTTCTTCTTCTTCTTCTTCTTCTTCTTCTTCTTCTTCTTCTTCACCTTGTTTACTCCTCTGAGATATTTGAATGTCTCAGTCATACCACCCTGCCTCCTCATGTCCTCCAGGGAGTACAAGTTTAATTCCTTAAGCCTCTCTTCATATGTCTTCCAATGCAGGCCCTGTACCATTTTGGTTGCCCTCCTCTGCACTATCTCCACCCTGTAGCTGTCCTTGGAGATGGGGCCTCCAGAACTGCAGATATTACTCAAGATGTGGCCTCACCAATGAAGTATACAGGGGTAGTATTGCTTACCTCCTTCTGCTGGTGATACCCTTCCCTATACATTCAGACATTTGGTTTGCCTTTCCCACTGCCCTCACACATTGCTTTGCTACCTTCAGATCATCGGTAATGATAATTCCCAGGTCTCTCCCTTGCCTTGTGACATCTAGTACATCTCCCCAAGAGTGTACTCCTCCCCGTAGGTTCCTGTGCACCAAGTGCACAATCTTGCACTTATTAGGGTTGAATCATAGCTGCCACCTTTCTGACCACTCTTCTAACTTTTTTAGGTCCTCTGCCATCCTTTCAAACCCCACCGAGTGTCCACTCTGTTGCAGATCTTTGTGTCGTCTGTAGACATGCATACCCTCCCTCCCAGTCCCTCTGCAATGTCACTAACATAGATATTGAAGAGAACAGGGCCCAACATGAACCCCCTGTGGTACAGCACTAGTCACCCTCCACTCCCCAGAGTGTACCCCATTTACCTCCACCCTTTGGCTTCTATCCATAAGCCAGTTTTCCACCCAGCTTATGATTTTAGTCTCCACCCCCCAGGCTGGTCTTTTTCATTACCAACCTTTCATGTAGAATGATGTCAAAGGCCTTGCTGAAATTCAGACAGACCATGTCCACCACCACACCCTGGTCTACTACCATGGTCACCTTGTCAAAGAACTCTATCAGGTTGGTCTGACGGGACTTTCCCCCTGTGAACCCACGGCACCATGCAATTCTGCTTAAAGTTGGACCAGCATAACATTCTGCGGTGATTTGCATATGCAGCCCATGATGCTTTGCATTGTGGGGGCATGTGTGATTTTGTATTTTCATGATGTCTCTGGTCCCACAGTCCAGTGGTCTTGAAGTATTCACCAATTCTTTCTTTTAGGAGTGATTCCAGTATTTTGCCAAGTATGGCTGCAGGCTGACCGGCCTGTAATTTTCTGGCTCCTGCCTACTACCTCCTTTGTGGAGCAGGATGATGTCAGCCCTCCTCCAGTCTGCTGACATCTCTCCAGTTTCCAGAGACTGGTTGAACATGGCTGCCAAGGGCTCAGAAAGTGCCTTTCTAAGCTCCTTCAGCAGCCTGGGGTGCACTGCATCAGGGTCCATGGCCTTGTCCACTCTTAACTTGGACAGTTCCCTTAGGACACTGTCTGCAGTGGAGGGGATAGTGCCTTCTTCCCTGCCCTTCTTGCCCTTGTTGTGTAATTCAGGCCCATTTCCAGGGCCCCTACTTTTCTGCGGCACAGTGGGACCAAGTTCTGCGGCAAGACTACCATTTGCCGCAGAACTTCTGTGGCGGTGGTTTGTAATTTCTGCAGAAGTTCTGCGGCACTAAAAAACTACCACATCACAGTTACAGCTTTTCATCCTGACTTCACTTTCATGGCAGTGGTTATAGCAATCATGAAGGTGGAAAGCACAGTAACACTAGTTCAAAAATAACAGACTTATAAAAATAATGTTATGCCTAAAAAAGCAAAATAAATGTCTATCCCTTAAGGTCATGGCCTGTTAAATAAATGACATATGCAGAGGGGATCTTATGTGATAAATAAGGGATTTCTATATGCATGCTATCTATCCCACTAATGAGGTTTCCACTGTCTATCACTTATGTATTTGTATGTGCTTTCTACACCACTCATGAGGTTCCCACTGTGTATCACATATATTTATATGCAATCTGTAACATACATACAAATGTGCGTGTGTGTGTGGTGAGAGAGGCAGATACTGTGTGTGTGTGTGTGTATATATATATATATATATATATATATTTTTTTAAATTTCCATGAACTTGCATCTTCATTCATACAGGTCCCATTAGAAATGGAATAGAGGAGTTATTGCAAAACTCATTTTTGATGTCGACCTGCTTTCCCTGACACAGTGCGTAACACCATCAGGCCATGATATGCATGTGAACTGATTGTGAGATAGAGCTCTCCAGACCAGCATAATGTGTCCACCATGTAACAGAACACTGCACCATACCTTCCCAGGCTCTGAGCAATGATGTGTTCCACCAATCCTTGTGCTGCCCAGCCAGCTCCCAGAGCTAATCTCTGAACCTGAGTTGCCAGCACGGAAACACAGCATGCTACCCTCTGGCCCAACAGCTGTCCCTGTACACAACATTTCTCCATAACTTTTAGGTGATTCTATCAACCAATGACAATGTATAATCAATAACCCTGGCAAAAATGCATACAGTGCAATTATTTATTTAACAGGTCTATTCTTTCAGTAGGTCTACACATTATTATATTCCACTTTTCTGGGCATAATTACTTTATTTTTCTTAAAAATTACAGTTAAATTCATTTTACCAGTTATTCATTTCAGATAGCATCTCTATACCTTAAAGGCACAAATAGGTTTGTACAAAGTGAGGTATGGACTTAACAGGTCTGTGCTATTGACAAGGTTTTGTTTAAGCTGGCCCTAGTGCAACAATGTAAGACTGAAAATTGTATTAGGCTGTAGTGCAGGTTGAGCAAATATCACCATGCCTGATGTGCTGTGCCACCGTTTCTGGCAGTGGGAGCTGTGGTAGATAAGTGACTGTTCATTTCTGTTGCAGATTACAGCCATTTCATTAGCTAATGTGTGATGTTATATCAATGATAACATCACATTCTGAGCATACAGGGGGTTTAGGATATAAAAAGGGGGGAAGGGAACCAGATTCTATGGAAAAATAGAAATATTAATAAAAAATCGATAAGAAGGGTGAATTCTGCGGCACCGCAGAAGTTCTGCGGTAGATTGCAAGTTCTGTGCAAAATTCTGCGGCCACAGAATTCTAGGGGCCATGCCCATTTCCTATCCCCTCCTCCATAAAGATGGAAAGGATGCATTTATTCAATATGTCAGTCTTACGTCCGTCCTCCTACATGGAAGCTCCTCCTTCTCCCAGTAGCCTGATTACCCTTCCCTTGGCCATTCTCCATTTCCCAATGTGTCTGAAAAATGCTTTATGCCCCCTCCTGACTGACTTTGCTATCCTTTCCTCTGTTACTACTTTCACCCTTCTTGCTTCCTTCCCCACCTTCCTTTGCCTTTCCAGGCAGATTCTCCTATCTTCTTCCATATGTGTTTTTTTTTTGCACTGTCTGAAGGCTGCTTTCTTTGCCCCACCTCCTGAGTTAACCAAAGTGGTCTCCTCCTTCTCCTGCCTTTGCTGACTTGTCTGGCACAAAGTCTTGTAACCTTTTCTATCCCCCCATCCTCTTATTGCCGCCCATTGTTCTTCTATAGCTCCTAGTTCATGTAACCCTGCCAGGGCTTCCCTGAGGCATTCCCCCATTCTTACAAAGTCAGCCCTCCTGAAGTCCAAATCCATCATTCTCATCTGGCTTGGCTCTACCCCAGTCTTTATGTAAGCAATAATACACACCAGGGTGGGCGGTATTGGGAAATACCAGACTGCCCAGGGGTGTAATGAGGCCTGACACTGCAGGCGGAGGGCCTTATAGCCTCTGGAAGGTCTGATATTTCCCAATACCACCCACTCTATAGGGTATTATTGTGCTTAGAAAATGGGCACTGTAAAAAAATTAGTTTACTAAAAATAAGTTGATAGAAAATTAGTTTAAAATAATATTTATAATAAAATAGTCCCTCCGCCTGTATTACAATGATTTTCTTTTTGAGCTATGGATTTTTGTCCTACAGGAGCCCAAGGACAGAAGCTGGTTGTTATGGTTACCCTCTCCCACATAAACAGGCTTAGTTAAAAAAAAGTTTTCTGTACTTTCTCCCACCCCCAGCACACAAAGACCTACATGCTGTTATCAGTTTTCTTTTTTTTTTTGGTATTCGCCCATCACCCCCCCCCCCCATTCTTCTGTGAATGCTTACAAGCAAGGAAATGATACAAGGACAGAAAAGAAGATATATTTCCATTTTTTTTTCATAAAAAAGGAGAAGCCACTATGTTTTCTACCCTTTCTTTTTTTTTTTTTTTGCTAGCAGAGAAAGGAGCAAGTGAAAGACAGGAATAGCAAGAGGTAGGGGCTATGAGAAACAGCCAAGAATATGCTGTCATTTTGCAGGGGAAAAAAAGATTGGTGATTTTTTTTTAAGACGCAACGGGGAGAAGAGTGCCTTCAGTAATTAAATCCAGAAGCAAATGATTGATACCTTTTAATGGACCAACATAGATGTAACAACAAGAACAAAGTGCTCTAGCTTTCGGACCAACCAGTCCTTCTTTAGAAGCTCATGGCAGTTGTTTAGAAAATACAATACTTATAACAGCTAGATAATGCAGAGAAAAACAGAAAAAAATTCCCCTTTGGTTTAAAATACTCATTTAAAAAAAAAAAAACAGAAGATGATGTCAGAGAAGTTTAACAGTACAATACTGCCTTCAGCCAGAAAGAACCTTAGGTCAGATGTGGCAGTGGAACTCACATACAAAGAATCCTACTGCATATAAATTTAATTGACATAAGATAACACTGCTGAAGCAGATAACTCCTAAATCAAGCTATGAGTGTCACAGTTGGTATAAGGATGCTTGATTGCTGAAGAGGCAGCCATGGGTTGACTTTTCAATGTCATAGTCATACTAACTGTACTTAACTTTTAGGAAATTATCTGCTTCAGCTGATATTATCTTATGTCAATTAAAATATATATGCAGTAGGATTCTTTGTATATATGTTCCAAAGCAAATCTGACCAGGTTCTTCTAACTGAGAAGTTGTACTATTAAACTTCTGACATCATCATTCTATTTTTTATTTTGTTTTTTAAATGAGTATTTTAAACCAATGATTTTTTTTTCTGTTTTTCTCTGCATTATCTAGCTGTTATAAGTATTGTATTTTCTAAACAACTGCCATGAGCTTCTGAAGAAGGACTGGTTGGTCCGAAAGCTAGAGCACTTTGTTCTTGTTGTTACATCTATGTTGGTCCATTAAAAGGTATCAAATCATTTGCTTCTGGATCTATTCTTGCAAGGACCAATACGGCAAATACAAAATCTAGATTTCAGTAATTAAAGTCAGGATTGTGCTGGGCTCTGGCAGTTCGGGTGCTTGCAGTCAAGAAGTTAACTGCACACATTTAAAAAGGGACAGTAGCTTCAACTGGCTTCAGCTGGAGGTGTCGTGGTGGATCAGTCAGCAACATTGCTGATCTTACCATTGGGAGACAGAATGTACTGTTGAAAAACAAACCATGTGTGCTGGGGATTACTCACTCTGCACTTTTCTCTCGGAAGGGAGTGTGACAGCAAGGAAAGGAGAGCTGCTTCACGTCACTGTCAGGATAATCTTTACTACCACAACAAATCACAGGCAGGTTCAATTTCGGGAGCGAGGAGCGAGAGGGCGGCAGTTGAAGAAGGGACAAATGGGAGTGCAGTCAGCTGTCTGTGACTCCCACTATGGACGATTGCAGGGCATGAGACAAGAGGGCATGGTGATTAAAAAACAAAGGGAGAACTAAGTCCAATGGAGTCTGTTATGTAGTTTCCTGAGGTACATGGCACTGAACCAGGGAGTGTTGGGTGCAGTTTCTGTCACTAAGCGAGAGAAAAACATGGTGGCAATTTTGAATTCAGTGGAGGTGCTTTCAGCCAATGAATAAGCAGGATGGGCACTATGGTACTTGCTTGGGTAAAGGGGCTCTTGGACTGGCACTTTTTATTTCCTGGGCATCTAATGAAGGTTAATGTACTCCCCTGGCAGGAGTACCAGCCAATCAGAGCCCAGAAAACAAAAAGCCCATTTTCTAAACTAACATTAATAAAGGAGTCTAAACTACATTACCATATAAATTCAGTTGTGCATGTATATATCAACAATCACCATTATATGATGGATAACAAATATACTGTACGACTGTAGAAATGACTAACTCCAGCCTCCATTCCTGGTAAAAATCAATAAATTATCTGTAAAGGCAGTATGAAAAAATTGACACGGGTTAAGTTCTTGGGTGCTACATCAAGAAACAAGGATCTGAACAGTCAATCATATATTATCTCATACCCAGAACTCTTAGTTACTTACTAAACTGACAGGTAAGAAGGGAGGAAGGTAGGGGTTCAGTATATTATGTAGTCAGAACTTAGTAGTTCAGTATACCACTGTATAAAGGCAGTGGATAGCGGAGGTTGAGAAGGATGAAAATGAAGAATATGTATTGCTAGTGTTTGAAGTTAAACCTTTTTATTGGTTTTCAGTAGCTCAAAATATATAAAACAAATGGAAATTGTCAAAACAAAACCATTCAACAGGTATGCAGAAGTATATATAGTAATACAGTCACTATTACTATCAATATTACCATCTTTTAACAGCTTGTATGGATTATGCTTTATATGTGATCATTTATCTCCCACATTCAGTGCATCTTTAGACCTAGGGTTTATTATTCATGCAGTAGTGCATCTATAATGAGAGACTGGTATAGTAGTTTAGCATCACTCTTCATATTAATCACTGTTAAGTCGGCATGCTAGATATGTTTAGGATTATTAAGGAACATCACTTCCAGTGCATGGGGTTCATAGTTTATATTCACATGTTGTTGTTTTAGACTGAACTTCAACTATTTACAGAAAGTGCAGGTTGGAAAATACACTGAAGTACATTCTGTTTATTGCCTACCCTGCTGGCCCATTAGCTGTTGCTCCTTAAAAGTACCAGAGGCTCAAAAAGAAAAGCAATATCTGAGGCTCGGTGAAGTGGGGTTGGGGGCCAGGGGAGAGAATATGTGGGATTTTCTTGAACTCTAATGAGAGAGAGAGCTCCATCTAGGCAAGGTTCTTTATCCTATACCAGTTTTGGGGAGAGCTGTTGTTGAGTGGTTCGGTGTAGGTTAAGGTGGGTTGGAGCTTTGTACATACTGTAAGAAGGGAGCCCAGACTTTGTCATATTTTGGTGTTTGTGGATGCATGAGATAGTCTCTCATATTTTGCCAGCTGGGTGACACAGTCCAATTACGTCTTCATAGTAGGAATGTCTGTGGTTCTCCATTTGTGTACCAGAAGTCTTTTAGATTCTACAGTATACTGAATACGATCAGGAAATCCCACTGACTTTTGATGAGAGAGGGAGTAGCTACCTTACAGCCTAGTATGTAGAGTTCTGAGACTAGTGGTAGTTTTACGCACAACACTCTTTGCACTCTTTCACCTAGGGTGGTAGCATGGGTAAAACACTGGTTGGACAACAGGACACAGTGGGTAATAGTAAATGGAGTCCACAGTGAAGAAAGGAGGGTTACTAGTGGGGTACCGCAGGGCTCAGTACTGGGGCTGGTCCTTTTTACGTTCACTTGTGCGCATGCGCAAGGAACGTTTTGGGAGAGTAGCACACTTTGGAGGTTTGCCTCTCCCATGCAATCCAGTGCTCAGTTGAGCAGGCATGGTAGTCCTGCACCAATGGGTGCGGGAGCTGTGTATGACAGCGGTGGTCTTCGCTTCAAAGAAAATCACCGCTATCATACCGAGCACCGCGTCACGCCGCCCCCTCGCGTCACATGCTCCCCCCATGTCAGACTGCCCCCCAAAGCTTTGGTGCCATGCTGGGAGCGGCTCCCAGCATGGAAAATGTTGTTGCCGATGGGGTGCCCAATCCCCGTCGGCTCCCAGCCCCAAGCCATCCTTCTGCCATGCTGGGAGCCCACCCAGCGTGGCAAACATCACTTTTGCAGACGGGGTGCCCAATCCCGTCTGCTCCTCGGCCCCCAGCCATCTGCTGCCACACTGGGAGCCCACCCCAGCGTGGCAAGCGTCCGTTTTTGCCGGCAGTGCCCAATCCCCGTTAGCTCCTCGGCCCCTCCAGCCATCTGCTGCCACACTGGAGCCCACCCCAGTGTGGCAAACGTCCCACGTAGTCCTTTTTTTAAATCTGTAAAGGAAAACGGTCCCACATAGTCTCCCAGTCCCCCTCCCACAACCCCGCCACCCACTGCACACCCAGCCTCCCCACACTCCCCCTCACCCCATACTTACCTCCGGAGCTCAGCGCAATGATCTTCGGTGGACTGGGAACACGTCTACACTCTTCAAAGTCGACTGCGAACTGAGGAAATGCCGGTAAGCTGTATAATGGGCTAGATGGGGGGGTTTCAACTTTATTGCATATCTCAGGCATTTTTTGAAATTTTTGCACCAAATTTTCAACATGGAGTATTTGGGACCACTTCTCATGAATGATATCACTGTCATGGCATTATTTGGGCCCGAAGGGTGATTTTGAAGTCACTGTGCAGTCACTGCCAAATCACCCTTTGGGCGAACCTTTCCATGACAGTGACATCGATCATGAGAAAGATCCCAAAACTATGTTGAAAATTTGGTGCTAAAATCTAAAAAATGACTGTTTCTGGCGTCGCGTTGTGAGTTCCCACGGGCTCGTAAGTTCTCAAATTTTCTATATTTTACTCCACATTTTCAACATTGCCATTTTATCACACCTCCTTATGAGCAGTACAGCTGTCATTTTCACATCCTGCCCAAAACGTGTTTCACTATCAGGTAGCTAATAATGGCGCAGTTGCGCGTAAATCAATGTATGGACACATTAAGAAAATCACAGTGACACTGTTCATGAGCAGAGGTCTTAAAATGGCTATGTTGAAAATTTGGTGAAAAAATTCCTAAAAATGACTGTTTTTCGAGCGTGCGTTGCGCAGTTCCTACGCACGCTTGTGCGTCTGTGAATTTTCAATATTTGCACTCCAGATTTTCAACATTGCCATTTTACCACACCTCCTCATGAGCAGTACAGCTGTTATTTTTCACATCCTGCCCTAAACGTGTTTCTGCCCATGTAGCGCACAATGGCGCAGTCGGTGTGCGAACTCAATGTATGGGACATTAAGAAAATCACAGTGACACTGTTCATGAGCAGAGGTCTTAAAATGGCTATGTTGAAAATTTGGAAAAAATTCTAAAATGACTGTTTTACCGAGGCTCATTGCACAGCTCCTATGCACGCCGTAAGTATGCGAATTCTCAATATTTTCACTCCACATTTGCAACATTGCCATTTTACCACACCTCCTTATGAGCAGTGCAGCTGTCATTTTTCACATCTTGCCCAAAACGTGTTTCTGCCCATGTAACACACAATGGCACAGTCGGTCTGCGAACTCAGTGTATGGGACACATTAAGAAAATCACAGTGACACTGTTCATGAGCACAGATCTTAAAATGGCTATGTTGAAATTTGGTGAAAAAATTCCTACAAATAACTGTTTTACAAGCGTGCGTTGCGCAGTTCCTATGCACGCTCGTACGTTTGCGAATTTTCAATATTTGCACTCCAGATTTTCAACATTGCCATTTTACCACACCTCCTTATGAGCAGTACAGCTGTCATTTTTCACATCCTGCCCAAAACATGTTTCCACCTAGGTAGCACACAATGGCACAGTCAGTGTGAGAAATCAATGTATGGGACACATTAAGAAAATCACAGTGACACTGTTCATGAGCAGAGGTCTTAAAATGGCTATGTTGAAAATTTGGTGAAAAAATTCCTAAAAATGACTGTTTTACAGTGTTCATTTGCGCTTGCAGCTCCTATGCACGCTCGTAAGTTTGTGAATTTTCAATATTTTCACTCCACACTTGCAACATTGCCATTTTACCACACCTCCTTATGAGCAGTGCAGCTGTCATTTTCAATCTTGCCCAAACGTGTTTCTGCCATGTAAGCATACAATGGCACAGTCGGTGTGCGAACTCAGTGTATGGGACACATTAAGAAAATCACAGTGACACTGTTCATGAGCACAGATCTTAAAATGGTTATGTTGAAAATTTGGTTAAAAAATTCCTACAAATAACTGTTTTACGAGGTGCGTTGTGCAGTTCCTCATGCACGCTCGTAAGTTTGCGAATTTCCAAAATTTTCACTCCAGATTTTCAACATTGCCATTTTACCACACCTCCTTATAAGCAGTATAGCTGTCATTTTTCACATCCTGCCCAAAACATGTTTCCGCCCATGTAGTGCACAATGTCACAGTCGGTGTGCGAAATCAATGTATGGGACACAGTAAGAAAATCACAGTGACACTGTTCAGTAGCAGAGGTTTTAAAATGGCAATGTTGAAAATTTGGTGAAAAAATTCCTAAAAATGACTGTTTTACGAGCGTGCGTTGCACAGTTCCCACACACTCGTAGGTTTGCCAATTTTCAATATTTCCACTCCAGATTTTCAACATTGGCATTTTACCACACCTCCTCATGAGCAGTACAGCTGTCATTTTTCACATCCTGCCCAAAACGTGTTTCCGCCCATGTAGCACACAATGGCGCAGTCGGTGTGCGAAATCAATGTATGGGACACATTAAGAAAATCACAGTGACACTGTTCATGAGCAGAGGTCTTAAAATGGCTGTGTTAAATATTTGGTGACAAAATTCCTAAAAATGACTGTTTTACGAGTGTTCATTGTGCAGTTCCTATGCACGCTCGTAAGTTTGTGACTTTTCAATATTTTCACTCCACATTTTCAACATTGCCATTTTACCACACCTCCTTATGAGCAGTGCAGCTGTCATTTTTCACATCTTGCCCAAAACGTGTTTCTGCCCATGTAGTGCACAATGGCACAGTCGGTGTGTAAAATCAACGTATGGCACACAGTAAGACAATCACAGTGACACTGTTCATTAGCAGAGGTTTTAAAATGCCAATGTTGACAATTTGGTGAAAAAATTCCTAACAATGACTGTTTTATGAGCGTGCATTGCACAGTTCCACGCTGCGCTTCGTGGGTTTTGCGATTTTCAATATTTCCACTCCAGATTTTCAACATTGCCATTTCACACTTCCTTACGAGCAGTACAGCTGTCATTTTCACATCCTGCCCAAAACGTGTTTCCGCCTATACGTACAATGGGTAACAAAAGGTCATGCTGAAAATTTATTGTGCAGATACCAGCACTGCACAGGGCATTAGGGTAAAGCACCATGCATGCCAAACACCACTGCAAATACCTGCAAGTGAATGTTCGGCATTGACAAATGCTTGTTAATGTCTTTATAAGTGACATTGCAGAGGGACTGGAAGGGAAAGTATTTATCTTTGCAGATGACACAAAGATCTGCAACAAGGTTGATACACAAGGTGGGGTGGAAAGGATGAAAAGGGACTTGGCAAGGTTGGAGGAATGGTTAAATGTATGGCAGCTTAGATTCAATGCAAAAAAGTGCGAAGTAATGCACCTGGGAAACAAAAACCCAGGGGAAGAGTACACAATGGGGGTGAGATCCTGACAACAACAAAAATGGAAAGGGACCTGGGGGTAGTCATATCAGATGACCTAAAGGTGGGCCAGCAATGTGAGAAGGCAGTAAGGAGGGCTGGGGGGATACTGGGATGCATAAGGAGAGGCATCACCAGTAGAAAACAGGAAGTTGTTGGCCCTCTGTACAGACAGTTGGTAAGACCATGTCTGGAGTACTGTGTACAGTTCTGGAGACCCCATCTCTGCAAAGACATAGACAGGGTGGAGGCTGTTCAGAGGTGGGTAACCAAAATGATGCAGGGTCTGCATCAGAAGACATATGAAGAAAGACTATAGGAACAAAAGATGTATAGCCTTGAGGAAAGGACGGAGAGGGGGGACATGATAGAAACTTTCAAATACCTCAAGGGAATCAACAAAGTCCAAGAGGGCAGCATCTTTTAGAAAAAGAGATGTGCAAAAACAAGGGGCACAATTTGAAGATAGAGGGGACAGCTCAGAGGTAATGTGAGAGTATTTCTTCACAGAGAGGGTTGTGGATACATGGAACAGCCTTCCTGAGTAGGTGATAGAGTCAAAAACAGTGGGGAATTCAAGAATGCATGGGACAGACATAAGGCAATTCTAGTGGGGGTAGGAGGAAGTAGGCTGTTGGTTAACTAGGATCTGCAGCTTATCCGTTAGGTAGGGAAATTGGCAGACTAGGTGGGCCAAGCGGTCCTTATCTGCCATCAAATTCTATGTTTCTATGTTTTGTGAATCTGAGACCAAAATCTTGCAATCTTGGGACATGACCAAATTATGAGAAAAAGGTCTCCAGGTTGAGTGGCACATCTCCAGCAAGTGTTGGATGCTAGTAAGTGGGCTGAGTGGAGTACTGTTGGGGTCCTCTACCACCAGTGCAGGATTTTGTTCTGAATTAGCCTGCTATGAGTATTCCTAACTGGAGTGTGTGCAGCTACCCTGCATGCATCCCATTTTGTATCAGGGATCAGACAGCCAATGGCTTGTTCCTACTTTTCCTTGGCTTTTGTAATTTGATTCGGAATATTATCCCTAATCAGAGAATATACCAGACCTACTCTACCTTTTTTCTTTGCTGATAGGTTTGGTAGGGGGTGGGAAACTGGTGAACTCTACACCAGTTTTAGGCATCTAATCATAGGGGCTTGTTGCATCATGTATTTGCAGGTATTTCCAGAAATCATCTTTGCTCAAGCTGTATCTAGCTTGGAGTCCTTGAAAGGAGTCAAATATATGTATAGCTGTAGTTGTTCTTTAAATTAAGTGTTCTTACTCAAGAATTTTGACTGATGAATGCAGCTAAGTTTATTATGTTACATCATGTTCTGTTTTTTCCTTCCCCTCTCTGGCCAGCCCTCATTTGCACTGGCTCCCCTAGCCCCATCACCTGGCATCTCATTGACTTACCGTCTACTCCATCCTCTACTTCTCTCACCCCTCCCCTGCTAGGGGGGTGGTGGGCCAAGACTCTCACTGCATGGACCAGGTCCCAGACTGGAAAAGCACCATGTCACTGGTGTAGGGCCTGTGGATAGCCAGTGCTTCTTCTGCCTTGCTGGGGCATTTTCCTTTTCCTGGTTCTCTTCCTTCTGGACACAGGCAGTGGTGGTGTGCATGCACATGCAACATGACCATGCATAGTGCATGGCACCAGCCTGCATCTTTCCCTCCCCCCTACACCTCTCTGACTGCACTACCACCTGTGCTCACCTAGGTGGCAGTGGAGCAGTGGGGCTTGTCACCCTCCCTACCCAGAGGAGGAGAGTGTCCTTTTGGATGTTCAATCCTCCTCCCCTCTTCCAGCCCCCAATGCTGCATGTTCATACCTGTATGTGGGTTGCTGGTGTTGTGAATGGTACTGCTACATCTTACATCATATTAAACAATATTGTTTAACCCTTGCTGTGCTGTGGACTGATATATCAGTCCAAAATTCCTATATATTCCAATTCTGTTGGCAGCCAAAGGGTTAATTTCTTGAGATGGTATGTAAGGAGATAGAAAACAGTTAAGTTTATGGTTAAACTAAAGTGTTGTATTGCAATATACCATGAATAGTGCATACATAGTAGAGGGTGAACTAAAATGTTGAGTGCAAAATTTATACATGACAAATGTGACTTTAAACTAAATGTTCAGCTTCAAAATGTATCTCTCTCTCTCTCTCTCTCTCTCTCTCTCTCTATATATATATATATATATATATATATATATATGTTCATGATGTGGGTAATCAGGCTCTTGATGAATGCAATTTGGCTGAAGTTAATAACTTAAAGATGTGCAAAAATAGTATGGAAATGTTTGTGCATGAGGAGCTTAATGATCTTAAAGTAATAACATGGAATGTTGCAGGACATGTCTCAAAACTTTCTGATCCTGAGTATCTAGAATTCCTAAAACAGGCTAAGATAGGAAATTTACAAGAAACAAGGCATAATAAAGATCATTTAGACATAATTCAGATTAATGGCTATCAAGCTATCCAAAGTGTTGCAAACAAAACAGCAAAAAGGGGAAGAGTTCTGGGGGTTTGATTGCATATATAAAAATCACTATTTATCTGAATGTTATCTATTATAAAACTGATAAGAACTATATAATAATAGTTCTAAAACTATGGGAAGATATTGCAATTTTGTGAAACATTTATAACCCCAAAAAATCATAATTATGATGAAGACCTCCTTATTAATATAATTAGGGAAACTGAAGTCTTATAACTAATATACAAAATGTGGAAGTCCTATTGATAGGTGACCTGAACACGAGATATGGTAAAATTAAGGCGCAGGCAGTGTTAGATCAAAAAATGACATTGGAAATTCTAAATATTAAGGATAAATATTCTATTGTAAAAAAATACAGACAATGAACAAACCTGAAAAACACTTCTATCTTCATTAGATTTGATTATACTTAATGGGAGAACTCCTTCAGATAAGGAGTGGAAGATTAGTTGTATAAATCATAAGGGTACACCATTAATAGACTATGTCATACTATCACCTTAGGACTATCATATGTATTAGGATTTAAAAATAATAACAAGAATAGAAAATGTTTGCTTTCCAGTAAGTACAATTAGAAAATCTAAAAATACAATACATGTCATTAGATATATCAATAGAACTAACAAATAATAAAACAGCAGGTGCAACAAATCATGTTATGATGCAATATCCAGTATAATGATTTTGTATCAGAATCAACTGAACCCAAAAGTTGAAAAAGAACTAGATGCAATAAAAATCTATAATGCCATCCTTGAAACATATCATCAAATTATGAGGAAATATAAAAAGAAAATACTTCTCCTCTCAGTTCACAAAGATATGATAATTGTTTTATAAAATCTGTTTACAGAAGAAAAAAGAACAAGCAAAATGTACATGTAACACAAAGAAAATCCAATGAAAGCCAATTTAATGCTTCTAAATAAAACCAGAAGACAGTATAAGGAGCATGTTAAATTACAAAAAAAAAAAAATCAAGAAGACCTACAGTATGGGGGAAAATGAACACTGCTATTAGGGAGAAGGATGATAAAAATGTCTGGATGCTAGCTGCATTGGGAACCAAGCAATATAAAAAAACAACCAGATTCATTTATTTCACCTACAAATTGGGCAGCCTATTACAGGGAAACTTTTAATAGAATAACATCAAAAGACTTCACTTTCCACATACCCATTGAGCTGGATCGACACTTTAAATGGATTACAAAATCTGAGGTCAGAACGTTAGCTAGTTTAAAAAAACAAAACAAAGCACAGGGCCCGGATGAAATAGCATTAGATTTCTATCTGGCAGATCAATAATGGTGGACAGAAATATTAATAGACTTCTTTAATGAATCCATAATGTGTGATTTCACTCTGGACACATGGTCTGGCTGTCATATAATTCCCAAACACAAAAAAGGTGATTGGTCTCAGCCTGTGAATATTAGCTTAATCAGTCTTATTGATACAATGGCCACAATTTATGCAAAAATACTACATAACAGATTAATAGAGTGGACTGAAAAAGAAGAAACTATTTCACCTTTACAGGCAGGATTCAAAAAGGGTGTTGGAACATCAACTCAAATACATTTACTCAGTCATTTAATTGAAAAAAAAATTGCAAAATCATAAATCATAAACTATTCATTGCACTTGTGGACTTCAAATCATCATTTGACTCCATTATCAGAGGATATCTATAGGAAAGAATGTATAAACTGGGGATAGACCTTCATTTCATAATCTTAATAAAATGCTTATACATAAATACATGGATTAAAATACAATACTCTAAAGGTGGGACACTTACGAATAAAATTCAAACAGATACTGGTGTACGTCAAGGGTATGTTTTACCTCCCAACTTATTCAATATTTATACTATTAACAAATTGATTAATGAATGTGTCAATCTGGAATATCATTCACCAAAAATAGACCAGCAGGTTATATACTCTTGCTGGCCTATGCAGATGATTTGGCCATAGTATCAACAACCACATTGGGACTTCAAAGGAGTTTAGATAAACTAGATAAAGTTTGTTTAAATTTAAATCTTAAGCCAAACTCACCAAAAATTAAAGTTATGGTCACTGGAACCAAAAAAATTTACAATAGACTTGCCTTGGTTGGTAAGTTATAAGATTTTGTATCTGAAATTACTTATTTAGGAGTCACCTTTTCAGCTAATGAAACATGGAATAGACACAAATAACTGCTAAAGAAAATGATTAATTCTGCTATGGGTCTAAAGAGGTTCAATATGAAATATGGAGGAACCTCAGTTACCCCCATGCTTAAAGCCTTAAATGCTAAGGTAACTAGCCTAGGACTCTGTGCTGCAGAGAGCTGTGGGTTGTGGACTCCAGTAAAGTTGATACTGTATTTACTAAGGTCTATAATCAGCTATTTGTGGTACCCCAAGGAACACCTAATGCACTTGCTGGATCACGACTTGGTCTAGCACAACTAGCTCTCAGATAAGTTTACAACATTTAATACACATAAGAATGATTAATTATTGGCTGAAACTTAACTCTTATCTGGAACAATCATTACTTAGGAGAGCACGTAAAGAAAAGAAGGGATGGCTTAAACTAAAGAAACAAACTTGGATAATAAAGATTCAAGAGATTTTAAAATTTTACAACCTTAGGTAGGTTAAGGATTAGTTAGAGCTGAATATTGTCATCAACCCAGCCTATTTTAAAATTATTAAACAAACTGGGACAGATATTCAAAGCTTTGCGCGGGGCACAAAACGTTTGCACGGGTTTAGCGTGGGATTAGCGCGGGTCTGCTATATTCAAAAGACTGAATAGTGCAGGCAAACTGCAATAGCGCCAGGCAAACAATAAGTATATGCAAGAGGCAAAGTGAACATGAACACAGAAGCAATGTGATATTCAGCGACTAGCACCGCGCTAAGTTGTTTAGCGTGACTTAGTGTGACCCATAGCGTGGTACAGATTACCGCCCAGGAAAAGCTGGTCTTAACCGTGGGCAAACAGCCTTACGCGCTTTGCGCGGTGCTATCTCAGCATTAGTGCGGCTTGCGGGGCCCTAACATATGAGTATGACACTTAGAAACTGCCAGACATGGAGGACACATGCTGCTCACTGATGGCACCACCATGATGCCATCAGCTGCCACCTGTCAGAGCCAAGCACAGACAGTGATGGGTGATTTGACCCACAGGGGACAGCATGGTAGCGTGGCCATATAGCACACACTTGCAGACCATATGTCTGTGGTGTGCAACAGATGCCAGCACACACATGCAGCACTGTGGGCATGGTGGCCAGTGAGGGGAGGGTGTAGGGGTGGCCAGACCTCACCACAGCCCACGTGTGGCCACAAGGCTGGGACACATCGCTCAGTGCACATGGGCCAGTAGTGGGAGTACACCACCACCTGTGTGCCTGTCAGATCCTACATGCCCCCCGAACCACCTACCACCCAACTGTACAGAAGTCACAGCACACACTGCCGGCCATGTACATGACACTGTGCATCCCATGTCACAGGTGCAGCATCTGTGGATCACACAACAGTGTGAAAGTACTGTCCACGTTCAGTAACCACCAGCATGCTGTGCCTGTTACTGTGTACAGTGCAGTGGCCATCACTGCCCTACATACCATAGGCAGTGTTGTGTCCCTCACACTACCAGCCCTCTTGCTACTGTAGTCTCTGCTGTGCACTGTAGCATGACCTTCAGTGTGAAGGTTGAGTGCAGCACTACCACCACCTGTGCCTATGCTGTGTTGTCCCCTGGGGTTCGATATGTTATGCTATGCTGCACTGTTTACATGAAGTCTGCAGCTATATCATGCACTGCCTGACTGACCTACAGGTGGAGCTGTGGTTGGACCTGTCCAGCCCATGTACCTCCAGACTGACCTACAGGTGGAGCTGTGGGACCCTGCAGTAACGCTGTGCAAACCGCATGCAAATCAGGGCATGATGAGATGCTAATGTGGCTGTTTGCCCAGAGACTATATACGTAGGCTCATTTGCATGTCACTGTTGAATATGGCACAGTTTAGCGTGGGGCTAATGTGTTTGCACCGGGCAAGCTGCTTAGCTCCATGCTAAAGCCGCGCTAACGTGATAGCGCGGCGCTATCGGTTCGGGGAATATTATACAGTTTTGATCATTGTTTTTTCATGTGTGCTGCTGCCTGCAGCTGTACCGGGTCCATGCATTTGCCAGAGCACATACTGGCCACATAGTTCCTCTCTACCTACCATCACGTCGCTGTGCACTGTGTTGTTGTTGTGGTTTGCACTTCCTGGTTGCTGCATTTAGTGCTGTCATATTCCAGGGCTACGTTTGCCCTGCACTCCCAGCCCAGTTTGCACGGCCTCATTCCCATGCTATATTCAAAAGCTGTTTGCCCTGGGCTATTCTGTTTGAATATAGCTTGCTCTGTGCTCCAGGTTAAGTTTGCACACCAGGCAGTGCAAATTTAGCCCAGGGGCAAACCTTTGACTATCTGGCCCACTGTGTCTAATAAGAGAGATGAAGACTTATTGAGTATTAAAACACTAAAAGTGTTTCCTTGGTTAGTAACTACTACAAAGGAGCATGCTTTAAAGTATTACTTAATGCAAATATGTAGCCCTGAACATAGGGATATTGTTACTATACATAGATTTGAGACATTCCCTAGTAACATACTGAAAGCAAGATATTCAAAAGATGCTACAGTCTCCAACAATTGCTGTTGTGATCTTAATGAGCCTGAAAACCTACATCATAATATTTAAAAATGTCCATGGTATAAAAACTAACGGCACAGGTGGTTGGGGGAATTATTGGTTCATTAATATTGCCAACAAGATATATATCGGATCTCTTTTTTTTAACTCAGAAGACATGTATATGTTAGAGAATTTAACTATCAATTTAATAAATGTAACTAAATACAGGAAGAAAGAAAATAGCTTCCTGGGAGACAAGTTGAATATTAATATGAAATGCAAAAGGATATATTTTTCAAGATATTGTGAAACAATGTTATGAAAGCTATGCTATGTATACATGAACTTGGGGGGTGAATATTTTATAAGGATTTTACTTATTAGAATATATGCAATAACAATGATGTGGTATTTCAAGAGTATCCTCTCATAATTTTACTCTATTTTAACATTGTAATATCTAAATACTACTACGTGTGCGTATATATATATATATATATATATATATACACTATATATATATATATATATATATATATATTATATTTATATCCACCTGCCACTACACAAGCTGGAGATTCCTGACCGGATGCTCCCTTCTCAGACCTTTTCCTACTGGGAATTGTGGCACTGGTCTTGCTGCTGTCCATTCTACTTCTGCCTGCCTGCCAATATCCAAGCTGGGGGTGCCTGACCAGGCACTCCCTTCATGGACCCTCTCCTGCCAGGGATCGCAGCACTGGTCTTGCCACCATCTGCCCTACTTCTGCCCACCTACCACTACACACACTGGAGGCCCCTGACTGGGCACTCCCTTCTTGGACCTTTTCCTGCTAGGGATCATGGCACTGGCCGTGTCACTGTCCACCCTACTTCTGCCCGCCTGCCACTACACAAGCTGGAGGCTTCTGACCAGGCACTCCATTCTCGGACCTTCTTCTTCTGGGGATTGCAGCACTGGTCTTGTCGCCATCCACCCTACTTCTGCCCGCCTGTCACTTCACAGGTTGGAGACCCCTGACTGGGTGCTCCCTTCTTGTACCTTCTCCTCCTGGGGATCACGGCACTGGTCTTAATGCCATCTGCTCTAATTCTGCCCACCTGCACTACACAAGCTGGAGGGCCCTAACAGGGCTGTCCCTTCTCAGACCCTCTCCTGCTGGGGATCATGGAACTGGTCTTGTTGTCATCTGTTCTACTTCTGCCTGCCTGCCAATTCTTAAGCTGGAGGCCCCTGACCAGGCATTCCCTTCTTGGACTTTCTCCTGCCAGGAATCATGGCACTAGTCTTGCTGTTGTCCACTCTACTTCTACCAGCCTTCCACTACACAAGCTGGAGGCCCCTGAAAGGGCAATCCCTTTTTGGACCTTCTCCTGCCAGGGATCACAGCACTGATCTTGCCACCATCTGCTGTACTTCTGCTCACCTGCCAGTACACAAGCTGGAGTACCCTGACTGGGTACTCCCTTCTCAGACCTTCTCCTGCTGAGGATCATGGCACTGGTCTTGCTGCCATCTGCTCTTCTTCTGCCTGCCTGCCACCACACCAGCTGAAGGCCCCTGACTGGGCACTCTCTTCTTGGACCTGCTCCTGCTGGGGATCATGTTACTGTTCTTGCCGCAATCCACTCTACCTCTGCCCACCTGCCACTACACAAAGCATGCCCAAGAAGCAGCTTTGGCTCTCCTTGAAACTTTGGAGACTTGAACGGCCCTCTGATTGGTCCTTTCTTCCTGCTTGGAACTCCCCATTGACTCTCTCCTGTAGCCTGAGCTCCCGATTGTCTGCTTCCAGAAGCTGTGTGGAGACTCAGTGCTAGCACACCTCTGGGCCAAGTTCTGAGTTGAATTTTCAATGAATTGCAGTTTGCTCAGTTGTGCTACCTGTCTTCCAACTAGAAGTGTTTTCTGTTATTGGAGATTTGTAACCTAGTTATTTTCTGTTCAGAGCCTATGTTAGAGATTACTGCTTAAAGTTTTAGTTATTTTCTGTTCAGAGCCTATGTTAGAGATTACTGCTTAAAGTTTTTTTAGCTCTCTTCTCTGACTTGCTGTTAAGTTTGCTAGTACTGTTATCTGCTGCTCAGAGCCACTTTTAATGTTTTCTGCCTAAACATCTTCTGAGATTTTTCTTGACTTCCATTCACTATCTTCCCCTCCCTAGCTCTCACTCTGTCACTCTACTGTCTCCCTCCCAACTTGCAAATGGGGCTCTCCTACCAATTAACTTAATCCCTGCAGCTTTACCCCTGCTGTTTTTCCTGTCTCCTGTCCCTGTCTGCTTCCCACCCACCTTTTGTCCTTTTGTTAAATTAACATATTTCTCCCTTTTCTCTCTCCTTTAGCTGGAGGCCCATGACTGGGCACTCCCTCCTTGGACCTTCTCCTGCTGGGTAATTGTGGCACTGGTCTTACTGACGTCCGCTGTACTTCTGCCCACCTGCCACTACACAAGGTAGGCCCAAGTAGCAGCTTCAGCTCCCCTTGAAACTCCAGAGACTCTAACAGCTCTCTGATTGGTCCTTTCTGCCTGCTTGGAACTCCCTATTGGCTGTCTCCTGTAGCCTGAGCTCCTGATTGTCTGATTCCTGAAGCCTTGTGGAGACTCAATGCTCGCATGCCTCTGGACCAAGTTCTGAGTTGCATTTTCACCTGCCTGACACTCTTTTAGAAGAAGAAGAATCAACATTTATATAGCGCTTTTCATACACAGTGTATCCCAAAGCTTTTACAAGCAGTGCTAGACTGGTAGTGAAGTGACTGAATGTGTGGTGGCGGCCATATCGCACATCATCACCCACACACAGCCTGGATAATTTCAAGAACCAGATTATGGGAAGGGGAATGTTGGCCAGGACACCGGGAATGTTCCCTACTCTTTTCGAAGAGTGCCCTGGGTTCTTTGACTTCCACCTGGACACCCACCAGGACAACACCAGGATGGGCAGAAGGGACCTCGGTTTAACGTCTTATCCGAAGGACGGCACACCCCAGCAGTACAGCACCCCCCAATACTGCACTCGAATGCCAGTGATTTTTAGGTGCAAGTCCAATCCCAGTGTGGGACGAGAACCCACAACCTTCTGGTCCAGAGGCGGATGTGCTACCAACTGAGCCACACTAAATAGTCCTTTTCCTAAAAAAGCTCTTCCCCACCCCTTTCCACCTCTCCCATTGCTTTGATTACAGGCAGCTTTCCACTCTTAAAGAGTCTGTCCCAGATAAGCACCTCTCAGCCTAGCTTTGTCTTCCCCGTTCTTCCACCATTCTGTTCCCTTAATTACTTTTGTTCACTCACCTTCAGCTACCCCTAGCACTCTGTCCTCTAATGGAACAACACAAATGTAGTTCATACCCTCCTGTGGTAATTGCAATGACTCCTACAAAGTATTTTCTACCCTGAGGCATCACATAGCTCTCACTGCTAACCCTATCAGGCTTAATAAGTGTCAGGGCACCTACACCAGCACACCTTACTTCAGAAAAAGTTATACCATCACATCAACCCTTAACTGTGACTATGCTGCCCTTAACACATGAGGGGAATTACCATCATCCAGATGGAAGTGCTCACAGCATTCCCACCCCATCTGGCAGCCTCTTTTGGTGCTTCTTTCTGGATTTCCCATCCTGCAGGGAACTTGTAAAATGCATCCCACCCAGAGAAGGTTGCGCAAAACCAATAACAAGTAGGCAAAGAATTACCTAAGAAGACTGATATTGCTGTTACTGTTGCTCTCTGGCAACAAAACATTCCATCCCTGGCCCACCTTAAAAACAACTCTCCACACCAAAAAAAGCAGGTGTGCTCACACTTGCATCAATTAACATCTGCAACCTTCTCTCTAAATTAGACAACCTGCATGTCTGGGTCTCACAGCATAACCCAGACATTCTCTCAGTAGTCAAAACTTGACTCTCACCCAAGATTCCAGATGCAACCATCTCTGTACTGTTCTACACTGTTTTTAGACATGATATGTCAACTAAAAGAGGTGGTGGATGAGCAATCTACCTAAAGGATACATAGCAGGGTCTCGACCTACCCTTGCCCAGCGCTGGTGACAATATGTAGATGCTCGGTATAAAAGTGCTTCTTGGAGCACTCGACAAAGCCCTTACAGTGCAATCAGTAAATATCCCACCCAAACAGACTGCCCCGCAGCTTGGACTCACTCATGGACTGCTTAAGCAGTCTGAGCCTAAGCTCAGAAATCATAATGTTGCGTGACTTCAATGTCAACTGGCTCTCCCCAGAAGCTTGCTCCTTCAGCTGTCCACTTCTCCCAACTTGTTGAAACTCCAACTAAAATTGAATTATAAGACAGGGTCATGTACCTTACTGGACTGGGTGCTCTCAAACTGTCCAGAGCACATCTCCGAACCAATGAACTACCTGGTATTGTCAGTGACCACTCTCCCATCATGTGTAGCTGGTCCCATAAATTCTCCAAGCCCCCGTCAGAACTATCACTAATCACATCCTCATCTGTGGACACCTTGAGCAACTGAAATTAGACCTACACCACCAAGACTGGTAGAAATATACTCTGCTAGTGACGTCGACACTGTGCTCGATCATTTCATCAACCAGTTAAATGCTATCTGTGATATGCACGCTCCATTCAAAAAGTGTAAAATAAAAGGTGCCTGTAATCTCTTGATCACAACTGACCTTACTAAGCTCATGAAATCTAGGGATCACCTCTAGCATAGGGCTTGGGCTACGGGTAAACAAACTGACATTCAGGGCTATACAAAAACAAGAAACAAATGTACCAGAACTAAACACACCATAAAAAGCCAGTACTTCAAAGGAGCCCTCTCTTGCTCCTGGAATTATGGCAAAAAGTTCTGGAGCAATATTAGTGACCTCACAGGGAAGGTTCCCAAATGATCTCCCTCCATGCTCAATATCGATGGTGCCCCTTCTCTTTTCAAGGAGATCACCTTGCGAAACTAGATCAGCCCCTTGATCACTCGCCTTTCTACTTCGAGGTAGTCATGGAATGTGAAGTAAGAAAATATATCCTCAAGGGGCATAGGAAATCAAGATTTAGTGGGAATGCCCTCGATCTTAAGCTTGTCACCCTCACCTTGGATGAAATCTTGGCACCCCTAACATGGATAATTTATCTATTCGGTACTCACAATTCTCGCATAAGTGAAAATCAGCTGTAGTGGCACCTGTACATAAAAGTGGGGATCGGACCTTACATGGGAACTACAGACTGATCTCCATTCTCCCTCTGCTCTCGATAGCCTTGGAGCGGATTTATTTACTTACTTATTTATTACAATCTCACAATTTGACATACCTTTGAGTCAGACACTCATTTACAAAGGTTCCACATCCAAAAGAAATCATAACAATTAGCTAAATACAACAATGTAACAAAAACATGACATGAATATAACAAAAAAACAAAAATACAATCAGAGCCGTCTTTATATCAGACTTTGTCAAAATAGTATCAAAATGGCACTAAATAAATAGTAGCAGATCAACTGGTTGAATATCTGGAAAAATATCAGTGCCCTCACAAAATGGTTTCATGTCTGGTCATAGTACCACTATGGCGTTACTAGAGTTCACTGGCTTCATCCATAACTCTCTCGATCAAAGATGTCTGGTTGGCGTGGCGTTTATTGACTTAACCAAAGCCTTTGACATGGTTAATCATGCCCTTCTGATTGACCAGTTTACCGATATAGGGATTTCCAATGAAACTGCATCTTGGTTGATAACCGCTCGCAACAGGTGACAATTGGGGATGACTTCTCTGACGGAAGACCTGTCTGCTTGGGAGTCCCCCAAGGGTTGTTTCTTGGACCCCTCCTGTTCAGTATCTTCCTAAACATGCTCCCTAACTCCTGCCAGGATCATAATCTGCTATACGTCAATGATGCTGTTATCTATACCAGCAATCCTGATCCTACTCTTCTCGAGAATCAGTTACAACTTAGCTTTAACAATGTAGAGAAATGGTTCAGAGACCACAAGCTCATAATGAACTATAAAAATACTAAAACTAAGCTTTTCTCTAGCTCCCTAAACAGGCACAAATCCTACCCTCTGCTTATCGCTAATGATGAGGGCTTTCATTTGGAGCTAGTTCAACATTTTAAATACTTAGGGATTACTACTGAGAGCACTTTGTCCTATGCTCACCATATTGACAATATTGCCAAAGCAGTCCATATACGTACTGGGCTGCTCTATAGGCACAAACACAGTCTGTCCTTGGAAGCCCTGAAGCTAGCTATACATAGTTCATTTTTCTCACTAATACACTATGGGTTGGTAATTTACATGTCTGCCATGGACACATCCCTCCATCATATCAAAATGGCACTAAATAAAGCCTGTCAGCTCCTCACCGGAGCTGCGTGTCTTACTCACATTTGTGACCTGTATGCTCAGGCAAATTGGCTCCAGTTCAAAAGCCAAGTTATGTACCAAACATGCCTTCTTAAAAAAAAGTATTCCTAGGCCTGATGCCCCCTGGGATTCAAGAAGCTTCTTATTCCCTGCTGCAACCACCATCATACCAGAAGCTCTGACAACCAGATTTTCAAGATCCCCCATTGCCGCACTTCCCTGGGACAAAGGGAAGTGTGTGAAGTATTTCACCCATAGAGCCCTGCTCTAGCTCAGTTCTCTTCCTAATGACATATCTTCTTCAGTCACGCTGGGATCTTTGAATCATAATCTTTGGCAACATCTAGTAACTACTGCTAGCTGTGACTGCTTCCACTAGAGGCACCCACTTGCAGTGTGTTTCTTTCTGGCACTTAAAAATTGGTCGGCTCTAGCCTCCCCAGTTGCATAGTTGGCCATACCTCACATCCTACCTTCTACCCCTAATTCCTCCACCCCATCTCCTCCCCCACTGCTCTCACTCTCTCTCTAGCCTCCTTCCTCCATCCACTCTCCTACCTTTCCTCCTTCCCACCTCACCTCCCTCATCTTCCCATCCATATCGAC
Source organism: Neoceratodus forsteri (assembly GCA_016271365.2). NCBI lineage: Eukaryota > Metazoa > Chordata > Ceratodontiformes > Ceratodontidae > Neoceratodus > Neoceratodus forsteri. The sequence continues at coordinate 47,955,819 of CM028129.1, read as the reverse complement.
CTTTCATACCCTTCCACCTCACCTCCCTCATCTTCCCATCCATATCTACCTTTCCTCCCTTCCACCCTCACCCTGCCTCATCTTCCCATCCATATCTACCTTTCATACCCTTCCACCCCTCACCCTCCCTCATCTTCCCATCCATATCTACCTTTCCTCCCTTCCCACCCTCACCCTCCCTCATCTTCCTCATCCATATCTACCTTTCACACATCCTTCCCACCCTCACCTCCCTCATCTTCCATCCATATCTACCTTTCATTCCTCTCCCACCCTCACCCTCCTCATCTTCCCATCCATATCTACCTTTCATACCTTCCCACCCTCACCCTCCCTCATCTTCCCATCCATATCTACCTTTCTCCCCTTCCCACCCTCACCCTCCCTCATCTTCCCATCCATATCTACCTTTCCTCCCTCCCACCCTCACCCTCCTCATCTTCCCATCCATATCTACCTTTCTATACCCTTCCCACCCTCACCCTCCCTCATCTTCCCATCCATATCTACCTTTCATACCCTTCCCACCCTCACCCTCCCTCATCTTCCCATCCATATCACCTTTCCTCCTTCCCACCTCACCCTCCTCATCTTCCCATCACATCTACCTTCTCCCTTCCCACCCCACCCTTCCTCATCTTCCCATCCATATCTACCTTCCCCTTCCCACCTCACCCTGCCTCATCTTTCCATCCATATCTACCTTTCATACCCTTCCCACCCTCACCCTCCCTCATCTTCCATCCATATCTACCTTTCCCCTTCCCACCTCACCCTGCCTCATCTTCCCATCCATATCTACCTTTCCATACCCTTCCCACCCTTCCCCCCTTTCTTTTTAGTAGGCCTCACAGGCTGATTCTCTTTTGTTGCTACTTTAGTACTGTCTCTGATTGTCTGCCTAATAATGTTTAACATCACACCCCGGCATACACTCTACAATGCTGCTCATTATTGTCACTTTAGTGCCTATACTGCATAATGTTAACTGTGTTTTCATTATGTATTACTTCCTGATCATGAAAGTGTCGTGCCCATTCTGTTGCAAAATTTTGTGAAACTGTCTTAATTTGCGAAAGAACAGCACCCAAGAACATAAAGTCTTTACCATCCCACTGCATCAAAATGGTTGAGGCTTTTGGGCTGAAATTTGCAGGGTGGCAAGCCCTGATCCCACAGATGTGTCTTTTCATGGTTTTAACCCAAAACATTCAATGGGCCCATAGTTACAGTGCTTCAAATTAAGAAATGTCCCATAGGATAACATTGCGGCAACTGACTTTCAATGCCCATATCTTGAAACGATTCAAGATGCAGTTTTCATTTCCACAACTTAGGTCCACCTTTGATTACCCCACCCCACCCCTGCACACTCCACACCCAACAGACATGGGGGTGTGCCATAGGGTCATCAGACCTAATCTGTTGGCATGTGGAGTGTGTGTGGGGTGTAACCCTAATATCACATTTGCATACTTGTGTCGCTGTGCTATCAACCCTAACTGATGCATTAATAAATTTATGTGCAGTGAATTTCCCTTCTTTTTGAAAAAGTCCAGAACAAATGATTCAATACCTTTTATTGGACCAACAAGGATGTTACAAAAAGAGCAAGTAGCTTTAGCTTTCAGATAACCAAGTCCTTCTTCAGAAGCTTAATGACAGTTATTTAGAAAATCCCATATTATTAACACTTAGAACATACAGAAAAAAACCCAAGAAATAATTCTCATTGGTTTAAAACAGGCCTTCAGAACATAATTAAAGTCCCATCAGAGAGCTTCAATATCTCAAATGTGCTTTCTGCTGAACCAAACTTAAAGGTCAAAGGTCATGCAGAGATAACAGCAGGCAGAGAGTTAAATCCACATATATTATACCATGCATCAGTCTAATGAATGAAAAAAAAAAAACATGAAGATTCTCTACTCAATAAATTATATGTCAAGTGAAAAAAACTCCCAAAGACACATACCTCAAGAGTGAGGTAAGAGGTACACCAGTAGAAGCCAGCTTCAACTCTGTTCAGAACTGTACTCTATCAGTTTGTGAAAACAATTGCATGCCAAAATGTAACATATTAACAAGTAAAGAATAAAAAATAAGCCCCAAAAATTACAATGACAGAAATTATCTTTACATGGCATGTAGAAGGATGAAAGTAATGTTTACCCAAAGTGAGTAAGTGTATCACACTGATGAAAGTACAACTGGCTGGTGATATATTCTCAAAATACTCTCAACCAGCTATTATGTTCCAGAAACCTTAAGGCTGTCAGTGTTGTAACAAGATTTTATACATGATAATATCAATTGTCAGTGTAAGTGCCAGATACAAAGAAGTACTAGTCAAGGACCCTCAAGAAATTGAGACTATGCAGTCTGATATGTACAGATTCCAATAAATTGTCAATGTATAGTCAAAATAATACATATATAGAAACAGTTTAAGGAATCTAAACAAAAATTCCTAGGAACCGAATCCCCGGGAAAGTATCCACTTAAAATGAAATATATCTACATGAATCCTAATACACCATCAGTTGCACCAATCCCTACAATAGTTACCCAAAAAGGAATTACACCTGTCATGAACCCCCCAAGTAAATGAGACAATGCTTCCTAATAAGTACAGAATGTAAAAACAAAACAGTATATACTCAAACTGAAGAACTAGCAGAAGGAAGTAAATATTCACTATAATATGAGCCCAGAGTCCTTGCCACTATTACACCATAATGTCATGTACTTGAACATAAGTTTACCTCAGTATCACCACAATATTTACATCCACTATACCCACATAATCACCCACCTCAAATACCCATATTAAAAATTCAATGTGCCATGCTTCTTCTCCTCCGCAGCACACACATAAACATATACACAAACCAAAACACATTCACACACCCACCCACACACACACATTCACACAATACTAAAGTGAGAGGCCAACCTGTAAATAACTGGTTAAGAGGGACTGTATAAGAGTCAAAGTCCAAGGCTCGCTGAAAACCTAAAATATGTATGTCCATCCTTTGAAGTAAAGGTCCATGTAAGTTTACATGTAATGTGTCATATATCCAACATCAATGTTCAAGTCCTCTTCCACCATATCAAGAAGTAACATAAGTCTGATCTCATAAGATCGTCTCTGTTGTGTAGTGTTGAAATGTCCTTTCAAGACCATCACAGACATATTTGAGATTGAGTGGTCATCCTGAGTTGTTTTGTGCCACTGGTTTGTCAGTCTTCCTATTAATATCGTATCTGTGTGAATTCATTCTAGTGCAGCGTTGTCATTTCATCGTTCACACATATCCTGTGCAAGGACATTTCCTGCATTGAATAAGATAATCTGGTTAGCTAAAATGGGTGGTTGTTTAAAAGATAGTAGTGGTAGTTTTCAAAAAATACAACTAAGGGTTTCATCCTCACTGATTATTGGGTGTAGGTCCTTAATAATCTTACATTGAAGTTCAAGGTCAGGATGATACGTGACTACTAAGGGTACCCTGTTAGCAGTGGTCCTTTCATTATATTGCAGTAGGTGTTCTCTTGGTACTTGTATAGCATGTTCCACTGTTATGTCAATTTCTCTGGAAGAGTGTCCCTGCTAAGTAAAAGTGTTTTTCAACATAGCTAAATGTCTATCTCTGTCTTCCTTATTTGAACAGAGACGATGGTACCAAAGTGCTTGACTATACATGGCAGATTTTTTTGTGTGACTCAGGTGATTACTTTTCCTGTGTAAGTATCTCTCTCTGTCTGTCTGTTGGTTTCCTGTAAATACATGTATATAGGGTTCCATCATTGATGCAACAGTGGTATCCAGAAAATTATCACTGGTGGCAGAATATTCCAGGGAAAGCTTAATGGCTGGGTGGAGAGTATTAAGTTCCTGATGAAAATCCTAAAGTGTGTCAGTGCCCTCTGTCCAAATTATAAACAAATCATCAATGTAATGGAAATGAGTGGTTTGTGTGTCCAAAAGTGAATGTATCAGGTAACCGGTAAGTGGTTTTGCAAGCGTGGGCCCTCCAGGCCCTGCGCTCCTTTCATGATGCCCAGTTTTTGCACAATGGTATGTGTATGTGAGCGTGCAGGCCCTCTGGGCCCTGTGCTCCCACTTACACATAAATACAGAGCCATACAGCAGCCCTATAGTACTGAAAAGGAACACTTGTAAAAGTAATTTGGCAATATCTCAGTAACCGTAGCAACCGCAGTTGTAATCATGACTTTGAAACCTCCATGTAAGCTTAGTCCACCTGAAAGTGGACTAAGCTGTGAAGAATGAAAAATCTGTATCTTGAATTGTTTCCAAGATACGGGCATCGAAAGTCGCCATGGTGGCCGCAGTGTAAGCCTATAGGAAATTTCTCAAATTTGGAGTGCTATAATTATGGGTCTGTTGAATGTTTTGGGACCAAACTACAAAAAGGCACGTCAGTGAGGCCAGGGCTTGCCACCCTGCAAATTTCAGCACAAAAGCCCCAGCTGTTTTGTGCAATGGGGTGGCAAAGACTTGCTGTTTTTGTATGCTGTTCTTTCGCAAATTGAGACAGTTTCACAAACATTTGCGACAGAATGGGAACCCCACTTTCATGATTTGCAAAAGTGTCGCATCTGTTCTGTCACAATTTGTGACACTACGGGTGGTCCGATCGCTGAAATGACATTTCTGTCCCTCCTCCCCCAAGAAAGATAGTGCTGTGATTCTCAGGGCCTGACTAGGTAAACACAACTGTCAGTGTTTACCTAGGGGTCCCCATATTCATGAGACCTTTTTCTCTCTTGCTAACTGAAAACAAGATGGCCACTGTGTGACAATAAAAGGGACATTTGCAACAGTAAAATGCAGAGGCAGCAGCTTACGTGGGGCACATGTATTTTTTCCCTTTGACTATAATGGGAAACTTGTTTTTTGAATAACATTTGAAAGGTATAATATTTTTTCACCAAATCATCAAAAGGCACATCAATGACCCAGACTGCATCTTCCCTGAAGATTTCAGGCCCAATAAAGAAACCATGTGGGCTGTAGCCACGAGCAAAGAAACACGCAACCCCAGCATTTTTTCACATTTTTGGCACTCTGCAGCTCTGCAACCACTCCTCCGACTGTAGCGCCACTTTTCAGATCCAGAGATCTATGGTGCTCCACCATGTATGCGAAATATGAGGCAAATCTGTTGTATGGTGGCAAAGTTATTACATTGCAAAATTTGGGGTTTAACATAGAATAGGCCGGGCAACCCTAACTATAGCTGCACTACTATGCAGCTTATTTATTTTATTTATTTTTATTTATTTATTCTAGGATTAAAAAGTACCTTTGAGCCAAGGCTCTTTTACAAAGGTTCCACATCAGAAATAACAAACAACAAGGAAGCAACAGTGAAATAACAGTAAACAATTCATGTACAACAGTGCTATTGAAAGGGGTCAATTACAGGAAGAGTAAGGTGTAGAGGAGGAGGAGAAGTGTAGGTAGTTAGCAGAGGCAGCTATAGTAAAATGGTGAACACAGCTAGGACACATGTGCCCACAAGGAATGGGTAGGGTCAGATGCCCGGGGTTGGCCGAGAAACAGGGATGGGGGGGATGCAGATGCAGCCAGAGGCATTTGTCGAAAAATAAATGGGAAGGAGTGATAGAAGAGGAAAAGGGGGCAGGGTGAGAGGGAAAACAAGTGTTATAATGGGGCAAGGAGAGACTCTTTAGGTGGTATGAAGACCTGAGATTTGAAGTGGCACCTCAGGAGCTGGGGGGGGGGACTGGGGGCCTGGGGTTAAGCAGTATATAAGTTAGGATTAAAGCTGTGTAGGTCATCAGCTAGGAGAGGGAGTCACAGGAGCTAGAGGCAATGAGATGGGCCCGGAGCCTGGTTTTGAACAGACCTAGTGTTGAGGCAGAGGAGATGGTGTGGCTGACAACATTCATCCATAGAGGAGCCCTATAGGTGAAGGAGCATTGGGCCTGCGTAGTTCGACAGTGAAGAACTTGTAGAATCTGGGTTGTTGAGCTCCTGGTGTTCTGTCGGTTGGTGTTTTGATGTAACAAAGCAGTAGCACCGGGGGGGGGGCTGAGGCCAAGGTTGATTTTTCCCACCATAGCACATGTGAGATACTTTATATGGTTGGAGAGTTGGAGCCATCCGGATTGTTCATAAAGGGCACAGGTGTGGGTGAGGCGGTGGGCACCAGTTGCGAGTCGGCATGCTTTGTTGAGTGCAGTTGTTATACGTTGGAGGGCAGACGTTGTGGCGGAGCCATAGATAATGAGGTCATAATCAATAATTGACACCACAGAGCTCTGGACAGCAATCTTCAGGGCCTCTGGGGTGAGGTGCTGCCTGTGCTTGTAGAGTAATCCAAGGCATGTGTTGGCAGCTTTAGCCATGCTGTCAATGTGAGCCATATAGGAGAGATTGGAGTGAAGCAGAATCCCTAGGTATTTGAATGAGTAAACTTGTTCTAGGACAGTCTCCTGCTTGGTGGAGATGGCAAGGGGGTATTGCTTGTAATGGTTATGTGAACTGCAGAATAGCAATGACCTGGTTTTCTTGTGATTGAGAACTAGTTTATGATTGGAGAACCATGTTTCACTGGCAGTGAATCCGAGTTGGAGGCTGTGTTGTAGTGGTGAAAGGTCCTTGTGTGTAGAAAAGACAACAGCATCATCCTCATACAGGATGATTTGTTCTGAGCAGAATTGTGGTAGGGAGTTTAAAAAGAGGCTGAAAATGAGAGGGCCCAGTATGGACCCCTGAGGGACTCCGGAGCAGACAGGCAAGGTGTCTGAGATAGCATTGGTAATTTTTACTCTTTGAGAGCGGTTGTCAAGGTAGCTTCTGAACCAGCAGGCTGAGTTCAGTGCAAGGCCAGCAAGGAGTAATTGGTCATACAGCAGCTGATGATGGACCGTGTCAAATGTCTTCGAGAGGTCGATGAGGACAGCCCCAGTAAAAAGAACTTTATCAAGGGAACTATGCACTGCACCAGTAAATTCAAGCAGGGCAGTGGTGCTACTATGCCCTTTTCTAAAACCGTGCTGTTGTGTGCACAGAGTATTATATTTATCCAAATAATCAGTGAGCTGGTCCACAACAATATGCTCTAGGGCCTTGGACAGTGGTGGCAATATGGAGATCGGGCGATAGTTAGAGAGGCAGGTCTTATCCCCACTTTTGTGGACCGGGGTCACAGTGGCAGTTTTCTATATTTCAGAGAATGTACTGGTGTGGAGAGAGAGGGTAAGAATTTTAGTTAGGGGACTGAGGACCTCATCAGGTGTAAGTGATAGCAGCTTAAGGTCCAAGGTGTCACTGCTGATTCTGGAAGTGGAGATGGCTGAGGCGATGTGGCAGCAAGCTTCATTTATCTTCTTTCTGAAGTAAAAATTAGGGTGGTTTGACAGAGTGCAGGGTGTGTTAGGGGGGTGTGACTGACTGTGAAGAAATCAGGTGGTAGAACAGTATCTGAGGTCAGTAAAAGCCATGTTAAAGGTATTTGCAATGACCATGGGATCAAGGGTAGTGGACCCTTCAACAAATAACATGGCCGGAGGGGGCTTTGATTGTTTCCCAGTAATGTCCTTGATATTGTCCCAGAAAACATGACCATTTCCCCAGGTGTTGGTGAGGACGTCCTCATAATATGAGCTTTTCGTCAGACGAATGGATTTTGTGCAGGCATTACAGGCATGTTTGTATTTTTAGATGTCAGATTGTTTGCCTGTGGTTTTAGCCACTGCCCACAGGTGGTCCCTAGATTTCAGCTGGGAAAGGAGCTCTGCAGTTAACCAAGGGTTACAGAGGGCTTTTGTTTTCCATTTTTTTGAAGGAGCGAAGAGGTCACAGGCCTTATTGAATATGATAATGAAGTAGCTGAGGGCTAGGTTAACATCCGTCACCTTGTAGATGGGCAGCCAGTCTTGCAAGGATAGGTACTGTTTGAAATGGGTAAATTGACCACGGGGGAGGACTCTGCTGGTAATAATTATACGGGGTGGCTTTAGAAATTTATTAGACCACTCACATAAAACCGGGGAGTGGTCACTGAGACAGTCTGGGAGAACGGAGGTCCGCGAGATCCTGGTAGGGTGATTGGTGAGAACCCAGTCCAACAGGGTACTGGTGCAAGTTTTGTAATTTTTCTGAGTTGGTGTGGTGACCAATTGTGAGAGGTTGGCAGCTGCAAGGGCATCCTTATGAGTGTAGACATCAGATGCGAGCCAGTTTATATTGAAATCACCAAGCAGAATGTTTTCAGAGCCAGGAGGTTGGGAGCTGACAAAGTTAAGAACTTCTTTGATGCCAAGATCTTGATCTTGAGGTGGGATATGTACAGAGATGATGGTGAGGGCTATTGATTGGGATCTAGAAGAATTTTAATGGGTAGAAGCTGGGCTGAGGAGGCAGATATGGGGGTTGGAACAAGGTGCCCCAGGAGATTATCCTTAATTATAGATGGCACAGCCCCCTCCCCTTTTAGAGACACGGTCCAGTCTGAAAACATTGTAGCCCTGTATATTATATATTCATTGCAAAAAAGTTATTAATGCATCAATTAGGGTTGATAGCACAGTGACAAAACTATGGAAATGTGATGTTAGGGTTACCCCTTACCACCCTACCCCCACCCTCCACACACCAACAGACATCAGGGTGTGCCATGGGGTTATCAGGCCCAACTTGCACCCATTGTATATGTAAACAAGCTGACATGCTACAGTATAGGAGAATGGGGTGAGGAGTTAGGCCTGACAACCCATGACACCAACGTCTGTTGATGTGTGGAGGTGGGGGAGGTAGGAGTGGGGTGGTGAGAGTGACAACAAGATCATAGTTCCATACTTTTGTCACTGTGCTGCAACTAACGATTTTTAATAAAGTTTTTTTCAATGATTTCCTTTTTTTGAGAAAGTGGTAATGTAACTGGTAACTGGTATGTGTTGGTGGGAGTGCGGGCCCTTCATTCCCTGTACTCTCTTCATATTGTTCATGTTTTGCATAATAGTATGCATATGTGGGAGTGCAAGGCCATCTTGGCCCTGTGCTCCCACTTACCCATAAGTTCGGGAACAAAATGCAGGCCTAAAGACATGGAAATGAACCCTTGGAACACTAAATTGCCAATATCTCAGTCAGAAACTGAAACAGCTAGGGAAAAAATTCAACTTCGGTGGTCTTCATGACTTTCTAACCTTCACTCATGTTTAAGCCACCTAAGCTGTTAGTAGCAAAAAATCCATTTCTCAAACCATTTTCAAGATACGGGCATTGGAAGGCGCAATGGGCATCGCAGTGTTACCCTATGGGTAATTTTGCAAGAAATTGCACAATGAACACTCATAATTCAGAGATTTTATGGGATTCTTGAACCAAATTTTCAGCATGGGCTTTTTTGGAACCTCTCCTCATTAACAATGACACTATGATTTCATTAATCCATCCCGAAAGTTGATTTTGCACAGCAACGCGACATTCTGCGTCACAGATGAGAAAACATGTTTTGGGCAGGACATAAAAAATGACAGCTGCACTGTTCATAAGGAGGTGTGACAAAATGGCAATGTTAAAAATCTGGAGCGAAAATGTGATAAACTGCTGAAGTTACTTGCGTGCGTAGAAACTGTGCAATGCACGCTTGTACCATGGTCATTTCTTGGAATTTTTTAACCAAATTTTCAGCAATGGGTTTTGGGACTTGTCTTCCTGAACAGTGTCAATTTGATTTTGTTAATCCATACTGAAAGTTGATTTCACACACCATCCATGCCATTCTGTGTCACAGGTGTGAAAACACGTTTTGGGCAGGAAGTGAAAAATGATAGCCGCACTATTAATAAGGAGGTGCAACAAAATGGCAATGTTGAAAATAAGGAGTGAAAATGTGAAAATTCGCTGAAGTTATGAGCGTGTGTAGAAACTGCATAAAGCACACTCATAACATGGTCATTTTTGGGGAATTTTTTAACCACATTTTTAACAAGGGGTATTTGGAACCTCTCCTCATGAACAGTGTCATTTCAATTTTGTTACTTCATCTCAAAAGTTGATTTTGCACACCGTCCGCACCATTCTGAGTCACATGTGCAAAAACACATTTTGAGCAGGATGTGAAAAAATGACAGCTGTACTGTTCTTAAGGAGGTGTGAAAAAATGGCAATCTGCAGTGAAAATATAATAAATTGGTGAAGTTAAGAGCGTGTGTAGAAACTGTGCAATGCACACTCGTAACGCAGTCATTTTTTGAAATTTCTTCACCAAATTTGCAACATGGGCTTTTTGGAACCCCACCTCCTGAACAGTGGCACTGTTCTTTGGTTAATCAGTCCCAAAAGGTGATTCTGTGCAGCAATAGTGAAACCACTTTTCAGGACCGAGTAACAAAATGACAGTGACTGTGTTCCCCAGGGGGTCCCAAGAACCCCATGTTAAAAATTTGGGGATAAAATTCCTAATATTGGCCGAGATAGCAACATAAGTTGCAACACCCCCATTGACAACCATTATACGGCTCACCTTGATTTCTCGGATCACAGTTCGGCTTTGAAGAGTGCAGATGTGTTCCCGATCAGAAAGATCACCAATCCTGACCTCTGGAGGTAAGTATGGGTGAGAGGGGTGGACAGAGGTGGGTACTAAGTGGGAGGGTGGGGTAGGGGGACAGGGAGCCGATGACAGACTGTTTTCTGTTTTACAGGTAAAAAAAACACACCTGGGATGGTTTTCTTTATTTACAGGTTATATAAATATATATATATATACATACTTTTGGGCATACTGGGGTGGGATCCCAGTGTACCACTTGAGTTTGGGGTGGGGAATGCATGCTGCTGACAGGGGGATTGGATAACCCTGTCGGCAAAGAAAGTGGGCTTGGTGATGCGGGGCATCAGACAGCAGAAATAGTCATTCCAGTGTCGGAATGATAAAAATACTAAAAAAAAGGGTCTATGTGATAATGGAGATTGTGGAAAGGCGATCGCCGTTAGGGTGAATGTACATCTGCAAAAATCCATTTTGCCGATGTACACTTCCGGCGCATGGCAAAAGGGCACTGGGGACTCTTATAAAATGTCATTTATGCAGGGGGCTGCACCCCCCCCGCACCTCCCTACTAAAGAATTTTCAACTCCAGGGGGGTGCATGTCAAGGAGGGGTGCAAATCCAGGAAAAACAAATTGTAAGCCGGGAGTACAACAAAACGAACGTGTGCCCGGAACCAAACACAGCACTCTCTCATCTCTAACCTGCCACCCACACATCACTCCACAGGGCCTGCTCAGCAACCCACTGCTGCACTACGACTCTCAAATCCTCCCTCCCCTTCCACCTGTCGCACTGCATGGTTGCTTCCTCCCACACACGCTCATATATATATAGCAACAGGATGTCACTATACTTGTATTTGCCCCATCCAATAGACCTGAGAACAGGCATTGCTATTGAGTCGCCCTTTTTCTAAGCACTCAATAGCAGTTGCCCTTCTCACATGATACCAAAAAAAAATTATTTGGGCACACTAGGATTGGCATCCTGCCTGCCATATAAGTGTGTGTGTGTGTGTGTGGGGGTGTGTGTGTGTGTGTGTGTGTGTGTGTGTGTGTGTGTGTGTGAGAGGCATACTGACACTGGGATTGGAAACCCTGATGTCGGTGAGGAACTGGGGTGGCAGACTAATTCGATGCAGGATTTTGCATCGAAAATTTCAGTGCAGGATCCTGCATTGAAGATAAAAGACATTGGGGGACGGTTTTCTTTATTTAACAGCTAATCAAAAAAAAAAAATTGGGGCACACTGGGGTGGGCTCCCAGTGTGCCACATCAGTGGTGCTGGTGGGGGGGATTTCTGCCACCGACATGGGGATTGGGCACCCTGATGTTGGCAGAAAACATTGTAATGTTTAAAAATGTGCCTCGGCCATTGCAAAGACATAAAAAGGAAAGAAATCTCCTTTTATTAGGTAAACACCAGCAGGTGTTTACCTAAATGGGGGCTGGGGGCAGAGGAACAAGCTGCTACCAATATTTTGGCCAAAAAGTGGCCAGAAAATGCTTTTTTCTTTTTGTTTGTTTGTTTTTTTGTTACAGGGGATAATAGGCATGAAGCAGTACCTCAAACTGTGGCAGTTTTCACAAATTGAGAAAGAAATGGGTGCGACATTTTCGCAATTGCGAAAGTATCACATCTGTTTCTTTCACAATTTGTGAAACTATGGGGGTCCCAATCATGGAAAAGGTATTTCCGGGGGTCATATTGCAAATCTGATGCCCCCAGTGTGTTCCTCAGCCCTCGATTATTGTAAGTAAACACAACTGACAGTGTTTACCTAGGGGCAGTAATTTTTGAATTCTGGCCATTTTTGTCTGCCGCTAACTGAAAACAAGATGGCAGAAACATCACACTACTGAGGGCATTTGCAACAGTAAAATGCACTATCATGACAGTACCAGTTGCTTTTGCGAGGCACATATATTTTTTTCCCATTGACTATAATGGGAAAATAAAAATTTGAATAACTTTTGAATTAAAAAAAAAAAACTAAACAAGGTAGACAGTTATGTAGGGAGTAGTACAATGTAATGGCTGTGGGGCAGCTGTCTTCCGGGAGTCCTTCTGGAGGCTGAGATGCTGCCCTGTTGGCAGACAACTCTCTGCCCTGAGGGAGGAAGTTGCCCATCTTCAAGCCGCACTGGACAGTAGTAAGGGAACCTCCCCCATCCAGGGAGCACCAGAGCCACCACCACTACCTCAGAGGTTGCGAAGAAAGCACAGCAGTAGGACCACAGTGGGCTCAAGGAGGGTAAGGTTGGTGGAACAGAGGCACACCCAGTCAGTTGTTCCACTCCACAATCCATACACCATTCTGGGGGGGGAGCATAGTTCCCCTATGGATGCACCCGCAGAGGAGACTAAGGAGGGTGCAGACAACTGTCACGAGGGAGGCCCTCAGGAAGGAGGCAGAGGGTACCACAGGGAAAGGAAGCAGCTCCTGGTGGGGGGACTCAATTATTAGGGGGATAGAACTGGGGGGAGCAGGGAAAACTGAAGTAAGGTGCCTGCCTGGTGCCATGGCTTGGAGGGACAGGATGTGCATCCTTAGGATCACAAGAACAGTTGCACGGGAGTCTGAGCTGGACATCATTGTCCACCTTGGGACAAATGACTTGGCCCATCATGAGATTAGAGCAATGCAGAAGGACTTTGTAGAGTTGGGGAGGGGCCTAAGACAAGTAGCACACACAGTATCCTTCTCAGAGGTGCTGCCTGTCAATGGCATGGGTGAGGCGAGGGTACTTTGCACCATGCAGTTTAATGAATGGTTGAAAAAATGGTGTGGAGCACAGGGGTTTGGCTTCATTGGGGACTGGGTTCCACCTGGAGGGACACCAGAGTATACTGGCAGGATGGTCTGCATCTGTCCAGGAAGGGAACAAGTCTTTTGGGCAATCGGTTTAAATGCTTCATTGGCAAGCTTTTAAACTAGTCAAGGGGGGAGGCACTGATAAGCAGCAGGAAACTCCCAGCCTCCCCCTATAAAACAGGGTGCTAAATGAGAAAAAGACCAAGGTAGAAAGGTCAGTGGGGGATGTTGCTACAGAAGGTAAAGCCATCAAAAAATGGAGAGCAATGAGTACCAATGCCCATAGTCTGTGTAACAAGCTTCCTGAATTGGTGGCCTTGATGGAGGAGGAACATCTGGATATCATGGCAGTCACAGAAATACGGTACACACAGAACCATGACTGGGACATAAACATACCAGGATACACTATCTACAGGAGGGACAGGGAGGGTAAAAGAGGAGGAGGAGTAGCTCTTTACATAAGGGAAGGAATCAAAGAAACAGAACAAAAGGGTAAACAGGGAGGAGAAGAAGCACTGTGGGTAAATTTGGAGACAGGCAATGGCACCGCAATCTGCACAGGGGTTTGTTGAGAGGTCTAAACCTCACCTTCAGATTCTTGACGATATTGGGAATGCAAGTAATCACAAACAAGTTGCATTTAAGTAATAAACAAGTTTATTACTACAAAAGGGATAAATCACAGTTGCCCCAAGCAGTTCTTACCAGTACAAACCAGGAGCCAGTGCTAAGCGTTCCCTACACCTCGAGGTTTCTCTGTAGTCTCTTAGGATCTCTCGGGTCTCCGAGGTGTAAAGCCTGTGCATTACATTATATACCTATAATAATTACTATGGTTACTATAAAATAGAAACATTTCTAGTTACAGAGATGAGCCCTATTGGCTAAATTAGAGGTGGCTCCACGGTCCAAGATAACATTATACAATTCTGTAAAGTCATCAGTTTTAGAACAAAGAAGTTCTTATACAGAATCTTACATAACCAAGTGTAGTGGTGCACATCAAGGAAGGATGGCAATGTTTCCTTACATATTATAATTACTTCAAGGACAGGTGTCTTGGCATCTGACAAGTAAGAAATAGACAGAAAATACATAGTATAATATGTGTGCATTAGCAAGCAAAATGGATTACAACAATATGCATTCATTTCCTGACATCTACTCTTATACAGTAGATGCCCTTAGCCCTAGGTATTAGTGTAACCTACGCATAAGCATTAGCTGTCTACGGTGTACCTCTGAGGGTATCAATTAGGGTGCAGGGACCTCGTGTATGACAAGGAAATAATAGAAAGTATACTTAGAATGGCAGATAAAGGGGAGATATTGCTGATGGATGATCTGAATATGCCAGATGTTAACTGGAGTGCAGTTGCAGCAGCCACTTCTAAGAGTGTGGTTATTCTAGATGCCCTACAGGGGGCATGCCTTAGACAACTAGTATTGGAACCCACTCGAGAGGGAGCAATCTTAGACCTGATCCTCTCAAATGGAGATGGAGAGAGGATCAGAGATGTAGAAGTGGGTAGCCATCTGTGAACTAGCGACCATCGAACGGTATGGTTCACAATAAACACAGCAATAGAGTCAAGCCATACAAAGGCAAAAGTACTGGACTTCAGGAGGGCTGACTGCCAAAATGGGTGAGTGCCTAAGGAATGCACTAGCAAATGGGCAGGAAGGAGGGGTGGAAGAACAATGGGGAATAATAAAAACTGCCATGAGAAAGGTAACAAGCCTTTGAGTGAAGCAAATAAACAAAACAAAATGATGTAAGAAACCACTATGGTTCTCCAAGGAGGTGGCAGTGAAGGTTCAAGAGAAAAAGAAAGCATTCAGAAAGTACATGGAATCACAGAAGAAGCAGGACAAAGAATTGTATCAGTTAAAGCAAAAGGAAGCTGGGAAGGCAGTCAGAACAGCAAAGGCCTGAACTGAGGAAAACATAGCCAACTCAGTTAAGAAGGGGGATAAAATATTTTTTAGGTACATCAGGGAGCGAAGGAAGACTAAGGGAAGGATAGTGAGGCTTAATAAAGGGAGGGGTGGGCAGAGGGTGACTGTGAAAAGGCAGAGATACTAAACAAATATTTTTGCTCAGTATTTACAAATGAAGAGGGGGTACCTAAAACAAACAATAAAAACACTCTGGATACAGAAGTTGATACCAGCCCATTTACAGAAGAAAGGGTTCTGAAAGAACTCTTAAAACTGAAAGTGGACAAAGCAATGGGGCCTGATGGGATTCATCCCAGAATTCTAAAAGAACTAAGGGTAGAACTAGTGACACCACTGACTACCCTCTTTAACAAATCATTGGAGGATGGGGTGGTATCTTAGGACTGGAGGAGGGCCGATGTGATTCCCCTTCACAAAAGTGGGAGCAGGGCAGAAGCGGGAAACTTAAGACCAGTTAGTTTAACCTCAGTGACAGGGAAAATGATGGAATCACTTCTGAAGGAAAGTCTTGTCGAGTACCTAGAGGCCAGAGGGGCACAGGACCCAAGGCAGCATGGATTCACAGCAGGAAGGTCATGTCAGATGAATCTAATAGAGTTCTTTGACTGGGTGACCAAAGTAGTAGATCAGGGAGGGGCTGTGGACATGGTCTACCTAGACTTTAGCAAGGCATTTGACTCAGTCCCACACAAAAGAATAATATACAAGTTAGCCAGTCTGGGAGTGGGTCCCAAGATGATAGCCTGGGTAAAGAATTGGCTGGAGAACAGGACACAGAGGGTAATAGTAAATGGAGTCCACTCTGAAGAAAGGGGGGTTACTAGTGGGGTGCCACAGAGTTCAGTATTAGGACCGGTCCTCTTCAATGTCTTTGTAAGAGACATTGCAGAGGGACTGGAAGGAAAAGTATGTCTCTTTGCAGATGACACAAAGATCTGCAATAGAGTTGATGCACAAGGTGGGGTGGAAAGGATGAGAAGGGACTTGGCAAGGTTAGAGGCACGGTCAAATGTATGGCAGCTTAGATTTAATGCTAAGAAGTGCAAGGTAATGCACCTGGGAAACAAAAACCCAGGGGAAGAGTACACAGTGGGGGGTGAGATACTAACAACAACAAAACTGGAAAGGGACCAGGGGATAGTCATATTAGATGACTTAAAGGTGGGCAAGCAATGTGAGAGTGCAGTAAGAAGGGCTGGGGGATACTGGGATGTATAGGGAGAGGCATCAGCAGTAGAAAACAAGAAGTTGTTATCCCTCTGTACAGACAGCTGGTGAGACCCCATCTGGAGTACTGTGTGCAGTTCTGGAGACCCAGTCTCCGCAAGGACATAGACAAGATGGAAGCTGTCCAGAGGAGGGCAACTAAATTGGTGCAGGGTCTGCACTGCAAGACATATGAAGAGAGACTAAAGGAGCTTAATATGTATAGCCTCGAGGAAAGGGGGGGGGACATGATAGAAACTTTCAAGTACCTCAAGGGAATCAACAAAGTCCTAGAGGTTAGCATCTTTCAAAAAAAGAGGTGTGCAAGAACAAGGGGTCACAATTTGAAGATGGGGGGTGGCTCAGAGGTAATGAAAGGAAGTATTTTTTCACAGAGATGGTTGTAGATGCATGGAACGGCCTTCTGGAGGAGGTTGTGGAGTCAAAAACAGTGGTGGAATTCAAGCATGCATGGTACAGTCATAAGGCAATTCTAGGGGTTGGGGGTAGGAAGAAGTAGGCTGCTGGTTAACTAGGATCTGCAGCTTATCCATTAGGTAGGGAAATGGGCAGACTGGGTGGGCCAAGCGGTCCTTATCTGCCATCAAATTCTATGTTTCTATGGATTAATATTTTTTTACCAAATCTTCAAAACGCATCCAGACCAGACAGAGAAATCGTGTGGGCTGTAGCCCTGAGCAAAGAAACACGCAAAACACCGATTTCTGCAAATTTTTTGGCACTCTGCAGCTCCGCAGCTGCTCATCCAACCATAACGCAACTCCAGAGATCTATGGTGCCACTCCATGCATGCAAAATATGAGAGGAATCTGTTGTACAGTTGCAAAGTTATTAAAGTGCAACATTTTGGGTTTAACATATAAGAGGCCGGGCAACCCTCACTATAGCTGCACTACTGTGCAATTATAATATATACAGTGAAGTCCACCTGGATGAAGCTCAGCACTGCAGAATTCTGCAGTAGAGCTACTGCAGCAAACAATGCAATTTCAATGGGAGTTAATCCCTTTTGTCATGCAGTAAACCTGTGACACAGGGCTTCATCTTGGCAGCTTCACTGTGTGTATATGTGTGTGTGTGTATATATATATATATATGTGTATATTCATGGCAAAACAACCCTGTTAATGCATCAGTTAGGGTTCATAGCACTGTGGTGTTAGGGTTACCACCCCAACCACCCCCCACCCTCCACACACCAACAGGCATTGGGGTGTAGGCTGGGGTCGTCAGCCTAACTCTCACCCCATTCCTTGTGTAAACAAGATGAGGTGGTGCCGTATAGGAGAATGGGGTGAGAGTTAAATGCGATGACCCCAATGTATACCCTGATGCCTGTTGATGTGTGGAGGGCGGGGGTGGGGGTTGATAGGGGTGGTAACCCTTACACCACATTTCCATGCTTTTGTTGCTGTGCTATGAACCCTAACTGATGCATTAATGGAGTTTTTTGCCATGTATTTCCCTTCTTTTTGAGAAAGCGTAATGTAACTGGTTAGTGGTATGTATTAGTGGAAGCGCGGGCTCTCTGGACCCTGCAATCCCTTCTTATTGCCCATTTTTTGCATAATGGTATACATCTGTGAGTGTGTGGGCCCTCTGGGCCCTGTGCTCCCACTTAAACATAACTACGGAGTCATACAGCAGCTCTACAGGGCAAGAAATCCTTGTGACACTTAGTTGCTAATATCTCAGCAACTGTAGCAGCTAGGAAAACAATTCCAGTGTTGTTGTAATCATGACAGCAAGTACTCCACACAAGATCAATCAACCAAATCTGTATCTAGCATTGCTTGCAAGAGATGGGCACCAAAATGCGCTGAAAAGGCACCCTTGGAACCCATGTGACACTAGTGTGCCAATATCTCCATAATCATAGCAAGTAGGAACAAAAATTCTACTGCTGGTGTAATCTATGATTTCCAAACTTGTTTCTGCAGGCTAGATCACCTATAGGTGGCCTAAAGTGCAGGTAGCGAAAACTCTGTATCTCGCTTCATTTTCAAGATACGGGCGCCGAAAGAAGTCACGTGCACCACAGTGTTATCCTGTGGGAAATTTCTCAACTTCAGAAACTGTACTTTGTGCCCCTTGTATGTTTTGGCACCAAACCACAAAAAGGCACATCGGTGGGACCTTGGCTTGTCACCCTGCAAATTTCAGCCCAAAAGACCCAACCATTTTGCTCCAGGGTGATAACAATGATTTACAGTTTTTGAACAAAATACTTTTGCAAATTGCAAAAGTTTCTCAAAAAACAGCATGAAACTTTTGCATTTGAGAAACTGTCATGGTCGTTTCTTTCACAATTTGAGAAAGTACTGTGAAGCCAATTTTAAAAATGGTATTTCTAGGGGGTTTTACAGCCCAAAAAAGATAGGGCTCTCATCCTCAGGGCCCGACTAGGTAAATCCAACATTCAGTGTTTACCTAGAGGGTCCCCGATTTAAACGCCATGTATTTTTCTCTCTCATTAACTGAAAACAAGATGGCAGCAGCTTGAAAGTAAAAGAGCCATTTGCGAAAGGAAAATTGTACTTACGACACTTTCGTGAGACACATATTTTCTCCCCATTGACTATAATTGGAAATTTGTTTTTTTAATAACTTTTGAACAATTTAATATTTTTACACCAAATCTTCAAAAGGCACATTGGCGACCTATACTGCATCTTCCCTGAAGATTTCAAACCAAATGAACAAATCATGTGGGCTGTGGGTGCGAGCAAAGAAACATGTAAAAAGTCCAGGTTTTTTAGAGCTTTTTTTGTGTTCTGCATTTCTACAACCATACATTCGATCATAACGTAACTTGCCAGATCCAGAGAGCTATGGTACCAGACTACGCATGCAACATTTCAGGCAAATCCATTTAAGGTGGCAAAGTTGTTAAGGTGTAAAATTTGAGGTTTAACATTACAGTGCTTATTCAACCCTAACTATACTGGTGCTACCACCGGTGTTATATATATATATATATATATATATATATATATATATATACACTGTATATACTTTCCAAAAATATTGTCAATGCACTAGTTATGGTTGAAGTGACAAAAGTAGGGAAATGTGGCATTAGGATTTCCAACTCTAGCACCCCACCCCCACCCTGCAGACAGCAACAGATGTGGGGTGTGCCTTTGGGTTGTCAGCCCTAATGCTCACCCCATTCCATGAGTAAATGAGCTGATATTGGTACAGAATATGAGAATGGGGTAATCATTAGGGTTGAAAACACCAAGGCACACCCCACTCCTGTTGCTGCCTATGGGGTGGGGTTGGGCTGGTAGGGTTGGAAACTACATTTCCCTACTTTTGTCACTTCAGCCTTAACTAGTGCATTAATGAAGTCTTTGCAAAGAATTTCCATACTTTTGAGATAGTATACATGTATCCTCATTTGTCTGTGGGAGTGCAGGGCTCAGAGGGCCCTGTGCTCCCATCCCTCCTTAGATGAGAATATGTACTGTATGTTGCTATGGAAGCATTTCAGCCAAAACAGCAACCAAATTGTCAGTATAGCCTTGTTACTACCCCATCTCATGAACGCTGGGCTGAGAAATTTCAAGTCCCTACCAAAACATCATTCCACACCACTGCAACATAATTCCATCCCACAGTTGAGAAAACACATTTTGGCTAACATTTGAATAATGGCAGTTGTCACATTCATGAGGTGATGTAAAAAAATGGCTATGTTGAAAATCTGGGGTGAAAATATTGAAAATTACTGAAGTTAAGTGTGAGCATAGTTAAATTTAAACAGATGTGCATAACTACCATTTTTACATATTTTGACAGAAAAAGTTTCAATATAGCCTTCTTAAGACCCCACCTCATGAACAATGGCAGTGAAAATTTTCAAATCATGCCTGAAAGGTGATTTCACCAAGCGAACACAAAATCACCTTTTGGGACAGATTTGCAAAATTCCATTGACATTGTCCATGATGTGGGTCCCCAAAAGGCCTTGTAGACAATTTAGTGTTAAAATATGCAAAAATGGCCAAGTTGTGCATCAAAGGTGAAACCCCCTTTGAAATACATTGAGCCTCATTTACCTTACAGTAGTTTCTCATATTGCAGTCACCGGTTCCAGCAGCAAGACGCATCTTTGATCAGAGAGTGGATCTTCATCCTATCACCTGTTCAGGTGAGAGAGGTTGTATTGTGGTGCACTGGGTGTTGTGGGATGGTGGGTGCTGAGTGGAAGCTGGGGTGGGTGTCAGATTGGCAAGGGACCATTTTCTTCTTTGTAGGAAAACAAAAATAGAGGACCTCTTTTTTTCTTGTAGGCAGTGGAAGCAATTGACAGCTGGAGGATGTCACTAGACATGAGCAAAAGAAGAAAACAAAACAGAGACATCAATCAGAGGCTGGTGGTGCCATTAGAAACCAGGGAAATAGAAAAAATAGGGACAGCACTGGGAGGGTGAGGGGTTCCGCTAGACAACAGGAACACGGGGAACAAAATATGGACAGCAGTCTGAGGGTGGTGGGTGCCAGTAGACCCCAAGGAAATGGAAAAAAACAAGGGAGAGCAACTGGAGGGCAGGGGTGCCACTAGACATCAGGGAAATGGGGAAAAAAATGGGAACAATAATCAGAGCATGAGGGGTGCCACTAGACACCAGGAAACAATTTATAAGTATGGGGATGATGATCAAAGGGTGGGGATGCCACGAGACACCAGGAAAACATTTATAAATATGGGGATGGGGATCGTAAGGTTGGGGGGGGGTGCCACTAGCCAAAAGGAAATTGTATTAAATTAATGGGGATGGCCATCAGAGAGTCATGTCTTTTTTCACAATTTGTGAAAAAGGTAGTTTTTTTTTTTTGCAAATTGTGAAATAGAATTGTTTTCCGAGTCTTTTGTTTCACAGTTTGTGAAAAAAGATTCATGACCATGAAAAAAGACACAGAACAGGATTACAAAGTGTAACAAAAACATACTTGCAAGTTATTTTTCCAAAAACTAACCCCAAGATTGGCTGAAATGGGTCCTGATTAGCAGAACACGTGTTGGTTTGTAGTAAATGCATCATGTTTTTGAGTTATTTAATATTGTTTTCTTTGCTAACTGAAAACAAGATGGCAGCAGCATGAAAAAAGATTTCCCATTTGCAACACAGGGTGACCTGTTTGTGAAAAAAGGATTACTCATATAGAAAAAGAATCCTTTTTCGAGGGGTGAATGCAACCGGAGTAAAATTCCTATTGAAAATAAAGGAAACTTTAAAATTTAATGTATTTGGAACAGATTATTATTGATTTCCCAAACCTTGAAAAAATGCACATCTGTGAGGCAAGACCTTTCTACCCTAAAAATGTCCAAACCAAAATTCCTAACCATTTCTGTGCTGCAGTGTGACAAAGAAATGAAAAAAAAAGTAAATGTCATATTTTTTACACTCTGTGGGCCAGATATTCTAAACTTTGCCCAGGGGCTAAATTAGCACTGCCCAGTGGGCAAACTTAGCCTGGAGCACAGAGCAAGCTATATTGAAATGGAAATAGCCCGGTGCTAATCCTGCTGAATATTGCAGTTTAAGGAAGCTGGGAAAACTGGTCTGGGAGTGCAGGGCAAAAATAGCCTGGGAATATGACAGCACTGAATAAAGCAACCAGGAAGTGCAACCCACAACAACAACACAGTGCACAGCAACGTGAGGGCAGGTACAGATGAACTACATGGCCAATGTGTGTGCCAGCAAATGCATGAACTCAGTACAGCTGCAGGAAGCAGCAGATGTGAAAGAACAGCGATCAAAACTGTATATTATTCCCCCTACCGTTAGCACCGCGCTAACACATTAGCGCGGCATTAGCGTGGAGCTAAGCAATTATCCCAGTGCAAACACGTTTGCCCGGCGCTAAACTGTGCCATATTCAAAAGTGCCATGCAAATGAGCCTACTTGGGTAGTCTCTGGGCAAACAACCGGATTAGTATCTCATTATACCCTGATTTGCATGCAGTTTGCCCAGCGTTACTGCAGGGTCCCACAGAGCCACCTGTAGGTCAGTCTGGAAGTACAGGGGCTGACCAGGTCCAACCGCAGCTCCACCTGTAGGTCAGTCTGGCAGTGCATGATGATAGCTGCAGGCTACATGTAAACAGTACAGCATAGCATAGCATATTGTACCCCAGGGGACAAGACAACATAGGTGGTGGTGGTGCTGCATGCAACTGTCACACTGCAGGGCATGCTACAGTGCACAGCAGACACTACAGTAGCAAGGGGGCCAGTAGTGAGAGGGACACAGCACTGCCTATGGTGTGTAGGGCAGTGATGATGACTGCACTGTACACAGTGACAGGCCCAAGCTGCAGGTGTTTACTGACAGTGGACATTACTGTTACACTGTTGTTTGACCCACAGATGCTGTACCTGTGGCATGGGATGCTCACAGTGACATGTACATTTCTGGTTTTGTGTGCTGTGGCAGTTGTACAGCTGTGCGGTATGTGACCGGGAGGGCATATATTATCCGAAAGTCACACTAGTGTTGCGGTATTCCCAATACTGTACCACCTTGCAGTCCATATGGGACACCGCCTGGAACCTTGCAACTTCTACTCCAGGAAACAACAACCAAAACTATCTCTCAAAGAGCTGCGACTCTGCTCCTTAAAACTCCTCCTCCTCCTCCTTCTCATCTCAGGCAGTGTCCATCCCAATCCTGGCCCTAGAAGCTCAGGCCGCACACAAACTCCAGGTGCCCTTATCCTTGCAACTATTAATATCTGCAGCCTACTACCAAAGCTGGATGCACTCCAAGCCTTCATGTGCCAACACAACCCTGTCATCCTTGCAGTGGTGGAAACTTGGCTGGCACCTAAGGTTCCTGACTCAGCAGTAACAATACAGGGCTACAATGTCCAGAGGCTGGACCGGATATCCAAAAAAGGCGGTGGTTGCGCAATCTATATCAAAGACTCCCTGTCTTGGCACCCTGTAGCAACTCCATCACTTTCTGCCTCAGACCAGATTCTGCCAATAAAAATCATCCTAGGTCCCAACCATAAAGCCCTGACTATTGTCTCCATATACATCCCACCCAGGGACCCTAAACATGGATTCAATGACGTCCTAAACTTTATCAACTCTCATCCTTCCAAAGCTGAACTTATTCTACTAGGGGATTTCAACATAAACTGGTTAGCATCGAGTGCCAGTGCCTATAAAGACTCCATCTCAGCTGCTAACCTCACGCAAATGGTAAACTCCCCTACTAGGATTAACTACAAGACTGGCACCAGTACCCTCTTGGATTGGGTCCTCACCACTCACCCCACAAGGATTTCTCGTACGACCATTCTCCCAGACTCACTCAGTGACCACTCCCCAGTCATGTGTGCATGGTCTAACAAATTCCTTAATCCCCCTCCCAAAATTATCGCTAGCAGAGTCCTTCCTCATGGAAAACTTTCACATCTCAAACAACACCTGCTTCTACAAGACTGGCTACCAATCTATGAAGCAACAGATGTTAACTTGGCTCTTGATCACTTCATCTCAATTTCAACAAAGCCTCGGCCTCTTTGCCACTGCTAAAGGCAAAACAAAATCTCTCTCTAACCCATGGGTCACTCTGCGCTCTTCTCTCACAGCTGAAACTAAGGGATCACCTCTGGGCAGTTGCCAGGCCACTGGCAAACAACTGGACATCCAAAATTACAAACAAGCACGAAATGCTTGCATCAAAAGCCATAATGGGTTAATGAATCCACCTTATTACAAAGACGCTCTCACCAATACATGGGGAAATGGTCGTGCTTTATGGGACAATATCAAGGATGTCACAGGGAAGCAGCCAAAAATCTCTCTGGCCATGTTAATGGTTGATGGATCCTCAACCCTTGACCCCAAGGTGATCGCAAACATCTTTAACACAGCTTTTTCAGACCTTAGTGCTGTGCTACCCCATGACTTTTTCGAAAACAGGGCCTACTCCCCAAATACCTCAGCCCCTTAGTCTAACCATCCCCTCTTCTACTTCAGGAAGGTAAGGCTGAATGAAGCTCGCCGCTATATTACTGCAGCTATCTCTAAATCTAGATCTAGTAGCAACACCCTGGACCTTAAGCTTCTGTTGCTCACCCTCAATGAGGTAATTCATCCATTAACAAAAATCCTAAACCTCTCTCTCAGCTGTGGAAAATTCCCCGGACCTATGGAAAACAGCCACCGTGACACCTGTCCATAAAAGTGGGGACAAGACGATTCACTCAAATTATCGCCCTATCTCCATACTGCCCCCACTCTCTAAGGCACTTGAGCGCATCGTGGCTGATCAACTTACCGACCACTTGGATAAATACAATATACCTTGTCCACAACAACACGGCTTCCAGAAAGGTCACAGCACCACCACAGCCCTTCTTGAGTTCACTGGAGCTTTGCACAAATCCCTTGACAACGGGCTTCTCACAGGAGCTGTTTTCATCGACCTCTCCAAGGCCTTCGATACAGTACAACATGGACTACTAATACACCAACTACTGAATGCCGGGCTATCACCTGACTCTTCTCTCTGGTTTAAAAGCTACTTAGAAAACTGGTCACAGAGAGTAAAAATTGTGGATGCTCTTTCTAACACCCTGCCTGTTCGCTCGGGTGTCCCACAGGGATCCATACTGGGACCCCTCCTTTTTAGCCTTTTCTTAAAACTCCCTCCCTTACCACTGCTCTGAGCAGATCATACTATATGCCGATGATGCTGTTGTATTCTCCACTCACAAAGATCCTGCAACTCTTCAACACAACCTTCAACTTGGTTTCAGTTCTGTACAGTCATGGTTTCTTAATCATAAACTGGTCCTCAATGACAAGAAAACCAAATCTATGCTCTTCTGCAGCTCTCATAACCCACACAAGCTACACCACTTGGCTATCTCCACCACCCAGGGCAACACTCTAGATCAGGTGGTGTCCTTCAAATACTTAGGGATTCAGCTTGACCCTAATCTCTCCTATGGACTACATGTAGATAATGTAGCTACAGCTGCTAATACACGGCTTGGTCTCCTCTACAAACACAGACCACACCTCACGCCAGAAGCTTTGAAGGTTGCAGTCCTGAGCTCTGTGATCTCTGTAATAGACTATGGTCTCATCATTTATGGCTCGGCCACAACCCTTAGACGCCTCTCAACTGCCTTAAATAAAGCATGTCGGCTCATCACTGGTGCTCACCGTCTCACCCACACATGTGACCTGTACACTCAGACCGGCTGGCTCCAACTATCAAACTGCATAAAGTTTCTCACCTGCTCCATGGTCAAAAAAATCTACTTTGGCCTTACATCTTCTGGGGTCTCAACTCTGTTACAACACCAAATTAACAAACGGTGCCTTAGGAGATCCACGCTACAGCTACTGAAAGTCCCCCACTGTCACACTTCACAGGGACAACGCTCTTTTGCTTATCGAGCACCACTCTGGTTCAATGGCCTCAGCCCAACCATCTCCTCTGCCCCAGCTATTGGTATGTTTAAAACTAGGCTCCGGGACTATCTCACTACCAACAGCTCCTGTGACTGCCCAACTTAACCTTGTTTCTCCACTTCCCTTTCTGCTTTAGTTGTCCCCCCACTGGATTCTACCCTCACATCTTGGTATACCCAATGCTGCACTTTTCACCCTCTTGCCACCCTTCCTACATTCCTTCTCCCCCTACCCTCTTCCCTCTCCCTATGACTCTGGCACTTCTTATCTGTTGTCTATTTTCTCTGACAAATGCCACTGGCTGCCTTGTTACAATGCTACCCTTGAACTGTATTAATCTGTACTCTGTTTGCAATGTCCACATTGTTGTAATGCCTGTCTTGATGTTTCCCATAATTTGTATTTCTCTGATGTGGAACCTTTGTAAAAGAGCCATGGCTCAAAGGTATTTGTAATCCTAGACTTGATAAATAAATAAAAATGTGCACTGCATGATGTGTCCCAGCCTTGTGGCCACACCTGGTCTGTGGCACAGCCTCATCACCCATACACGCTCCCCTCAACATCCTCCATGCCCACAGTGCTGCATGTGTGTGATGGCATCTGTTCGTGTCCACAGATGTGTGGTCCACAGGTGTGTGCTGTATGGCCACACTGCCATGCTGTCCACTGGCGGCAGGGTCATCACTTACTGCCTGGTATGGCTGGGACTGGTGGCAGATGATGGCATCATTGTGATGCCATCGGTTCGCAGCATGCTTCCTCTATGTTTGGCTTTATCTATGTGTCATATTTATTTGTTAGGGTCGCGCAAAACCCTAGCTAAACCCACGCAAATACCGCGCAAAGCCGAAGTGTCGCGCAAAGCTGATTGCCCAGGGTTGGAACATGTTTTCCTGGTAATCACTGCACCACTAAGTGTTGCGCTAAAGAGTCACGCAAAACCACTTTAGCTTAGCGCTAGTCGCTGAATATAGCATTGCACCTGTATTCATGCCAGTTTGCCCTTGCATACATTATAGTTTTGCCCAGAACTAATGCAGTTTGCAGGTGCTATTTGGCCTTTTGAATATAGCAGACCCACGCTAATCCCGCGCTAAACCTGCGCAAATGTTTTTTGCCAGGTGCAAAGTTTTGAATATCTGGCCCTGTATCTCCACATTGCAAACAAAAGAAAACATGGCACCAACACTTCACAATAATAGAACTGTATTATCACTTACAAAAAGGATGGCAGAAGATGTAAAATGCAGTAGCGCCATGCAAGGCAACAATAGCTCAAGACAACAACAGAACGCCCGACCGGTTTCGCGCCAAAAAGCGCCTTCTCAGGGACTCATTCAGAGCTAACAAAGACCCATAATATATAGTGTACAATTTAAAGTGACAGTGCACCCAAACGATACCAAAAAATAACATTATAATAAAGGATCAAAAAGTGTTAGAACGAATATGAAATAGATAAATAAACATGTAAAATACAACAAATTACAGTAATCTATTTTA
Organism: Neoceratodus forsteri; assembly: GCA_016271365.2. NCBI lineage: Eukaryota > Metazoa > Chordata > Ceratodontiformes > Ceratodontidae > Neoceratodus > Neoceratodus forsteri. The sequence goes on along the minus strand of CM028129.1, from coordinate 47,928,287 downwards.
GGGCATAAATCAAAAAATCATCATTAATAAACCATACAATAATACAAAAGATACTATATATATATATTGCATAAATTATAATCAATACCAATGCATTGTATAGAAGAATTGTATATAATAATGACGATGAAGGGACTCCATCCTAAAAGCTGCCTGTATCTCCACACCCACATATCCTACTGAAACAAAACTTGCCACATCAAGAGATCTTTGGATCAAAATTTACATAGAAACATAGAAACATAGAAGCTGACGGCAGATAAGGACCGCAAGGCCCATCCAGTCTGCCCATTTCTTTTTCTACCTTAAAATGTGCCATTGGCCTTTGCTCTGTCAGTGGCCTATCTATTCATAGTCATTTGTATTGCTTCCTTATGCCTATCCCATGCCTGTTTGAAGCCCTGCACTGTATTCATAGCCACCACTTCTTATGGTAAGCCATTCCATGCATCCACCACCCTTTCTGTGAAAAAGAATTTCCTCACGTTCCCTTAATCGGCCTCCTCTAATCTCATGCTGTGTCCTCTTGTCCTGCTATTTTTCTTATATTTAAACGTTAGACTCTTTCACCTTGTTTATGCCCTTAAGATGTTTGAATGCCTCGATCATATCACCTCTCTCCTCATATGTCTTCTGATGCAGTCCCTGCACCATTTTGGTTGCCCTTCTCTGGACTGCCTCAATTTGGTTAATGTCCTTGTGAAGGTGTGGCCTCCAATACTGCACGCAGTACTCCAGATGGAGCCTAACGCCAGTGTCTTGTACAGAGGGTTATTACCTCCTCTTACGACTTGTGATACCCTACTAATACACCTAACACCCCCAGCCTTACTACTGCTTTAGAGGTCTGCTTGGATGATGTTAGGTCATCATGATGATGATGCCCAAGTCTTTTTCTTCCTTTGTGACTGCTAGCAACTGCCCTCCCAGCCTATAGGTGGCTTCAGGGTTTCTCTTCTCCTATGTGCATGATTTTGCACTTCTTTGCATTAAATCCCAGTTGCCACTCTTCTGACCATTCTGCTAGTTTATCCAGATCTCTTCTCATTCTGCCCACCCCATCTGGATCATCTACTCTGTTGCAGATCTTGGTGTCATCTGCAAACAGAAGCCTTACCCTCTAGTCCATCTGCAAGGTCACTAATGAAGATGTTGAAGGACTGGCCCCAGGACTGATCCCTGAGGTACCCCACTTGTGACTTGCATCTCTTCTGACTGTATACCATTACCACCACTCTCTGTTTTCTGCCCGTCACAACCAGTTTGCCACCCAGATGATCAACTTCTGACCCACCCCGAGCCTACCCAGCTTATTTATCAATCTTCTATGTGGAACAGTGTCAAAAGCTTTGCTGAAGTCAAGGTGGCGACATCAACTGCTCCCCTTGGTCCACCACTCTGGTTACCCAGTCAAAGAAATCTATGAGATTAGTTTGACAGGACGTTCCTTTAGTAAACCCATGCTGTCTTGGATCCTGTGCCCTAATGGATTCCAGGTGTTGCACTATCCTTTCCTTAAGGAGGCCTCCATAATCTTAGCCCACTACTGAGGTGAAGACTGACTGGTCTGTAGTTCCCGCCTCCTCCCTGCTACCACTCTTGTGGAGGCGGGATCACATGAACCCTTCTCCAGTCTTCTGGGACCTCTCCTGTGCTCAGAGACTCACTAAACAATTCTGCTAATGGCTCTGCTAGTTCCTCCTTTAGCTCCTTAAGTACCCTGGGATGTATGCCATCAAGTCCCATTGCCTTATCCACCCTGAGCTTAGCAAGCTCTTGTAGGACCCTTTCTTTTGTGAAGGAGTAGTGCTCACCTCCCTCCCCCTGTGTCCATGATGCTGAGCTGTAGCCCTGCCCTACCTTCTCTTCAGTAAATACTGAGCAAAAGTATCTATTTAGGATAGATGCCTTTACAGGGTCCTCCTCCTCACATGCTCCCTTTTCTCCATTAAGCTTAGCAATACCCCCTCTGGACTTTCTCCTTTCACTAATGTATCTATAGAAAGTCTTGTCACCTTCTTTTACTGTTTGTGCTAGTGTTTCCTCAGTTTGGGACTTTGCCTGCCTTACTGCCTTACCTGCTTCCCTTAGGGCAGTTTGGTATGCCTCCCTATTTTCATCCCGCTGTGTTCCCTTATATTTCCTGAAGGCCAGCCATTTGGCTCTGACCTTTTCTGCTACTGTATTTGAGAACCAAAGTGGTTTCCTTCTTCATTTTCACTCTTTTCTGTCTAACACAATGGGATGTTGCTTCAAGTGATTGCATCCCTAATGCTTGCCCACTTTGCCTGTACCCCTCACCTGTGTTTCCTTTTGCCAGGGCTAGCTTAACTCTGTTGGCCATCTTATCAAAGTCAGCTCCTCTAAAGTCCCATATTTTGCCTTGGAATGGGATGATTTAGATGTAGTAGCAAATTGAACCATACCATGTGATGGTCACTGGCCCCAGGTGACCTTCTACCTGGAGATCTGTGATCCCTTCTTTGTTAGTCAGTACTAGATCTAGGATAGCCCTGTCTCTTTGTGGGTTGCTGTACCAGTTGTTTGAGGCCCTCCCCTGCAGGGAATCCACTATGAGTCTAGTTCTGGCAGATGTTCCTGCTGTATTGACCAATCTGTATCCGCATGTTGAAGTCTCCATTATCAGAACCTCCCTTTAGCTGTCATGTTTTGTATATCTTCTAAGAGTAATGTGTCTATGTCCTCCCTCTGGTCTGGGGGCCTGTAGACAACCCCAGTTCTTATGGCTGTCCCATTTCCTGTTTCCAGGGTGACCCACAGTTCTTCTGGCTCCTTATGTGTATTCTGAATTTCTGTAGGTTTGATATTTTCATTAACATACAGGGCCACTCCTCCCCCCCTTTTTGTACCTCGGTCTCATCTGAACAATACATAGCCAGGTACTGAAGTCTCCCAAGTGTGGTTACTGGTAAACCACATCTCACTAATTGCTACTATGTCCAGTTTAGCCTCTGACATTATTGCCTGCAGGTCTGGGATCTTATTTCCCAGGCTGTGAGCATTTGTGTCATGATTTTCCATTGGCCAGATTTTGGTGTGTTAGTTGTTGGGTGAAGTTTGGCATTACCCTGTGCATCGTGTGGGAGACAAACCTTTTTCTTACCTGGTGATGCAAATGAGCGGCAAACATGCTGAATTCCTGTTTGACCACTAACTGAGGGGAGGGTGTTCTTCCCATTCGACGTATGGGGTGCTGCACCTCTCCCATTTCGTTAGTTTAAATATTCTGCAAAGATGTCAAACTTGCCCCAATGCACTGACTCTCTTTAGTCAGATGCAGTCCATCAAATTTAAAGAACTTTCGCTCCCAGAACTGTTGCCAGTTCCCTACAAATCTGTGTTCTTTTTCCTGGCACCAGCCCTTGAGCCACGTGTTTAGCTCCCCTATCTCCCCTTCTCTGACCTTCCGTCCATCTGCTCCCCTCTCCCAGACTGGCAGGATCTCAGAGAAGGAGATGCCGGACGAAATAGATTATAGTTTGTCACCCATGCAAATATCTTAAATTGTTGTGAAGTTATTAAAGTACAACATTTTGAGTTTAACATAGAAGTGACCATTGAACTCTAACTATAGAAGCACGACTGTGCTCTCATTTTTTTTATATATATATATATATATATAGTATATATATATATATATATATATATATATACACACATATATATATATATATATATATATATATATATATATATATATATACTGTATATATATATATATATATATATATACACACACATATACACATATACACACACACCATAAAACATATCTATCTTTCTATCTATCTATCTATCTATCTATCTATCTATCTATCTATCTATCTATCTATCTATCTATCTATCTATCTATCTATCTATATTATAGTGGCACTGTAGTGCCACTATAGTTAGGGCTGAGTACCCTATTTAATGTTAAAGTGTGAAAATGTGCATCTTAATAACTTTGACAGTGTATGATGGATTTGCCTGACATTTGGCAGGCACAGGACGGTACCCCAGATCTCTGGATCTGCCAAGTTTCATAATGGTCAGATTTATGGTTGTGGAGTTATAAAGCGACATTCCATAGCGCATTTACACTTTTTTATGCATTTTTTGCTCACACCTACAGGTCACACAGTTTGGGTGACTGGTCCAAGAACTTCACGGAACATGTGAGCAGGGTCCCCAAAGTGCCTTTTGAAGATTTCATGAAAAAAATTTGGAACCCTCTAGGGACACAATTCTTTTTGTGTTCACCTAGTCGGACCCTAAGGATGCTAGCCATGTCTTTTCTGGGGGGTTAAACACCCCAGAAATATGTTTTTGAAATGTTTGTAAACTATAGTGTCACAAAGTAGTGTCGCACTCGTGACACTTTCATGATTTTTTTTGCCAACGTGTCGTGATTTGCAACACTACTTTGCAACACTATGGCCAAAATAACAGGAATTCTTTGCCACCCTGCTGCAAAAGAACAGTTTAGTCTTTGGGGCTGAAATTTTGAGGGAAGAAAGCTAACATCCAACAGATGTGCCTTTTGGTGGTTTGATGCCAAAATAATACAGGGATGCAAAGTTACGGAGCTCCGAAATTGATGCTTTTTCCCATAAACTAACATTACTGCATTCGCTTCGCCTTTCGGGGCCCGTATCTCGGAAACACTTCTAGATACGGACTTTTCGACAGAAAAATGCTTAGCCCCCTACAAAACTAGTCAGAAAAGTCATCATTTATATGAAATTTTCATTGTTTTTCTGCGTCTTACGGTTCCTGAGATATAAGCAATTTAGTATTCAAAGTGCTCATTTTCTGCTCCGAGGCCCATTGTTATGCATACATTCTTTGTATTCTCTGTATTTCTCTATGCAGCTGTTGGTGAAAAAAGGGTGTGCGCTTTCATTACTGTCACAGTTAGCATTCCCACTTGCGTTTACATAACCATTTGCGTTACCGTTCCCATCTACGCCACCGTGTGCGTTACCCTTTGCGTTTTCATTTGCGCTTGAATTTGCATTACTATTACCATTTGCTTTTCCATTACTGTTTCTGTTTGCATTTCATTTTTCATTACCGTGTGCATTACCATTTGTGTTTGAGTACGTGCTTCCGTTTGCATTTCCTTTGGCTTCATTGTTGCTGTTACCGTTAGCATTTGCGTTTCCTATTGCGGTACCATGACCATGCATGTTACCATTTGCTTTTCCATACGCGCTTACATTTCTGTTTCCATTTGCATTACCATTCCCGTCTATGCCACCATGTGCATTACCCTTTGCATTTTCATTTGCGCTTGCGTTTGTGTTACTGTTAACATTTGCCTTCCCATTACTGTTTTTGTTTGTGTTTCATTTTGCGTCACCGTGTGCATTACCATTTGCATACACACTTCTATTTGCATTTCCTTTGGCGTCGTTGTTGCTGTTACCATTAGCATTTACATTTCCTATTGCAGTATCATGATTGTGCACGTTACCATTTGCATTTCAGTATGTGCTTGCATTTGTGCTTCCATTTGCATTACCATTCCCCTCTATGCCGCCTTGTGTGTTACCCTTTGTGTTTTCCTTTGCACTTTTGTTTGTGTTACTGTTACCATTTGCATTTCTATTACTGTTTCTGTTTGTGTTTCATTTTGCATCACCATGTGCATTACCATTTGCGTTTGCGTACGTGTTTCCGTTTGCATTTCCTTTGGTGTCATCGTTGCTGTTACCGTTAGCATTTGTGTTTCCTATTGCAGTACCATGACCGTGCACATTACCATTTGTGTTTCTGTATACACTTACATTTGCATTTCCACTTTGCATTACCATTCCCATGTACACCACCTTGTGCATTACCCTTTTGTGTTTTTGTTGGCGCTTTCATTTGTGTTACTTTTAACATTTGCATTCCCATTACTGGTTTTGTTTGCATTTCATTTTGCATCACTATGTGCTTTACCATTTGCATTTGCATACGCGCTTCCATTTGCATTTCCTTTGGCATCATTATTGCTGTTACCATTAACATTGCGTTTCTATTCTGATACCTATGACAAGTGCACGGCCTGACTGCATTTCCATTTGCTTTACCATTCCGTCTACGCACCTTGTGCATTACTCTTTGCATTTTCATTTGCACTTGCATTTGCATAACTGTTAACATTTGCACTTCCATTACTGTTTTTGTTTGCATTTCCTTTTGCGTTACCATGTGCATTTCCATTTGTGTTTGCGTATGCGCTTCCGTTTGCATTTCTGTTTGTGTTTCATTTGGTGTCATCGTTGCTGTTACCATAACTGTCTGCATTTCCAATTACATTGCCATGCCCATGTGCATTATGGTTTGTGTTTCTGTATGAGCTTGCTTTTGCATTTCTTTTTCATTAACTTTTGCACTTGTGTTTGTATAACCATTTGCGTTATCGTTTACGTTTGTGTCACCATGTGAGGATTCTCAAACAGAAGGAAAATTCATGGCAAAAAAATCCATTTAATGCATCAGTTAGGGTTGTTCCACAGTGCCAAAAGTGAGGAAATTCGATCTTAGGGTTCCCACCCCCCCTTGCACCCCATCCTCCCCCACCAACAAGCATCGGGGTGTGCGTTGGGGTCCTCAGTCCTAACTCTCACCTCATTCTCCTATACTGCACCACCTCAGTTTGTTTGCACATGGGATGGAGTGAGAGGACCAATGACCCAACGTACACCCCAATGCCTGTTGGTGGGGGCGGGGTGGGGGTGGGGTAAGGGTGGGAACCCCAACATTGAATTCTCACTTTGTCTACTGTGGAATAACCCAAACTGATGTATTAAATGGATTTTTTTGCCATGAATATATATATATATATATATATATAGATAGATACTGACATACATACATATATATAGGCATGGTCACACCCCTATAGTTAGGGTACAATGGTCACTGCTGTGTTAAACTCAGCATTTTGCACTTCAATAACTTTGCACCCATTCCACTGATTCACATGACAGTTTGCATGCACCATCAGGGCAAAGGCTCTCTGGATGTGGCAAGTCTCATTGCAGTCAGATGTGTGAGTGTGGAGATGTAGAGTATCAAAAAAAGGGAAAGTTACCATTTTTGTGTAAATTTTTTGTCGCACTGTTTCTCAGGAACCGTGTAGAGTTGTGCTTTGAAATTTGTAGGGTATATAGGTCTTCATCACAGATGTGCTTTTTGAAGGTTTGGTGAAAAATATCAATCCATTCAAAAGTTAGTAAATTTCAAGTTTCCCACTATTTCCTATTTGAAAAGTTATATGTCCTGTTCAAAAAAACTTATTTTACTGTGAATGTGATATTTTGTGCCAAATGCAGAATCTTTTTCTGTGCTGCCGCCATCTTGTTTTCAGTTAGCGAGGCAAAGAAAGCTAAATTCTTTTAAAAACTGGGCTGCTTAGTGAACACCAACAGTTGTGTTTACCTAATCGGGAACTGAGGAATCTGATTCTGGGACCAGTATGCCCCGCAAATGGGCAGAAATATATATTTTTTTATCTGTGGAGTTTTTACTGCTGCAAATTGCGGCATTATTTTTGTGAAACAAGGGGTGTTTTGCTGCAAATTGTGGCAAAAGGATTCAGTGTTTTGCAAAACACTGTTCCTTTTGCTACAGTTTGTGGCACAACATTTTATACATGTCTGTTTCTTCAAGAAATGTACTTGATAGCATCATAATTCAGTGTGTGAGTTTCAGATACAGGAATGTAATACGTAAAGATATCTGGCAGGAAATGTTGGTTAATTTTGTTTCAGTGACACATGTTAACATTTCTCTTTGAGATGAGAAGGGGGTTATGGAATTATTAAAGTTGCCTGATTAAAAAAATGTGTTTAGTGGTGGTATAGCCAAGACGCTTCACAACATTTAACATACATAATTTAAAACTTGCATAATCTTTCAGTATTAGAAGTCTGCAACTGTGGCTACTCTTACTAGGATTTACACTAATGTATCAGATTTTTCACTAAAAAATACATTTTATAAAGGGCACAATTGGTTTTATGTGCATCCTCTTTTTGTTTAAATATACCAACTCCCAGCAAAGCCAAGATGAGGTAATGTGGGGGTTAAAAAATAGTGTTGCACTTTAGAACAGAACTCCTTATCCTGCTTGAAGTTTCAAGTATAAGGTGAGTGGGGAAATATAATTAATTCTTTATCTATGTATGCACATATAGATAATATATTTGTGTATGAGATACCGTGATGGATATCAAGATAAATTCTGTAGAAAGATAAAACAGGTAACTAGCTATATATCATACCAGTGGTAAATAAATAAAGTTATTTTCAGAAAATTCTTTATGTTTACTTCGAACAGGTTACTACACTTAGTATATGCCATTTTTATTTAGAATCTGCAAGAAGAATTTAGCGTACAATGGGTCAGATAAAGCTTCTTCAATGGAAAGGTAGTTTAAATTAAAACATATATCCACACACTAGTGGTAGGACCTTTATAACTAAGTGTCATAAGTGGTTTCATACCAACCACTAGTGTACATAAATGGCATGCTGCAGAATACAGATGGATAGATAGATAAACAGACTGATCAATCAACAGATAGATAGATAGATAGATAGATAGATAGATAGATAGATAGATACCGTAGAAAGATACAACAGATAGAAAAATAAAAGAAGATAGAAACTACAGATAGATCTCAAAATGGTCTATGCTGTTAGTGTCTTACAGTTGCTTTCAAGTAAAAAAATATATAGTTTAGAGTGCCATATTTGGGAAGGAAAAGTACTGTTATGTAAGAATTTACCATAAAAGTAGATCTTTGAGAGGAGCTCTTGCAGCAGGCAATAACAGTAACGACTGAGCCACTAGGCACTTGGACCACACAGAAAACTTCTAGAAATCACTATACAGTGGGAGACTGCCCCCGACATCAGCATGCCAGCATCCGTCCTATGGTATAAAAAGGGGCAGTCCCCTAGCCCATCTTCAGTTCTCCCACCAGAGACCCCAGTGTATACAGAAATTGGAGAACTGAGGAGGTTCCTCTTAAATGAGGAAAGCAGAGAAGCTGCAATGGAGAAACAGCAGTCAGGTGGAAGGAGGGAGGAAATACAGTGCCTGCTCCAAGAGCTCCTCTTGAAGATCTACTTTTACAGTAAGTTCTTACTTAACTGTACTATCTTACTTTTAGGGTGCTCTTGCAGCAGGCAGTAACCATGAGGACTCAATCCCAAGCAGTATAGGAATAGACTCAGTCAAGTGGGAAGAAGACAACAGCAGTCATAGGGAACTTTATTACAGGAGGCCCTGGAGGACTGCATGTCTGAAACCAGCTCTATGCTTGGAGACAATGTCCAAACTGTAAGGCCTAATGAAAGTATGGATTGAACTCTAAGTGGCGGCTGAGCAAATATCTGTGGCCCAGGCAGCCATACCCCTGGTAGAATGACCTTTGACATTGACCTGGCAAAGGCTTGTCATACTTGCAGTAGCAATACACCAGACAATTAACTAGCCACTTAAATAAACACTGTTTGGAATCGGCAACCCCTTCTTTCCTGGGGGCAGATGAAATAAACAACTGGTTGGATTTTCTGATAGTGCAGGTACAGTCCAAATAGAAAGAGCACCCAATGAACAACTAGAGTATGGAGTAAAGCCCCCCCTCCCAATTAGAATACTCATGAAAATAAACAGGCAGGTGGATGGATTGATTTAAAGTAAACTTAGATACCATCTTACACAAAAACTTCGGATTGGTCCACAAAGATACCCTGTGTTTGTGGAAAACCAAGTAAGGCTCTTTATACATCAGAGCCCAAAGCTTGGAAATTCTCCAAGCTGAAGTAACAGCAACTAAAAATAATGCTTTCCACAACAGAAAGCATAGCTTGCAGCTTGCGGCAGGTTCAAAAGAAGGAAGAGTGAGCATCTCCCAAATAAACAAAAAATCCCATGGCGGGACTGGGTCCCTAATGCGAGGTTTCAAATGAAGAATGCCCCACAAGAAGGTGCAGGAAAGGTCCAGTCGGGCAATATTTTTGCAATCAATAGGTACATGCTACACAAAAGTGGTGGAAAGGTGTACCTTGATAGGGGAGTAACTCAGATCGGAGTCTGAAAGGGAAAGGAGGTACTCCAGGAAGAGATTCACCAGACAGGTGAAGGGATCCAAATGCCGGGCAGTAGCCCAGATGGAGAACTGCTTCCACTTCATGGCACAGTGGCTCTGGTGGAAGGCTTCCTAGTGGCCACTAGAACATCTGCCACCCTAGAGGAATCCCCAAAGCGTGCGATGGCTCAGTCTGAATGAACCACTTGTGGAGCTGAAAAGACTTGAGGTCTTGGTGAATCAGAATGCCCTGCTCTTGGGAGAGCAGGTTGCAGTAAAGTGGCAGGGGAAGTGGAGGTTTCACTGCTAGTTGTTGCAACAATGGGAACCATATCTGGCGTGGCCAGTAGAGAGCTATCAGAATCATATCTACCCTCTCTGATTGCAGCTTGAAAGAACTCTCTGCAGGAGTACATAAACCTCCCTGTCCAAGAAAGAGACAACTCTTGAGGTGTAAGAACATAAGAATTTGCTGGCAGAAGGAGACTGTGTGGTCCATCTAGTCTGCTGGGTTTTCTACCCCACACTATCAATTTATCTTGCTGAGATGAATATACGGTCTATCCCATGCCTGCTTGTATTCACTAACCATCTTGGCTGCCACTACTTCCAGTGGCAAGTTGTTCAAGGGGTCCACCATCCTAACATTTGTTTTGAATTTACCTCCCACCAGGTGCATGTTGTGTCCTCTAGTATGTGCAGCCCTGTTTTTCTGGAAGAGGTTCCTGGTTTGTACTGTGTTGATCCCTTTAACAAATTTAAGTGTCTCAATCACATCTACTTTGTTCCTCCTCTGTGTGAGGGAGAATAAATGTAGCTGGCTGAGCCTAGCTTCATGTTTCATGTTGCAGACCCTGCACCATTTTGGTAGCACATCTCTGTACATTTTTCAGATGGTCTGTGTCCTTTTTCAGATAAGGTGTCCAGAACCTGCACACAGTACTCTAAGTGAGGTCTCACCAGGGATCTGTACAGCAGAAGGATTACATCACACTTCCTACTGGTAATACTGCTATCAATACATCCAAGAATGTTGCTTGCCTTTAGTACCACTTTTTAACATTGTGTCCCTACCTTTAAATCATTTGAGATCATGTCACCAAGATCCCATTTCAGCTTTCTTTCTTCTAGTAGCTGCCCCTCCAGGACAATACTTCATGCATGGGCTCCTTCTACTCAAGTGCATGACTTTACATTTTCTGGCATTGAATCTCAGCTGCCAGTTCCTGAACCATTCCTCTAGTATCCTGTGATCTGCCTCCATTTCTGTGATCCCTTCCTGTGTGTCCACCCTGTTTCAGAGTTTTGTATCATCTGCAAAGAGGCAGACTTTCCCTTTTAGGGCTTTTCTGAAATTCTAGAGTATGCTCTCTTCCTACAAGTTGAAGCACCCACTGATCTGAGGAGATCCTGCACCATCTGTCCAGGTAAAGGGAGAAGCAACCCCCCACCACCTCCCACAACATTTCTGCCTGGAGAGGGGGTCATGTAACTAGTCTTGCTGAAGAACCTGGGATGGGCAGTGTGGCAGGAGAGGCCTTAGGTGCTCTAGGGGCTGAGGCTTCTGTCACCTGGGAGGTGGCCTCGGGTTTGAAGGCTCCTCTGAGTTGTTGGCCCTGAGACTGCTGATGTTAGTTCCTCTGAAAGGGCTGATGCTGGTGGCATTTTGTCTGTAAGTGGTACAATGAGTGTACTGACTTTAGGGCCTGGCCAGATTCCTGTAGGTGGGAGATAATATTTTGATCATCCTCCCCAAAGAGAACCGACACCCTAAAGGGACCATCAAGGATTTCGACCTGCACATCAGAGACAAAGTCTGAAATCCTAAACCAGAAACAGTGGCAAACATAGACACCAGTGGCCACCGCCCATCCAGCTACTTCTGCAGTATTGTAGGGCGCCCTCAGGACATGATTGTAGACATCTGACCCAACTTCAGGAGCTGGGTCAACTGAGACTTAGTAGGGCTCTCTGGTTGGGTTTGCACTAATTCCAGAGCTTTGTCCCGCAGGGTATTCTGATATTGAACCATGTGGGCTAGGAAGTAGCTGAGGCATAGACCTTCTTTCCTAAGAAATCCACCTAGTGAGAGTCCTTATCTGGAAGATGCATGCAGAGCTATCTGGGCTTCTTAGTATGGTCATGAGCAACATTCATGACCACCATGTCAGCAACTGGATGATCCCCATAAAAGGGCTTGTCCCTAGGGGCATAATAAAGTTTGTCTCCCTTTTCAGGTAAGGCCGAGGTGGAAGATGGGTGATTCCAAGTGGCTCTTTGGACATCTTCAAAAGAGTCAATAAGTGGAAGAATAACCATAGGCAGAGTGTCCTTCTTACGGAGGAAGTTTGCCAGGTGTCAGCATTCTGGGTCCAGTTCCTCTGAGTCCCAGCCCATGAGGGACTGAATGTGCCTCATGATGTCCAGGAAAGTTGGATCATAAGGATGGGATCTGGGAATATCCCTGGGTTCCTCAACCTCTGAGGGTGACCTGGAATCCTCGGAGTCCTCTGAGGAAGAGAAGGAGGAATCTCTCCCAGACAGATCAGGGTCCAGGACTGGCACCAGTGGATGGCGGTCCTTCTTACATTCAGTCCTCTTTGTCACCAGGATACTAAGGAATGGTAGGGCAAACCCAATTTGGTGAAGGATCCCTTGGTGGTGGGGTAAGAGGCTTCCTTCAGGGATCCTTGTTCTACATGAAATCCCACCGAGCTGTAAATAAGGTGCTGTAATTCATAGGAGGTTAGGGAGGGAGGTGGCACCAGTTGTGGAAGTGTTGGATCCCCCGGTGTCAGTCTCAGAGGTTTTGTATGTTCTGGTGTCGGTCCTTGGGGAACCAGGTGACCATACAATGGCCCTTGTGGTGATGGGCTTGCTGGCGTTGGTCTCAAAAGGCCCTGTGTCAGTTCAGCAGGTATCAGCTGCAGCCACCTGAAGGAGCATCCAGCACTTGCTGGGGCTTAGTCAATGACAGTGAGTGTGTCACCGGGCTCAAAGCAGGGGTCGCCAGTGCATGCGTGTAGGCAGGCATACTCCAAGCACTCCATGGTGTGCAATTTTATTTAAGGTGGGGTAGCAAATAGGCTCTGAGCTGCTTCCTTTTTCCATGAAAACTAACAAAGAAAATACTGAATCTTTCTCTAATTTTATTCATAGGAGTCAAAACTAGAAGTACTGGTTACTAATACTCTCTTTACATGAAAGGACAATACAACTTTACAGGTTCTGGGCTGGTATGTGGGTGCCTTATGGAACAATGCATGGCATTTGTATTTACCCATGCATGGCAACAACCACTGTCATGAGATACAAAGGTTGTATTTACTGTGCCAAATGAAGCAACAAACACAGTCCTGGTGTACATTTGTATATTGTCTGGCTACACCCCGAAGGGGGGTAACTCACCCTAACAAGGGGTAGCAGTGAGTCTACATGGTGTGCAGATCTGAAATCCATGGCTACACCCCTGGGCCAGTGACAACTTAAGAGAAGGAAAATGACCCCAGTCAGGTGAAGCAGCCAGCACAGGTGTGGCCTGTTTAGGGAAGGAAACTCCTGCCTGAGACAAAGGCGTCGCCCATGAAGGAGATGCAAGTGCATGCTCTGGGCATCACTTAGGGACTTTGGCTCCAGAATTCAGGACCAACATAGGCAACACCAAGACCATAGGGGCAGTGGGACGAGACCTGCTATCTGAAGAGCTGGTTGGCCACCTGGCTCAGAACCTGTTGGGAGAAGAGGCCTGAGCTTCAGGGGCTTTGGGGCTGGAGTTGACATCCAAAGCCCGGAAGGGCCTTTGCACAAAATAGTGATGAGGGTGGGAGGTGAGGACATGGGCAACCTGGAAGGAGTGAGGGTTGCCAGTGAAAGAGGGATCTATCTCTCATGGGAGGAAGATTCAAACATGGCCACCAACTTGTGCAGTGACCTGGAGTGAGAAGCTGATTGAGGCTGATCCCTATCCTTGTCCCAGTGCTTGTGCTTCCCACTTGACTTCTTCTCTTTGTGGGAGGAAGAGGTCAATGCCCCAGAGGCTGGGGAGAAAGCAGAGCTTTTGCCCTGGAGCTCCTTCTCCATCATCACTAACTTCTGTTGCAGAAGGAGAGCCTGGAGGGTCTTCAAGCGGTGTCTCTGTGTAGCCTGGTTGAGCTCCTAGCAGTGCTGGCAGGGCCTCAGTGTCATGCTTAGGTCCTAGACAGAGCATGTACGAGGAGTGGCTGTCCTAAGAGGTGATCTGCTTTGCCACAGACACACTTTGTTCACTGGTCTGAAGACATTACTGGAGAAGAAGACATGCACAAACTCTAAGAAAATCAATTAAGAAAGATTGAAATATGAAAATAACAAATGACTGTTGAAACACAATAAAAATGGTGGTCGACTAGAAGCAGGAATCTGTGGAGGTCCAATATGCATGGGTTGATGAGGACAAAAGAACTGAATATGGGCTGGGGATCCCTGTTTTGTATCATAGGTCAGACGTTGGTGTGCCGATGCTGGGGGCAGTCTTCCTCTGTTTATTGCTAGCTAGAAGTTTTCTATTTGGTCCTTGTGCCTGGTGGCTCAGTCCTTATGGTTATTGTCTGCTGCAAGAGCCCCCAAAGTAAGATCCTCTGTTGCTTGTTCATTGGATACTCTGTTCTTGGTTGAAATCCTCACCCCTAGCAATTAAAACAATTAGAGATCAGAATGAAGTTGAGATTTCCTTTCTCTTTCTCCATTTGACAGACGTATCCCTATTGATTGTTGCTGTGTGGAATTTTCAAATTCCGGTGGAACTAAATTCCACGAAATATTCAAAATTCCATTGAAATTCCACCAGAACCAGAATGGCAGAATTCCATAGCATAAAACAGTTGTGGAATGATGTTATGTGGAAAAATTACTGTTCAGTGGAATAATATTCTACAGATCTCAAAATATTCTGTGGAAATTGTTGTGAAATAATTTTCCGCGCAAAAAATACTGTTCTCCACCGATCACAGTAGGCAGAATTCCATATGTGAAAAGGCAAAATTCCAGCAGAAATTCCAGCGGCAGAATGGTCATTCTGCATTAATTCTGCCGGCGGAATTCCGCATTCTGCACAGCACTACTATTGATCTCCCTGTCTCCCTCTGTCTCTCTGCACTCTGTCTCTATCTAATCCTCATTTTTCTGATCTCCAAAGCCACCACATTGCCTCTGCAAAACAAATGCTTTTAAAAAGAAAGAAATGAACATGAAAAGATTGTTTGAGCAACTGTAATCAAAACTTCAGGAAGTAGCTCCCATGGTAAGTCAACTGTTCAGGCAGTAATGATATATTTATATACATGTCTACATAGTAATAGAGTAACTTAGTAATGTTAAGTTCGAAAGGGGCTCTAGGACAGTCCCTATATCTGTGTAGAAGTGATCCAGGCAAGCCAACTCTGAATATGTTTCTACTCCTTCTTATCTGATGCTTTGTGCTGACAGTACATGTAATTAAGGCATGCTCAAGATTTGGAACCTAAACCCAGGCCACTGGAACACAGTCTTGGTACTCTATCAACTAAATTATCTGACTGACTTATTGCAGCTAAGCCCCCAGTCATTTTCCTTCTCAGATTGCAAATGTTCTGGCAGTTAACAGCTTAGACTACACCTGTTACTTCATGACACACTGCAGAGTATCCGAAACACATGTTGTAATGAGATAGAAATAATGTGACCCAGCTGGGAATTGAACCCAGGTCCCATACAAGGCCAACTTGTTACCCTGAGCCTTCATGAGTTAAAGATAAAATGGTGGTGCAAGTCATGTGCTTTGCTGCTTGTTTTCAATTAGTCAGCACACTTGAGCATTTTATACAGATTTTAGATGCATTAACATTGATGAGGCAGAAACATAGACTTTTATAATGAATGCCTTGGGACAATATAGCTTTAAAGTTAAAATGAGATAGGAAAGAACACAAGGAAAAGTTTTCCAAGTCAAAGTGTTTTCAAGAAAATATCAAACAAACAACCCTTTATGAGAAAAGGGGGCAGCAGCTGCCATAACTGTCAGGCAGGAGACAGGGGCATAATGATGCCATATAGTATTTCTAGTTTAGCACATACATGTATTTTTACACAGAAACCCTCAAAGCACTGACATTTTTGAGTTCATACAGTACATGTTCCTGAAATAGTAGAGTGCAGCAGACACCTGTTTGTCAATCTGACATAAAAAAAATGTTCTCACATGAACCTATTTATGTAGGCTACATCAAAGACAAACTTCTTCTATGAATTAAAAAAAATAGATTTATTTTATGTCCATTAAACAACCCTGTGTTATATAGCCAGCAAACAATGCAGAGTTTTGATGAGAAAGATTTGACAGATGTGATGCAGACAAGGTGATTTCTCACAAACAGTCATACCACTTCAGTTCAGCACTGAAACTCAAATGATCAACTTTTTATAAGAACAGAATGATAAATTTTAAGCTAATCTATCTAAACACAAACCAAATGGGTTAGTAAAACACTTGGAGGGGAAAATAATTAGCTCTACAGACTGCTCTGACTGGGAAGTGCAACAGCTTCTTCAGCCAATCAGCGACTTAACTGCTGAAGCAGCAGGCTAGGCCAAAATGATGTAATTTCTCTGCAGGCCTCACTGATAGGGACAGAAAAAACTTCACTGTTTTCAGTTACTGCAGAGGACTTTAACAAATGCTGATTTAAAGAAAACCACTAAACCAAACAGCATGAACATTTAAGGAAACACTAATCATGACACAGGTACTTGAATTCAAGTGAATTCAAGCTTTTATTAAAAATATTCATTTGATCTTTAAGTGACTTTTTCAATGGTCACATAGTGAGTAAGTAACTGCAGTGGGATATGAACCTGGGACCTCCGTCTACCTAAGTTAGTGCCATATAACCACTCAATCAGCCTCCAATTTTAGTGTAGACAATGTCATTTCCAATTTATTGTCCCAGAACATTTGAGAAGTTTCCAGGCTAATTACTGTATCATATGGACATATATTGCATAGATACATAGACAGTGTTGGCATATAAAGGCCTACGGTCCACCCAGTCTGCCTATTTGAACTTGTAAGTTCACTTTATGTTTTCCTAGAAGTCTGTTGCCCCTCATCCCTGACCGCCAGAATTTCTTGATGTCTTACCAATGCATTCTTAAATCCCGTGATTGTTTCAGCCCCCTCCACTTCCTCTGGCAGGGTGTTTCACTTGCCCACTACCCGTTCTGTAAAGAAATTCTTTCTCACATTTCCTCTGAATCATCCTCCCTACAACTTCATGCCATGCCCTCTAGTCCTGAAACATCTTTTTTGCTTAAAAATAGTGTATTCCTGCACCTTGTTCCTCCCTGTAAGATACGTGTATGTCTCTATCATATCCCCTTTCTTCCTCCACTCCACCAGGGAGTACATATTCAAGTCCTTCAACCTGTCCTCCTAGAACTTGTGATG
The DNA here is from genome assembly GCA_016271365.2 of Neoceratodus forsteri. Taxonomy (NCBI): domain Eukaryota; kingdom Metazoa; phylum Chordata; order Ceratodontiformes; family Ceratodontidae; genus Neoceratodus; species Neoceratodus forsteri. The sequence goes on along the minus strand of CM028129.1, from coordinate 47,910,734 downwards.
TAATCCATGTACCATCTTTGTTGCCCTCCCCTGAACCTTCTCTACCCTGTCTATGTTCTTACATAGGTAAGGTCTCCAGAACTGTACACTGCTCTCCAGGTGGGGCCTCACTAGTGTCTTGTATAGTGGAATTATGACCTCCCTTTTCCTGCTGGTGATGCCCCTGCCTATGCATCCCAGCATCCTATTTGCTTTACATAGATACATAGACAGTGTCAGCAGATAAGGGCCTATGGCCCACCCAGTCTGCCCATTTAAGTTTGTAAGTTCAGTTTATGTTTTCCAGGAAGTCTGTTGCCCCTTACGTCTGACCTCCAGAATTCCTTTATGTCTATCCCATGCATTCTTAAATCCCGTGATTGTTTCAGCCCCCACCACTTCCTCTGGCAAGGTGTTCCACTTGTCCACCACCCGTTCTGTGAAGAAATTCTTCCTCACGTTTCCTCTGAATCGTCCTCCCTCCAACTTCATCCCATGCCCTCTAGTCCTGGAACATCTTTTTCGCTTAAAAATAGTGCATTCCTGCACCCTGTTCCTCCCTGTAAGATACTTGTATTTCTCTATCATATCCCCTCTCTCCCTCCTCTCCTCCAGGGAGTACATGTTCAGTGCCTTCAACCTGTCCTCATAGGACTTGTGATGCAATCCATGCACCATCTTTGTTGCCCTCCTCTGAACCTTCTCTACCCTGTCTATGTCCTTACGTAGGTAAGGTCTCCAGAACTGAACAGTGTACTCCAGGTGCGGCCTCACTAGTGTCTTGTATAGTGGAATTATGACCTCCCTTTTCCTGCTGGTGATGCCCCTGCCTATGCATCCCAGCATCCCTATTTGCTTTACCTGCTGCCTTGTCACACTGTTTCTACCTTGAGGGTCATCAGAGATGATAACCCCAAGATCCCTTTCCTGCTTGGTGCATGATATATCCTCACCCCCCAACTGATATATTGTGCCAGGGTTTTTGTGCCCCATATGCATTATCTTGCACTTCTTTGCATTGAATTTCAACTGCTAAACCCCTGACCATTCTTCAAGTTTCTGCAGGTCCCTTCTCATTCTGTCTACACCCTCTGGTGTGTCCACTCTGTTACAGAGCTTTGTGTCATCAGTGAACAGGGACATTCTGCTTTCTAGGTCCAGTGCAATGTCACTGATGAAGACGTCAAATAGGACCGTTTCCAGCACTGATCTCTGTGGTACCCTACTGGTTACACTTCCCTCTGTGGAGTGACAGCTATTTACCACCACCCTCTGTGTCCTGCCTCCCAGCCAGTTACCTACCCACCACACTACTGTCCTGCCCACACCCATATTCCCCAATTTGTGTAACAGCCTTCTATGTGGCACAGTGTCAGAGGCCTTGCTGAAGTCCAGAGAGGCCATGTCCACTGCCCTTCCCTGATCACCTCCCTAGTCACCCAGTCAAAAAATTCAATGAGGTTGGTCTGACATGACCACTCACTGGTGAAGCCATGCTGCCTTGAGTCCTGTAGTCCGTTGACAACCAGATGTTCTACCAATCTCTCCTTCAGTAGTGCTTCCATTATCTTCCCCACTACTGAGGTGAGGCTGACTGGTTTGTAGTTTCCTGCTTCCTCTTTGTTCTCACTTTTGTATTAGGGGACTACATCTGCTGTCCTCCAGTCTTTGGATACCTCCCCTGTTTCAAGTGATCGGCTAAACAGGATTGCCAGATGTTCAGTCACCACCTCTCTTAGTTCTTTAAGGACCCTGGGGTGCACCCTATCTGGCCCCATTGCTTTATCAACTCTTATTCCTTCCAGTTCCTTCAGGACCCTTTCTCATGTAAGGGGACTTGTGTCCATTTCTGCATCATTCCAACCCCTTGCACTCCCTTCAGGCCCATCACCCTCCTCTTCATCAGTAAAGACTGAGCAGAAATACCTGTTCAATAAGTCAGCTTTACTGTTGTCATCCTCCACACGGCCTCCATCCTCCCTCTTCAGTCTCACTATCCCTCCCTTTGCCTTTCTTTTTACACTTATGTACCTGTAAAATGTTTTGTTTCCTCTACCCACGGATTTTGCAATGTGCTCTTCTGTCTGAGCTTTGGCTTCCCTTACTGACCTCCCTGCCTCCCTTTGCTTCTCCTGGTACTTCTCCCTATCCCCTTCTGCCTGTGTCTTTTTGTATTGCCTGAATGCAATCTTTTTGGCTTTCACTTTCTCTGCCACCTCCTTGGAAAACCATAATGGCCTCCTCTTCCTTTTCCCCATACTAACCAGCTTAATGCATAATTCTGTTGCTCTTGTAATCCCCATTTTAAATACTGCTCACTGTTCCTCAACCTCTGATTCCTATACAATTCCCCATAATGCCTCTTTCAAGCATCTCCCCATTTTCCCAAAGTCTGCCCCCCTAAAATCCAGGATACTTGTTTTTGTATGGTTTGTTTTTGCTCCTTCTATGATTTTAAACCACAATGACTGGTGGTCACTGTTTCCCAGGTGCTCCCCACTGTTACCCCCATCACACTGTCCCTGTTTGTGAGCACAAGGTCCAGTATTGCCTTCTGCCGAGTTGGTTCCATGACCAGTTGTGTGAGAAAGGCACCTTGAAGGGAGTCCGGGATAAATCTGCTCCTGGTTGATGCTGCTGCTACTGGGATGCTTCAGTCCATGTCTGGAATATTGAGGTCTCCAACCAGCACTACCTCACCCTTGTCTGCCATCCTTTTAATGGCTAGCATCAGCTCCCTATATGTTTTTTCCTCCTGGGCTGGTGGTCTATAGACCACACCTATGTGGATTGCTGGCCCCATTTTTCTTTCCAGCTTAACCCACAGTATCTGTCCCCCATTTTGTTCCTCCTGGATCTCTGTGGCCTTTATGTCATCTTTCACATAAAGCGCCACTCCTCCTCCTCTTCCTCCTCCCCCCTTCCTACCTGCCCTGACTCTTCTGAATATGTTGTAGTCAGGTGTGGCCATCTCCCAGTCATGGTTATCATTACACCAGGTTTCTGTGATGGCCACAATGTCCAGGTCCGACAGCACCATAACAGCCTCCAGGTCCTCCAGCTTGTTGCTAAGGCTCCTGGCACTGGCACACATGGCTTTCCATGATTTGAACTCCCTAGATGATTTAGCTGTTCTACTCCAGTCCCTTCCCTGGTTGTCCTTTATCCCTGGTTCCCCCTGCTGTCTGCCTTTCTGTTGAATTTTGCCCCTTTTCTGTCTATGCACCTCTTGGATGCTTACCTCCATCTTTTGCACACTGCTTTATAGAGATATTCACTACTCCCATTCACTGGTTCCACTGCTAGCTGTGGGGGGTGTGAAATTAGGTACCCTACTTGCTGGCTTGCCACCCCCCTTGGCTAGTTTAAATGCTTGTCCGTGTGGCATTTAAACTTATCATTGAGTGTTTGCATTCCCCTCCAGGATGGATGCTGACCATCAAGCTTGAACAACCCTCCCTCCCTCCAGGTGGGTCCCCAGTCACCAATGAATCCAAACCCTTCCTCACAGCACCAGTTCTTCAACCATGAGTTAAAGTTCCAGGTTCATGCGCCCCATGATCTCCCATGCTTCTCACAGGTAGTACTTCCGAGAAGGTGACAGAAGTAGCTACTTGCTTGAGACCCCTCCCCAAATTCCTAAACTCTTCCTGAACTTCCTTTGGCTCCCCATTTGCCAGGTCATTAGTACCTAGGTGGATAATGACATCCAGCTCACCCTCAGGATAATGTTATAGCATCCAATAAGTTAAATTCCTGTATATATATATATATATATATATATATATATATATATATGTATTATAGTTAGGTGGCAGGCCACTTCTATGTTAAACCTCAAAGTTTGCACTTTGATAACTTTGCAACTGTTTTTCTGATTTACCTGAAACTTTGCATACACAGTATTCAACCATAGATCTCTGGATCCAGAAAGTTTTGTTCAATTGGATGTACAGTTGCGGAACTATAGAGTGTCAAAAATGTGAAAGATCCTCAGCTTTTGCACATTTTTTGGTCAGGCTTAACAGACTGAACAATGCATCTGTTTGGCTTCAAATTTGCATGTGTATATGTGGCCTGGGTCAAGCTGGTGCCTTTTGAAGATCTGGTGAAAAAATAGTAATCCGTTCAAAAGTTCTGCAAGTTTTTCATGTCCCATTTTAACCTATGGGGAAATGTATATGTGCACTGCAAAATCTTTCGTGAACACTTTTTTGTTGTCGTGCTCCCAATTTTTGTTTTTGTGCTGCCGCTACCTTGTTTTCAGTTAGCGAGGGACAAAAAATGTTGTAAATCGAAAAATACTGTCTTTTGGTAAACATCAACACATGTGTTTACCTAATCGGACCCTGAGGAACATGACCCTGGCATCAGTTCTTGTGCAGGTAGCTTGGAAATATGTTTTCCAAAATTGTTCTACCATTTTGCCATTTTGTTTTTGCAAAAACATTTTTTTGTGTGCGTGACAATGATCACGCAGAAAATAAAAGGTGATTCAACAATATTTTTTGTGCACAAAAAGATTTCATTATAAGGTACAGGGGTGTCGCAAAAACATTATAGTTTTTTGTGAAAACAATGCTTGAAAACACTGTCCCATGTGTTGTTTTCTTTTCATTTCATTGTGCCAAGGTGGATTGTGCTTTTGGGCTTAAATTTGCAGAGTGGCAGGCCCTGGTCCCGCAGATGTGCCTTTTGGTAGTTTGGCCCCAAAACATTCAACAGGACCATAGTTAAAGCATTCCAAAGCTGAGAAATTTCCCATAGGATAACACTGTGGCACCCATGGTGTCTTTCAGAGACAGTATTTTGAAAATGATTTGAGATACAGATTTTTCACTACCTGCAGCTTAGTGAGGACATGTTGAAGTCATAGATTACAACCGCAGTGGAATTTTTTTCATAGTTGCTATGGTTACTGAAATATTGCCAAATAAGTGTTACAAGGTCTCCTTTTCAGTACTATGGGGCTGCTGTATGGCTCCGTACTTCTGTGTAAGTGGGATCAGAAGTCCCAGAGGGCCCATGCTCCAACACACACATACCATTACCCCAAAATTGGGCAAGGTAAAGTGAGCGCAGGGCTCGGAGGGCCTGCACTCCCACAAACACATGCCAGTTACCAGTTACATTACACATTTTTTTTTCCTCTGGGAGAGACCTCCGTCCTGTTTATCCACCCTGGGCATGGCCCCAGAGCTGCCACCAACTGCCCATTGCCACAACTCTCTGGTTACCCCCGGCTTATCCCCCGGAGGGTGGGGCTGCAGCACTGGTTCCCCTAATTCTGGCACCATGGGATTAGTGACTGGTTGGGAGTGCACTGGCAGTGGCTGATTGAAGCTCGGGGAGAGCTTCATGTAGATTGACGCTCTCCCCTCCTCCATTTTCTTGTTTTTTTTCTCCGGGAGGTGGAGACATGAAATGACATCCAGTGTCTGCCCCGCCTCCATTAGCTGCGAGTGCTGGTAGCTGTGGGACCCCCCGCCTTCGCTAGGGGTGCATCATGCACCAGACACTTCCCCACCCTCCCCCCAGAGAAGGAAAGCTGTCCATGGGATGCTCTATCCTTCTCCCCCGGCTGGCCTTCTGGTGACCTGGGTCTGTTCCCAAGCCTGGGTCACCAGCGTCACAAGTGGAATTCCAATCACTTCACTGGCAGGCCGGCTATTTTACACTTTCTCAAAAAGAAGGTAAATTCACTGCAAAAACTTTGTTAATGCATCAGTTATGGTTGATAGCACAGTGTCAAAAGTATGGAAATGTGATGTTAGGGTTACCCCTATATCACCCCACCCCTACTCTTCTACCATCCAAACACCAACAGATGTTGCCATGGGGTCATCAGTCCTAACTCTCACCCCATTCTCCTATACTATAGCATGTCAGCTGTCTTACACATGGAATGGGGTGAGACTTGGGCCTGACAACCCCATGGCACACCCCAACATCTGTTGGTGTTTGGAGGCTGGGGTGATAGGTGTAACCCTAACGTCAAATTTCCATACTTTTGTCACTGTGCTATCAACTCTAACTGATGCATTTATGAAGTTTTTTGCAATGAATATATATATATATATATATATATATATAAAAATATATATGTATATATATATATATATATACACCTATATATACTGTATATATGTCACATATAGGTACAGCTAGATTTTAAACATTATGGGACAGATATTCAAACATTAGAACCAGCACTAGTGGGCTTGTCTCTATGCTACCTGTTTTTGTAGCTTGAGGGGGGGGCATATTCAGAGCCCCTTTTGTGTATCCTAAACCCAGTGCCAAGACACTCACATAATGCTGTGCCTATGCAAATTAGGGGGTCTCCTCCTGCATATGGGTGAAGTGGCTTGTTCAAAGGTTTGCAGCAGTGGTAAATGGTCCCCAAAGATGCACTATTTACCACCTCCAAAAACCAAATGGCCCCAAAGTGACACTATTTATCACTTCTGTAAACCACAATTTAACCAGGCACTAGGCTCACACTCCCACCCCACCAATGGCAGGGCAGCTGTACTGCAGCCATCTGCCCCAATCACCCATCACCAGTGAGGTTGTAATCCCTGGTGTCTAGTGGCATTCCCCACTCCTGAGCACCTGTCCTATGTATTATAAACTATCCCTGGTGCTAGTGGCACCTCCCACCCCAGACACCTGTGACATGTACTGTGACTATCGCTGGTGTCTAGCTTCCCTCACCCACCCACCCCTGCTACCAGAACACCACCCATCCACCCCCCTGCCCTTACCAGAGTGTCTAGGGATGTGCTTGGAATCCTGATATGGTGACCTGCACAGCCCTTCTCTCACCTCCATAACCAGCTGTGAAGGTCAGAGGGGGGCTGTGCTGGTCACTATATCAGGATTCCAAGTTCATCCCTGGACACCCTGGTAAGGGGAGATTGAATGGGTGGTGTTCTGGGAGTGGGTGGGGAGATGCTGGACAGCCAGTGTTTACCATGACATATGTCAACAGGTATTCAGGGGTTGGGGGTACCACTGGACTCCAAGGTGTGTTGTCACATTGTACACTGTTGTTCATGGGGTGGGTGTGCCTGTAACCACCAGGGATATGTAATGCTTACACTGGATGGGTCTTTGGGGGTGGGGGTGCCACTAGGCACCAGGGATATTTACACTACATGGGATGGGATTCGGGGGGTGGGGGTGCCACTAGACACCAGGGAAATGTAATGCTTACACAGGATGGGTGTTCAAGGTGTGGTGCCACTAGATACCAGGGATGTTGTCTGGCACACAGGATGGGCTCTAATGTGCTGCACCACACCATTCAAACAATCCTATAATGGGCATTCAAATAGTCATTAGCGCCTTGCATGCCCAATGAGCTCATTTGCATGTTGTAGCTGAGTATAGCCCAGAGAAGTCCCAGTGCTCTCTGTTATAGGTGCCCTGTTCCCTGTGGGCTGGATACAGCCCAGCTCCATGTCAGGGCAATGCAGTTTCACTTAGAACTGTGCCAACATGGGATGATATTCAGTGGGACAGCACTGATCCAGTAACTGACTAAATATAGCTGCCACTGAGTAGGGCACAAGCACAGTGCAATCCTTTATGCCATGATGGTGCCTCCTGTTGAATAACTTGCCCCACCTCTCAGAGATAATATTGTCTCTTTCATCAGTTCTAAGGATAGAGACAGTACTGTCCACTACACACTCTGGAGACATATGGTTAAATTAATATCCAGGAATTAATAATTGTGGCTAGCAAGTCACTGGTAACTTAGAATAAAGTATTAAAGATTGTGTATTAAATATAGAATAACATATGGGTGGGTTTGTGTAACCAGACTTTTACACACACCCGAGGTGTAGGATGCTACATAAACCCTGAGTGCGAAGCTCAAGGAGTTTATAAAAGCATCCCCCACTGAGGATGTGTGTAACATTCTTGTTTTAACACACATACACATCCATATACTATTTTATTTAATTAATGGTGATCATTTTGTTCCCCTTTCAGCACAGTTTGTTTAGTACAGTACTTCTGTCAGAGATAGACACACACACACACACACACACACACACTCACACACACACACATATGCACCATCTCTCCCTTTTGTTTTGTTTTTCCTTTGTGCCATTTTTTTAATTTCTTTTTTTACATTACGGTAGGAACGGCATTCCAGAAAGTTACAGTCCATCGGCATAACTGTGGGACACACTCAAAGGGTGTGAGCGGCAAGATCAACCAGATTGATTTTTTTCCTTTTCAAGGCAGGATCAACTAGATAGATATTTTTAAATATTTAAAATCTTATTTGCCTTAACAGTGTGAGGCAAAAGTTGAGTGCCGGTACTTCTGATTGGTAACAGAGCCACCATGTTGGGCAAGATGTTTAGCCCACCCACAGAGAACTACACACCAATTAGCTTTTTGTGGCTGTTCTTGATTGACAGGTGCTGATTATGACCTCCCAGCTGTAACCAAAATATCAACTGGGAGGTTGTAACTGTAGATAAAAGTGCCATTATCTGTATGTAAAAATGATCACCATTAATTAAATATCTGAAACATTATGAAGCAATACGTCTGCATACTATAGCAACATATATCAGTTTTCTAGATGAAGACTTCATCAAATTAAATAATCAAGAATTAAGTCATACTTAGCTTTGCTAAGCGAAGTCTCAGACAAAACTGTTTATACAGTGCAAGTGCTCTGTGTAAGGATGTATGTGGCACAATTTAAAAGGAACATTGTACTACAATCAGCTATGATGATTTACAAAGCACACACACAGAGCACTAAATTTAAAGAAATCAGAGTAGACTTAATATAGAATAAAGAATTATCATAGCATAGTGAAGCATCAAAAGGACTTCAGAACTCACAGCATTGTTGCTTTTTCTTAGAATCAAATTTCTTTATGCGTGGCTATGCATCATGGCTGAAAGCACATTTGACATAGCATTGCCTTTTACAATGCTACGCCTAAATTAATGAGAGGTTACCTAAAATGGTGTGTAAATGTCTCAAGCAATCAAAACCTGATCAGTGACCAGTGACTGGTAGTGAACATCAAATCCTATAAGGCATTTCTTGATAGCTGCTAAAAAGAATCTCTGAGTTTGTCAAACCCAAAGACAAAACCATCTCTTCTATTACACCTGTAATAATATAATAAGGTTAATGGGGAAGAAAAAAAAGAAGGAAGAGGGGGGAATAAATGGAGACCTGGAGCAGATGCAGAGAAAGAGAAGCAACAGTGATTTTCCAAAGACAGAATCAGCTGCAGAGATATCAGTTCACTGGACATCTGCCAGCCTCAAGCAGCAGATAGGGACTTCCTGCAGTAGCCACTAACAGCATTCTTACAGTAGCAATTAACGTTTCATTATATCGGTGTATGTTACAGCAAGGGAGCATGGCATTTACCAAACTCAGGAGTACATACAGTAGAAAAAACTGATACCAAGCTGAATGAGGTGAACAAGCTGACAGCGCAAAATATAGAGATGTAACACAATGCCCAATCTCTAATACTGTAGAATTATAGGAGTGCAATGAAAGCAAGAAACGTAGACTTTGATGGCAGATAAGGAACACTTGGCCCACACAGTCTGCCTATTTCCCCACCTATTTGATAAGCTACAGATCCTAGTTAACCAACAGCCTATTTAGTCTACTTAGCCAACAAAGCAAATCTAGCATTTAGGGCAGACCCTGCCTCTTACAGCCTTTTTAAACTGGCAGACAAGATAGGAACCATTGTTTTTTTGTTAGATTTATGGATTAGCTATAAGTGAAATTACTATTATAATTTTAAAATGGGGATGTGTGGTAAAGCCCAGTAATTATACCAAAAAACAAATCGATACAGCCCCCTTAAAATACCAATATCTCACTATAAATCACATCCACCATATTGCTAAGAAGTGGGGTGGGCACCAGCTCCTAGGCATGAATTGTACTGGGAGAACACAGGTTAGCAAAAAAACTCCAGGTAATAGAAATACAGTACAGCAGTAAACTATTGTATATTGAGGCACTAAACTACTGTATATAGCCACTAAACTACTGCATATCTAGCCGCTAAACTACTGCATATCTAGCCACTAAACTACTAAATATCTAGCCGTTAAACTACTGCATATCTGGCTGCTAAACTGTTGCATATCTAGCCGCTAAACTACTGCATATCTAGCCACTAAACTACTGCATATCTAGCCGTTAAACTACTGCATATCTAGCCACTAAACTACTGCATATCTAGCCACTAAACTACTGCATATCAAGCCACTAAACTACTGCATATCCAGCCGCTAAACTACTGCATATCTAGCCACTAAACTACTACATATCTAGCCGCTAAACTACTGATTGTCTAGCCACTAAACTACTGCATATCAAGCCACTAAAATATTGCATATCTAGCCATTAAACTACTGCATATCTAGCCACTAAACTACTGAATATCTAGCCACTAAACTACTGCATATCTAGCCACTAAACTACTGCATATCAAGCCACTAAACTACTGTATATCTAGCCTCTAAACTACTGTATATCAAGCCAAAAACTACTGCATATCTAGCCACTAAACTACTGTATATCTAGCTATTAAACTACTGCATATCAAGCCACTAAACTACTGCTTATCTAGCCACTGAACTACTGTATATCAAGCCACTAAACTACTGTATATCTAGCCTCTAAACTACTGCAGATCTAGGCAGAGCAGCAAGTTTACCCGACACGTTCCCAAAGCTGAACTCTAAGTCATTATGTGAAGTGGTTGAAAGTATGTTCACTGGGAGAATATCCCTGAGATTAAGGAATCTGTATGAGAAGTCCAGAAGAAATGATTCTTTTTCATTTTGGTATAATAACAAGAAAAATGGAGCAAGTGCCAGAGCAGTAAGCAGAATAGGAGGCCAGAGATAAATGAGGGACAAAGTAGCTCAGTACTCCAGAATTTATTGAGGAAAGCTGATTCATGCATGTTACACCAGCAATGACCAGTTGAGATTTTGTGCAGAGTGCAAGTCTGGATGCGCGGGAAGGGGAGGCAAAAAAGCCAGAATGCATTTAATAGTATGTCCAATTTTGTAAGGAAGGATTTCAGGGCAGTCCCAAAGACCCTCTGCAAAGGCAAACAAGGGTCTGACTGTTTAAGAGATGATCTCTTCTGCCACAAGTAGGGAATTGCCTGCGCAGGGTTAACAAAACAGTGATGCAAGAAAGGAATGCTGCACCCAAATGAGACTTAGGGCCCGATTCTCAAAGCCCCCCTAAATGGTGTAAGGGGCTTGTACCACAACGAATGGCACAAGGTGCAGCTTGCACCAAAAGATGTACTGGGGCAATTTACAAAAACTGCATGTTCCAAAAGGGGTTTGCACCATCTGTGCAGGGGTTACTAGTGGAGTAGGTTACTAGTGGAGTACTTCAAGGCTCAGTACTGGGTCCAGTCCTCTTTAACGTCTTTATAGGTGATATTGCAGAGGGTCTGGAAGGAAAGGTATGCCTCTTTGCAGATGACACAAAGATCTGTAACAGAGTTGATACACAAGAGGGGTATAAAGGATGAGAAAGGACTTGGCAAGGTTGGAGGAATGGTCAGATATATGGCAACTTAGATTCAATGAAAAGAAGTACAAAGTAATGCACCTGGGAAATAAAAATCCAGGAGAAGAGTACACAATAGCAGGGGAGGTACTGACAACTACAATAAAGGAAAGGGACCTGGGGGTAGTCATATCAGATGACGTAAAGGTGGGTAAGCAATGTGAGAAGTTGGTAAGGAGAGCCAGGGGGATACTGGGATGCATAGGGAGGGGCATCACAAGTAGAAAAAGGGAAGTGGTTATCTCTCTGTACAGACAGTTGGTGAGACCCCATCTGGATTACTGTGTGCAGTTTTGGAGACTTCATCTATGCAAGGACATAGACAGGATGGAAGCAGTCCAGAGGAGGGCAACTAAAATGGTGCAGGGTCTACATCAGAAACCATATGAAGAGAGACTGAGAGAGCTTAATATGTATACCCTTGATGAAAGGAGGGACAGTAGGGACATGATAGAAACTTTTAAGTACCTCAAGGGAATCAACAAAGTCCAGGAGGGTAGCATCTTTCAGAAAAAGAGATGTGTAAGAACAAGGGAGCACAATTTAAAGATAGAGGGAGGACGGCTCAGGGGTAAAGTGAGGAAATTTCTTTTCACGGAGAGAGTGGTGGACGCATGGAACCGCCTTCCTGGAGAGGTTGTGGGGTCTAAAACAGTGGGGGAATTCAAACATGCTTGGGACAGACATAAGGCAATTATAGTGGGAGGTTGCAGGAAGTAGGCTATTGGTTAACTAGAATCTGCAGCTTATCCAATAAGTAGGGAAATGGGCAGACTGGGTGGGCCAAGTGGTCCTTATCTGCCATCAAAGTCTATGTTTCTATATGGGCTACAGCATGGCACTAGGGGGCTTGTGGTAGACATAGGTTGCCATATCCCCTAATTCAGTATTCTTTAAACCCTCCAAGAGGGTATAAATCTAAATATCCTTAGACCAACCAGGGCTGGTCTAAGGGAACTTAGAAGTGTGTCTTTCAGAATGGTTAGAGAACTTGTGCCATCCCCTGAGGTAGGGATCCTCATGTGCCGTGGTCTCCCTTCCCTATCCATGATCCGTCCCATAAATATACAGCTTTCCTTGGTGGTCTATCAGCCCTCCCCCCATCCTGATCCCCTATGTATTAAAATATGTATAACTTTTCCTGGTGCTCTAGCAGATTCCCACAATGATCCCATATGTATTAAAATATACATAATTTTTCCTGGTGGTCTAATGGACCCCTCCATCCCCAATCTTCCCATCTTAATATAAATAATCACTTTCACTGGTGGTCTAGTTGACCCCATCCCAGCATGCAGTGCCCCACCACCCCTCTCCCAAGTCCTATCCCTGAGCTGGCAACCGGCACAGCCCTCCTCTCCCCATCATGGCTGGCAGATGACTGAATTGTTAGTGAGTAGGCACTGTATACAGTATGTGCTCATTGACAGTTCAGTCAGTGGCCAGCTGTCACGGAGTGAGTAGGGCTATGCCAGCCGCTGGCTCAGAGATGGGATGGGGGGAGTGGGGTTGTGGAAAACTGCCTGCTGACTGGGATGTCCACTAGACCACCAGGGAACGCCATTATTATATTTATTTATTTATTTGAAGCATGTCAGAATTACAGTCCTTTGAGTCAGAGACTCCTTTACAAAGGCTCCATGGCAGATAAACAAAAAGTTGCACGTAATACATGGGGAATACAGAGCAATTAGAAAGCCACTATACAGGGGTTACAGGCAAGAACTAAACATTGATTAAGGCTATGCAAGGATAAACTGCTGAGTAACATAAAGCACAGCAGCAATGCTAAACAAAATACACATGGTATTAGTCCTTTGTCTAGAGGATAGGTTACAGGCATGAACTAAGCATTGGTTGAGACTATACATGGATAAACTGTTGGGGGGGTATTAAGACAGGCTAATCAGGGATAGGGAGGGAGTCTGCTTGACCACTAGGAAAAGTGATGTATATTTCAATACATATGGGATTGGGATGGTGGATCTGCTAGACCACCAGAAATAGTGATATATATAGAACGGATATGCAGGGGGTGCCTGTGGGATAACAAAGTTATTTGTTCAGTTGCCTGTGACCTTGAGTAACCTCATGAGTGGTGAAGCCATGAGTGAGGGTTACGAGCGGTCATTGGCAACTGAACAAATAACTTTCTTATCCCACAGGCACCCCCTGCATATTTGATTTATGCAACAGGATTTTTTGGGGTTCTGGTTTGCCATATTTTTTTTTTAGTTAAGTTCTTTTTCAGGTTTTTTCTCTGTGCCTGGTTGCTGCGTTTGGTTTGCAGGATTGCTGTACTGAGAAAGAGGAAAAAATGGCTTTTTTTCCCTTAAGAGTGTTTTCATTTAAAATGTGGTTCCAGTTGGGGGGGGGGTTGTTTAGGGTGTGCATTTTGTGAGTATTTGGGATTGTGACAGCTTGGTTTTTAAGAGCACTGTGAGGAGATGAAATTGAAACTGGGAGACAGTGCTGGTAAGAAGGCAGCACAGGTGGTGGCAGTTAGTGATATTGTTACCGTGTGGATAAATGGGTGATGATGTAGTTACTATGTGGATAAATAAATTTATCCACATAGTAGCACAGATAAATGGATTTATCAGTGCAGATTTATTCAGACACCTGTTGCATAAATGTTACTACATATGGGAGCATGGTGGGGGGGAGGTCCACTAGACCACCAAGGAAAGTGATATATATTTTAATGCATAGGGGAATGGATCAGGGGGCTGCAAGACCACCAGGGATGTAAGTATTATTAAAAACTAGGGGATCAGGCAGGGGGACCTCTAGCCACCAGGGATGTCCTAGAGTGGTGCATGGCCACTTTACAGCTTGTGGTAACCCATCCAAATGTACCATTTGGTGCATGACCACAGTTGCCACAAGCTATAGGACTTTGTCGCTGTGACCCTGCCTGATAGGGAATTGGGTGCAAGGTCCATGGTGCACCAGCAATCAGTGCAAGCTGCTTGCACCAAGTTTTCAGGATCAAGCCCTTAGTCTCTGATTAATGTGTCTGCTTGCTTACATTGTACTCACAAACTACATCCAAAATGTGGATGCAAAAAAAGCAGAAGGCAACTGCATCCATAGAGGCCAAAATGTGTACAAGAAAAGGTACATTGGCAAGTGTTTTTCATCCAGAACTGGCCCATGTGGTGGTTTATTCACAACTGTCTCTGTTTCATTCTCTATGGTGGTGGACTGGGTACAAATTGTTATGCTATAGGTATGTAGATGGTCTGTAGTCTGTAATGCATAATGCTGTGAAGTACTCCATTATTCTTGTCATACTTGCACTACATATCTCAGCCTCCCCTCCAGCCTTTATCAGTAAAGGTGGTATGTGTGGCTTAGCAGGACCTTTGGAGCATGTATCCAGCAGAGGACAAATCACCTATGCTGTATTGGAACCAGCCAGCTGTCTGTGGTACTCTCTTGTCAGGCCCATGCTTGGCATTAGCCTTTGTCTGCAGGGCTTCATTTTCCTTCTTCATGCTAAGCTGTGCTTGCAGTGCTATGTGCTCTGCTGTTTTCAGTCAGTGAAGGGGGTGGCTTTGTGTTGACCATCTTTTTGTGGTCTGCCTGCTGTACCCAGTTTACATGTAGCCAACCAGATTATGAATTGCATTACTGGGGATATTGCATGACAAATCTGGAAGCAGCACCATGCATTCATCCTGCTCACAAACGTGCGTAGCTTCAGTAATCTGCTTTTTAGACTATGTTAGGTTTGGACATTAGCCACTTGCATTCTGGATACATTTCCATTGTGAATTCAGGCAGAACTGATTCTGGAGGTAGCTTCCCTCATTGTAGACAAGGCATCCCCACTTTGGATGCAGCATTTGCTTGTGTCCATTTTGGGGCTTTATGAGTCCTGCTCAGTATATTTGACATACAAAGCACCTAGAGAAAGACAAGAATCTTAATGCATAGCACTAAAAAAGGGTTAAATATGCACAAATACCACTGGCAATAAAGTCAAGTTTAAAACAACACAATACTGTATTACATGAACTATGCACTGCATTGTGGGTAATATATGCAAATCATCATGAAGGAATATTCATGAAGGACCATTCCTTCACTGTGATTTGCAGATAGTACCTGTGTTGCCTTCCATGAATGCAACACAAGTATTTGTGTATTTCTTTAAGAATTCTGATGTACAGTCATTATACCCATGTCTGTGTTTGAAAATGTAGCATCTCTTCAATCTGAGAATTTGAAAAAAAAGTAAAACATGACTATAAATTGATTAAGTTCTCTAATAACTGATCACACGTTGTTTCATTAGTCTTAGATTAATCATTTATGTCACAAAGAGAAACTGCATGGAGCCAGTCTGACGGGCTGCAGTATTGTCCATGTGAGACATTATCCTTTATCTTTAGACTTAAATGGAAAATCAAGCACTCTATCATACCCTTAGATTTAGGAGGCTGATAGCTAGACACATCAATTACTTTAATGAAGCAAAAAGGAAACTGAGCTAAGCATCTGCACTCAGTTTAGTTAAGGACTAAGACAGAAATCAAATAAAAAAGTGTTTCTCCAAAGTTATAGCACATGTATGTATAGTCTTTTTGTGATTTGTTTTGTATACGATAACAAGCCAATACTGTGCTTTCCCTTTTGTATCACTCACAACTCTAGTAACATGATTAGAAAAATAACATGGCATGCATAAGAAAAGAAATTAAAGGCACTAATATTACAATTCAGTGTTGGTGTATTGCTTTAGTAAAGGAATATGTTAACATTGTGATACTAGATACATTGTAAGTGCAGTAAATAAGGTGGAGAGAACATTGCTGGACCAGTATGATAGTTTCACTGAATGTAGATTGCCTGCCTAGAGCATGGAATAAACAAGCTGTATGGAAAACAGTATAGCCCAGTGGTTTAAAGCTCTAAGCTGCAAACCTGGAGACCTGGGTTTGAATCCCACAGCCCCCACTTGCATACTGTGTGACCTTGAGCAAGTCACTTAACTTCCTTGGGCTCCCTAGAAGCACCTGTAAACAAGATTTCAGCTTAGTGTCTCTCTCCTGGTTAAAAAAAAAAGCTCTGTCCTGTGTCAGGCAACACAGCTGGGGAGGGAGAGCAGACCATCGTCATCCGTGTTGGTATAAATGACATAGGAAGCACACGTTCTAAGGAAATAAGGAGGCCATTCACAGAACTAGAGATGTTCTTGAAGGGAAGGGTATTCAGCAACTCTGTCCCCAATCTTTCCAGTCCTTGGGGGCTAGTAAAGAGTGGCAGGATACCATTAGGCAGGCTAGTGCTTTGCCAATGGTCTGGTGCTACAGGGATGGTTTTGTTTTTCTGGCCAACTGAAGGTCCTTATGTGGTAAGGGATGCCTGTATGAACCAAATGTTCTGCAATTGTGCAAGGGGCATAGCCAGGATTTTTTTTTTGGGGGGGGAGGTGTTTATATATGACATTTTCAAAATGGGATAAATAAAAGCCGGGGCCTGGGGGCCACCAGGCCCCTAAAAGCTCTAGGGGGCGTACATGCTCTGTGCTGAGTTTTGGGGCTTTCTTGAAGAAAACACACACTTTTGTTGAATGTTCCCTACCCCTAATTTCATGGGAAAAGATTATTTTTTCACATGGAATCAGGGTTGTGGGAGACTGTGGCTGGCATTACAATCTGAAGAACTTCTAATGGTTGTGGAAAACTGGCTATCCAACAGTGCAATCAACCACCCACCCCATATGCAGTTTTTGTAATATACTGTGATCTCTGAACAATTTCTACATAAAGCAGGATCTGGGGACCACTAGGCCTCCAGAAGCTCTGGGAGGTTTACATGCTCTGCAGGGTTTTAAATAATTGATTAGCAGTTTTTTTCTTGGGACTATACTAACTGTACAGAAAGTATTTATATAGATTTTCTAGAAGTGCTGTGATTGTTAAACACAGTGAGGCAAGAGCTATGCATTTTCAAAAAGATTTAGTACTTTTATGAGCAAAACGTTAATCAATTTTTGGAGTTAAATAAATCCCTGCTCTGTAATGTGTTTGGGATCTTTTCTTGATGAAAAACACACTTTTGTTACATGTTCCCCACCCATAATTTCAGGGGTATTATTTTTCCCCCATGGAATCAGAGGTGTGGGAAATTTTGGCTGGCACTATGGTCTTCAGCACCTCCAATGGATGTGGGCAACTGACTGACCAACAATGCCACAATCAACCACACCACCAACACCAACCCTTATAGTCTGTGAGAGGCATTTGGGGTAAAGTGAATGTCTGTAAAAAAACTGTTAAGTTGATGAGAGTGCTAAATATACATTGTACTTATAATTTTGTGTCTTCTTGTCTTCTTTTTCATTATGTTTTCTTTGGGGCAAGACTGGGGCTGGCCAGCCATAGATTCCAAAATATGGCTATCCAGTGAGTCAGGTCATGGGTGCAAGGTTTAGGGGTATTGTCTTCTAAGCATCATATGTAAATCATGAGTCTGTTCATGCGATTGCTGATGACTGTATGGATGCATCCATTATAAAGCTTATCACTGGCTCTTCATTCACTGCAGCATCCAGCTTCTGTATGGCACCATGGTACCTGACTATCTGCAATGGTATTATGCATCTGGGAGGATAGTCCAGCAGCATTCATGTAAGTGTCATAAGGCAACCCAATCTGTTTCAATATGAAATCTTTTGAAGAATGGTCGGACATTCCATTTCTTTGAGAAACTGGACTCATTTGACAAACATTGTGTTAGACAGTTCTTTTACAACAAGAAAATAGGTTGCTCCCAAAAAGCACTTTAAGCTGCAGTGCTCAGTCACCAGTCTGCTCAGCAGCCTTTAATAGTGCCTTTGTTGCCCAGCCAACCAACCAATTTAATTCACAATCCAATATTTTTTAAATAGGTTCATAGATATGATACAAGTCAAAGAGCCAAAGGGCCATATAAGACTTGTCACGTATCAGTGAAGAAATTCCCATTTTTTGTCACCCATGTGTATGCCTAACCTTTGTTTAAATGTTGACGTACTTGTAGCATTTACCACTTCTAGTGGGAGATCATTCCATAATTGCACTACCCTCCGGTTAAACCAGTGACCTCTATGTGTTGTCCGGTAGAGTTCTCCTTTTAGGTGCATATGATGTCCCTGAGTTATCGCGTTCCTCCCCACCTTCTTTCTCATTGCCGCGGATTCCCATATAAGTTCATCTTTCCATGCTTTATGTGCATAACACAGGTCCCCCCTTTGTATCCTATAAGCCACAGAGTACAGCCCTAGGTGCTGTAGTCTGCCCTTGTAATTAAGATCCCTTACACTAGCCACATTTTTGTTAGTCTCCATTGAACACCTTCAACCATTTTAACACCTCCCTGGCTTTGTATGGATGAAGAGGGAGCTCCATACTCCAACACAGGCCATATTAGCATCCTATACAGGGGGACCAGCACGTCTTCATTCCTGGTCTTAATATTTCTAAGGACATATCCTTGAGTCCTAGTTGCTTTATTCACTGACTCCAGACCGTGTGCCTCTAAACTTAGGTTATTGATGACTATAACCCCCAAGTCCTTTATCCTGTCTGTCTTTGCAATAATTTGATCACCCAGTTTGTACTGTGCCTGCGTATTATTCTTACCAAAGTGCATAACCTTGTACTTCACAACATTAAAGTGCAGTTTATGTTTATTTGCCCAACATTCAATGATCTTTAATTGTCTCTTGAGTGCATTAATAGCATCTATGTTATTAACAACAGCCCCAATCTTTGTATCATCAGCATATTTTCGTAGCCAGATCCCCTCTTTTACCTGCATACTAGTAACAAACATAGAAAACAACAGGGGTCCCAGGACCGACCCCTGGGGCACATCACTGGTAACTCTGCCCCATTCTGACCTGTAGCCTCTCAGCTGTACCCTCTGAAGTCTGTCACACAACCATGATTGTATCCATGCAATTATTTGCCCATCTATTCCTATCTGTTTTAAACAGTCTGTCAGCATGTTATGGGATACTGAACAGAAGGCCCTTCTGTAATCAACGTAGATCACATTCACTGGTAATCCCTGATCCAGTGCCTGGCTCACTGGATCAAAATCATCCAAAAGGTTGCTCACACATGACCTACCTTATATAAATCAACGCTGTGTAGCATCTACTGCTCGAACTTCCCTGATATTACTTTCTAATAATGGTTCTTATGAAACTTTTCATCATTTTACCTATCACAGAGGTCAACCTGATTGGCCAATAGTTTTTAACCTTTGTTCTATCTCCCAGTTTATAGATTGGTGTTATAGAAGCATTTCTTCATTCACTTATTGTTTCATCTTGTTCCGGTGATCGGTTAAATAATAGGGTTAATGGTACTGCTATTTCTGCTGCTACATTTTTTAGGAAGCAGGGATGAACCTCTTGCTCAAATCACTCTTTGTTTGACTTTAGTTTCATAAGTTGGAGTTCTGCAGTCACATGGGGTGCAGAGGGATGCATTAGATGATGACAGTACACATTCCTTACTATATATTCACTCAGTTCTGAGCTGCAATAAGTTTGTTCCCCTGGACAACTGGTCCAAGACAAGTTTCCCATGATGACTCGTCTGTGACTGATGATGCTACTGGTTTGAAACAGTTTCTCTGTTTGACTTACTTCTTTTCTTGCAGTTTACACCGTTTAGTGTAGAATTTGTATTCCGACACCATGTTACAGTGATCACCACTCAAGTGAAATTTGAGGTTAAAATACATTTAGTATATTTTGGGATTCAAACCCAGACCCCCTGGATTGCAGTCAAAGGTTGAAATAAGCACCTGACTGACAGTTCCAGATGTCCAGTTTTCCTCAGTGACAGCTGGTATAATTTCTCTGCCTGTTCTTGGGACAACTGGCACCAAATGAAAAAAGTATTAGCACCACATCACTGGAGATGCTGCTACCTGTGTAAGGTTGTGCTATGGATGCTTAAACATCATGGTGACAATTGTTGAAAGATGTCTATTCAACCAAATGTTTTAGGATGGTATCTTCTGCAGTTTCATCAAGCAGCACAAATTAAAGCCAATCCTCTGTAGGAATAGACAGTCTGCGCATGTAGAAACATAGACTTTGATGGCAGATAAGGACCGCTTGGCTCACATAGTCTGCCCATTTCCCTACTTTTTCTGAAAGATGTTACCATCTTTTACTTTGCTGAGGTACTTGAAAGTTTCTATCATGCCCCCTCCCCCTCCTTTCCTCGAGGGTATACATAATAATGTATTTTTTTGTCTCTCTTCATATGGCTTCTGGTGCAGACGCTGCACCATTTTAGTTGCTCTGCTCTGGACTGCCTCCACCCTGTCTATGTCCTTGAGGAGATGTGGTCTCCAGAACTGCACTCAGTAGTTCAGATGGTGTCTTACCATAGGTCCCCATATACCAGAACTGGGAAAGGGCCTTTTAACAAGGTACTTTCTAACCCAGAAAAACAATCTAGAATGGTTACCTATTCTGGATTTATGGTACTTAAACAGACATATCAAAAAAGGAAAAGTTCAGGATGGTTATACTGGACACAGTAATCCATACCACCTAGACTGGAGACTAACTGGGAATACAGGATCTGAAGGATGCCTATTTCCACATCGTAGTCAGTTCCTGCCACAGATGAAAATTGCTCACTGTAGTAACATTGTTTCTTCTTTTTCACAGGCAGCACTTTTGGGGGATGCAAAATTTAAAACCCTTTTCTGGGATCTCTGTGTAATATGAGGGGCCTGGTAAGGTTCATTAAAAGCCATTGTAACTTGGCTATAAAACCATATTTGATGCATACCTTTCAGGGCAGAAAGACTGTCAAGACAGAAAGAGGGAGAAACTCAATACAGTATTTAACTGGTTGGTACTGTGTTTAGAGATTATGAGAGGAACCTAAATGGCTGAGACAACTTAAAATCATGTGTCATGAGACAACATGCTCCACAGACAAGAGATGGGGAGACTGGTTAAAAGCCTGTCTCAGAGTTATTAAGTAAGGGTACACTTTAAGTGTATAAGCCATACAAATGAGCAAAGGATCCTTGTTGGCTTGTCATGGTGTACCAGAAGATAGTTTTGGGCACTTGCCTGGGGACACACTTGTGAAGTAATTTTCAGGGCCATATACCAGCCAGCAGGTAATATTTAGAAACCTGTTTTAGGGCATTATCCATTATCAAGCCCTTTTTTTCAGAGCATTGTACCAGACAAGGACTAGTTATTAGCTCAGATCTAGAAGCAGAAATGTAACTTTTCTAAACAAAAATCAATGATACAGCTACATATTTGTTGAGACAGTAAACATGAGTAATGTAGAATTGCACCACCCTTGTTGGACACCCATCAATGAAAATTTTTTTCTTGCCTTGATTGCAGTCGACTGCAGCTCTGTCCAGTACCACTATGCTATGGTGGCAACTGGTTAGCAAGCTTGCAGTTAGACACATGTCTGACAGTAAGTGATCCCAGACCAGTTTGGAAACTGGTCTCAGAGTCCCAGACAGAGCAGTACTCTGACCTCCAGTGAAACTGGTCACAGACCAGTACTCAAGAGAAACTGTTCCCAGACCAGTTGTGAGAAATTAGTCCCAGACCAGTCATCATGAGAAAGTGGTCTCTGATCAGTTACCACCAGAAAAATGTTTTTAGACCAACTTTGGAAATGTGGGATTGCAACAAGTCTTGTTGCTGGACAAACATTCTAAAGTAGTATGTTCAAGTGCTGGCTATGTGTGGTTGCAAGTCAGTCAATCACTTCCTTACTAGCCAATGGAATACCCCCGTGAAATGTTTAGAAGTGCAAGACCTACAAGTCTGTTTTCACTGGTGGTATTGTGAAGGTAACTCTTTAATCGCCTGAGTGAGGAAAAAAAATCTTTCTGAGCATATGGTAGAAACAAGTAGTGTAACTAAAATTTGCAGAACACAGAGTAAGTGCCATTATTGCAGATTTAGTTTTTTCTGCTGTATTTTTCTATCTCTGGCACCACACTACTTCATTTCAGACAATACCACTTGTTCAGAATCGAGATCTAACTCATAAAATTTTACAAGATCTGATACACCAGACTGAAAATGACTTGCAAAGCCACAAGCTAGGTATACTGGCAAGATGCTATTGAAACCAAAAAGCACTGTTGAATGAGAAGTAAAGCGATTGTCTTGTTCAGACAAAACAAAATCAAGGAAAGGAAAGGAATGTACACAGCTCTTCAGAAATATTGTTCTGCATTGTCTTCTGGGTAGCTTGCTCTGTGCTGCTGCCTCCCACTGAGTCTTGGAATCCGTAACTCTTCACCCAAGCCATGGGCTGTGCTTTGAGTGTCCTCAAAGACTTTATGAAAGGAAGCATCTCAGTCTGATTGCAGTTCACGTATGGCATCTTTGACACTGCATACTGGGATATATATATAGATATATATATATGTATATATATATTTATATACAGTATATATATATACATATATATAAAACACACACACACACATATGTATACATATACTGTGACTGTACATATATATATATAGATATATATATATATACACACTGTATATATCACAGTTCTTTTGCTGCAAGTACCTGGACAGAAAGAGTGAGAAGCTGAGGCCTTGTACACAGTAGTACAGTGCAACAAGGAATTTGCTGTGGCTGATAGCAGAGTGAAACTGAGTAGATCTGGAAGAACATTCATTGTTTCCATTTTCTACAAAGTGTTCCAATGCTGCTGCAAAGGGAGAAATCAACTCACTAAATGTTATTAAACAGTCATTTCATTCAACCCACCTAGTATCACACAGAGGTAAAAGTCGATCTTTTTTCGACTGACAAAGGAGCGTGCCTACTTGTTCCTTTAAGATAATGATATGCTGTGCAGAAGATTGAAAGAACATGCAGACATCACTGACAGTTTCTAAACAATTCTGGATAGCTACCACTGAGCAACATTTACTTAGAGTTATGTTTAGTGAGTAACTAGTGCAATGCAAGTAAAGAGCTGTTGGGCATTGCTGCTGAATCAAGGCTCATACACCTTGTACTCTACCTGACATATTACTTGTGCCAGTATAACCTTGACCTCGCATATCATTCAGGTTGTGACCATGATCTCCAACACTGGCGAGAAACCTCAAAATAGTATCAGACACATTTCTTCCTATAAGATCTTATACAGGCATAAAACCTAAACAGGCTTCTCTCACGCTGTAAGTTTTGAAAGGTGCTGTTTCACTAACTTGGCGATTAACGTATCGAACACACACTGAAAGCTGCTCTATTTCAGAAATATCTGTGGATTCATCTGCAAGGACTGTAAAGTATTTGGCATTCCAGATTTTGTCTACCAGCTTTCTCTGGATTACAGCTGCACATGTACTATAGTAACAATTTCATTTTGAACGTATGGGCTAATGTAAGTCACATTAAAAGAGCCAGTCTGGAGATGATTTTGCAGCATTTGGTCCCCACTATAAGCTTTAACTCTTAGGAGTGTACATAAATGTCCATCATTTTCTATAGTTATTACTGGATTATAGGATTGTATTGGTCCACTGTCTCTATGGCCCCCCCCAAAGCAAGTCCTTGTCTCCCACACAAGATCACTGTATCCACTATGGATGATAATTTGTTATGATTTTCTTCCACCCTCTTTTCTTTATGCGAATCTATTTGTGTGGCAAAGTTTACTAGTGATCCTACTTTCACTTTCAAAAAATGTTCTGCCAGTTCGTGGCAACACTGATGATAAGCCATTTTTGCATGATGATTAAATACTTCCAGTGCTTTCTTCCACGCTGTGAAAGGCTTATCAACCAGTGCCCCTAAATTCTGATGTGATCCCTTTCCAACAGCACTTTTAGCAAACAGAACGCAAACTTTGCAGAATACTCCATTGTCTTTTGCAGAATAACACAGCTAGGTAAATCTGCTTAACCATGAAGCCTGAAATGATTATTTATAATCATTTATTGGGAAAGAATAATCGTTTGAAGGCCGCCACACATTTCTGAGTAAATTGAGTTTCAGCTGTTCAGATACAATTGCATCAGTTGTCCCTGTATACTAGCCTATGTCAAGTGCATTACAAGTGCCACTGCTACCAGCAGTGGCAGCAGCACCAGCGTGATCACTTCCTATACTATCAGGTACTCTGGTTGAACACAATGGTTATGATTCTGAAGAACTGTCACTCTGAGTATTCACTTGTGAAACCTGAGGATCGGGTCATTGAGTGAATTGGCAGTGTTTTCAAGTGCATCTTCAACACGGGGTTTCTTGACAAAATATTTAAGCAGTGTATTGCTTGATGTTTTCTTTTTTCCTTCTCGTATCTCCATCTTGTGTTGATATTTATATGGATCACAACGTGATCACTAAAGGCAAAGTGATCAGAATTTAAAGCAGCGGTTAGCCAGGACTACAGCTCCAGCAAGCTGTAACAGAAAATGCAGATTAATGCTCATCAGTGCTACAATTCACCAAATAAAAGAAAACTTTATAATCACAGTAAACTTTGAACAAAGAACAAGACAAAGGCAAACAACAGCATAAAAAGCCACATAAAGACAATTTTCCTGCTGGGCACCAGTGATAAAATCCTCCAGTTTTTCTCAAGCCTGAGGAAGCATTTAAAGCTGTGCATGATCGACAGTGAGTGTGCCTCTGGCCCCATGCACTTAAATTGCAACCGTAACATCAATAAAGATGATTCGGTAACCATGTCACACTAAACTCAAAAGCAGAGGGAGGTGGGACCCCCAGGCTTTCCACTTCCAAGCAGCAGCCAGCAGTCATCATAAGGCATGAAATTGTGCAGACACAAGGGTGGGGAAAGGGGTAGTTCAGGTTTTTGCCACACTATGCTTCCTGCTCACACAGGAAGCTTTTATGACCCAGAAAAAAAGGCTGGTAAATCGCTTTAAGAAAAAGCTAATTAGGACACTTCAAGGAGCTGAAGTTGAGATGCATGCCTCACCATCAAACATGTAGTTGTACAAAATATACTTTTTAGAGAACTCTAAAATGTTTAATGTAATTTTTTAAAGTGAACTTTAAAAAGTATATGACAGCCTAGTCCCCTGGGGTTACTAGAATGATAATCCCATCAGTATTAGCCATAATCTACCAACTGCCCCATACTTTCCTAATAGGAAGTTAGGGGGCAGCTGGTAGAGGGCTTATTAGAAGCTCTTTACATGATATCATTGTTTATTCAGCCTGTGCAGAGGATGATTATATCATTTAGAACTGTCACAGCAGCTTGAGCCACAATGGAATCAGCTGAGGAGGACAGTTTTAGATTGTTGGGATTGAAGTGCAGTCAGTCTGTAGTAGTCCGAGTGTGAGAGCCCAACAGAGTGGAGCTGTCAGACTGAGAGTTGCATGCCAGTCTGTCCAGTGACTGAGTGAAAGATCTCTGGTCATTTTTCTCACCCTAGTGAGTGGGATGCCAGCAGTGCCACTGGAAAGTGATGGTGACTGTTGATGCCAGGACATCAGTTTGTCATTTCAGTGAGAAAGAAGAATGGGACAGCAGTTCTGTGAGTGTAAGAGGCAATCCCCTGATACAGCAGAAGAATATCAGCAGCCCTGTGAGGAGACAAGAGACTGTTTCCAGTCTGAAAACTTTGAAAGAGCTAAGTGCAAGGTCTTCTTCAGTCAGATGTCTCTATGGCAAGATAAACAAAAGTGTGAGTACAGAGATGGAAACTAGCAATTTTTGGGTTGCTGTCTGTTGGTGTAGGTGCACAGAGTTAAGGCTAGAATACACCAGTCTGAGCCCCAGCCTCACCATAAATACATGCTGAGCTTGAATTTATAGTGGATGCCTCTAGCGCCCAATAGAGGGTGGAGGGTCGGGTCATTATGTGTAACCCCAATTGGATGGCATGGCAGAGTCTGGCTAGGGCTAGGGTGGGAGGAACCTCACCTGAAATTCCAGTCAGGGCTAACTGTTGGTCACCAGAAACTAAGACCCAATTATTTCTTGATATTAATGAAGCACATTTTGCAGGATGAAATATTGAGTGTGCACCACAGCATAAACATGACTGAATAAATCAAGTAATGTCCATTGTCCCCAAGGTATCCCTAGGAAGAGGGGTGGACCGTCCCAGACAGAAAAGATGTAATGTCCTATAGATCTTTTAACAGAACGATGGGCAGGTTTGAATTCTGTCTAGAGAAAACACAATGACATTGTATTCTGAGGAAAAAAGAGAGTTTTTGCCTGCCTCACCAGTGTGTGACATGGCAAAGTTGGGGGACCAACCGGTTTTGTGTGTTTACCATCTTGTGGGTGGAAACAGTTATACTTCACAATCCCATTTCCAGTAGTGGACATTCAGTCTGTGTTTCCAGAGTGAACTGTCATGGGGCACCCACAGAAGTTAGACCTAGCATAAGCCTAACAGCTCGTTCACAGAACTTGGAGTACATATAAATGCTTGTTCTGTACCCTAATCCCCTTGCCCTGTAGATGTTAACCCAGGCAATTGCTCCAAGTAATGCCAACTTGTGGGTTGATGCCTTGTATGTGTACAAGCAAGGGTGCTCTGGTTTTCAATATGGCAAGCTTGGACCGGGGACAAAACTGAATTCTAGCATTTTTTGGCCATAAAGTGTTTTATACTTCACAGGCCAGATGTGCTGCTGTTCAGCCCTGTCCCTGCTCCCCCTCATGACCAGATGGCACTCCCTCTGTGGCTGCAGTAACTCAGTTACTGCAGTCACAGAGGTAGGGCCCTCCCCATCAGACCATAGTCCAGAAGTTCCCGAGGGCCCATTGGTGCTGCAGCCAAGGGAGATAGAGTGGGGCATCATTAAGGGTGCCCACCTTCCATTTTCCATTTTTTTCCCAAGTACTTCCCTGGCTGCAGTGGCACAGAAGTGCATGTACGTAGGCATGCACACACTGCATAACAGCAGCTTACTTCAACTCCATTTGAAACCTTTTTGGAGCCTCCACTATCCACTGGCCTCAACCCAGTGGCAGTCAATGGACAAGGCCACTTTGGCAACCCTCCCTGGAAGAGGAGAGCAGTCGTTGGGACCCACAATCATGTCCTCCACCTGCCCACTAACATCCTGGTGTCATTAGTGAATCCAGGTAACCCTAGTGTGCAGAAGGTGAGACATAAATGCCACAGTCTTCTGCACCACTGTGCCAGACCTGAATTCTAGCATTTAATAGATAAATGGAACAGTGTCCATAGGAACAGCATTCATCTGACATTGTTTTTATACATTAAAGAGATTCACAAAGATGAGCCCTTGTACCTGAGTTAGTAATCTGTGACTTACCGCCAAAGGAATCCAAAATTGTAAAGCTTTTCAAAAGATAATGCAGCATTAAAAAAAGCTATATCCTCCTTAAAATTAATGAAACCAGCTCACAAGGACTTCCTTGTTTTTTCTGTGGCACCTAGCTCTGCTCCAGTGCTCACTAACATGATGATGAGATGACAGTGAAAGCACAGGGGTGCACTACAATATAATCAATGGGCGGTGGCTTTTTGAGTGATTTTTAATAATATCAGGCCACTTGGTAATGAAACATGGGCACCGGTTGACTACCAAGGGTCTTGCTGCATTATCTTTGGAAAGCTTTACAATTTTGGACTCCTGGTAAATCAAAGATTATTCACGTGCTGCAAGGGCTGATCAGGATTGATTGGTGGATCTATTTAAGTTCTAAAAACCACAAGAAATGTCCCATTAAGTTACAGGAACACCAATCTTCTACATGACATATACACATACAGTGGTCAACCTTAACTTTTTTTTGTAGTAGCTACGACACAAGTTGATTACAAGTTGCTCTAGCCCACAGGTGATTGCACTACTATCAATCAATCAATCAATTTTTTATTTATAAAAGGCGCTTTTCTTCCATCCAAAGCGCCTGTACAATAACATAAAACAATAAATAAACAGAGTTTAAAACTATTATAAATCATTAAAAGCTAGACTAAAAAGGTGAGTTTTCAAGGCTCCTTTAAAGATCAGGACAGTCGGACTATTTCGCACCTGACGAGGTAGAGAATTCCACAGGGTCGGGGCCATAAAGCTAAATGACCTAGCCCCCGAAGATTTCAAACAGACCCTGGGAATTTGCAATCCCTCGCAGTGGATCGGAGAGGGTGGGAGGGACAGTAGGGGTGAAGGAGCTCTTTCAGGTAAGTTGGTCCCTGGTCATGTAGAGCTTTATAGGTCAGAAGACCGACCTTGAAGGTGATTCGCCAAAGTACTGGCAGCCAGTGCAGTCCACGGAGCACAGGCATTATATGACTGGATCTAGAAGAACCAGTCAACAACCTGGCCGCCGCATTCTACACTAGCTGCAGACGGCGAAGTTCAACCCCCGATAGCCCTAGGTACAGGGAGTTGCAATAGTCAAGGCGGTACTAGGTCACAATTATAATGGTACATTTTGATCACCACAACCCAAGGGGCTTGGGAAACAGAACAATTCATGACATTTTCATCGGTAAAAGTATTGACTGAAACATGTTCTGCTATAACAATAACATTTTTTTTAAAACATTTTCCTTTCATCAGCACCTAGGGAAACAGTACATAGGCAGGAAGCTGTACAACCTCCTTTTCTATACAGAATGAATGATGCACACCAGAAAAGGCAGGAATGCCTATTTTAACCCTTCAGACTATGTATGGATGTTGTTGACTGGCATGGTTCAACACATTCGGAAAACTGGGAGCTGGCATCTTAACAGCACGCTACCCTTCTACCCTTGATCACACTCTGGACACTAGCCGAATGTCCTAACAGTGGCGTGATAATATTTTTTCTGTGAAGCCCTCTTCAACTGCCAGATAATCACTGCTCTTAATGAGCTGTTAATTTCAGACTCAGACTAGACCATTTGGAACATTAAGAGGGACTAGTATGAGGGTAGAGCCTGCTAAAGTAGGGACATTAACTTCATTAATAGCAATGGAAAAACTGCACTACTCAAGACAACCAAGTAGAAAGTTAGCTGCACTAGTACTAGCCAATTTGCATTAGGTTTTGGGCTAGTAAAACAATGTTAAAATTGACCTCTGACAGACAAATATACAAAAGGGGCACACGCTTGCACAGTTAGTAATATGGGGGGGGGGACTAGGAATCCATGACAGAAAACATGGATGAGTTATGGAGGACGACCTAGTGCTGGTGGCATGACATTCCACCATCATCTATGTACATAGTGGTACAATGCCTTGTTACCAGGCATTACTAACACAGCAGGTAGAAGAGGAGGCTAACCACTTGTAAGGGGGGGTTGTCCCTTTAGACACAGAGACACTACTGTTAAATGAATAGAACGTGGGTAATACCATTGCCAGCATATATAAATCCATAATTACTAGTGGGTGAGCAAGAAAGGGGTTTCAGATTGGGAGAATGGGCCTGAATGATCAGGCCCATTCTCTCAACCTGAAACCTCTTTCTTATACAACATCACCCACCAATCATTAGGCATTTATATAGACTGGCATCACCCACATCCTGTGCTCTTAGACTCCTCCCATCTTGATTTCTTATGTCCGTATCTAGTTTGCTGCTTTGAAATGAGAGTAGAAGGGTTGGAGTCCCCAGTCCTACCTCTCATTTCAAAGCAGCAATGTAGATAAAGACATGCGGTTACGTGTCACGGGATACAGTCCAGAATCACACCATTACATAAGCCCCGCATAGCAGTTTGCTGCTAGCTGCCTCAGGAGGAGCAGAAGACATGTTGATCAGACAACCAGGAGTATGACACATTGTTTGTGAAGACAGTGACTGAACCCGTTCTCTTGAACAGAAGGAAAGTGGTGTGCACCGGGCAGCCAGAATGGGCAGAGGCAAAACTTTCACCTCTGCTCATTCAAGCTGACCAGTGCACACCACTTGCCCTCTGTTCAAGAGAATGGGTTCACAGACAATATGACATACTTGGCAAAACAGAAGTACATTTCTCTGCCTATCCTGAGGGAAGCTAGGCATTTTTGCTTGTTCACCAAGTTTGTATTTTAGTATCTAATTACATTGTGGTGGTCTGTTCAGGGCACACTTTTGCTTATCCAGTTTCCCTTTCCTTCAGAACAACTGTTCTTCCAAATATATCTGGTACAAATATTAGAAGGTAAGTATTTTGCAATGACTTCCTTAACCGTATGTCAGCAAAGCTGTACAGACAGTAGCAGTCTGCTACCGTCGGTATAGCTTTCCTGAAATATATTCAAGGAATTCAGGGCAAAACACTTAAATTCAGCAGTTAGGTTACCCCATCTAACAAACATGACCATATATACTGGAAGAAATGTGCTAAATTGGAAAATTTCACCTAGTGAAATATTTTGCGTAATTCCCACATTACGCAAAATTTTTCACCTAGGCGAAACGTAACTTTATCTCCGATTCTGCTTTCTTCAATGTTTTTCAATTTTGCCAGCGAAATTGCAATGCATTGTGGGTAAATGGCTGAAATATCATGTGCAGGCTGTTTCCTGCACAGTATATTGTCTGTTGAGTTGGAGAGCAGTTCAGTGTGGTACATCACAGCCAATAAACCCTTCAGAAACCTCTTTGTGATTTTTGACAGTTAATTGCTCCCAAAATCTCACTTTAGTTCCTAGTGCTGCTAGTAAACATTGTTTTGTTTTTGCATCTTTGGATAATTCTTAGTTAAACTTAGGTAGTGTTTTCAGTTTTCTCTGTCTCTGTGTCTGTGAGGGAGTTGAGTGGGGGAGGGTTAACCGTGTGTGTGTGTGTGTGTGTGTATGTGAAAGTAGAGCAGGCTAGTTCCTAATATTTAACATATTTTTCACAAGTTGTGAGTGAGTTTCTGTAATTTCTTTTAAGTCTTAATATGTTTTGTTTGTGTGCTACTTATTTGTTATATTTTTCTTACATATTGACCCTTTTTTGAGTAACTTTATCTGAACAGTTACTACATTCTGACTGAGTAGTTCTGTTCCTGTTTCCCTTTGCTTAATCTCTTTTGTGATTTTTTTTTGTTGAAAGTATTCATGTGTATTGACCACTTGACTTGTCCATATCCAGGTACACTGCATTGTTGAATTGCTCACAGAAATTAATATTGTGATCTAGCCTCTGCATTGCAGCATTCCTGTTTTTCTATTGAATTTCCTTACCATTTTAACGCTTTCCTCCCTGTTACCCCACTGTTGTTTACTACCTGACCTGCTATATAAAAAATACATAGTTTTCAACTAGATAGTGGTGGTCCCTGCATGAGTTTTGGAGGTGACTTTGTTTGTTTGTTCATTTCAAATATTGTTGTCCCTTCCGTCTGATATATTTCTAAGCCAAAACTGTGTTTAGTAAGTACTAACACATTGCAGTACTCGCCTTATCCAGACACCACTTATCTAGACTGTAGTTCATATTTTGACTGAGAGGTGTTCTGTGCAGTTGGTTTAGTTTAGTTTTTGTGAACCTACCAGCACCTACCCAGTTATTATCAAGTTGTGTAATAATCATTCCATTTAAAAACTGACATTTGATTAAGAACCACTTAACTATTCTTTTCAGATTTACTGCACAACCTTGTTGTGGTGGTGGTGTTCTCTGTTGGTTTTGTATTGCAAGTCTCTTACTTCTGTCCTCCTGTTACCCCATGTTACTTAACTTGCGTTTTTTGTAATTTACAATATAAAATAGTGTCTTCACACTCGAATAGGCTACAGTAGCAGTTGTAGGTAATTATATATACTACAGTGCAGCTACTGGTTTTGATTTCTGTTTGCCTTTGTAGATAGCACTGTGGGTGTTAAATCACACTTATTTAACAGAAATACATAATAATATAGTTCCAGAGGAAGCCAAATGAAACAAACATATAAATATGTCTGCCAAGAGATGTTCAGCTTCAGGTAAAGGTGCCAGGGTGGGAGATGGCTCAACGAAGTCTGCTTGAAAAAGCAAACCTATTTCTGAATCAATGCCTTCAGTGGCCTCCGCTGCTGCTGTAGCAGCTAGTAGCAGCAAATTTGAAGTCAGAAGTGGCTTCAAGTCTGTGACTCATTTTTTACTGCCCAATCTGTATCTAGTATGCTTATTGGGGATGATAAAGGGAATAAGGGAGACACTCACACCAGTGGAGGCACAGAGGTCCAGGAGGAGGTCGAAGAAGTTGTCAGTGTCACTGTTGTTCCTGCTCAAGGAGGACCTGATGGTGGTGAGGGTGATAGTGTCCAGCTTCAGTCTGTTTCTCCTGGGGAAGGAGATAAGGAAAAGTCATCCCCCCAACAGTAAGGAGATGCCAGAGAAGGGCAATGTTTGTCTGGCAGTAGACAGTGATAGGGACAAGGAGGAGGATATAATATGTTTTGGTACAGATGATGATGAGGTGTTGGATCCCCTGTGACAGCCAGAAGTGAAAAAGATGAAGGGTGATGATGTAGCCCATTTAGATGACAAGTCTGAGGGTGAGGATATCAGCAAGCCTACAACAAGCAGTCCAGTCAACCCACCTCCCAAACATAGCATGGTGGATATCATGCAAGCAACACAAAAAGCAAAAACTTCCACACCTTTGGCTCCGCTGTCCAAGTCTCAGTCCCATGTCAAATCTAGAGGTGCAAAGTCCCTAGTTTGGGATTTTTTCATGCTTGATGCAGCTGATGACACCATGGTGATATGTCAGCTGTGTCAAGCATGTGTAAGTCATGAAAAAATGGGCAGCCACATAGGCACTGGTGGCCAGCACGCTCACTTGAAAACCAAGCACCCATTGCACTGGCACTAACACCAGAAAGATACCAGAGCTGTTGGCGGGACTTCCCTTATCAAACTTAATGTTAGTGACAGCAGTGCAATAGAGCAGGAAGAGGGAGGGCTGAGTGGGTCAATGGAGAATCATTTTTCTTTCTCGAGCAATGGGCATAGTAGCAGTGCAGCTGCCACTCTCTCGAGTTATAAAAGTACACCACCAGGCTCCAAATCTATCAAAATAACCAGTTTCATACATGCTGCACATCCCTGGCCCAAAGAGTTACCTGGTACCCCAGCAAGAACAACATTGGTGATACAAGTTAAGCATTTTTGTCGACCCACTCCCAAGATGCAGCCCACATTGAAGAGTGTGTTTGAGTAGCACTCAGAGTACCCCCCAATCATGCTGCTGCATGTGAGCTGAACGCAGCCACAGCTGAAATGCCCATCTTCGACCTGTTGCCCTTCTCCTTTGTGGCCCATGCCTGTCCCAAATGGCAGGTGCCATTGCATATGCATTTCTCCAAATGTGCCATGCCCAAACTCTACAGCAGAGTTTTACAGTCCATCCTACATGCCATGAAGCATTCTGCCTAAAAATATATCCACCTTAGCATGGCTATGTGGGCAAATGGGCAAACAGCTGGTAGCTCATATCTGTGCATAACAGCACACTGGGCACAGGTACCTGGGGTTGTTGTTGATTTGGGGCCTGGCTAAAGCTGCGTAAAGCAAAATTGTGGTGGTAGCAACACACCTGGTATTTATCAGAATGCAACCATAACTATGCAAAGTGTTACAGGGTCTCACACTGGTAAGAAAATGCTGAATGTGGTGCTAAATCAGATTGATGAGTGGCTCAGTGCACACTCACTCACAGTGGGGTTTATTGCCAGTGACAATGGCTCCAGTGTGGTTAACTGCATTACTGATGGTGTTTTTTTCAGAGTTCCCTGCCTGTCACACTGCCTTAATCTAGTCGTGCAGCAATTTCTGAACCATGATGAAATAAATGAAACTGTGTCTGTTGCCAGATGCATCAGTGTGCACTTTGCCCATTCTGCAAAGGCCCTTGACCATCTGCATGAGCTGCAGTGCACTAATCGTCTGCCTCTGCACCGTATGAAGTTCGATGTTGTTACCAGGTGGAACTCCACACTGTACATGCTGGACCGGCATTATGAGCAGTATAAGGCGGTTTCAGATTACCTACTGCTGCACACCACCAGGGACAGTGCTGGAGTAGTGTTATGCGAAATTGGAATATTTCGCCCAGCAAAATATTTTGCGTAATTAACACATATTTAGCTGGGCGAAGTGCAAAACTTCACCGGTGGCTGTGAGTGAAATTTCACCCCCAAACTGGTGGAATTTCACCGGTGGGCAAAATGTTACCACCACGGGTGAAATTCTGCCACTTCTGGTGAAATTCTGCCACTTCTGGTGAAATTTCGCCACCCGTGGGTGATATTTCACCTCCTGCAGGTGAAATTTCTCTACTAATGGTGGAGTGGTGATCTGGCAAAATTGCGGGTGAAACTACAAAATTCTGCCGCATTTTCGTGAAACATTTTATGTGGTGAAATTGCCAATTCTGCCAGTTTCACCCGCAAAATTTAATTTCACGCATCTCTATGCTGGAGTGTCCATTGCCCTAACAACAGAGTAGTGGCGACAAATGGATGGCATACTACGCATTCTGCATCCATTTGAGCATGCAACACAGTCTGTGAGTGGGGACACTGCTTGTCTAAGTCAGTCAATACCCCTTATACATGTGCTGAGGAAGACACTGATAAATGTCCTTCAACAGAAGGAGGCAAGTGATGATCACAGTTCTGTTCATGTAATGAGTCACGTGCTCTGTATACTGGACAGCAATACACATATCTCTGACATTATGCAGTCTAATGAGTTTGCTATTTCTACCATACTGGATCCATGGTACACATGTGGCTTGCCTGCCATGATTGAAGGGGGTCACGTGCGAGTGAACAAATTGACCAATTACCTTGCCAGATGGGTACATAGTGCACAGATGAAAAATGCAGAGACACAAAGGGGAACATATAGATATGCCAATTGTTGCTACAACCACCACTAGTAAATCATCAGAGTCCACCAAATTGGAGAACATATCAAAGTTGCAGCACAGCATGGCAGGTAATCCCATTTGGGATGCTCTGTACCAGGTGGGCATTGAAGAAATTGAAGACAAGGAGGCCAAGTATGATAAGACAGCAGGACTCAGGGCAGCACAATGTATGGTGGATGCCTACATGGGAGATACCAAGCATCTTGGCATCACTGATGAGCCATTGGTGTACTGGAAGAGCAAAGTGAGTGAGTGGCCTTCACTGGCATCTGTTGCTTTTAAATACCTCAGCTGCCCACCATCGAGTGTCAGTGTGGAATGGGTGTTCAATTCTGCTGGGGCCATTGTGCATGACTGTAGGATAAATTTGTCACTGAAGAATATTTCCATCCTAACATTTATAAAAATGAATGAGGCTCACATTCCACATAACACAATCATGTCAATGGTGTTGACCCAAGAATTGTGTCTCGGAGACGATAATGACAACAAAGACATCTACAGTGGTAAGGCCTCTACTAGCAGGGAGATAGATGATGCAACAATGATGAATGAATTTCCACCTGGTGATGACTCCAGTGTTGAAGACTGTGAGGGCTGATTCAATCATGTGTCACTGGAAGAAGGCTAAAGGTATTCCCCCCCAGCCACCACCAGCATCCCTACCCCCATTTCTGCTGAATATGCTGTTTTATGTTAGTGTTATAAATTTTAAATTTTATTTTGCTGGTTGTTCTGCATTACACATCCAGTTAAACCATTTAATTTGATTACCCATCCTAGTCACAATGTTTACTTCATTTCATTTTTGAAAATTTATTGTCCCCTGCTATGCTAACTGGAATGAATATGTCATCATTTCAGCAATACACAATGGCCCCATCGTGCGACAAATACTGAACATCTTCTCCAGTTCCACATATACCTCCTCTATGACACCATAAATGAGTGTCTAGTGAGTGTGCCACCACTGTAAGTACGACAATGACAACTTAGTTGGACAGTGCACAGCCAGTACTATGTTACTCAGAAATGCATGCATACTCTATCCCCATGTATAAAATTAACCATTATGTAATCTGCCTCCTTGTCATCCATCCTAATTTGTATAACACAGACTTTGACAGTGTAGGCCATCGCTGTTGTACTGCCAAGAAATACCGGCGACCACTGGAAATCTATGAAGCTGACAGATGCATGCTCCAGCATCAACAGCAGTCTCAGACCAGTACATTAATGCTGCCTCTGAGTCCAGCTAACTTACTCCTCCTCCACCTC
Source organism: Neoceratodus forsteri (assembly GCA_016271365.2). Lineage (NCBI taxonomy): Eukaryota > Metazoa > Chordata > Ceratodontiformes > Ceratodontidae > Neoceratodus > Neoceratodus forsteri. Next base: position 47,874,025 of record CM028129.1, on the reverse strand, counting down.
CTCCAGCAATCTTCTACCAAGAAGAACTGTAGCATTGCCAATGCCAGCACATTTATGGCCAGTACATCAACTCGCACAATGCATCACTTTCACCCCAGCATGCACACTTGGGGTTGTTTTCTCTCCTGCTGGCCACGTATGATGACAGCATTGCCAGCACATTTTGGGCCAGTTCATCAATCAGCACGATGTAGCACTTTCATCCCAACAAGCACAATTGGTGTTCTTTTCCCTCCAGCAAAAGAAACAGCCTCTTAGAAAGCAACACATATCATCATGAAGCAAGAAATATATATGTTCTTCCTCCGTGGCCTGTCTTTTGTTCAACTGATTCATGGTAATTAGTCAGTTGTCATCATGTTATTACTTATACCTCCAGTGTGTTGTTATGCATGCCTTTGTTGAAATAGAATGTTAAGTATGTGGGCAAGGCAGCACACCTTATTGTATAAGTTATCTTATGTATTTCCATTTAACTCTGTGCAGGGTTTGCCATGATGATGCCATATGAGGCCAGGACCATGGAACAAGGATGATACATTGACATGGCACATTCAGAGCCTAGTCAATACACATCTCAAGCATCATTATGTACAGGTCAGTACTGAAATTGTAACATTTTTCACTTGCTAGATTTTGTGTATTCCATTCCAGTCACTGAATGTCCTGGTATATTTCACCATAGGCTCATAATTGAAATCATTTCAATGGTGGGACATTTTTGGTCATGTTGCCAACATCGATGGTAAGTATCAGCACTGCACAGGTAAGTGTCAATGCAACCTTTTTTTTATATATATATTTTTTCTCCACCTTTTTACAGATGAGACATTGGCTCAAACAACATCTGTCTTGAATTTGGTGACTGTCAAGTCAAATGAAATGTTCTGCTCAAAAGGAATTCATTTTTTTAATATTGGTAACAGTGTTAGTTCGAGTAGCATCATAGTGCAGGTGATAAATGGTTATGCTGCCATTTACAGTGTCAGTTGCATATTCGTGGATAAAAGTAATATATCCTTCATCATCTTACAGTTGTTCAATCAAGGGACTTATTTAAGCTGCGTATGGATGATTCCAAAGTGTCAATGGCAAAACACATGCGGATACAATCCAAGGTCACAGTTTTCATGTTAGCACAGCAGTATATATAATATGTTTGTTTTCCTTCACAAGTGTCCATTGATGATGATGACATATGATTTTAGTTGTCAGCAGTGGCTCACACCTCACAGGTGCAGCACCTCAATCCAGCGTCCACACACCAGGATGGAAGGCTTGTATTTAGTCACTAATGCTGTACAGAGATGGGATGCATCAGCAAATGTCCACCAGAAAACCAAGCCACCATTCCAACTGAAGTACTTTGTACCTGGTTGGCAATAAGAAAAAAAGAAGACATTTTGAGCATTGTTACAACTAGGTGCCCTCCCCCCCCCATCATTGCATGAAGCTATACTTACATCAGGGAATGGCTGTTAAACTGGAACACTTGATATGAATGGACTATGTCTGATGAACACAGCCAGCAGCCAGATTGGGAGGGAGGTAACAGACACACCCCAGCAGCGGAATTCCTGAATATTGTCAGACCCATATAGAATATAGTTACTGTCAAAGTCTGACATCCCTGTCCTGCAGTAACCACAAACTTAATACTTAACCATATCCACCAACCCCACACAAACATGGCCTCAACCACCTCCACCACCCCACTACCCGCCCACCAAAAATCATCACAAATTAAGAAATATTTACCTCCAGTTAATGAATTGCACACATAGAAACATAGACTTTGACAACAGATAAGGACCACTTGGCCCACCTAGTCTGCCCATTTCCCTACCTAGAGGATAAGCTGCAGATCCTATTTAACTGACAGCCTATTTCTTCCTACCCCCCCACAAAAATTGCCTTATGTCTGTCCCATGCATTCTTGAACTCTCCCACAGTTTTAGTTCCCACAACCTCCTCAGGAAGGCTGTTCCATGTGTCCACCACCCTCACTGTGAAAAAATACTTCCTCACAATGCCCCTGAGCCGTCCCCCCCACCTTCATATTGTGTCCCTTTGTTCTTGCACATCTCTTTTTCTGAAAGATGCTACCCTCTTGGACTTTGTTTATTCCAATTAGGTACTTAAAAGTTTTTATCATGCCCCCCCCTCCTTACCTCAAAGGTATACATATTAAGCTCCTTTAGTCTCTCCTCCTATGCTTCTCTTGCAGACCCTGCACCATTTTAGTTGCCCTCATCTGGACTGCCTCCATCCTGTCTATGTCCTTGCAGAGATAGGGTCTCCAGAACTCGACGTAGAACTCCAGATGGGGTCTCACCAACTGTCTGTACAGAGGAATAACAACTTCCTGTTTTCTGCTGGTGATGCCTTTCCCTGTACATCCCAGTATCCTCCCAGCCCTCACTACAGCCTTCTCACATTGCTTGCTTACCTTAAGGTCATCTGATATGATTACCCCCCAGGTCCCTTTCCATTTTTGTTGTTGTTACTACCTTCCCCCCCATTGTGTAATCTTTCCCTGGGTTTTTGTTTCCCAAGTGCATTATTTTGCACTTCTTTACATTGAATCCAAGCTGCCATACTTCTGACCATTCCTCCAACCTTGCCAAGTCTCTTCTCATCCTTTCCATGCCTCCTTGTGTATCAACCCTGTTGCAGATCTTTGTGTCATCTGCACAGAGGCATACTTTTCCTTCCAGTCCCTCTGCTATGTCACTAATAAAGACATTAAAAAGGACTGGACCCAGTACTGAACCCTGCCATACCCCACTAGTAACCCCTCTTTCTTCAGAGTGGACTCCATTTACAATTACCTTCTGTGTCCTGTTGTTCAGCCAATGTTTTACCCAGGCTACCACCCTGGGACCCACTCCCAGGCTGGTTAATTTGACTATTAATCTTTTGTGTGGGACTGTGTCAAATGCCTTGCTAAAGTCTAGGTAGGCCATGTCCACAGCCCCTCCCTGGTCTACTACTTTGGTCACCCAGTCAAAGAAATCAATTAGATTTGTCTGACATGACCTTCTTGCTGTGAACCCATGCTGCCTTGGGTCCTGTGCCCCACTGGCCTCTAGGTACTCAACAATTCTTTCCTTCAGAAGAGATTCCATCACTTTCCCTACCACAGAGGTCAAACTGACAGGTCTGTAGTTTCCTGCCTCTGTCTTGCTCCCACTTTTGTGAAGGAGAATCACATCCACCTTACTCCAGTCCTCAGGTACCACACTATCCTCCCATGATTTGTTAAAAAGGGTAGTCAGTGGTGTCACTAGTTCTGTCCTTAATTCTTTTAGAATTCTGTGGTGAATTCCATCAGGTCACATTGCTTTGTCCACCTTCAGCTTTAGGAGGTTCTTTCAGAAACCTTTCTTCTGTGAAAGGACTGAGATTGACCCCCCCATCCAGAGTGCTTCTGTTAATTGGATTAGGCACCTCCCCCACCTCCTCTTTTGTGAATACTGAGCAAAAGTAATCATTCAGTATCCCTGCTTTTTCACTGTCCCTCTCTGCCCACCCACCATCCATTCTATTTAGCCTCACTATCCCTCCCTTTGTCTTTCTACTCTCCCTGATATACCTATAAAAGGTTTTATCCCCCTTCTTAACTGATTTGGCTATCTTTTCCTCAGTTTGGACCTTTGCTATTCTCACTATTCTCCCTGCTTCCTTCTGCCTTAACTGGTACAGTTCTTTGTCCTGCTCCTTCTGTGTTTTCTTATGCTTCATAAATGCTATTTTTTTCTCCCTAACCTTCACTGCCACCTCTTTTGAGAACCATAGTAACTTTTTCTTTCATTTTGATTAGTTTATTTGCTTCATACAAAGGCTTGTTGCCTCTGTGATGGCAGTTTTGATGTTTCCCTATTGTTGCTCCAGCCCTTCTTCTAGTCTGTTTGCTAGTGCTTTTCTAAGGCACTCTCCCATCTTGCCAAAGTCAGCCCTCCTGAAGTCCAGAACCCTCACTTTTATATGGCTTGACTCTGTAGCTGAGTTTATCATGAACCACACTGTTTGGTGGTCACTTGTTCCCAGATGGTTACCCACTTCTAGATCTGAGATATTCTCACTGTCCCCATTTGAGAGTATGAGGTCTAAGATTGCTCCCTCATGAGTGGGTTCTGAAACTAGCTGTCTGAGAAATGCCACCTGAAGGGCATCGAGAATGGCCCAGCTTTTGGATGTGGCTGCAGCAAAGGTGCTCCAGTTAACATGTGGCATATTCAGGTCCTCCATCAACAGTACCTCCCCTTTCTCTGCCATCCTAAGGATGCCTTCTATCATATCCTTGTCCATTCCCTCCCCCTGACACAGGGGTCTGGATACAACCCCTGTGCAGATTGTGGTGCCATTTTCAATCTCTAAGATGACCCACAGTGTCTCCTCTCCTCCCTGTTTACTCTTTTGTTCAGTTGCTTTTATCTCTTCCCTTACATAGAGAGCTACTCTGCCCCCTCTTCTCCCTTCCCCTCCCTGTCTCTCCTGTAGGTTGTGTACCCTGGTATGTTAACATCCCAGTCATGGTTCTTTGTGTACTGTGTTTCTGTGACTGCTATGATATCCAGGCATCCCTCTTCCATCAAGGTCACCAGTTCAGGGAGCTTCTTGCCCAGATTACGGGCATTGGTACTCATTACGCTCCATTTCTTGATGGCCTTACCCCTTTTTGCCCCACCCCTGTCCTTTTTGCATTTGTCATTTTCTCCATTTACCCCTTGCCCTTCTCCCTATCGACATTGCTATATTGGTGTTTACCTCACTTAGTACCCTGATTTTTTTGGGGGGGTAGGATTTCTCTTCTCTTCTCCAGTGCTTCCCCCCTTGGCTAGTTTAAATGCTTACCAATGAAGCATTTAAACCTATCACCTAGGATCCTTGTTACCCTCCTGGACAGATGCAGACCATCACGCCAGTATAGACCTGCATCCCTCCAGATGGACCCCCAGTCCCCAATGAATCCAAATGCCTGAGCTCTGCACCAGTTTTTCAACCACTGATTGAATCCCATGGTGTGGAGCACCCTAGCCTCACCCATGCCATAAAAAAGCAGCACCTCCAAGAAGGTTACCGTGCGTGCTACTTGTCTAAGGCCCCTCCCCAAGTCCACAAACGCTTCCTGCACTGCTCTGATCCCTTTCTCAGCCAGGTCGTTTGTCCTTAGGTGGACAATGACATCCAGCTCCCTCCCCCGTGCAGCTGCTCTGGTGATCCTGAGGATTCACTCCCTGTCCCTCCAAGCCATGGTGCCAGGCAGGCACCTTACCTCCCTCTCCCCTTCCTCTCCCAGTTCTGCCTTCTTAAAAATGGAGTCCCTCACCAGGAGATGTTTCCTTCCCCTGTGGGGTCCCATGCCACCCTCCTGTGGGTTTCCTTTGTGGAGGTTCCCAGCATCCTCCTTGGTCTTCAATGTGGGTGCCTCCATAGAGGAACCACACTTTGCCAGAATGGGATATGAATTGAGGAGAGGTACAACTGGAGGGATGCACCTCTGTTCAACCACCCTCACCCTCCATAAACCCACTGTGGTCCAACTGCTTCACTTTCTTGGCAACCTCTGAGGCAACGACATTGACCCTGGCGGTCCCTGGGTGGGAGAGGAGGTCCCACAAATCCTAGCCAACTCAGCCTGGAGATTAGCAACCTCCTCCCTCAGCCCAGAGAGGTGCCTGCAGATGGGACAACACCGTATCCTCCAGAACATCTCCCAGAAGACTGCTGCTCCACAGCCACTGCACTGCACCACTCTCAGCATGTCTTATTTCTGACCCCTTAAGTGTTGTTTTGGAATACTTATTCTTTTCTCTCTTTTTTTTTTCCTCCCTACTTACTTACTGCCTCTGTGCCCTTTAAGCTCTTTATCTTCCTGTTCTGAGACAAGAAGTTCCTATATTTCTCAGTAGTGTTCTTACTTGCTCTGAGTCAGACCTCCAGCAGCTTGGGGGGGACAGACAGCTACTCTTATCCTTCTAGGATGGTGATTCATTGGTGGCTCTGTGACCATTTCACTTCCTGCTCCCAAACAGGAAGTTCCTGTTGTCAGTCAAATCCTGTGCCTATAAAAGTGCAACTGGTTTAGGGAGAGGAGGGAAGGAGGGCAATATAGTCCCAGTAGAGAAGATTAGGTAAAACAGCAACTCCTTCCTCCTGGAGTTCTCTGGCAGAAGCAACTAGTGCAGTGTTTAAATCTGGCTTTAGCCTGGTTTCCTTCTAGCTAAGCCACTCCCCCTACTTTACAACTTTTTCTACACTTAGTTAATGGCACAGAAAACAATTCCCGTCAGCCACCTGAGACAAGCACCTAGATAACTGCACAGCTAAGAATTCAATTCAACTTACTCTGACAAACACACTTTTTTTTTACCCTAAATTGAAGGTTCCGGTAGTAGAGTTCTAGTTCTTAGTCCCAGTAGAGAAGTTTAGTTAAAACAACAACTCCTTCCTCCTGGAGTTCTCTGTCTGTATTGAACAGCAGCAGCAGTGCACCTGGAGTTAAGAGCACATAGATTCCTGCATGTGTCGAGAAAAGAAAAAAATAATACAATTACAATCCAATTCAGATATCTGAGCTGCAGTCACCTATCTCTCCCAGTAATGAAAAATTCAATACTTACCTTGTCCTTGTGCAATGTGAAATGTGGTGCATTCCAATATCCTGTATCCAAATCCTGGGCTGGAATGCATGTTGTCAAGATGGTGTACTCCTTAGCACACTAGATAGTATAAAATAAGTTCAAACATATAAGAACTCAAGATGTCCGAATAGCAACCCACCATTCCCTCTCTTGCACCCGAGAAAACAAATACAGATACTTACATGTGCAGCAGCAGCAGTGATCGACTATGTGAAGAGGATCCCCATGAAGCAGACAAAGCATTACTTCTCATGGCAACTAGTCAGAGCAGCAGGCAGCAGCTACAGGCAACATAGAAACATAGAAACATAGAATTTGACAGCAGACAAGGACCGCCCGGCCCACCCAGTCTGCCCATTTCCCTACCTAATGGATAAGCTGTAGATCCTAGTTAACCAGCAGCCTACTTCTTCTGCAAGAGCAGCAGCACTCAAAATGTCATTCAATCCACACTGACTTAAAACCACAGAGACAACAGAACTAACCAGGGCATCATTGTGAATTGATAATTCCATCAATTGAGAAAGCAGCAGTAGGAGGAAATAAGTACAAGTTTAAATCGCAGGATTATTTTGCAGGAGGATTTATTTTTCTCACTGTGGCAAACTGGCTTATGTTGCATTTCAGGTAGTGGTAGCACCATGGTTAGGCCTGAAAACCGTATGAAAAAGTGCAGAGAACAGCAGATTAGGGTTCTTTGTGGATGTGAACCATGTAACTGCATGTCTGACACCTGATTTCTGTCTGAATTTAATATACCATTTTTAAGGAAACATTCATGGACAGGTACTGCCTGTGCTGCACTCATAGAAATAAGTTGTGGCCTAAAAGCAATGTAAACAGTTGCCAAAACTGCATTTTAATGTCTTGGTGTTGATGGTGGTGGGGGATCACCATAAAACAGCATGGTTCAGACCAGATTTCTGTCTGGATTTAATGTACCATTTTTAAGGAAACATTCCTGGACATGTACTGTCTATACTGCACTTGCAGAAAGAAGATGTGGCCTGAAATCAATTGTAAACAGTGGACCAAAGACCATTGTTTGGTCCGGGTGGGGGTTTGGGTGCCATAAAACATCATAGCTGGGACCTGAGTTCAGTCTGAAGTTACTGTAACTTTTTTTGTAAACATTTCTGGACTTTAGGGCCATGTTAGGCAGTGGCAGCACCACGGTTAGGCCTGAAAAACATTTAAACGGTGCAGAAAACAACACATTTGGGTCCTGCGGTTGGATGTGAACCATGTAACTGCATGTCTAACACCTGATTTCTATCTGAATGTACTGTGCACTTTTTTGTGAAACATTTCTGGACTTCAGGGCCATGTTAGGCAGTGGCAGCACCACGGTTAGGGATGAAAAGCATTTAAATGGTGCAGAAAACAGCACATTTGGGTCCTGATGGTGGATGTGAACCATGTAGTTGCATATCTGACACCTGATTTCTGTCTGAATGTACTGTGCAATTTTTTGGGAAACATTTCTAGACATTTACTGCCTGTGCTTCACTCGCAGAAACAAGATGTGGCCTAAAAACCATTATAAACAGTGGCCAAAACAGCATTCTAATGTCTGGGTGATTGGGGGCACCCTAAAACATCAGGACTGATTCCACATTTCAGTCTTAATTTGATGTAGCATTTTTTGGTAAACATTTCTGGACTTGTAGGCCCAGCTTGGCACCAGCAGCAGTGAGTGTCAGGCAGAAATATTTGGCAAACAGGCCCTAAAACAGCTATTTAATGGCTAGGTGGTGGGGGGCACCCTAAAACATCATGGCTGATACCAGATTTCTGTCTGAATTTAATGTACTATTTTTCCTGTAACATTTCTGGACATTTACTGCCTGAGCTGCACTCGCAGGAATAAGATGTGGCCAAAACAGCATTTTAATGTCTGATTGCTGGGGGGGGGGGGGCACCATAAAACATCAGGACTGACACCACATTTCATAATTTGATGTACCATTTTTCCTGTAACATTTCTGGACATTTAATTACTGCCTGAGCTGCAGTCGCAGAAACAAGATGTGACCTATAGACAATTGTAAACAGTGGACCAAAGACCATCGTTTGGTCCGGGTTGGGGTTGGGTGGCATAAAACATCATGGCTGGCTCTAGAATTCTGTCTGAGTTTAATGTAACATTAGGAAACATTTCTGGACTTGTAGGCCCCGTTTGGCATGATCAGTGCTGCCTGAGATTCTGGCTGAAATATTTTGTAAACAGGCCTGAAAACAGCTATTTAATGTATGGGTGGCGGTGGTGGTGATGGGGGGGGAGCATATCACTCACATCCTCACTCAGACCATATTTCAGTCTGAATTTTATCAAACTTTTCTCCTGTCATATTTCTCCTTTTACCATTCCTGCTCAAGTCGGAAAAGAGAGTATGGTAGCAAGAAGCTGTGTTAAACTGTGGCCGAAGTCCACATTTTGGACCGGGTCACTCACCGGGGCCATGAACGTGTAGTAGTGGTGGTTGTGGTGAGGCATTAATAAAGCATTATCATGATGACTGGAGGAGGGGAGGGACACAAAGTTAACATTTCTGAAGGTGGCAAGGTCGGGGGGACACGTGTTGTTCAGTATAAAAAAAATATTCATGTTTAACTTCACAATAATAGTGCTCATTTAACTATTTCATTCTATGGCTGTTGTGTACATACTGTACTTGGAATGATGCTGCACACAGCCAAAGCAATTGCTACCAGCCCTTAGCACACACACAACAGACAACAACATTACATACATTTGGGAAAAATTTGTGTTCATACGAACAAATAACAATACTTGACATTTGTGGATAGGAGGAGACAAATAAAGAAGGAGTGACATAAAACAAGCAAGAAGGTACACAGTTTATGGACATAGCACTCCGGGGGACATGCACGGTCAGACTCAGGGTAAGGGTATTAAATTGTGAGACAGAGGGGAAATGGAGGGAGCATAAACATTACATAAAACATAACTATAAGATAGAAAACCACTGGACAAGAAAAACAACAAAGAGGATATATAATAGAAGAGAAAGAGGACAGAAAATATGTTTTTTTGTGGTTTTTCTTTTACTTTTTTTATTTTTTGGGTGTTTTCCTTATCTTTAGGTGGTGAAGAGGAAAAAAGAGCAAGACTTGCAAAAGAAAAAGGACAGAAAACAAACTGGTGCATACATAGGTGCATTCTAGTGGGGGGGTAGGAGGAAGTAAGCTGTTGGTTAACTAGAATCTGCAGCTTATCCATCAGGTAGGGAAATGGGCAGATTAGGTGGGCCAAGCGGTACTTAACTGTCATTATAAAATGGCATGTAAGAATCCTGGGCTTTGATTGGACAGGCTGCCCTTCAGACAGTGATGTTATTGAACAATAACATCACTGTATTTAGGACAGGCAACCAAAATGCCACATCACTACATCACAAATCATTGCTTAATCCCCCACATCTTTACACAAAAGCTGAACAGTAGGAGACAGCAAATCCCTCATGCCCCCCCCACCACAACTAAACACCGATTCTGTCCCTCGCTTCATGAGTCAGGGAAACATCAAGACTAAAAACTAAGTTTGATTTCCATGCCATCCTTTTGTCCCCCAACATGAGCGGCTTCAGTGAAGCGCTAGATCATAACCACTGGTCGCGCAAACTGAAGCTGCTCGCTTTTCGGTACAAAAGGCTGACGTGAATATTACCTAATTTGTTTGTTAAAATTAAACAGTGCCACACCAGTTTGTTAATCCTTACTTAATGTAAGAAAGTGCTGGTCTGTCTGATTGGATTTTGTGTCCCTTCCCAGTGTCCCTGCCTGAGGCGCGCACTCGATCCTCTGCCCTCAGCCGTTTCTCCCGAGAGCAGCATTCAACACATTGCGGTTTCACTTTAAAATAAATAATAAAAAAGTCACACACACCTTTACCCAACCCAGAATAAAAAGAGGGACTGGGTCAATGCTAGTGTTCCTGCCTGAGGCAAGCGCTCGGTCCTGGCTCATTTCTCTACAAAACTGTTTAATCCATCGTCGGTTTCAAACTGACCTTCCCCAAGCCAAGCAGCAGGACTGGGTCAAGAATGACTCTGAATAGGCACAGAATGACTACCACAGAGGATTGGGTTTTGGGAGATGGGGGATACAAGAAGTCCACCGTAGCAAAAAAGCAGTAGCTCTACCTAGTGACAAAACAATGAAGAGGCACTATTTTTTTTACTATGTAAACCTACTCAGTAACAAAATTGACTAAAAAAATATTTTAAACATATTTTAAATCTATTTTTTTATTTCATTACATAGGAGCCATTGTATAATAGCAATAAGGCACTCCAGGGATGTGTATTATTGTGTAATAATTAATGGGTTTCACTTTTTTACATTGACAAAACCGTGTATTAAATACCGTAACACCTGAGTAGGTGTTATGGCATTCACGCGCCTGCTTCCAATTGAAATCGAAAGTACAATGCGGCTCGAGACGTTCAAAAACATTCTGCCTCTCAAAAAATACACTTAACGATAAACACTCACTTCATCAGCCACTATAAAACGAAAGCACATTTTCTTCTTTCCACTGACTACCTAGATTTCTCCCAAATCTTTCACCTCTCCCCCGCCCTCTGAAGATCACAAGACTCCACTGCCAGGCAACACGTAGCAACAGCCGTAGCAGCGTAAAAAAACAGCCAGGCGGAAGATTCAAACGGACGTTTTTTCTTCTTTCTATTTGCAGTTAAAGCAAATGAAATTCCAGTTCTAACAGTTAATTTAATAGTGCTACTCATTACAAAGTACTCTGCCTACCAAATAAAGAAAATCTATGACGCAAGGTACGACTGTCTGCATTTTATTTATATTCAGATCTCTTAATGAGAAGAAAAAGCAAAACCCCTTGAATTATATAAAACAAAATATGGGGTGTAGTGTGTTTAACTCGAATTTAACACACATCCTTGTTGTTGGATAGCTATCATAAATTCTCGTAACACACTGCACCCCATACTTTATCCTATATATAACATCACTCCTGGAGTGATGGAAGCACTCGTCTTTGCCTCGTGCTTCAACCCACCCCAGGAGTGACATTATTACACAATAACACACACCCTGTCATGCCTTATTGCTTAATTACAATGTATGTTTCTATATTTCTATAGCAGTTTTAGTCACTTGCACCAGTGCCACTTCCACCGACAACACCACCACCACCACCCCCATGATGCATCTCTGCCAGGAGGTCCAAAATCTTTTTTTGGTCCTCCCTTATTTTCTCCAGTTCTCCCCTGACCTCCTGGTGGCACTGATCCACCTCCTGCCAGAGACCTTGCACCTCCATGCGTACTGCCACCACATATTGGAGCACGACCTCAATGTCCTCCATCCTGATGTTATCTGGTCCTTGTGGAGGAACTTCTGCAGGCTGTGATGCCAAACCAGGAACAACTGAAGCACACCTTCACCGGTGGGTGTGGGGTGTCTCATCACTCCTCCTGTTGCAGCTACTGCGGCACCCCCTGGGACACTGGATGCCCTGATGTTCAGATCCATCACTGCCTCCTGCTGATGCAGCTTCTTGCAGCTTGGAGAGCCACTCTGTGGCATGGTGATACCGCAGGTGGCTCCTCTGTCCACCCGTCCCAAAGTGGAACCCTCATTTTCCATGCTGCATATCTTTGCCACAAAGGTTGCAGATCACAACATTGTTATCTCCAACCTTTGTGGGGAAAAAAACATCAAAAGTGGAGATGGACAGACCTTGAGGGGAGGCTCATCAGCTGATCTCGCTGCTGTGTCTGTGGCAGCTGCCTCTTCTAAGACCTGCTGCTGCTGCTCTTGTTGAGGGGAGGCAGGCAAAGGCTGCACATGTTCCTGGGGGGGTGCAATGGGCTCCTGCTGCTCTTGCTGTCCTGGAAGGGGGTACATGCTGCTGGGGCGGGGCACAAGGTGCTCCTGCTGCTGCTGGTGGTGGGGGTGCTGCTGCTGCTGGGGGAGCCAAGGGCACATCTTTCTCTTGGGGGGGGCACTTGGTGGAAAATGCCAATGTTAAGACAGACCACAGATCCTCCTGCTGCTGGTGGCTCACTACCACTCTCCCTCTCCATCATAAAGAACATTTTTCTTTACTATAAAACTAAAGAAGAAAAAAATAAAAGAAAGAAAGATACAGGGAAGGACTGGGCGATGGGGAGTCACACACACACACACACACACACACACACACACACTATAAAGATAGATAAATATAGCAATGCAGAAAAACACTAACAGAAAATATTACAATTTTAAACTAATGGGGAACAGATCACAAACAAGCAAACACACACACACAAATACTATTTTTTATAAATCTAACTTTTTGCTCTTCTGCTCTAGTCTACTTCCCACTACTAGGCTGAAACAGCGCTAAAGGAAGTACGTTTAGTCTGGCTTCCTGCCTAAGTGCAGTCACCCATGTGACCAGCAGTCTACTAGAGAAAAAGTCATGTGATAAGCATTTTTTTCACAATTTCACCTGATACTAATGTGATGCGAAATGTGCAAGTGAAAGGCAAAACTGACAGTGAAATTTCACCAGCAAAAATTTTGTCATAAGGGCACAATTATGTGAAATGTTTTGCGGGGCGAAATTGGTGATTTCGCTGGAATTTTGCTGCATCTCTACATACTGAGGCAGTGGGACAGTTTTTATTTTGCTGGCCTAGTGGCCTCAGAGCTCAGATCTAACATATGTGGAACACCCTGCCAGAAGAAGGTGGTGGGGGCTGAAACAATCCCGGGATTTAAGAATGCATGGGATAGAAATAAAGGAATTCTGGAGGTCAGGGGTAAGGGGCAACAGACTTCTAGGAAAACATAAACTGAACTTACAAGCTCAAATGGGCAGACTGGGTGGGCCATAGGCCCTTATCTGCCGACACTGTCTATGTATCTATGTATAAAATGGATTGTGTTGGTATTGGACCAGTTTTGCCTAGCTGACTGACGTGATCTCTTCGTCCCATCTAGCCACGTTCCAACAAGAATGTGTGTTCATTGTTAGGGTCTTGGGGAGGCTTTCTTTCCCTATTGCAAAATGCTGTAGTTAACCAGGATCGGCAGCTTATCCAATAGGTAGGGAAATGGGCAGACTAGGTTGGCCAACTGTCCTTATCTGCCGTCGGAGTCTATATTTCTATGTAGCCTCATATAATTGGGCATTGCACAGCAGCAGCCAATGATGCAATGCATTCGAATGTTTTGTCAGAAATTTAAATGTCTGCTTGGATGGACGGTGAATATAAGATGTTGATCTTAGTTGCGCTGACTGTCTTAGGGAAATAAATTGTAAAAACATGTTGACTTCTAGAGGGGAGCATGTGGCCCACCCAGACCATCAATCCCCTTGCCAATCAACTTAACTGGCAGGGGGATTGAATGTCTAGGTGGGCCACACACCCCCTCAAGAAGTCAACAGTCAACTTAATGGAGCAGCATTCGTTTCAGCAGCAAAGGAATCTGCTGTCCTTCTTCCCTGGCTATGGGTGAAAGTGTCATTACTCTGACACCAGACTGTATCAACAATTGGGGTAGGATACGGGGGGAAAACAAGGAAAGTACTGCTGTACAAACTAAGTGTTGGTGTCACTCATTCACAGTTCTCTTGCTACTGAGCCTGGAGGTCATGGGTTCAAATTACACACAGAGACCTGGGCTGACACCTACTATGGATACTCCAGTTCAGTAATGGTGAAGAACAAAAACATTGCAGCACACACCAGCAGACAATTATAGCATTTTATTCAGTGATATTCATGCTGGGATTTTGGTTTTTTTTCCAGTTACACTTTATTAAGCACATATTTGCAGGCACCATCAAAGACAGGAGTGCACTTTCTCTTGTTCAACTCCTGTCAGTACTGTGACAGGATGGTGCTGGCAGCATTTTTTTCCAAGGTGGCTGAAGAGTGTTTGAAATTCATTGATGAGCAGCAAAATAAGTGATCAAGGGGGCGATCAAGGGGTCTCCATGTACTATATAAAATACTGGCTGGGCTACTGTGCCCCAACCAGCCTGTGTTGCCACCTCGGGGTTCTGATTCTGCAGGACCTCTTGAGCTTCACTCTAGGTCAAACAGAATCAGAACCCATCGGTGGCACCACAGGCTGGTTAGCGCACAGTGGCCCAGCCAGTATTCTCTATATTTATTCTTTCAACACAGTTTTCCTGACCGCATACCATTCACTTTGGACAACATTCTATTTGCAAAAGGAAAGAAGCCATTTAGTCACAATTAGTATTATATATGGACATTATTCTGGAATTAATTCTGTCACACTCTTAATGGTGATAAGGCTATACTGTCCAGTACCTCACTCACTCACAGTCTTGTAAAGCACTTTGAGATACAGTGAATATGATAATTCTTCTAGTCTATGGTATTCTTGTAATTGCTAACATCCATGTTTGTCAGATCTGTATATCTGGTCTCTTCCAAGAAGGTTGTTGAGGCATAGGCATTCATTTCAAATGCAATTAGTCAGTAGTTAGCCAAGGTGGAGACCTCTGTTTAATAGAAATACAAAATCACACATGTCCCCACAATGCAAAGCATCATGGGCTGCATATGCAAATAACCACAGAATGTTATGCTGGTTCAACTTTAAGCAGAAATGCATGGTGCTGAAAGGCCTTTCACACAGTTTGCAAAGAGTGCCAACAGAAGACATAGACACGTGTTTCATCCTACCAGGACTCATCAGTATGCCTCGTCTGTTTGACACCCCAGTGGAATGAACCAGCTACCCTAAGATGGTCTATCTGGGTTATGTTGTGGTGAACCCAATTAAAACAAGAAACAATTTAAAAGACAAAGAACCTCTGTGCGCAAGCACTGAGGCAAGGGTTACCCCAAAGGGCATTTGGCCAGGAAGCCAAGTTTCAAAGAAATACAAAATCACACATGCCCCCACAAGGTTGTTTAATGTTCACCTGGTAGGCACCCAGTCTACCCAGCCCCCCCAAGTGTCAGATTCCTTACCTCCAGCTCCAGACTCCTGTCTGAGATGAGAAATCTGGATTTCTTCTTCAGATTCAGAATCAGAATGGTCTTCATGGCTGTTGCTAACAAGTCTGTGGGGGGGACCCTTATCTGATGAGGCGATGACTGTCTGAGAGGCCTGAGGGGGGACCGATAGGCAGGCCAGGTGGCTGGCTAGCAGCTAGTCTTTACATTCCTCTCTCTTCTCCTTGTCTCAGTCTCTTCTCTTCTCCTCTGGCTGGCTTTGAATCACAAGCAAGAACCTACCTCCTGCTCTTCTAGTACCGTTTCTCCAGACCAGCGAGCAGCAACTGCCAACTGAGTCCTGGCTCCATTTACAGCTCCCAAATCTGCTCAAAATATAACTATTCTCTGTACTTCAGTCCACCACCACTCCTCCTCATATCGACTCCTCACTTTCTCTCAACATGAACGAGCAGTGCATGTGGTGGTGCGCCAAGCCATCAATTGTTCATTGCGTGGCTTAATTGGCTGCTGTGTGTTGAGAGAGGAGGAGCTGAGGAGGAGCAGTGGAGCCTCAGCAAACTACCAGCAGCCAGCAGATGCCAACGGATTTGCTCAGCATACCATCTCCCTCTGTAGCAGGCTAGCCGCCACACCAGCCAGGCAGCAGTCTGCACAGCACACTGCACAGCATCTCAGCTTGCACAGAATGCAGAAGCATGCATTTAAAGGAGCAGCATGCTCTGTCAAATTCAATTATTAAAAGATTTTAGAGGTCATTTCGGGGGGGTGTTTAAACACCCTAACCACCCCCCCATGCCCCAGAGCTGTCCCCAGAGGGACTGGTGATGCTTTCTAGAAGAATGGATAGGGAAGGAAGGAGTATTTAAATTATAGGATATGGAGGAAGGTGTTGGTGCAGGGATTCACCATGGGTAGAAGACTGGCACAGAGGCTAACAGAGGGAAAGAGTAGAGCAGACCAGCTGAGTAGTAGCAAAGAGCCTTCCTGAGTGGTCAAGGAACCATGGCTGGGCAACAATCCTCACTTACATGCAGGCCAACAAGAGAAGCACACCCAGAAACATAGGTGAGCAGAAGGGCCCTAATGCACTTTGAAGCTGACATGGAGACTTGGTGGAGGAAAGAACTGTACTGGTACACCAGGATAGAGGGATGCAGGCCATTCTGAAGGGGAAAGACCTGATGGGAAGTGGAGTGGGTTGGAACCCTCATAAGGTAAGGAGTCATTGGAAAAGACAAGGAGGACATCTGAAGGCAAATGGTGTCACAGAATCCATCTGAGTTAATGTAGAAGAAAGGGGTTAAAAAAGTCATCCTGGTGTTGGTGCTTCAGGGCCCCTGTGACAGGGCTGAATAAGGCCCTGCCCCATTTGTTATGCAGAAAGAGGTTAAATGCAAGGATCTGTTCCATCATCTTCTCTTCTGTCTCATGTCTGTCTGGTTGCACAACCAAATTTTCTTGTGAGACCTAGGAAGTGATCACTCAGACAGTTTTGCAATTCTTCAATCAATCAATCAATCAATCAAAGTCTTTATTTAACCAGGGGATCACTGTTGAGCAAGCTCATTTTCGAGGTGGACCTGGGTTTGTTAACAAGGAACAAGGGACAATATACATGGGATGCAACACACAAGAAAATAGTAATAATACAAATAAAGTGAGATACAATAATACAGTATATACAAAGTATCAGCAGGTAGCATTGACAGTAGTATATGTTTGGAACAGAAGATACAGCTAGTTTTGGGTAGGACACAATTTTTCATAAAAGTAAAGAAATATACATATCAGGTGCACTGAACACAAATAAAACCTAATATAAAAAGATATATAGTGATATGGTATGTAGACTTTAGAGCTGGAACCAGGGTCAAAGGAATGTGGAAGGGACAGATATGGGGGTAGAAAAGGGGAGAGGGAAGAGTCGATTATAGATGTGATCAGTCTTTTAACAGTAGTAATTAGAGTGTGCTTGGACTTATAGGAGTCACTATTTAGGGTAGACAGGCACAGGACTCTTTATTATGATGTAGCTATAGAGATTTAAAAGCTGCTAGGCTGATGGGGTGAGTTAATTTCAAAGTTTTTTGCAGCTTGTTCCACAGTTGAGGGAGCACAAAGCTGATGGCTGCTCTGATAATACGAGATTTTGCTTTGTAAACATAAAGGTAGATATATGAGGTGCTTCTCAGGGCATACTTCCCCAGAGTGCACAAAGGTAAACAGACAGAGATATACTGGGGCAGTTTATTTGAGATAGCTCTGTATGTCCAAACCACAGCATTTTTTTGCCATCTGTAATCAAGGGATGACCATCCCACTGCCGTGTACAATGCACAGTGGTGGTTGAGTATGAAAGACCTGTGATAAATTTTATGGCTCTGTGATAAAGCGTATTGAGTTTGGCTAGGGTACCTGCAGGTCCCTGACTATATATAAAGTCTGCGTAATCCAATAGGGAAAGAAAGGTAGTTTGAACCAGTTTCAGTTTAACGCCTCTTGTGAGGAGATTATTAATCCTAAAGAACAGACCAAGTCTTTGTCTAAGTTTCTTTTCCAGTTCTTCTAAGTGATCTATGAAAGTAAGTCTATGGTCTAACCAGACCCCAAGTACTTGAACTTTGGTACGTAGTCCAACTGCTCACCTAGAATGGTAGTGATCTGCAGGAGTGTCCTAGCAATTGCAGGATTTATTGCATTTTGAAGGGGTGAGAGGAACATTGCTTTGGGTTTTTTTGCATTTAAGAGCAGTTTCTGGTTTATAAGCTGATGTTGCAGCAGATTAAATTCATTTTGAAGGGCTTTACAGGCCACTTCAGGTGTGGGGCTACTAGCATAGAGTACCGTATCATCTGCGAATAGGTGTATTTGTGCTTCTTTGATGGGGGCATCTACGTTGTTAATATTAATGGTGAAGAGCAAGGGACCAAGAATGGAACCTTGCGGTACACCCCTCAATAGGGGCTTTGGTGGAGAAACTTCCCTTTCTGCCGTTACTTGTTGAAGTCATCCTGAGAGGTAGTTGGAGAACCATTTAAGGGATAAGGAATTCAAACCAATGTTCTGTAGGGATGACAGAAGCAGTCTGTGATCAACGGTATCGAACGCCTTGCTTAGGTTCAAGAAAACTGTGCAGACAAAGTTTTTTTTGTCTAATTCAAGCTGCCAGTCATTTGTCACCTTGGCTAGAGCAGAGATTGTACTGTGCTGTGCTCTAAAACCAGATTGTAACTGGTTGAGCAATTTTTCTGATTCCAGGTACTTCCGAAGCTGGGAGTTCACTATTTTCTCCAGCATCTTTGACAGGATTGGAAGTAGGGAGATTGGTCTGTAGTTATTGAGGTCACTAGGACCTCCTGACTTAAACAAAGAGACCACAGGTGCATTTTTCAAAATGGGAGGTACTGTAGGTCACCCTGGGACAAGGCTAAGTTGAAGAGATGTGTAATTGGGACTGCGAGGACATGGTAGCCGACCTTTGAGAAGTACGGGTCAATGAGGTCGGCCCCAGCACTTTCCTAATGTCCAGCTGAAGGAGAAGATCTTCGACTTCTTTCAGGGGGGTAGGCTGCAGAGAGAAGGATGGACTGGGGATGGGTTTTTCTTGTGTATCCAATCTAATTTGTTGGCGGAGGATATTCACGGGAGAGGAGTCAAAGGCTAGCCCTACAGTGGCAAAATGATTATTGAGAGCATCGGAGATGACAGTATTGTCGATCAATAATTTAGTAGGTAGGGAATTTACAGTGGTGTGACCTTCAGTGTCTTTGATAGTCTTCCAGAATTTGGATGAATTTCTTGAGGAGCTCTCCAGCTGAGAGAGGTAGAAATTAGCTTTGGCTTCTCTGACCATTTTGGTGCAGAGGTTCCTCACCCTCCGGAAAGAATTCCAGTAATTTATTAAATTAGTTTTCCTAGCAGTTCTCCAGAGTACATCCCTACTCTGCAAAGCATCTTTCAGGTCTTCTGTAAACCCCCGACAGGATTTGTTTCTGGCACAAACTTTTACTATGGGTGCATACTTGTTGAGAGCCCCTAGCACAATTTCTGAGAAAATATCATAAGTTGTAGTCAGGGAGTTGGCTAGATAGAAGTTCTGCCATCGCATGGAGTCTCTTAGGTCTGATATATACCCATGGAAATCAAAGTTGCGTATGCACCTTTTAAAGGAGAATTTTGGTACAGTTGTGGATTTAAGCGTGGATCTTACACATGCGATGAAGCAATGGTCACTAATATCAGAGAAAAAGATGCCAGCATGAGAGAATAAATGGCATCCAAGAGAGTCCTGTTATTAGGGTTGAGCTTGTTAGGACGAGTAGATTCGTTTATAAGCTGTGACAACCCAAGGGAATCACAGAACATTTTAAGTGGGATGGATGCACTGGAGAGACAGTCTAAGTTGAAGTCCCCTAGTATGATACACTCTGAAGGTGCCGAACCCAGGATGTTTTTGAGATGTTTTAACAACTGTAGTCCAGCTGATGGGGGTCTGTAGCATCCTATTATACATAATGAGACACCGGTGGCAATTTCAGTCTTTAATGACAAGCTTTCAAATTCTTTTGGGACAGAGGTTGAGCCAATTATGGAGGCAGGGAATTTATCCTTGATGTAAATAGCTACCCCACCACTTCTGGTTAGCCTGTCGGCTCTGAACAAAGAGTAGGAGTTAACTTTGTTGTTACTGGTCGCCGGTCGGAGCCAGGACTCTGTAATCACCAGAGCATCTGGAGCAGTATGACATACCCAGGCCTGAACAGAAGTGATTTTCTTTAATAGGCTACATACATTAACATGCAAGAATGTAAGCCCCTTGAGGCTTTGTAGCTCTGCAGGGGATTCCATGGGTGCCAGAAGACCTGGATTAAGCTCAAGATTTCCTGAGCATAGTAAAAGCAGGAACAAGAGTTTCCTGCAGAGTCCTAGGAGAAGTGTGGGTGGCTGAGTCTTCTTTCGGTTACCAGATTTGTCTGCGGCAGTATAGGGAGTTCTGAGGCTAGTTCCCAGTTTTCCTGATGCTGCATACAATAATACTTTCACCAAGAGAGTCAATGAGAGTAGGGGGGAGTATGCAGAAGGTGGTGTAGCCCTGTGGGCAGGCTCTATGAGAGTTCCTGTATGCCAGTGCAGGTGAAGGACCAGCAGGGGGCTAGGGGAAGTTAGAGCACATACAAGTTCTTCTACTCGATAGGAAAAGTCCCGGTCGGACAATGTAAAAAGAGAGCCATTCTCCACTCTAGGATTTATTTTTTGATTCAAGTTCGGGTCCAATACATGTAAAATGAGAAGAGACAAGCATAGCAGCAGGTAATATGCCCTCATTATGAGACTATCACCCAATGGGCACTACAGGTGTGGGCAAGAGAAGGGATTCTCAATGGAGGAGAATTTCTTAATCCCTGCAGAATACTACTATAGGCAGTGGAGCCTGAAGCAGTAATCCTTAAGTACATCTCCTAGTAAGGCTAACAAGAAAAGAGTTCACCTGACTATAGAGTAGTACTAGGGGCAGAGAGGCTTTGAAGCAAATTTCTTAGCTACTACTCTGGAGCAGACCAAGTACTAGAGAGATCACCTGACCTAAATCAACTGCCTTAGCAAGACAGGATATGCTAGTCAGCAATAAGCAAACCTAAAGTACCAAAATGGTATGCCTCAGCAAGACAGAATGAGATAAGCTAGCTAGAAGGCTTGAGTTGCAAAAAGGGATGGAGGAATTGCAGTTGTTGACAATAAGTAACCAGTAAATTGAAACATCAGATAGGAGTGGGCAGAGACTGTGTGCATTTAAAGGAGGCCTGGGAGGAGAGGGAGGGGTGGGATGAAAAATCAAGGGAAGTTTGCAGAGCTAGCACTGAATCAGTGCACATACAGTTGGAGAGAAACTGCAGCGGGGGGGGGGAATGGTAAGTTACTTTACTCAGGCCGAGCAGAACAGGCTAAATTAAAATATATAAATTAGAAGCCGAGTACAGGGATGCAGGCTTACATTAAGCCACATGTCTTGGGTGCTCCTGTCTCAGGTGAATGAGACCAGCCAATCAGGGAGCTCTACACAGACGTGGAGCCAATAGTGCTACCCTGAGAAGGTGCTGAATTTGAGAACAGCAGATTGCAAGTGATGATCCAGTTCAGCGTTCACACAGCCCAGAGAAATCGTGGCAATTTTTCAAGTGTCGTACCTTATCTATCTCTTTGGGGGGTGAGTGGATCAGGCTCCTTGCACCGTAGATGTGCTATGGCTGGATCGTGACCACTGCCTGTGGGGGCAAGTGGCACCTATAAGGAAGGAGACAGCAGATTAAATAGGAGCAGATGGGAGTGTGTGTGTCTAAACAGAGACACACAAAGAGACCTGTGCACCAACTTGAAAGACAAGTCAGGGGGCAGTCTCTCTGCCTTCCATTGCTACTTCTATGTTTTCTGCCCCTTGCATATCTGCAGTTATAAACAAGCATTTGTCAATGCCGAATGTTTGCTTGCTGGTATTAGCATTAGAAATGCAGGAGTTAGATAGATGCAGGATAGGAATGGCAGTGAAGTACTGAACTTCACATGAACCCCACCTCCATCCTGTAGAGATGGACAGGATCTGGGGTGAGGTTTTGGGTCATCACCCATGACGATCAAGCCATGTTACCTCACCGTATTCTGCAGACACTGACACATGTTGAGCTGTGCCTTAGGGTGTTTGGCTTTACGGTCACCCCATTCCATAAGGACATACGTTGAAATGGAAGCAGCATAGGAGAATGGGGTGAAGTCTTGGGATGAAGAGTCCAAGGTACACCTCGATGCCTGTCAGTTGCCGGGGGGTGGTGATGGGATGGCATGAGCAGCACAGCTGGCAATCCAAAGGCACACCCAGATGCCTGTCTGTCTGTACAGGGTAGGACGTTATGGTTAGAAACTGTAATGCCTCAGGCATTTGTTGGTATTCATAGTACAAATTTTGAACATGGCATTTTTGTGACCCCACCTCATGAAAGCATTTGGGACCCCTTGTCATGAACAGTGGCAGTGTGATTTTGTCAATGTGTCCTGAAAACTGACTTCCAACAGTGACAGTGCCATCATGCACCACATGTACGAAAACACAGATCGGGCAGGATGTGAAGAATGACAGCTGTACCATCCATAGGGAGGTATGAAGAGATGGCAATGTTGAAAATGTGTAGTGGGAAAATTGAAAATGCGTTCACTTCTGAGCATACATGGAAACCACGCAACACATGCGTGTAACACGGTCATTTTATGGAGTTTCGTCACCAGATTTTCAACATAGGCAGTTAACGACCTGTGCTCATGAACAGTGTCACTGTGATTTTGTTACTGTGTCCTGAACACTGATTTCCCACAGCAACCACGGTATTCTACGCCGGAACTGCAAAAACACATTTCAACCAGGATGTGAAAAATGATAGCTGTACTGTTCATAAGGAGGTATGGGAAAATGGCTATGTTGAAAATGTGGAGTGAAAATATTGCAAATGTGTGACGTTACGAGCATGCGTTGAAACTGCACAATGCACGCTTGTAACACAGTTAGTTTATGGACTTTTGTCACCAAATTTTCAACATAGCCATTTTAGGACCTCTGCTAATGAACAGTGTCAGTGTGATTTTCCTAATGTGTCCCGAACATGGATTTCCCACAACGACCGTGCTTGTCTGTGCCAGAAATGCAAAAATACATGTGGGCCGGGATGTGAAAAATGACAGCTGTACTGTTCATAAGGAGATGCTGGCAAATGGAAGTGTTGGCAATCTGGAGTGAAAATATTGCAAATGTGTGAAGATACGAGCGTGCATAGAAACTGCACAATGCACGCTCATAACACAGTCATTTTATGAACTTTTCTCACCAAATTTTCAACATAGACATTTTAGGACCTGTGCTAATAAACAGTGTCACTGTGATTTTCTTAATCTGTCCCAAACATTGATTTCGCACACCAATTGCACCATTGTGCGCTACATGCTCAGAAACAAATTGTTTGGTGAGATGTGCAAACTTAAAGCTGTACTGCTCATAAGTAGGTGTGGTAAAATGGCATTGTTGAACTTCTGGACTGCAAATATTAAAAATTCACGCACTTATGAGTGTGTGTAGGAACTGCGCAACACAAGCTCGTAAAACAGTCATTTTAAGGAATTTTTTCACCAAATTTTGAACATAGCCATTTTAAGACCTCTGCTCATGAACAGTTTCACTGTGATTTCCTTAATCTGTCCCAAACATTGATTTCACATGCCGACTGCTCCATTGTGAGCTACATGCGCGGAAACACATTTTAGGGAGATGGGAAAAATGACAGCTGTACTGCTCATAAGTAGGTGTGAAAAAATGGCAATGTTTAAAATCTGGAGTGCAAAATGTTACAAATTCGCAAACTTTCCAGCGTGAGTAGGAACTGCGCAATGCACGCTCGTAAAACAGTCATTTTTAGGAATTTTTTCACCAAATTTGCAACATAGGCTTTTTGAGAGCCCACCTTATGAACACTGACACTGTCATTTCATTAATCTGTCCCAAAAGGTGATTTCGTGCAGTGAACGCGAAATCACCCTTCGGGCCGATTAACGACATGACAGTGACAGAATTCATGAGAAGGGGGTCCCAAAAACCCCATGTTGAAAATTTGGTGCCAAAATTCCAAAAAATGCCTGAGATATGCAGCAAAGTTGAAAAAACTCTATTTATTACATTATACAGCTTACAGGCATTTCTCAGTTCGCGGTCAGCTTTGAAGAGTGCAGACGTGTTCCCAGTCCACCGAAGATCGTCGCGCCGGACTCCGGAGGTAAGTATAGGGTGAGGGGGTGTGGGGAGGCAGGGTACACAGTGGGTGGATGCAGGTTGAAGGAGAGGGGTGTGGCAGACAATGAGGGACTGTTTTTCCTTTACAGGGAAGAAAAAAAACAAAAAGACAATGTGGGACGGTTTTCAATTTTACAGGGGCATTTGACATGCTGGGGTGGGCTCCCAGAGTGCCAAGGGACTCTTTTTGGGGGGGCCAGCTGCAGCTGATGGGGATTAGGCACCCCCGTCGGCACACAAGATGAGGGGCCGGGGGAGAAACATCATGCTGACGGGGATTAGGCACCCCATCGGCAGGCAACAAAACTGGGGGTTACATCATGCCGACGGGGAGTGGCTTCCCCATCAGTAGATAATAGCGGGTGGGGTTACAACCTTGCCGACGGGAGGGCTCCCGTCGGCTGAATAAACACTTTGCGGCCACTGAAGCCGGCAGGGATTAGGGCCCCTGTCGGCCAACAAAGACGTTTGGGGGGGGCACATGCTGCCAAGGGGGATGGGCACCACCTCAGCATGGGAGGCTGCCTAATATTGTTTATGAACACGGCGGCAAGCCGCCCACCATGTTCACAAACAGTAATAGGCTAGCTAATGTTCCACCCTGCAATGACGGGTCACTCCCTCGTTGCAGCACAATGACTGATGCTGCAATGATGAGGGGGCCCCTGATTGCTGCTGCAAAAACATTGCAACTTGGTGCACTTTTTGGAGACCAGTGTCATCGGCACACTGTGCCTCTAATGGTTCACCAGTGCCAAGCCCCCAAATGCAGTGTCTCCCTTGGCTGTAACACTGCCGCGCCTCCACAACTCGCTTCTCTCCTAAGCTGTCACATCATGTTTCTTGCGCATGCACAAGCAAACATAAAAATATATGTGAATCTCTGTGTAAAACTGTATGTGAAACTGGTATCCCTTTGTTTAGAACTGTATATAGTTATACTGTTGAAATGATTGCAAAAAGCTAATTTGAACTCAAGGGGTCACCTTGAAATGCAGTTTTTAAGCCTTTTGCAGGGCTGTAAACAATAGGTCACTTCTGGGTCACTATGTTCTTTTTGCTGCACCAGCATCAAAACCCACAAGAACATTAGTAACTTACAAGGACATTGAGTGAGAAGCATGCTGTTTTCTTTTCTTTTTTTAACTTTAAATTTTTTTATTATTTTTCTGAGGTTAACAATCTGACACAACTCACATCAACATCTGTGTTGGTTACAGGGTGCAGATTTAAGGCAAATGACACATCTATCTGTGAAAAAGTGAAACTGATGTCATGCAGTCTGCTGTAATTATAAACACCAGGGTGAAACCAAAGACTACTCTTATCCCCTGTTCACACTGCTACTATGATGGCAGCTTGATAATGTACAGGGGCAGTAAAGTGACCTGAATCATTCAGTATGATTGGTAAATAGTGTCATAAAGATATACAGGCATGACTAATTGCTAATACACACATTCAGAAATAACCGAGAAGAAATCATCCATGTGAATAACAAGCTGTTACACTCACCAGGGCAAAGTCTCCTCCTCAGTCAACCTTCTTTGCCAGACATAAGCACACCAAGTGTATTTCCTTGTGTCGAGACAAGCCAATCAAATCCCCTTTCATGGACTCAGGAGAAGAGTTGGTCAAAAGTGTGTATATGCTCTGCAAAATTCCAACTGACCTGGGGCAGAAACAGATACATATCAAAGCTTGAGTTCTTAACCTAAATACTTCGTGATGTAAATAGAAGAAAAATCAGGTGTACAACCAAATATACCCGAAAGTGGACAACCAAATATACCTGAAAGTGGAATTGTGGACTATATTAAACTAAACCCTAAGGAAGGAAAGGCATGGGTTACCTTACGAGACATTGATCCCTTTGGTAACTGTCCTCATTTAACCACACTGTATCCAGCAAGGTATGGGGAAGCATCCTACCCCTGTCTGAGGTTGTACGTAGTTAAGGTAAGGTGTCCAGCAAAGTCTGAATATAGAAATTTGGGATGTCTGAAGATGGGAAATTCTATCTAATTTTGCCAGGGTTGAAATGGACATCAGTATCTCTGCTGTTGTGGGAACCAGGGAGGATCGCCATTTGCAAAAAATGTCTCTCTTAGTTTGCAGAGTCAGCAAAGCAAGCCACCTGTACACTTGCGGTGACAGCTGAGGGAGATCACTATGTATTCCCAATAGGTAGAAATGAGGGCTAAGGGGGGTCTGTTGTTGTGTTACCTCAGAGGCTAGAGTCTGTATTTCTTGCCAGAGGGGTTGAATTCTTGGGAATGACCATAATATGTGTAAGAAATCACCCCCTGGTTTCTGGCGTCTGCAGCAGCAGTCAGACTCCAGCAATTTGGCTTTATGCAGGATTGCAGGAGTTCAATACCAAGAATGGGCAATTTTTTTTTGAATCAGTCTGGATCTAGCATCTCTAAACCAGCTATGGGTATCTTTCCAGGCTTGGGCCCAAGCCCCAGGAGAGATGTGAGATTGCAGCATCTTCTCCCATTTACATCTTGCCTCCTCCGATTGAGAAGGAAGGGTATCCCTAATCTTGGCATATATATGGCCTGCTAGCCCCTGAGGGTGCTGTAGTCAAGTATTAAGGTCTGAGGGTTTAGATGGTTTACCATAGGTCAAAGTAGGGGCTAAAAGGTGTTGGGTTACATCTCTAAGTTGGAGATACTTCCAGAAATCTGAGTGTGGAATTCCCCATATCTGTTGGAGGGACTGAAAGGTATGGAGTGCTTTAAGGTTTGGAACCATTATATCCTCCATTTTGGAAATACCCAACTTCATCCATTGCTTCCACAGTACTACAGTTCCTCCTATAGTAATGGAGGGGTTCTGCCAGAGGGGAACATAGGGGAGTGGGAGAGGGTCCATTTTCATCCTCAGGTGGGTACCAAACCAATTTGCTAGGGATATTTCCATCGTAGGTGTACTGCGATCTGCATTAGGTCTACGGACTGATCTGACTTTGGGACAGGCTCCATTTAAGGGAAGTGAAGAAGGGTGCACAGTACCCATAATATCCAACTCAAGTTGTATCCATTGAGGGGAGAGGGAGGAGAGGGGGCAGACCCACCTGACCGTTTGGGCCAGCAGAAAGGCCCAGCGATATCCCTCTATCCATGGAAGATTCCAACCACCTTGCTCCCAGTGAGACCTAAGTTTGGAACGGCTATATCTAGGCTTATATCCTTCCCAGAGAAAGTCCCCAACTAACCTATCAAAGGCACTATGCCAATGCTTAGGAAGAGGAACAGGCAAATGCATAAGGAGGTAGAAAAATGTAGGGGCAGATATCATTTTGACGGCCGCAATTTTCCCAGCCAAAGTAAGTTTAAGGAGCTTCTATCTGTCAAATTCTGTCTTAATGGAGGAGAGGAGGGGATGTAAATTAATCTGCCATACTGTATCCAGAGACAGAGTTCAAATAATTCCCAGATAAGTTATTCTATTGGGAGCCCAAAGAAGGTCAGCTGCCTCAACCATCTGCTGTGTACAGTGGGTGTTAAGAGGCAGTACTTCAGTCTTGTTCTGATTCAGTCATAGGCCTGAGTATCTATAAAAGGCATCTAAGAGATGGAGCAGGGGAGGACTAGTGCACTGGGCATCTGCCAGGGGAAGCAGAAGGTCGTCAGCATACATTAGAGTTGTGTAATGTATGTCTCCCACTGTCAGGCCAGTTATATCAGGATGGTGTCGGATCGCCGCAGCCAAGGGTTTAATGGCCAAGACGAAAAGGAGGGAAGAAAGAGGGCAATCCTGCCTTGTGCATCTTTCCAGTGGGAATATAGGGGAAAGTGCTGAATTTGTATTAACGTTGGCTGAGGGACCTGCATATATGGCCTTTATCCTAGAAAGAAATTTACCTCCTATCCCAAAATGCATAAGAACCATATAAAGATAGTCCCATTCTTTAGAGTCAAATGCCTTTTTGAAGTCCACTGCAACAGCAGCGGCTGGTGTTGGAAGTGACTTAAAAAAGGGCATCAGACTCATCAGTGTTCTCAAATGGTCTGAACTATGATGACCCGGTATAAACCCCACCTGTGATGGGTGTATAAGTCCAGGGAGTAGAGAACTAAGCCTAGTTGCCTGGATTTTGGCATACAGTTTGTTATCCAAATTAATGAGAGAAATTTGACGGTAACTTTCAGGGTTAGTAGGATCCTTGCTCTTTTTAGGGATGACTACAATAATGGCCTCACACATAGAGAGGGGAAGGGTACCCTTAAGCTCTATCTTCTGGAAAACTAAAGTCAAGAGAGGGGAAATAATCCGGGCTAATGTCTGATAAAAATCTGCTGTGTAGCCATTGCTACCTGGGGACTACCCTTTTTTCAGGCCTTTAATAGCTGCAGATACTTCCTGTCTGGTAATGGGAAGGTCCAAAAGCTGTGCTTGCAGCAACTGTAGTTTGGGTAGTTGCAAAGTATCCAAAAATGATTGGGTCTCCCTGTTTGGTTCTGTGTGTGTGGAGGAATAAAGTGATCTATAGAAAGAAGACATATTGTTATTAATGCCCTCTGGGGAAGTGCCCAATACCCCTTGCTTGTTTTTCAACCCCAAAATATATCTGCTAGTCCGCTGTTTCCTTAGTTGGTATGCAAGTGTTTTTCCCCCTTTGTCACCCTCTTCCCAAAAGGTACGTCTTAGATGAAGAATGGCTACTTTGACCTTTCTATTAAGAAGCTGATTAATTTCAAAGCGCAGACCAAAAATGGTTCTTCCTATAGGGAAGTGAATGGAGGGAGAGGACATAGACTTAAGGGTGTTTTCAGCTGCTGCTAGCTTCTTTTCTAAGGTAGCCAACTGTTGTTCCCTTTCTCTCTGTTTTGCCACAGCATACCCCATGATACTACCCCTCACCGTGGCCTTAACACCTTCCCACGTGGTGCCAGCTGAGGTATCTGTTATGGGATTTTCAGACAGAAAAAGAGAGGCTTCATTTTTGGCCCATGGAATAAAATCTGGGACTCTCATTAGGAGAGGGTCTAATCTCCATTGTCTGGATGCGGGATCTACAGTGTCCCATTGTATAAGGAGCTGAACCGGGCCATGGTTGGAAATGGTTAGGGGGAGAATTGTAACAGCGAGGGTTTTAGATGTTATGATGGGTGAGCCTAACCAGAAGTCCTGCCTACTATATGAGGCATGGGCTTCTGAGTGGAAGGTGTAATCCCTCGTTGTGGGGTGGAAAAGTCTCCACAGCTCTGTAAGATCCTGATCTGAGATCATTTGGAGGAGGGCTTTCCCACTTCTGATTTGTGCTTCTTTGCCTGTATCGTTCCTATCTAGAGAATGAACCAAAGTCAGATTAAAATCCCCACCTACAAGGAGGGGGCAGTCCGGGGGATTAAACTCCAGGATCACCTCAGCAAGATTATGGAAAAGATGGGGATTACCTTCATTGTGGGCATAGATATTACATAACGTAAGTGGTCCTGTGGGAGTTTGGTAGGTAGCTATGACCCATCTGTCGCCCTTATCTTAAGAGTGTCTGCACTAGTGTCCAGGGGAGAGATTTATGAAAAAGAATTAGGGCACTGTGCTTCCTGGTAGGAGCATTAGAATGCACCTGTTGGACCACCCATTCCTTAGTCATACGAGTATGGTCGTCCCCTGACAATTTGGTTTCTTGTAGAAAGGCAACTCTGGATTGTAAACGTTTCAGGTGTGTCAGGACTTTCTTGCGCTTCACTGGGGAATTCAGTCCTCTGACATTTCAGGTGAGGAACACCACATCCTTCATTTTGGTCTAGTGAATACCCGGGTGAATTAGAGGAGCTCAGTAATGGGTACCTGAGAATCACTCCTCCTAATTTGAACTAAAAAAACAAAATTACACACACAGTTCCCCAGATTTACTATGCGCCACCTACTGGACTGAAATAGAAATTAACAATATTCGCTTAATGATTAGGGGCCCTGTGTCCACTTTCTATATCTACCAAACTAAACTACTTAACTTATCAAACAAAACAAACTGAAAAACAATGAAGGGACTAAACCATCTGGAGCCCCAGTCAATGGTATGTCCAGTTGTGTTGTGGGGTGTGGAGAGCTCGAAATCTCAGTGAGGGAAGACTACCCTACACTACAAAAATATTAAGCTGACCAATACAGTATTGTCAATACAATGAGTGAAAATTATCGTTAAGTCATTGCCCCGAGCCTTTCCAGGGTACACAAATGTATGCCAGCCTGTATCCCCTGCTATCGGTGGTCAGATAGGTCACGCTAAGTGATCCATAATTGTACATCTGAATATGGCTGGCGGAGGTCCCTGGCTACCCGGCTAAAGGACAGGATCCATGATCTTTAGGTGTTTTTACTTGCCTGTCTACCCGGATATTGCTGGTGACGGAGATATAAAGTCGTCTGCCTCGAGTACAACTGAAGCCACTGCATAACTCCTCCAACTCAGAAACTCGGGGGTTCTAAAAGGAATCTTGCATGAAAAAAACACATACTATCTTTTAAGCCCCACGGGTTAACCCTCTTTTAGCTAACATTAAAGTATAATAGCTATAATATAAGGGATCTATTATACTATTACACTGTTATATTTATAGGCGGCCTGGGGTTATCCAACTAACAGCATTGTCTTCCAAGCCAGAAGGGTTAAGCAACAAACCTTTAACAACATTGAACATCCTACCCTAATACCCAAGTACAGTGTCATTATAATATCTACCTCCAAATGGAGGTGTCTGGAATTGAAACAAAAATCCAGTCTAAGTCTAGATCTAGTTCTGCTCTGCTCAAGTTTATAAAATGGAGGGTTACTTTACAGGAGTGGAGCTCTTTAAAGGTGTGTCATAAAGTGGGCCTAAGCCCGAAACACATTATTAAGATGTCAAGAGATTGTCTCACACCTCTCTCCTCTATATCTTCCTTCATCCCCCAGTAAACAACATTTACTTAGTAGACACAGGATAGAGTTGGACCACGCATAACCCATTACCTGGGTACAAGTGATTTATGTCAACAGTGCATTTTCCTGTGCAACGCCCTGTACTAGGGGGAACTGAAAAGCCTACATGCGGGTATGGGGCCCACCTAAGGCAGAGTATACGTGCCAATGCACCTATCATGTTTGGTACACTGGCCATTCTTCCCACGCGTTACACCTTGAAAGACTTGTGAAATATAAAAAGAAGGGGGGAGGGTTTAAAATAATCTGTAGGAATGGGCAGAAACAGAACTGAATAGCATTTTAGATCAATTACTAACATCTTATCCTATATGCAGCACACTCAGAAAACTTTACTAAATAATTGGCCTAAGGCCACAGCGAACCCAACATTACAAAATATACCATTTGTCATGTACCTCTGGGTTGGCGTCCTGGGGCAAAAGTGAGGCCTGTACAAAGTCAGCAATGATTTATACTCAGGGAGTTTAGACTCTTATCTCCATGCTGTACAGGCCCCAATTTGACCCTGCTATTCCCCTCCCTGCTAATCCTCAATTCCCTGAGACACCTGTCCATCTGTACTTATCTGGTTTTCATTCATTTTGAGATTATAATTAATCAGGTCTTTATCCTGGTTGGGATTGTTGTGGTTCTGCATGGCTATTTTTGGTGTTGCGGCTTGGTGGAGAACCGGGGGCCGATAATTGTGTCTCTGATTCTTGTAAGGGCAAAGCAGCATCTGTAGCCGAGGCCCATGTGTTTTCTTCCCTGGAGGAGCTTTTATTAGAGGTTGTTTGGTTGATATCCATCTCCTTACCTTGGTCAACATCTGGCAGGTCTTGTAGAGGAGGGGAAAATGGTTTTGTGAGAAATATGGACTGACATATTCTATTTCTGCCATGCCGGCTGAGGTACGATTCTGATCCTGTTAGGTCCGATGAGGGTATCCTGTCCTGCGGATGGTCGCACTTAAAATGTGGCGATGTCAGTAGTCTTTTCCTAGTTCTCAATTTGCAAGGTTCCAGTACCGAGTGAAGGGATGTAACAGATGTCATTGATGTGGCTTCTGACGGGCCTTCTTTTGCTGAGGGTTGGCGGATCCAGCCTTCCATCTGATTGGAAGAAGAGGAGCCTCGGGCTGCCGTCCATCTATCTGTGACGAAGGTCATAGCAGCATCCAGGGAGGAGAATTGGTACATAGTACCATTGATTGAAACCTGTAGATTGGCAGGGTAGCACAGGGTAAAGGGAATTCTTAAGGCATGCAACTTGCAATGGACTTCGGTGAAAGCCTTCCATTTAGCGGCTAACTCCTTGGAGTAGTCTTGAAAAATCATAATCGAGTGGTCATTCCAGTGGAGTCACCCCAGTTCCCTGGCTCTAGCTCAGATAGTTTCTTTTTCAGCATGATTTAGAATACGCACAATAAACGGTCTAGGTCTGTCCTCCTGCCTAAGTTTGGGCTGCAATGAGCGATGCCCCCTTTCAGTCATGACCCTCGTGTCCTCCAGGAGTTGGAGAATTTCAGGGAGCGTTCGCTGCAGAAAGGACAGTGCTTTCCCAGCTTCACAGCCCTCCGGAAAGCCAAGGATCCACAGATTATTATGGCAATTCCTATTTTCCAAATCCTCATGTTTGTCTTGTAAAAAACGGATTTGGGCCGCCTGGTCCCGCATAGTAACACAGTGCCCCTGCAGTACGTCATCTTGGGCTATCGCTTTCTGTTCAACTCAGTCCACCCTTGCATCCAACTGCTGCATTGATACTGTGGTGGTATTCACCGCCAAAGTTAAAGCATCGATGCTGGTCATGATTGAGGCTAACATGTCTCTGACCGAGGATTCTTCTCTTCCCGAGGCTGACTGCGTCATGTGGCCTATCTGTGCGGGTGACTTCAGGACAAACTAACTTTTATTGAAGGAGTCCTGTATCAGATTTTCTCCACAGTCAGCCTAAACATAGAAACATAGAATTTGACAGCAGATAAGGACCGCTTGGCCCACCCAGTCTGCCCATTTCCCTACCTGATGGATAAGCTGCAGATCCTAGTTAACCAGCAGCCTACTTCTTCCTACCCCCACCCGGATGGTTACATATCACCGCTAAACTAGATATTTCCAGTCGGGGTTCACAGGAACTGCATTTAGTCTGGTTCTAGGCTCATAGAAGAGAGAGCTGCAGAATCAGGTCACCATCTTGGTTGATGGTTGGCCACGCCCCCACATGCTGTTTTCTTAATGAGTTTCCCAGGCACAGACTTATAAAAAGTGCAGTAGTGCTTGTGCAAGGGAGAGACGGCGACTGAGATTTGAAATTGAGAAGAAAAAACTCAGAAGGACTCTGTTTTCAATGTTTGTACAGACACTGTAAATAGTTATACTGAACAATTTTTATTTATTTTGCTGTTATTAATAATAAAATGCTATTTGTGAATTTTGAAACTGCTCCTGGTTTTCCTATGCTTCCTGACCTGTGCCTCGACAACAGCCCCAAACAGTTCAGTGAATCATAATGTCACAGAAACATAAAAACATAGACAATGATGGCAGAAAATGACCAAAGTTCCATCTAGTCTGCCCAATGTTCCATATCTGCCCCGGAACCGGTTGTCCATATGGGCTTTTACCTTCCCGGTCCATCACCTTGCTCTCCTCTGTACTGCTACTGACCTGAGCAACCACCAAACCCTTCACTTTATCCCACCCATGCTTGAAACCATTTGCAATCTTGGCACCCACCACCTCCGCTGTCAGACAGTTCCATAGGTCCATTACTCTTTCCAAAAACTTGAACATCCTCATGTAGAAACATAGGATTTGTCAGCAGAAAAGGACTGCTTGACCCACCCAGTCTGCCCAGTTTTTCCCTGCTTAGTTTGTCTCTGCAAACCATAACTGGTCTCCAACGACCCTTCCTCCTCCCTGCCTGTTACTAATATTTCCCCTATATCTATTCCATGCATGCCTAAAGCCACCTATTGTTTTTGCCTCCATCATTTCCACTGGCAAACCATTCTTGGTGTCTACCAGTGGTATGCAAAATCTTTAAATTCTGGCAGAATGGAATTTTGTGGAATTTTCAAAATGTCCCCAAATTTCATCAGAAGCAGAATTGCAGAATTCTGTAGCAACAAAATGTTGAATGGGTTTTCCACTACATTTATGTGGAATTCTATTCAGTGGATCTCAATATTTTCCACAGAAATGGTTGCAGAATGATTTTTCACAGAAAAACTTGTTCCACAGAATATAATTTTGTAGATTATAGCAGATGGAATTCTGAGAATGACCGGTAAAATTCTGCAGAAATTCTGCTGGTGGACTAGTCAATCTATGCTAATTCCACCATGGAAAGTCCACATTCTGCACTGCACTAGCATCTACCACTCTTTCTGTGACACAGTACTTCCTTACATCCCTCTCAAACTTCCCCCCATTAGTTCATCACATGTCCTCTGGTACTCTTCCTCATTCAGAAGAGCCTCCCCTGCTGCACCCTGTTCACCTCTGTGAGTTACTTGAATGTCTCTATTATGTCCCCTCTTACTCTCCATTCCTCCAGGGTGTACATGCTGAGATCCCTCTCTCTCTCTCCTCTTAGGGCTTTTGGTGTGTGCAACCTCTTCACAGTTTTAGTTGCCCTCCTCCTAGAACATTGCTGGCATAGATCCACCCTTGTTGCCGATCAACTTAGATTGATCGACCATTATTTAGTCTATCAATCTGCAATCACCCATAAGAAGGCAGAATTCCTGTCCAGGGAGATTGCAGTTGCTCGAAACTGACCAGCTCAGCTATTTCGAACTGTAGACAGACTGTGCAACCCAGCCTGTCTACAAGTTCAGAAAGCTGTTTCGCAATTAGAGTGCAATGAACTTGCTTGATTTTTTGCAAATAAGGTGTCCGACATCAGGGCGGATCTGCAGCCGGCAACTTCTAGGGAGGTTGTGGTTGGTCAGTGCGAGTTCGCTATACCTCAGTTTTCTTGGAGTTCCTTCAGTCGGCTAGATTTCATGGATGTCATGAGGATTATTTAGAGTGTGCACCCTACATGCTGTTGGTTGGATCCTGGGCTGACCTCCCTAATTTTGGGTTGTACTGATATCATCAATCCAGTCCTTGTGTGAATAGTCTGGTGCTTCTTGGAGTCGGATGAGTTACCCAGCTCCCTAAAAGAGGCGGTAGTGTCACCACTCTTGAAGTAAGCTACTCTGGACCTGGACTGTTTCACTAACTATAGACCTATCTTTAACCTTCCCTTTATCGGGAAGGTGATTGAGAAAGTAGTGGCAGCTCAACTGGAGGACCATTTAACCATCCATGACATCTATGAACCCCTCCCGTCCGGTTTTCAGAAAAGACTTAGTACCGAGACAGGACTTGTTCGGGTGCTCAATGATCTCCTGAGGGCGAGAGATCAGAAGAGACATTCCATCTTGGTTGTCTTAGATCTCTCCTCAGCTTTTGACACCGTGGATCACATGGTATTGATAGCACGCCTGAGGCATTTATGTGGAATATCGGGAACCGTCTTTCGATGGTTCACCTCTTTCCTCACTGGGAGATCACAAAAAGTTGTGTCTGAGTTTTTTTCCTCAGGCCCAACTGCTTTGTCTTGTGGGGTGCCTCAGGGTTCTGTGCTGTCACCCATGTTGTTCATGGTGTATATGCTGCCCTCGGAGACATTGTAAGAAGGTATGGGCTGAGGTTTCACAGTTACGCAGATGATACCCAGCTATACCTGTCTTTTGCACCCGACCAGGATGGAGCTCTCTCGGTCTTTAACAACTATGTGAAAGAAATCCAGGAGTAGATGGATTCTAGCTGGCTGAAGTTGAACTCAGAAAAGATGGAGGTATTGGTTGTTGACCCTGGTTGACAGATAGAGGGGTTGGGTACTGGTGTGCCCTCAGGAATTTTCCTTGGTGGCATTTCCCTCCCAACCTCTGAACGAGTGCATAAGCTGGGGATTGTCTTGGATGACAGACTGACCCTGCAGTCTCAGGTGTCTGCTGTCATCAAGACCTCCTTTTACCACTTTAGGAATATCGCCAGAGTTAAGCATTTGGTTCCGTCTGATGACCTTCCAACATTGGTCCATGCCTTTGTGTCCTCGCACTTAGACTACTGCAACTCCCTTTACTTTGGGCTTTCAGGGGTTGAAATATACTGCCTCCAGCTGCTGCAGAATGCAACAGCCTGGGTTTTGACAGGTTCTAGTAGATCCTTTCATATTACTCCGGTGTTGCGCGAACTGCACTGGCTGCCTATATGATGGCGGATCACCTTTAAAGTCGGTTTACTGAATTTTAAAGCACTTCTCAGTCAGGGTCTGGCCTACAGTATCTGAAAGAACTTCTGGTTCCTTACTCCCCTGGTCGATCGCTTCACTCGGCTGACGAGGGGTTGCTAGAGATTCCTAGGGTGAATCTTAAATCCTATGGCTCTAGAGCATTTTCTTATGCTGCGCCAACCCTTTGGAATTCTCTACCCCATCGGTTACGGGAGTGCACCTCCGTGGAGGAATTTAAGAGAGGACTAAAACCTTTCCTCTGGCAGTCGGCCTTTTTAAAAAACTGAATTGTACTTGGAATTTTATTTTTTATGGATCATAATGTCTGTTTTAAATTGTTTAATCTGTAAAGCGCTTTGGATTTGGAAAAGCGCTGTATAAATAAAAAATTATTATTATTATTATTATTATTATTATTATCCAGCCTGTCTATGTCCTTTCTGAGGTGTGGTCTCCAGAACTGGACACAATACTCCAGGTGGAGTCTCACCAGCGAGCGATATAGTGGCAACACAATCTTCTTCTTCCTGCTGGACATAGCTCTCTCAATGCATCCCAGCCATGTATTGACCCTACTCACTGCTTTGTCACTCTGCCCTGCCTCTTTGAGGTCATCAGATATGATAACTGCAAGATCCTATTCCTGCTTAGTGACTGACAGTAGCACCCCCATTCCCTGTACTCAGCTCCTGTGTTCATATGCCCTAGCTGCATGATTTTGCACTTTTTTGGCATTGAACCCCAACTGCCACATTCTTGACTACTCTTCATGTTTTCCAGGATCCCTATGGATTCTTTCCATCCCCCTCTTGACTGTCCTTGCTATTACATATTTTGGCATCATCTACAAAAAATCAGACTTTCCCTTCTAGTTCATCTGCAATGTCATTTATTTATTTTATTTGTTTTTTTATTAATTTAGTTTTTGGTAACCAGGTAGGTACACAAGGCAAATGAGTGCCTATTTTCAGGAAGAACCCAGGAGAGTACAGTGGGTAATCACACAAAAGTTTATTGGCAGTGCGGAATACTGAGCAGTGGGCAAGCACAGTACTCTTTAAATAACATGTATACTGCTACTGCGCAATGATTTGTGGTGAAAGGTACCGGCATACTTTTGTGTGACTACCACCGTACAATGCATAAGAAACAGCAGGTCAAAAACACAAGTACAGTTAAGACAAGCAAGATACAGGTATATTAAATTGAGCAGGATACAAACATGGCTGTCTAACAGTTCCAGGGTGAGGGCAAGTACAGTTAGGTATATTTCAAGGAGACAAATAATTAGAATGATTAACATTTAGAATAAGGCAAGTGCAATAATTTAAGGTCAAGAACAGTACAATAACAACATGCAACAAGCAGACAATTAATTAGGTAGGTAATATATTTGAATTGCGATAGAGACATTCAGAAGGTGCAAGGATGAGATAAAGGAATGAGATTAAGCAATGTCCAAACAGCTGTGGTTGGGAGGGGTGTTGGAAAAAGTTACAAGCCACAGGTTGGGTGAGACATTACTTGAAGGTAGCTCTGAAGGAGAAGGTGGCAGTGGAGCAGTGGATAGTTGCTGAGAGAGAGCTCCAGCCCTTGGGAGAGAAAGATGAGCATGATTGCTAACCCATCTTGGTTGAACATTTGGGTATGGTGAGTGAGGTTGAGTCCAGGGACCTCAGGAGTAGGAGGAGCAGGAGCTGAGCAGTAGTGGGATATGTATGGCTGGGGGTGTGTGAGCCTGGAACCTCTTGTGAGTGAAACAACCAAGGGGCATAGGCTCAGTAGGAGAGGGGGAGATAACCTCCTTAAGGAGGAGTTGAGAGTGCAGCAGTGTGTGAGACATGGAAGTGAGAGGGCAAAGTGTCAGATAATGTTGTAGGTGATGTCCCACTTGTGTAAGTAAGTCAAGAGGGCATTTGTCAACAGTAGTTAACTGTATTGTAGGCAGGGGAGGAGAACACCCTGGGCAATGGCCAAGCAGACACTGGGTTTGTGCCAATAGGATAGGCTGATTTGAGAATTTGTTGCCTTACACTGGTTTGATATGTGAAGGTGAAAGTCTAGTCCTGGGCTGAGGGTGACACCTAAATACTTTAATTCCTCTACAGCAGTAAGTGGGAAGCCATTTAGACATCTGATGTCCAAGGGGGGGGAGTGCTGGATGATCTGTGCACCCGAGATTCAAATAGCATTACTTGGGTTTTGGATGCACTGAGTTGAGTGTTGATGTTTTCAGAGGTTTGGGTGCTGTGATATAGGGCAATGTTGGTGTACAATATTACTGAGCA
The DNA here is from genome assembly GCA_016271365.2 of Neoceratodus forsteri. NCBI lineage: Eukaryota > Metazoa > Chordata > Ceratodontiformes > Ceratodontidae > Neoceratodus > Neoceratodus forsteri. The sequence continues at coordinate 47,835,059 of CM028129.1, read as the reverse complement.
GGAGAAAGAGATGGACAGGAGGTGGTTAATAAAGATGGAAAAGAGGAGTAAGCTGAAGATTGACCCCTGAGGAACACCTCAGGATATGGACAGTTGGTGTGAAGAGGCACATCCAAATTTGACAAATTGGTACCATCTGGACAGATAGGCAGATGGGAGGCAGTATAGTGAAGTGGTTTAAGGCTCTAAGCTGCATATCTGGAGAGCTGGGTTTGAATCCCACAGCCCCCACTTGTGTACTGTGTGACCCTGAGCAAGTCACTTAATTTCCCTGTGCTCCCAGGTCACACCTGTAAACAAGCTTTCAGCTTAGTGTGCTACTCCTGGTTAAACAATTGGGGAAAAAAAGATAGTTGGAGAACCAAGTACCAGCATGAGGGTAAGCTCCTTGGACAGCTAAGTTTTGTGCTAGGAGTGAATGGTCAACTAGGTGGAAAGCCTTGGATAGGTCAATGAAGACAGCACCAGTGTGAAAGTCTTTATCCATGGCGGACCTGACATTGTCAGTAAACTTAACAAGGGTGGTGGTGATGGTGCTATGGTAATTACGGAAGATGGGGATGCATAGGACTATGTGTCACCTGCCCCTAAATGGGATTAAAGTGCTTGGGACCACATGCAGAGAATGACAGGCATTCTCAGGTTTTATTGTATTCAGACTTCTACCTGCATTGCACTCCTCTTGGAAAAGGAGGTTTAGAGAGATTTCACTGGCATATACTTGGGAGACACACCACTGGACTCATTAATAGAATCCCTTCAAATTCTTTTCAGCAGTCAAATGGTGTGTGTGTGTGTGTGTGTGTGTGTGTGCATGCATGCATGTGTGTGTGCATGTGTGTGTGCATATGCGTGTGTGTCTAACAGATATTGATGGATGGCTTTCTTTGTATCAGGGTGAAATTCCTCAGCAGGCTGATCTTGACAGATCAGCTCTGCTTGTTGGGTGGCGTTATGCAGATCAAAGGAAGGAGCGGCCCTATGATTAGGTCAGCTCTTTCCTTTAAGATACATGAGGTTTCAAACTAGCAAGCCAGAATACTGTCATGATTAGCCTGGAAGATGGTTGATGTTACACTGAAGAGCTCCTTGCAGACAACTCTGCATTGGACTGGCAGTGTCACACCCCTCAAAACTCATGACAAAATGTTTGTTGTGCGTGCACACACAGTGAATCTAAAGAAAGACTGTTATGGTACACTAGGAAAGTGGCCACAGTGGTAAAGGAAAAAAGGATGGCATTCAGGAGGTATAAGGAAACAGACAGAGAGGAAGACAGGGAGATGTGCCAGGTAAAACAGAGAGAAGCAGGTAAGGTGATATGGGGAGCAAAAATGCAGGCAGAAGAAAGGATAGCTGAAGAGGTAGCAATTGGGGATAAAACTTTCTTCAGGTATATAAGCAAGAAGAAGAAAGCAAGGGGAGGGATTGTGAGGATAAATAGGGTGGCAGAGGGTGACTGCACAGAAGATGACCAAGAAGAAGCAGACATCCTGAACAGGTGCTTCTGCTCAGTTTTCACAGTGGAGCTGTCACAGCTGCAGGTCAAGTAGGGTCTGCAGTGATAATGTAGGTATGGAAAAATGGGCAGACTGCGTGGGCCAAGCAGTCCTTATCTGCCATCAAATTCTATGTTTCTGTTGGGGGATGGACCACCAGTGATCAGCAGGAACAGAGGGGGAGGCAAGGCAGACAAATCCATTTTCAGAGGAAAGAGTCCTGAAGGGACTTGCAGCTCTGGAAGTGGACAAGGCTATGGGACTAGACTGGATACATTAAAAAGGTACTGAAAGAACTTGGGGATGTTCTGACTATCGTGCTGGCTGCCTTATGTAACAGTTCACTTTAATCAGGCATGGTTCCAGAGGACTAGAGGAGAGCAGATGTGGTCCTTCTATATGACATCAGTAGCAGTGAAGGAGCTTGTAAATATAAGCCAATGAGCCTCACCTCTATGGTAGGGAAAATTAATTGAAACGCTGTTAAAGGAAAGGTTGTTTGAGTATCTTGAATCCAATGGGCTGCAAGACAAAAAGCAACATAGATTATCAGGGGGACAACATGCCAGTGAAATCTGATTTAGTTCTTTGACTGGATGACTAGGAAAATAGATTAGGGGAGGACAGTGGACATGATCTAGCTGGATTTACCAAGGCTTTTGACACAGTGTCACACAGGAGACTGATTAAGAAATTGAGCAGTCTAGGAGTGGGATCTAAAGCAATGAATTGGGTTAAAACTGGTTAACAGACAGGCAACAGAGGGTGGTGGTTAACGGCTCTCACTCTAATGATAGAGGAGTGACCAGTAGGGTGCCACAGGGCTCAGGACTGGGACTGGTCCTCTTCAATGTTTTTATAAGTGGTATTGCAGATAAACTGGAAGGGCAGATATGCCTTAAATCTGTAGTAGATTGGATAATAGGGCAAGGATAGAAAGAATATGTAGGGTAGGAAACTTGAGAAGCGGTCAGGAGCAAGGCAGTTGAGTTCAGTGCCAAAAAGTGCAAAACCATGCTCCTAGGGCAATGGAACCCAAGAACTGAGTGTAGGATGGGGGAGGTAATGTTAGTCACTAAGCAAGAAAGGGACCTTGGGGTTGTCATATCAAATGATCTCAAAGTGACAATGCAGTGTGATAAAGCAGTGGGTAGGATCAGTGGGATGCTGAGATGCATAGGGGGAGAGAGAGAGGTATCTCCAGCAGATGAAAGGTGGTGTTGCCACTATATTGCTTGCTGGTGAGACCCCCACCTGGAGTATTGCTTTCAGTTCAGGAGGCTACTCCTCAGAAAGGATATAGACAGGTTGGAGGCAGCCCAGAGGAGGGAAACTAAAATGGCACAGGAATTGCATCAAAAACGCTACAAGAAGAGACTTAGGGATTTCAACATATACTGTACATCATAGAAGACAGGAGAGCAAGAGGAGGCATGACACAGACCTTTAAGCATCTCAAGCGGGTGAGCAGGGTGAAGGAGGGGAGTCTCTTACAAATGAGGAAGAGCCCCAGAACCAGAGTGCATGCTATGAAGCTGAAGGAGTGGAAGCTTAGGAGGGATATGAGAAAGTACTACTTCGTTGAAAGAGTAGTGGATACCTGGAACAGACTGCAAGAGGAAGTGTGGAAGTAAAAACAGTAGGGTGCTTCAGGCTTTCATGGGACAGACATAGTGGAATATTAGAAAATAGGCAAAGGGAAGGGAGAGTCACCAGGGGAGTGCAGACACATGGGGATCAGCATAGGCAGGTGTCACTGTACTGCTCCCAATTATTTGGTCCTGCCCTCCATCCGGAAGCAGCAGCACCACCAGTGCCATCGACACATCCAGCAAGTTCGCCGCTGCCACCACCACCACTAGTACCAGCTGCAGGAGCTCCAGCAATGCCACCTCCCACTCCACAGCAGCAGGTGGAGCCTCACCAGGTGCATGACAGTGCTGTTTAATACCAGATGGAGGGTAGGCCACAGTATTAAAGAGAAGCAGTCAGCAACAGGAGTGCCTGCATCCTGCCCCCTGCAAGGCTTACTCCTCGTTAAGCCTTTTATAAGTATATTGCGCATTTTTCTCACATCGCAACATACTTTATTGTACTAAAGAAACGCCATGGATCGGAAATATGGTGGATGTTAGGGGTCCATTATGTGTGCAGTAACAGTGACGCACTACGCGCCTAACAAAAGTATTTAAAGCGCATGGTGCGTCACCACCGCACCTTTCCTTTACACATAATGGGGCCCCAATAGTGTCCGCTATCCTTCTAGGTCGCTGACCTTTATTAAAATAAAGAATGTTGTGGCACAAGAAAATTGCTGTAACATACTTAAAAGGCTTAACTGGAAGGTAAGCCTTGCACTGGACAGGACGCAGGAGCTCCTGTTGCTGACTGCTTCCCTTTAAATATATACATGCACATACTGTCATACATGCTGCTTATATGGGTGCCTTACCTCCAGAGTAATCTTTCTTGTTCCACATGTCCTTACATTCCATAGTGCAATACTTTTCTGGCAAAAACACTTGTAATTTCAGTAAACCGGGTCCCGGAGGACTTCCCGTTCTGAAGAGCTGCCCAAGTTCTGCCATCGCGCTCATCAATGTTATGATGTGATGTCAGGGAGAGCATGGGGCCGTGTGCCATTATAGTGAATGTCCGGCAGCTTTCTGAATGTTTCTTTATGTTATATGGCAACAGTGAAGAGAACGGGCACGCTTCCACTAACAAGGCTCTTGTTAGTCGAAACATCCCACGTTTCACCACAACGTTGCTGAGCGCGAGGGCGGAACTTGGGCAGCTCTTCAGAGTGGGTAGTCCTCCCGGACCCAGTTTACTGAAATTACAAACATTTTTGCCACAAAAGTATTGCACTATTTAAGGTCATGTGGAGCAACAAAGATTCCCCTGGAGGTTAGGCACCAATATATTGAGTGCACTACCATCCATAACTATGTAACTTGGTGAATCTCTTTAAAGCAGCAGTGCAACAATCTCTTAAAAATGTTGACCTATACTTTTTTATGCTATTTTATATTGCCACTTTACTTACATCCTGACTTGTATGATACTATTTTTTCCAGTATTTGAGTCTGCTTTAGTACTTTTTTCATGTCTGAGATAATAAAAGCACTCCTTTTAGTATGGTGCAGACCAGGTCTTCGTCAGTATTTTGTGCTGTTTTTCTCCATCAGTTGTTATATATTACTTCTGTTGTCAAATTAACAACTATGCAGCAGGCAGTGTTTTATGACCTCACAGAACAATAGTTGTTCAAAAACAGCTGCAAATAGTGCTAAGAACCTGGTCAGAACAATATTAAATGGTTTGCTCCTTTTTCATTTTCAGACATGTGAAAAAGTAGTAAAGCAGGCACAAATTGTGAAAAGAAGGGTATCATACAAGTCAGGAGGTACCTAGTGGCTGGCAATGTAAAATAGCATAAAAAAGTATAGGTCAATATTGTCAGCACATTGTTGCAATGCTGCTTTAATTTATAATTTAAGTATGACATTATGTGCTCACAATCACAACACACAAAATGCATCTGTCTTCTGCCCAGAAAATTGACAAGTGCTAAGCAAGTGAAATGGGATCATCACACCACATGCAAAGTCCCCCAGAATTTATTGTGCAGTCACTCATGCATGTAGTGGTCACACAGAGCCCCCAGATTTTTTCTGCATGCCCAAAATGCATCTGCCTTGTGTCCAGAAAATTGATGAGTGCTAAGGAAGTGAAATGCGATCATCACGCCACATGCAAATTCCCCCAGAATTTATTGCGCAGTCACTCATGCGTGCAGTGCCCCAGAATAAAATGGTGACCATGAGCGAACAGTTGCTGGTCCAATATGTGCTGCAATTCGAGCAAATGCAATGTGATCATTTCAACTGGATGGAAGGATGCCCTTTGTCTGTACACTAATGGTAGCCTTGGTGAGTTGATATATATAGATGTATATTTCTGTATTTTGTAGGTGAGGAGGGGGTTGGACATGGACATGTACTCATGGTATTGTTCTCTATCACAGGTCACAGATACTGTTGGTGTGCACATTCCAGTGCTCGATGAGAACTGTTTGCATAGAAATTTGCAATGGATAACTCTCAAGCACATGGAAGTAAGTATTTTTTTTTGGGTGGGGGGAAGCATATTTGCAGGTTTGTCTGTAATGGTTTCTTATTTTGTTACTTCTTCACAGATTTCATCTGCATCCTTCTGGAGTCCAGTTGTTAATGAAGGTCATGGTCATCTAATGAAACGACTTCTGCATGTTGCATGTGTTCCTACTGGACTTAACAGTCATGGAAGGGGATAACATGCTGGCTATGGTTGCCGGTGGGGGGGCCTGATGTTGAAGAACTTGTTTGGATAAGGCCACTTTGACAGAACAACAAAGCATCTGGAAGTTTCCTAAAAAAAGAAATGAATGACTTCTTACAACTTAATTGTTATGTGTCCTGCCCTGGTTCTCAAATCTCAATCCCAAAAGTCAAGTTACATTTCAAATCCACATCTTGTCAACTAACATAACCTGTGTGCAATATTTGCTACAATCTTTACAAACAATGAAATGGATGAAATAAAATCTTCATACTTACCAGAATGGATTTCACATGGATATTACATCGCTTCCTCTCTGTACGGTACAGCTACAGTACCATTCCCAACGAGTTTTAGTGATGGAGCCTTTTTTTGTTACCCTATAAAAGAAACAAAAGACGTGTACTGTATGTGTTTTACCACTGCGGCTCTGAGAAGCTACAGAAAACAAAACATACAAATAAAAGAAGTGAAGCAACATAACAAAGATGAGTACACATACTCACTTTATGGTTTAAATATTAAGAAGCTTTGTGTCTCTGGATCAGTCCCGGTGGTGGTGGTCTGGGGGGCAGACAGACTCATGGTGGCAGTGGCTAACATCAGTCCCGGTGGTGGTGGTGGTTCTTGGGGCAGACAGACTCATGGCAGCAGTGGCTAACATCAGTCCCAGTGGTGGTGGTGCAGGGGGCAGACAGACTCATGGTGGCAGTGGTGGCAGTGGCTGACATCAGTCCTGGTGATGGTGGTCCGGGGGGCAGACAGACTCAAGGTAGCAGTGATGGCAGTGGCAACATCAGTCCCGGTGGTGATGGTCAGGGGGGGCAGACAGACTCAAGGTGGCAGTGGCTAACATCAGTCCCAGTGGTGGTGGAGGGGGGGCAGAGAGTCATGGTGGCAGTGGCTAACATCAGTCCCGGTGGTGGTGGTCTGGGGGGGCACACCACCTTTTAAAAACTTCAGTTAAAACCTGCCAACATTAACCACATCATCATCCTCATAAAGAAAGCTGCCCTCACAGTCATCGATGTCTGAAGTCTGACCACTGGGAAATTCTTTCTCCATTGTGTCGTCATCTACATCAGTGGTGGGCCATTTCAAGCAGCCACTGCCAGTGCCACCAGGATGCTCCATTTCCACATCAGCAAGACCACCATGACTAGGCTGGGGTACAAATACCGAGGTTGCAGTCTGTGCTGGTATGTGCTTCTCATTCATTTTAAGGAATGTTAACAAACTAACTTTTGCAAGAGACAGGTTTGTCTGATAATCCTTGACTATTGCACCTGCCGATATGAATACCCTCTCAACACTTACACTGGAGGGTGGGCATGTGACATACTTCAGTGCCACTGCAGTCAGCTCTGGCCATTCATTGACCTTTCCACTCCAGTACAAAAGAGGATCTTCAGTTATTGTCAGATGCCTGTTTTCAGACAAATATGACTCAACCATTCTCTCGCCTGCACTGATGACTACCCACTTGGGACAAAGCCTCAAAGTGGTTTACAGCCACTTTGATGACAGATCACCTGAACTGCAGTCCCCTTCCCCTTGTAGGATATGCTTGATGGTCCTCCAGGTACACCCTCAGCCAGATTATGCTGCTGAGGTTTGCTGACCTTGGCACATGACTGCTGTGCCCCATGAACCAAGCGCACCAGTTGACCACTGATATTTTTTACCTGTTCAGGCCCTCCCTCCGGTACTGATGCAATTCCACGTTTGTATCGTGGGTTCAGCATTGTTGCTATGGCAAAGTTGTCACTATGCTGAATGCTCACAACATGACGATTCTGGTCGAATACTGTCAGCATATGTTGCAGCAACATACTGCTACCACCATCTCCAGCAACATCAAGGCTGTGCTGTACATTCACCAATGTCTGCCTCAGCACCTGCAGCAGTGGAATTGATTGGCTAATGGAGGCAGGCTCGCCACTCACTGCCTGTATGGCATGTTCAAAAGGCTGCAAAATTGTTATTACAGAGTCCATGAGGCTCCACTGTTCAGTCATCGTAGACATGGAGGCCCCAGAACTGTCACGGCTAGTGTGCATCACAAAATATTCTGAGATGGCTTTGTATTGTTCATGCAACCTCTCTGCCATATATAAAGTGGAGTTCCATTGGGTGACAACTTCCAGCTTCAAGTGGTGCTGAGGCAGGCTGTTTGTATCTGCAACTGACGCAGTTGGTCATGGGCCTTTCCAGATCTTGAAAAGTGAGAGCAGATACGTAGTGCAACAGTCAGCATTTCCTTTATTTATTTATTTATTTTTTTAATTACTTAGTTTTGTTGACCGGGTACGTGCACTAGACAAATCCTGCCTATTTTCAGGCATGACCCGGAGGAGGGAGATATAGATGAATACCAACTGATCTTGAACCAGATTAAGCTGTTGGTGGTATTTTTAGTGAATGAGGGAAATATGGCCAGGACACCGGGGAAATTCCTCTACTCTTTTCAATAAGTGCCATGGGATCTTTAACATCCACCTGAACTACTACCAATCCAGGCAGATGGGACCTCGGTTTAACATCTCATCCGAAAGACGGCACCTCAGAAGTGAAGCACCCCTCTCACGCTGCACTACAGTGTCAGTACTGGGATATTAACCCAAGTGCCAGATGTGGGAACTGAACCCACAGCCCTCTGATCTCCTGGCCTCAGAGGCGAGGGTGCTACCTACTGAGCCACTGACACTGGTATATCAGGGTGCTGTAGAAACTCCTGAACCACAAGATTTTAACAGTGGGCCATGCATGGAACATGAAAAAAACACCATTACTGATGCATTTCACCACATTTGACCCATTGCCGCATTTCACCACATTTGACCCATTGCCACTTGTTATGAACCCAGCTCTCAGGGATAGATGGTTTAGCCATCTATCAGTTTTAGTCAGTACCACGTCCAACATGTTTTCACCAGTGTGTGAACAGGTTACACTGCGCAGAGCAATTGTTGCATGCTGTCGAATTCCAGGAAGATTGCTACCATGACAATCCGCCTTACTGCACTGATTATTCACACCACCAACATCACAAACAACCCCCGACACCTGAACCCAGTGTGCAGTTATACACAAATATGAACTCCCTGCTGTTTTGCCACTTGTCCACATATCCATACTTAAATGGATGAATGGAGAGGAGGAATGCTGAAGGGCATGTCTTACTGAGTCGGACACAGTGCGGAACAACTCGGGGACAGCACAGGTAGAAAAGTATGTCCTGGATGGGACTTTCCATTTTGGACAGGCACGTGCAGCAAACTGCTGGAACACAGAATTCTCACACAAAGAAGAAAGGCAAAAGATCAATTGCCAGCATTTCCTCTACAGCAGCATTGAGTTCACGTGACACTGTATGATTTGGGGATGGGGGTACTTCAACTTATGCTCAAAAACACTGTAACGTGGGCTGACTTAAATGTTTTACTTGGGGTGTGTTGATCACAAATGGTTGTGCTCATTGATGAATGGCATTGGCAGGGGTTGGAGTGTGGATGTTTGATGAAGAACTCTTAAAACTGAAGGTGGACAAAGCAATGGGGCCTGATGGGATTCATCCCAGAATTCTAGAAGAGCTAAGGGTAGAACTAGTGACACCACTGACTACCCTTTTTAACAAATCATGGAAGGATGGGGTGGTACCCGAGGACTGGAGGAGGGCAGATGTGATTCCCTTTCACAAAAGTGGGAGCAAGGCAGAATCAGGAAACTACAGACCTGTTAGTTTAACCTCAGTGATAGGGAAAATGATGGAATCACTTGAAGGAAAGAATTGTCGAGTATCTAGAGGCCAGAGGGGCACTGGACCCTAGGCAGCATGGATTCACAGCAGGAAGGTAATGCCAGATGAATCTGATAGATTTTGACTGGGTGACCAAAGTAGTAGATCAGGAGGGGCTGTGGACATGGCCTACCTAGACTTTAGCAAGGCATTTGATACAGTCCCACAAAAGATTAATATACAAGTTAGCCAGCCTGGGAGTGGGTCCCAAGATGACAGCCTGGGTAAAGAATTGGCTGGAGAATAGGACACAGAGAGTAATAGTAAATGGAGTCCACTCAGAAGAAAGGAGGGTTACTAGTGGGGTACCGCAGGGTTCAGTATTTGGACCGGTCCTCTTCAATGTCTTTATAAGCGACATTGCAGAGGGACTCCTGCTTGCCCACCTTTATGTCATCTGATATGACTACCCCCAGGTCCCTTTCCATTTTTGTTGTTGTTAGTATCTCACCCCCCATTGTGTACTCTTCCCCTGGGTTTTTGTTTCCCAGGTGCATTACCTTGCACTTCTTAGCATTGAATCTAAGCTGCCATACATTTGACCATTCCTCTAACCTTGCCAAGTCCCTTCTCATCCTTTCCACCCCACCCCGTGCATCAACTCTGTTGCAGATCTTAGTGGCATCTGCAAAGAAGCTGTCCAGAGGAGGGCAACTAAAATGGTGCAGGGTCTGCACCGGAAGATATATGAAAAGAGACTTAAGGAGCTTAATATGTATAGCCTCGAGGAAAGGAGGGAGAGGGGGGACATGATAGAAACTTTCAAGTACCTCAAGGGAATCAACAAAGTCCAAGAGGGTAGCATCTTTCAAAAAAAGAGGTGTGCAAGAACAAGAAGGCACAATTTGAAGATAGAGGGGGGATGGCTCAGGAGGTAATTTAAGGAAGTATTTTTTCACAGAGGGTTGTGGATGGATGGAAACGGCCTTCCGAGGAGGTTGTGAGTCAAAATCAGTGATGGAATTCAAGCATGCATGGGCTAGTCATAAGGCAATTCCGGGGGTGGGGTAGGAAGAAGTAGGCTGCTGGTTAACTAGGATGTGCAGCTTATCCAGTAGGTAGAATAAAGTTATAGTAATGAGCACTCCAGGATATTGCAAGTGAGTTTTAATCCAAATGGCAAGTCCCCTTGAAGGCATAGAGCCGAAGCGCAGGGGTCTGGACTTGCCATTTGGATTAAAATCACTTGCAGTATATTTTTTCTGTGTCCTGGAGTGCTCATTACCTTGGCTTTTGTGTGAAGTATTGAGGTTTGCACCTCACACTGTGAGCACCCGCTAGTAGTGTTGCGCTGTTTTTCTGTTGGATTCGATTGAGGGAAATGGGCAGATTGGGTGGGCCAAACAGTCCTTATCTGCCGTCAAATTCTATGTTTCTATGTTTCTATGTAAGACGGTTGCACAGGTGATGATGACAAACCCAGAAATGCTGTTATTTTGTCAGATTTGCCAGCTGGGGTTGATGTACCACTTGCACTAGACATACTGCATTCACCACTACCACCACCACCACAAAAACTGCTACTCTCACCAGCACTGGACAACATTTCAAAGTCATTATGGTCCTCCACCTCATTATGCTTGTAGTAATCTTCTGCTCTTATTACCGCACTACCGCACACGTTTAATTTTCTACTGGGTTTAACAGTTATAGAAGGGGACAACATGCTGGCTATGGTTGCCAGTGATGGGGATGAATGCCCCACTGTGGTATTAACTGCCAGCTTGTACTGGGTCCACAGTGCCAAGTGCCTATTCTTAAGATGTGTATGCTGTCCTCCTGTGCCCAGATAGCTCCCCTTTTTACCTCGACTCACACGCACATGGTAAACCTGGCAGATTGCAACTGAATCATCATTTGCATCTTGAACAAAAAAATCCCAAACAAGGGACTGTGACGCTTTGCTTTTAATATGTCCATGATGTGGCTTATTTAAGTCCGTTATTTTAAGCACTGAAGTGGGGGGGGGCATGTGATGTTTTGGGCACTGCACACCTGGACTGCAACTGACCACGACTACCTATCATATTGATTACTGGGTCATCATCATCAACTAAAACTGGCAGATCATAAGTTTTTATGGGGAGGGGGGATTCCTGCAAGCAGACTCAGACACAGCCACTTTTAATTTATTTTTTTCCGGTTCCCAACTGGGGTCAATTACATCATCATCATCATATTCATCAATGTCACAAACATCCACATCTTCTGCTTGGATGCTAGCATGTGGACTGCATGTTGCAACAGTAGCAACATCATCATCATCATCATCACATTCATCATCAGCATCTGCACCACCATCATCTGATATTTTTTCACCACACTGTGAATCACTGCATGGAAAATGCATGACGTTAACTGCCACGGTGGATGGAATATCACATTGTATGCTATCGTTGACATGATCATCAGAATCCTCAGATTCAGTTACTGGGATGTTACTGGGAAGTATGACATCATCTACGCTGCTACTCACTTGCACTGCTTCACACTCAATATGTTTGAATACGATAAACTGGGTGGAATTAGAACTTGATGCAACAATACTAATACTACCACCACCACTAACACCAGTAACACTAACACCACCGGCTGGGAAAACAACATCTCCTCCAACTATGAGTGAAGCCACTGATTGGGCTGTAAAAAACATTGCAGGAGAAATACCTTTCCTCACATCAGCAATGCATTTCTGCATCTGCGTACTACTATCACACCGACAGACCATCTTTTTTTTTATTTTATTTATTTATTTGTGAAATCAGTTTACAACCTTTGAGCCAGAGGCTTGTTTCCAAAGGTACCGTCACATTAAAGACATACATAGAGTTTTAGGTTACATAGCACAGGTTTGCTAAAATAGGCGTCATCAGAGGCGCCCACACACTGAGGTCAGACAAAATACATTTAGGTTACAGGGTACAAGTAATTGAGACAGGAGTTACACAAGCTGGTATCAAAAATTGAGCAATCTAATTGGCATACCATAAAACAGCAGGCACTCGCCAGGTTAGACATAGGTACGGGGTACCGGGAAGAGGTGGTGGGGTAGGCTAGGTGGACAGCCGCCCGGTGGGCATTGTCATGAGAAGTCGAGGTGGAGGCTGCCTTCAGAGACAGGAGCAGCTACGAGTGTTGATAAGTTGGTTTCAAAGGGTGGTTTTAAACTTGGAGATGGTGGTGGCATTGATGATGGGGGCAGGGAGAGAGTTAAACCAGGATGGGGCTCTGTAGCAGAAGGACCTCTGGCCACGGCTGGTTCTTGATCTGGGGACCATTAGAGTGGTCTTGTTGGATGACCGTGTTGCAATAGTGTGTGGGGTCCGGTGGATGGATGCCATCACCCCAGGAGGGGAGAGCCCAAGTAGGATTTTTTTTGTGAGGAGGCAGGTTTGATATCGGAGCCGTTCATCCAGGGTAAGGAGTTTAGCCTCACCATACAGCTGACAGGTGTGTGTGAGCCTGGAGGCACCAGTAATCAGTCTGCAGGCTTTATTCAGGGTTAAGTGAATTTTTTTGAGTGCAGTCGTGTCGGCAGCACCATAGACTGGTAGGCCATAGTCTACAAGGGACAATACGGAAGACGTAACAGCGAGCTGGAGCGCATTTGGGGGAAGGCAGGTTCTATGGCAGAAGAGGATGCCAAGCCGTGTGTTAGTGGCAGATGTTAGGGCATCAATATGGTCATGGAATGTGAGGGCTGAGTCGAAGGTAACCTCAAGGTATTTGTAGGAGCAGACTTGTTCCAGTGGCTGTTTGGTACCGGAAGGATATGGTGGGTGGTTGCTAGCTTTGTTTTGGGGGTGGTAAAGAGCATAGCTTTGTTTTGTTTTTAAGATTAATGACAAGTCTAAGTCCTTAAACCCGCTTCAGCATCATTGAAAGACTGCCGTAGGGTGTCCTGAAGGGAGACGGATTATGTGGGTGGCAAAATGACAGTGTCATCTGCATACAGAAGAATTTTGCCAGGGCATGCACTGGGCAGGGTGTTCAGATAGAGTGAGAAGAGAAGGGGACCCAGGATGGAGTCTTGGGGGACCTCAGAGTGTATGGGACGGGTATCAGAGAGTATCCCATTGATTTTAACACACTGTGATCGAGCAGCTAGATAGCTCGTGGCACCATGCTAGGGGGCCAGCCAGAGACCAGCGCGGGCAGAGAGCATTCAGCAGAAGAGGGTGGAGACGTGTCAAAGCCTTTGAGAGGTCGATGAACACTGCACCAGCTAGGGAGCTGGTATCCAGGGAGGAGTATAGGGAGTTGGAGAATTCAATTAGCGCAGTGCTGGTACTGTGACCAGCAAGGAAGCCATGTTGCTCTGGGCATAAGATGTAATGCTTAGCCAGATATTCAGTGATTTGAATGGCCACCACTTTTTCCAGGGCTTTAGAGGGGGGGAGGATGGAGATTGGCCGGTAGTTGTTGGCCGACGACCTGTTGTGCCCTTTATGAATGGGCGTGATTATGGCTGTTTTCCAAGCAGTGGGAAATTGTCCCAGGCAGAGTGATCGGTTAATTAGGCTGGTGAGTGGGGCAAGGACTTCATCTAGCACCAGCCTGAGGATACTGGGGTCCAGTGAGTCACTGCTGGGACTGTTGCTATTCAAAGCTTTGATTAGGATGGGTCTGGCTTCCCGGCAGAAACCTTGCGCAGGTGGAAGCTGTGGTGGTGGAGAACAGGGGGAGGTTGGTTGGGGGGAGGGTCAAAGAAATTACTAGGAGGACTGAGCTAAGGGCAGTGAAAGCAGTGTTGAGCCAGTTAGCTATGATGGCAGGATCGGTGGAGGTAGTGCCATCACTAGTGAGCTGGGATGGGGCATGGGTGCGTGATTTTCCATTTAGCTGTTTAATATTATCCCAGAAAGTCTGGGCCAATCCCCAGGAGGAGGTAAGGGTGGCCTGGTAATGGTCGGCCTTGGCTTTCCGAACGGCCCAAGAGCACTTATTCCAGGCTGCTTTGTAAGCTTGCCTATCAGACAGCCGATCAAGCTTCAGTGGCAAGGTGCCAGAGGTTATCCCGGTTTTAGCAATTGTAGAAGGGCAGGGCTAACCCAGGTGCATTCTGCTTTTTGGATCAGATTTTGGTGAAGGGTGCAAAGAGATCACAGGCCATGTTGAAGGTATGTGAGAAGAAGGCGAGGGCAGTGTCAATGTCGGATGCACGATGAATGGGGGACCAGTTTATCTGGGTGAGGAACCGTTTAAGTTTTTGCAGCTCACCAGGGCGGAGGTGCCTGTGGAGGGTGGTCTTGGCTTTGGGTTTGGGATTGGGGACTGCCCAATGAAATAGGATAGGGGAGTGGTCACTTAGGGAATCTGGTAGGACCTGGATGTTTTGGATTTTTTGGGGTCAGTTGGTGATAATTACATCCGGAAGGGTGCTGGTTCCTCTCTTTGGGTTTATTCTAGTGGGCTGGGTGACGAGTTGCGTCAGGTCTTGGGCTACAAATGAGTTTCGGATTGTGGAAGAGGAGGTGCTGAGCTAATTTACTGCTAAGGCCCCCAACTAGGGATTTGTTCCACCTTATGGTGGAGGGAGGCCAGATAGTCAGTTAAAGATACCAGGCCAGGTGCTGGTTCTTTGGGGACGAGGCAGTGGTGAGATAGAGAGGCCCTAGAGGGGTCCGGGTGAGTTTGAGGGTAAGAGCCTGACCCCATTTACAAAGGCAGGGTGGGGAGTGCGGTCCAAGTATTGTGTCCCTAGTGTAGATTGCACAGCCTCCCCCTCATTTGCCTACTCGGTTCTCCCGGTATAAGGTATAGCCTGGGAGGGAGACAAATGAGTCAGGGGTAGATTTGGACAGCCAGGTTTCAACCAGGGCTATGATGGCTGGTTGATGAGCCATGGCCCAGCACTGGAGGGCATCAAATTTTTTCAGCAGGCTGCATATGTTCATAGAGGCTATTTGGAGACCAGTGGGCCAAGTAGGTGGATAGGAGGGGGCAGGGCCTGGGTTGGGATGTATGTTTTCTGTCAGGAGTAGAAGGAGGAGAGCTGCTCTGGCCAGAGGGGGGCAGAAGGAGAGTTACGCTGGGAGCAATAGGAAGAGAAGGGGGTTTCAGAGCACAGGGGTGGTAGGCAGCACAGGCAGAGAAGGCTTGGAGTGATCAGATGCCCAAGAGAGTGGGGGGGAGAGGAAAGGTAATGTCTGGATGGAGTGAGGTGGAGAGGAGCATATGGGGTGTGTGGAGGAGGAGGGAGGATCTTACTGCCAACATTTCCATGGCGAGAAACAGCTTTGCTTGCACGTCTCTTTGCAGGCATTTTGAGGGATCAACCGCAAATATTATAACCAAATTCAGATTTGGATATGTTCACTGTCTGATTGGAGGGACGCTGGATGTGAAGCGAAATAAACAACTGTGGCTTCAGCAACAGATAAGAGACTACTCTGAGACTGTCACAGAATTAAAACAACTTTAGTAACTAGTAGTGCTGATGAGATCACAAAAACAATCCAATCTGATAAAAAATACCTTTTTAACGTCGGGTTGGGGGGGGACACTGAATGCAGACAGTGATGATTTTTATGGCACTACAAGCAGCAAAACTAAGAACAGGTACCATGATCGCAGAACAAAATCAGGTAGCTGCAGTGGATAGCAGGTTCACACTGCTGTGCTTGCAATTACGCTAGTCTGTGGCACAATAAAAAGTGTATTATTTGATGCACGCAACACTGCACACACACTCACACACAGAACAGTTTGTGTACAATGCTGAATGAGGAATGCATCGCAAATGCAAAAGTTCAGTACTATGCCACGTTACGTATTGTAAATTTGTAATGTAAACAACCTGACCTTATGAACTGCCGCACCACATCCACACAACAAACAGCAAGAACATTTCTACTATTACTGACAATATCACTGTGTGTACATTAACAAAGTCAGTTATATAACAAAAATATCTACCTACACCAGAGATATGCCCCTCTCTGAAGCACACTTTCACTGTCTTTCACCACACACACTCAATGTTGTAAATTAACATTCAAAATCCACACAAAAACAAAAATGCTTGATGATATGAGCACAGGAGGGTTCCGACAATCAATGAACTAAATTTGGATCCCCCCAAAAAAGCAAAAATGCTTTTTGAACAGCTTTTACAAGATTCCTATCACAGGCAGTTATCAGAGCATACTGTCTCCTACTCCTTCCTACTTATACTACCCCGAACTGAGCCTGTGCAGATCAATATAGAGCCCATGTGACCTGAAATTCCTTGAATCAGTGCAAAATTCGTCTTTGGAGCTCAAGAACAAGGCGAAGTGAGGTGAAGTGCACTGTCTGCAATGCACTTTACCTTAAATTTGGCAGAGTAGTGGCCTGGGGAGGCAGAGTAACGTGAAGTCATTGCTTCCAATGGACTTTGCATTCCTCATTATAACATGAAGTACTCCACTTCGCATTGCAGAGCTCTCCATGAATCCACCTTTGCTCCGCGAATCGCTTCATGGAGCGGATTGAGCCCACTGCGCTCACCACTATTGCCTAGAAGAAGCAGCGCTCCAATCAAATTCTGGCAAGACAGGAACATCCTTTGACTTACACTGACTGGATAGGACGCCCTCCAACACTGTTCACTTCGGAGAGATGTTTCAGCACAACAGGGGATATTACCTCATCGCATCACTCAAGGCTAGATCCTGAGAATACTGCATTTTTAGCATTTCTCAAATCACATATCAACATTACATACTACATGTGGTGATCTTATCAACTGGGTGCTGACCACAAAGATCACCTCTCCCAGCTGCACACCCAGCATCCCCTCAAGCAGATGGACTGGCGAGACAACACTGTGGTTCAAATAAGGTTGTGGTGAAAGGAAACACCCTTTAAGGAGAGGCAGGAGACAATCTGGAAGTTTGATGCCTGTCGGGCTTTTACTCATGTACAGGGAAGGTAGACACGGTCACAAGAGAAGGAAGGAAGGAGATCAAACCTTAGAAGCAGTAAATAACTCTCTACCTACTATACTTTCCTTACTACTCTAGAGATGCACCTTGGCTTTATTCCACTTTATAATACTCTACAACTCTATGATATGTTGTTATAAGGCCTACGCACCAAGGGGATATAAACTTATACCACTTTATCACAATATACAACAACCATACAGTGTACAATACCCACCAGACAGTATAACATTCTCAAAGTCTATAAGATCCAGATGTTCCATCATCTTCGTGCACAGCAGAGAAGTAGGAGTAAAGGAAAAGGAACTTCTGCTTGGTGGCAAGCTTACCAGTGGAACCTATGAGAGATTGCAAGGGAAATGGAGAGATTTGTAAACAGACCTTAGTCATCGGCCAACCCACTCTCAAGTGTTGCCAGAATATCAGAGCACAAACTGACTGAACTGGGTGAAGCTCTTCCCTGGCACAAACCCTTAACCTGGGCTGCCAAGGATGAAGAACACGAAATGTGGCAAGGAATCCACCTGCAGGATTGCCACAAGAGAAGAAGCTACTGCTTTCTCCCTGGCACCAACCCTCGACCAGGGCTGCCAAGGACAAAGAAGACAAACTGCTGCAAGTATTTTGGCACCGACCCTTGACCAGGGCTGCCAAAAATGAAAAACAGGACTTGGCGAAGAATCCACTAGAAGATTGCCAAGGTTGAAGACACCAACTGCTGAGCTGCTTCAGTGATGCATTCACTTGGAGGACCACCAAACTGGAGC
The DNA here is from genome assembly GCA_016271365.2 of Neoceratodus forsteri. NCBI lineage: Eukaryota > Metazoa > Chordata > Ceratodontiformes > Ceratodontidae > Neoceratodus > Neoceratodus forsteri. Next base: position 47,816,743 of record CM028129.1, on the reverse strand, counting down.
TGGATCCCAGAAGATTGCACCGGTTATGCAGGACAGACCAAGCAGGAAGGAAAGCTAGAAGATGAAGAGCTTGATTCCACAAGGTTTAGAACAAAATAAGAAACTGGCAGCTGCAAACACACCTGGGACATGATGGACTCGTCTTTCTTCGGGTGTCTGGGAGTGACAGACGAGGCTTCTTCCAGTCGTCTCACTTCAAAGCTAACCAGGAACCAGTGTCCTTGACTCTCCAAGGGATGTCAATTTTGGCTTATGGCAGATGATATGGCAAGAAGATGCTGAAGTTCTCTGCTGGCTGAAGACTTGGGGTCTGTCTACCCCTGAGCACTTTAATGCAAATACCCCAGTTACTGAGTCTGGATGCACTTATTGCCACTAGGCCTGGTTGCCCTATTTACTGTTGGCCTGGCTGCCCTAACTGCACTGGTTCTGGATGCCCTCTGTCCACTGGACCTGGTTGCCCTAATCACACTGGGCCTAGATGCCCTAACTGTACTGGGCCTGGAGTGCCCTAATTATTTTGGGCCTGGCTACCCTACCTGTACTGGGCCTGGAGTGCCCTACTTACTTTGGGCCTAGTTGACCTAACTGTACTGGGCCTGGAGTGCCCTATTTATTTAGGGCCTGGCTGCCCTAACTGTACTGGGCCTGGAGTGCCCTATTTATTTTGGGCCTGGCCGCTCTAACTGTACTGGTCCTGGAGTGCCCTATTTATTTTGGGCCTGGCCGCCCTAACTGTACTGGTCCTGGAGTGTCCTATTTACTTTGGGCCTGGTTGACCTAACTGTACTGGGCCTGGAGTGCTCTATTTACTTTGGGCCTGGCTGTTGTAACTGTACTGGGCTTGGAGCGCCCTCTTTTATACTTGACTCACTTTAACCACACTGATTCCTTTGGACAGGGCCCTTTTAAATACTGTGGGTCTAAATTTGGTTGGGCCCCTTTAAGATCTAGGCCACTGTGGCCTTGCTGCCACTCTTGTTTCTTTGCTCCACCTTGTCCTGCCCCTAATAAATATTTAGCGATGTTCCCGGCAGTCTTTTGTACTGAGCCCCTCCCCTCTGGGCTCCACTAGCTCACCCACTCCTGAATAATTAAATAAGGGGCCTGCTGGCCCGCCCTCCTCATGGCGCTCAGCTGCTTTTCTTTGCACCTAGCACACGCTGTAAAAACAAATAAATGCAGTCTTTACTCTCTGTTTGGTGGACAGCATGATTAAGTGCTGCCGCCGACTCATCACTCTTCTGACTGCTGGAACTGAGATCAGGAGGCAGGAGGTAGTCTGGCAGTGGGAGGACACCAACAGGCAATGCGGTGGACATCAGGGGGCCTGGAAAGCTGACAGATAAACCGGCACTACGGCCTTGCTAGCCGCCAACGTGAGACCAGGAAACTTTAATTTTAAATTAAAAATAAACAAAATGGGGCTCTCAGCCCAACCGGCTGCACCGAATGGGTTTTCTTCTTTGTGGTGCCTCGATGGCACCACCGACCGAACCACACAGCTACAAGTTGGATCTTCAGGCACTGGAGGTAAAGCAGGTACGCAGGCAAGTCCTCGGGTATGGCTTCAACCACTGATAAGCCCTTTCCCCTTGTCCCTTTGACTTGTTGTGTCCTCTCCCCATAACAGCTGCCCAGGAACTACCCAACTGATCAGAATAATTTTTAAAACTTAAGTTCTCATTCTAGAATGGCTGGAGTAGAATGCTGTGCATGACCAGCTCAGCACAGCATTCCATCCAGACCATTGTTACTTGTGCAGCATATAAAATCTATTTTCCTACTGTTTACGGTGCACTGGGCACCTTTTCTATTTTTACCAGAGTTTCCAGCTATACTGAGTGAAAATTCACTCACAAGGGGCCCCTTTTTTTTGCTCCCTGCCAGCCCACACAACAGGGCACCCTGGGCACCTGTTAACCTTTATTCTTGTATTGCTTCTCTTTTCCTGTAGTGCCCCCAACTTTGGGGCATTACACAATATCCATTTGATTATTCAAGCTATTTATTGTGTCCAATTTTACTATGTTGCTATCACAATCTCTTCTCCTAGGACATGTGTTACTAAAGGTTTCAATTGTATCTCTGTGGGTTCCTGATGGATTAAGTGATTAAATAACTAAATAAATAAATCAATAAAGGTCCAAAAATTGATGTTTCCTAGTATCCCCATTCATATACCTCTTGCTGGCAAGTCTCCCCCAACCCCTATTGGCACTGGCACTGGCACCGCAGTCCAGTTCACCACTCCTTGCATCAGTGCCAGCACAAGGACTACTCTGACACATGTCACCAGCATATGTCCTCATCAGGAAGATGCAACTTTTAAATAGTTACCTCTGACAAGCTCAGCCTGTATCAGCTATGTGGCTCACAAAGAGTCATTAGCAACTAAATCAGGCCCATCACCGTCCCCCCCCCCCATGAACAAGATGGTGACAGAGATGGTGACAGTGACTGAATGAGCTTGTCACAGATTAATACAGTTCTCCAGGCTGACCTCATCACTTGTTTATGACATAGCTGAGTGCCAGAGGGCAGCAACTGTGTTCAGACAGTTCAGCCAATGTAAAAGAAGCATATATATATATATATTTATATAATGCAAAAAAACACCCCTCTATCCATGGAAAGTAAAACACTGTGAATGGAAATGTAATGCCCTTAATTAATTGACTGTGCATTTATCTTTATGGTATCTTTATGGTTTTTATCTCTATGGTTTTTGATGCATCATTTTTTTTCAGCTGGGGTAAGATTTGACAATCTATGGAGGCCAGTGATAATATAGTACATACTATGGAGGTAAAACAGGGAGTGCAAGGGGGGTAGATTCCTGGAGCTCAGCTATGAATGCTTATTACTGTTTATTTGTTTATTTATTGAAATTGTTTCACCAGGAAAGGCACACTGAGCAACAATCTGCTTATCTCCCGGTGCCACCTGGGGGGGGAGGGGTAACAGGGTGGATAACATGCAGGTTATCAGTTGAGTAACATTTAAGCAACAGAATACATATTATTTACACTTTGTGATGGTTACAGGTGAGTTAAATGATCAACTGTGTTACAGATAGGCACATAAAACACTTAGTATACATATAAGAAAAGACTGTAGTAGAGGTTACTCCAATTTTGCAATTGCAGACAAATACTCACAAGAAGCAGCTATCAAAACAAAACAAAAAGAAACATTAAATGCCTAGGTACTAAGTGCGTCTGTTGAGCTAAAATAGTCCAGCTTTGTAGCATTTGTTAAAAGCCGCTGGTCAAGTGTGGAGGGGGGAGAGGGGCAGATCTGAAGTCAGGTGCAGTAGCAGTTTACCATGAAGTAGTTTGCCAGGGCAGTGGAGAGAGAATTGACAGAGGAGGAGTGACAGATTTGTGGAGGCAGCTCATTCCAGAGTTTTGGGGAAGCAGTGAGAGAAGGCTGCCTGGCCAACAGTGGTCTTCTGCCGAGGGATTACAAGTTTGGAGGGAGTCAATGGATCTGAGGGCATGAGAGGGGTGAGGGCAGAAGAGAGCATAGTGGAGAGGTAGGATGGGAGGATGCCTAGCCAGAACTTAGAGGCAAATTTAGCGCTGTGAATAAGATGTCAATTTTCAAGGGATGGTAAAGCCAGAGAACGGTAGAGATGACAGTGAGGGGTGAGGGAAGGGGCATCGAGAGCAAAGTGGCAGAAGGCATTGAAGAGGGTATCTAGTTTGGTTAAGGAGGACTTTGGTGCACCACTGCAGATGATGTCACAGTAGTTAAAGGAGGGGAGTATCATCTTCAGGATTAGTTCATGATATACGGTTAGGGGGAGGCTTCTATGGTTTCTGTACAGGGTACCTAGCATAGGGTGCAGTTTTTTAATGGTAGAATCAATGTGGTCATTAAAGGATAGATGCCAGTTGAGCCAGACCCCAATGTATTGGAATGAGGTGACATCTTCAAGTACTTGCCGTCTAGGGTGTGGAAGATAGGGAGGGAGGGGAGTCTGGACAGGTGCTGTCGTGTGCCGAAGGTCATTGTGACAGTTTTTTTTTTTATTTATTTCAATACATGTTACCAGAGTAAGTAACTTACATGTTATGAACAGTCCAATCAAACAGATTCTCCAATCAATTAACAATGTTTCATATGGTCAACACATATATGACACAGAGTCCGTTCCAGATGTTCGTTCCCTAGTTAACCCTTTTCTCAGTTGCTTCTAGGTCAAACTACGGAATGATTTATATTCCTTTTGTTGCTCTAATATAAAAAATCTTCTGTCATTGTATGTCATTAACACCAGTCTTAACAACAACAAGAAAAACAAAGTAAAAAAGGAAACTAAGTCTAAATGAAACTACAAGGTCACCAATTACTTATAAGAAAATTTCTTTCATCTCAATCATGTATATTTAAGCGTATAAGTTGGATGTAATTCATGTTCTAAGCGCTTCATAGTGAAAGTTCTCTAAAGTGAGGGGGTAGCTGTTTTTGATTCCCATCCTATACGGCAGACAGCATCGCCCACCTGTGGGGGTAGGGGGATGGTGTCCTCCTCTGGGTCCCGAGGGCAGAAAAAGGGAATCCATCCTACTAACTGAAGGTATCAATTGTCTTGGTCCATCCAGATCACCCGTCATGACCATCTATTCAGAAATGCTAGGGTTCTCTGTTGGAGCCAGAAGGTGATCTCCTCTAATTGTTGTATCTGTAAAACCACCTCCAACCACTCTGGGATTGTCGGTGTAGTAGTCTGAAACCACTTTCTAGTAACTGTTTTTCACAGCAGCCACAGTCAGTATCTGCCAGAGATATACAGCCTCCTGTACCCTCACCTTCTCAGGTATCTGTCCCAACACAAGGACTCCAGATCCCAATTGACCTTGCACTTGAAATATTTGTGTAAGGGAGTTAATGATATTTGTCCAGAATTAGAGTAGACATGGACAGGCCCAAAAAATATGGGTGTGGGTGGCCCTGGGCTCACCACATTGTCTCCAATACCCAGAGGATCTGCCTGGATGCTGTCTGGAGACCACCACGGGTATGCTGAAATATCTGGTATTTAATTTCCATAAAAATTCCTGCCATAAAGGTGAGGAGGTCACCTTCTAGACATTCCTTCAACCTTTTTCCCCATTGTTTCTCCATGAAGACCAAGTTCATTTCTTGTTCCCATTCTTGTCTAATATATTCAGTATCGAGGTCAAGTTGCTGAAAATATATTTTATAAAGGAGGGTGATTGCCCCGGGGGGACTCTCTGATCTCCATAAATGTTCAAAGATCTCCTCTCCAACCATCAAACTCCCGGTGAGACGCTCCCTCCTACTTTTTTGATTAATGTAACTACACAACTGGTGATATCGCATGTTATCAGATGGTGTTAGACCAAAGCGCCTCTGGGCTGGCCCAAAGGGAAGAAGTCCTCCTTCTTGTAATAGCTGCCAGGGTGCCTGAAGGCCTTCCCTGTCCTTGTCTCAGAACCAGGAGTCCAGGGCTGCAGGGCCAAACCCGGGATCCAACAATCACCATTGATACCTCCAGACCCTGTCCTGGTATGCTTTACCTCTGAACCCTGTTTCCAACCCTCCAATGTAGCTTTAGTGCTTGTGTACATCCGCTGCTTATTTTATAGATGCTCTCCAGGGTGGAAGATAAGAGCCGATGTGGGGGGGGGGGACAAAGAAGTTCCCATCTCAATCTCCTTCCAAGTAGCTTTATAAGTTAGGTGTCACCACAGTACCCCAATCTTCATCTGTATGGCAACACAATATCCCTCAAGATTGGGTACAGCCATACCCCCTTGTTCCCTTGGGAGAAACATTGTCTGTTTCTGGATTCTTGGTTTCTTGCTTGCCCAAATGTATTTCATTTGTACTTTTTGGCAGGTTTCCAAATCTTTTTTTGAAATTTATTTATTTATTTATTTTATTTAGTTTTTGTTGACCGGGTAAGTGCACTAGACAAATCCTACCTATTTTCAGGCACGACCCGGGGGAGGGGGATACAGATGAATGCCAACTGACCTTGAACCAGATTAAGCTGTTGGTGGTATTTTTAGTGAATGAGGGAAATTTGGCCAGGACACCGGGAAATTCCCACTCTGCTTCCTGTTAGTAGGGGTCCCATTTTCATGTGGGACCAAGATGGCTGCCACTGGACATGCTGTGGAGGACATGGAGGTGTTGGTGGCAGTGGAGCTGGTCTCTTCCCCTGTCTCTGTTCTGAGAGAGACCCCATCTTCTATGCCTATTGTGCTGCAATCTACTGAATATGGTTCTTCTATGCCTTTGGATACTTCCCCTGCTGCTGTTGTGGCTACTTGTGTGCAGTGTTTGCCTGTGGATCCTTCATTTATTCCTCAAACTGTGCTTACAATGTCTTCTAGCCCTGCTACTATGGATATAAGTGAGTCTTCTCCTCCTGTTTCTATGGATGTAGATATGTTACTTAAAATCGAGGAACAGCTTATTTCACAGCTAGACAGCATTTGTTAGCCCTTAAGCCTCAGTCTGGTTTTGTACCTGCTGCTACTAACTCACCGTCTGGGAAAGATTGTTTTACTGTCTCTTCACCGATTCTGACACTTCCGCATTCTTTGCCTGTTGCTACGGACCCTCCTCACTCCCTACCGCCTCTACTGACTGCACCTCTTGCTCAGCTTTCTCCAGAAATTTCTTCTGTACAGGTGCCTGCTTCTGCTCTCCCTGATGCCTTGCACATGACGGACTGGTCTGTTGAGTCAGCCCTGGAAGCAGTTGGGTGGGAGAAGGATCCTACCGTTGGGACTTGGCATTCTGGTTCTTCTCCGATCTGTACTAGGCCACCTCACAAACTGCTGGCCTCTCCTGTTTTGAAAGACTCTGCTGCTTCTCTTGATCTTTCTTTGCCAACTGAACTTCTTCTGACTCAGAACCCGACTTTGCAATTTGGTCCTGCTTCCTCGACGCCTCAAGAACAACGGACTCTTCAGGACACTGTGTCTCGTCCAGTTCCTGCTACTTCTACTGCTTCATCCCCTAAAACTTACGCTGCATGCTTTCAACCCCCTGTACATCAAGCTAAAAGACACAACGCTGTTCGGCTGCATTATTTGGGGGGCTTACCTGACTTTCCTGACCGATTTTTTGTAGGTCGCACTCTTTTGAAGGATTCTATGCAATTTGCTGCTTTTGAGATTCATGCCTTAATTCATGTTTCTTCAGAGTCTCATTTTGATATTAGTTTTAAAACTATTACTAGTTTAGAAAAGTTTTGGAGAAAATATCACGAGCTTAAAACTTCTCCTTTATGGTCACCGTTTAATGCCATCCCCTTAACTAAACCTACTCAGAAAACTGTTACTATATTGTTTCGTAACGAAGGTGTCAGTCTTAATGATATTACTGTCTGGTTAAAGCAAAGATGTACTGTCCTTTCTGACCCAGAGGCTAGCTTTGATTCTAAGAATATCTGGACAAGTGGGTGGAGAGCGAGGGTTATGCTTTGCACTTCGGAGGTTGGAATACAGCATCTCCCGAACAGCTTTATGCTTGGGAAAGACAGGGGACTTCTTTTTTATCCCCGGCCAGCCTAAAGCTTGCTACAGATGTGGTTCTCAGAATCATATCAGTAGTATCTGTGACACGATTAAATGCTCTGTTTGTGGTAACATTGGCCATGCAATTTCCCAATGTGTGGATGAACCTCTTTGCGTTCTTTGTGACAAATTGGGGCACACTTTCCAGACTTGTACTTGGGCAGCTGACAACTTCCCGACTCTTGCTGATGGGGAAGAACAACGTTTGATTATTACTGTCGCACAACGTTCTCGCTTATCTGACACTCTTTCTAGACCTCAACGCGTACCCTCCTCACCCTGTTGTACCCGATGTTGACCCTCTTCTACTTTATACCTAACGATGTGCTCCTGTTTTGGAACCACAGACCTTACTACAGCTCTCCTCCCTTCCTCTGATCTTGCTATTTCTACCTCAGAAGAGGTCCCTATTCCTGTCTTGCCTAGTATTTCTGGGTCTTCCATGGACCCCCTTCCCCCAAACCTTTTGTTAGAGTTACATGAGGATCTAAGAAGGGGACTTCTCCCTCTTCTAAGGCCCTGAAATCCTCTACTGTGACTCATATGAATAAATTTGAGGTTTTACGCCACCCTCAGGACAACACAGACTCTGATACGTCCTCTATTCTTTCCTCCCACCCTGATGTGACTACGGACACTGAACCCATTGATAATATTGGTTCTCAAAAATGGAAAGCTAAGGCCAAACTGAAACATAGGGAAGGTACCCCTAGGAAAGGTAGGCTAAGGTGACTTTTGTGTTTTTGTTTTCACTTTCCGGTTTCATGTCTTCTGCTCTCTCAGTGCATACTGTTAATGTTAACAGTATAAAGAAGCATGCTAAGAGAGATGCAGTTTTTCCTTTTTATCTGGCTTGACAGCTGGTCTCATCCTTTGCAAGATGTACGTTTCATGCTCTTCCAGAAACTTCCAGGCCACTCCTGCCTGGACCTCTGGGTCTCTTTTTGGTCCTTTGGACAGGACTCTTGTTCTGGTTTGGGTATTTTATTTAGTATACCTGATGTTACTGTTATTAAACTGTTGGATGTCTAGCCGGGTCAGCTTCTGTTGTTGGATATTTTGATTTCTTCTGTCCCTTTCCGGATTATTAATATTTACACCCCTCAATTGAAATCCCACAGAACTGAACTACTGAAACTGATTCAACCCTATTTATACACATCAATGCATGTGATTTTTGGGGGTGATTTCAATTGTGGGTTATCCACTAAAGATAAGTCTTCTACTTCAAAGACTACTAAGTTGTTTTGTGACACGAATTTTCTAAAACTATTGCTCCATTCCACACTTTTACAGGATGCATATTTATCTTTTACAGGTCGGCACACTCCTACTTTTCACAAAGGCCCCCTTGCAACCCGTATTGATTTTTTTTTATTTCTTCCCACCTCCAACTTTCTGATGCTGTAATTCAAGTTGCAGAATTTTCGGATCATAATTTATTATCTATTTCTTTAGGCCCTTCCTTGACATCTCGTTTTGGCCCTGGCATTTGGAAACTGAATGCTTCCCTGTTATCTAATTCACGTTTGTTAAGTCCCTTAACTGAGTATATTCATAATCGAAAGACTGTATTTTTTTTATATGATGCCCCCTGGGATTGGTGGCGGGATACGAAATCTGGACTCTGAACTTTATTTAAAAATTTTAGTAAACATCATCATGATTCATTGTATTTCCTTTATCACACTAACAGACGATGACTTCAAAAATTACTTACTTTATCTCATGAAACTGGCCATGATTTTTCCACCCAAATAAGTACTCTTAAGGAGCGATGATGGATTATCACCTTCTGAAGGCTACTTCTGTTCAGCATCAACAGCTTTGGGACCTCTGTACCCGTGACGCAGTATGTCCATATGCTTCTATTCGCAACAGAGAGTAAAACCTTTACTACGCTGTTTGATGGCAGTTTCACCGAGCTCACTGATATTTTGATATCAGGCACCGTGTTACCTGTTATACACAAAACTGTTTGGTGCCATGCCCCACATCTGCATCCATAATGGACTACTTTTCCTTTTTACAACTTCCTGATGTACCTTCTTCTGTTGTAGATATGTTAGATACTGAGATACAAGCACATGAAATTGAAGCAGTAATCAAGTCTTTACGTCCAAGAGTGACACCGGGCCTGGATGGTCTCTCCAGTGAGTTGTATAAATTGTTTTCTGCTGACCTGAGTTCTGATTTGGCTACAGTTTATAATTCTATTCTACAGTGCGAACATCTTCCTTTAGACTTTAACATGGGTTGTTTATTTTACTTACATAAAAAAGGGGATAGAAGATTGCTCTCCAATTGGAGACCTTTATGCCTCTTAAATACTGATTTTAAAATATTGACCAAAATTTTGGCCCTCAGACTTTCTAAATTGGCCATATATGTGATTTCTACCGCACAATCTTGCAGTGTCCCTGGGAGATGTATTCAGGACTATCTAATTTTACTTAGAGAAATGATTGAATGTGGAAATTCTAATGTTTTACATGGTTTCATATTCTCACTGGACCAACGGCAGGTTTTTGATTCTGTACATCATTATTTTTTATGGTCTACTCTTCGATATTATAAAGTACCTGATTATACCCTGACTAGACTCCGGTTGCTATATCGGTCTGCAACTGTTGTCCCACTGGTCAATGGATGGAAGGGCCCTATGCTTCCTCTACACAGAGGGTTTAGACAGGGCTGTCCTCTTAGTCCACTTTTATATGTTTTTTTTTTGGATCCCTTACTTCGTTCTATTAATTCGGCCCCAACAATTATGCCACTTCCCTCAGCCCCATATTCCGTGTTGGCCTATGCAGACTATATGAGTCTCATGGTGGCTAATGTTGCCTCCGTGCGTTCTGCATTATGGCATTGTTCCAAGTTTGGGGCTGTTTCTGGCGCGGCCCTTAATCTTGATAAATGTGTAGGCCATAGTTTAGGTTCCCCTTTTGTAGATGAGTCTTCTGTTGACATTAGACTTTGTGATGACCCTATTAGGATTTTGGGCATTTTATACGGTACTGGTCCTTTAGATGTCCTTAACTGGACTCCCAAATTAGATTATGCTCAGACTATGGTTGCACGTTGGAATTCATGGCACATGAGTAAGAAAAAAAGGATTTACATGATTAAAACCTTTCTGCTTCCCCTTTTTCTCTTTCTGGCTTATATTTTCCCTCTTCCCCGGCAATTTGAAACCAGATTGCTTAGTCTCTTTTTTCAAGCCCTATGGGGTAGCCGCCTGAACGCCATTAAACGTCAGATCACCTATCTCCCTATTCGGAATGGAGGCCTAGCTATGGTCCAACCTGTTTTTTTTTATACTAATTTTTTCTTGTTTCATAATATTAGACCCCTGCTGGTTAACCAAGATCGAGGTTGGGAACCTTGGTTTCTTGAATCCTGTGGTCCTTGGTTTCATAAATGGGAACTTAACAAATTGACGGTTTTAACACATTCCCCCCAGATTTCTGCTTATGTTAGGGATAGTTTTTTTTGTTTGAAACACTGGCAGATTACTAGCCATATGCTAATAACTGTCTCCAGAAAATCATTATATAAGTATTTAGTGGACCGTATATGTTTGGAGATTGTTGCTTTTCCCAAATGCTCTATGCAACATCTCCCTGCTTTGCTCACTTTATTTCGTAATTCTAGGGTTCCCCAAAAGATGTGGGACTTGCGTTAGCTTAGCTGCCATGAATGTATCAACGTCAAATGTAACCATAAACACAAATCACTGCAGGACAGATTTTGTTCCAGACCTGAATGTCAGCAACGAGAAGAAACCATTTCACACCTTTTTTTTTCATGTACATTTATTGTTTCTTTTTGGACTCTATTAGCTGCCAGATGGCGTGAACCCTTGTTTGCTCTCGTTACTTATGACAATTTGATGAATGTTTTTTTCCCCCCGCACTTGGTCTCATTGGAATATTAATACGTTAAATTTGATTTTTGTAATAATCAAATGGCATGTGTGGAATGCTCGTTGTCTGTTTAATTTTACAGAATCAGGATGTGCCTCTTCTTACCATTATTCGAAGGATCAAACATGATTTGAAGGCCATATATTTTTCAGAGGCAGAGCATTTGCCGTTTGACTCTTTGTTGGAATTATGGACACTGTTACCTTGGATAACTGTTTCTGATTTTCCTGTTACTTAATTATTTTGTGTTTATATTTTTCTCTGTATCATTTTCGTTTTTCTTTTCTTTTCAGTTGATGTTCAATAAAGACTTCCCCTACTCTTTTCGATAAGTGCCATGGGATCTTTAACATCCACCTGGACTACCACCAATCCAGGCAGATGGGACCTCAGTTTTAACATCTTATCCAAAAGACGGCACCTCAGAAGTGCAGCACCCCTCTCATGCCGCACTACAGTGTCAGTATTGGGAAAGTAACCCAAGTGCCAGATGTAGGAACTGAACCCACAGCCCTCTGACCTCCCAGCCTCAGAGGTGAGTGTACTACCCACTGAGCCACTGACACTGCAAAATGATGCATGGGATGCCCTGGAAGAGGCATAGAAACTGTGGCAGTACATTCATCTTCACTGCTTGTATGAGGGCGTGGAGTGGTAATGTTAAGATATTCCATTTTTGAATGTCCAGCTTTAATTGGTGTAGTGAGGGGCCAAAATTGAGCTGGAATAACTGTGAGGGAGATGTACTGATATTAATCCCCAGATATTTCATTTGCTTCAGATCCCATCTCATGGGGTAGATGGTCTGTAATTGGGTGGGGGCTAAAGGAGATAGAGAGTACTTCTGTTTTGGTGGTATTTAGGGAATAACCAGCCAAGGTGGAAAAATATGTTAGTTTCTCCATCGTCAGAGTTAAAGAAACTGAGGGGTCCTCCATGCATAGGAGGATGTCATCATCATATAGCAAAATCTTGCATTGGCACCCACCTATTTCCACACATATAATTCCTCTATCCTGCCTGATAATCTGGGCAAGGGGTTCAATATATAGGGTGAATAGGAGGGGGAAAAATGGACACCCCTGTCAAGTTCCCATGCTCCAGGGGAAACTTCCGGGCATGATGTCCATTTGCCCTGATATAGGCCACCGGAGCTGTATATATTTTAGAGATCAATGTTAGAAAAGGGGTCCCCAATCCAAATTGACTTGACGTCTCCTCTAGAAAGATCCAGGACACTTGATCAAATATTTTTTCAGCGTCAATACTGACTAGAAGGGCAGGTGTTTTTGTTAGAGTTTAAGTAGTGAATTATATGGAAAGTCTTTTGCAAATTATCTTGGGCCTGATGTCCAGGAATGAAACCTGTCTGGTCTAAATGGACCAAGTTTGGCATCAGTACCTGGAGCCTTTTAGTTATAATAGAGGTTAGAATTTTATAGTCTATGTTTAGTATTGAAATGGGGCAATATGAAGAGCACAAAAGAGGATCTTTCCCTGGTTTAGGGATTACAGATATGATGGCCTGTGTCCATGAGGGAGGCACTTGCCCCTGTTCTCCTTGTAAGGTTCGAAAGATTCTCCCTAATAAGCAGGGGTGTAGCCAGGAATTTTAAACTTGTACTCAAAACTGATGCACAGTTGCCCCTCCATTATGTAAACATAAACCAAACTAAGTGCTGTCACACCACACCAACAATAGCCCCCCCCTTTGCCATGTCTGGGTTCAAGTAATAAGTTTCTTCCTGTAATACTCCTTTCTTTGTTTTTCTGTCTGCCTGGTAAGTTGTTCTTGTTTGCATATTTGGTGGGTGGAATCAGTGCCCCATAGCAAACAACAAAGGCGTAAGGGCTCAGTGCGACACAGACACAATGTGACTCACAATGTCCTTGCATTCCTCTTTTTGTTCCCCTTGCCTGATTTGTTGCCCCTGCCTAATTTTTTTTACTGTACTCTGTCGAGTACAGTATGTATGCCTGCCAACACCCCTGCTAATAAGGGGACAAGGTCAGAGCAAAATTACTTGAAAAATTCCCCCAGTAAGCCATCAGTACCAGGGCATTTAATGGATTTAAGCTCTCTAATAGTACTATTTGTTACCCTATCGCCAAAAGGGCAGTTTAATTGGTCTGCCTGTTCTTTTGTAATTGAGGGAAGACATAAAATATGAAGGAAGTCCCTAATGTGGGCCCTAGAGGTTTGGGGTCCCTGTTTATACAGGTTGGTGTAATACTCCCGAAAGGCCTCAGCAATCCCCATGACCTCCTTCTCTATCTTATGGGGTAGTGGGGTGTTGTATGACCTAGATAGTTGCCCTAGCCCACTGCACCTGCAATCTATACACCAAGAGCCATAAGGAACTTGGGCCACCCTCATAATAGTTCTGTTTTAAGAACAGAAGTTTCTGTTCCATCGCATAGTCCAAAACAGTAATAAGTTGTTTTAGGGACCTCGTTCTGTCTTTGTCTACCTTAATTTTTTGTAGAGCCTCTTGTTGTTGTATCTAGACAGTTAATTCCAATTTCTTAGCTTCCCTTTCTCTTTTCCTCCTTACTGATCATTCAGTGAATTTTCCTCTATGACTGCCTTAGTGATATCCCACAAGATGGCTGGAGGAATCCCAGGGAGATCATTTTCTTTCACAGTATACTCAACTGTTTGTCTAATGGAATCCAACACTTCCTTATCTTGGAGCAAGGAAAGATTCAGTCTCCAAAATGTGGATTTTCTAATTTCCCTCAGTTTAATTGTTAGAAAAACAGGGGCATGATCAGACAGAACGAAGTCCCCAATCGATATCTCTTGTGCCTGTCCTACCAACTCCCTTGGGACCAAAAAGTAATCTAGTCTAGTATACGTCTTGTGCACTGCAGAATAAAAAGTGTAATTTCTCTTTTTACCCTCTAGGTGGCACCATAACCAAGCTCCCCTAACATTCTCTTGACTTTTTTAGCTGTATGGTGTTCCCTCCAAGGAATCTGTGCTGAGAAGTCCAAGGTGGGGTTTAAAGTCAGATTTAGGTCTCCTCCCCATATCACATCCCCCTGTGCCCATTCTTGTAAGGTGGTTAAGAATTTTAAATACAGAGCTGCATCCGACCCAGGTGGGAAATATACAGAGGCCAGAGTCAGGGGTTTGCCCTCAGGGTCCCCTATATCATAACATACCTCCACTCCCGATCAGCCAACACGTCAGTTTTTTTCAAATGGGACTTGCTTAGGGACTAAAATCGCAACTCCCCTACGATGTCCCTTTTTATATGACGTCATGGCAGCACTCCCAAATCCCATAAAGCCTAATTTAACATGCTCCTGGGGAGACAGGTGAGTCTCCTGAAGAAATATAAAGTCCACTGCGGCCTTCCTGAGATAACTCAAGATTTTGGTCCATTTAACTGGGCTAGACAACCCGTGGACATTGTAGGAACAAAACTTTGGGTATTTAGCCATTTATCTGGTCTCTTAAAACCGTTATGTTTCCTCCTCCACCCTCAGCCTCACCAAAAGCTTCATTGATCCTTTCTAACTGTGCCACCTATCATACAACACACTCAATAAGCTGTGACCTTGTAAATATGCAGAACCGTCTGCCAACTGGGTAGTAAACACAACTACATATTGGAATAAATAACTAGTTGAACACATTGTTTGCTTCCAAGGTAGGAAACCTGATGTATCAGGTTTCTGTTCTCATCCCTCCATCCCGCAGGGTGGAGGGATGAGAAGGGGAGATGGTAAAATGCCCCATGTGAATGGGGCCCTCCCCTGAGGTCATGAATGTTGCTTAAGACCTCGAAGTAAGTCGTTAGTTTCCATCATGGCTGCCCCCATCTGAGGCTTGTCAGCAGACCAGAGCTAATCCTCCCTCCCCCAAGAGCTGTCTCATTTAACTATAGTATAAAACCAGAGGATTGTGATCAAGATAGAATATGCCATTTACATGTAGAGTTTATGGGCCAAATATTCAAAAGGGTTGCGCCATGCACAATAGGGTTGCGCCTGCTCAAGTCCAAACTTGCTCCATTCTGCCATATTCAGCAGGAGGCAGTTGCGCCACAGAAAACATGCTGAGCAACAGCGCAATGCAAATGAATGCATGCTGAACTGGAGGGGGAGGAACCATGCATAAACTGCACAGCCCGATATTCAGCAGGGCTGTGCAGAGTTGTGCAGGCACAACCCCCAACCTGCGCCTGCACAACTTTGAGCCAAAAAAAAAAGGCTTAAGTTGAGGGCTATCCACAGGTGAGCTGCTGCATTGCAGGGCGAACACAGCAGCTGCCACCTGTGGCTGGCCCCAACCCAGTCCCTGTGCCCCCTGCAGCCTGATCATGGGCAGCTGACTGTAAATCCCCCACCACTCCCCACTGGCCCGATCACAGGCATAGTTTGACCCCCACCAGCCCGATTGCGGGCAGCAATGTGGCTCCCTAACGATCCTCAGGTCCAGTGGACCGAAAGCCTGATCGCGGGCAGTAGCTGTGTAAACCCCCGAATCATCCCTGGTGGTCCAGTGGACCGAAAAGCCTGATCGCGGCAGTAGTGTAGAATCCCTCCCAAATTCAGCCCTGGTGGTTCAGTAGCACATCCCGATCGCGGGATGTAAATGTTGCACAAACCCCCAACATTGCCCTGGTGGTTAGTGTGTCCCCTCCCCACCCACCCACAAAGCCCCACCACCCCGCCCCCACAGCTGGCGGGCGGCAGCATCCTCTCACCTGCCACCACTGATTGACAGTCTAGGGCTGCACACCCATTGGTGCAGAGAAGAACCAATGGGCTTGCAGCCCATACCATACATGACAGTCCAGATTTAGAATGGTACTTGCGCCACCGCAAGTTGAATGCTCCACTCTGTCAACTTGCGGTGGCGCAAGTTCCACTGCACCATGCACAGTGGCTGTGGCTGGGGGGTGATATTCAAAGGAGTTGCTCAATAGCGCAACTCCTTTGAATATCACCCCGGACACACCCCTGAGCAACTATTTTGCGCAGCGCAAGGGCTTGCGCCTATGAATGGCGCAGTTTGAATATCCAGCCCTATATGTTTAAAACAGCACCTTTTCCCCTCCATTTCACCATCCGCTCTCTCTCCCCTACCCTCCAGAAACTGTCTCCTCCCTCAGCACCCCTTTACTGTCTTCCATTGTTTCAGTGTCCTCTTCCTTTCCCCCTGACCACTATCCAGAGAGTGCCTCAAGTTCAATCTGGCCAAACATTACAAATTGTTCTGTTCCCTCCTTGTTGTAAAGCATTGGGGGAACCCTCCCCCTTCAGCTTCAGATCAAGTAATCAGTCATGGCTGGTCTGCAATGGTGTTATCTTGCAGGTCTGAGAGTAAAAGTCCCAACTCATGCTATGTGGTCATGGGAGCACTTTGAGAGGTAAAAGGGGCTAAGATATCCTCTAATTTGTTGGCACCAAAAGTGTTCAGACCCTGAATGTCAAAGTGCAATGGGAAGCAAGTGGTCTGGCTCCGGAGAAATTATTTTAGAAGGTAATGCCTCAAAGTAATTGCAAAGTTGTTATTTCTGTCCCAGCACCGAGGAACGTAGGACATGCACACGTGACAATTGCTGTTCTACTAAAGGCGAGTAGAGGGATCAGCAGTCCCTCTTCTATAGAGGGCAGGGAAAGGAGCTGGGGTTGTGCTGTACAAACAGAGCACAGTAAAATAGTGGACAGTTACCTCCCGATCAGTTCCTCAACCCAGTGCCATCGAGGAATCCTGCACCAGTCCCTGTGTTTTCCTCTTCTGCAAGGCAGCTACTTGATCCAAAAGCACAAGTGCCATCTCCAGTGTGGAGCTTGTCTTCTTCCGACTCATAACTAGGTTCCAGTCCATGTTCCCCAGCTGTTTCCACTTCAAACGTTCCGGTTCCAGTTGTGGGGGGGTAATGCCTTTCCTCCCAGATGCTATCACTACTTCATCAGGTGAGTTATATGTCTTCACTCCCTCTTCCCAAAGAATCCTAAGTTTCGCCGGGTAGGGAGTCTGAATGCGGATCTGATACATGGATATATAGACAGTGTCAGCAGATAAGGGCCTATGGCCCACCCAGTCTGCCCATTTGAGCTTGTAAGTTCAGTTTATGTTTTCCTAGAAGTCTGTTGCCCCTTACCCCTGACCTCCAGAATTCCTTTATGTCTATCCCATGCATTCTTAAATCCTGTGATTGTTTCAGCCCCCACCACTTCCTCTGGCAGGGTGTTCCACTTGTCCACCACCCATTCTGTGAAGAAATTCTTCCTCACATTTCCTCTGAATCGTCCCTCCTCCAACTTTATCCCATGCCCTCTAGTCCTGGAACATCTTTTTCGCTTAAAAATAGTGTATTCCTGCACCCTGTTCCTCCCTGTAAGATACTTGCATGTCTCTATCATATCCCCTCTCTCCCTCCTCTCCTCCATAGAGTACATGTTCAATTCCTTCAACCTGTCTTCATAGGACTTGTGATGCAATCCATACACCATCTTTGTTGCCCTCCTCTGAACCTTCTCTACCCTGTCTATGTCCTTACATAGGTATGGTCTCCAGAACTGTACACTGTACTCCAGGTGGGGCCTCACTAGTGTCTTGTATAGTGGAATTATGACCTCCCTTTTCCTGCTGGTGATGCCCCTGCCTATGCATCCCAGCATCCTATTTGCTTTACCTGCTGCCTTGTCACACTTTTTCCCTACCTTGAGGTCATCAGAGATGATATCTCCAAGATGCCTTTCCTGCTTGGTTCATGCTATATCCCGGATTGTCCAGGAGAATTTTAAAAAAGGGGACCCACATCTGCCTAGCTTGCTGTATCTCCCGGGGTAGTCTTAGTCCAGAGACAGCCGCGAGTCAAGGTATTTAAGATCTTTTTTCTGCCATGCTCTTTTCAGTATATCCTCCTTGATCCTGTAGCTGGAGAACTTCATTATAATGGATCTAGGTCTGGTGGTGGGTTCCATGGGCTTGGGTACCAGGCTATCTATGGGCCCACTCAGTTTGGAGTTGGTAGCCATCCAGTAGATCGAGTATGCCTTTCAGGAGGTCCTCGAGAAAGGAAGCCATTGGTTGTACCCCAGCGCCCTCCACCAAACCATT
Source organism: Neoceratodus forsteri (assembly GCA_016271365.2). Classification (NCBI taxonomy): domain Eukaryota; kingdom Metazoa; phylum Chordata; order Ceratodontiformes; family Ceratodontidae; genus Neoceratodus; species Neoceratodus forsteri. The sequence continues at coordinate 47,798,171 of CM028129.1, read as the reverse complement.
GAGGCTGAGGTTATCTCTTCTGGATCTGCTCTCCAAGTCTATACATTTTGCTAGCAGGGCCAGTGTATGTTGATATAGCGAGCCCACTGCCTGGCTCAGGAGATTGCCGGTACTTTCGGTTTGAGCAATTCTCTCCTCCACCTGTTCTATTCGGTGTTCCATTTTGTTAAATTTCTGTGACAGGTTGTTAAATTCTCTTTTATTATCTATACGAGAGTCCTGTATTTCTTTCAAAAGAGTCTCAAACTTTGTTCTGGATAGTATTCTTCAACTCACCCTCTGTATCATAATCGGAGACATGTGTGCTGTGGGGAGATGCGCTCCGACTGAGGGCCTGTGGCTTGTCCTTGAATCTGGTGCCATCAGTCTTTTTATGTACTGCTTTAGATTGATTTTTGTGTCCTCTGCCATTTTTGGAACCTCCTGGTGACATTCTGCTGAAGATCGGTAGCAAATTAAAGGTTTTTGGAGGTTTTGATAATCTCTATGGGAGAGAGCTCAACTCCTAAGCTGCTGCAGGTTCCGTGACGTCACTGGAAGTCCATTGTGACAGTTTTTATAGCGTTGAGGGACAGCCGGAGAGAGCTGAACCAGTGTTGGATATTGACAAAATCAGCTTGTAGATTGCCAGCTACCACTTCTGGGGAGGTGCCTGAGGAGAAAAGAATGGTGTCATCAGCGTACATGTGGATGGAGCAGGTAGAGCAGCTGAGTCATAATTTGTTCAGAAAAATGGAGAACAGAATGGGTCCAAGCACTGACCCTGAGGGACACTGGTAGTTATGGTCAGGGGGAAATATGTAGCATCGGAGATTCTTAAGGATTGTGTTCTGCCAGTGAGGTAGGAGCTGAACCAGTTGGTGGTAACAACGGAGAGACCAGATTCGGAGAGGCTGGAGAGAAGTAATGTATGAGAGACAGTGTCAAATGCTTTAGCTAGATCGACGAAGGTGGCAGAGGTGATCTGCCCATTATTCATACTGGTGAGTATTGCATCAGAGAGCCTAGTCAAGAAGGAGGCAGTGGAGTGACCCTTTCCGAACCCAGACTGAAAGGCCGTGAAGAAATTGGAGTCAGAGAGAAAGGAGGTAAGTTGTGTGAGCACAAGGTGCTCTTGCAGTTTTGCAAGAGTTGGGAGGAGAGAGATAGGGTGGTAGTTTGAGGTGGAGGTAGGGGGCCCCTTTAGGAAGGGGGATGACTATGGCATTCTTCCATGCCTAGGGGACTGCTGCCACAGTGAAGGACTGATTTAGTAGGCTGGCAAGTTGGACAGCTATGGCAGGGGCTGAGAGGTAGAGGAGCTTGGGGTCCAAATCGTCAGGGGATTTGCCTTTTAAAGGGTTGAGTGAAAGCAGGGCAACTAGGGCATCTGCTGGTGAGATATTTTTGAAGGAGAAGGTACAAGGCACATGCAGCTTCTTGAATCCTTCAGTTGGTGCGAATGGAGCAGGGGTGGGCAGGGAGGAGAGGAGTGAAGCTGCACAAGTGGAGAAATATGTGTTGAACTTGGCAGCAACAGCACTTGGATCCGAGAGAAGTGAGTTGCTAATATTTAGTGGCAGAGTGGTAGTTGCAGTAGGAGGGGAGAAGAGGGAGTGAATGACCTTCCAGAATTTTGAGGGATTATTCAAGTTTGTCTGAAGGGTGGAGTTGAAATACTCAGCTTTGGCCAGCTGAGTAGCTCTGGTACACTTGTTTCAAAGTATCCAGTATATGGAGTGGCCTTATGGGCAGCTTGAGGATTTATGGGCACTCCAGGCTTGGTCCCAGGTGCTTTGACATGCTATGAGTTCAGGGGTGATCCAGGGCAGATGGTTGCCCCATACCCTTGTGCAACGCAGAGGGGAATGAGTGTCCCAGATGTTGAGAAATATGCTTTTAAAGTGAAGGAGGGCATCATCAATAGAGGAGATAGTAGAGGTTGGGACCCAGTTGGCTTGGGCCAGGTCATCTAATAGGGGAACTAGGTCGAGTGATTTGAAGGACTGTTGGACCAGGAACTTGGGGGTGATTTGGGGCGGAGAAATTTACGGATGAGGTAGGTAAGATGGTGGTCACTCAGGGAGTAGTATCTCATAGTCTTTGGGTTCAACCTTAGCTAGGATAATCGAAAAGTGTAGGTCCGATTTTACATAAATGGATACTCCACCACCTCTGGTGGCCCTGTCCTGACGGGCCATAGCATAGTCTGGGATGGCGACTGAAGAGTCAGTGATGCTTTTGTTGAGCCACGTTTCAGAAAGGATGATGATGTCAGGGGCATAGTGGGCAGCAAGTACTTGGAGATAGTCAAACTTGTGGGGAAAGCTTCTTATATTTAGATGCAGAAGACACAGTCTATGAGGGAGGGGTCTTCCTGTGGGCAGTGAGGTGGGGGACTGGCTAGGAAGGGAGCACATTTGGTGATGGAGGGAAAGTGAGGATAGGGGGCCAGGGTTGGGGTGTATGTCACCTGCAGCAAGGAGCAAGAAAGCAAAAGTTAGGTAGTGTGCAGACAGATGTTTGTACCAAGAAGTGGGTGAGCATCACTTAGGTAGCAGGCAAGAATGATTTTTAGAAGCTGGGCAAGGGGTGATTAGTTTAGGTAGCATAGATGAGAGCGAGGGATTGAAAAGGAAGGGGCAGGGACATGAGACAGAGTGGGCCCAGACTTGGAAGAGAGGAAAGGTGGTTGCCAAGCTGGTGTAGTGATGGATTCCAGTGGGGATTAGCAGCAAGGGGAGAGGGGAGTATGGGGTGGTAGGTGGCATGGTAGAGAGGAGGTCGGAGGCAGATGATGATGGAAATAAGAAGGGGCAGGTAGCCAGGCAGTGGAGGCATTGCTTTGCTCACTGAGAAGAAGGCGCCTTAGCTACAGAGGCAGCACAAAGGAGGAGAAGGGGGAGCAAAGGGGTGGAGGTTGAGGGAATATGATTGGGTCCAGAGTGGGACAGGTGACCAATTGCAGGAGGATCTTGGTATCAAATGGGAGAGAGGGAAAGAATGTGGGTGGGGAGATAGTATATTTAAAGAGTGGAGGGGGTGGGAGGGAGGGCTGAAATTCTTACACTAATACAGTAGCAGCTAGCTTAATTTTGCTAAAAATGACTGGAAACAGCTTTTTCATCACAAGGAGTGCCAGGCGGCAAAGAAGTGTGGAGAAGTCCTGGCCAATCAGAACGGGGAAGTGAGAAACACCCGTGATCCAATTGGCTGCTCTGCCGCCATACCTTGCTTGTGCTGGAGTCTGGGGTCCTAATCTCGATCAGCAGCTGGAGGTGCCGACCGACCATGGAGAGCTGAAGCAGCCATGTTCAAGGGCAAGCAGCTGAGGGGGTAGAGAAAAAATAAAGTTTAAATAGGCAGACAGAGCTTAGAGAGGGGTAGAACAAATTAGCAAGACAAAGGGCTGGGAAGTTTGGGTGCCAAAACAGAGGCTTGGCTCTGAGAGGGAGGGTTACAATAGAAATGAGCAGAAGGGAGCTGTAACACTTTATTTCAGCAGTGATCATACAGTATGTGTGGATTGCAGACTCTGACGCAACACCATGAACATAACAAATCATGCAGCAGAGGTATTTCAACACCAGCTACCATAAGTACACAAGAGTAATACATTTTCACTGCTGACCTCAAGACTTTTTTAACCCCTTTTCCTAGTCTGCTTTACACTTTGATAATTACTGAATTGGGAGCCAAAGTGGTTCGGTCAAATTGTCAGAACTGATCTGAATTGATGTGCCCCATCTTGAAGCAGAACTGAAGTTGCCTCTGGCCCTTTTCTCTCTCCAGTATATCTGGCTGCCTAAGCTAAGGGCAGAACCCCAGGTCATTGGCACTGCAAGTGGCAGCACCGCCTCTGTGATGAGGGACCAACAACTGATACATGAATTAAATTGTGATGTTCATCTCCTGCAGAATTTCTGGCCCTACTAGAATGTTCAATTGTGTTCACTTTAGATTCAATGCATGCAGAATATAAAGTCTTAAGCCCCACCCTCACACATGATACCAATGCACTGTATAGCACAGAGGCTTCTATACAAAATTTTTCACATAGCAGGGGCTAGGGAGTCCCTTAAGGCAAGCCCCTTCTGGCTGGACATCCAAGTCATCCTGAAACCTGACCTGATTCCACACTTTCAGTGGATTTATTTTGGTCATCTAGCAGGGGTGTGATGGGGCAGTACTATAAACCACAAAATCTACAGTCACTTATGAATGGCTACTTGCAGATCGGAGGATGCATTTGTGATGCCAAGGAACACCCTTCTTCAACTCATATTCAGCCACCTGACACAGCAAATTCAGAGTGCAGGAGCACCCCACTATTATAGAATGGCCAGTGCACAGCCTTCTACCATGGTAGGTTGAGGGGCAAAGGACAACAGAAGCATTTTTATTTTCTATAGAACTATTCAGAGAAATCCAGTCTTCTAGACCCATGAGAGTCCCACATGGTATCCACATGGGTCACACTTGCCCTGTACCTGATTCATACAAGAGTAAATTAATACAAGAGTGCACACACAAGAGTCAGAACTATGTTTTTTAAATTCAGAACAGCTCGTAATAATATTAAAGTGACTGTGGCTTGTGGTTGCTGATCAGTAGTCTCACCTCATGGCATCTGCCTCCAACATCTTTCCTTACTGATTAAATATTCTTGTCCCCCTTCTAAGGGGATATGACAGTTTCTTTTGTGGGCATTCTCTGCCCCCACAGAGCAGGGAATCGACTTTCTGGTTAAATCAGGCTTTAAGCAGGGAGCCTAGTACCGGGTAAAACTCCAGCCTCAGGACACACTTTCCCACTGCACAGAACACTCAATATTATATTAATTCTTGCTCCCTTTAAAATGCCTTCATTGTCATCTTACAGCAGAGTCGTTATGCACTGCCTCAACCACAGATGAACTGCTGAATCCATAAGGCAACACGAGATTATATAAAATGGGAGAATGATTCATAATTTGATGCCACAGCAGCCATGAAGCCTCCTCTTCAAGCACAGTGAGAAGGAGATATTTATTTTAGTTAGCGGGCTGGAGTCAACCTACCATAAGTGATTTGTCTGGTTGTGGCTTAGGAAAACATTAGTGTCAGAAAGATTATGGTGGCTTTTATCACTTCTCACTTCACAGGCTGAGTAGACGATAATTGCTGTTGCCACCAGAAGCCAGGGGATGCAAGTTAACACTGCTTTTAGTTTCATGATGCTGGCTTCTGTCACAAATGGATTGTGAGAATTTCAAGATTTCCAAAGAGAGTAGTTCACAATGTGTTTTTTCAGAGTTTAGTAACACAGCTGCTACTTGATTAATGTGTAATCTGATATTCTCCTATTATCTTATTACATCTTATTCAGATATATTATGACCTAATTCAGAATAGGGTAATAACATGCTATTGTAGGATAAAGAGCACAGATTCTGATGTATTCAAGACACATAAAGGCAAAATGATGGGGGAGGGGGTGGCACTATATGTTAGGGAAGGTGTAGAGGCAAAAGAAGATGGGTCAATATAGCGCTGCTGAAACAGCACAGCTATAACTGTATGATATAAAGCGCAAAATCATGTAGAGCGACAGGGGTATAATAGCAGTAGGGAACGACCGCTACCCCTGTCACTGACTGCTGATTGGAGGAAGGGCTGAAGAAGCCTCAGGCTCCCATGGTAGAGTGGCTGAGGCATAAGCACATGAGGCAACCCAGACATGGAGATCTGGTTTTGATTCCCTCTCCCCCGGTAGTTTTGGTTTTTATTTTTTTTGTTGCCAGAAACTGTTTCCCCCCCTCCCAAGTTTCCCCTTATCCCTTCAGTCCACCCCCCTCGGAATTAGTTATGTTAGTTCTGGGGGGTGGGAGGTGTCGGAGCCCCCAGCAAAACAAAAAAAAATCTCAATTTCTCCTATTAATTTGTGTGATGTGTGCTAATTTTGTTTTAATTAGTGTTTTCACCAACTCTTTTTGTGGCACACAACATTTTGACTGCAGTATTGTTTGCTGTGCTGTTTTTGGCACAACATTATGACCCTGGATTGGCACAACATTATGCCAGGGGACATTAGAGCGGGGCACTGCAAAATGTGCAGAATCAATTAAAACAAGAGGCTAAGGGAACATGGGAAACATAAGAGTCATGGATAGGGGAATAGCAAATTGGGGAGAGGGGTCAGATGGAAGGGAGTATACCTTAATGCCAGGAATCTGGGTAATAAAATCAATGAGATACAGGGTTGATGGCAGACATTGTGGTAGACCTTGTGGCCATCACAGAAACATGGATTACAGGAAATAACAACTGGGACATGATGATTCCTGGGTACTGATTGTTCAGTAGTGATAGAGGAAAAGGTAGATGTGGAGGAGTAGCCCTCTATGTCAGGAGTAGCATTGAGGTTGTGTAAGGTGTGTGCATCAGTGGTAACACTAGGGGGTTAGAGTTGCTGTGGGTGCAACTCATGGCAGCATCGGGCAAGAAACTGTGCTTGTGGGTGCTTTGAAGACTTCCAGGACAAGATGAAGAGAGGGACAGAGAGCTTGGGGAAGAACTTGAAAGGGGGGTAGCAAAGGAGGAAATAGTGGTAGTGGGTGATCTGAACCTGCTGGACATTGATTGGGATGTTTTGGTGGCCAGGAGCACTAGAAGTCAAGCCTTGCTGGATGAACTCCTGGACTGTCTCCTGGTACAGCAAGTTACAGAACCCACTAGGCAGACTACTATTCTTAGTTTTGTACTTACCAAGTCAGAGCTTGTAGGAGTGGTGAGAGTAGGGGCGCCACTAGGGAACAATGACCATAACTCCATTTGGTTCAAACTATTTCTTGAGACTGGAAAGCCCCAGTCAAGAACTGAAGTCCTTGATTTTAGAAGGGAGGACTTCGGCAGGCTGAGGGAACTGGTCAGGGAAAAGTTAGTCAGGGTAGACAATTTAGATGGAGTGGAAGAGAGATGAGGGGTAATTAAGGTGTCCATTCTCGAGGCATCTGTTATTCATGAGAACAGTAACCAAAAGGAATAAGTTCAACATACCATTATGGCTCCTGGCAAAAGTAACAGAAGTGATAGGGACTAAGAAAACGACTTTCTGCAAGTACAAAGAAAAGCAGGAGAAGGGAGAATGGGGAGAATATTTACTGAGAAATAAGGAATCAAAGAGGGTGGTTAAGGAAGCAAAAGCAGACACAAAAGCTGCATATTACAGAAGGGGTCAAGGGCAGAGAAAAACATTTCTTCCAATATATTATATTGGGGGGGGAGAAAGAAAGGAGGGGGAATCATTAGGCTATCAGAGGAGGATAGTGTGATAGAAAAGGACAGGTGGAAGGCTACCATCCTTCATAATTACGTTAGCTCAGTTTTCAGCAGGGAAGAAGGCAGGCCCTTGCTTGAGAGTGGCATCAAAGTGGACAATAAGAGGGTACTGGAGATAAAGCAGCCAATATTTACAAGCGACAAGATCAAGAAAGGGCTAACAGCCCTACAGATAGATAAGGCCCCGGGACCAGATGGGTTGCATCCAAAGATACTCAGGGAACTGGCACTGGAACTGGCTTAACCACTGGTAGGACTATTCAATCACTCACTGGGGGGGGTTAGTTGCGAAGGACTGGAAGGTTGCAGATGTCATTCCTTTTCATAAAGTGGTGAGGACAAGGAACAAGTGGAGAACTACAGAACTGTCAATTTGACCTTCATTGTACGAAAGCTGATGAAGTCACTGATCAAAGAAGACCTTGTTGACTACCAGGAGAGGAACGGGCTGCAGGACAGTAAACAGCATGGGTTTGTGGCAGGGAGGTTCTGTCAGATGAACCTGATAGTTTTCATTGATTGGGTGACTAGGGAATGGGAGAGGGGCCAGGCCATGGATTTGCTATATTTCAAATTTAGTAAAGCTTTCGACTTGGTGCCCATGGATGCTTGTTGAAGAAGATGAAGGATCTAGGTGAGGCAAAGGACATAGTTATCTGAGTAGGAAACTGGCTAAAGGGTAGGCCACAGAGAGTTGTAGTCAATGGGGTAAAACCAGAAGAAAAGGAGATCATAAGCGGGGTGCTACAGGGATCAGTCCTAGTCCGGGGCCTGGTCCTCTTCAATATGTTCATCAGCAACATTGGAGAAGGTATTCAGGGCAGGTAGTGTTTCTTTGCAAATGACATTAAGCTCTGTGGGAGGGTGCATAGCAATGAGTGAATCAGAGAAATGCATAGTGCCTTTCAAAAGCTAGAGGGTTGTCCAAGGTTTGTCAGTTGAAATTCAATGCCAAAAAATGTAAAGTGATGCACCTAGGGAATAAGAATTGCAGGACAGAGTACTGGATGGGTGGTGGGGTGAGACTTAGCATACAGCTGAGGCATGAGATCTAGGAGTTATCTTCAGTGACATCCTCAAGCAATTGAGCCAGTGCAACAAGGCCTCTACTAAGTCAACTAGAATGCTGGGGTTATCAGGAGGGGTATCGATAGCAGGAGGGAGATAATGCTACTCCATTTTAGATCTTTAGTGAGGCCACACCTGGAGTACTGTACCCAGTTCTGGATCCCTCATCTCAGGAAGGACTGGGACAGGCTGGAGTTAGTGCAGCACAGAGTAACAAAAATGATTCAGGGCCTACAGGGCAGGTCTTACAAGGAGTGTCTAAATGCACTGAACATGTATTCGCTGAAGGCCAGAACAGAGAGAAGAGATTTGATAGAGACCTTCAAGTTCCTTAAATGATTGCATAAGGTGAACTGCAAATAACTATTTAGCTTGAATGCTAGTTTGAGGTCCTGAGGGCATGAGTGAAAACTGATAGGAGGGAGGTTCAGGAGGGACACAAGGAAGTATTACTGTATTATACAGAATGGGTGATGGGGCCATGGAACAGTCAACCAGCATAAGTGGTGGGATCTACAACAATTGATGGTTTCAAGCACAGTTGGGACAAAGTGAAGGGTACAGTGGCCAGTTGGGACAATAGAATCGGAAGAAGAATAGGGGGAGGAGGAGGAAGAGGAAGCCTAGGACCCTGGATGGACAGAAGGACCCAGGGTTAGATAGGGAACTTGGGCTGACTGGATGAACCATTGGTCTTTTTCTGCCATCGTCATTATCTATGAATCTGCAGCAATTCACAAAGTTTATCCACCTTACAAAGTTACAATTTGCAGTATAGGAATTGTGAATTTGGTAACATTGCTGGTGAGCTGGGACCATAGGTAAAGTTCACTAATTATTATTGGATTGGCGGTCACATGGGACTTAAATGAACTGAATACCATGTGAAGGCTGTGTTGAGTGCAGTCTTATGAAGCAAGATTTGGAGACAAGTCTGTCCATGCTTGTCTGGGAAAAAAACTCTAAAATCATTCCAAAAGCAGAGCATTTTGAAACCAAATCACTCACAAAAAGATCTAAGGGGTATTACGCAGCATTATTAAAGTTATTTGTTTCTGGTTTTGCTGGTTTATTTAGTTTAAACAAGTTGTGTTGTCTAGTGAAGCACTGCTATGTGGAGGAGTGGAGGTGTTTCAGTTAGCAAGGCATCACGTAACATAGCATAAACATAACATAAACATATGTGTTTAAAATGAAGAACAGTGAACTGATCTTTTTATGTTGGCTCGCGAGTGCGCACCAGCCAACTTATTGCAGTAGTAGCAAATTTGGAGGTGCGGTCACTGTGGGTGAATATAGGGCACGCATCAGTAGTTGTGTCCCTCATTCCACAATCAGCCAGCATGCAAGTGCTGACACCAGCTATACGTAACGTGGCCATCACATCCAACAAAAGTGCTACTGCAATGAGAGGCAAGCTCCTCATGCAGTGGCACAATAATAATACGCCTCCCAACGTGCCTTTACTGGTGAAGTTTTTCACCAAACATGGCAGCACTGACTGCCGCTGCCTGACTTCAGGGGTGACCAATCCCCTTGTCATGCCCCGACTCACTTCATTTGCTGACGAGGGAGCCCACCTCATTTTCTTAAAGGCCCCTCCCATTTCTGGCAGTGTGCCAGGCGTGCCTAACTTCTGCATCATGTGCCCCCAACAGTCTTTTTTGCAGATGGGGGCCCAATTCCCATCGGCTTCAGTCCCCTTCCCAGTTAAATTTGCTGATGGGGGAGCCCACCCCATCAGCATAATGCCCCCATTTGTTGTGTGCCAAGGAGGGTGCCCAACCCCTCGGCTCGTGCCCCCTTGGTATGTGCCGCATGGGGTGCCCAACCCCATTGGCTACAGCCCCAAAACATTTCAGGTGGCACACTGGGAGCACACCCCAGTGTGCCAATGTCTCTGTAAAAAAAACACACCCCGCAATGTTTTTCTTTTTTTTTCAACCTTAAAACAGAAAACGGTCCTCGCGGCCTGTCCTGCTCCCTCCCAACCCAAGACTCACCTCTACGTATTCTGCCTCCTTAAACCCCTCACCCCATACTTACCACGGAGCCTGGCGTGATGATCGTTGGTGGACCGGGAACATGTCTGCACTCTACAAAGCCGATCGTGAACTGAAGAAATGCCGGTAAGCTGTATAATGGCATAAATAGGGTTTTTTCAACTTTGGTGCATATCTCGGCAATTTTGGGGAATTTTGGCACCACATTTTCAACATGGGGTTATTGGGACCCCTCCTCTTTAATTCAGTCACTGTCATGGCATTATTCAGTCCTGAAAGGTGATTTCGTGGTCACTGCGCGGAATCACCTTTCAGGACTGATTAACAAAACAACAGTGCCACTGTTCATGAGGTGGGCTCTCAAAAAGCCTATGTTGCAAATTTAGTGAAAAAAATCCAAAAAAATGACTGTTTTACGAGTGTACGTTGCACAGTTTCCATGCACGTTCCTAACTTCGTGAATTTGCAATATTTTCCCTCCAGATTTTCAACATTACCATTTTTCCACACCTTCTTATGAACAGTACAGTTGTAATTTTACTTATCCTGTCTGAAATGTGTTTTCGCACTTCCAGCGCAGAATAGCACAGTAGCTGTGGGAAATCAGTTTTAAGGACAGATTAACAAAATGACAGTGCCATTGTTCATGAGCAGAGGTCCTAAAATGCCTTTGTTGAAAATTTGGTGATGAAAGTCCATGAAATGACTGTGTTACAAGCATGTGTCGCGCAGTTTCCCACACCCTTGTAACTTCACAAATTTGCAATATTTTCATGCCAGATTTTCAACACTGGCATTTTTTCACACCTCCGTACAGCTGTCATTTTTCACATCCTGCCCGAAATGTGTTTTGCACCTGTGGCATACAATGGATTCCAGGTGTTGCACTATCCTTTCCTTAAGGAGTTCCATCATAATCTTACCCACTACAGAGGTAAGACTGACTGGTCTGTAGTTCTCTGCCTCCTTCCTGAAGTATGGTGCAATGGTTTAAGGCTCTGAACTACAAATCTGGAGACCTGGGTTTGAATCCCACAGCCCCCACTTGCATACTGTGTGACCCTAAGCAAGTCACTTAATTTCCCTGTGCTCCCATGTTTCACCTGTAAATAAGCTTTCAGCTTAGTGCAGGAGTTCTCAAATGATGAGGCCAGCCTCCTTGGGGAGGCCCCAACCTGTTCCAGGGGAGGCTCAAGCAAGTCTGAAAAAGTGCTGAATTTAAATTTTGAGTTTTATATATTTTGTGTGAAGAGATGAAGCAAACTGAAAGAGGATAATAGTAGGTGAATTTTATGTATTTATTTACTAATAGGTGATAAGGGAGGGTGAATGAGCCAAGGCTCATTTGAGGTGTACCCGGGGAATGGTAGGGAGTGAATACATTTCAAAAGATAACTGCAAAACAATCAAGAAACACACAGTGAACAATAGTGTAAACAAATATGAACAATAAACTAATAATGAGTGGTGGCAATTAATCAATTTGCAGACTGTTGGCAGAACAGCCCAAATACAAGGGTTGAGCACAGAAGTGCTAAGAGCAATAGCAGGAAGGAGCAAAGTAACAAGAGAAGCTGCTTAGGAGCAGGGAAGGAGGGGAAGGGGGAGAGGCAAAGTATGTAGGAAGGTAATTTCATATAGAGAAGAAACAGAGAAAGCAGTCTGACCCATGAAGGTACTGCAACAAGGGACAACAATGGTTCAAGAATGAAATTAGCGGAGCAAATAGACTGGCCTGTTTGGGGGGGGGTTACAATAAGCTGAATAATAATGTTTTTTTTTTAAATTATTTATTATTCAGATAACACCTTTGAGCACAGGAGCTCTTTTTCAAAGGTTCCACATCAGTATAAGAAAAAGAACTGAATGTGAGCCAGGTACTCAAAGGGGTTTCAATTTATTCATAGTGTACTGTGCAAAGTACAGTATGTTATTTTACTTTGGGGAGGCCCAAGATTATTTCAATTTTTGGGGGAGGCTCAAAATCTTTTCCATTGATTTGGGGAGGCTCACTGTGACAAAGTCTAAAAACTATTGATCTATATAAAGTCTTTTCACCTTCTTTTACTGTTTGTGCTAGTGTTCTTTGGCTTGGGCCTTTGCCTGCCTTACTGCCTTCCCTGCTTCCCTTAGGGAAGTTTGGTATGCCTCCCTATCTTCATCCCGCTGCATTCCCTTATATTTCCTGAAGGCCAGACTTTTGGCTCTGACCTTTTCTGCTACTGTTTTTGAGAACCAAAGTGGTTTCCTTCTTCTTTTGCACTTCCTTTTCTCTCTAACACAGCTTTCAGCTTGGTGAACAGTTTTTAGGTTTTACTTCACTTGTTTTACTTTACTACTAAATTGATGAACAAAACTCATGTTAATTTTGGCCTTTTTTTAGTACAGTAGTTGCTTTCTAGTCTGTTGCCTGTCTGACTCAGTTTTCAGCTGCTGGTAAACACCGGCAAACAATGCCTGAATGGTGTGCTGAATTCCTTAAAACTGCAGGCCCGGTATGGAGGCGTTCCCCATTGAAGCTCTCTGAAATCTGGTGTTTTGGGGAATTGGAATGACCACAAAGTAAAAGGAGGATACCTGTGAAAGCTTGTGCATGCTGGATAGTATATCACACTATGCGTGCAGATAGGCTCATTAAGCCTTACTAAAAGTTTTTTTTTTAACCAGGAGAGACACACTAAGCTGAAAGCTTGTTTACAGGTGCGATCTGGGAGCACAAGGAAGTTAAGTGACTTGCTCAGGGTCACACAGTATGCAAGTGTGGGCTGTGGGATTCAAACCCAGATCTCCAGATTTTCAGCTCAGAGCCTTACACCACTGCACTATACTGCCTCCTCAATGCCACTGTTACCATGGGGGAGGGGGATATCAGAGCTTGAATTGTTAAAACCAAGACCAATAGTTACTGCACCAGAAGGAGTGCTCTTTGCTTTGTTTTTACAGGTGCCCAAAGGAGCTGGCTGCTGAAAGACAGAGTTGGAGAGTTGAAATTTAAAAAGAGCTACCTGGAATTTGGAAAGACTTACCTTTGGAAGACCAGAAGTGAGTGAACCGAGTGAACTAGTTTTTCTCATAATCAGTGACTAGTGTATCTTTCCCTCCCACCTTGTGAGCCAGAATTAATGGTAAAAACACAGGTAAAGGTGGAAACTAACTTCGGATGCAGTGCTTTAAGGTGCTGGTGTATGTGAGGTGGAGCACTTAGGTGGCAGAGTCTGGAGGGCAAACTGGGTGGCCTGGCTTCCATATGAACTCCTGAAATGAAGTGAAATGGAGTGGAACTTTGCATGAAACAGGGAGAAATATAGATAAAATGTGCCAGAGGACAGAAGCTTGGGAGTTGAGTTGAATGAATTCACCAGGTGTGGATTCCTGCTCGTGGGGAACCCCTTGAGGTCTCCTGAAATCTGACAATTGCATGTATTTAGTATAACAGACTCCTCGCATTGGAGCAAGTGAAGCTTACATATATTTTTGGCTTCTACATTTTTAAATTTTTTTTGCCTCAAAAAGATACATTTACTATAATGGATAATAAAGAGCTGCGATGAATTCCTCCGCAGAGGCAAACATTTAAAATTCTTCAGATGCTTGGGGTTATTAAATAATAGAAAGATCAAACTCGCTTACTGTGAAAAGGCTTGGGATATAATATTGCCTTAGCATCCCATCGTGAAGGTTTAAACTTGAATTTATCGATGTTTTGACAGAATGCTATTAATGTGTTTATGTGTTTGTTTTATTTGTGTCACAATGAATCTTTTAATTTTTTAATGCCATCTGGGCTAATTAGATTATTGGCCCTAATCCTGATATAAAAGCCAATTAATATACTTTAACCTAACTGACCCTCGCTCAAGCCTGCCTAAAAAAAAAAAATTTCAAATGTGCTTCAAGTTTGATCTTAGATTTATGGTTCACTTCCTGTAGGCATTAAGTATACTATCCTTGGAATGCTGGAGAGTAGACAGGATCAGGTAAAATGGGCTAATTGCCCTATAATTTGGGGGTATACTTTTGGATGAGATATATGGCTGACCAAATGGCATGATTATTTAGTATGCTGCCCTAAGACTGCACATAAGCCCATTAGGTTGCAAATTATGTACTAGGACATATTAGGAGTAGCATTGCATTTTGTTGGCAACTAAACCACTTGGCTGGCTCCGTTCCCTGATGTCTGGTAAACATAGGCTGAAATGGCCTTTAAAAGGCCCCACAGATTTTATTAACTAGGGTAGACTAGTATACTGGTCTAGGACAGTTCTGTACTGCTGGGATGTGGTGGACGTGCAGCAAAATATGGTTTTGATCAATATATAGTGGTGCTGATCACCTGATAGAGTCCCAGCCAGCTATGCAACAATATGGTCAGTATGGCTTGGATAGAGCAGAAAGGGTAATTTGGCTGGTCCCTATTTTTTAGATGCAGTCCTCTGAGAAAGGGTCCTGATGCAGGGAAGCAAGTAAGTAAAGACAGTAACACCCGTGGAATACTATTCACCTCCAATCATGTGTCTGCTATGGAAATTTTGTGGGACATCCACAGGGTCTTGGGAGTTGTAAAGCGCGCACAGGGCCAGACAGTCTTGTCCCTACGGCTTGCTAGCATGCACACAGAAACGATTGTTTTTGTTCCTAATATGATGGGTAGGTAACCCTATTTGGCCAGTGGAAGGTTAACCCAGACTTCTTAATCAGGGCAGACTGGTATGATGACCCCAAGTGGTACCCTACTATCTAAAGGGAATCAGGAATGTCCTAGTGTTGTGAATTTGCCAGCATACTGTGGGTTAATAGGGATGTTATAGCCTCAGTAGTGCACAGTTCACACCTAAGCAAAAGTGTACCTGTGAAGTTATATAGAAAAGTGAACAGTATTTTGGGGAAGGACCTGTGTTCTAATAGGGGTACTTACTTGAACGATGGGTATCTTGCTCTATGGCCCTTGTTATCTCAGGAGCTCTGTAATTATTAATTGATGAATGCTTTTTTTATCTTTATCTAATGCCTTAAGTAACCTTAATGCAATTATATTACTAGAGAATACTGTAATTATCGACATGGAAACAATATATTATAGATTATGCAAGTAAAGGCCTAATGATTCATAAAGAGGGAAGTATGTAAGTATGGACTGAATGGACTGTCATCTGTCTGCACTTGATTGACATATTTTATTGTACTGTATATGATTTACTTTTTAATATTTTAAAGAAGTTGTATGATGATTGCGTCTTATATTTTCAAAATTGTAATGGCATGACAGACAAACAATAAACCTTGATTTGACATTAATGTAGTAACTTTTGAAGCAGAGAAAAGATGATTATTATCAGATCTAAGATTTCTAAAATTTTTCTTAAAATACACTAAAGACGATAAAGGTGAATCGTGGTTCAGTCTAACATCTTATTGACTAAACAAGATAAAATCTAAGATGTTCTGAGGTCATCAAACCAAGTAGGTTACAGTATATCATGTAAAATGTTGTATTCTGTGGGGGCATTTGGCACAAATCAACAGAAAGTACTGTTGAGATGTATTAACTCAGATTGCGAGATATTCAAAAAAACAGACACCCATTTCAATTTGCTTCCTAGTTTTTGACAACAAACAATGTTTAAGTCTATACAAGATATCGAACTTCTGATTAATCTGCTTACAAATTAAATGTTGTTGACATGGAACGAAAAGTAAAATTGGGGTCTAAATAGTCACTCGTATTTAAAAAATTCAACTTGTTCCAACTGAACACTTGTTGGGTCAAAAATACTAAGACTTGAGGAATGTCTAGCTAATTTAGGTCTTGAACCAAGGATCATACATTTAGTTTTCTTACTAATTACTCGTTAACAATAAACAGTGCTGAGTAAGCCAAGTGTTTAAAGTTGCAATTAAATGCATTTGACATGAAGTGTCAGAAACATTAGGAGATTGGTATTCTGTGGGCAAGATTTTAGTACACCCGTGTATGTTTTTTGAAATTGAGTGCAGAATTTCAGCAGAGAAGTTAGACCACAAAAAGTTGGTCTAACTTTCTGAATGGAATTCAGTGCTCGTGTCAGATAAAGGGATGTAAGTCCTGCAGTTGCAGCAGAAATTGGCATAAACTGCAGGAAATATTGCAAATGCATCCAGATGTCCTTGAATAGAATGTAAACATCTGGATGCCTCCTTTAAAAATCCTTCCCCTTCTGTGTAAGTATCTACAAACTTTAATGGTTTCATCTTAACCTGTTAAGTACTAGTTTTTGATTTGCAGGATTCATGCTAATCTACATGTACTACAATAGGTCATGACTATAGTTATTGACCCAGTACACAAATCAGGCTGAAACTTGAAGGATTTGGTATGAGAAACAGAATATGCAAACCCGAAAAATGTTATCTGTAGCCATTCAGCAGTTTATGAGTTACAGGTTTCATGCCAAGATAACAGTTTCAAAGATCTGGGGCTGGATTTCCCGACATCCTGCAAATGGCACAGGTCTCAGTTTTGGTGTGTGCCTGTGCAGGGTAAATGTGACAAAAATGTCTGAATGCTAATTTCAAATGTCTATGGCCTAGATGTTAGAGTAACAAGCTGTGAATGAGCTTGGTACATCCAGAAAACAAAGTCTGGTTTTATTCCCACAGCCTCCCCTTGCATACTGTGTGACTCTGAGAAAGCAACTTAACCTCCCCAGTGCTCCCAGATCACCCCTGAAAACTAGGGTTACCACCTGTCCTTATTTTCTCAGCACATTCCTGATTTGGGCAGCTGTGTCCTGCAAAAAAACATGAAAAATACTACATATCCTGACTTCATATAAGAAAAAAAATATTTTCTAACTTTCCACTAGATGTTGCAGAAAACTAATACCTGAACTGAAATGCCTTAAAATGATAAGAAATAACAGAAGCAACAAAGGAACTGCAATACTTAGCCTTAATTCTGATTACACAGTGAAAACAAGTCTGTTGTATTGGTCGAGGTTAAGTACTGTTCTGCAAAAAATCATGTTTCGTAAGAATGTCCCACTTTGGGCTTCTTAAAAGATGGCAACCCTACTGAAAACAGGCACCTGTGCCTAGTGGACCATACAAGGTTACCAACGAATAACATAAATATGAAAATAAACTTATGGCCGTTGCCACAGCTTTACAGCAAAATAATGATGCATGTGTTAAAGATTAATGCATGTATCGTTACAGAGCTTCTGTGTTAATGCACATTGTGGCAGATGTGCACAACAGACCGAAACATATGCACATACAAATTTGCCAGCAGAAACAGGCCATAATGGTCTATCTAGTCTGGCTTGTGTGCACAGCTCATTTAATTCCCTCGAGCTGCCCCACCTCCCCTACTCCCCTTGGAGTCATCCACTTCCGTCCCACTTCCCTCCCACTTCCACCTCCCAGTTATTACTTCTCCGGTTCTAATTTTCTTCATCACCCTGTTTCCCCCCCCTTGAAACTGGCCACCATCTTTACTGCCACTGCCTCCTCTGGCAACTTATTCCACTCCTTCACCACCCTTTCAGTGAAAAAGTGCCTCCTCAATTCCTTCTTGAATCTACCCCACCACCAGTTTCTGGCTATGCCCCGGTTGTACTCTCCTTCCTTAAGTTAAAGAAGCCCTCTGTACCAACCCTGTTTATGCCCTTAAAGTTCTTGAAGGTTTCTATCATGTTCCCCCACTTTCTCCTGTCCTCATGGAGTACATGCTAAGCTCCCACAGCCTCTCCTAATATGATCTGCCTCTTATGCCCTGGATCATTTTGTTTGCCATCCACTGGACCACCTCCAGTAGTTTGATTTCCTTCTTCAGGTAAGGGCACCAGAACTACATGCAATATTCCAGGTGTGGTCTCACCAGTGACCTGCACAGTGGCATAATAACGTTCTCCTTAGTAGAGGTTATTCCTTTGGTGATGCATCCCAGCATTTTATTTGCTCTGGTTGCTGCCTTATGACATTGTGACGACTGTTTCATATCACCCTTGACCATCACCCCAAGGTTCTTTTAGACTGTGACCTGCATTCCCTGCAGCCAGTAACTGGTCCTTGGGTTCCTGGCTCCCAGGTGCTTGACCTTGCTTTTCTTAGCATTGAAACCAACTGCCAGATGCCTGATCATTTCTCCAGCCTAGCCAGCTCCTCCCTTAAGTCCTGTCTCCCCTCCACTGTGTCCACCCTCCCACAAAGCTTAGTATCATCTGTAAAGAGGCAGATCTTACATTTGACACCTTCTGCTATATCACTAATAAAGATGTTGAATATAACAGGTTCAAGTACTGAGCCCTGTGGGACCCCACTGGTTACAGGCCTAGGTTTGGACAGACCCCCTCCCCACCTTCTGGCTCCTGTCCCTTAGCCAGCTCTTGATCCACCCCAGATTTATGTCCCCTATTCCCAGGTCCCCCAGTATGCTAATCAGCCTCCTGTTTGGCATTGAATTGTATAGGACATCCGCCACCTGACCCTTGTTCAGTAACCTCATAACCCAGTCAAAGAAGTCTATCATGTTGGTTTGACAAGATCTCCCCCTGACAAACCCATGCTGCCTGTCATCCTGGAGACCATTCACCTCAGGGAAGGACACCAGGCTTTTCTTTAAAATGGTCTCCATTAACTTTCCCACTATGGATTTTAGACTAACCGGCCTGTAATTATTCGACTCATCCCTGGGACCACTCTTATGTAGAGGTACCACACGAGCAATCCTCCAGTCCTGCAGCACAAATCCTTTCTCCAGTGAGGTGTTAAACAGGTCCAACAGCGGAGCTGCCAGTACCTCTGCCAGCTCCCCCAATACCCTTGGGTGTATGCCATCTAGACCTGGTGCCTTGTCCACCCTCAGTTCCGTCAGTCCCCTTAAGACCCTGTCTACCCCAATCTTCACCTCATACTCCTTTCCCCTCAAGGTTCCCCCATCTTCCCCTGTGCCATAGGCCTGTCCCCCTCCCTAATGAAGACTGAGCAAATGTACTCATTCAGTTCCTTTACTTGATCGTCGCCCTTTTCTCCCCATCCTCCCTCCCTCCCTCCTTCCCTCTCCTAGCTATACCATCCCTTCTGTTTCTTCTCTCCTTGATGTACCAGAAGAAGTCCTTCTCCCCTTCCTTAATCCCCTATGCCAGTCTTAGTTCCTTCTCAGCCTTCACTGCCCAGACCTCTCTATCTGCTTATCCAGATTTTTCAGTTTATACCTCTCTGTCCTCCTCCCTTGAGGTACGCTTGTATTTCAGGAAGACCACCTGCTTTTCCTTCACCTTCTTAGCCACCTTCCTTCTACACCAGCTAGGTCTTTTGGCCCTGGAGTTCTCTTTATGAGCCTTCATACAGGTGTCAGTGGCCTCGATTATCACCTTCTCAATGACGGACTATTTCTGGTCCACATCCATCTTTGGTCGGAGCTTTGCCAGGTGCTCCTTTAGTATGTTCCCCATCCTAACAAAGTCCGCCTTCCTAAAGTATACTATTGTTTTTGACATGGCTGCTTCCATCCCCATGTTGATGGAAAACCACACTGTGTGGTGGTCACTGCCTGCAAGGGGTTCCCTCACTTCAACTTCCTGGACATCATCCCCATCTGATAGCACTAGGTCTAGTATGGCCCCTTCCCTTGTTGGCTCTTTGACTCTCTGCATCAGAAAACTCTGGAATAGCATCCAGGAAGACCTGTTCTCTGCAACAGGAGGTAGCCTGGTTGCTCCAGTCTACTCCAGGCAGACTGATGTCTCCTAGTATTACCGTGCTCCCTCTTCTCCCTACCCTTCTGATCTGTTCCCCAGCTCCCTATCCAACTCTATGCCCACTGAAGGTGGTCTGTACACCACTCACATATGAATCCTTCTCCCAGCTGTGTTCTGGAGCTCTATTCATACGGCTTTGGCTGTGCCCTCCTTTCCCTCCTCCCTGGTGCACATTATCTCTTCCCTTATGTACAACGCAACTCCACCCCTTCTCTTTGCTTTGTCCTTCCCATGCAATTGGTACCCTGATATCTTGTGGTCCCAGTTATGGTACTGGGTTGCCCATGTCTCTGTGATGGCTGCTATGCCCACATTCCCCTATGTTATTGGCACCTGTAGATCTACTGTCTTGTTAGCCAGGCTCCTTGCATTCAAAGACACCACTTTCCAGCACGACCCCTGTCCCTCTTTGCTCCTAATCCTTTTGTGTCTCTTTCCCCCCATCCCTACTATCCCCTTCCCTTAACTAACCCCTACCTTTTGCTTCCATACTAGGGGGGAGACCTGGAGGACCCCTTCTCTTGGTGCTGAGTGTCTTACATAGAAATATAGAAAGTGACGGCAGAAGGGGACCACAAGGTCCATCCAGTCTGCCCAAGAACCTACCTGGTGCTAATCCCCTTCCCCTACTTTGCCTTCCGTATGCTACCTTTACGTCTATCCCAGCATTCTTGAACTCACTTAATGTTTTGGCCCCCATAGCCTCCTTGGGTAGGCTATTCCATGGGTTCACCACCTTGTCTGTAAAGAAGAATGTCCTTGTATTTCTCCTGAACCTCCCTCCCTTCAGCCTCCCATCATGCCCTCTCATTCTCCCACTCTGTTTCAATTGGAAAAGCTCCTGAACATTAACCTTATTTAAGGTTGCCTTGCCCTCTGATGCCCCCCCTTCCTCAATTTAAATTCAGCTTGTCCTCCAAATATCTCTCCAGGTTACCTTTCAGGACTCTTGTGCCCTCCCTACTTAGATGCAGACTGTCGGGTGCATATAGGTCCATATCTTCCCATGTCCTTCCCCACTCTCCCACCAACCCATACCCATTTGCTGCACACCATCCCCCCAGCCATGAGTTGAATTCCTCAGTCCTTAGCTTTCTGACTATACTGGCCTTCAGGAATTGGCAGTACTTCCGAGAAAGCTACTGATTTTCCCACCCCACTGCAGATCTTTCCCAACTCTGTGAACCTTTCCTGCACCACCTTCTGCACTCAACCCTCCTGTTGTTCTTACTTGTGTTCTTGTTACCCCATCGTACTCTCTTCAGAACCAAATCCTCTACTATCACAACTGCCTCACCTCCCTCCTGACTCCTGCTGTCATAGTGCCTACTCTGCTGCCACTCCTCCACATATTTGCCTCCTTTAAGGCTCCCCCCCAGTGCACCATCTCTTTGCTGTATCCCAGTTTTGCCCTTTCCCATGCTTACCCCTTGCTTTGCCTCCCCCCTTGGTCTGTCACCATGGACTCTTCTTCTGGAGATGCCCTATCCTTGCCCTTACCTCTCCCCTCCATATACCCCTTGGCCTCTTTTGTCTCATTCTCCCCTCCACCTGACTCAACTGCCTCCCTATCCCTGTTTCCTTTCCTGTACTCTGTCCTACCCCTTCTCCCTTGTTCCCTTTACTGGGTTCATCCTCAGCTTTCCCCTTCCTCCTGAACTCTCCTCCTTCCCCCTGATCATTCAAACCCTGTAATACTGTGATACTAGTTGAGGACTTTTCCCCCTTGTTCACAATGCCTTCAGCTACCTTACCCTGCTCTCTCATCTTACCTCTTTGACCTGGCTCCTTCCTCCACCCCCCATCCACACCTCACCACCTTCCAGTTCCTCCCCCATCACTCTCTTCTGGACCCCATGGTTCTAGTGTTCCTTTACCCTGAAGTGACCTCCTAGAATCCTGCCTTGGCACACCCCTCCTGCTGGCCATCTGTGCCCTCTCCTTGTTCTGCCTCACCTGCTCTTCTGCCTAACTGCCTCCCCTCACCCTTCCCAGTTCCCATTTCAGCATCTCTATTTCCTCTCTATGTTGTCCAAGCGGCTTACATACTAGACATTCCCCTGCTCTCCACATGATTTCCAGGAAGATTCCTGCTCCATACCCATTACAACTAACCATCCTCTCAATTCCCTCTGTATCCTCCATCTTCTATCCCCATCCCATCAACCTTCCGCCATGCTGTTTCTCTGCCTCTTCCAGCTTTTTGGGTGCCACATCCTCCTCCATATTTATGCTCCCCTATATCCCCCCAATCTTCCCTCCTTTTGTTCTCTCCCCCTTATTGCCCCATCCTAGTGTGGCCTGCAGCCTGCGGTCCTCCCTGCAGACATCCTGAGGATGTCACTTAGTCAGACCCCACACTCCTGCTTTGTGGTACTTATGCTTTGGGGTCACTTGCTCCTGGGAAAGATATAGTGACTCCAACATAGAAATATAGACTTTGCTGACAGATAAGGACCACTTGGCCCACATAGTCTAACCATTTTCACTTCCTATAGTATCACCACACCCCTGTTTGATCTCAGGACCATTCATCCAACCCTTTCCTTTCCCTAAGATTCCCTTATATTTATCCCATGCATGCTTGAGCCCCACCGTTGTTTTCACCCTCACCACATGTTCTCTAAGTTTGCTCCGGGAATCCACTCTTTCTGTGCATAAGTGCTTCCTCACATCTCTCCTGAATCTACCCCATCCAGCTTCATAGCATGTACCCTTGTTCTAGAGCACCTTTTCTTCAACAACATACTTCCCTCCTGTACCTTATTTACCCCCATGATGTTCAGTATTTAACTGTGTCTATCGTATTCCCCTCTCCCTCCTCTGTTCCAAGGTGTACATACTGAGGTCCTTTAGTCTCTCCTTAGAGCTTCTGATGCAGACCCAGCTCCATTTTTGTTGCCTTCTTCTGGACCACCTCCATTCTGTCTATGTCCCTCCAGAGATGTGGTCTCCAGAACTGGACACAGTACTCTAGGTGGGATCTTACTAATGATCTATACAGAGGCAATACCACCTCCCTCTTTCTGCTGGTGATATGAACATATGGACATATGAAGAAGCCAGCAGTAAAAGGCCATTTGATCTTTCTAGTCTGCTCATAGAGCAGGTTCCTCAGCGTAAGCTACCGACTCTACTCCCCCTCTCCAATCCACCCTTCCCCTCTGTTTGTCACTCCCTTGAGGTGTATTTTCTCCCTAATTCTATCCCAGTCTCTGCTGAAGCTGCCCACCGTCTTTGATGAAACCATCTCTTCTGGAAGCACATTCCAACTCACCACCACCCTCTCCATAAAGAAGTTTCTCCATGCCTCCATTGTAACCCCTCCTGCAATTTAAAACTGTGTCCCTTTGTATTTCAGTTTTGACTAAGCTTAAAGAGACCATCTGTGTCCACTGTCTTTAATCCTTTCAAATACTTGAAAGTCTAAATCATTTCTGCCCCCCCCTTCCTCCAAAGAGTACATTTTCATTCACTGAAGCTGTTACCTTTTCAGTTTTCAGTAAATGGCCAGCACTTTCATTAAATGGCCAGTGCTTTCAGTAAATGGCCAGTGCTCCTTTGTTGTTTGGATTGCCTTGATCAATTGTCCACAGAAGGACAAATACATCACATCTACCTCCAGCCTCTTGCACCAACTTCCTCACCCTCAGGATAACCCTTCCTGCTGTTGCTTCCAGAATACGTTGTACCATTCTTTCTTCTTTTCCCTTAGCTACTACCACCTTTTCTTGTCTTATCAAAACTAGTCCTCCACCAGGATTTACCTTGCTGGTCCCCTCCAGATGGAATTTCTTCACCCTTATGTTCTGTACGCACTGCAGCCTTTTGGGGCATCTGTGTAATCCATGTTCTTTGGCAAACCATGCAAACATCAACACTCAGTGGAGTTAATTGATTCTGCTTTACAGTGGATAGGCTAACCCCCCACCCCAGGATCACCCACCTTACACCTCCACCTTGCCAATAATGCTCCCCCCTAAAAACACTTTGAGCCCTGTGATGGAGTGGACCTGCCTTTGGAACCAGCCACCTCCCCACCTCAGA
The DNA here is from genome assembly GCA_016271365.2 of Neoceratodus forsteri. NCBI lineage: Eukaryota > Metazoa > Chordata > Ceratodontiformes > Ceratodontidae > Neoceratodus > Neoceratodus forsteri. The sequence continues at coordinate 47,774,012 of CM028129.1, read as the reverse complement.
CCTGCACCACAATGTTCTTATTTCCTGCCTTGCTGCAGTGAGTTCTGTAGTGAGTATGTAGACAGTAGGAATGCACCTCTTGAAGATGGCTACTCCCCAAGCCCTACAGCTGACTAGTTCCCACCTCCATAATACTTGGGCCCTACATGTTTCCTCCCTTGAGGTGCAGTATTCTGTTCCCTTCAACATTCCTCCATTCCCGGGCTTGACTATTTGCCTTCTAAAGTAAGAGCTTTTTTCAGTGTATGCCAGATAGGATTACAGTTACTATGTAGGTTTATCCTATGCTACATGGCCTAAACACTTATCCTTCCCCCAAGTTATTAACGTGGAGGTGCCTTTCTTGTTGCTTTCAGGATACTGCTGTCACCAAATTTCACCAAAGCTCTACATAGGGATGTTCATTTCATTGATTAGATTATCATGTAAACTGTCCCAGTGATGCTGAAGGCTGAGGCATCTGCCTTACATCACACCACACTGGTGACCCGTGTTTGGGAACGAGCCCGGCGAGACAGGGGTTAGTCAGTTGGGGAGGAGAGGCTTGAGCATCCGATGGACTGCTTTCCTCTCCTCTCCTGGGAGGGAGGGGGGGGTTCCAGTCCCATGACGCCAGTGGTGCCTAGTGGAGACTGAGTGCACTGCAGTCGGGGACCTGCAAGTGGGACAACGTCAGATGGCCATCATGTGGAGGTGGGCAAGAGTGTGCACATCATGCGCTGGATGGCATTGCATGTCCTGCATCTGGAGGGGGGGACCAGAAAAAGCAGAAAAAAAAACAGCACCAGGAAGGCAAAAGTGTAACCCTAGTGGCCGAGCCCACACGCCCAGTGCTGGCCTGACCCTGACTAGACTCTCTGTTGTCCCTGCCTCCTCCTGTAAGGGCCAGTGGGAGAGAGGGGAACCAGCACCCGATTCCTCGATTGGGGGAGGGGTTCAGGCGGGCAGGGAAGGCAAGGTCAATCAGGTCCATCCAAGAGATACTTCAGTTGCCGGAGAGAGGAGGGACAAAGAAAGTAAAAAAAAGAAAGGATTATCATGTAGATGACTTTACCTATATTCGACTATGGCGAGATTCTCTACAGCGTTGCTCCCAAGTCCACCCTTGACAGGGTGGATCCCCTCTTTCACTTTCTCTGCTTCTTTGCTCTGGATTGTCTCTGTATCACCCAGCAATGCTCCCTGTATTCTCCCTCTCCTTACCCTTCCTTGATGCTAGGTGCCATGTTCACTGTGCCACCTGCACCTCTTAGTTATGGTTTGACTCCTTCCCTGCCCTACCTTTCCTCATTCCCTTCCTGCCCTTCTTCCATCTCCTACTCCCTTTGCAGCTCTGACACCCACTCTCTCACCTTTTCCCTGTCAAATACTTTGCAGGTTAAGCTGCTTTCTCCTTCTATGTCCCCAAACTCTGGAGCGCCCACTCTGCTGCTATTTGCAATACTCCATCTTCCCTTTCACTAAAATCCTTTTTCCGTGTATTCACTACTTACTCCTCCAGTTGCCACTGATCCTGGGCAAAGCAAGGCAATGTTTATTTCTAAGGTGCTCAATCCTGGAGGCTCTCTGTGCTATGCATAAAACAAACAACAAGCAGGGTATTAGGTAAAATATATGTAAAAACAAATGATAAAACAACAGTATCAGAATAAATAGCAAAAAAAAATAACAGAATCAGCAAATATTTTCTTCAGGATTTCTTGGCTGGTCAGCTCTATACCCCTGGGAATGCCAGGGAAAATAGATGGGGGTTTTAAACCACTCTTGAACCCTCAACTGATGGGGCATCCCTGGCATCAGCTGGTAAAGAGTTCCATAGGCTAGGTGCAGCAACACTAAAAGCCCGGTTGCCGGAAGTTCTTAATCTGGTCCTAGAAACTTCAAGGAGGCCCCTGGTCAAGGAACGGAGGGAGTGGGCTGAGGTGGCAGGTGTCAGAAGATCAGCCAGATAGCCAGGAACGGGCCCATGTAGGGCCTTATAGGTGAGTAATCTCACCTTGAAGTTAACCCTCCACCTGATCAGCAGCCAGTGAAGAGCTTACAGCACTGGGGTTACATGGCTAGACCTGAGAAAGCCAATGAGCAACCTGGCAGCTGCGTTCTGCACCAGCTGCAGCTGGGGAAATGTACCTCCAGAGGCCCTGAAGAAAAGAGCATTACAGCCATCAAATCTGGATGTCACAAAGGCATGCACCAGCAAGGGCAGGTCCTCAGGCGGAACTACGGGTTTGATCCTAGCAATGTTGCTTAGGTGGTAGAAATCACTTGCGTCGACAACCAACACCTGAGCTTCAAGTGTCAGTCTGTCATCAAGATCTTGCACCCTAGGGATGGCCATCAACAATGTGAGTCCCAGGAATAACCCAGTAGCCACATTGGAGGCACTCCCATCATGCCCTTGTCCCGGCCCAGTCACTAATATCTCCATCTTGTCAGGGTTGAGTTGCAACCAGCTGGAGGACATCCAATCATTGATCTTGGCCAGGCAGATATTAAGCACTTCCCACAGCATCTGATGTTCCAGGTTTAAAGGACAAGCACAGTTGGGTATCATCTGCATAACAGTGAAAACCCACACTGTGCCACCTAATGAGGTCACCCTTGGGCAGCATATACGCTGCAAATAACATCGGCAACAAGACTGACCCCTAAGGCCCTCCACATGGCAGGTGCTTTAGGGAGGAGAAGAAATTCCCCATCACCACCCGTTGCTTCCTGATAGAGAGAAAGGATTTAAACCATCTGATGACAGTGCTGATGAGTCCACAGTACTCTCTAAGGTGATTGAGAAGCACAGTGTGATCTACAGTGTCAAAGGCTTAAGAGAGATCAAGGAGCACAAGAATTAACTTGTCTCTAATATATCTTGATGTGATGATGTCATTGTGCACCCTAACTAATACTGTTTCAGTGCTGTGCCTAGGCTAGTGTCACTGTTCCTCTCCCCTTTATACTCCCCTTACTGTCCTGATTTTTTTGTCCCCTCTGAACTTGTCTCCATTGTACTTGTTCGTCTTTTCCCTCCCTCATTTTACTGCCAATCATACTTAGCTGAACTGATGCTTTTGATGCTTTGTTTTGTACTACTTGAACATTGCACTTCCTCTGAATTGTCTACTCTAATTATAATTGAACATTATTCATGTAATTTATTACTGCACTCTCCTCATCTCCTTCCCCTCCGGACAGATCTGGAAATCAGCTGCTTATGTAACACCTAGGTGGTGCTTTCCCAAGGGCTACTACCCCTGCCTGCTTGGCTAGTAGCAGGTTAAGGAGCCTAGGTTCAGTGACGGGTGCCTCCACCCAAAGGTCAGGGTTGGTATTGGTCTGACTAACCAGGCCACAACCCTCTGGGACACTGTGACCCCTCCTTGTCTCCTACTAGTGGCCCACACAGTACACAATGTTTACTTTCTCAGTACCCCTGATAGGCTTTATACATACACCTTTGTTTGGCACTTACCCCCAGGACTGGGTTCTTCAGCTTGGCTCTGGGGACCCCCTGTAAAATAAGGTGATGCAAGACAAAAAGCAACTATACAACACCTTAGGTATAAACTGACACCATAGTCAATGTAAATTGCAGAAAAAAGTAGATCTGATTAATTCAGGGGGCTATAACAAGGGTGGGGGGTAATCAGGTTAATTGGCTTAATCACACACTATATATCACAGCTGTGCATGCATTCAGAGTCCCACAATCAGTCACACTCTCTGGGTACCCAGGATGGAGTAGGGGCTAGCCAGGACCATTACCCGGGGTAGGCCAGCGTTGCAGCTGGTAGGGGCCCTGTGAGAAAAAAGAAATAGCATGCACACTTTCTGATCATAATCCGGAGCCTGGGGGCTCAGTTCGTGGAAACAACACAACAAAATAATCAGATGACAAACTTGTGATTTAAAGATGTGTTGCAGGGAGCTACCCTGTTTGTTACTCATGATACCCAAAGCTGAACACAGTATGGATGATGGTTGAGACTATAGCTGTTTTTTCTGGATTGCCAGAAGAAGCATGGTAGGGAGACAAAGCCCTTGTGGCAGGGCCCAACGGCATTGGGGTAGCCGTGGATTCAGTTCATTTCAAGCTGGGTACAAGTCCAGTCCTCAGCACACACTCCACTTGGAGGAATACTAGATCGTGACCCCCCCTCCAGTTCACAGCACATTTACATGCAACAAAAATTACTGTACAAGGCATACAGCTCCTCAACCCCGACCACAAAGTCACTGCTAACCTGGGAGCTCAAAGGTAGCTAAAGTTCCTGACAGGCCGATCGCACTTAGCAAAATCTTCAGTCTTCTTCAGGTTAAGCCTACTCCCAACTTGTTAGTTTGCTTCACAGCACACAGATCAGATTCAGTCCAAACCAATTCTTCTTAGGCAGAAAACGGCAAGCAGGCCGGGATTCAGGTTGTACACGATTCTCCTGCGCGAACTATTACGTAGCACGACTGCTTGAATTATGCAAGCTCCTTATCTCTCAACCTCCACCTCGAATCTGGCTTGCCAGCAGACAGCTTGTGGTATTTCCCCTTGATCCAAAAGGTCCAATTCGTCAGTTTAACTGTCAGTCACAGTAAGAGCTCCCCTTCCTGGCTCAGAAGTCACCAACAGCCCAGAACTACAAATCCCAACTGGTAATCCACACAGTCCCACAGTAGCAGGCTCCATTTCAGAGTCCTAAAGTCCTGCTGAACAGTTCTTGCTGCAAGAAAGGTAGGTTAGCATATACCACATTATTATTACTACTCTAAATGATCACCAGCCAGTAGTTACATCTTCTAGCAGGGCTCCCTCTGCCCAAGTAGCGATGGCAAAAACGGAGCAAGGGTTCAGCAACCTTTGGGTTGTTTTAAATGTGGTCATTGCACTGTCTATAAATTTAACCTACAGGGTTTGTTATTTCAGCATCCGCTTTTTGAAAATAAAAACAGAAAATGCTCACTTCATCAATTGTTCTACATTGGTTATTTATATTGTACAATGTACATGTCCACGTGTTTATGTGGGAAGAACAAAAAGGACCTTAAGGGAGAGAATGCAAGAGAATGTGTGGGCAATTACTAAAAATGACCCCAATACTCCTATTGGTGTGCATTTTGAAACATTCCATAATAAAAGCTTACAATGCTTTAAATTTATGGGGGTGGATCATATTAAAAATAATGTTAGAGGAGGAAATAGGCTAAACAGATTGGCACAAAGTGAACAGAAATGGATTTACACTATGAAAGCATTGCACCCAACTTGTTTAAATGACTGCCTTCATATTACAGTGTTTCTTTAAGCTTTTTTCTTTTTTCCCTCCTCCCTCTCTATATATAAATATACATCCTGCACCATTTTCTTTTGTAACCTTTTACTTTCTTTCCCTTAATTTCCAAACTCCCCTCCCTGTCTTTTTCTATCTGCCCCTCCTTTCCCCTTCCCCCCATATCTGCCTCTCCTTTTGTACTTCATTGTTATATAGCTGTTTGATTGCCTAGTTTGAATAGTATGTACTTTTGACTTGTTTGAAATTAAGCTGTACCTGCACTAATGTGTGCATGATTGCTTTTTTAGTATATGTAAGAATTTGATTAATTATTGCACTGTCACTTTAAATGTTTGAAATAAAACACAGCATGTGTAGCACATTGGCCACTCCCCTTGAGAAAGGGTCCCAAGAAGACCCAAAGTGCTGGGGTAGCAGTAACCGCAGGCTCCATGCTTTTGCACTTCATTTATGTGTGCTGACTTATTTTTTGCCTTATCTATCTAAGTGCTCCTCGTTACTTGTGTTCTTTGTGCTTTGTTAACCTTTTGGAGTGAGCTCCCGCATATTTTGAGCGCTCCTATATTTGTGTGTTTTTCACTATATGGGGAAAGTGGTGCCACCAATCAGCAATTTTGTGTTTGCCATGCAATCCCAGATTTCGCAGCAACACACGGTCTCCAGCTTGAAGCTCTTGGGCCTATACCTTTCTATCATATCTTTCTTTGTTAGCTAAGTTTCTCTTAGCAGCCATTGTCTGAGCTAGTTGGTATGCATGGCTCAACTGAGCTTTTAGCTTTTGCATGTACTGTAGGTAATTCTCAGCTCTGACTCCATCAGTAGAAACCCCAAAACGAACATCCACTGGTAACCGAGCCTCTCTCCCAAACATGAGGCGATAGGGACAGAACCCGTTAGCATAATTTTTTGTACATTTATAGGCATGGACCAAGGTGCTAATCTGTTGGCTCCATTTGGGCTTGTCTTTCAGATGGAGCGTGCCCAGCATGTCAAGCAGGATGCGATTGAAGCGTTCTGGCTGTGGGTGTCCCTGCAGGTGATAGAGGGTGGTTCTTGACTTCCGCACCCCCCATAGAGAGAGCATTTTCTTTATTAAGTGACTCTCAAACTCTCTGCCTTGGTCAAAATGAATTCTTTGGGGGGCCCCATAGTGAACAAAGAAATTCTCTATCAGCACCTTGGCCATGGTGGATGTGTTTTGGTCTTTGGTAGGGAATGCTTGGGCATATCTGGTAAAATGATCTGTAACCACCAACACGTTACTGATATTCCGCTGATTGGGCTCCAAACTTAGAAAGTCGATACAAACTAACTCAATGGGTGTGCTGGTGGTGATGTTAACAAGTGGGGCAGTCCTTTGTGGCAAGGCCTTTCTCTGTAGGCAGCGACTACAAGTTCATACATGATGTTTAACATCGCCCCCCCATCTTAGGCCAGTAGAATCTGGACCATACCAAGTCAAGGGTTCTGTCGATACCAAAGTGGCCCATGTAGTTGTGTAGGGACCTCAGCACCAAGTCTCTGAACTCGGTGGGCAAGACCAGCTGTTGCTTGTCTACTTGACCCCCCTATTTACTGTCACTCTGTACAGCAACTGATTTATTAACTTCAATTTACGACCCTCTTTGTACAATAGTACAGTTCTCAGATCAGAGGAGCACAACTTGGACACATCTTTCCCTGCGTAGAGGGTTTAGAGGGCTGATCGGATCATTGGGTCTTGAGATTGAGCTCACTGAAGGATGTCATTAGCAAACTGAGGCAATGCACTAATATCTAGCTTGGAAAAGTGACAATATACAGCTGGTATACAAGTGTCCGAGGGGCTCAAGCAGTCTACCAGACAGTCCACTGGGTCTGTGGACATCGCTTCATCTTTTTCAAAATTTGGCACAGTGCTCGAATGTCAGGCTCGGACAATGACCCAATCACCTCTGGAATTAGTCCTCCGGGAGAGGGCATCAGCATCTATATGATTCAAGCCTGATCTGTATTCAAAAGTATAATCATAAGTGGACAATGCAGAAAGCCACCGATGCTGATAGCATCCAATTTAGCTGAAGTCTGCGCATAGGTCAGTGGAATATTATCTGTCTTTACCAGTATCTGGGCTCCATACAAATAGTCATGAAATTGGTTGACAATGGCCCACTTCAACACCAAGAACTCCAATTTATGCACAGGATAGTTTTTTTCCGATGGGATCAGACTCCTACTGGCAAAGGCCACTGGTCTCATGCCATTTTCATGCTCCTGATATAACACAGCCCCCAAACCTTGTAGGCTAGCATCGGTGTGCAACACATAGGGTTTAGCAGGATTGGCACAGGCAAGAATGGAAGCGTGGGTGAGTTGATATATGATTTCGTGGAAAACAGCCTCACAGTCGGGTGTCCATCGAGGCCCAAAAAGTTCACCCGGGCAGAAGTACACTCTCTCTGCTTCAGTGGGGGCCATTTTCTTGTATTTTTTGTTCGTGGGAGGGTAAACCTGGGCAAGATTCAACAGTGGGTGAATCAATCTTGAGTAGTCCTTCATGAACTGTTGGTAATAATCACAAAAGCCTAGGAAGCATTGTAATTCTTTTAAATTGTGGGGCTGGGACCAGGTGATCAAGGCCTCAACTTTGCTATAATCAGTCTCTATCCCCTCGGTGGACACAATGTGCCTCACATGCTTTACTGATGTCTGAAAGAATTGGCATTTGTCGACAGACAGCTTAAGGCTGAAGTCTTCCAGTCGGCCCAACACTTTAAAAAGTCAGCTTTCATGTTTCTCCAATGAACTCCCAAACACAATAACAGTGTCTAAGTATACCAGGCACTCCAACAAGTTCATGTCCCCCACTGCACGTTCCATCAGTCGCTGAAAAGTGGCCTGGGCACCTGACATCCCCTGAGGCATCCTCATAAACTCATAGAATCCAAGTGGACAGATGAAGGCTGTTTTCTCACAGTCTTCTGGGCCCATGGGGATCTGGTAGTACCCACTGCGAAGATCCAACACCGAAAACCACTTGCTTCCATTCAGACAGTCCAAAGCATCCTGAATACGGGGCATGGTGTATTGATCGGGAACGGTCCACCTGCTAAGGGTCCTGTAGTCTACATACATTCTTACTGTCCCATTCTTTTTCCTCACCACCACAATAGGCAAAGCATAAGGGCTTCTGAATTCTTGTACCACACCAGCCACAAGCATTTCCTGCAGGTGTCTTCTTAAATCATCTATATCTGCTGGTGCTAGGTGCTGAGACCTCTCACGGAATGGCCATTCATCTTGCAGGTGTATGTGATGCTCAGCTCCTCGGACACATCCCACATCCTATTCCTTCAGTGAAAACACCTTATCTCTCTGGGCAAGTCTCTGGCTGATTCTAGTCTTCCAGTCCACTGGCAATGGGGAGTCATGAAAGTCAAACAAGTCGGGTGTCACTCGGTCAGTCACTCCAGAGGGCTTGTTACTAGGTAACACTGCAGTGTATGCACAGTGTACGGTAACTAGGGTGCAGCCTCTATTCACCAGAATTTCTCAATCTGACACATTGTGGACCTGGACCATGACCCATTGAGCATAGGCATGAGCATGAGTGGGTAAAATACTGGGCTTACTCAGCAACCCTTCTGGCAATTTTCCATCGCCTAGCGCATTCAGCATGAGTATCTTATTCTTGACATCTCTCTATAAGTGGTCCTCCACTTGTGGGGTGCACTGGGTATTGGAGGCCAGGATCATTGACTCAGGATCCTTCTTCCATACCACCCCAACTGGTCCATCTTGATCCACCTGTCCTGCATTCTGCTGTGTCTCATACACTCTCTTAATCAATGCAGGAATCCTCTGAGCCCTACCAGTTTGTTGCCCCTGTTTTTCATAGCATAGTTGCACCAATCTCCTGAACATATGAGCATTTGTCCCAATTAATAGAGGAACCCCATCGTACAGCCCAGTAGGAGGACACACCAAAGCAAAGATCTCCACTTGCTCCTCCACTCCATCCACTGAAGTAGGGAAAGACAACCAAATCCTGATATACCCGGCGTAGGGGTAGGCCTTTTTGCTGAACCCCCAGACGTGCAGTCCTTCCAAAGGCTGTAAGTGCACATCAGGCAAGTGCTTCTGATACCAGTCTTGAAATATTATAGTTATGTGGGAGGCCACTGTTGAACACAGTCCTGGTAGACCCTCCATTCACCTTCACTGTTGTCTCCCAGGAGGGGCCCACCATGTCGGACCATTCCGGTGGCACTGATGTTGGTGTTGATCTGGCATTGGCTTTGGAGCGTAACTTTTCTGCACAGCTCCCCCTGGTAGCGAGTTATTATTTTGTTGAATCACAGCTAATAACCGGGCAGTGACCCTCCTCAAATTCTCCGGTGAATGGCAGAAGAAATGGGTGTGTCCGTCCTCTCCACACTGATAGCAAAAAGTAGGCTCTCGGGGATCTCGTGGGGTTCGCGGGCCATCTCATGACTTGCGTACCATGGGGTTATTGGAGGGCTCATCTTTGGCTCATGCTCTGGGTCCTTGATCCTCGGGACTTCCACCCGGGTGAGGATTTGGTGTGGTCTGCAGCAAGTCTCCCACTATGGTCTCAGCTCTCGCACTTCTTCCAGCAGTTACCCTCAGCTTAGGGCTCCGGAGAAACAACATACACTCCCACTCCACCTTTGGCCTCTGGGGATGCCTGATACAGGTCAGGTTCTCTGGCTGCTTCAGTCAGTTCTTTAATCAGCTCTCTCATCTGTTGGGCCTCATCCGTGTCACTCCTCTCTGGGGTTGGGCAGGTGCCAACCTTCCCAGCATAGGGCTCCCAGCCCTCTTCATCAGTCTCGATCTCACGAATTTCCTTCATAAATGATAGTACTCAGGAGGGTTAGCCTTTCTGTCTTGTAACTTGAGTTTCAATATCATTACACTAGAATGTCTGGCTGACTTTAGGATATGGTCCAATCTGACCTGGTTCCGTTCCTTCTGGGGCACTCCCCCTTTCCTGTGGGCCCTCTGCAGAGTCCTCTCAATCCTGGTAACAAGTGCGGACAATTTCTTGTTTTTCTACTGCTTGGCTGACTTGAACTTCCACAACAAGTCATCCCTGACTCAGTACTACCAAACACTCCTTCCAGTGCAGCTAGGTATTCAGCTGTCATAACCTCTGGACTAGTTGCTTGCAAGAAATGGATGGCCTCCAGAGCAGGGCCCCTCAAACTCTCCATCAGCCTCTTTCTCTTTTCCCTCTCTGAACATTGCCATTCTTGTACTAAAGGAGTAGCATAGTCCATCCACATCTCCAAGTTGTCCTCCCCCGTCTGAGCTTTCGGTAAGAATCCAACTGTATTGAGGGAATTACTATGGGGGAGGGGCTGCAGGATAACTCTTCGGAGAAGCTGGGGAGGTGGCTGGGGAGTGCAGGGACGTGTGTTCCTCTGAAAGGTCTAGCACCTTTACGAGCTCTTGGGCAGTTCGTCCTTCAGATGCAAAAAATTTGAGCAACTTATCCTTAAACTCTTCTGTACGGGGGGACCCACCCATGGTAGTCGGATCACTGTGCAGGTGAATGGCCCTCCACCCCTTCTGGGTACCTTCCGGCAGTATAACAGGAGGTACCTTCTCTGGATCTATTGGGGAGCTATAGGAAAGCAACACTATCATAGTCTGTTCAAACAAATCTGTATCTCCCCCCTTCACCTCTACTTTGCCCAAACCCTTAACATGTTCCACAGTGGCTACAATATCAGCATTAGTAATCCCTAATGGGACATCCAGTAACCGGAGAGCCTATCAGGGGTCTAACCCCCTCAGCCTCACTCTACCCCATCTTTCGGTGCAACAACAGCTTATGAGGGGCAATTTTCAGCTTGGGCTTAGCGAGATCCTCCATTTTCTCCCAAAACTAAACATATCAGGGTAACTTCTTCCCTTAGCCACTAGAGGATGCTAATCCCAGTGGTGCCTCCAGGATGTAACCCCTGGGTGGATCTATCCCAAGGGCTACTACCCCTGCCTGCTTGGCTAGTAGCAGGTTAAGGGGGCCTAGGTTCAGTGACAGGTGCCTCCACCCAAAGGTCAGGGTTGGTATTGGTCTGACTAACCAGGCTACAGTCCTCTGAGACACTGTGACCCCCATTGCCTCCTACTAGTGGCCCACACAGTACATAATGTTTACCTTCCCAATACCCCTGATAAGCATTATACAAACACCTATGTTTGGCACTTACCCCCAGGACTAGTTCCTTCAGCTTGGCTCTGGGGACCCCCTGTAAAATAAGATGATACAAGACAAAAAGCAACTATACAATACCTTAGGCATAAACTGACACCACAGTCAATGTAAATTGCAGAAAAAAGTAGATCTGATTTATTCAGGGGGCTATAACAAGCATGGGGGGTAATCAGGTTAATTGGCTTAATCACACTATATATATATATCACAGCTGTGCATGCAGTCAGAGTCCCTATCAGTCACACTTTCTGGGTACCCAGGATAGAGAAAGGGCTAGCCAGGACCATTGCCTGGGGTAGGCTGGCTTTGCAGCTGGCAGGAGCCCTATGAAAAAAAAGAAATAGCATGCACAATTTCTGATTGTAATCCAGAGCCAGAGGGCTCAGTTCATGGAAACAACACAACAAAATAATCAGATGACAAACTTGTGATTTAAAGATGTGTTGCAGGGAGCTACCCTGTTTGTTACTCACGATACCCAAAGCTGAACACAGTATGGATGATGGTCGAGACTATAGTTGGTTTTTCTGGATTGCCAGAAGAAGCATGGTAGGGAGACAAAGCCCTTGTGGCAGGGCCCAGCGGCATGGGATAGCCGCAGATTCAGTCTGTTTCAAGCTGGGTACACGTCCAGCCCTCAGCACACACTCCACTCGGGGGAATACTAGACTGTGACCCCTCTCCAATTCACAGCACATTTACATGTAACGAAAATTACTGTACCAGGCATACAGCTCCTCAATCTCAGTCGCAAAGTCGCTGCTAAACCCGGGAGCTCAAAGGTAGCTAAATTTCCTGACAGGCTGATTGCACTTAGTAAAATTTTTGGTCTTTTTCAGGTTAAGCCTGGTCCCAATTAGTTAGTTTACTTCACAGCACACAGATCAGATTCAGTTCGAACCAATTCTTCTTAGGTGGAGAACAGCAAGCAGGCTGGGATTCAGGCTGTACACGATTCTCCAGCGCGAACTACTACACAGCACGACTGCTTGAATTATGCGAGCTCCTCTCTCTCAACCTCCATCTCGAATCTGGCTTGCCAGCAGACAGCTTGTGGTGTTTCCCCTTGATCCAAAAGGTCCGATTCATCAGTTTAACTGTCAGTCACAGTAAGAGTTCCCCCTCCTGGTGCAGAAGGCGCCAACAGCCCAGAACTACAAATCCCAACTGATAATCCACACAGTCCCACAGTAGCAGGCTCCATTTCAGAGTCCTAAAGTACTGATTGGTCCAATTCAGCAGTTCGGGACCAAAATGGTGGAGCTGACTGAACAGTTCTTGCTGCAAGAAAGGCAGGTTAGCACAAACCACAATTATTATTACTACTCTAAATGATCACCAGCCAGTAGTTACATCTTCTAGCAGGGCTCCCTCTGCCCAAGTAGCGATGGCAGAACGGAGCAAGTGTTCAGCAGCCCCGGCAGGACTCGGGCATGGAAACACACAGTCCCCCCTTTTGATTAATTATTGACTACAACAGGCAGCCCTTAAAGGGACAGCACATGGAGGCCACACAGGCACTCACTGACAATAACTTAAGTCACTAAACGCAGGACACCAGCCTGGCCATGAGCATTTGGACAAGGTCATGAAATCCTATTCGGGAACCCCCATTTGTCGGGGGGTTACACCTGCTTAATATGTTTCTCCTGGTGTAACTCTTGAAATAAATAAATAAACTTAGTACATAAGGGGGATCTCACTGTGTCTGGGTGCAAATGGACAGATGCACCTGCTGATGCCCATCCTCCTTTTCTGTGACCCTCCTGCTCCATGGTCCTCCTGCTTACATGAGGGGTTACTTGGTACTTCACTCATTAATTGGCAGCCTTTACTTCCACAAGCCTCTTGACTGGTAGTGCTGCACAAACTGACTTGTATGGTCAGCAGCTCCCTCCCCTTCTTGGCATCCCCCAGCTTCCAATGTTTTTGTTTAAAATGTTATGCCATCCAATAACATCATCCCAGTTGCACATTTACCTTACATCCACCCGTTCTCCCCAACTGCGAACTACAGTGAGTAGGATAATACTCTTGACAAGCTCCCAATACCATGTACATGTCCATGGAAAATACCGTCTCTTCATAATGAAGGACATTCTCATGAAAAGGTCAATTAAGGCACAGTGGGGGTGGGTTACAAACAAAATGAGCTGAAGGCATATATTTGCTGGCTGGATGACACAACCAATCCATAACTCCCCCAGAATAATCTTACTGTTATCATAAAATGTAGTAAAGCATTTCAGGGTGTTTCTGTGTTTTAATAAACTGAAATATCTCAGCCACATCTCCTGTGTGTACACACTGCTTCTTGCAATGGGGTGAAGTGCACAGGACCAACACAAATATGTCTAACTGACATTACAGTGATGGCTGCATGTTGACCACATTTGCAGTCAGCATTGTGCCGTCAGAACATTAAAGTGCTCTGCCCCCTGCACCCCCCATATTTTAATTTAATCATCTCCAAGTTGGAGCTGATTTGGGGAGTGGATATAAGACTAGGGGAAAGCAGTGCCAGGGTCTTGAGCAGACTTTACAGAAATCTGTTGATCTTGTTAGTGTAACCCCCTTACAAATGGGGGTTCCCAAAAGACTTCCAGGAGCTTGCTTGAATGCTCCAAGCCTGAATGGTGTTTGGCGTTAAAGCCATTTATCAGTGAGTGTTTTTAGAACCTCTGGTACTGTCTCTTTAAGAGCTGTCTGCTTGCAGACATAATTAGTTTGTATGGGGGACTGTGTGTTTCTTTGATTGAGTACCACTCGAGCTGCTGCCAATTCACTCCATTTTTGCAGTCACTAGGAGTGCAAAGGGAACCTATCTGAAAGATGTAACTGTTTGCCAGAAATCATTTAGAGTAATAATGAAATTACAGTTTGTCTAACTGCTTGCTTTGCAGTCAGAACTGTGTCTGCCTAGTTCCCCATTCTGGTTTTGAACCGCTGAACTGGACCAATCAGTGTGGGGTAAGCTAGCTCTAAAATGGTGCCTTGGACGAATCAGAACTTGACTCATAATCTGAGCCAGCCACAAGAGGATTGTATGGGCAGTGACTCTGGGAGATGTAGTTTAGACTTCAGGCGCTTTTTGGACCAACAGGAGCAGTCTATTGTGAGTGACAGCCAATCCAGTCAAGAACTGGGAGGAACTCAAAGGAAGTGCCCGGTTTTGTCTGTTGGAGTTTCAGTTGAGCTCTGGTAGTGAAGAGGAAGGAGCCCTGTGCTTTTCAGTGTGCAGTTTTAGTCGGAAACGTGTAAGGCCCAGAGTTCGTCTGCAGCTTGTGTTACTGCTTGTTAGGACTGAATCCTGTCCTGTGAAGAGAATCAAAGGATATCTGAAGAGTAGAAACCAGGCTCACCCTGTAGAAGACTGGAGAAATTGCTGAATTGCACTCTGTCTGTCAGGAATTGAATCTGCTGTGTGTTCTCCCGGGTATTGTGTAGTAATTGCGATCGGGATAGAGAAGCCGCCTGCCTGGTATAGTACTTTCTTTTTGCCATATAAATGTATGAGGATACTCGTGGAGCTCAAGAGTAGCCCTGCTGACATTGAAGGACCCTATCTTGTTTGGAGGTCATGAGTACTAATTCAGGGTCGCTCCCTGTTGAATTGCCACAATAAATCCAAATGGAATCACTGTACTGCTGACTGTTTAAACTAATTTTTCTTTTCTCTGTGGGAAAGGGCCCTCACCAGCTGCCACGGTTTGGACTAGCCACTAGGGCTTGGGTACCCAGGACAGTAACTGGTAGGGATAGGCCTGTGCACAGAGCCATAGATAGATAGTAAAGTGATAAGTTAATTAACCTGATTTCCCTGTCCTTGTTATATTCCCCTAAATAAATCTGAGCCTTGTTTCAGCAAAGTTATACTGCCTGAGGTATTTGTCTATGTTAAAGTATTGTACTGTGATTGTTGCACTGTATCTTATTTTACAGGAGGTCCCAGTGCCTGAACCACCCCTGGGGTAAGTGTATACTGTGAAGGTAATTCTATATATTTGTGGCCACTAGTGGGAAGAAAGGGGTTGCAGTGTCCCAGAGGGCTGTGACCAAGTAAGTTTAACTATTGCAAACCCTGACCTCTGGGTGGAGGCACCTGCCATTGGATCCAGGCCCCTCAACCTGTTAGTGGCAAATCAGGCAGGGGTAGTAGCCCCTGGGATAGCGCCATCTAGGGGTTACATCTTGGAGGCTCACCGCTGGGATTGTGTGTCCTCTAGTGGCCATATTTACAAACCACTGTTAAGGAAAAATAAATAAATAAATAAATGGGTACCCGACAGAAGTGGCTGTGCACCGCTGGTGGAGTGGTGTACTGGGGAGGAGATCGACCCCAAAATGCTATGCTTATCCTGGACATTCCCTGGTATCAATACGACACTGTGCAGGGAGTACTTTCCAAGGTGGAAGGTTTACAAAACCCTGTGGTGGTGGGTCGGCATGCTAATCTGCTCACCCACACTTTCCTGGCCCTAGTAGAGTTTAAGGATCCCATAGATAGCTCCAAAGTGCCACAGACCATTACCCCAGAGGGAGCCCTCACTGCTTGGAGAGTGATAACTAAGGACAGTAAAGACCCGGGGGGGAATGAGCCCCCACCACTATCTGAAACTTTTGAGGAGAAATTTGCTAAATGGTTGCTGGGAGAAGGGAAAACTGTGGAGGACTTGAAGAAACTATTCTTGCCACCTGGGGGTGTTCCTCCCCCAACACCATCTCCCACTCCAGTGCCCGTAATGGTGGCTAAACCAATGCAGACTCCTATTTCTGCAGCTGCCATTAGTCACGACTCTTACCGAAGGTTGAGGATCTTCTCTGGCACCCTCCCCACCCCCAAGGGAGGATGACTGGGAGACCTGGATAGACTATGTTGCCCCCCAAGTGCTAGAATGGCAATGCTCGGAAGCCGAAAAGCGAAAGAGGGTCAGTGAGAGCCTCCGAGGTCCTGCCCTGGCTACCATCCGCAAGCAACGGGCCAGTAACACTGAAGCGACTGCACAGGCCTATCTTGAGGCCTTGGAGAATGTGTATGGGAGCCCAGATTCTGATGAGGACCTATGGTGGAGAGTAAGGAATGCACAACAGTACCAAGGGAGTTGTTGTCTGTGTATGTCTCTGCTGGAAAAATTGTTGCAAGAATGCCTCAGAAAGGGTAGTTTGCCAGCGATTGAACTGGACCGAACCAGACTGGACAGAATCCTTAAGTCTGCCCCTTTCAGAATGCTGTTGCTTCAGTTACGCCTGGCAAATCGACTGGAATCCCACCCTCCTATGATGAGTTAATGAGAGAAATTGAGGAGTTGAGAAAAGGCGACTCGGGAGGACCTGCACCAACAGCTGTGGCTACGACCCGAAGTGACTGAGGGTGACCCATCAAGTGAAGTTCAGGGCAGAGGTTGACAGTCAATGAGTGCTCTGACAAGGAAAAGATATGTCACAATGGGGTGAACTGTTGAGAGAGATCCGGAATTCAAAAACAGTCCCTTTATGAAGGCCACGCCTGCAAGTACGGGCCCTGATCTATATCCGACTGCATCTGCTATGGGGGTGGGGGTACCCACCCATGTATCTCCTGCTGATAACAGCTCCGAACTCGATTCCTTGACCATGGAAGTGGAGAAACTGACGAGATGTCTCCAAATGCTTATCACGCCGCAGACAGAGATGGCACCAAGGTTTCCAGTTAGTAATACCCCCCCTGGCTCCCAGTGTGGCGCCCGCCAGCTCAAACTCCAGAAAGTATGTTTTGCTATAATTGTGGGAAAGATGGGCACATGAAAAGGGAATGCTGGTCCCCAAAAGACACTGACAAAGTTGCATATAGGCTACAAGGAGAGCTTCTGAGAACAAATCAGTGGTTAAGAGGTGCACGAAATGATCCCAGTGAGGGCACCAAAAATGCTAACTCACGTCCTTTTGTGGCAAGGTCAGTTGCCCAGGCCCCCACTACCGCCTCCAGACTGGTCCAGAATAGTGGTCCCTCCATGGAGACCACTGTAAAGGTGAATGGAGTGTCTACAAGAGCTGTATTAGACAGTGGCTCCCAAGTGACAATTATGTTCCAGGATTGGTATCAGAAGCATTTGTCAGACGCACTTTTACAACCATTAGAAGGACTGCATGTATGGGGTTAAGGAGAAGGCCTACCCTATTCTGGGTATATCCGATTTGGCTGTCTTTCCCCACCTCCATGGCTGGAGTGGCTGAACAAGTAGAGACCCTAGCCTTAGTGTGTCCCCACTGGACTGTATGGAGGGTGTCCTTTGTTGATTGGAACAAATGCTCATATGTTCGGAAGGCTGGCACAGTTGTGTTATGAAAAACAGGGTCAAAGACTAGTAGAGCTTTAAGAGTTCCAGCTTTAATTAAGAAGGCCTATGAGGCACAGAGAGATGCTGAAAAATAGAACCAGAGGAACCGGTCAGAATTGTATGGAAGAAGGATCCTGAGTCTCTGATCCTGGCCAAATGCCCAGTGTACCTTACAGGGAGAGGTCCATATCAGAAAGGATGTTAAGAATAAAATATTAATGTTGGATGCACCAGGCGATGGAAAAATTGCCAGAGGGACTGCTGGTCAAGCCTAGTATTTTGCCCGCTAGAGCCAATGCTTATGCCAGAAGGGTAATGGTCCAAGTTCATAATGTGTCTGAAAGAGACATTCGAGTAAATAGAGGTTGCATCCTGGCTAATGTGCATTGTGCAGACACTGCAGTGCTACCCAGCAGCAAGAGTTCAAGGAAGAATGACAGAGTAATGCCTGACTTGTTTGATTTCGCACTCCCCACTGCCAGCTGAATGGAAAGTGAGGATCAGTGAGAGCTTGCCCAGAGAGACCAGGTGTTTTCTTTAAAGGAATGGGATGTGGATGCGTGCAAGGAGCTGAGCACAATATCTGGCTGCATGACGAAAGACCATTTGTGGTGAGAGGTCTCGACGCCTGGCACCTGCTGACATAGATGATGTGAGACGGCATCTGCAAGAGATGTTAGCTGCTGGTGTAATACAAGAATCCAGAAGCCCTTATGCTTCCCCCATTGTGGTAGTGAGGAAAAAGAATGGAACAGTAAGGATGTGTGTGGATTATCGCACCTTAAACCGGCGGACTATCCCTGATCAGTACACAATGCCCTGCATTCAGGATGCTTTGGACTGCCTAAACGGGAGCAAGTGGTTTCTCTGTGCTGGATCTCCGCAGTGGGTACTACCAGATCCCGATGGCCCCAGAGGACCGTGAGAAGACAGCCTTTATCTGTCCGCTTGCTTCTATGAATTCATGAGGATGCCTCAAGGATTTCAGGTGCCCCAGCCACTTTTCAACGATTGATGGAGCATGCAGTGGGGACATGAACTTACTAGAGTGCCTGGTATACCTAGATGATGTTATTGTGTTTGGCAGCTCACTGGAGGAACATGAGAGCAGATTATTTAAGGTATTGGACCGACTGGAGGACTTTGGCCTTAAACTGTCCATTGATAAGTGTCAATTCTTTCAAACATCAGTAAAGTATGTGGGACACATAGTATCCACCGAGGAATAGAGAGCCTACCGGTAAAGTTGAGGCCTTGACCACCTGGCCACAGCCCAAAAATCTAAAAGAACTGCAAAGATTCCTGGATTCTGTGGTTATTATCGATGCTCATCAAGGACTGTTCAAGAGTGATCCGCCTTTACTTAACCTTACTCAAGGGTATCCCCAACCCACAAAAATACCAAAAGTCAGCGTCCCTCAAGACTGAAAGAGTGTATTTTCATCCAAGTGAAGTATTTGGGGCCCACTGGACTCCTGATTGTGAGACTGCTTTTCATGAGATCATATATCAACTTACCCATGCTCCAGTGCTGGCCTATGCCGATCCAAGAAAACCTTACGTCCTGCACACTGATGCTGGCTTGCAAGGGTTGGGGGCTGTGTTGTACCAAGAGCACGAGAATGGCCTGAGACCAGTGGCCTTTGCCAGTAGAAGCCTGACCCCATCCGAAAAGAACTATCCTGTACATAAGTTAGAGTTCCTAGCTTTGAAGTGGGCTATTGTTGACCAATTCCATGAGTACTTGTATGGGGCTAAATACTAGTAAAAACTGACAGTAATCCTTTGACCCTATGTGCAGACCTCAGCTAAGTTGGATGCCACTGGCCATAGGTGGCTTTCTGCATTATCTACATATGACTATGCTCTCGAATACCGAGCAGGTCTGAACCACATAGATGCTGATGCTCTCTTCTGGAGGCCTGTTCCCCAGAATGATTGGGTCCGATTGGCAGAACCTGACATTCGGGCACTCTGCCGGAAGTTTGACAGGGAGGAACAAATGTCCACGGACGCAGTGGACTGCATGGTGGATTGCTTGGGACCCTCTGAGAATTGCATACCTGCTGCTTATTGCCACTTTTCTGCAATAGACATTGGTGCACTGCCTCAGATGGACAATGACAGTATTTAGCGGGCTCAATCCGCTGATCCTATGATCAAATCAGCTTTAGAAGCCCTATGCAGGAAAAGATGTGTCCAAATTACGCCCACTGATTTGAGAACTGCACTGTTATACAAAGAAGGTCCTAAGTTGAAACTGATCAATAAACTGTTATACAGAGAAACAGTAGACAGAGGGGACAAGTAGACAAACAACAACTGGTGCTGCCCACTGCCTTTCGAGACTCAGTATTGAGGTCCTTGCACAACCACATGGGGCACCTTGGTATAGACAGAACACTTGACTTGGTGAGATCCAGATTCTATTGGCCTAAGATGGGGCTGATGTGGAGCAACACATTCGAACTTGTAGTCGCTACTTACAGAGGAAAGCTTTTCCCCAGAGGGCTGCCCCTGTTAACATAACCACCAGTGCACCCATGGAGCTGGTCTGTATTGATTTTCTGAGTTTGGAGTCAGATCAAAGAAATATCAGTAATGTGCTGGTGGTCACTGACCATTTCATGAGATATGCCCAAGCTTTCCCCACCAAAGACCAGAAAGCATCCACTGTAGCCAAAGTACTTGTAGAAAACTTTTTGTTCACTATGGGGCTCCACAAAGAATCCATTCTGATCAAGGGAGAGACTTTGAGAGTCGTCCTGATCAAAGAGATGCTTTCTCTGTGGGGAGTCAGAAAGTCCAGAACCACCGACACTACCCCCAGGGGACCCTCAGCCTGAACGTTTCAACCGTCACTTTCTAGATATGCTAGGCACCCTGTACCCAAAGGATGTTTAGATGGAGCCAACAAATTAGCACCCTGGTACATGCTTATAACTGCACCAAAAGTGATGCCACTGGGTTCTCCCCCTACCGCCTGATGTTTGGAAGAGAAGCTCGACTACCGGTAGATGTGTGTTTTGGGGTCTCTCCTGATGGGGTTCAAGCTGACAACTATTTACAGCATGTGCAAAAGTTAAAGGCCTAGCTAACTCATGCGTACCAACTGGCTCAAACCATGGCTGCCAAAAGAAATCTGGCCAACAAAGAAAGGTATGATAAAAAGGTGAAAGCACAGGAACTCCAGGAGGAGATCGGGTATTGCTAAGAAATCTGGGACTGCATGGCAAGCACAAGATTGCTGACAGATGCACCATCTCCCTCACATTGTAGTGGGCAAACTAGATGATCTGCCAGTGTACAAAGTAAGGCCTGAGAATAATTCAAAAGATGTAAAAACAATGCATAGAAATCATTTACTGCCCATTGGACAAATCTTAATTGAGTCTGAGCCCCTAGAAGATGCCCCTCTGGACCAGTGACTAGAGCTGCTGCTAGAAAAGATCAAGAAAGTCTGCACCTACAGAAGCAAAGTTAAAGTGTTCCTCCACAAGTCCCAGTTGAGCATGACTGTCAGTCCATATCGGAAGAAAGTGAGAGTGACTTTGAATACTATCCTTCTTACGAACTGAGTCAATTGTTTCAGGGCAATCCCCTAGTCAATACTGGAGATGAAGCTGGGCCTTCTGGACTGTCCAAGCCCCAGCTTAGTCCCTGGAGCCAATGCTCCCAGAAAGTGAAGTGCAAAGCATCAGATCAGATGAAATGGAATCATTGTGCATGGTTGAACTGTTTGAGCTTTCAGGGAGGAAATGATGGATTGGGGCAGACTGGTGATACACCGAACAAGAAGAGTATTTTGAGTGCCCTGACAGTCCACTGCCAGTGTCCGAAAGCTCTCCATGCAAGCCAAATGTTGTGGACTCAGAAACTGTAACTCCTGGAGCTGAAAGTGCCCCAAGTTCTAGCCTCTCTACCCCCATGGAGACTCCTGTCAAGTGAGGACAATGCTGAAAATGAGGCTCAGAGTGCAGAGACTGTAACAGTTCCCCTAGAAAGACTGGTCGAGCTGTAAAGCCTGTGGTGCACCCTCAGTTATGATTCCTGGGCCGCCAGTGGATCTGCCTCTCAATGTTGTCCATAAAGGAGTGTATGTGTCCCCGAGCTCATTGCCCAAACTGAGCGCCAGTGCTAACTCCAAGTTACTTGTGTTGCCCTCTATATGGTGCCCTTGCCCATCCAGCCCCAAGGTAACTGATAGGAAGGGCCCTCTCTTCAGGTTTCATGTACAAGAGGTAATAACTTGAGTTATGGTATAATGTGTATGTAATACTGTGTAAAGAGTGACGTACTGCAATGTTTCAGAAATGTGTTCTTGGTAAAATGATATATTGACTGATGATTACATGTGTGAGCCTAATGCAAATGTATATGGTTGCAGTTAAAACTATGGGGGTACTTGCTTGATGCGGACGCTAAGCTTTCCCAGGCCAGGAAGGTGTGTAACCCCTGCAAATGGGGGTTCCCAAAAGACTTCAGGAGCTTGCTTGAATGCTCCAAGCCTGAATGGTGTTTGGATGCTTAAGCCATTTATCAGTGAGTGTTTTAGAACCTCTGGTACTGTCTCTTTAAGAGCTGTCTGCTTGCAGACATAATTAGTTGTATGGGGGACTGTGTGTTTCTTTGATTGAGTACCACTCGAGCTGCTGCCAATTCACTCCATTTTGCAGTCACTAGAGTGCAAAGGGAACCTATCTGAAAGATGTAACTGTTTGCCAGAAATCATTTAGAGTAATAATGAAATTACAGTTTGTCTAACCTGCTTTCTTTGCAGTCAGAACTGTGTCTGCCTAGTTCCCCATTCTGGTTTTGAACTGCTGAACTGGACCAATCAGTGTAGGGGTAAGCTAGCTCTAAAATGGTGCCTTGGTGAATCAGAACTTGGACTCATAATCTGAGCCAGCCACAAGAGGATTGTATGGGCAGTGACTCTGGGAGATGTAGTTTAGACTTCGCGCCTTTTGGACCAACAGGAGCAGTCTATGTGAGTGACAGCCAATCCAGTCAAGAACTGGGAGGAACTCAAAGGAAGTGCCCAGTTTTGTCTGTTGGAGTTTCAGTTGAGCTCTGGTAGTGAAGAAGGAAGGAGCCCTGTGCTTTTCAGTGTGCAGTTTTAGTCGGAGAACGTGTGTAAGGCCCAGAGTTCCGGTCTGCAGCTTGTGTAACTGCTTGTTAGGACTGAATCTGTCCCGTGAAGAGAATCAAAGGATATCTGAAGAGTAGAAACCAGGCTCACCCTGTAGAAGACTGGAGAAATTGCTGAATTGCACTCTGTCTGTCAGGAATTGAATCTGCTGTGTGTTCTCCAGGTATTGTACAGTAATTGCGATCGGGATAGAGAGAAGCAGCCTGCCTGGTATAGTACTTTCTTTTGCCATATAAATGTGTGGGAGACTCGTGGAGCTCAAGAGTAGCCCTGCTGACATTGAAGGACCCTATCTTGTTTGGAGGTCGTGAGTACTAATTCAGGGTCGCTCCCTGTTGAATTGCCACAATAAATCCAAATGGAATCACTGTACTGCTGACTGTTTAAACTAATTTTTCTTTTCTCTGTGGGAAAGGGCCCCTACCAGCTGCCACGGTTTGGACTAGCCACTAGGGCTTGGGTACCCAGGGACAGTAACTGGTAGGGATAGGCCTGTGCACAGATCCATAGATAGATAGTAAAGTGATAAGCTAATTAACCTGATTTCCCCCTGTCCTTGTTATATTCCCCCTAAATAAATCCGAGCTGCTTGTTTCAGCAAAGTTATACTGCCTGAGGTATTTGTCTATGTTAAAGTATTGTACTGTGATTGTTGCACTGTATCTTATTTTACAGGAGGTCCCAGTGCTTGAACCACCCCTGGGGGTAAGTGTATACTGTGAAGGTAATTCCGATATATTGTGTGGGCCACTAGTGGGAAGAAAGGGGGGTTGCAGTGTCCCAGAGGGCTGTGACCAAGTAAGTTTAACTATTGCAAACCCTGACCTCTGGGTGGAGGCACCCGCCATTGGATCCAGGCCCCTCAACCTGTTAGTGGCAAATCAGGCAGGGGTAGTAGCCCCTGGAATAGCGCCATCTAGGGGTTACATTAGCATCAACGAGATCACTGTAAAGTTGGTGCTGTGGCAGTGGTATACCACAAAGGACACGTGAATACCTTGTGGTGTTCACATGGGTCTCCGCCAATCAGGAAACTGGATTTCAATTCCAGTTTTATAATCGGGATTAGACAATGACAGCAAAAAAAGACCAATAGTCCATCTTGTCTACCCATAACACCCTATAATACTCCAAGACTTTTTGTCAATATGGGGTCTTTGTCTACACTATCCACCCCTTGCTCACTGTTCTACTTATAACCCCCAGTTTAACTACTAAACCATTAACTCTGTCTTGAGTTACATCAGACATGTCAGGTCCCGTTTCTTTTTTTTTATTATTTGTTATTTCTCTTCTTCCCTGAAATCTCCCTCCTAACCTTCAGCTCCCTTACTGCCCCATCACTGCTGCCATCATCATCTCACCCCACAGCTTACTACCCCCCCCCCACACCATGGTGGGGAAAACAAGACAAGCCAAACTCTCAAACACTTGTGAATCCGACTGCTTCAGGAAGATGGCAGGCACAGGGCCAAGGTAATTGCAGTTGCATGACCCAGCATACTGTTTAGCTTTAATTTAAACTGAGAATTAACCTTTATTAAACTGAGAATTAACCTTTATTAAACTAAGAATTAACCTTTGTTAAAGGTTACATATAATGACCTTAAATTAGATAAAAGTGCCATGATATCAAAACATATGGGGCAGCACAATTTGTTCTGCTTCAGAAAACAAATACACTGAATGCTGTATTAACACATTTTTCTATACCGTGTTGAAGGTATATTAATCTTCATTGATTTTAAATTAATACCTTCCTCATTTGTCAACATTTCTACCATGCTAAAACAATTATTTTTCATAGTTAATGCAAAATTAGAATACAGTAATTGTTTTATCATGCAATTTGGTACTAGTTCAGTGAAGCAGTAAAAACATGTATTGACATTTTTGTTACTTAAATTATTCTATGCAACAAAAAAGAACAAGTGTGTGCATGTATGTGTGTGTGGGGTGGGGAAGCGGAATCAGTTATGGAGCAACAGTCCATGATAGTTGTTTGAAGTTAAACAAGATTTAAGTTACTCCTTTTTTACCGGAGCAAATTGATATCATTGTGATCTTTGCAGTTCTTATTTTTCTATATTTTTAAAAGGGATTAGGGCAGCAAAGCACCCTACTTATGAAGATGAAGAGGGAGCTAGGGCAGGTGAGAGGGCTTACAAGGCACTTACAATACATGAGGAGTGGACAGTTGAGCACAACACAGCCTCAAAGTGGAAGTCTAGAGCCACAATCATGGGTACTCCATCAACCCTCTTGCCCCTGGTCTTGGCCTTCATGGTCAACATAATCTGCCACAGCAATGTCAGAATTACTGAATCGGAATGATCCAGGTCTCTGAAACCACTTCACCATCCAGCCAAACCTTGGTCACCCACAGATGTAAGTGACCAGTATGGGTAGCAGGCTCCAACCGTTTAGGTGGAATACACCAAGGCACATTTGGGAAGAAGCACATAGAAGATTTGGTCTTGGATCAACTGCAACGAGTAGAGAAAGTAATACAGTGATGTGAGTAAGTGATGTTAGTGCCAATGTGTGGAGAGAAGGGGAGCTGAGGTATGGAGATGGTTGGCAGGGGATGTGATTGGAGGTAAGCAGATGAAGGGTGACATAACTGAGAGTCAGGTATAGTAATGAAATGCAGTATCCCAGCACTACTCACTGCAGAATAGAACAAAAAAGCCCAGGCACACCTCGGGTTATAAGTGGGGAAGGGCAACAGAAATATAGAAACATAGAATTTGATGGCAGATAAGGACCAGTTGGCCCACCCAGTCTGCCCATCCTTCCCTACTTACATTATTACCACTGAATGTACTTGATCTACAGCTCTTTCTCCCTCCCCTTCCTTTCCATTATGATTTCCTTATGCCTATCCCATGCATTCTTGAATGCCACCACTGTTTTTGCCCTCACCACCTTTGCTGGGAAGCTGTTCCAGGAACAGACCACTCTTTCTGTCAAGAAATACTTCCTCACATCTCTCCTGAATCTTCCCCCTTCCAGCTTCCTAGTATGTGCCTTTGTTCTTGAGTACCGTTTCCCTCCTGTACCTTATTTACCCCTGTGAGGTATTTAAAGGTCTCTATCAAAATCCCCCTTCTCCCTGCTGCCTTCCAAGGTATAGACATTGAAGTCCTTTAGTTTCTCCTTGTATGGCTTATTATGCAGACCATGCAACATTTCAGCTGCCCTCCTTTGGACTGCCTGCATGCTGTCTATTTCCCTGCAGAGATGTGGTCTCCAGAACTGGGAACAGTACTCTAGGTGGAGTCTTACCAGCGCTTTATTCAGAGGCAATGCCACCTCCCTCTTTCTGCAGGTGATACTCCTCCCCTTCCACCCCAGCATTCCACTAGCCCTCCTGACTGCATTGTCGCATTGCCTGGCCATCTTTATGTAACTGTGTCACCATGTAACTTTCAGTTACTACCCTTGCCTTGTGGGCCCAACAAGGCTGAGGGGCCTGGGCTCCTTCTCAGATGGAAAAGTTTTTTTCCCCCAAGATAAAAGTAAACAGCATGGTGCCTCCACCCAGAGTGAATTACAGTTGTCGGTGTGGTACAACCCCCTGGGATGCAGTGCCTACCCACCTCCCCTCACAATCACCCCCCATACAGCATACCATAAACCAGTGCAATACTTTACTGAGCATGCAAATAATTGCTATCACTAATAATATGCTCACCGACAGTTTTGAACAACAACAGTAAAAGATTTTTTAAACAAGGTAAAGGCGATTGGGAATTCAGGATTAAAGCAGTTGGCCATATTTGATAGAACTGGTGAAACCATACACAACAATAACAGCAGTGCCTGTCCCCAAGCAATAACCATGCACAGTATAACCCACCTCCCCACTGGTACCAGCACCCCCAAATGTCTTACCAGGGTACCCAGGTGGTGAAATTGGTTCAGGCCTGATGTACTGCAGCTGGGTGGCTGGCATTGGTGCACATTTGAATAAAACAGAAACTTGTTGGCAAACTTTATGCAAATCCCCAGGTGAGAGCAAAACTTTGCAGTTACTCATGGTCCTGGGGCAACCAAACAAACTGGCCTTCAAACTGAAAGAGGAACCTTTCTCTGAAATACAACTCTGAGGACTTCAAGCAGGATTGTGGGTCTCCTCAGCAGGGATACAGCTGGGTCAGCTCTGAGCAGCTAGCAGGATCTCTAGCAGCATGTCACCTTCTCCTCTGTGGCATCACTGGGCTGGTGTAGGTCAGTTCTGGGGATCAGGGTCACACACCTCACCCCCACTGATCTAGGCATCCAACCCTCATGGGAAGACAACGGGTAATGCCTAAATGTGACACTACCTGGCGGATTCCCCAGAATGTCCTCTGTTGGAAGAAACTCTTTCTCTGGAGCTCAGGAATGCTGTAAATGGCATCAGCCACACTGCAGGCTCACGCTGTGGCATAGACTAAATGGGAACACAGTCTCTAGAATTCGTCCCATTTTGCGGCATTAACAGTCTCTCAGATTCAAGCTTTCAAATGCTCATACTTGTGAAAGAAATGACCTTTGCCTTCTTACTGGCTCTCCAGGTAAATGAATAAGTTTCCCCATGATGTTTTGGCTGTGAAAGCCCCAGGTATTCTCCAAACTTCTCTCTAGAATACACAACAGAGCTTCCTTTCTCCCGGAACCTCCTAAGCAACTATCTTGGCTCTGGTCAGCAAAAAAACATCACTTTCATTCTGGTAACAGCTACTTCCAGAAATTGGGAGGCAGGGAGGAGAACCTCCTGGACTGGTGGCTGTGGAAGCCACAGGCAGGCCTCCTAATTCCCTCTAGAACAATATGCTGAGCCCCCCTCCCTCTTGGGGAGCACCAGCAGACTGCGCCAAGCTGAAACTTGCCCTCTGGGGTTTGAGGAGGTCATTGCAGCAAATTATTGGCTGACACAGCTGTCCGTCCATAAAATTAATATGTATCTAGTCCTTTTTGACACTTGATTGGTTGCTGCTAAAGGTGCCAGAACATTGTCCATACCCCATTCCCAGGAGCCTTTGCTGAGTTCTCCTAGGCTCCTTGATCCTTGATTGGTGGAGACAGGAAGTCAGGGGTAACAAAGATGGCTGCTGCAAAAAAGAAGTTGATACAGAGTCCCACACTTTAAGTTTCTCCTGCAGGCAAACAATATAGATTTAACATTTATTGTCCCCATAGTTTAGTAGCTGCCCCTCTGCCCAATTGTCTGATGGCACAGTGGGGCGTGGCAGCCTCCCTGTGCCTGTCACCAGTGCCATACCACAGTCCCCATAGGCAGCAGGTAGGGTTTCTCATATTCAGTGTAGCCTCAGCTGCTCTTAAAGACACAGTGCATGTTATTGTAATAATGCTTAATACCGATTTTCCAAAGTTTAACTTTCTCCCCTCTCTGTGTGCCTCCGGACCCCTCAATTTGCTTTGCTGGGGTTCTGGGGGTTGGGGCACATGAAAGGGACCCCTGGCTAGAACCATCACAGTGGCTTTTCCACTTAGGACCATAACACTTACAATTAGCCGAGCTGACAGCTGCCAGCTTGCACATTTGAGCGGGCTTCCAGTTTGAATGCTCGTACATTGTAAGTGCGGCATTCGCAAAACCGCCAAGTGGGTGGCTTACTTCTACACACTACTCTGGTCCTCCACACAGGATTTAGGCACACAGGGGCTGGCAGAAGCACAGGGAACCACAACATGACCAAGGACTGGCAGGACAGGTGGCCGAGAAGCAAAACCTTTAAGACCCACCCATGGGGGGGGTACATTTAGGTCATCAGATATGATTTCTGCAGGTCTCTTTTCATCAATACCACTCCACCCATTTTGTACTCTTCCCCTGGGTTTATGTGCTTTAAGTGCATTGTTGGGTCTTTTCATATTGAAACCCAGCTGTCAGCCGGCCTGGTGGCGCTGAGGGTTGAGGCACTGGATGCCACACCTCGCGCTGCAGGTGACAGGATTCGGGAGCGGACCTGGGTGGTTGAGAGGTCAGCAGGGGAGGGAAGAGATTGAGTGTCGGAGGACGGCTCCTCTTCCCGGAAGGAATTAAGGTTGCGGTTCGCTCAATGAGCGCTCTCTGGCAGAGGCTGGGGGGTAGCCAGCAGCGTAGCATCTCAAGGCATAACATCAGGAGTGGAGCCATGGTATGTGTTACCTAGGTAACCAGAGTAGCTGGGCTCCATGGGGGGGAACGACAAAAAACCTTCCGCTTAATAGGCGAGGCGCCTCTTCCCCGCAGCCACACTCCCATTGTCGGGCTCGGGTCTTCTCCGCTTCCTTCCCCTCTGGCCTGGTAGCTCATACTCATAGAAAGAGCACCCTGGGCAGGGGTGACCCTCCTCGAGAGCAGACCCGGGATGCCCGTGCTGGGAGAAGGAGAAGACACAATGGGCCATGGTGGGAGGTAGACAGTGTGGTGGGTGGGTCGCTGGAGAGAGTTTGGCAGGGTGGGTGAATGAATAGAGTTAAAAAAAAAAGGAAACCCAGCTGCCATACCCTTGATCGCTCCTTTAGTTTTCTCAGGACTCTGCTCATCCTGTCCGCCCATCCAGGAGTGTCCACCGTATTGCAGATTTTGGTGTCATCAGCAAAGAGACAGACCTTCCCTTCCAGCTCATCTACAACGTCACTTATAAAGACATTAAGGAGGACCAATTCCAGCAGTGATCACTGAGGTACCCCACTGGTCACTCTATAGTGCTGTGCAGAATGCAAAATTCCACTGGCAGAATTCATGCAGAATGACCATTCTGCTGGTGGAATTTCTCCCAGAATTTCACTAGTTCTTCCATGGAATTCCGTCTGCTTTGATTGGCAGAATTATATTCCGTGGAACAATGTTTTTCCATGGAAAACCATTCCGCAACCATTTCTGCAGAAAATATTGAGATCCACAGAATAGAATTCCATGGAAATGTGGAAAACTCATTCTCCATTTTTTCTGCCATTCTACTTTCGATTAAATTGGCTGAATTTTGAAAATTCAGTGAAATTCTGTTCTGGAATTTGAAAGTTTCTCACACCATGATCACCCTTCCTTCCTCAGACTGAACTTCATTTACCACCACCCACTGTCGCCTACCCCATAACCAATTCTTTGTCCAGTTTACCACCTTTTGACCCACTCCTAAGCTGTGTTTACATGGCAGTAGCGCTCCAGAATTCCAACCGCAACAGTGCAGTCCTGATCAACTAATGCACCCTTACAACCTGTCTACATGGCCCCTCTCTGCATCACTGCTATTTGTGCCAGTCAGGAGCAGTGCATCGAGGTGCCAGACATTTGCTCGACGATGTCAGCGGTGACACAAATGCACATCCGAATGTGCATGCCCAAAGCGATGGCTGTAAATTTCAGTTAGAGAGTTCCAACTATTACAGCCCTCAGTTTTCCACAGCAGCCACTTTGCTGCACACAGAGGACTCTCCTTTTGTGGAGTATTTGTTTGGCGCAATGCACTTGCCAAAAATGTAGACTCATTCATGAATGAGTCTACGTCACCTTGGCTGTGCACATGCCAAGAGATAGCTTGCAGCACAGCAGATTGTCCACACTGCCCTTTGAAGTTGCTGTAAGCTGCTCGCTCCGCTTAGCATCCCCGGCTTACCTAAGAACCTGGGATTGCCTTAATGAGTGGCTTGCCATGATCGGGTCAGCGTCTACATGGTCACATTTGCACTGGAGCAACCCAAGCACACAGCTTACTTCAGTGCAAATGTGACCATGAAAACAGGGCTATTAGTTACTCAGCTTATTTACTAGTCTTCTATGTGGAAAGATGTTGAAAGCCTTACTGAAACCTGATATAGTTCCTTTGTCACCCAGTCAAAGAAATCTATCAGATTCATTTGACATAACCTCCCCTTTATGATGCCATGCTACCTCAGGTCTTGTAACCCACTGGATTCAAGATGTTGTGCTACCCTTCACTTCAACAGTGATTCCATTAGCCTTCCAACCAACAAAGTCAGGCTGACTGGCCTATAATAGTCTACATCTTCTCTGCTAGCACTTTTGTGTAGTGGGACTACATCCACCCTCCTCCGGTCCTCCAGAACAACACCTGTTTCCAATGAGCTGTTAAACAGAACTGTCAGAGGTTCACCCAGTACCTCCCTGAGCTCTTTGAATACCCTTGGATGCAAACCATTTGGCCCCATTGCTTTGTCCACCTTCAGATTACCAAGTGGCTTCAGGACACTCTCCTCCAAAAAAGGACTAGTGTTCACCTCCGTCCCTTCAAAGCTTCTGTTCCTTTTTTGTGGCCTCCTCCCCTTTCTCTGTGAGCACTAAACAGAAGTATTTGTTCAGGATGTTTGTCTTTTCCTGGTCCCCATCTGCACAGTCCTCCCTTCCCTTTTTATGTTTGCCTGCATGCATGTGCAAGAAACATAGTGCCATCATCCGAGTTTTCGGAGGTGTGTCACCCCCTCTTCCAATCCAGTCAGTGTGTTGGCAGGTGCGGCCCCAGTCCTCCAATGCATGCTGGAGCTGTCTATGACAGCTCCAAAATGCAGTGGCGTACAGTTGAAAGGGGGAGCTACGCTTCAGTGAGCAGTGATCAGATATTGCCTGCTCATGCGCAGCTCCCCTACACACACACACACACACACACACATACACATGCATGCATACTGCGTGCTGCCCCCCCACGCACACACTGTATAGCCGATGGGGTGCCCAATCCCCGTCGGCTGTGCTGGCGCCCCCAAAGTTTTCCACATGCCACGCTGGGTGCCCACCCCAGCGGCAGCAACTCATGGTATAGCCGACAGGGTGCCCAATCTCCAGTCGGCTCCACTGTCCTCACCCCCAGAGTACAAGATGCCACGCTGGGAGCCCACCCTAGCATGACAATAGATACTATGGCCGTGAGGTGCCCAATCCCCTGCTCGGCTCACGCCTCCAGCCATCCTTGTGCCGCTGGAAGCCCACCCCAAGCGGCAGCAAGCGTCCTGCGTCGTCGTAAAAAAAAACCTGTAAAGAAAAAAACAGTCCCACGCAGTCTCCTGCTCCCCACAACCCGCACCCACCCACTCGCACCCTGCCTCCCACACCCCTCTCACCCCATACTTCTCCGGAGCTCAGCGCGATCATCGTGGACAGGAACATGTCTGCAATCTCTTCAAAGCCGACCGCGAACTGAGGAAATGCTGGTAAGCTGTACAATGGGATAGATAGGGTTTTTCAACTTTGATGCATATCTCAGGCATTTTTGAATTTTGCAACAAATTTTCAACATGGGTTTTTGGGACCCCAATTATGAATGCTGTCACTGTCATGGGTTTATTCAGGCCCAAGTGTGATTTATGCATCACTGCATGGAATCACCTTTGGGACCGATTAACCAAATGACACTGCCAATCTTCATAGGTGAGCTCTCAAAGCCTATTTTGAAAATTGGTGAAAAATTCTCCAATTTTTTTACGAGAGCTGGCGCAGTTCCTATGCAAGCTCGTAAGTTCGCGATTTCAATATTTTCACTCCAGATTTTAACATTGCCATTTTACCACACCTTCTTAAGAGCAGTACAGCTGTCATTTTCACATCTCACCCAAAAGCGTGTTTCCGCCCATGTAGCGTACAATTTATTTATTTATTTATTAGCTTTTGGTAACCAGGTAAGTGCGCGCTTAGGCAACAGACCTGCCTATTTTCAGGCATGACCCGGAGAGCACAGGACATTGGTTACAATATGAGAAATGCACAGACATAATATAGGTGTACAGGAGCAAAACAAGATATACATTGGGTAGCACAGTAATAGTTACATAAGGGTACATTTTAGGCATAGATCATAATAAGGATGTAAAATAAAGCAATTAGGGTAACCATAAGACAGCTGAGGACAGTAAAGACATCAAGGTTCATAGCCACCAAGACAAGCATATTGCATGGGACAACATTAGTGTAGTACTCAGGGTCAGACCCGACAGCCTGCAGTGGGACAAAGCAAATTAAGAGCATTTGCATTGGCCAGAGGCTAGAAGGTGGGTGAACAGCGAGTTTTTGAATTCTCGATGGGAGGCTGAAGTTTTCACCATAAGGGGGAGTGAGTTCCAGAATTTGGGAGCAAAATGAGCAAATGCCTGTTCACCCATTTCTGTCATGCAAGGTCTAGTGGAGAGCATGGGGACAGAGGAAGACCTGAGGGTATGGGTGTGTGAGGCAGGAGTCAGGAGGTTGGCAAGATAGACAGGGCAGGGAGGTCTAGACAGGGAGTCGATAAAGCAGCCCAGGGAGTAGGCTTGAATATCCTTAGGTGACAGCCAATTTAAGCCAGCGTAAAGGAGACAATGATGGGTAAGACGTGGGGCAGTTAAGGTGAATCTACAGATGTTGTTGTAGACAGTGTCCCATTTGTGGAGTGTAGCAGAGTTTGCAGCAAAGAGGAGGGGCAGAGCATATTGGAGCTGAGGTAAGAGAATACCTCTCGCAACAGAAAGTCTAGCGGAAGGAGTGAGGGAGTGGCGCACGTGATAAGCTCCGCCAATTTTAGCACTGACGGCACGGCACACCATATTGACATGTTGAGACAGGTCAAGTGTGGGATCCAAAGTGACCCCAAGGTACTTGAAGGACTCAGTGTTTAAGATGAGGGAGCCATCAAGGCATTGAACCCAGAGCCTGTTCGCAGGGGCAGACAGTTTCTTAGAGGATCCGAATAGCATAGCACAGGTTTTTTCTAGGTTCAGGACTTGGTGGTTGCTAGAGAGCCAGGTCTGCAGGAATTGGAAGTCATTAGTGAGAGTGGAGTTGATGGCAGCAACCGATTTTGACCCAGAGTAGAGAACAAGGTCATCTGCGTACATAAGAGTGCAGCTATGCGGGACATGGTGGGAATATCATTTAGGAGAGGGAGAAGAATAGAGGTCCAAGAGTGGATCCCTGGGGAACTCCATGGGAGATGTTTAGGGGGGAGGAAAGGGCCTTGTGAAATGCTACTGCCTGAGTCCGATTGTCAAGATAGCTATGGAACCAGGAGAGAGCTTGGTCAGATGCTCCAATGGATTGGAGTTTCTTTAGCATGAGAGGATGGTGTACCATGTCGAAGGCTTTAGACAGGTCGATAAAGTCGGCCCCAGTGAGTAGGCCACGGTCCATATTATTTCTGATGTCATTTGTAAGTTGTGTAAGTGCAGAGGTGGTACTGTGACCGGGCCGGAAACCATGTTGGCACGGGGTTTGAAGATTAAACATGTCAAGGTGAGCAGCAAGCTGGCGGTGGACTATTTTTTCAAGCAGCTTACTGAGAGTGGGCAGAAGAGATACAGGGCGGTAGTTGGCGCAATCAGTGTGCGAAATCAATGTACGGGACAAATTAAGAAAATCAGTGACACTGTTCATGAGCAGAGGTCTTAAAATGGCTATGTTGAAAATTTGGTGAAAAAATTCCTAAAAATGACTGTTTTACAAGCGTGTGTTGCGTAGTTCCTATGCACGCTCATAAGTTCACGAATTTTCAATATTTTCACTCCAGATTTTCAACATTGCCATTTTACCACACCTCCTTATGAGCAGTACAGCTGTCATTTTTCACATCTTGCCCAAAATGTGTTTCCGCCCATGTAGCGCACAATGGTGCAGTCGGTGTGTAAATCAATGTATGGGACACATTAAGAAAATCACAGTGACACTGTTCATGAGCAGAGGTCTTAAAATGGCTATGTTGAAAATTTGGTGAAAAAATTCCTAAAAATGACTGTTTTACGAGCGACGTGTTGCGCAGTTCCTATGCATGCTCGTAAGTTTGCGGATTTAATATTTTCACTGCAGATTTTCAACATTGCCATTTTATTACACTTCCTTCTGAACAGTACAGCTGCCATTTTTCATATGTCATCCAAAATGTGTTTTCGCACATGTAGCGCACAATGGTGCTGTTGGTGTGCGAAAGCAATGTTTGGGACAGATTACGAAAATCACAGTTACACTGTTCATGAGCAGAGGTCTTAAAATGGCTATGTTGAAAATTTGGTGACAAAAGTCCATAAAATGACTGTGTTACGAGTGAGCATTGCGCAGTTTCCACGCACCCTCATAAGTTCATGACTTTGTAATATTTTCAGTCCAGATTTTCACCAGTGGCATTTTTCCACACTTCCTTATGAACAGTACAGCTGTCATTTTTCACAACATGGCCGAAGTGTGTTTTCACACTTTCAGCACAGAGGTGCGTGGTCGCTGTGGGAAATCATTGTTCGGGACAGATAAAGAAAATCACAGTGACACTGCTCATGATCGGAGGCACCAAAATGCCTGAGTTGACAATCTGCTGTAAAAAATCCTCAACCTAATTATATTACGGGTGTGCGCTGCACAGTTGCTATGTACGTCGTGACTTCACCAGTTTTTTAATATTTTACTGCAGATTTGCAACATTGCCATTTTTTACACCTCCCCATGAACAGTACAGCTGTCATTTTTTACATCCTGTTCGGAATGTTTTTGCACCTGTGGTGCTAAATGCCATAGTCGCTGTGCATAAGCAGCTTTCGGCTAACAAACTCATATTGCCACTGTTCATGAGGTGGGGTCACAAAAAAAAACACGTTGAAAATTTGGAGTGAAAATACCAATGAATGACTGAGGTATTAGGGTTTCCAACCATAACGCCCAACCCTGTCGAGAATGACAGGCATCAGGGGTGTGACTTGGGATTCTTGCCTGTAATGCTCATACCATTCCACACCCTGCAGCCAGTGAGAGGTATCGAGGTATGCCTTGGACTCTTCGGACCCAAAGTTCACCCCATTCTCTTATATCGCACCCATCTAACCGTATTTCCTAATGGAATGGTGCTATAAGGGCCAAAGACCCCAAGGAACACTGTGACACTTGTCAGTGTCTGCAGGGTGGGGTGCGGTGAAATGGCATGGCCATTATGCCTGACGACCCAAAGGCACACCCCAATGCCTGTCACTCTCTGCAGGGTGGTGGTGGGGTTGGCTTCAGTTCAGTACTTCACTGCCATTCCTATTATGCAGCTCTGTAACTTCTACACTACCACTGTCAATGCCAGCAAGCAAACATTCGGCATTGACAAATGCTTGTTAACCTTACCTCTCACCCCTGGTCTTTCTCTTTTCACTTACATACCTAAAAATGTTTTGTCCCCTTCCATTACCTCCTGGGATAATCTCTCTTCAGTTTGCACCTTTATGTTCCTTATTGCTTTCCCTGCTTCCCTCTGCTTACCCTGATACACCTCCCTATATAAAGACAGATAATGGAATAAAATTACCCCCAGTACCCTTCAAGTCAGGGCAACCTTAAAAATCATAGATTGGAAGAGTGCTGTAAAGTCAAAGCTTGATGGAAGCAGCTTGCTGTACTATAGCTCTGCACTACAACTATTGTATGCTCTTTGAACATTAATGTTAAAAGTTGACTTTTGATCAATTCCAGTAATAACATCACAGAGGAAAGTAAAGTGAATAATATGGGGCACTCACAGAAAAATCAGACACAGACAACTGTGACAAAGGACAGGATTTCTTATTTTGGGCCTGCCTGCTGGATTGGGACAAGGCAGCATGATTCAAAAAGCACTTTGGACTGGTAGGAGTGAAAGTTCTCAAAAAAGTCAGAAAGTCCAGATGGGTACTCCTATTCTTTAATAACACAGAAACATAGAATTTGATGGCAGATAAGGACCACTTGGCCCACCCAGTCTGCCCATTTCCCTACCTAATGGATAAGCTGCAGATCCTAGTTAACCAGCAGCCTACTTCTTCCTACCCCAACCCCCTAGAATTACCTTATGACTGTCCCATGCGTGCTTGAATTCCACCACTGTTTTTGACTCCACAACCTCCTCCGGAAGGCCGTTCCATGCATCCACAACCCTGTCTGTGAAAAAATACTTCCTTAAATTACCCTCTGAGCCGCCCCCCCATCTTCAAATTGTGCCCCTTGTTCTTGCACACCTCTTTTTTTTGAAAGATGCTACCCTCTTGGACTTTGTTGATTCCCTTGAGGTACTTGAAAGTTTCTATCATGTCCCCCCTCTCCCTCCTTTCCTCGAGGCTATACATATTAAGCTCCTTAAGTCTCTCTTCATATGTCTTCCGGTGCAGACCCTGCACCATTTTAGTTGCCCTCCTCTGGACAGCTTCCATCCTGTCTATGTCTTTGCGGAGATTGGGTCTCCAGAACTGCACGCAGTACTCCAGATGGGGTCTCACCAGCTGTCTGTACAGAGGGATAATAACTTCCTGTTTTCTACTGGTGATGCCTCTTCCTATGCATCCCAGTATCCCCCCAGCCCTTCTTGCTGCCCTCTCACATTGCTTGCCCACCTTTAGGTCATCTGATATGACTACCCCCAGGTCCCTTTCCATTTTTGTTGTTGTTAGTATCTCACCCCCCATTGTGTACTCTTCTCCTGGGTTTTGTTTCCCAGGTGCATTACCTGCACTTCTTAGCATTGAATCTAAGCTGCCATACATTTGACCATTCCTCTAACCTTGCCAAGTCCCTTCTCATCCTTTCCACCTCACTTTGCATCAACTCTGTTGCAGATCTTTGTGTCATCTGCAAAGAGACATACTTTTCTTCCAGTCCCTCTGCAATGTCACTTATAAAGACATTGAAGAGGACCGTCCTAATACTGAACCTCATGCGGTACCCCACCAGTAACCCCCTTTCTTCAGAGGACTCCATTTACTATTACTCTCTGTGTCCTATTCTCCAGCCATTCTTTACCTAGGCTGTCATCTTGGAACCCACTCCCAGACTGGCTAACTTGTGATAATCTTTTGTGTGGGACTGTGTCAATGCCTGCTAAAGTCTAGGTAGGCCATGTCCACAGCCCCTCCCTGATCTACTACTTTGGTCACCCAGTCAAAGAAATCTATCAGATTTGTCTGGCATGACCTTCCCGCTATGAATCCATGCTGCCTTGGGTCCTGTGCCCCTCTGGCCTCTAGATACTTGACAATTCTTTCCTTCAGAAGTGATTCCATCATTCAGCTTAGCTTACAAATTGGGGCTGGCAGGCAAAAGTCAACTGTACAAAACCAATGAAAACACCAGCCACTTCAACAAACAAATTGACATATTTGAGGCCATCTAGTCCTGGTCCGACGTGTCACCCCTTAAACTTCCTCAGAAGATGAGGACCTATGTAAGATAAAAATCATTTTTACGTCATCACACACATTATTTTTCTTATAAAAAAAAATTGCTCAAAATATTTCCAAATGAATCTCATTATGGACCAAAATGATCTTGTGTTCAGCATACCTCCTAATACTTCCAGTGGTCTAGCATTTGTTAAGTAGCATTCATTTTAGTTTTACATGTTTCAATTAGAAGAGTGGATATACTGTATTTAAACAAAAATTATGAAGAAATTACCAGTGATTGAAATCCTTCAAAAGTTTACTAGGTCTAGTTGATATAATGTTATATAAAACAATGGTAGCTCTCAGCAGAAATAAGCACAGAAGTCGAGCCATAAGCAGAATCTGCTTGCATTTGCCACAGGAGGGACAAAAAAGGCTTGTGTTTTTGTTGAAGATAACATAGGTGTGGTAAGTTGTTGTGAAATTTGGTTGAACTAGCGTATATCTTATTGAGTGAAGGGTAAATCTGAGACCAGCTAGAGTAGCCCACATTTGGAGGCCATATCATAAGAACTGTGTCTAGCCTGTAGTTTGGGGTATGGGTGCTAATTGTCTTGCTTGGGGCCTCAGCTACATGATAATTGACTTCTTACAGCCAATAGCATGCCACCAGGAAGGGAGAAAGTTCTGCATAAAAGCAGCCACTTCCAACTTGTCCCACATGTTCATGTCCCAGCAAGTGAGTGGAATAGTGAAGGAGTGGAACACATGACTGGCGTCATAGACATTAGCAGCCATCAGCAGAAGGAAGTGGAGAAGTGGGGGATTCTGCAGGTTGACTAATTCAAGGTACCTGTTCACTACAGTATAATAGTCACTACTGGGAATAGTGGAAGGTCAAAAGTAGGCCAAAACTGTGAACAGGAGTAACACCAATCTAGGGTTGTAGTATATAAAGATTTAAACAAGCATTTGTCAATGCCGAACGTTTGCTTGCAGGTATTTGCAGTGGTGTTTGGCATGTATGGTGCTTTACCCTAATGCCCTGTGCTATTGCTGGTATTTGCACAATAAATTTTCAGCATGACCTTTTTGTTACCCCCATTGTGCGCTACATAGGCGGAAACATGTTTTGGGCAGGATGTGAAAAATGACAGCTGTACTGCTCATAAGGAAGTGTGGTAAAATGGCAATGTTGAAAATGTGGAGTGGAAATATTGAAAATTCGCAACCTACGAGCGTGCGTGGGAACTGTGCAATGCACGTTCGTAAAACAGTCATTGTCAGGAATTTTTTCACCAAATTGTCAACATTGGCATTTTAAACTCTGCTAATGAACAGTGTCACTGTGATTGTCTTACTGTGTGACATTATTGATTTTGGACACTGACTGCGCCCATTGTGCACTACATGGGCGGAAACATTGTTTGGGCAGGATGTGAAAATGACAGCTGTACTGCTCATAAGGAAGTGTGGTAAAATGGCAATGTTGAAAATCTGGAGTGAAAATATTGAAAATTCCACAAACTTCACGGCGTGTGCTTGAACTGCACACAGCGCCTGCGGCTTCATAAAACAGTTATTTTTAGGAATTTGTTCACCAAATTTTCAACATAGCCATTTTAAGATCTCTGCTCATGAACAGTGTCACTGTGATTTTCTTAATGTGTCCCATACATTGATTTTGCACACCGACTGCGCCATTGTGCGCTACATGGGCGGAAACATGTTTTGGATGAGATGTGAAAAATGACAGCTGTACTACTCATAAGAAGGTGTGGTAAAATGGCAATGTTGAAAATCTGGAGTGGAAATATTGAAAATTCAGCCTACTGAAGCGTGCGAGAACTGCGCAACGCACGCTCGTAAAACAGTCATTTTTAGGAATTTTTTCACCAAATTTTCAACATAGCCATTTTAAGACCTCTGCTAATGAACAGTGTCACCGTGATTTTCTTAATGCATCCCATACATTGATTTCGCACACCGACTGCACCATTGTGCGCTACATGGGCGGAAACACATTTTGGGCAGGATGTGAAAAATGACAGCTGTACTGCTCATAAGGAGGTGTGGTAAAATGGCAATGTTGAAAATCTGGAGTGAAAATATTGAAAATTTGTGAACTACGAGCCTGCGTATGAACTGTAGCATGGCTGTCAAAACAGTCATTTTGGAATCTTTGCAAATTTTCAACATGGGGTTTTGGGATCCTTCTCATGAATGATGTCACTGTCATGGTGTTATTCAGGCCGAAGGGTGATTTTACATGGTATTCTTGCAGTGACTGTGAAATCACCCTTCTGGTACGAATAGCATGCATGACCGTGATCATTCATGAGAAGGGTCCCAAAACCCCATGTTGAAAATTTGGTGCAAAATTCCAAAAATGCCTGAGACATGCAATAAAGTTGAAACCCCTATCTCGCCCATTATCAGCTTACTGGCATTTCCTCAGTTCACGGTCGGCTTTGAAGAGTGCAGACGTGTTCTCGTCCACCAAAGATCGTCGCACGAGCTCCGGAAGTAAGTATGGGGTGGGGGGTGTGGGGAGGCTGGGTGCACAGTGGGTGGTGCGGGTTGTGGGAGGGGGACTGGGAGACTACGTGGGACTGTTTTTCTTTACAGGTTTAAAAAAAAAACAAAGGACTCGTGGGACGTTCTGCGCTGGGTGGGCTCCCAGCGTTTCAGAAGATGGCTGGGGGGCTGAGGAGCCGACGGGGATTGGGCACCCCGTCAGCAAAAATGGGACATTGCCACACTGGGTTGGGCTCCCAGCATGGCAGAAGGATGGCTTGGGGCCATGGAGCCGGCGGATTGGGCACCCCGTC
This sequence comes from Neoceratodus forsteri, assembly GCA_016271365.2. Lineage (NCBI taxonomy): Eukaryota > Metazoa > Chordata > Ceratodontiformes > Ceratodontidae > Neoceratodus > Neoceratodus forsteri. The sequence continues at coordinate 47,733,135 of CM028129.1, read as the reverse complement.
GCAAACAACATTGCCACACTGGGGTGGGCTCCCAGCGTGCACCAAAGCTTTGGGGGGCGGGCGTGATGGGAGCCAAGACGCGAGGGGGGTGGCGTGATACGGTAAGCCGGGTATGACAGCCGGTGGTTTTCTTTGAAGCAGAAGACCACAGCTGTCATACAGAACTCCCGCACCCATTGGTGGAGGACAGCCACGCCTGCTCAACGGAGCACTGGATTGCAAGGGAGAGGCACACCTCCAAAGTGTGCTACTCTCCCAAAACGTTCCTTGCGCATGCACGCAAGCGAACGTAAAAAGGTACGAGGGAACACAAACAGAAATAAACAAAAAAAGGGAAAACTAGAAACACCCTGTCAGGGTCAAGGGTAAAGAAGTATTTTATTTATTTTTTATTTATTTAGAACATAGGAATTACAACCCTTTGAGTCATAGACTCATTTCCAAATGCTCCACGTCAGGTACAGAATAATACAATACATAACAGATTATGACAGTTGAATACAGCAAGGTGTCATACAAGCGTGAAATATACATGCAGATAAGGAATTTGCCTATACAAGTGGAAGCTAAGCAGAGCTGAATCACAAGGTTACAGTCAGATAACAGGGTGCTGCCTCCAGGGAGGAATTGTCATGATTCTTATCACAGAAAATGAGCTAAGAAGCTATTAAGTTAGACCTAGGGCCCATGAGCTTCAGAGGTGGGAGACTGTGTGCTCCCTCAGAGGAGGCATTGTCAGTGGGCCAGGTATGACCTCCAGTGATACAGCAGGGCCTTGGATTTGGCTAGTGGTCTCACTGGCTGTTGTGGGAAGACAAAATGTGGGTTTTCAGGGCAGCCTTAAAGGGACCTAGTTTGGATATTGTGGTGCTAGCAGGGGGGAGGGCATTATACCAGGAGGGGGCTCTGAAAGGGAAAGACCTTTGAGCTAATGCAATCCTAACCCTGGGTACCTTCCAGACAGTTTTGGTGGCCATGCAAGTGGCCACAGAGGGGGTAGCTGACTAAAGGGAAGCAGTAACCCCTGTACGGGTCAAACCCAGGTGGATTTTTTGGGTGAGAAGACATGTCTGATATTGCAGTCTTTCCTCTAGTGTGAGAACATTGGTGAGTGTGTACAGGGTGCAGGTATGCATTCGTTTGTCTGCACTGGAGAGAGGCCGGCATGCTTTATTGATTGCCAGCTGGATTTGGTGGCACGCAGTGGGGTCAGAGGGAGCATATATTATGAGCCCTTAGTCCACAAGTGACAGGACTGAGGACGTTACTGCCAGGTGGAGGGCTTCTGGTGGTAGGCAGTCCTTATGCTGGTATAAGAGGCCAATTCTGGCATTGTTGGCTAATGAGAGTACTTTGATATGTTCATGGAAAGAGAAGGTGGTATCAAAGGTGACACCCAGGTATTTATAGGTTTGGACCTGGTCCAGAGGGATGAGTGAGCTGGAGAGGATGTTCAGGTGATAGTCCTTTCTCCCTGATCTGGTGGTGTGTGAAGAGCATGGTTTTAGCTTTTTTAATGTTGACAACTAGTCTGTGGTCAGCAAACCAGTTTTCTATCTGTTTGAAGAAGTCTTGTAAGGAGAGCTGGAGAGTAGAAGGGTCAGGGTGGGAGATGTATAGAATGGTGTTGTCCACATAAAGGAGAATGTTCCCAGAGCAGAAGTTAGGCAGGGCATTAAGATAAATGCTAAAGAGCAGGGGACCCAGGATGGACCCTCGAGGGACTTCAGAGTGCACTGGTAGTGTGGTGGACAGGGTGTTGTTAATTTTAACACACTGGGATCTAGAGGCGAGATAGCTGGAGAACCAGGTGAGGGGTCCTTGAGAAACCCCGGTGTGTTGGAGTGTGTTCAATAGAAGGGGGTGGGAGACCGTGTCAAAGGCCTTAGAGAGGTCAATGAACACAGCACTGGCAAGGTGCCCTTTATCCAGTGCAGAGTGAAGTGAATTGGAGAATTCTGTAAGGGCAGTAGTGGTGCTGTGTCCTGCTCTGAAACCATGTTGTTCCCTGCATAATAACTTATGAGTGTGGAGGTATTCAGTGAGTTGGTCAGCCAGGATTTTTTTCAAGGGCTTTAGAGAGTGGGGGGAGTATTGAGATGAGTCGGTAGTTGTTTGGGGCTGAACAGTCACTACTTTTTAGTATTGGGGTAATTACTGCTGTTTTCCAGGTGGCCGGGAACTGTCCCAGGCACAGGGAGTGGTTTAGTAGGTCCGTGAGTGGGGAGATGATGGAGTCAAGTACCAGGTGAAGGATTCGCATGCTGAATGAGTCTTTGCAGTAATGAGAGACGCTGAGGGCTTTGGTTAGGTAAGCTTTAGCTTCTGGCTAGGTAATGACTCTGAGATAGAAGGGGGGGCACTGGAGGTTAGGCACTGGGATGGGCAGTATGGTGTCAAAGAAGTTACTTGGGAGTATCGAGCTAAAGTCAGAAAAGGTGGAGTTGAGGCAGTTAGCAATGCACAGTGGGTTAGTGGAGATGGTGCCATTCATGTTAAGTTGGGATGGAGGAGGGGTGTGTGATTTCCCATTAAAGCAGCAGTGCAACGAAAAAAGTTTTTTTAAAAAGCTAATTTTCTGCTATGGTAATGAACAATATTGGCAGAACTGTTGATTTGGGTTTTCTGGATGTTTCCTATGCTGTGCACGGTACATTTGCATTTTTGTCTGGATTCTTACCCTCCTCAGGTCTTTAATATTATTTTAATGCAAAAATGAGGCGGCCATCTTTTTTTCTTGAGAAATAATTATTTTAAACTTTCTTAAAATTCTTAAATGATAACAGAAATTGAAAACTTCACCACCAAAGTAAACCGGAAGACATCTAGCATCGATTAGGAAACAAAAAAAGTAGGGTCAATTTTAGGCCATTTTCATTGCACTGCTGCTTAAGGTCTTTAATGTTGTCCCAGAACTTTCATGAACTTCCCAGGAGGCGGCCGGTGGTTCTATAATGTTCCTTAGCCTTGTGGGACAGTTCCAGGTGCATTTCATGGAAGTGGCGTGAAGCCTGTCTGTCCTCCTGCAAGCTAGAGGCAGTGGCTCGGTGCCAGAGGTTATCTCTTAGCTTGAGCTGTTGCAGCAGACCGGGGGTAATCCAAAGAGCATTATGCTTCTTGGAGGTAATTTTGGTGATGGGGCAAAAGCATCACAGGCTTTGTTGAAGGTGTAGGTGAAGTAGTTCAGGGCGCCATCTATTTTCAGTGCCTGAGTAATAGGGGACCAATCACAGTTAGCCAGGTGCTGTTTTGAGTTTGGAGAGACCCCCAGATCGCAAACGGTGACAAGAGGAGATGTTGGGTGGAGGTTTGGGTAGGTGACAGGACCATAGAGAAAAGGATTGGGGAGTGGTTACTCAGGGAGTTAGGGAGGACCACTAGATCAGTGATTTGGTGAGGATGATTTGTAAGCAGGATGTCTAACAGGGTGTGTTGTACCATTAGAGGGGTTAGTCCTTGTGGGTTGGGATACCAATTGGGACAGATCTAGGGCTGCAAAGGTGTCCTTGGCATGGGCAGCTGAGCTAGCTAGCCAGTTTATATTGAGGTCACCAACCAGTATCTGTTTTACCTTGTGGGAGAGGCTACAGAGGTAATCTGAGAGCGACTGAGCAGCAGCTGATTGGTTTCTAGGAGGGAGATAGGCGACTGTGAGAATTAGTAGGGCTCTGTTAGGATCTGGGGTGAGTTTTATTTAGAATGCTTGGTCCCCATTGTCCAGCATAGGAACAGGTAGGGCTTGGCAGAGCAGTAAGTCACACACATCAAAGGCACACCCATCACCTTGTTTTCCCTTTCTATCTTCCCTAAGGAGGGAAAAGCCAGGCAGACAGACAAAAGAGGTCTGGGGTCTTTTTGGAAAGCCAGGTTTCTGTTAATGCCAGGATGTCAGGTTGATGCTGCACAAGCCAGCATTGCAGGGGTGCATTTTTTTGGGGTAAACTGCAAATATTCATTGTGGATATTCGTAGCCCCGAGTGTGACTGTAGCTAGTTGTGTGCTACAGGGCCTGGGCTCGGGTGAATGTTGCCTGACATTAGTAGAAGCAGGGAGATTATCCTCAAGAGGGCGATGAGTTGATAGTTCTTAGCTGGGTAGTGGTGGAAGGTAGGCTTAGAGGAGGGTGAGTAGGGGACGGGCATGTGGAGAAGGGCTGGGATGGCCTGGTGGAGAAGAGGGCAGGATGGCTGGAGAGAGTGTAGTGCTGAGGGGGGACTGGCGGGGGGGCGGTCCTTAAATTGAGGAGGTGGCCTTGGGCGGGTAGGGCAGTTGATGCACAGCATTGACGGGCTAACATGCCCCCAGAAAACAAGCTGATGAGGGAGGCTCTGTAATTACCTCTTGTAGCCTTATTCCTGGTCCCTGAGCTGGGCTGAAGCACTCCTGAGGTAACACAGGAAGAACAGAGGTTGAGAATACTGGGAATAGTGCACTGCAGTGGCTGTGGGGGGAATTAGTTATCAGACAGAACTTCTGGAGACTGCCATGCCGTCCCATTTGCACACACCTCTCTGGGTTGAGGGAGGAGGAGGTCCCAAGACTCCAAGCCAAGTTGGCAGGGATTTAGGGGACCTGTTGCCTCACCCAAGGGCCACCAAGTCTGCCACCATTATCTCAGAGGATGCCAGGAAGGAGGAACAACTGCACTATGGTGGGCTTTGGAAGAGTGGGGGTGGTGGGATGGAGGCAGATTACTCAGCTGGTACCAGTACATAATTCCCACACCACTCTGGTGGGAGGGGGTTACTGCCTGGAGGAGGCACCTGTGGTATTGATCAATGGGAATGTGGGGGCCCTTCGTAGGGACTGTGATGTAATCCTTGCACCATCTTGGCTGCCCTCCTCTTATCTCTCTCCACCCTGTTTATGTCCTTATGTACTGTAGGTAAGGTCTCCAGAACTGTACACTGTACTCCAGGTGTGGCATCACTAATGTCTTGTATAGTGGAATTATGACCTCCCTTTTCCTGTTGCCGATACCCCTGCCTATGCATCCCAGCATCCTGTATGCTTTTTCTGCCACCTTGTCGCACTTACTCCCTACCTTCAGGTCATCAAAGATAACCCCTAGGTCCCTTTCCTGTTTGGAGTATTCTATAACCTCCCCTTCTCCCCAAGTTGATATGCTGTTCCTGTGTTGATGTGCCCCATGTGCATTATCTTACACTGTTTTGCATTAAATTACAACTGCCAATCCCTTGACCAGTCCTCAAGCGTCTGCAGATCTCTCCTCATTCTCTCCACACCCTCTGGCATGTCTACCCTGTTGCAGAGCCTTGTATCATCACTGAACAGGCAACTTTTCCCTTTAGGTCCTTTGTAATGTCACTGATAAAGATATTGAAGAGGTCTGGACCCAGCACAGATCCTTGTGGAACCCCACTGGTCACCTTTCCCTCTTCGGAGTGACAGCCATTTGCCAGGACCCTGCTATCTAGCCAATTCTCCACCCACTTTACCACCATCTTATCCACTCCCATGTTCTATAGCTTGTTTAACAGCCTTCTGAGTGGCACAGTATCAATGGCCTTACTGAAGTTCAGGTGGGCATCATCCACTGCCTCCCCTCATCCACTTCCCTTGTCACCCAGTCAAAGAACTCAATGAAGTTAGTCTGGTACAACCTCCCTCCAGTGAAACCATGTTGCATTGGGTCCTGTAGACTTCTGGCAACTAGATGTTCCATTATTCTTTACTTCTGTAGTTTTTCCATGATCTTCCCCCCTACTGAGGTCAGGCTGACAGGTCTGTAGTTTCCTGCTTCCTCCTGCTTTCACTTTTGTACAGGGGGACTACATCAGGTCTTCACTGAACAGAGTTGCCAGAGGTTCTGCCACCACCTTTCTTAGCTCCCTCAGCACCCTGGGGTGTACCTCATCCAGCCCCATAGCTTTATCAATTCTTATTCTTTCCAGTTCTCTTAGGACCCATTCCCTTGGAAAAGGACTTGTATCCATTTCCATGCCCATCCTACCCTTTGTATTCCTTACTGGGCTATTTTCTGCCCCATCTTCTATAAAGACTGAGCAGAAGTATTTGTTCAGTATGTCAGCTTTGCGACTGTCATCCTCCACTCTACACCCGTTCTCCCCTTTCAGCCTCACTATCCCTTCTTTTGCCTTCCTTTTTTCCTCTGATATACCTGTAAAAGGTTTTGTGCCCCCTCACCACTTGATTTAGCAATGCATTACTCCATTTGTGCCTTGGCTTTCCTTATTGCCCTCCCTGCCTACCGATCTCCTGGTCCCTCTCTCTGTCCCCTTCTGCCTGTGTCTACTGTTTGAATGCAATTGTTTTTGCATTCACCTTCTCAGCTACTTCCATGGAATACTATAATGGTCTCCTCTTTCTTTTTCCCCTTGCTTACCTGTTTTACATGCAGTTGTGTCGTCTATGTTATCACAGATTTGAACACTGCCTACTGTTCCTCCACCCCTATTTTCCTCCCTATTCCAGCTAATGCCTCTTCTAATCATTTCCCCATTTTACTAGAATATGCCCTCCTAAAGTCAAGGATTCTTGTTTTTGTGTGGCTGGATTCTGCCCCTTCAGTTATGCAGTACCAAACCCCACTGACCAGTGATCACTCTTTCTCAGGTGCTCCCCTACTGTGACCCTTGTCACACTTTCCCAGTTTGTGAGCCATTTCTGGAGCTCAGAGCACCAGCATTATAGAACTGGGCAATCAGGGCACCAAATACAGGATGCGCCCCATCCCCAAGGTCCACCCACCCCGGAGTTAGAATCTATAAGTAGGGGGACATGGGGGGTGCAGCCCCAAACAAGAAGGGATGCAGGGTGTGCAGCCCCCCACAAAAAAACATGATCAGCGATATTGCCAATTGGCACCCTCATTGCCAGGCACCAGATTGCTCACATGTTCCAGTCGTGGAACCTTTGTGAGCACCATGTAGAGTACTGCCATCTTCCGTGTGGGTTCAACAACCAGTTCCTTAAGTAAAGGTCACTGTAGGGAGTCCGGTATAATCCTGCTCCTGGTTGTTGCTGCTGTGGGGATGCTCCAGTCTATGTCCAGTATATGGAAATCCCCAACCAGTACTAGATCCCCCTTGTGCACCATCCTTTGGATAGCCAGCGTCATCTCCCTATCTAGCTCCCCTTCTTGGGCTGGTGGTCTGTATATTACCCCTGTGGGGATGGCTGACCCTGTTCTTCTTTCTAGTTTAACCCACAGTAATCCCCCCCCCTTGTTCCCCTTGAATCTCTGTGGTTTTTATCTTATCCTTCACATAAAGTGCCACTCCTCCCCCTCCCTGAATTCCCTGTCCCTTCTGAATAGATTGCAGCCTGGTACATCCATTTCCCAATTGTGGTTCTTATTACACCAGGTCTCTGTGATGGCCACAATATCCAGGTCTGACTCGGCCATGGCCACCTCAAGGTCCCCCATCTCATTACTCAGACTCAGGGCATTAGCACACAGGGCTCTCCAAGTTGTGACTTCCCTCCCCTTTTTTGTTGACATGTGCCTCTCTCTTTCCTGATCACTCTTCTTACCCCGGTCTTCCTTGTCCACCGCCCTTATGTTGAATATTGCCCTCTGCCAGCCTATCTTTGTCCTGAGTACTCATGTAGGGCATATGCTCATGGAGGGCTACTAAGCCTCCTAACCTTCCTGGACCCCACCATTGGCCAGTTTAAATGCCTGCTGCTGAAGCATTCAAACTTATCACTTAGGACTAAGGTCCCCTTCCTGGATGGATGCAGGCTATCATCCTTATACAGGTCTACATCCCTACAGATGGGGCTCCAGTCTTCCATGAAGTCAAAACCCTCCTTCCCACACCATTCCTTCAATTAGGAGTTGAATTCCTGGATGTGGAGTGCCCTAGCCTCCCCCTTGCCATGCACAGGTATTACCTCCGAGAAGGAGATGGAGTGTGCTATCTGCTTTAGCCCCTCCAACTTCCTGAAATCCTCCAGAATTCTGGCTATCTCCACCTTATCCCCTGCCAGGTCATTTGTCCCCAGGTGGACAATGACACCCAGATCCTCCCTCCTTGCTACTGCCCATGCAATTCTAAGGATCCACTTCCCTTCCCTCCATGCTGTGCCTCTTGGAAGGCATTTGTCCTCCCTCTCCCTCCTGCTAGTTGCTCCCAACTTCACTCCCCAGACTGTTGAGTCCCCCACCAGGAGTAGCTTCCTCTTCCCCTGGGGTCCTCTACCCCCCTTCCCTGGGGCTCCATTTTGGAGGACCTACCCATGCTTTTAGTTCCCAGAAATGTTAAAAAACAACCCCACTTTCAAAAGGTATCAAGCCACTGACATTAAATTTGATTTGATTAAACTGCTTTCAATTCCCAGAAATGTTCCAAACAAACTCCACTTTCAATGAATCAAGCTTTGGAGAAGAAACAATCCGCTCTATGTTCGACTTCACAAAGCCCACATACACATTCAGCTACCCTGCAGTTTGTAAAGTGTTTTCCGTAGAAACACTCTGCTGTATGATCTAATGAAAAAAAGCAATATTGTTTTAGTGTATAAGCACTCTGGTTTTAAGATCTAATGAAACAAGCCCCGTTTTAGTGCAGAAACACTCTGCTTTATGAACTAGTGCAAAGAAAACCCCACATACAAATCCCGTTTAACCTTTTACAGTTCTCTGCAGTTCGGTGAGGCGTCTCAGGAACCGAGCCAAGATTCTCCGGTCCCCTGGTCACCCCTCTGCTGCACATCTCCTCCCTGTCAGCAGATCTGCCAGTTGCAGAGGACCGAAGGAGGGTGGATATAGTCCTGCTACACAAATGTGGTAGCAGGGTGGAGGCTGGTAATTATAGAAAAGTCAGCCGGACATCGTAGGTGGGAAAGTTAAAGGAATCATTGTGGAAGGAAAGGACTGTGGAATATCTTGAATCCAGTGAGTTACAAGACCTGAGGCAGCACTGCTTCACAGGGGGGAGGTCATGTCAAGCGAATGTGATAGATTTCTTTGACTGAGTGACCAAGGAACTAGATCAGGATGTAGCAGTGGACGTGGCCTACTTAGATTTTAGTAAGGTGTTCAACACCATTTCACATATGAGACTAGAAAGCAAGCTGGGTAGCTTAGGAATGGGTGCAAAGGTAAACTGGTTAAGAAATTGGTTAGGGTTTAGGCAACAGAGAGTGCTGGTAAATGGAATTCACTCAGAGGAAGGCAGGGTGACCAGTGGGGTGCCTCATGGATCAGTGCTGGGACCTGTTCTCTTTAATTTCTTTATAAATGGCATTGCAGAAGAGCTGGAAGGGAATTCTGCCTCTTTGTGGATAACACCAAAATCAGTAACAGGGTGGAGACTCCAATGGGGTGGAAAGGATGAGGACAGAAGTGAGAAAACTAGAGTTATGGCAGCTGGGTTTCAATGTGAAAAATTGCAAAATAATGCACGTAGGGCATAGAAACCTAGGGGTGGAGTACAAATTTGGTGGAGTAGTATTGACAAACACCAAGCAGAAAAGAGACCTGGGGTAATTGTACTGGATGACCAAAAGGTGTCCAGGCAGTATGACAAGGCAGTAGGGAGGATGAGTGTGATGCTGGGGTTCATAGGGAGGGGTATGGCTTGACTGCAGCAACTTGTGTCTCCTAAGAATCTCCCGCTAATCCCCACCTACCCACCCCTTGGTCCTCCATTTCCCCCACCCTCTCACCCCCTTAGCTCTCCTGACCCTCCATACCTCCTACCTCCACACCCACTTAGCCCCCCTGACCCTTAAGCTACCACACACCATTGTGCTCTTCCCCCTCACCTATCTAGCCTGTAGCCTACGCTCCCTTAATGGCTGTACTTGTCGATGGTCACATTAATTGTCTCTATAGCTGCATTCTGGGAATTCCCATACTTTGTACATAGTTAGAATTTGCACTTGATTTACCTAATCTGTTATGGGACTATTTTTCTCTGTATTATGTAATTAAGTGATGACTTTTGCAATGTATTCTGTCTCTCCCCATCCTTCTATTTGTAATGCTGTTTAGCCTTTTTAATGATGTGTAACTGACAATGCCTTCTAGCTGCTTCTGTTTTTCTCCATTGTCCATGTACTTGATGTTCCCCCACTCTCTGTTCGATGAGGATCCTTTGTAAATGAGCTTTTAGCTCAAAGGTTGTAATTCCAATTTTACGATAAATGAATACAAATAAATTAATATCACCAGCAGAAGAAGGAGGTGGTGTTGCCTCTGTATAGATCACTGTTAAGCCCCACCCAGAGTATTGTCTCCAGTTCTGGAGACCACATCTCTGGAATGACATAATCAGAGTGGAGGCAGTCAAGGGGAGGGTAACTAAAATGTTGCAGGGTCTGCATCAAAAGCCCTATGAGGAGAGAGTAAAGAACTTCAATATGTACACCCTAAAAGAGAGGAAGGAGAGGGGGTACATGATAGAAGCCTTTAAATACATCACACGGTTAAATAAGATATGGGGAAGAGTATTTTTCAGGAGAAAAGGTGCTCAAGACAAGGGGACATGCTATGAAGCTGGAGGTTGTAGATTAAGAAGAGATGTGACAAAGTTTCTGTACTTCTTCATGGAAATAGTGGCGGATTCCTGGAACAGCCTTCCAGGAGAGGTGGTGGGGGAGAAAACAGTGGTGGAGTTCAAGAATGATTGGATAAGTACAAAGGAGTCATAGTGGAAAGGAAGGGGGGAAGGATAAGGAGCTGTAGATCAAGCATGGTCTGAGCTAATAGTGAAGGTAGGGAGATATGGACAGATTGGATGGGCTAAGCGATCCTTATCTGCATCAAATTCTGTTTCTATGTTCTATATAAGTAGAAATAGATATATTTATCCATAGCAGTGTATTAACCTGCTTGTGCTGTCACACATTAAACCACAATTGAATCACGTCAGCTCATATCAGCTCATAAAATCTCTCCTAGGAATATATACATTTAATATATATTATTACTGTTAGAGACTTTACCCAGTGTTCATCAAAGTTCTTACTGACATCATCACATTGTAATTAGAGTGCTGTAGCTGGCTACCTTTGGATTCTCAGAAGGGGTTTCAGGGGGAATGGAATCAGTCTCATTGCAGGGAAGTGGCTGTGATTTTTGCTGATTTTACTACTGTTGTTATTCTTTCTTTTTCATCTTTGTGTAGATTTCAGTTGGTACCAGGTTGCTTTGCTGGCTTCATTTGGAAATGTACCTGTTTGGGGGATTTTGTGGTGCAGCCGAGTGTTTCTAAGGGGTTTTGCTGGTGTAGCTGATTATCTCTGGTGGTCAGGAGGTAGAAATCAGATTCATTTCAGGGCAGAACCTGGTCATTGCTTGTTTCAGTTATTTTATACTGATTATTTCACATGGTCTACAGTTCTGCTTATCTTGTGTCTATTTTAAGCCATTAACTTTAGAGTGCAGGCATGCCTCTCAATTGTCATACATTATGTGGTACGTCACTCATTTTCCCCTCAGAAATTCTTTGTCCCGCATGGGAAAGGTGATATTCCACAATTCCGACTGAGATTTTAAAGCAGAAATTCATAATAGTCTATTATGTTCCATTATCAGCAAACATTAAGAACATTAGTGCACTGCTAGCCATAGTGTTCTGAGCTTGCAGTGCCATGTTTGATGATATGTCACACATTTTGGTAATTTGTCACACATCCTGTCACACATTTCGGTGGAGAAAGGTTGAGTGTATGAGTGCAGGAATCTGTTTTTTGTCTAGCCCTGTAGCTTGGGGAAAGGGTGCTAATTGTTTGGTCTGGGGCCTTGGCAGAGCTACTGCTAATCTGGAGGTGGGGCCAAGTCAGAGTGCTGCAGCTGGCTACCTTTGGCTTCTCAGAAAGAGCTATAAGGGGAATGGAATTAGTCTCATTGCAGGGAAGTGACTGTGATTTTTGTTGATTTTATTACTGTTGTTATTTCTTTTCCAACTTAGTGTCGATTTCAATTGGTACCAGGCTGCTTTTCTGGCTTCATTTGGAAAGGTACCTATTTGAGGGATTTTGTGGTGCAGCTGAGTGTTTCAAGGGGGGTTTTGCTGTGTAGCTGATTGTCTCTGGAGGGGTCCAACCCCACCCACACCCACCACACTGCACATTACTTCCTTTATACCGTTAGCCTGTGACTTCATGCGGTACCAGCTGGCTGCATACACAAACTGTTAGCCATCTCATTGCAGTACACAACACAGCCACACACCACACCCTGACATACAGTGAGTAGAGACTTTACTGTGAGCTGCTCACTAGGTGAGGTCAGGAAGTAAATGACTGTACTGCTTGATAGCCAGGGGCGCAAGGAAGGGGTGCAGAAAAGAAAGAACCAGTCTTAAAGGGTCTGTGATCACCAAATTTGTCTAGACTCCCTCTGGGATAAAGATACTGTGTCTTTTGAACTGTGTATGAAAATACTGGATCTTTGGGGTGAAATTGAGGTACTGTGGCCCTGCGATTTTGTGGTTGGTCAAATGAAATCAAGGTAATGTGATTCTAGAACTACTACTGGGGTACGATGTCTGTAACTCTGGGAGTCTGAGGCAGATTAATGTGGGATCAAGGAACTATGACTCTGGGGACTTGGAGCTGAGTAACAGGGAATCTAGTACTGTGAGAAGGGAAATCTGGGAATTTGAAGCTGATTGGGTAATAACTGTGACTCTTATACCATTGTAATAATAAAGAGGGCTAGGGCAGCATTGCAGAAGGAAAATGGAGCAGGATAGGGAAGGACGTACTAGGGGGGTATGGCCACTTGTGGAGTGGTTGGGGGCAGTGAAAAGGTAGGTGTGCCGGGGCAGCAGGACACCTGGAGGGCCAACATGGGTAGAATAGCTGTGGGCAGGGAACAAGGAGGGCACAGATGAGAGAGGAGAGAATGGATAGAGAAAATGATTGGGGAAGTCAGTGGAAAGGACAGAGAAGGGTGATGCATATCAGTAAGGCATTCGACTCAGTGCCATATGGAAGACTAGCATGTAAGCTAAGGGGCATGGGGTGGGGGTAAAATTGATTGGATGGGTGGAGAACTGGCTGCAGGGATGGCAGCAGAGGGTGGTGGTGGGAGGAGAATTGTCATCCCAAGGGCAGTGACGAGCAGGGTCCCACAGGGGTCGGTGCTGGGGCCGGTGTTATTTGGGGTATTTATTGCAGACATCTTGGTAGGCATAAATAGCATGATCAGTCTCTTTGTGGATAACAACAAGATGGAAGCAGTGGTGGATGATCAGGGGGACTGGCAGGGAATTGCAGGAATATCTGACAAGACTGGAGACATGGTCTGACACCTGGCAACTTGGTTTCATTGCCAAAAAATGCAAGGTGTTGCATTTTAGGGCAAAGAATCCAAAGAGGAGCTACCATCGGGGGGGAGGGTGCAGCTAGCTGTGACTGAGGAGGAGAAAGATCTGGGGATGCTCATAACAGGAGCAATGAACAGCTCTGCATAGTGGAGAAAGGGGGCAGCAGTGCCAACAGGATGCTGGGTTGTGTTGTAAGGGGTATAACCTCCAGGAGGAGGGAGGAGGAGGGAGGGATTCTGCTGTTATATAGATCACTTGGTCAGACCCCATCTGGAGCACTGCGTTCAGTTTGGGCGCCCTTACCTAAAGAGGGATATTAGATTGCTGGAAGGGGTGCAATGGAGAGCAACAAAGATGATCCAGGGTCTGGGGGAGTTATCACATGAGATTAGACTGAGGGAGTTGAACATGTACTCTCTGAAGGAGAGAAGGGACAGGGGGGATATGACTGAGACCTTTAAGTACATGAGAGGAATAAACAGGACAGGTACCAAGGGACTGTTCAAGGGGAGGGTGGGGAGAGACACTTGGGGTCATGACATGAGATTGGAGGGTGAAAGGTTTAGGAGAGAAATGAGGAGGCATTTCTTTATGGAAAGGGTGTTAGCAGAGTGGAACACACTACCGGCAGTGGTGGTGGCCTGTAAAACAGTGGGATGCTTCAAGAGGGGCTGGGATAGGGCAAAAGGGAGGATCATGTGAGGTGGGGTAGGGTAGGAGGGCAGCTGCAGAGTAGGGGTGCTAGCTACAAAATCGAGCAGACTCAAGCTATCAAATGACCTTTTTCAGCTGGCAGTTTCGTATGTTCCTATGTTCATATTGTCATCCGGTGATGGCACTTCCTGATTGGCGCTTCTCTCCTGTGGACCTCCTCCTACCAGGATGAAAGGGAGCTGTATGACCAGATGGTCTACATAGTAAATCCATGCCACCTGGTGGAGACATCACATGTGATTGTTGAGTTTGTTTAGCAGTATCCTGTGAACTGTCACTACTAGACTGCAGTCTTAGAATTAAAACAACATCAGACCATTTAATGTACTTTTGACTTACAGATAGATAACTGGAATTTATCTTGATAATATGTGAGCATACGCATGAAATAATATTTAAAGATATAAGGGCACTTTTGAGAACTTTTAGTTAGATAAATTAATTTGACCAACTATTCTCTATAAATTTGTGCATGACACACCAAAGCAAAGGTTTTAGATTTCAGAAGGGTAGACTTCACTGAAATGGGGAGGTGTATCACAGTAGCCTTGGAGAAATGGGAAGTGAGAGAGGGAGGGAGGTTGAAGAGCAATGAGGGCAACTGAAAGGAGCCATAGTGGTAGTGACAAACCAATGCACTAGGATAGTATCCATAGGGAAGAGAAGAAGGAAGCCACTATGGTTCTCAAAGGAGGTGTCAGTCAAAGTAAGGGCTAAAAGGGTAGCTTTCTGGAAATATAAGAAGACCCAAAGGAATGAAGACAGGGAGGTGTACAGTACCTAGAGTGTCTAAGGAAACAGGAAAGGCTGTTAGGAGCGCAAAGGCACAGACTGAGGAGGGCTTAGCGCAGTCGGTGAAGAAAGGGAACAAGACAGTCTATAGGTACATCAGCGAAAGAAGAAAAGTCGGGGGGGATTGTAAGACTCAAAGGGGATGAAGGAGAGTGTAAGGAGGGAGACCTAGACAAGGCAGAAATGCTGAATAAATACTTCTGTTCAGTATTTATTGAAGAGGAGAGGGTCAGGGACCACAGCTGGGCAATAGATGTAGAGTGGGGAGAGAAGTGGACACCTGTCCATTCACAGTGGAGAGAGTCCTGGAGAAGCTCACAAAACTGAAGGTGGACAAAGCAATGGGGCCACATGGCATACACCTGAGGATATTAAGGGAGCTGTGAAGGGAGATAGCAGCACCCCTGGCAGCCATGTTCATAGACTCACTCAACACAGAAGTGGTTCCAGAGGACTGGAAGAGGGCACATGTGGTCACTCTGCACAAAAGCAGTAGTAGGGAGGAAGCGGGGAACTATAGGCCAGTCAGCCTCACCTAAGTAATGGGTAAGATCAGGGAGGCACTGCTTAAAGAAAGGATTGTGGCACACCTGGAATCCAATGGTGCACAGGATTCATGGCAGCATGGATTCACAGCAAGAAGGTTGTGTCAGATGAATCTCATAGATTTTGTTTGACTAGGTGACGAAGGAAGTAAATCGGGGAAGGGGGCCATGGACATTACCTACCTCGATTTCAGCAAGGCCTTCTATACTATCCCACATAAAAGACTGGTTAACAAGATGGGTAGTCTGAGCATGGGACACAAGATAATACACTGGGTTAGGGACTGGCTTATGGACAGGAGGCAGAGGGTGATGGTAAATGGGATCCAGTCCAGCAAGAGAGGAGTGACCAGCAGGATACCTCGGGGATCGGTCCTTGGGCCAGTCCTGTTCAGTGTCTTCATTAGTGACATTGCAGAAGGATTGGAGGGAAAGGACTGCCTGTTTGCAGATGACACCAAGATCTGCATCTTGATGGATACTTCAGAGGAGGTGGAGAAGATGGGGAGGGATCTGAAGAAGCCAAAAAAATGGTCTGAGATGTGACAGCTGACGTTTAACTCAAAGAATTGCAAAATAATGCACCTGGGTCGAGTAAACCCTGGGGAGAGCTACAGGATGAGGGGAGTTGCTGACAATCACCAAGGAAGAAAGGGACCTGAGGGTTGTCATTTCAGATGACCTAAAGTTGTCAAAGCAGAGTACAAAGGCTGCAGGGAGGGCCAGTGGCATGCTGGGGTGAACAGGCAGAGGGATCACTAGCAGAAAGAGAGAGGTCGTGATGCCATTGTATAAAACACTGGTGAGGCCTCAGCTAGAGTACTGTGTACAGTTCTGGAGGCCACACCTTCACAAGGACATTGACAGGGTGGAGACGTCCAGAGAAGGGCAACTAAGATGGTACAGGGCTTGCACCACAAAACATATGAGGAGAGATTAAAGGACCTCACTATATACTCGCTGAAGAGGAGGGATCAGGCTGACATGATAGAAACATTCAAGTACCTAAAGGGCATAAACAAGGTGCAGGGAGGAGATGTTTTCCAGTATAGAAGGAATACATGAACAAGGAGGCATGATGTGAAATTGGAAGGTGGCAGGTTAAGTGGAAATGTGAGAAGTTTTTCTTCACAGAGAGGTGGTGGACACATGGAACAGTCTGCCACATGAAGTGGTGGGAGTGAGCACAGAGGACTGATTTAAATATGCATGGGACAGACATAAGGGAACCTTAGATTTGGGAAAGAGTGGGAAAAAGCACAGACCAGTTAGGGTCAGAGGCCACAAACAAGTATAGGACTTACAGGCAGACTAGATGGGCCTGCGGTCCTTATCTGCAGATGATTTCTATGTTTCTATGACAACTAAAGAAAGTGTTGTTTATCTATTTAGGCTGTATTATAAGGAAAAACTTACAAAACCTCAGACTTTAAATGTTGATGAACATTAGAAATAGGGCTGGATATTCAAAAGGGTTGCGCCATGCGCAATAGGGTTGCGCCTGCGCAAGTCCGAAATTGCGCCATCCTGCCATATTCAGCAGGAGGCAGTTGCGCCTCCCAAGTCAAGCTGAGCAACAGCGCAATGCAAATGAATGCATGCTGAACTGGAGGGGGAGGAACCTTGCATAAACTGCACAGCCCAATATTCAGCGGGCTGTACGAAGTGTGCAAGCGCAACCCCAACCTGCGCCTGCACAACTTTGAGCCAAAAAAAAAGGAGAAGTCGAGGGCCACCACAGGTGAGCTGCTGCACTGCAGGGCGCAACACAGCAGCTGCCACCTGTGGGTGGCCCTCAACCTACTCCCTGTGCCCCCCCGACTGGCCTGATCGCGGGATGTTTAAAACACCTGCTCCCCCGACTGGCCGATCTCGGGCATATGTTGAAAACAGCCCCACCCCCAACTGGCCTGATCGTGAGCAAAGTGAAAAATAAAACCCAGCCCCACAAGCCCGATGCGCAGCACCAACATGTCCAACTCACCATATATCCCTGGTGGTCAGTGGACCGCTAAGCCCGATCAAGGCACCAGAGTGTTCAAACCTCCCCAAGACCATATCCCTGGTGATCTAGTGTCCCCCCCACCCACCACTAAGCCCCACCACCCGCTCCCCGGCAGCCAGCGGGCGGCAGCATCCCGACTGCCCGCCCGCCGCCCATGTGACTGCCTGGTAGGGCTGCATGCCCATTGGTGCAGGCAAGAGCCAATGGGTGTGCAGCCCATACCGTACTAAAGCAGTCCAGAATGTGAATGAATGAATTCATTCACATATCTGAACTACCTTGTATTCATTCAGTCGAATATGTGAATGAATGAATTCATTCACATATCTGGACTGCCTTATGCGGTATGGCTGCACCCATTGGCTCTTGCTCTCAATGTCATGCAACCTACTGGCATTCAATCGGCAGTGGCAGGTGGGTGGGATGCTGCTGCCGCTGGCTACTGGGGGAGCAGGGTGGTGGGGCTTCGTGGGTGGGTGGGGTGGGGACACTAGATCACCAGGATATGGTCTTCGGGGAGGTTTGAACACTTTGGTGCCCAATCAGCTTAGTGGTCCACTGGACCACCAGGGATATGTCTTGGGGGTTGGACACGGTGCCGCAGTCGGGCTGGTGGGGGTGGGTTTATTTTTCACTTTTTGCCTGCGATCGGGCCAGTCGGGGCTGTTTTCAACATATGCCTGTGATCGGGCAGTCGGAGGATGTTTAAACATATGCCCTTGATCGGGCCAGTCGGGGGTGGGGATGTTTAAACATATGCTGCGATCAGGCCAGTCGGGGGTGGGGGATTTTTAACTTATGCTCGATCGGGGCTGCGGGGGCGCCGTCCCCGATGGCTGCGTTGCTCGACAGGGCGCCAGGCCGCAAGTCCTCGGGATCGGTGCACCTGCATGCTAATGAGCATGCAAATGAGACCATAAAATAGATGCAAATGGCCCCCTGTGCCTTGCATGAATTATGGACCCATTTGCATGTCACCTTTGAATATGGAAATTGCGCATGGCGCAATGGTACTAATACACGCAACTTGACTGCTCCTCTGACCACTTGCGGTGGCACAGAAGTTCCACTGCGCCATGCACAGTGGCTGTGGCAGGGGGTGATATTCAAAGGTTGCTCATGCGCAGCTAACTCTTTGAATATCGCCTGTCACACCCCTGCGCAACTATTTTGTGCAGCGCAAGGGCTTGCGCCACAAAATAGTGCAGTTTGAATATCCAGCCCACAGTCTCTAACAGTAATAATATATATTAAATGTATATATTCCTATAAGAAATTTTCTTATTATTATAAATAAGTTTATTAGTTTTTGAACACTGGTGTTTCTGGTATGAACCAACTAGTTTCAACTGTGGTTTAATGTATACAGCATAAAAAAGGTTACTATGCTGTTAAGAGTAAATGTACACTACCGGTCAAAAGTTTTAGAACACCCCATTTTTCCAGTTTTTATTGAAATTTAAGCAATTCAAGTCCAGTGAATAACCTGAAATGGTACAAAGGTAAGCGGTAAACTGCTAGAGGTTAAAAAAAAAGTTTAGGCTAGCAAAACCTGCTTTAGAGAAATTGCAAAGAAAGCCAAGGTGTCAGTGAGTACAGTTTCTACACCATCAAAAGGCACTTGGAAACTGGAGGAAACTCTGACAGGAAGGGTCTGTGAGACCCAAAGCCACAACAGAATCAGAAGACAAGTTTCTGAGAACGCAGCTTAGTGATAGGCGGCTCACAGGACAACAGCACAGAGTGACTGGCACCCTGAACCAAATGGGCTACCACAGCATTTTGCAGCGCCATGCAATACCCTCTGGTCTCGCCTAGTTGGTCAGGGGTTCATCCTACAACAAGATAATGACCCAAAACATACCTCCAGGCTATGTCAGAACTATCTTCGAGGAAAAGAACAAAGCAGTAGGCTTCAAATCATGGAATAGCCAGACAGTCTCAGACTTAAACCCCATCGAGCTGGTTTTGGGATGAACTGACAGAAGGGTGAAAACAAAGCAACCTACAAGTGCAACATTTGTAGAACTTCTGCAACAGTGTTGGGAAGAACTTCCAGACAATATTTGATGTCCATTGTAGGAAGAATGCCACGAGTGTGTTCATGAGTTACAGTATATCTGCAAAAGGTGGCTACTTTGATGAGTCAAAATTTAGATTAAATTTTGTTAAACAAAATGATTCTATGATTTCTTTTTTATCTCCAATTGTTTATTTGTTCTACGCTTTAATTTCACAGTACATTGAGACATTAACCTGCATAAATTTCAATAAAAACTGGAAAAATGGGGGTGTTCTAAAACTTTTGACCGGTAGTGTACCTATTTCTACTAATATATAATATTATAGAAAATAAACAGTATACTGTACTTATGATGGATTAAAATCCTTGGGAATTTCTTTATATTTTTTGTTTAAATATAACCACTCTTCTAGTTGAAAACACGTAGAATTAAAATGAATACTACTTAACAGCCAGAAGAGGAAGGACACATTCATTTCAGTGCTTTACAGTAACTGGTAATTGCTATTTTTGTTATTAAACTTAGATTGTGGGCTTTTAGTGACACTGTAATTTCTTTGCGGTCTTTACTTAGAATTGTTTTTGGGCTGTTGAAAATTTAAAACATAGTGGTGGTGTATTTCTTTGCTGTCTTTAATTGCTGCAAATTTTGCCCCCCCTTCCCCCAACTCTTAATTATATGCCCTGTTAAATCTGATTGACAGCAGCTAAGCACAGGGGACAGTAGGGGGTGTGGAGTAGGAGGGACATAAGGTGAAGAAGCCCACCCTCAGCACGACAAGTGTTTTGACTCATTTATTTATTTATTTATTTAATTTTTAAAAAGAAAAGTATCTGAGGATCAGTGGCAGTAAATTAATAAAAAGGGAACTAGGAGAGCTTCAGTAACAGACAAGTAGTGGAATAGCAGTATAATTGCAGTATAATGTGGGGAGTGGTGCAATGCAGTAGCTGCAGGGCAGCCATATTCAGGCAGACCTTCTGGACACTGAGGTGCTGCCCTATCTGCATGCATCTCTCTGGACTGCAGGATGAGGTAGCCAGACTCAGAGCGGAAGTAAACTGGGTCAGGAGTACCATCACCCCTATCGAAGACCACCCAGTCCAATGCTGCTGCCACAAAGGATGCCGAGAACACGGAGCACTTGGATGACAGTGGGCTCAGGGTGGGTTAAGACAGTCAGGCAGAGGCACATCCCAGATCCTATTCCACTCAAGAACTCATATGCCACACTGGCAAATGGGGGCAACCAAACAGAGGTACTCAGAAAAGTGGAAGTAAAGGATGTGGAGGTTAGCCAAGGAGGTGACCTCAGCGGGGAGAGCAGTGGACCCCAGAGAAGGAGGAAGCGAATCCTGGTGGGGGACTCCATCATAAGAGGGATCCAGCTAGGAACACAGGAGGGGTGGGGGAGGACAGGGAGGTGAGGTGCCTACCAGGTGCCATGGCATGGAGGGATGGAAGGAAGATCCTGGGGATCGCTGGGAAGGCAAGACAGGAGGGTGAGCTGGATGTCATTATCCACCTAGGTCCTAATGACCTGGCAAATGGGGATCCAAAGGAAGTTCAGGAAGACTTTAGGAAATTGGGAAGGGGTCTCAAGCAAGTAGCTACTTCTGTCACCTTCTCTGACGTACTACCTGTGAGAGGCATGGGAAAGCATAGGGGTGCATGCACCAGGAACTTTAACTCATGGTTGAAGAACTGGTGCTGTGAGGAAGGGTTTGGATTCATTGGTGACTGAGGACCCACCTGGAGGGATGGAGGTTTGTTCAAGCCTGACGCCTGCATCCATCCTGAGGGAATCCAAGCACTCAATGATAAGTTTAAATGTTACATTGACAGCATTTAAACTAGCCAAGGGGTGGCAGGCCAGCAAGGAGAGTACCAACTTGCTCACCCCCCACAGCTAGCAGTGGAACCAGTGAATCTGAGGAGTGGATATCTCAACAAAGCAGTGTGCAAAAGATGGAGATTAGCACCCAAGAGGTGGATAGGCAGAAAAGGGGCAAAAATCAGCAGAAGGGCAGACAGCAAGGAGAACCAGGAATAAAGGACAACCAGGGAAGGGGCTGAAGTAGAACAGCTAAACAGTCTAGGGAGGTCAAATCATGGAAAGCCATGTGTGCCAATGCCAGGAGCCTTAGCAACAAGATGGAAGATCTGGAGGCAGTCATGGTGCAGTCAGACCTGGACATTGTGGCCATCACAGAAACCTGGTGTAATGATAACCATGACTGGGAGATGGATGTTCCTGGCTACAACATATTCAGAAGAGACAAGGCAGGTAGGAAGGGAGAAGGAGTGGCACTGTATGTGAAAAATGACATAAGGGCCACGGAGATCCAGGAGGAACAAGATGGGGGAGAGATACTGTGGGTTAAGCTGGAAAGGAAAATGGGGCCAGCCACCCGCACAGGTGTGGTCTATAGACCACCAGCCCAGGAGGAAAAAACAGATAGGGAGCTGATGCTAGCCATCCAAAGGATGGCAGACAAGGGTGAGGTAGTACTGGTTGGTGACTTCAATATTACAGACGTGGACTGGAGCATCCCAGCAGCAGCATCAACTAGGAGCAGATTTATCCTGGACTCCCCTTCAGAGTGCCTTCCTCAAGCAACTGGTCATGGAACCAACTCGGCAGAAGGCAATACTGGACCTTGTGCTCACAAACAGGGACAGTGTGATGGGGTAACAGTGGGGGAGCACCTGGGGAACAGTGACCACCAATCATTGTGGTTTGAAATCACAGAAGGAGCAGAACCAAACCATACTCAAACACATATCCTGGATTTTAGAGGGGCAGACTTTAGGAAAATGGGGAGATACTTGAAAGAGGCATTAAGGGGAATGGGGCAGGAATCAAGGGTTGAGGAACAGTGTGGGCAGTATTTAAAATGGGGAATACAAGAGCAACAGAATTAGGCATTAAGCAGGTTAGCAAGAGAAAAAGGAAGAGGAGGCCATTATGGTTTTCCAAAGAGGTAGCAAAGAAAGTGAAAGCCAAAAAGATTGCATTCAGACAATACAAAAAGACACAGGCAGAAGGGGATAGGGAGAAGTACCAGGAGAAGCAAAGGGAGGCAGGGAGGTCAGTAAGGGAAGCCAAAGCTCAGACAAAAGAGCACATTGCAAAATCAGTGGGTAGAGGGGACAAAACCTTTTACAGGTACATAAGTGAAAAAAGAAAGGCAAAGGGAGGGATAGTGAGACTGAAGGGTGAGGATGGGGGCTGTGTGGAGGATGACAACAGTAAAGCTGACATACTGAACAGGTATTTCTGCTCAGTCTTTACTGAGGAAGAGGAGGCAATGGGTCTGAAGGGAGTGCAAGGGGTGAGAATGGTGCAGAAATGGACACAAGCTCCTTTACATGAGAAAGGGTCCTTAAGGAACTGGAAGTAATAAGAGTTGATAAAGCAATGGGGCCAGATGGGGTGCACCCTAGGGTCCTTAAAGAACTCAGAAAGGTGGTGGCTGAACCTCTGGCTATCCTGTTTAGCCGATCACTGGAAACAGGGGAGGTACCCAAAGACTGGAGGACAGCAGATGTAGTCCGCTTATACAAAAGTGGGAACAAAGAGGAAGCGGGGAACTACAGACCAGTCAGCCTCACCTCGGTAGTGGGGAAGATCATGGAAGCACTACTGAAGGAGAGATTGGTGGAACATCTGGTTGTCAATGGACTGCAGGATCCAAGGCAGCATGGTTTCTCCAGGGGAGGTCAAGTCAGACCAACCCTCATTGAATTTTGACTGGGTGACTAGGAGGTGGATCAGGGAGGGCAGTGGACATGGCCTATCTGGACTTCAGCAAGGCCTTTGACACTGTGCCACATAGAAGACTATTACACAAACTGGGGAATATGGGTGTGGGCAGGACAGTAGTGGTGCGTGGTAACTGGCTGAGTGGCAGGACACAGAGGGTGGTAGTAAATGGCTGTCACCCACAGAGGAAGAGTGACCAGTGGGGTACCACAGGGATCAGTGCTGGGACCGGTCCTATTCAACATCTTCATCAGTGACATTGCAGGACCTAGAAGGCAGAATTTCACTGTTCGCTTATGACACAAAGCTCTGTAACAGAGTAGACACACCAGAGGGTGTAGACAGAATGAGAAGGGACCTGCAGAAACTTGAAGAATGGTCAGGGGTTTGGCAGTTGAAATTCAATGCAAAGAAGTGCAAGATAATGCATATGGGGCACAAAAACTCTGGCACAATATATCAGTTGGGAGGTGAGGATATAGCATGCACCAAGCAGGAAAGGGATCTTGCGGTTATCATCTCTGATGACCTCAAGGTAGGGAAACAGTGTGACAAGGCAGCAGGTAAAGCAAATAGGATGCTGGGATGCATAGGCAGGGACATCACCAGCAGGAAAAGGGAGGTCATGATTCCATTATACAAGACACTAGTAAGGCCCCACCTGGAGTACAGTGTACAGTTCTGGAGACCTTACCTATGTAAGGACGTAGACAGGGTAGAGAAGGTTCAGAGGAGGGCAACAAAGATGGTACATGGATTGCATCACAAGTCCTATGAGGACAGGTTGAAGGAGAATAATATGTACTCCCTGGAGGAGAGGAGGGAGAGAGGGGACATGATAGAGACATACAAGTATCTTACAGGGAGGAACAGGGTGCAAGAAGACACTATTTTTAAGCAAAAAAGATGTTCCAGGACTAGAGGGCATGGGATGAAGTTGGAGGGAGGACGATTCAGAGGAAATGTGGGGAAGAATTTCTTCACAGAACGGGTGGTGGACAAGTGGAACACCCTGCCTGAGGAAGTGGTGGGGGCTGAAACAATCATGGGATTTAAGAATGCATGGGATAGACATAAAGGAATTCTGGAGGTCAGGGGTAAGGGGCAACAGAGTTCTAGGAAAACATAAACTGAAGTTACAAACTCAAATGGGCAGACTGGGTGGGCCATAGGCCCTTATCTGCTGACACTGTCTATGTATCAATGTATCTATGTAAATGCCAGCCATTTGGAAGTATTAGGAGGTATGTTGAATACAAGTTTATTTGGATCCATAATGAGATTCATTTGGAAATATTTTGTGCAATTTTTTTTATAAGAAAATAACTGTGTGCAATGTAGTAAAAATGATTTATATCTTACATAGGTCCTCATCTCCAGAAGAAGCCCAAGGGGTGAAACATTGGGCCAGGACTGGAGGCCCCTGTTGATGCTGAAATAAACTTTGCAATATATAACATAGAGGACAATGTATGGGCCGTTATCCATAACAAGCGTGTGTAGCCATCGAGTGGTTGTCTGTGTCAACCATTGAAATCTCAAGAGTGCGGCTCAAGAGGAGTTGGTTGCCATGACGACCGCAAGATGGCTACTCCCGCTTGTTATGGATACTGGTCCATACATTGTCTTTTATAGTGTATGGGCCACTATCACAATGAAAAAAACTATTTACTGAGTGTTCCCTGTGGAGTCCTTACTAGTTTGCTGATTTCATTAGTGCAGCTTTTCTCTGCTACTGTTCTCACACTGCGACCGCTTCATCTTTGGCAACTATAATCCAATGACCAGCTACGTAGCTACTGCAGACATTACAACATAGAATGCGCTTATGCATGCACAATTGGATTATAGTTGCCATCGAGTGGTTGTCTGTGGCAACCATTGAAATCTCAAGAGTGTGGCTCGAGAGGATTTGGTTGCCATGACAACCGTGAGATGGCTACTTGCACTTGTTATGGATACTTGCCCATACATTGTCTTTTATAGTGTATGGGCCACTATCAAAATGAGTAAAACTATTTACTGAGTGTTCCCTGCGGAGTCCTTACTAGTTTGCTGATTTCACTGGCACCGCTTTCCTCTGCTACTATTCTCACACTGCAGCCACTTCATCTTTAGTACTATAATCTAATCGTGCATGCGTAAGTGCGTTCTATGTTGTTATGCTGCAGTAGCTACATAGCTAGTGCAGTATAACAACTGCGATGATGTAGCTACTGCAGCATAACAACTCCATTCTAGTTATGGATTTCTATCCATAACAATGTTCCGCCATACACTATATCAAGATGCTTGTTGTAGTCACTAGTGTTTTCATCAATTTCTTACAGGAGTGGTGCTTCACCAGTTATTTCCATCTGACTTTGAAACAAACAATAAGATCGATGGTCTTGGTGGAAGGATGCATGTCTTGGAAACCTTGATTGAGGTCTCCATGACAGACATGTTGGAGGCTGGAATAAAGTGAGATGCTGCAATACATATTACAACTCAGTTTGTCAAGGTGAGCGATCATCTGAGATCATATGAATTTTGGCACTGCAAGCTTGATTTTCCAGCATTGCTAGCCACATATGCCTGGGAATGCTAGAAAATCAAGTTTGCAGTGTCAAAATTCATATACTCTGCCATGAAAACATAAGGTGACTATAGCCATGTTTCTTCAGGTATGGTTGGGAGAGTTTCTGAATAAAAAGAGTAAGATTTTACATTAAATAAGATGAAGTTGTATACACAGTGAGTGTCTTTATCATATTATTTCCAGAAACTGCATTAATATTGCTTTATATATTATTATGTGAGCATTTCATGTTAAACTTTAATATAACAACAAAGAATGAAATAATGATGTCTTAAAACAGGACTACTATCATTCATGACTAAGTCTATTATTGGTGAAACGTTGAACTTGGGTGGCCATTTAGAAAAATAAACACTACAGTCATCACAGTGATTGAGCTGTCTTCTTATTCTTTTCATTCATGACTGGGCCCTTCGGAAGGCAGCCCCTCTGTTTGCTACTCACCTGACCATGTCAGGTCACAGGTCAATCTGGCAACACATTATTGTATGGCTGGGAGAAGCCCCACACCTTGAGAAGTTGGATAGGACTCTGGCATTGCAAAAAGCTTGCTTTGTGCCTGACAGGCAGCAGGAAGTAAAAAAATGATCTGCCACGGACTCTGCTGCTTATCACCAATGGGTTCGGGACACAGGACCCGATACTAATAACCTGGTATAACTTGGTGTTGTAAGACAATGTAGGCTAAGTGCCCATTTAATTGTCTCCCACTCATAGTGAGTTTATTTCCCATCATCATTTCACGGTAAGAATTCATCCTAACACTTTTTAAAAATGTCAAATGTATGAGCATTGACTATTTGATTAAGCAATGCATTCCATATTCTGGCAGCACGTATGCTATAATATTTAAGATGTTTGTGTGGACTCTAGGAATCACAATCTGCTTACTATGAGATCTAAGGTTTTTACTTCTATGTAGTATTTGTATACCACATTGATTTCCCAGAGCTTGGTTTTGCATGACTTTGTACATAAATAGTAAGTCCCCTCTTGTTCATCTGATCTCCAAGGAGAAGAGATTTAGGTTGCTCAATCTATCCTCATAATCTAGATTTTTTAGTCCATTAATAGATTTGGTTAATCTCTTCTAGAGATGCAGGGAAGTAAAATTCCACCTTTGTGGCCACTTCGTGTTATTATTCTGCTACGCAAAGTGCCCATTTTAAACCCTCACTTCGCCAATTCACATTGTAATTATGACTTCGCGTTGTGCACTTCACCTTACTTCGCTTTAAGGCAGAGTGAGAGGTCACAAGCAGCCCACACAGACAACATGGCGGAGTCGATTGGGCATGCACATGTTTGGTGGCTGGCTGCATCTGGACTGGAGCACCATCCTGAGTGTCCCCCCCAAAGCAAGAGATAGTGGAATTAATGCCATGGACACACCACCACCTGTGGCATTGACCAATGCCCCCCAGTGCCAGCAGCACCTGCTATGGCCCCTGTGCCAGTGGTTCAGCAGCAGCAGGAAGTCAGGGAGGAGAAGGAGCCACAGCAGCAGTTGCAGCAGCAGGTTTCTGCACCCCTGGTCCCAACTGTACAGCAGCAGCCCCTGGCTCCAACAACACCTGGGTCCCCCTCGCCTGTGCCTGGTCCTCCCTGCACCTGAATAGTGTGGGAGTTTTTTACTACACTGCCTGGGGACAGCAGTGTAGTAAAGAGCAATTTGTGTGGTGTTGACATGCACTGTGGCCCCAGAGGAAGTCACCTTGGCACAGGGGGTCAGTGCACACACATGTATAACCACCACCACCTACAGTGGCAGGCCAAGGTCGCCAAACAGTGCAGTAATGCTCCTGCTGGCCCTGATGGGTCTTATACTCATGGAAGGGGATAACATGCTCAGTAAGGTTTATGACGAGGATAAATGCCCCACTGTGGCATTTGCTGCCATCTGGTACTGGGTCCACAGTGTCATGTGCCTGTTCTTAAGATGTGTATGCTGGCACCCCCATGCCCAGATGACTCCCCTTTTTACCTCAACTCACACATACATGACAAAGCTGGCAGATTACAACTGACTCATCATTTGAATCTTAGACAAAAAAATCCCAAACAAAGGATTGTGATTGCCTACTTTTAATGTGTCCTTGATGCTGCTTATTGGATTCCGTTTTTTTAACCCCTGAAATGGGGGTGTATGCTACATGCTTTTTCAGGCTGGACCAGGGGTCGATCTTAACATTGTTTTACTAGCCAAAACATGAGTTCAAATTGACTAGGGCTAGTGCAGCTAACTTTCTACTTGCCTGCCTTGACTAGTGCAGGTTTCCAAGACTGTTGATGAAGTTGAAAAAGTCTCTACTTTAGCAGGCTCTAGTCCTCATGCTAATCTCTCTCTCAATGCTCCAGATGGCCTGGTGTGATTAACAGCTCATTAAGAGCTGCAATTATCTGGCAGTTTAAGAAGAGAATTTGACAAAAGACT
The DNA here is from genome assembly GCA_016271365.2 of Neoceratodus forsteri. Lineage (NCBI taxonomy): Eukaryota > Metazoa > Chordata > Ceratodontiformes > Ceratodontidae > Neoceratodus > Neoceratodus forsteri. Next base: position 47,705,006 of record CM028129.1, on the reverse strand, counting down.
CAGTGTGAGTCATTATCACTTCCACTGTTACGACTTTCAACTGTTGTCCAGGGTGCGATCAAGGGTAGAGTGCTGTTAAGTCACTAGCTTCCAGTTTTCTAAATGTGTCTCTAACAATTTGACCTATATTATTAAGACCAGTTCCCCTCATTTGTCTACATTTTGAGTGTCTGTAGCCAACATTTCAGTGACAAAAAGGCAAAGAGGTATACATGTGGTGGGTTTTATCCTAGCTTCACAATAACTTCCCTTTTCCCTCCAAATCTCCTAACTCTGTTCTTTCCCTGGACACCACTGCAGACCAGACTCTGAAATGATCATCCACAGATCCATAGCTGCCATTACTGGCAAGTGTAGGGGGTCTCCAGCTCTTCTAAATGGACCATGCCAGCCATCACCATCCATACAATCCCACCTTTATCCCACCCAGCATGTCCTTTCATCTTAAAAACAAAGCTTTGGATCATGTATGGTACAAAAATAAACCTTAATAAAATACCTAATTTAAAAGCTTAAAATAGGCTTTCCTATATAGAAATAGAGGTAGTATAGCATTATGCCTGTGTACTGTTTCCCCTGGGCTGACAATAGGACAATGTTAAAGAAAAATCTGCTATTGTTGGGGCAGACCACATTAAATTCAATGCTTTTAAAAATAAAAATGTCATAGTTTTCAATTTCCAAAGCCCCTTATGTTTGTGTAGCCCCCACCCCAAAGAAATCTTAAATATGCTTCTGGCTCACTTGAGACTGTGCACAAACTTCCAGAAGTGCAGGTCTCCACTTCACTATACTAGAGTGGGTGCCGAGAGTGTATTTCTCTGCCTAACTCTGTTCATTGCCCTGTGGGTGGTGGCGACAGTGTTGTGAGGTGCATGATGATGTCGGGTATTGTGTGTGCAGAGTTAGGACTGCTTGTTTGAACATTTGCTGTTGTGATGTCCTCTGTTTTGTGGGGGAGAGGTGGGTGGGGGCTGCAGAAAGAGGAAGAGAGGAGGCCATGGTACAAAAAATGGGGAGCGGTTCACTGTGTGTGATGGCACTGCAGTCTTTTTTTTTCTGCTGGGGAGCTGGAAGCAATGTGGTAGCAGGATAAATGTGCAATAAATCAGAGTATTTCTTGGCTTACATTGTTCCCTGTATAAGTGATCAAAATTTACCATTATAATTGAGGGCTAGTGCAATCATCTGTGGGCTAGTGCAATTTTGAATCAGCTTGCCCTGCTGGCTAGTGCAATAAAAGGTAAAGTTTGACCCCTGGGCCGCGCATACTTGGACTCCAACTGACCACCACGAATACCTATGATTATTACTGGGTCATCTTCATCATCAACAACAGGAACCGCTAAATCACAACTTTTTTGAGGAAGGGGGGATTTAACACCAACAGACCCAGACACAGCCACTTTGACATTTTTTTTTTCCAGTTCCCAACAGGGGTCACTGACATCATCATTATATTTCCAGGATTCCAAGAATAGGATTCTTAGAATGGGAGTGGTGTACAGGCCACCATCTCAGACAGAGGAGTTAGACAGGGAACTAGCAGGACAGATCAGGAGGACCTGCGAGAAGGGTAGTGTGGTGACTGTGGGGGACTTCAACATGCCAGGTGTGGACTGGAGCACCCCGACAACCAGGAACAGAAGGGAGCAGGTACTGCTGGATGCCTTCAAGGACAGCTTCCTGCTGCAAATGGTCAGTGAACCAACCAGGTTAGGGAATACCCTTGACCTTGTGCTGGCAAATGGGGACTTTGTGAGAGAACTTACAGTGGAGGAACCGCTGTCAGGGAGCGACTACCACTCAGTATAGCTCATATTGGATATTGGATAAGGAAGGAGTGGAATCTGGCACAAGAGTGCTGGACTTCAGGATGGCTGACTTTGGGAGGATCGGGGAAGTGGTAAAAAGGTATCTGGCCAGAATTCAGCCTAGTATGGGCACTGACCAGATTTGGGAGCTCATAAAGCTTGGGATAGTGGAGGCAACCAGAACCTACAGCAAGGCCCAGAGCAAGAAGGCTAGGGCAAAGAGACCTAGCTGGGTGAGTGGCCCCAAGGATGAACCAAGGAACTACAGACTGGTAAGTTTCACATCCATTGTGGGAAAGCTGATGGAGACTATTCTGAACAAAAGGCTGGTGGCCCTTCTGGGGGTCAAAGGGCTACAGGACAGCAGACAGCATGGATTCATAAGTGTCAGATCCTGCCAAACCAACATGGTGGAGTTCTATGACTGGGTATTATACTTGGGTAGTTTACACAAAGAAGGCTGAAAGCCCATTTAATTGTCTCCCACTCCATGTCAGGTTTTATACACTCATTTGTTTTAGGTTCAAAAACTCATCTAACTTGCTCTTCAATTGGTCAAAACTAGTGGAATGAACAACATCACCAGGCAGGGAATTCCATAATTTGGCAGTTCTTACGGTAAAGAAATTGAACCTTTTAACGAAGTTAACCTTTAGAAAATTAAGCTGTTTTGAGTGAGATCTCAATTATTTTGTTTGTGGTCATTTAGATTGTAGACCACATTGCTCCATATGCTTTGGATTCTGCATTATTTTATATAAGGAGTGTTGATGTGGCGCTGCTGGATTTCAGAAGAGCATTTGACAATGTCCCACATAATAAGATTGTGGAAAAAAATGAGTAAGTATGGGATAAATACTCGAATTATTGCATGGGTGGAAGAGTGGCTAACAAACAGAAAATAACAGGTTAGAATAAGAGGGTTATTGTCTCAGCCTCAGACGGTGAGAAGTGGAGTCCCGCAGGGGTCTATGTTGGGACCCCTATTGTTTTGATTATTTATATCGGATTTGGGAATAGATGGTGATAATAGATTGGTGAAATTTGCAGATGATGTGAAAATTGGTGGGATTGTTGATTCTTTCAATGATAGATTGACATTTGGAAGTAACATCTTACAAGTACTGGAGTGGACAGAGGGAAATGGAATGAAATTAAATGAGGATAAATGTGTCATAATGCACTTGGGAAGGAATAATATTCACCAAATGTTTAACATGAAGGGTATAACATTAAAGGTCTCTACTTGTGAGAAGGATTTGGGGGTATACATCCAGAATGATTTAAAGAATAATGTACAGAGTAGGAATCTATCAAAAAGAGCAATGTATGTGGTAAGTAGTATTAGAAGAGGTTTTCAGTCTAGGAGTTGTGAGGTACTGATTCCATTGTTTAGGACCTTGGTCAGGCCCCTATTGGACTACTGTTCCATGGTATGGAGTCCTCATCAAAGGGGAGATGTTAAAATGGTGGAAAGGCCACAGCGAACTTGCACAAAAATGATTGAAGGGTGTAAGGGGTTGGATTATGAAGGAAGGCTAAAGAAGTTGGGACTATGGACCCTGAAGGATAGAAGAAGTAGATGGGATATGTTATGTCTCTATAAAATCCTAAAAGATGAAAGTACAAGGAAAGAGATGGGAATAGAATTTAAAGATCATATATATCAGCTGAGAAGGTATAATAGGTAGCTAAGGGAGATAAAAAATAGGAGAAGATATAAGAAAACATAGTTTTAAAAATAGAGCAATTAGAATGTGGAATAAATTACCACAGGTGGTAGTGGAAGTAGAAACTGTTGAGGTCTTTAAGGTTCAGATAGATCAGTACCTGAATGATGCTGGTAACTTAGGTTGCCGCCACTAAACTGTGGGGAAGGTTTACATGGGCTATGCCTTTATGACTTTCCTATATTCCAGTATTAAATCCTGTATGAGTAGTAAGTCACCTCTAGTTCTTCTAGTCTCTAATGTAAACAGTTTTAAGGATTTCAATCTACAGTTATAATCCCTATTTTTAAACCCAGCTAATGATTTTGTCATTTGCCTTTGTACTTTTTCAATTTAACCTAATATCCCTCTTTAGATATGGACTCCAATGGGGATCCATAATCGAGATGGGGGATAACCTATGATTTATACAATTTCAATAAGCAAACAATATCCCTGGTTAAAATGTTTTTTTTTAAGTTCTTATTAATCTATTTGCTTTGAGTAATACATGACGGCAATGATCAACTGAGTGAAGTTTAACATTCACCCATATTCCCAGGTCCAGTTGCTTCTTAGAGGATTTTAAGGTTTTGTCATTCAGCTTATAATTATATTCTAAATTATTTCTACCAAAATGCAAAACTGAGCACTTAGTCTCATTAAACTTCATTTTGTTGCATTTACCCCAATTTTCTATTTTTTCAAGGTCCAGACAAAGTTCTGTATAACTCTTCAAGGAATCTACCTCACATCCTATTTTGGTGTTGTCTGCAAATTTGGAGATAGCACTCTTAATTCCATTCCCCATATTACTAATAAACAGTGAAAACAAAACAGGCCCAAGAACTGATCCTTGTGGTACTCCACTGGTGACACCCACCTCATTAGATCTTACACAATTTATCCTAACACATTGCACAGTGTCAGTAAGCCAGGTTTTAATCCAATTAACAATTACTTCATTTATTCCAAAGTTATTTAATTTGGCTATTAATACATCATGAGACACTCTGTCAGATGCCTTTCTAATGTCCAGCAGGATGACATCAGTGGAGATGTTCCTGTCCAAGTTGTTACTTACAAATTCATAGAATGGCAAAAGGTTAGTAATACAAGATAAACCTTTATGGGAACCATGTTGGAAATGATCCATAAGATTTAACACATCCATCGCTCCTTCAGTGAGATTTTTAATAATCCTTTCCATCAATTTAGAACAGATAGAAGCTAGGCTAATTGGCCTATAATTAGATATATTTGTACAATCTCCTTTTTTAGAGATAAGGACAACATCCACTCTTCTCCAGTCGTCAGGGACCTCTCCTACTTTTAGTGAATGGTTGAATAGTAATGTTAATGGACAAGCAAGTTGTTTAGCCAGATTTTTGAGGATGACAGGACTTAAGTTGTCTGGGCCTGGAGCACCAATACTTCCTCTCTGAGAATTTGAATGGGGAGAGAATAATTTACTATGCTTACTGAGGGAATATTAGTAGGGGGTCAGAAGATCGAAACAAAATATTGATTTAAATTATTCACCATTGCCAAGGGTTCAGTGCTCAATTTATCATTCTGGGAAATAGATGTAATTGTTTTCTTAGTATTTTTTTTGGTATTAATATAGGCATAGAAACTTTTCATGTCTTTCTTCCGAGCCAGTCTTGATCAAATTTATTTTTTTCCTTTCTTATCATTTTGTTTAATTTAGGTTGTTCAGATTTATATAGTATCTTATTACTGATATTTGGATTCTTTTTATACCTTTGAAAGAACTTGTGCTTTTTATGTATCTGTTTCTTAACTGATTTATTCAACCATATGGGAATAATTCCTTTTTTATTGTATTTCTTCTTCATTGGTACATGTCTCTGAGTCATAGAATGGACAATGTTTTTAATTTTATCCCACATGTCATCAATTTTTAAGCCACTTAATGTACACTCCCAATTAATTTGATTTAGGTCATTAATTATATCACTCCACTTGGCGTTTTATAATCGGGAGTTACTGTAGATATCCCATCTTTCATCTTCAGATAATTGATTTGACATTCAACTATATTAGGATTGCTTGTTGCCAAATTACTAATAACCCTTGCACCTGATATATGTTCAGGACTATTAGTGATAATCAAGTCCAAAATATTTGAATCCCTGGTGGGGTCAGTTACAAGTTGATCGCATCCACAAGACACAAGCATGTCCAGCAAGTCCCTTTCAGATTTGTTTATCCCTGATAGAACATCCCAATTAATACCTGGTACATTAAAGTCATCTACTATTAACACATCTCCTAAACCTGAAGCAACCTCTATTTCTTGTAACATTGCATTATTAATGATCTTATCAGATGATGGAGGTCTGTAACACACTCCCAAAATTAGTTTTGGGGAAGGAGATAAATCAAGATTTAACCATAAGGTTTCTGGAGATGTGTCAATATTCATATTTAAATTTAAAGGAGAATAGTGGATCTGATTTGATATATCACAGCATACTTCACCACCCTTTCTGCCAATCCTATTTTTGTAAAAAAGTTGGTACCCTGTTATACTATTAGACCATGAATTAGTGTGGTCCCACCAGGTCTCCATTATACAGACAATATCTATATTGTCTGTATCTAACAAAACTAGGTAACTAGGTAATTGGATGGGGGCCGTGCAGTGGATGTCCTGTACCTGGACATCAATAAGACATTCGACTCAGTGCCACATGGGAGACTGGGAAGTACATTTGATGGCACAGGAGTGGGTGCAAAGCTGATGAGATGGGTAGGGAACTGACTACAGGGAAGGCAACAGAGGGTGGTGGTGGGTGGGGCGCTCTCAACCCCAAGGTTAGAGATAAGTGGTGCTCTGCAGGGCTTGATGTTGGGACCAGTGTTGTTTGAGGTATTCATTGCAGACATATCATTGTGCATGAAGAGCAAGACCAGTCTGTTTGCTGATGACACCAAGATGGGAGCGGTGGTGGATGAACTAGGGGGATGGCAGGGGTTGCAGAATGATCTGGCAAAGCAGGAAACCTGATTGGACACTTGGTAACTGTGGTTCAATGCCAAAAAGGCCCAGGTGCTGCACTTTGAGGTGAAAATCTCAAGGAGAAGTTACCAGCTGGGGGAGTGCAACTATCTGAGACAGAAGAGAAGAAGGATCTGGGAGTGCTCATTACGGGTCAATGAACAACTCGGCTCAATGTAGGAAGGTATCTGCAAAGGCCAACAAAATGCTGGGTTGCATTGCAAGTGGTATAACCTCGAGGAGGGGGGAGGTGATTCTGCCACTGTATAGATCATTAGTTAGACTGCTCCTGGAGTACTGCATGCAGTACTGGCATCCATTTCTGAAGAGGATTATTAAGTTTCTGGAGATGGTGCAGCACAGAGGGACAAAGATGATCCAGGGTCTGGGGGACTTACCATACGAGAGGAGGCTGAAGGAGTTCAACATGTACTCACTGGAGGGGAGAAGGGACGGGGAATATGATTAAAGCCTTCAAATACATGAAAGGAATAAACAAGACAGGTATGCAGGGGCTTTTCAAAGTAAGGAAAGGAAGAGAAACCCAAGGCCATGATATGAGACAGGAGGGAGGAAGATTCAGGAGGGAGTTGAGGAGACACTTTTTATGGATAGGGTGGTATCTGGGTGCAATGCATTACCAGCAGAAGTGGTATCCAGTAGAACAGTGGGCTGCTTCAAAAGGGGCTGGGACAGGGCAAGGGAAGGGTCAAGGAAGGAGGAGGGTGGGACTGAGGGAGGGGCAGCTGCAGAATAAGGGCTGCTAGCTACACATTCAAGCAGACTTGATAGACCACTAGGCTATTATCTGCTGGCAAATTTTGTATGTTCATATGTTCGTAAGCTCAATGCAAAAATGCTCAAGGTAATGCATGTACAGTAGGGGCAGAAAAACAAACATAATACAGAATAAGAGGGTAGGGTTAAAGAGAACAACTGAGGAGTGGAACTGTGGGGATAATATTGAACAATTTAACCAGCTCAGTGGCGAAGTGATTTGAGGCACTAGATGCACATTGCTAGTCAGACCGTTGACTCAGGTCTGGCAGCAGAATCAAGTGTTTGGGGGTCCAATGGGAGGACAGGATCAAGAATCCAACTGACTGTTCTCCTCTCTGAGCAAGGGAAGGAACTTACCACGCTACTAAAATACATCCACCACATAGACGCTTGATGCAGGGTAGCAGTGCACCAGAACTTGGAGAAGTCTGATGGAAAGGTGTATGGTGCATTCATGCCTCCACATGTAATTGTGCCATTGCATGACACCATGAGAGAATGCCCATTGGGGCAACATTAGCCCAATTGCCCTGTCTCCTGACTAAGAAGCCAGAGTCAGTGTGGGGAAGTGTACTGTGACAACTATAAATGGGCCTGGGTAAGGTCCCTGGGTATTTAAGGGATAGATTAAAATTAAGAGATTTGGATCCAACTTTGAGGAAAGTAACTTTATGGAGATGTCAGTTCCAAATACAAAAACAAAATGATAAGACAAATTTTTCAGTCAAATAATTCCAAAATACTGGAATAACGTTCCAGACAAATTTAGATGTAAATATAAAAAGGCACCCTCTGTGTGTGCTCTAAAAAGACATTTGTTCTCTCTTTCCAGGCCCTGCAATTGTTTTTTAATTGGATTGTTTGTTTATATATGTGTTCTTAGTGTTATATTATTCTATGATGTTTGTATTTTTGTATTTATTGTATAATTTTATCTTTTGTGTTGTATATTTTGTATATGCAAAGGTCACCATTGTAAATGAGCATTGCTCTATGGTCTTAACCTTACAATAAACAAATAACATAGCTACATAGGTCACTGCAGATAAGGATCATGTGGCCCACCTAGTCTGCCACTTTTCCCTACTTGATGCATTACAACAGACCCTAGCTGATCTGCCGCTTACCCTCTCTTCCATATTGTAAGAGTACTCTTATGTCTGTCCCATGCATTCTTGAATTCCTCTACCATTTTTGACTCGATCACCTCCTCATGGAGGCTGTTCCAAACATCCACTACTCTTTCTGTGAAAAAGTACTTCTTCACATTGCCCATGAGCATACCCTCTAGCCTCATATCATGCCCCCTTGTTCTTGTTCACCCTCTTTTTTCTGAAAGATGCTACCCTCCTGTATCTTGTTTATATCTGTGATGTACTTGTATGTCTCCTCTCCTCTCCTCTCCTCTCCTCTCCTCTCCTCTCCTCTCCTCCAGGGAATACATATTGAGGTCCTCTGGTCTTTCCTCATATGACTTTTGGTGCAGTCCTTGCACCATTTTTGTCGCCCTTCTCTAGAGACTGCCTCTATTTTGTCTATGTCCTTCTGGATAAGCGGCCTTCAGAACTGGACATAGTACTCCAGATGAGGCCTAACTAGTCATCTGTACAATAGCATAACCACCTCCTTTTTTCTGCTGGTAATTAAAACAGTGCCTCATATGAGGACAACAATTTTTGTAAAAATAAACTAGCTATTCTGACTGCTTGATTTACTGCTGCATTCTTCTGGCTGCTCATCCTTCATTTCCATTCTCCATACCAGCTGCTGCTCCTTTTTTTAACTTTATTTTTTATTCCTAGAGATAAATACAAATGCACACATATATTACAACACAAAGAAAACATTTTGATATTCAATATTCAATGCGTTGCTATAACTATTATAATAAATAAGGCACAAAAAATGCTATATATTTTAGGGAGAACTAAAGACGCCTTTAAATATATAACTACCAGTACATTTGAACATCTGAGAGTAAGTATAAGGAAAAAAAACATTATTTCCTGTGTCTCTAATCCAAACATTTTTTCTTCCCTGTGTATATTACTAAAGGCAAGGCAAATTTTATTTTTTTATTTATTTATAAAGTTACAAAGAAAACCATAGTTTCTCATATAAATCTCATATAACTGTTTCTCAGCAGAGTGGAACAAAAAATTATTTCAAAAATAATATTGGAAAAGGTTTTCAAAAATTAAAGTAAACATTTAGTCCCATTCAGTGTGATCAGACAGCAGCTTGCTGGACCAGATGATATTCTGTAACCTCTGCTTTATCTTTCTCCGAGTCAGAGCCCAGGTCATCTGGCAACTGGACATTTGTTTCAGTGAACCTCCCTGTGGCATCTGAATCCTCAAATATTTCTGCCTTTCCTTTGAAAGTGACTTTTAAGCAAGCTGGTGCAAGCAAAGAGACTGAAACCCCAGCCCGTTTAAATTCAGACAGGATGGAAAGAAAACTGTTCTCCTTTGAGTATTTATGCAAACGTCCGGATACAAGTGCAATCTTGAGCCAGCATACATACATTGTTTTCTCTGTCTAGCCAATTGTAGCAATGTGTTCCTCTCAGCCAGAGTATGACATGTTATAATTATGTATCTTGCCCCAGGTGCTTGAGTGGCTATGAGATCAGTTTGAATGCCATTAGCACCTCCTTGTGGTGACTTGAAGTGACTAGAAGGACGAAATACTGATTTGAACACTGAAGGGGGGGATCAATTGTAAAGACTGAGTTTAATGCCTGCTGCACCTCTTGCTTTATTTCATTTAAGGGTACTGTAGTGGGGACGCCTATAAGATGAAGGTTCTTTAACAATACTGTATGGTATTTGCCAATCGCTTCTGCCTGGAGGACTATGAGATCTTCTCATGCAAAGCAGCACTGACTGCTCCTTCAACCATGAGTGTTCTATCTGTCATAGCTTTAATGTGTTTTTGCTTGCTTCCACTGCATTCTCTGTTCCCGCTAATGCAGAGAAACAAATGGCTCATCATTACCATAAGAGTGATGCGCAACAAACTCTGCTAATATTGTAGGAGCATTAAAGTAACACGAGAACACTGGAAATTTCATTTAGCATTTTCCAGCTTTATGGCTGGCTGGATATGATCTACAGGGTATCCAGTGATGATAGAGACTGAAAATAAGCGACTGTAAAAGCAGTGACTTAATTTCAGAGCTATCATGTTGGGCTACTCTGCAAGGGTAGCAACTGAACAATGAGGGACTGCAACCGGAAGGGGAGGGATAGGGAGGAGAATGGGAGGGATAGGGAGGAGAATGGGAGGGATAGGAGAAGGAGGATAGGAGGAGAATGGAGGATAGGGAGGAGAAGGGGAGGGATAGGGAGGAGAATGGGAGGGATAGGGAGGAGAATGGGAGGGATAGGGAGGAGAATGGGAGGGATAGGGATAGGGAAGACAGTTTTGACAGCGGAATGTGCCAGCTGCAGCCAAGCCAGCCATGTGGTGTGCTGGTGAGGGTGACTGGCCCCGGTGCAGTAGGCTATGGGTTTGGGACTGGACTGGGGAGACATTTTTGCTGCTGCTTGCGGCTGTTGATTTTTTTTTTGCCGCATTCCTGAGTGTTGCATCCTCCCTGACATGCACCCCCATGGAACTGGTAATCCAAAATCAGAGGGATGTGGGGGCACAGCCCATTTCCCCCTCCACATAAATACTTTTTTTATTTGCTGGATTTGTGTTTTTGGCACTATACACTCGCCATGATAGTGATCACTGTTTTGCAATATCTATTATGACATGGAACTGATCTACAGGGATTCAGAAGTGCAAAAAAAGAATGTTAAGAGTGAGTAGAAATTAATAATTATGTGGCATTTTGGCATTGGTCTGCACTAAGAACTTTTGCCTTCTCTTTGGTCTGCCAGGCCCATCTCTTGTTGCTGTAGTGGACCCTTTGCTGGACAGTACTAACTGAGACGGATGCATAAAATACTTAAATATTGTTTATTCTTGTACTGCAGAGACATCAGCAGGTAACTTCATCTCACCATGAGGTTCAGATACTGACTGAGTGACTGACTGACTAAAGATGTTTCTAGCCCCTGCTAAGGCAGTAATGAGCAGGGCCACTGGAAAATTGCGGAAAATTTTACCTCAAAAATGCAGGGATTTTCTTGCAAAAATTGTGGGAAAATTGCGGGGGTTCACTATACATCCCTACTGCCCCCTAATAAATATTTTATTATTTGCTGCAGCACGTATTGATCACATAAATTATTAAATAAATGTATTGCCACTTGTAAATGCTTTTAATATGAAGAAAGATGTGTGTTTTTGAAATGCGCTGTAAACTAATCATTATGTAGCATATCTTCTAAAAATCAAGACATCTAAGTCATGCAGTGCTAACTAGATTTTATTCAATAATTTACAGTTAGTCTGTACTGAATACATCCTGAAATAACATATTTTGCCAGTTTCTAGATGTTAAATAATGAAGCCTGTTTAAACTACTTGCTTTGGTGCAAGAAAAAAATAAACAGATAACCAGGGTGCCTAATAAAGGTCTAGTAAGGAAAATATTTATTTTGTTAAAATTATTACTGCTCTTAATCAGCCTGTAAGTACTTTTTAAAATCACAAGATAGAAGTATCAAATCATACCAATAGCTTTTCATCACATCATACAATAGTTTTTAATACACTGTACTTTTGTTCTACTCAGTTTGCAGTGATTTTACTTGGGTTGCAATTACTTTGCCTATTTGAAGGTAACTGTTTAACTATACTTAACCTTTTTAGCATGTTTTCAGAAATGTTCGCTTTTTGTAGGCTTTGTATGTGATTATACAGTTGTGGCAGACTGACATGTAAGAATCCCTGTCACCAACCCCCTCAGAAGCACATTCAAGTTTATAATCAGCAGGGCCATGCAAACTCTTGACACATTTGAATCAAAATCCTTTCAGATTGAAAGTATTTATAACAAGGAAAATCTACCCTACCATTCAAAAACAAGCATTGTGATCAAGGCTTCATTTAGGTGAATGGGGCACTTTGCACCTCTTCTCATAACTATTGTTTCAGTCTCTGTGTCAGCAAAAAGTTATCTGATAGTCAGCTTTAACACATATTTTAAGTGTTCAGGTCTACATATGCATGACCAGAGGATTCTGAAACCAAAGCAGGGAAATAGTCACATGAAAGCAGAGTCACATTTGACCCCTTCTCACCTCACATTGTACTGTTTTGGTCAAATCCAAGTCTGTGTATCATATCTGAGTAGATTTCCTTGAGAATTTAAATATTTTTATACAATTTCAGTCAAAAATTCCATAAACGTAAGAAATTGCAAGAAATTGCAGATTTTGTGGGGAGAAGGGTGAAAATTGTGGAAAATTGCAGAAAAATTGCACCCACAGTTTTCCAGTGGCCCTGGAATGAGCATACAAAGTTATCATAATGACCCTATAATTGCTACAATGTCCTACACTTCTAAAGGAGTGGCAGCTAGCATTAACCCCATGCCTAAAGTGTACTCCACAATTATATGACAGTAATAGGCTGGTTAACACAAGCCTCCAAAACCAACTCTGTCTATGATACAAATGTGTTTGCTATGCTATTGGCAAGCAAACATGAAAAAAGGAGCTGCCTTAAGAGCCCGATTAAAGTTAATAAAACTGAGACCTTAGTTTTTTATCATTTGAAATTTTGGAGGAAATGTGCTTCTGGCTTTGGACAATAACTTAGCAAGGGTAGTCAGTTTGTTTCATAATGGTATTTATACACTATTGGATATGCAGTACTATTCTTCAGAAGTCAAGGAGACACAGTAACCTTGGATGCTATTGTTATTTCTGTAGACTGTTTTTCAGACACATACAGTACAGCCTGGAAAGGCAATCCATTCAGTGCCTGAGTTAGAATGAATGAAAATGTTTTTTCTGCAGGTCAGTAAGATACAATGGCTAGCACTTCTGCACTTCTGTGATAAGTATGGTAAGCTTTTTAACTCGTTCACCTCAATTAAAGCCATACTCCAAGTGGGTAACAACAGATATTGTGAGCATCAGCTGAAGTGATACTACAGTACCTACATAGTAAGTTATATCTTCTTTTCATGCTTCGTATATGCTACTGTATCACTTGTAAACTGAATTGTCAGTCTTCCGTAGTTTATTACTATATTCATCAATATTATGCATGTGTACATTCATATAGAAGTATTTACTGTGGGCATTAAAAATATTACGAGCAGAATGGATGCAGTCAGCATAGATTTAAATGGTTCACTCTGTCAGTTCAAGAGTTCACAAACATTTCAAACTGGCTATGTTGAAAATTTGGGGTGCAAATATGACAAATTTACACTTGGTAATCTCCTGATGCATACAGCCTCTCTTTTCGTTCTCTGAGTACTCAGTGTCCAATCCTGGTACTAGCCCACTCCTTTCATGTCTCCCGTTCCAAAGCTGCATTTTCAAACCTCTGATTAATGCTGATTAATTATACTTATTTACTTATGCTGATTATGCAGTTTTACTAGACATGAAATTCCCTGATGTTGCAATTAATTGCGCTGTCATGCTCACAGCTGTAGCACTTTACGTCTGTAACTAGAACATCTTGTATCTTCTTTGTTTAGCTCCCATTGTGTACTGTACCTTGTACCCGGGTCGCACCTGGAAATAAGCCTCAGCTCAGTGTGCCTTTCTCGGTCACCAATTTTAAATAAATAAATAAATAAAAGTTATGAACCTACATTAAAATTCTTCAACACACACTAGTAACTGTGGTCATTTTCAATATTTTGACCCCAGCTTTTCAACATAGCCATCTTTTCACAAGACCTCATGAATATGATAGCTGCCATTTTACAAATGCTGGCCAAAATTTGTTTTCACACTTATGGAGCTAAATCAACTTTTGGGCATGATTTGAACATTTTTTCTTCCTATGTGCATGAGATGGGGTCATCAGAAGGTTACGTTGAAAAGTTGAAGTACAAATATAAAAACAAAATAACAACGTTACGCATCACATTGACATTTTTCAATCTACACTGATAATAATGGTAATTTTCAGTATTTTGACTCCACATGTTACCAGTTATTTGCTCACACCACCTCATTAATGTGACAGCTGTCATTTTTCAAATACTGGCTAAAATGCGTTTTCTCACTTGTTGTGGAAAATCACCTTTCAGACACAGTTTGAAAATTGTCTCCACCCTTTTTCATGAAGTGGGGTCATAAGAAGGCTATGTGGGGTCATAAGAAAGATACGTTCAACATTTGGGGTAAAAATATTAAAAATAAGCAAAGTTATGAGTCTATGCTGACATTTTTCAACACACACTTACAACTGTAATTTTCAGTATTTTGACCCCATATTTTTAACATACTCATTTTTTCACAACACCTCATCATGAGTGCGACAGCTGTTATTTCTCAAACCTTACCCGAAATGTATTTGCCCACTGGCAGTGCAAAATGACATTTCAGCCATTGTTTTATAGATGACAACTGTCATGCTTACAATGAGTGGTCATAAAAAGATTCTGCTTAAAAATTTCAGGTACAAATGTGAAAAAAATAACTGAAAAGGCAGTAATGAAGGCTTGGGAAATACTGGGATGTTTTGGGAGAAAGTAGAGACATCACCAGTAGAAAACAAAAAGTTGTTATCCCTCTCTACAGACATTTGGTGAGACCCCATCTGAAGTACTGTGTGAAGTTCTGGAGACCCACTCTCTGCACGGACGTAGACAGGATGGAGGCAGTCCAGAGGAGGGCAACTAAAATGATGCAGGGTCTGCACCGGAAGACATATGAAGAGAGACTTAAGGAGCTTAATATGTATAGCCTCGAGGAAAGGAGGGAGAGGGGGGACATGGTAGAAGCTTTCAAGTACCTCAAGGGAATCAACAAAGTCCAAGAGGGTGGCATCTTTCAGAAAAGAGATGTGCAAGAACAAGGGGGCACAATTTGAAGATAGAGGGGAGACGGCTCAGGAACAACTTTTTTTTCAATTGTTTTAACCAGGTGAGACACATTAAGCTGAAAGCTTGTTTACAAGCGCAACCACTGCGCTATACTACCACAGAGGAATGTGAGGAAGTAGTATTTCATGGAGAGGGTGGTGGACACATTGAATGACCTTCCTAGGCAATTGTGGGGTCAAAAACAGTGGGGGAGTAAAATATCACATTTAAAACACATAGCTAGAACTTTACTATGAAGCAATCTGCTAAATATATTCTATGAGAAAGGTCACAGATTGCAGAGAAACCTATACTTAATTAACATTGGTAAATAATAACAACTAGTGACAGACTTACAAATGTTTTATAGTTTCTATTCTGTAATGGTTGTCCCAACTAGATTTACCAGTGATACTGTAATGTGGTTTAGTAGTTCTAGCGACTGTGCATTGACTGTGTATTGTAAAATGATAATAAAGATGGCATTTACAAAAATAAATAAATAAATAAAAACAGTGGGGGAATTCAAAAATGCATGGGACAGACATAAGACAATTCTGCTGCTGGGTAGGAAGAAGTAGGCTGTTGGTTAACTAGGATCTTCAGCTTATCCATTAGGCAGGGAAATGGGCAGACTGGGTGGGCCAAGTGGTCCTTATCTGCTGTCAAAGTCTATGTTTCTAGGTAACTGATAAGGAAATGTTGAATTGTTTTAACATTTACTCATAACTTTATTTTTGCAGCTTTTGGCCCCTAATGTTTTACATATTCCTTACGTTATCCCACCTCCCGAATACAGCAGGTGTCATTTTTTAAATCCTCTCCGAAACTTGTTTCCACAGTTGCACAGCGAAATAATTTTTCAGGTGGGATTTTAAAATTCCACTTTTCTTGGTCATAACATCAGGTCATAAAAAGGCTGTAGCCTCTGGGTTGGGAAAAAGACTGTGGGACATTTGGAATCAAAATGTGGGAACCACTTAAAAGTAGATATTGTAATTCAGCTGCCCTATTCTGGGTAATCACAGTCCAACAATGTGTAAAAGTAGGACACCACTGAAAATGAGACAGTGCATCTTATCTGCTCTATCCTGGGTAAATATACTGTATATTACAAATGTGTGCAAGAAAGACCTGGCACAAAAGCAATACCAGCATAAATTCAGGATTGACAAATGCTTGTTTACTTCTGTCTTAACTATCACCCCCCAGGAAACTCAGTGCCACAATAGCTACATCATGATCAGACGACCCTGTTGGAGGCAGGATTTCTAGTTCTCCATGCCATTTGCTGAAATTCATGAGAACGATATCTAACACATTCTTTTCTCTGGTGCCTTCATTAACAATCTGCTACAAATTTCAACCTTGAATTACCCTCTTCAAAGGTAGTTTATTAGCGTCCCTCATTATGATTAATCCACAGAAGAGATACTTCTCTTGTATCCTGCCTATAAACCAATTTAGGGGCTGAACCACTGCATGTTAATTCTTTGAGGTGGGGGCAAAAAAAACACCTGCCCTTTTTTTCCTGTACATCAACAACTTCAGCTCCCACATAAAGAACTCTAGCATACATTTCTTTGCGGACAATACGGTTTTGTACGCATCAGGCTCGTCCTTAACTGAAGTCAGGGAAGCACTCCAAGCTGACTTTATCCAGTTAGAAAGCAACCTTGTCAATGCCAAGCATCTCTTAAATGCCAAAAAAACCAAGACAATGATTTTCTCAAGACTTGCCTTTTCTGGTGCCCTATCTACCCCACCTAGAAACTTCATAGTTACCTCCCTAGGTGAACCCTTGGAAGTCGTACCTAAATTTAAATATCTAGGTATGTGGATAGACAACAAGCTTTCCTTCCACGACCACATCGAGGTTCTATCAAAGAGGCTTAAAGCATGCTTTGGTTTCTTCTTTAGAAATAGGACCCTCTTTTCTCTCCAGACCCACAAAAGGCTTGTCCAAGCAACATTCCTTCCCTTGCTTGACTACGGAGACATTATCTTTATCTCCTCCCCAACCTTGAGCCTATCTAAACTGGACGAACTCTAACACCATGCTCTTCACTTCATTACTGACTCTGCATACAAGACCCACCACTGTGATCTTTGTGCAGCAGTTGGGTGGGCCTTTCTTGCCACCAGATGCCTCCTGCATGCTGGCATTTGGACCCTCAAATTACTACTCCACAAACTGCCTGTCTATTTAACGTCTCTCAAACACATCTCGCGTAGCGCCTACTCCCTAAGGAAATCCGATCTTATCCTACTAGATGTTCCCAGGACACATACCACAGCTGGCCAAAGAGCTGTCTCATATGCCCTCCCAAACATTTGGAACCAACTACAAGCCATGCAGAAGCTAACCAGCATCGTGTCAATTAACTCCTACAAAACACTAGCTATCTCTAAATTAAAAGACATATGTAGGTGCTACTAGGCCCCCAATGCCAAGTCAACTTCCTAGGTTCCAACTGGCCCTCTACTTATTAAGCTGAAATGTGTTGCATAATTTAGGGCAAGGTTAAAGCTGGAATGTACTGCATATATAGCATAAGGACTTCAATTGTGTATACCTCCTGTATTATATATACTTTTTTCTTTGTTGTTCTACATTTTATATCTCCTGTCCATGTAATTGCGAACTGTATGTGAATGTGCCTCAGGACCTCCTTGTGAACGAGCTTGTTCAACGGAGTCTTTCCTGCAATAAACTTGAACTTGAAATAAGGACATACATATACAATTCCTCAGTAAACATGGCACCACAGTTTCAACTCAAAGCATTTTAACTCCTCCACTTCTAACTCCCGCTTTCTCCTGCAGCCTACTGATTCATGTACAGTACATGGCAGGCTGACCTCTCCCCACCTCCACCTTTCATTCCTTCCCTATCCTTTCTCCCAGTTGTATGCCCTGGAATCAATATTGTTTAGGTTAGGATGTGTGAGTTGCACCATGATTCTGTTGTTACCCCAAATGTGCACTTCATTTAACTTTGTTACCTCATTTAGCTTGTCAGTTGTTCGTAACTATTGACCTGACACTTGTGTTTAACAGGGTAAGTGTCCAGGCTTTAACAGTTTGCTCCTGTACTAAATTCATTCCTCTCTTTTTCTTAATTTGTCCCCCAGCATTCCTCTGCCCATTCACCCTGTCTGTTACAATGACTGGAATAGGCTTTGCTCTTATTTCATTATTTCTAAGTATGTTTGCACTGTTTACAGAAATTAGATTATCCATGTTTACTTCCCTCTTCAATTGTTGTGCCCTCCAATAAATAGTGACCATACTCCAGATATTATACGATTCCCCACTATTCATTGTACATAGTCAATCCATGATAAATTTACAAGCTTTAAGAAGCAACCATAAAAAACAGACCTTTATAAGAATAATTGTGTCCTATAGCTAACAAAAAGTACATGGGATATGTCCCTCTGAAAAGGACCAGGGTTCCTGACTTTGCAGTGACCCCCCCAGGTGTCTCTGCCATTCCTGCAGGAGTCACTCAGGTGGAGTGCCATTCTGTGGTGTGCCATTTAGAGCTGTCCTTCTCTTAACAGGGGTAGCCCAGCCTCCGTGGTTGCTGTCAGCCTCACACATGCCAACCAGTCCTGGCTGCCATCAGACTGGACATGTTCTGGGGGGGGGCTCAGGAAACAGCTGGAGAAAGAGAAATAAGGCTTGTTGGTACCCTCAGGCAGTTGCAAAAGCTTGTTCTTGGCTACATGAGGGCTCTGGAGCAGCCCTCCTCTTAACAAGGGTAGCCAGCCTCACCTCTATGGATGACTTCGCCCTGCATCTTCCAGCTGGCCTTAGTCAGTGCTACTTTTCTGGACTGGCACAAGTCCTAGGGAGGGGCACCCTAAAAAAAACAGGAACATGAGACAGAAGGCTTCTTGGTGGCTTCAGACACTTGCAAAAGTTTGTTCTGGGTTGTGGGAAGGTTCAGTAACACCCTCCTCTTAACAGGGTAAGACTGCTACCAAGATACATCAGCCCTTCATCTCCCAACTGGTCAGAATCACTGCCACCAGACTGGACTGGTGCACGTTCTATACAGTAGGCTCAGAAAACAGCAGGAGTAGAGGACAGAAAGCTTGTTGTTGCCCTCAGGTAATGCACAAGTTAGTGTAGGGCTGTGGGAGGGCTCTGGAGTTGCCCTCCTCTTTTCTAGGGTTCTGCAGAAAAGAGGAGGGCCACTCCAGAGCTCTCCCACAACCCCTGCCAAGACTGGCACAAGTTCTGGGGGGGGCTCCGGAAACAGCAGGAGCAAGAGACAAAACGCTTGTTGGTGCCCTCCAGAACTTGAAAAGTACATTTTGGGCCACCAGGATGTAATGTTCTAACTTTAGCATCTTCTCAATTTTAAGATCCATTTCCATTTTTTGAGATAAGCAATCTGCAAGCCACCAGCTGATACAGCAGTACAGCAGTAGCCAAAGATGCCCCTCCCCCTTCGTAGCTGCTGTATTTCTCAGTACACATAGAAGTGGGAACATTTGACTGAACATGGCACTGTCTGAGCTGACTTCTCGTAAGGGTTCCTTTAATGGTAGCAGTATCTGACAAAGGATGGTCATGAGTGATCACTGTGCAGAATGTACTGCCTCAACCCACACCTTCCCCCCTTTCCATATCTGGTTCTCCCATTGTGTACTGGCATGGTGCTTTACACTGCTCAGAAATGTCTGTAAAGTGTAATTTTATGTTAGCTGATGATATTGGAAATTGTTTTGCTTTTGAAGGGCTCACAAGATCCTGAAATTCTTTGTGGAGTGACTAAAAGATCCACAGATTTTTAGTCTTTCTTAAGAAAATCATACACCACTAAGCACAAGGTATGAGCAAAACATGGATATTTGTGAATGCACAAAGCTGCACTGCTTTAAGAATGATACTATCATTTTTGGAAGCCACAAAGCCAGCTGATATCCCTCAAAGGGATAGCCTTTCCTGAGGACATCTTTTTAATTAGTTCATCTAATATATTTGAGCCTGACTGACCTTTTCAAATGCAGTTATGCAGTGGGTAGTCTGTGTTTTGACAGGCCGCATGTTTCTGCTAGTGGTGGGTCTAGAGGCTGACACAGATGAGTGGGCAGTCACTGTCATATAGTTAACAGTTTGATTACTTGTCATCATATCAGTAGCGATATGTTTCTTGGGGATACAAGCCTGCATTAAAGCATGATTAATTTGTTGATGCAACTCAATATACATATTTTGTATTGCTTTTCAGGGAAAAAGGAATTGCAATGGTGCCTGGCAGCAGGATATTTTTGTGCAATACAGATGCCCATGTCCAACAGCCTCTAGACATAAGAAGGCATCCCCTTGTACTGCAATCATTGTTGTAGTTCTCTGGGCTAACTTTTGTGCCACTGGTTAATTCTGCTCATATTTGGAAGATGTTTCAAATGATTCTCATGCTTAACTGTTTTCGGCTTACTGGGGAACTTGAAGCTGGGGGGGGGGTATGATATCTGACTTTTGACTAATCCAGCCCTGCCCACCGAGCCTGAAGCACTCTTAAGACCAGAGAAAGAAAATGTACTACTTTATGAGCTTGACAGTTATGCACTGCCTTCTGTTTATGAGACTTCACAAAATATCTTTATAAGTGAATTCTAAGAGATGATGGTCCTTTTTTGTCTAGCACATTTTCCCTGTCACCACCCATAACTTTTATTGGACCTGTGGTCCAGACCTCCCCAGTTCTATCAGCCTCTCTGTCCACTGTTGAGGTCAGAGGGGATCAAAGGATCTGCGGCCATTATTAATGATGACAGAAAGGCATGGCATTTCCATGTTTGCTTCCCTATCTCCTCCATAGATGCTGGGCAGTAGTCCTTATTGTGGGCTTACATGCACACACACACAGTGATGCCCTGTGGAAAAAAACAAGCTCTCTCATCACACCATAGGGGTCACTGTTGCAGTGGAACAAGAGTAGCTACCTCCTTGGCTGGAAACACTGCCACCTCCCTCATCTAACAATAGGGGTTGCTGTGGCAGTGGAACCACAGTAGCTACCCTCCTCATCTGGAAGTGCTGCCACCTGTCTCAGCTCGCCATAGGGGTCATTGTAGCAGTGGAACCATAGAAGCTACCCTCCCTGGCTAGAAGTGCTGCCACCTCCCTCAGCCCACCATAGGGGTCAGTGTTCCAGTGGGACCACAGTAGCTACCCTCCCCAATTGGAAGTGCTGCCACCTTCCTCATCCCACCATAGGGGTCACTGTAGCAGTGGAACCACAGAAGCTGCCCTCATGTTTGGAAGTGCTGCCACCTCCCTCAGCCCACCATTGGGGTTGCTGTGGCAGTGGAACCACAGCCGCTACCCTCCCAGGCTGGAAGTGTTGCCACCTCCCTCAGCCCACCATAGGAGTCACTGTGGCAGTGGAACCACAGCAGCTACCCTCCCAGGCTGGAAGTGCTGTTACTAATCAGTGTCCCTCAATTCCCAAGCTGCCTGATCACTCGCAAACTCAGTCACAAGTACTGGAAGTGCATAGTGCTTCAACTGGGCCTTCAGCAGCCCAATATGGAGGGGTTCTGATGAAGTAACTAATGTGGGTAATATGCATTTTTTATCTCCCCCTTTCCCCTCCCACACTGCCTTTAACTTTGTCCTCAGGTTTGGATGTGACAGGGGTCAATGCCTTATTATAGGTGATGTGCTGACTTTCCAACCTCTGTTGACAGCCTGTTTACACAGTACACATATACTGTAGCATTCTGCACATTATTTTGGTCACAAAGCAAATAATTTCACACCACAGATGCAGCCCTCTTAGATTTTGTGTTGTGCAAAGAACATCTTATTCCTGCTTGATCTCTGGAAATGGATCTATCTCAAAACTGGCATTAGTGAATACTCAGATTCGGTTCTATGTGATAACAGCGACTGTTGAATGGCGAGCCGCATTATCGCGATGTCAGAGTGGCGAAAACATTTTCACCACCCTGACATCTTTGGCACACAGAAGAACAGTGCCATGGACTTACTTGTTTTCCTTTCTGTGGGAGGGCTTCACCCCCCCCCCGCAAGCGAGGGTGAGCGCCCTGTGCCCCCCTACTAAAGGATTCTCATCTCCAGGGGAGGCAAAAGCGAAAAATGCAAGTTTCAGGTCAGGCGCAACAAAATTGCAGTAGCGCCTGGACCCAGACCCGAACCCAATACCTGCTGCACTGCAAGAAGAAGCCAGCCCCTGATGCCATGCCACAGCTTGGCAGCTGACCGCAGCACCACCCCCTATATCTCTTCTGCCCCCTCCCAGCCCAAGCTTGCCATGCTCGTCCCCCGTGCAATATATAATTATATGTAAAAAATCCATTACCTATACATACAAGAAAATACATAATTCAAAAACCATATCAGTAGTATATACAGTATTCATTTCTTTCTCTTTTTCAAAATTTGCTTTAGTTCAAAACTATGATTCAGCTCCTCATTCTTATGAGCATTTAAGTTAATGATCAAGAAGGCTTCCTGAGTAAGTAAAAGATTATCAAAATTCCCCCACGTGGTTTTGGGTTTACTTTGTCAATGCCTAGAAAGGTAAACACATGCTCTTCTTTGTTATTACAACTGGCAACATGTGCTGTGGTGACATATGTAATATCCCCTTTTCTGATTGCACAAATGTGTTCCCCCACACCGGTTTTAAGATATCTCTTTGTTTTGCTTATGTAGATTGCCCCGCAGGCACATGTTGCCTAGTAAATATTACCCTCAGTGTCACATGTGATCAACTGACACATGTCATAATTCTGCCCTGTATTAGTATTCTCAAAGTGCTTGCTCTGCTTAATGTACATAAGCATGTTACACCTTTTACAGACAATGCATCCTGTCACTGGTTTATTAAGCCAGGTTCTATACTCATCCTTTTTGTCCAAAAAATGGCTCTGTACAAGTTTGTCACCTAAAGTAGGTGCTTTCCTATTAGCCATACGGGGTGGTTCACTAGCAATCTTAGCTTGACCAGGAACACTGGTCAAGATATTCCAATGCTTTCTAATTATTCTTTCCACACTAATGGCATGGGCTGAATATGAAGTAGCAAAATTATACCTTTTGGTACCTGCATTCTGAGAGGGGGATGTATTTCTTTCAGCTAAGAGACTATTTCGGTCCTGTAATGCAGCAGATTCCCACCCTGAATCTATATCAGTTTAACTATAGCCTCTCTGGGTCAGTCTACAACTCAGATCATGTGCACCTTTAGCAAACATTTCTTCAGGACTGCAATTTATGCAGATTCTTAAAAAAAAGAGAAATGTGAAAGCCGTGTTAGTCCAGCCAACAATGTAGACAAAAAAAATACAACAAATATGTTGCAGGTGATACTTTTATTGGATCTAACTAAATATTTTAAGCCTAGCTTAGAAAGAAGTTTTTCCTCAGGTCAAAGTGAAAACACTTTGACCAGAGGAAGAGACCTGTATCTCTCGAAAGCTAGTCTTAAAAATAATTTTGTTAGTCCAATAAAAGGTATCACCTGCAACATATTTGTTGTATTTTTTTCTCTACATTGCGGATTCTTAAAAACGGCCCTTTTGGTATATTTTTTATAGTATGATGTGAATGGCTGCTGTTTGCTCTTAACAGACTGTTACCATCAGTTGCTCTTCTATTTAAATTTGTAACTACTCTTCGGTCCTCATTTTTACAAATCAAAAGGTCCAAAAAGCTGACACTTTCCTTAGACGCTTGGAATGTAAACCTTAAATTTTTGTCAGTACTTTCCAAATTAGCCGCACATTGTTGCAGTTCATTTAAAATGTCATTCCAGATGAAAAACAAATCATCTATGTATCATTTCCAATTTGTAACCTTATTAAAGAATAGCTACCCCATCTCCTCATATTCAGTTCTTGCCTCTCCCCCTCTCTTCTCCACCTGCCCTTCTGGGTCACCCGTGTAGAGAACCTACCCCATCCTTTTTACTCCAACAGCACTTGCGTACTACCTTAAGCCTGCTCCTGGTACACTCGTTGACTATAATGGTTCTGTTGTATTATTACTGTTTTGTACATTTATATGTTCTTTTGTATGATTTTGGACATGTATTGTAATTTACCCAATGTTCCACTTCTGTTTATTGTACAATACCTTGTGTTCCAACTGTTGTACAATCTTACAATGTTGTATTGTTTGTACTACCCACATACTATTGTAACTGACCATCCTTCACAACCCTATGTAACCCCTTCCCTCCAGGTCGCACCGTGAGATGAGCAACTTGTTGTTCAGTGTGCCCTCCTAGTGAAACATTTCAATAAATAAATAAATAAAGAATTTAGATTTCTGTCTAATGCAAACTTGTTTTCCCAAATCCGCATGTAAATATTTGCAATTAAGGGGGCGCATGTGGCTCCCATCGCAGTACCTTTAATCTGTAAAAAAAAAAAAAAAAAAAAACATGAATACATTGTATTTTAACACTCATTCTAATAGCCTTAAGAAAAATGCAGTAGATGGTTTTGTACTCTTTCCCTAGTGTTTAACAAACTCTGGTTGGAGCCAATATGGCCGTGGAGAGCTTTTAGAAGCAGCAAGAGCAGTAAAAAGACTATGCAGTGCTCTTGCTGCACCGGAGTCAGCTATAATACTGCAGCAATTACAGTACTGCACACGCATGATACTCGCACATGAGCAGTTTGACCCAGAGTCAGCCTTGCCCAACATGGCAGTGCTGACATAACTATCTGTAACAACCCAGTCCCCTGGGGTTACTGGAATCCCATTAGTACTAGACTTAGGCAGGTAGGAAAAGGCAGCTGGTGGGGAGCTCATTATGGGCTTTCTATGTAATCACATCATTGTTTACTCAGCTAACCTGAAAAAAGGATGATTATGTCATTTAGAACTCTTGCAGCAGCATAACCATTTTAGAGTCAGCTGCTCTTAGGGAGCTTACAATGTTCATCAGTAAGTTCAAATGTGGCAGTCAGAGTGGCAGGAGGTCTGCCATTGGGGCTCTTTCAAAGCGAGCCCTGGTATTTCTTACCTTAGTTTGGTAAAATCTTCAGTTTGCCTGTGAAGTGGTGGAAATCATTTACCTGCAAGAATCTTTAGTTTTACTCCAGGGGGAATGAGAGAGACTGCAGTTCCTATGGCTCCAAGGGGCAATCCCATGAAGGTCCTGAAGTTCACAGCTGCCTTATGGAAGAACAGTGATTAGAATCTGACAGCCACCAGAGTAAGAAAGGTGCCTTTTGTTCTTTCCATGACTGGCAGGAAGGAACAACTAATCTGTGAGTACAGAATTTGAGACTGTTCTCTGAGGGAGTTGTCAGAGGTATGTGTGTGTGTGCCCTAAATAAGGCTAGATCACACTGGTCAGGACCCCTTTGGCAACAACTGTGCTGAATTTAAAGTTAAAGTTGGAAGTCTTTAGCAATTCACTGGAAACTGGAGACTCATTTGGTGTAGCTCTGAAGGAATAGCAGAGGCTGTTTGAGGCAAAGGTTGGGAGGAATGCCATCCAGAGTTTCAGGCAGGGCTAACTGGTTCATGGATTGGCACCAGTGTTCCCTGGGCAAAGACCATTCGCCAGGAGGATTTTAAAGTCTTTAAAGTATGTCTCTCAGATGAGACATTAAACTGAGGTCCCATCTGCCTGGATTGGTGGTAGTTCAGGTGGATGTTAAAGATCCCATGGCACTTACTGAAAAGAGTAGGGGAATTTCCCCGGTGTCCTGGCCAAATTTCCCTCATTCACTAAAAATACCACCAACAGCTTAATCTGGTTCAAGGTCAGTTGGCATTCATCAGTATCCCCCTCCCCCGGGTCGTGCCTAAAAGTAGGCAGGATTTGTCTAGTGCACTTACCCGGTCAACACAAACTAAATAAATAAATAAATAAAGTGTGTGGCACATCCCACAGATATACATGTTGGAAAAGAGATATAGATGTTTTTTGTGGAAAGTAGTACTGCCTATCAAAGTGTTCTGAAAAAGAGAGTGCGCCTGTATTGCAGTGACAAACCTTTGGGGGACCACTTTTTCTTTAAGTAACATCCATAAATAAAGCCATACTGCAAAATCCCAGTTACTGCTTTGGACATTCCACTTACTGCTTCTAGTGTGAATGTTATTGGGGCCCCTCAGCAGTTAGTTCTAGCATATAACTAGCATCTTCTCCCCTGGATGTATTTGTAATTAAAAAAGTTCATTTTAGTATGTACGCCCACCCCACATCCTCTAGATAATGAGCCTGGTATACACTCCAATGCTAGGGGTGATACCATGAGTGTAGTTCTGCCAAAAGTAAATTGTATGCCATGTAGTTGGCAGTACCCAGCTAGCAAAAGGTGGCATGGGGATTACATACGTATGCACAATACTTGTGCATGCACAGTTTAAGTCAATGCCACCATGTGGCAAATGGTGGCTGTCATTTCAGCAGTTGTGGAAAGGAAAAGTAGTGTGCCAGGAATTGGATATGTTTATGCAGCCCACAGAGGGGAAGGGCTGCATAAACAGAATCACTGGAAACTATGCTGGAGCACTGTGGCAGAACATTCGACAGTGGCCCAGTTACATCCTTCAACAGTGCTCTTATACAAATCTGATGATGGCATAACATCTGTGGAGCTTGGCCCACACAGCCATAAAAATCAGACTCAGGAGGAGACTATTAACAAACTGTCTGGGACTTGTTCATCATCACAATCACTTTCTCATTTGTTTCTAAGGAGTAATTTCTGGTAAATGTGCCTTAACCATATTGATCTCAGTGCTGGTAAACTACTACTGGTTTTCCCCTCTTTGTATTAGGTGGAGGTAGTAGCAGTCTTGAAGTGGTAGCTGCCAGTGGTGGCATGCTCTGAAAAAAACTGGTCCCCATGCATGTCTGCACATTTTAAAAATGCCCCCTTTCCTTGTTTTTGCTGTAAAAAACTGACCCCTTTAACACAAATACAAGGAGTCAGTTATGGCCTCCAAACCCCCTTTTTTTTTTGCTTCTAGTGAGGAATGACGTGATTATGGGTTTGCATGAGAAGTACAGTGGCAGCCATAGATACATAATATTGTTAAACAGTAATCAACTGTATGTAAAAGCTTTTTTTTTTGAATGTGTGCTTTCTTAATGTTGTTAATTCCACTCCACCCATTTTGTAGTCTACCTCTGGATTTCTGTGTCCAAAGTGCATTATTTTACATATTTGTGTTCAGAACAAATAAGTTTTTCAAATGAGGGTAGTCACTAATTTAAATTCTTTATAGTTTTTTTTAAATAGCCATCAGAATTACGAATTTTGTAAAACCAAAAAATGAAAATACTGGTAATAAGATGACCATATTTTACGAAATATAAGGAATTCAGATTAGTGACAAGCCTCATTTGAAAGTGCTTCTTGTCCTGAACAACTTTCAGGCTTGTTGTTTTTGTGCACCTGGAATAGTTTTAAGGAAATTTAGATTTGTTTGGAATGTGTGCACATTTGCAAAGAATTCTGCACAGAGCCTTAGGAAGATTCTCAAAGAAAAGCAGTTTGGAGTTCCATCTCCAATGTTCTAAACACACAATGGGTCCGAATGAGTTAAAGGGGACAGAAAGTGGTTGCTTGTGTATGGTTGTTTTAAATGTCTCTATTTTCATAAATTATATTCATACCTCTAAAGGATCCATATTTAACTGTGCCTGAATAAAAGTTGAAGCTGTCAACTGTGTTTTGTTTTGGTTTTAGATTTATAGAACTGTTATTTAATACAACAGCAGAATAGGTACATATGGACACATGTTGATACATGAACATATAAGGATAACAGTATCTCAGTTACAAGGGGGTCTGTGTTTGGTTTGGGGTTTGAATGTCCACATCCACTAGTTACTTGTTGCAGAATTGCAGATATATCATGTTTAAGACAGTATAAGTCTGACTGTTCATAAGTAATATGAACTTACTGTACACAGTGTTTAAGAAAAATGTATCTGAACAGTATTTACACTGCGTAAAATTTGATTGACACCACTGTGTGAAACGGCAGGTGAATGCTTAATTTACAATAGGGCAGGCTGTCTTTGAACCTATTTATTTACTTAACACATACATATGTTCATATTTATAAGACTTTTAACATCATTTACTATATATTGCTTAAGCTTATTTTCCTTGTGGTTTTTAATCATTGTCATTTAATAATGCTAGCACAGACACACAGATGGTTTTGAAATTAAGCTTCATTAGTTTTATAGCTTTTCTCCAGGAGTGAACTTTCAAGTCAGTAACATTTGACCTTGGGATAGCTTTCTTTTGATGGAACTCTCATTGTCTTTATATGGTTACGTTGTTTTTTTTCCAAATGCTGTTTTAACCAGTGGGGTCCTTTATAACTTTTCATCTGTTTTTTGTATGATCTGGGTTTTGAGAATGTATTTTCTTCTAAAACAACTGACAGTGTTTTCTGATGGAGGATTCTGTGAAATCCAAAAGCTAAAAGCACCTGTGTTCTTTTGTAACAACTCTGTTAGTCCATTAAAATGTTTTAAATGATCTGTTTCTGGATCTTGTGTTACAAGGACCAGTATGGCAACAAGTTTTTCTGTGGCTTCACAGTTTCAGAAATGTTAGCATGAAGTTATCAGTACAGTGCCTATGGTTCTGAACAGTAAAAACTCCAAATTCTTGGTTCCATGAAAGGAACTGCACAGAATGTTGTCCATACAAAGAAAACATATAGGAAAGTAGATGGGCAACTATGCACAACCAACGTGTAGTGCCACCAAGTTGTTTTGATTCCCTGTGACCTCGAGAGCAAAGCTCAAGAGGTCCATGGGAATCAGATCCCTGAGGTTGCACAACACGCTGGTTGTGCATAGAGTTGCATAGAGTTGCCCATCTGATATTCTATATAGTGTATGGGCATCCATGCCTTTTTCAGACATTGCACTTTGTTTCAGTGAAGTGATGGTTGGGGTGGGAACTTGAGGGTTGGTGGTAGGCTCAAATTACTGACACAGTGTGCTGCAGAAGTTTATGCAAGTTCAAGTTTTAAAAACAATAACTTCCAGGATAGTTGGATAGGGGAAATCAAGTGTGTGACATCATTCCAAGTTGTTCTGCTGCAGTAGTAACATCACTACTGCAGCGGAACAACATAATGACATCACTACTGCAACAGAACAAGCATATTCCTGGCATGGAATTCCTTGTATAACAACATTCCACCATACACTATAATACAAAACACAACTGACAGCTTCAGCTTTTATTCAGGCACAGTTAAATAGGTATACTTTATTGGTATAAATATAATTTATGAAAATAGAGATATTTCAAACAGCAACACATAAGTAATAAATTCCAGTCCACTTTAAATTAGGCATGACAAGAGATGAACAAGGTGGTCTGGTCTAGAATTTCCCTTAACTGGTGGAGTGGTTTGCAAAACTAAGGCTGTTTAAAAGTGCAATAGAAGTTATGCCTAACAAATGTAAATATCTCTAAAAGTATACAAGTTACACACAAAAAGCCAAAATGAAAGTTGTTCAGGACAAAAATGCCTTTCAAATGAGTCTATTTACTAAGCTGCACTAATTATAATTTTTAAAATATGGCCTTCTGATTACCTCCATTTTCATTTTTCATAGGAGTTATGCCAAAGAAGTGTAATTATCTCTAAACATATATGCATTACACATAAACAAGCAGTATGAAAGTTGTTCAGGGCAAAAAGTACCTTTCCAATGAGCCTATTCATTAAGCTGCACTAATTATATTTTTTAAACTATGGTCATCTGATTACTTGAATTTTAATTTTTCTTCACAATTTTCTCCTCTTGGATGGCTATATTTAAGAAACTCTAATGAATTCAGAGTAGTGACTACCCTCATTTGAATGGTTAGTTTGTCCTGAACAACTTTCACATTGGTTGTGTATTGGTAACTTGTACACTTTCTGAGATATTTACCTTTATTTGGCATGACTCCTACTGTGTTCACTCAGAGAGAGAAAAAAATTAAGGCTGTTTGGAAGACCATATTTTACAAAATATAAAGAATTCAGATTAGTGACTACCCTCATGTGAAAGGTAATTTTGTCCTGAAAAACGTTTGCGTTGGTTGTTTTTGCATACCTTGAATAGTTTTAAAGATATTTAGATGTGTTTGGAATGTGTGCACATTTGCTCTCAGTGAAAAGTAGCTTGAAGTTTTGTGTCCATCATTCTAAACAGAAAGAAGGCAGTATGTCTTTAACTGCCATAGAGATTTGCAGTCATGGAAGGATACACATCAGCTTCAAGGTGAGCTTGTAACATACAAGGACCTGCATTATCTGGGTCTGGACTACCTGAAAGACCTTCTGGCACCTTATGCTCCTGGCTGCTTCCTCTGGTTGGTGGAGGCAGACCT
Organism: Neoceratodus forsteri; assembly: GCA_016271365.2. Lineage (NCBI taxonomy): Eukaryota > Metazoa > Chordata > Ceratodontiformes > Ceratodontidae > Neoceratodus > Neoceratodus forsteri. Next base: position 47,674,350 of record CM028129.1, on the reverse strand, counting down.
CTTGTCTGTTCCAAGATCCTGCATGACATCCTTGAGTGATAGGGCATTCATAGAGTCAGCCCTGATTCTTTGGAATACCTTTCCCTGGGAGGTGAGAGAGGCTCCTTCACTGTCAATTTTTAGAAAGTCTTTGAAAACTCATCTTTTTACACTAAATTTTTAGCTTGGCACTGCTATTTAATCTTTTTGAGATTTTATATTTAGTGCTGTTTATTAATTTTAATTAAGTTTTTTTTTATTTATTTGTGAAATCTAGGATTACAATATCTCTGTGCAAAAAACAGCTCTTTTACAGAGGTTCCACATCAGTGGGGAAGGGCAACAAACATATGAAGGTAACACATTACATTGGTTATCAAGTAGAAGCAGTGTAGAAAGATACCTGATTTGCCATTAAGTGGCACTCTAGAAACAAAGAAAAAGAAAGGAAGGACACTTAACATCCTTGAATGTTTGCAGCATGAAAATGTTCAAAAAAGGAGAGTAGTGTTGTCATACTTTCATCATCTTGCTGGGGACATTATTTTTCTACAAGAAACTAGATTTAGTTCCCTGACTGATACGTCACAGGCAAAAAAGGGTTGGGTGTGGGGACCATCTTTCTGGTCTTTCAGGCAGGATGCTGCAGATGGACTAGGAGTTTTGTTTAAAAACACGCAAGTCAATGTACAAAGAATAGTTAACATTGAGCCAGGGAGGACCCTACTGCTGGATTGTTTGTACAAGGGTTTTTCTCTGAGGTTAATAAACACTTATGAACACTTATCTCTACAAAGCAGGACAGCAACAATACAGCTTTTTAATAAAATAAGACCTTATTTACATACAGCTAAGCATATGGTTGGGGGGGGCATGAACTGCAGTTTAGATGTGAAAGTAAAATACATTTTGCAAAAAAAACTATTGTGATTCTTATGCACTCAGTAATATTATCAATAGAGTTGGTCTTAGAGATGCTAATAGATTACAATATAAAGAATCAGGAGCCACATACAGAAGAAACACATTAGCATCATGAATTGATTTCATGTTTATTTCCAAATTCTTAATACCTCATAAGTTTACTGCCTCCATTTGTAAGTTCTCAGATCATTCACTATTAAAGTGTACTATTAGTCTGAAAATCATACCCCCAAAATTTGCCACCTTAAATAAATGTGGGAAATTTAATGCGTCTCTGTTAGAATCAGATGAAATAGAGCAGGGCCTCATAAGGGTTCTACAGGCTTGACCATCAGTTTTTTGCACGTATGATGATTGATGGACATGGTGAGCAAATACCAAAGAAGATATAAAACAATTTCTTATAAAACATGGTAAAGAGAAAACTAATATAGAATATTTAACATATTTAGAATATAGAAATCAATTCTACAGACTCATGTCTTTTCAAACTGTGCAGATACACATACTTAAAGAACAGATATACATAAATTCTAAAATGTTTCAATATCAGTAGGATAGGGCAGAATCCCTAAATTAGGAAATTAAATTTTGTACAGATACTCAACATCATGTGGATCCTTTTATTGCTTGTAAACAAAAGTTAGACAATAAACTAATAGAAGGACTGTACAATACAGATGGTATTTTAGTTACTTCAGATGTAGAAATGTTAGATATGGTAGAAAAACACCTTACCAAACAATTTGGAAAGGGTTTTTGTCCAACAAAATCATAGAATGAGGCAATAGATTTTCCAGTTCCTACTCCTTCAGCAGAACATTTTCAAAATATGGTAGTACCTATTTCTTTGGAAGAAGTTATAGAGGCAATCACAAGATTAAAAAATGGGGTGTAACCAGGAAAGGATGGATTAGCAAATGAGTTTTATAAATTATTTGTTACAGAAATGAGCAAGATCTTGGTTAATCTTTTTAATGAAATGATAATAAGTAACTTTACTTGCAAAGGCTTTGCAGAAGCCATAGCTATATCGTTATACAAGAAAGGTAATAGAGAGGGTCTAAACAACTGGAGGATAATCAGCCTGTTGAATACAGATTATAAAATACTATCCTCAATACTGTGCAAGAGCCTCCAAAAAGCAGCCAGGGATCTTAAACACCCAGTCCAAACATGCTCCATACAAAACTGAGATATTAAACAAAACCTTTTATTACTATGGGATGCATGTGAATATAGCAGACAAAGGAAAGTAAATGGTACAATAATAGCACTAGACCAGGCAAAAGCATTTGATAAAGTGTCGCATGATTTTATATTCCAGATATTAGTTAAGTATGGGTTACCAGACAACTTTATCAGAAGTATACAAGTCTTATATAATAATGGTCAGATAACACCTGCAGTTAATGTCATGCTAGGTACTTCTGTTTCAGTACAAAAAGGTGTCAGGCAAGGCTGTCCCATCAGCCCATTATTGTACACATTTGCCCTGGACCCAGTTATTAGGAGTATATTGGGGGAAAACAGAATATTAGGCCTAACACCTTCCTCTGATATAATACCTCAACAAATCATCGCATTTGCAGATGATGTCTTTCTACTGGTGCAAAATGCTGAGTCGGGGATAAGGGCTCTATATTTGTTTGAGAAATACTCCACTGTTTTAGGGGCAGAAATAAATTATCATAAAAGTGCAGGCATACTATTGAGGAATATGGATAATATCCTACAAAGTGTAGGGGGCATTAAGATCTCAGATACTCCAATAAAGATTTTAGGGCTTAAATTTGGTTCTGGGAACCTAGCACAATTAAATGGGGAAGAAAAAATAGAGATAGGAGAAAAAAAGTACATCTCTGGAAATCCTGGTCTTTCTCTAAGAAGAAAAGAATTGCAATAATAAAAAGTTTGTGTTACCCATTTTTTGTAAATGTGAGTCACATTTTTCCTCTCCGTCTCATTTGGAGACCAGCATATTCAGCTGTTTTTTTTTCTCAAATGGTTTGGGGGAGTCATCTGAACCCAATGAAAGGGATTTTACGTATTTACCCATCAAAAAAGGCAGCTTAGGAATGATGAATCCTTTGGTGTTTTACCACACCCTTTTCATTCAATCATCCTTTCAGGTGAAAAGGAGGGAGTTTCTACATCCCTGAGAGAAATGAACACAGGTCTTACGCAGGACATTAATGGAGAAATGGGTTCAGGAACCCCCAAAGATCACACCAGGCCTTAAGATACCTAAGTTTGCCACCCCCTCTGTAAAAAAAAAATGAGAATAAGGAAATTAGAGAAACAGACTATACTGAGTTTACATAGAAAGCAATTATATGGTGAAATCCTATATACTGTAAAAATGCAGCCAGACAAGCAGATTTTCCTAGGAGTTCTCCAACTAAAATGCACCTTACCCTAAAATTGCTCATGGACAAAAGAATACCTGAAAAAAACATGGGACATTGTATGCCTTAGTTGTCATGGGAAATTTGGGGTCAAAGGGCATCTAAAACACAAACCTTTAGATGAAAGACAGTGCATTAGGCAAGAGTGTAATGATGTGGAAGAAACCCAGGACCATTTTTCATTACTTGTGCCTTTGCAGTTCAGTTTTGGGCCTTTATTTGCCGCTAGGTGGCAATGGGCTCCAGCCATATGTACACAATATGAAAGTTTAATCCTAGCTGAGTATGGGGGTGTCCTAAATAAATATTATCCCAGCACATTAAATGCAGTATTTTCTTGCATCAAGTTTTACATGTGGCAGGCCAGATGTCAGTACTCTTTACCAATACTTCAAATGCGGCAATTTTAAAACAGATTGAGTCCTCATTACAGAAAGCAAAATTTCATGATTTTCAAACTTTAAATAGACAGAAATGCATAAATTTATGGAAGCATGTCTCTTGGAGATCTTGATTTGTTTTCTATGTAAGCAATAATACCTGACAGGGTGGGTGGTATTGGGAAATACCGGACCACCCAGGGGCATAATGAGGCCCGACGCCGCAGGCGGAGGGCTCATAACCCTGGAAGGTCCAGTATTCTAGCACCCCACCCTGGAGGGTATTATTAGCTTTAGAAAATGGGACTGAAAAAAAAAAATGATCACAAATTTGTAATAAATAATTAATTTTAAATAAGTTTTATAATTAAATTGTTCCTCTGCCTTCATTAGAACCATGGCCTTTTGTCCTAGTACAGACCCCATAGTTAGTAAGATGTTATATGCAGTTAGCACCCCTGGCCCACAGCAACCTTTTTGTTGTTGGACCCCCCAAAAAAAAGTTTTGTTCAATTTTCATTTCAGAGAATATGTTTTTCTGCCACAATACTTTTGGTGTTTGTTTACACAGGGGCCAGGATGTGTTGCGATCGCAGTCGGGAGAAGGAAACAGGTTTGTGAGTGTGACTATATTCGGGAGATAGCCAGTTGTTCAGGTCGCATTTTTATTTTTGATGTTCCTGATCCCTGGTGCCTGCTATGACAACCAGCCTGTGTTTTTTCTTTATACAACTTCCTGGTCCTCGCTGCCTTCCACAAGAACCGGGAGTGTGAAGAGGAGCGTCCGGTTTGTATAGCGAGTGAGATTGCGCAGATCAGCTGAACTGGAGGAGACGTAAAACGAAGAAAATAAATCCTGAGGTACTGCTGTCATGGATCTCTACTGTGGGTACATTAGGAAAGGGGATCCTTGTGCTTTGGCTTTTTTTTTGTTTACGAGTCGGACAGAATGCGGGCACAGCATAGTGCAGTGATGAAGGACTTTCTTAGGGAGGAGTCATGCCCGGTCTTTTGATAACCGAGCTGGCCAAAAAGCTTACTTTTATTTGATTTGCCTGATTGGGTTTAAAGATGAGGACAAGGGAAGCTGTTTTCACATATTTTGTAAAATTACTTATTTCTTGTAGTGATGAGGGGTGAGGTTTTGGTGAGAGGACGAGAAGCTTCGCTAAGCGAGAAAAACATGCGGGATTTCAAAATTTCCAGGGTGCTTTCAGCCAATTAGAAAGTCAGCTGGGCATCACTGTAAAATGCTATGCAGTAAAGTGGCAGTTGGACTGGCACTTATTTTTGACTGGGCATCTATTGAAAAATAGATGCCCAGGTTAGAAGTGGTTTTAGCCAATCAGCAAACAGAACACAATCTTGCCATTTTCTAAGTGTTTGTAAATAATGTTAAAAAATAAAGGGAGAGATGGGATAAAATATATTTTTTAGATAATTCGTTAAGGAAACATGAATTCTCTTTGGGAAAAAAGATGTGGTGACAATGTAAACACGTTTGTGCTTGTAAGCTCTGTGTGATGTTTTGTTTTCTTAATAAAAAAATGCCCCTACTCTTTTCAATAAGTGCCCTGGGATCTTTAAATTCCACCTGAACAGACAGATGGGACCTCAGTTTAACATCTCATCAGAAAGATGGCACCTCAGGAATGCAGCACCCCCTTCATGCTACACTACTTTGTCAGTATTAGGATTTAACCCAAATGCCTGGTGTGGGGATAGAATCCACAGCCTTCTGATCTCCTGGGCTCAGAGGCAAGTGTGCTACCTGCTGAGCCACTGGCACTGACAGATTGATTTACAGAGCATAGAGTGCACTGAGAGCTGCAATAGGAGATAAAAAGCTGTTTGACACCAGGAGGTATGAACCCAAGAAGTTCTTTTTTAGTTAACAGGCAAGTTGGGTATTGAATCCTACTGTTTAGCTGAAGCCAACCAGATTGAGCATACAGATCACAAGTGTGCGTAATGTGGGCTGCCCCAGTGAGGAGTCTACATGCTTTATTGAGCACCACAGATATCCTATGGAGGGCCAAACTGGAGGCTGAACTGTATGTGATCAGCCCATAATCAATAATAGAGATGACCGAGCTGTGTATTGCTAGTCTTAGGGCATCAGGCTGTGTTTATATCTGTGGAGTAACCCAATCCTAATATTGACAGCTCTGGCAACTTTGTCAGTGTGCTTCGCATAGGATAGGGAGCTGTTCACAGTTACCCCAAGATATTTAAACTGTTCGATCTGTTCAAGGAGGACACCAGTGCAATTCCTGATGGTGAGAGATTGGGACTTGTGCTTGTTGCGTGTGCTGCTGAAAAGCATGTCTATAGTTTTTTTATAGTTCAGTACCAGTTTATGTTTGCTGAACCACTCCTCCACTTTCTCAAAACTGAGCTGAAGTTGATGTTCCAAAACTTTAGGGTCATGGTTAATACTGAAAATGACAGCATCGTCCTTGTAGAGGAGTATCTGCTAATGACAGGAATGGTGGAAGTTGTTTAAGAAGAGACTAAATAGGAGGGGTCCCAATACTGAATCCTATGGCACTCAACAGTGGACCAGTTGCCATTCAGAGATGACATTGGCAATCTTCACTTGTTGGGAACGATCTTCTAGATAACTTTTGAACCAGTTTGTTATATCCTTGGAGAGTCCAATGGAGGTCATTTATTTGAGTAGCAGTGTGTGGTTAACTGTATTGAAGGCTTTTATTAGGTCAATGAAAGCTGCATCCACTAAGTTACCTTGATCAAGTGATTTGAGATTTGTGGATGAAACCTTTGAATTCCAACAGTGCTGTGGTGGCACTATGTCCCTTTCTGAATCCATGCTGGTGCTGGTACTTTTCCAAATATTCCACAAACTGATCTGATACTATGTGTTCCAGTGCTTTGGACAAGGGGGGAGGCCTCCTCATGGAGATTGGCCTATAATTGGTGTGTAGTGCCCAGCCACCACTATTGTGCACAGGAGTTACTAGAGCCACTTTCCATATCTGTGGAAATTGTGCCAATCTTAGGGATAGGTTCAAAATCTTTGTAATGGGCACTAATATTTCTTCCAAGGTAAAGGCAACTAATTTGAGATCAAGGGAGTCTCTGCAATGCCTTGATTTCCCTAGTACTTTGCATAGTTATTTTCTAGCCATGTGCAGCGGGACCTCTTTGAAGTAGAAAGGAAGTGGGGATGGGTTTATATCATCAGAGTCCAGAGTACTATTAGTTGTGAAATCATCAAAGAAGTCTGAAGGATGCTACCCAGGTCTGTAAATGCATTATTGAAAGTATTCACTATGGTAACTGGGTCCAAGGTTGGGGCTGCATTGATGTTGAGTATAGTAGGCACCACCTTAGGGTCTTTCCCTGTGATGTTTTTTAGGTTACTCTAAAAGTTCTTACCACCTCCCCAGGAGTTTGTGATTACGTCCCTGTAATATTTTTTTTTTTTAAGGCAGATGGCTAGAGTTCACTCATTCCTGATTTTTCTGCATTCTTGCGCATCCGCTTATATACTGGGGGCTCTTGCTCAGTGCCAGAGGCAATCCCTGAGTTTCATGTGACAGATATGCTCAGCTGCTATCCAAGGGTTGCAGGTACCTTTGACTTTCATCTTTTTTAAGGGGGCATGGATATCACAAGCAGCATTAAAGTGCCTGATGAAATGATCCGGTGCTAAATTAATATCATTGGTGGTGTCAAGTAGCACCAAGTCCCACCTATGAAGATGAGATTTCAAGGTCTCAAGATGTCTCCACTTTAGCACCCTGCAATATATTATTTTGGGAGGGGGCTTGTTGAACTTATTAGTCCAGTAACAGATAACAGGGGAATGGTTACTTAAAGTGTCAGGGAGCACAGTCACATTGGTGATACGCTCAGGGTGGTTGGAAAGTATCCAGTCCAGCAGAATATGTTGTCCTATAGTTACATCTGGTGGGAGAGGTCACAAGCTGGGTTAGGTGTAGTGCTAAGATAGCATCCTTAAAAGGCACATTTATAAGGTAGAAAAAGAAATGGGCAGACTGGATGGGCCTTGCGGTCCTTATCTGCCGTCAACTTCTATGTTTCTATGTTTCTAGAACCTACATCAGGAGAAAGGCAGTTAACATTGAAATCAACCATAATTATAGTTTCTGAGTTATGATGCAGGCTTTGTATGTATTCCATTATGCTATTAAAGCCAGCAGCATGTTCCTTTGGTGGTAAATACACAGATACTACCGTTAAGACTTTGTTATGTGCCCCTAGTAGAACTTTGATGGCTAGAGCCCGGATAGGGCAATCTAGGTTAGGCATTGGTAAGGCATAACCCATTAATGTATCCTTAAGGTAGATAGCACAGTCACCACCTCCTTTTCTTAGCCTATCCTGTCTAAATATGGAGTATCCAGGTATGGCGACTGCAGTGCCAGTGATCTTGGGTTAAAGCCACGTTTCAACTACAGAGAGGACATCTGGGTTATGTCACACAGCCTAGACTTGGAGACTGTCAAGTTTGCTTAGCAGGCTGCAGATATTGAGAGATGCCAGTGTTATAGACCCAAACATTTTTTGACTGTTGGGTGAAGTAGGTCCTGCAGGGCCAGGGTTGTGGTGAACATTGCCAGACAGCAATAGAAACATTAGAAAGATTCTAAGTAGGTAGGCTTTCAGTTGTTTGTTGTTTAGTTTGTTTGATTGTTGTGATTTTGAACTTTTAATTTGCTTGTGGTGCAGCACAATGAAGCTGAGGGGAATTGCTGGGGGGTAAGTTGCTTTTGAGCTTGCAATTAGCAATCCCAAATAGTTTACCAGAATCCAGCCTGGGGTATAGGAGGCCGTAGTATTGCAGGCAGAATAACCTGCGGCAAGGCCAGGGTCATACTGTATATTACACAGTAGTGTATATTGAAAAATAAGTTGTTGTGGGGAGTCAAACAGAACTACAGTGCTACTCACTGTCAACAGAAATACGATTTTAAGGATCTAAGTTGGGTATTTCATAATCATAGGCACCTGAGGTACTCTGTTTGAGTTAAATCCAGTATCACATTCCAAAAGGCATTTATCAAGTTGCTATCAAAATAAGCTTGAGAGGGGACTTAAGGTCAAAAAGAGTAGTGGTAGTAGAATATAACTGGCCAATGAGAAAGTAGGCACTTGGATAATTACTATCTTGGTCATTTAACTAAAATAGACTATATAAGAAAGTGCACAGATAGGGAAGATGGGAGGGAGGAGGGTGGGGAGCCTGTGGCGAAGTGCCATAGGGGTTATAGCATGGGTAGCTGGTGAGAGCTTTGGCCACACTCAAAGCAGCTTGTGGCAGGTCCTTGGGGGGGTGGACGGTGGCAGTAGAAAACACAGCTGCACCACTGGAGGGAGGGAGTGCCCGGTCAGGGACCTCATGCTCAAAGAAGGAACAGAGGAGAGAAACTCAGTTAATGAGAAGGTTGGAAACAGTTTACTGACTCTGCTGTACACAATGTGAGGCACAAAGAGCCCATGGTATTGGGCACCATATAAATTAAATTGCCTTGCCTGGCATGCTTGGTTGCTGCTTGTTCTCTGCATCCTTCGCTCAGTCTCCAGTGTATCCCATTTGTCATTTTCATGGTCATCATTAGCATCAATATCACTAGTAGGAGGGACTGGAGAATCACTGTGAACATTAAAACCTTTTATTATCATGATTTGTGGCAATTTTGTTAATCCCACTATGAGTTGCACCTGCAGATTCTTTACTTTTTTTCAATACGACAGGTACTTGCTTTACTCGTGCATGCCTTGTTTTTTTTTTGTTAGTTGTTTAACCAGGACTACCACACTAAACTGAAAGCTTTTTTACAGGTGCGACCTGGGAGCACTGGGAAGTTAAGTGACTTGCTCAGGGTCACACAGTCTGCAAGTGGAAGCTGTGGGTTTCAAACCCAGGTTTGGTCAGCTGGTTGTCACCAGATTTGCAGCTCAGAGCCTTAAACCACTGCGCTATACTGTCTTTGGGTGTGGGGTAGGTGCTACATATTCCTCCTGTCTTATATATGCATTTGTAACTGTAAATCTTGTGTTGGCATATTGTTTATAGCCTCATTGGTGGAAGTGCTGGGTACTTGTGACTGCAAGGAGTTCTGCTGTGAGAATGGAGATGGTGTATTTCATACCTGCCCTGACAGAAATAATTATATGAAATGTTTTTATGCTGCGCACATTAAACTAGCCAAGTGATATGCATTCTGTGAGTATGATTTAAATATTAAATTGGAACCAATTGCATTCATATGGCATGCGTGCAGCAAGCAAGTGTGGAAACCGTGATTTATATGTTAAATTAGGAAAGACTGCATGAATGTGGCATGTGTGCAAAAAGCAAGTGGTCACTGATAACTCCACACGTAAAAGTTAAGTGACTTACTCAGGATCACACCATACACAAGTGAGGGTTGATGAGATTTAAACCCAGGTCTTCATGCTTCCAAATCTTCTGTCTTGCAGTTTAGTGCCTTTAACCACTAAGCCATACTGTCTGCACACATATGACTTGCTTGTACTTCAATATATACTGTATCTGAATACATCTGCACACATGCGGCATGCTTGTAGCCACTGTTATGCTTTTTAGTTTTCTTCTCTCCCTCATCTCATTTTCACAGTTGAACTGTAGCACACATACCAATGGAAAGACATGTGATTTTTTCCACCCCCCAATACACAAACGTACCAACAAAACCATTTAATTACTTCTGTCTGGCCTGTACTCCTACTATTTTCTGTCCATAGTTTTGAATGCTTCCATGCAAACATACTTTAAGGTGCAAACACAAAAGCAGAAATAACTTCACACACACACACACACACACACACACACACACACACACACACACCTCTCACACACTTGGCTAGTCCCCCCCATGCACACACACTGGAGTGGGTATGGCCATGCTGCTATAGACAACCCACCAAGTATAGATATAAGTAAAAAGTGTCTTACTTGAGTACTAGGAAGCCAGAGGCTGGAGTCTTTAAGAGATGGTATCCATGGGTAAGAGTGCTGGGGCGTACCCCCTTGAATTGAATGGAGTTTTTTTTATTACTATTTTATAGGTTATGACGGTGAGTTGGGCAATAATGAAGGCCACTGTTCTTCTAACAAGGCCCATGTTAGTTGAGTGGTGGCCTTCATTAACTTCCAACTCTCAATCAATAATGTATAAAATAGCAATACAAAGATTACCCCAATTCATTTCAATGGTGCACACCGCTATCGTCTCCTTTGCCCTTTGTTATAATGTGCCTGAGTGTGGGGATGTGGAGATCAGTTTCACTCTGGGGTGAGGGAGGCATAAGCATAACCATAGTGGGGTTCCAGTAGTCAGTGCATACCATACCACTCAACTGTCCATGAATGCAAGGGACAGCTCTAGAATATTTGTAACATCTCAAAAGGTACAACTTATTTGTTTTGACTGAAAAATGATATGCAAATCAGGAAAAATTCAAATGTAATAGATTCATCTGTATATACCCTGAAGCAGTGCATCAGATTTGGGCTTACCCACCCAGTCACTAAACTATTTTTATTCCTGGCTGAAGTTCTGCCCCCCCAAAAAAGAACTTTGTCCCGATTTTTCCTCTCCAACTCCATTCCATTTAATACCCATCCCCGATGGGTCATGAAGCTGCCAAAAGGTAAAGAACGTGAAAACACATCAATATTTCAGTCCTTCATCCTTCCCCAATCCCTCTGTAAAAAAAATGATTTACTTTTACTTACCCGGCCATATTGCCAGAACCTGCAGCCTGGCATAGTGTGCCACCAGCCCAGTTTTCACTCTGCTCCCCCTATCTCCTTCTGCCATAAGCTGGATGCTAGAATTAACCATCACACTTCCCAACATGCTCTGCGACCAAGTCACCTCACCAACTGAACCCACCCAACCTGTGTTGCTTGCTTCTTGCCTGGCTGCTACTGTGGCTGCTGCTGTTGCTGCACTGCACTGATCAAGGCCTATGAAGGCCACCCACGCTGCTGTCACCACTGCTGCTAAGCCTAGCTTGCTGCCATGGGGGTCTGTGCTGTTTTTTTTTTTTGCAAGGTGAGACTAGGAGAGTAAGTAGGTAGCCTAGTCTTGAGTTAACTTCTACTTCACCCTCTGCCCCTTTAGCCACCAGGAGAGACAGAGACTCACTAAGAGCAGAACAACAAAAATATGCTGCCACTACACTGCTATTGAAAAGTCAGTGCTCACTGACTCCTCCAAGCTGTAGTGTGTGCAGTCTGTCTATTCTGTGGCAGCAAAGACAGTGTCGCACTTGCAAGGCTCATGTGCTCTTTCTTTGCTGGAGCTCATCCACATCACATGTGATTGTGCTGCTGCTTTTAGGTGGAGAGAGAGGACAACACAATACAGACACAGTCGAGTCTGGAGAGTACCTGCAGCGTGAGCACACACAGGCCAGGTGGGCACTTATTGTGCAAAAGATTAGATTCAAATTTAAAGCCATTATTGCCACACCATAAGAACAAACTAGGCACAAATGGGGGGAGGGGCAAATGCCCTCCTCTGCCCCCACCTAAATGACCACCCTGCTTAATGGTAAAAATTCATTTTCAGGTGTTAATGCAATGGTTTCCACTGTGTTCTGAGGTACTGTATCTCCATGTTTCATGATGTGTCCTGATCATCATGTGGGTTAGTGTCCCTCATTGTCCCTCATTTTGTGTGCCATGTCCCTCATACTGAGGTATACCTGAGTATACTGAGGCAGAATGAGGCAGGATCACATTACAGTCAATGCAAATTGCCTCAGTGGTACCTCAAGATACCTTGAGGTAGGAAACTTTCAGGTAACTACCACTGTATATGCTCAATACAGAGTAACAAAGGGAAAGTAAGTGAGATGAAACAGTCATGGAGAATTATATTTGTAGCACTAAATATGTATAAGGGATATGCATGATCCAAAACAAAAAGGATAGGCTTCACAACACAGAGGCCCCGCTTCATACATCTGGAATGGGGGATAATGACTGGCTATATCCTAGGCATTTAATGCAGTAAGCAAAGAATACTTTACAAATTAATGGTGATTTAATGACAAAAATCAAAAGCCATTAAACAGCTTGCAAAAGGATCAGAATTAATGAGTCTACCTAATCTTCATAACTGCTGCACTCATGTCAAGTGTGCAACATGCGAGCCTGACGTAATTTTTAGAAGATATTCACACCAGCTTACCTGCTGTGCACATGTCAAGCTTGCAGCATGCGAACCTGATTAGCTTTTTAAACTTGGTTTGCTTAGGTTCACTTTGTGTATGTGAACCGCATGCAAACATTGCACAATTAAGCATGTGGTATGCATTCTGCATGTACACAGCACACTTATATTTCTGTAAGGGTGGTGCAAACTTTTGTTCACAGAACAAAATTCTGCCAGAGTAGAGTAGCTACTGTACTGTGCTCTTTGAATGTTTGGCTGGGATATTTGTTCAAAGGTCTCCTCATCTCCCAGCATCTTCCTTCTCTTTATTCTAATGTGTGGTATGTTTTGTTTCCATTTATTTACTTCATTTGATTGATTGATTGATGACATTTTATTTTTATATAGGATGCATATTGTGGGGTTAGAACCCCATTTTCAGCAATGTCCTGTCCATATATATCAGGAAAAAGAATAACACAATATAATGTGGTAAACACCTTTCACCATATTTACATCATTCATTTATTCATAGCCAGTTAAAAAGAAAAATATCTAAAAACTGACTACTACCTGGGAAAAGAGAAAGTATCTAAGAACTATCCATTACCCATTTAACCATAAGAAATACATTTTCCTGCTGGTACAAAACTTAGGGCCCAGATATGTTATTCACTGGCCTTAATTTAAGTTAAAATATGACAATAACCTGCTGCCATACAGCGGCATATGACCTGGGGCACTCTCACTTCTGTTTTCTACTTTCTTTGATTTAAAATAAAACAGAAAAGTCTGTTTTTTTTTTATCTGATGACCATTCCTGTCACTAGTTTGCAAAGCCTGCCATGCATAGTGGGGTACTTTAATGTATACCGTCTTTGCTACAGTGAAATTAGAAATGCCGTATATCATCAAATACAAGCCACTCTCAAATAGAAGTTCCTTCAAATACAAGATGTGGCAAAAATCCAAAGTTTGTAAAACAAGCCACTCTCAAATCACAGTTGAGGCTTGTATTCGATTATTACTCAGTGATATTAGGGATGCAGTGAAATTTAATTTCATTGGTGACGATCCAGTGAAATCAGTAATTTCACCCCATGAAATTTTTTTGCAAAATTCATGAATTTCATGGAATATTTCATGGGAGCAAAATACCCCTCGAAATGCAGAATTTCACCCATGAGTGGCGAAATTTCGCATTTCAGTAGTACAGTGTTCCTCCCCCCATGCCTGGTCCCCGATCCACAAAATAATAAAACATTAATGCCTGTAATTACAAAAGTTAAAGACAGCACTGGGATGGTGGTGCAAGACAAGAGTTGTGCAATTCCAGTAGAAGAGAAGGCACATGCACCCCTTTCAAAGAAACACAGACAGGCAGCTTAATTCAGTTCAAATGTTTTGTTGCAGCATCCACTCCTGCTAAATGCTGCTTCAGAAGACATCCTGAAGCAGTGTTTATCAGGTGCAGATACTGCAATAAAACATTGGAACTGAATTAAGCAGCCTGTCTGTGTTTCTTTGAAAACCCTTACTCCCCTTTTCCATAGTATAGTGCCCTTCCCCCTTTCCTGGTACCGATCCCCATAATAATAAAACAATCCCCTTTTCCATATTATAGTGTCCCACCTCAGTCCCTGATCGCCCTCATAATACAAAATAAATACCCTTTTCATAGTATATCATCCCATCCCCCTCCCCGTCCCCGGTCTTGATCTCCCACCAATACTGATGGACAGCCATGGAGGTGAGAGGAGGGCTGTGCTGCTTTATTTATTTATTATTTTTTTTAGTTTTTGTTGACCGGGTAAGTGCACTAGACAAATCTTGCCTATTTTCAGGCACGACCTGGGGGAGGGGGATACAGATAAATGCCAACTGACCTTGAACCAGATTAAGCTGTTGGTGGTATTTTAGTGAATGAGAGGAATTTGGCCAGGACACCGGGGAAATTCCCCTACTCTGCGGAGGCAGAGGGTGCTTTAGTGCTGTTGGAGTGTGAGGAGCAGCTCAGTTTGTCCCAGACCATGGATGGGGCTGGTCAGGTTTTTGGAGCTCCGAAGGAGGTATGCTTCCAGTCTGAAGTTGGCGATCCATCTACACAGAATTCGTTACCTGGAGTTATTCCTGAAACATGTCTAGAACAACCTCCTTTGCTGGATAATGTTGGGGTTTTGAGTTCGGAAGAAATTAAACTACAAGAGGAATTGGAGGTAAAAAAAGTGCAATTATTGGCTCTTATCTTTACTGCTGAATTAGAATATAACCAAAGTAAGACTAAGCTGTAGGAAGAAAGAAAGAAAAGGAAGCGGTCGGCAGCCAGTCCTACACTGAGTACTAGCACACGTCTACCTTTATGTGTAGATTCTGTTCTGGAAGAGACTATGGAGAGCACGTGTGTGGCTTCAAAGAATGATATTGTGTTACCAGCATCACAGACGGAATGGTCTCCGGAGTCTGCTTTACAAAACGCAGGCTGGTTCTATAAGGAAAATCGCTGGATTCCTGATCCTTTGGTCCCACTTCCTGGTTCTCCTGACTGCACTGAGAAACACTCTGGCAGTAGAATGGAGCAACGGTCTAAGTCCTCACACAGCTCCACTGCTTCTGCGCATGTTGACATGGAGGCTCCGGTTTTGGAAACTGCGACAGACGCGGTCGCTCCTTTGGTGTCTGGTCAAGTTTCCACTGTTTTGCAAGAGGTACAAAAAGGAATTTTACCCGCTACGGAAGAGAAGGTAAGAGACATGGAGGCAGATTTATTGCATACGGCCGTAAGGGACTCGGAGGCTGATACTGTTGATGACCCGCTACCTACTATGCACAGTAGAGGCGGTGCAAAAACTTATGCTGGACTTTTTTGAAAGCCCGAAGTTGCAGCTAGAAGGAGGTTCTTGGTTCATCTCAGATATGTGGGGATGGCTCCACTCCTCCCTGATCGTGTTTGGGTGGGGAAAACCCTTATTAAAGATAGGATGGGTTTTACCCCCATGGATGTATATGCTTTCATCCACGCTTCAGGGGACCGGAATTATGATGTTAGCTTCTGTTCTATGGTTCTTTTGGATAAGTTTTGGAAGTTATACTACGAACAAAAGGATTCAACAAATTGGTTAGATTTTGTGGCTATTCGTATTACTAAGCCCACTATTAAAACTATAACAGTGTTATTTCGGAATGACTGGGTTGATGTTAATGATATTAAATTTTGGTTGGAAAAGAAATGTACTATTTTTGAGCATCCCAAACCTATTATGGATGTGAATGGTTTTTGGACTGGTGGTCGGAACTTTCTGGTTCAATTGCCACAATCGGATAAAGGGATTCAACATCTACCTAGCTCGTTTTTTTGGGGGTGGGACAGGGGTATTTTGTTTTATGTGGGACAGCCAAAAAGTTGTTACAAATGTGGCGATCTGTCTCACTTAAGTAGTGACTGTGTTAGAATTAAATGTTTTCATTGTGGGTTACTAGGTCATTCTGCTGCCCAGTGTACAGCCCCTCCTACTTGCAACCTGTGTGGGGAAGAAGCCCATGATTTTCAAGATTGTCCACGGGCTGCCCACAATTTAGAGGCCACTTCTGACCATGAGACAATTCTCTCATGTGCTCACAGGCCACAGGAAGATGAAGTAGGCCTGTTTAGGGTCCACCCTCCTCCGCTTAGGCGTAGAGGTAGGGGTGGCTATAATGCTTCCACTTCTAAAGATGGTATGGAGGTTCAGCATCTGGGTATCCGCAGCACAGAAATTCCCCCTGTTCCTTTGATATCTGTTGCAGAGCGGGAATCATCGGATTTGATGATAGCGGAAATGCCCTTTGCGACCCCTCAAGGTTCCCCCAAGTGAGTTTCGACTCCGCTACTCATTCCTTCTCCTGATCACTCGGAGATGCTAGCCCTGAAAGACAAGTGTTCGCAAGTTCTTTCTGCACCCTTATATAGAGTGGAAGATTCAAACCCTGGGTCTGTTCTATTCCCTGTGTCCCCATTGCCTCTTTCTAACAGATTTTCGTCTTTGACTACATGGGGGGAGCAAGTGGATAAAGATGATCCCTTAGAGGATGTGGTGCAATGCACGAATAAAGATCTTTCTGATTCAGTATTACAATCTTCCCAAATTAAGGTGGTACAAAAAAGGGTCACTAGGTCCAGTAAGAAAGCTATGAACAAGCCCCCTTGATTCATTACATTTACGGGTGGCATGCTTAAATGTCAATAGTATTAAGTCTGATTATAAACGTAAACTGACTTTTGGTAGTTTGAGTCAGCTGAAGTTTGATGTCTTTATGTTACAAGACACTAGACTTCATACCTTGACTGAAACATCACAGGCATCTAAAGATTGGTGGTGGGGCTCTTCATTTTGGTTGATAGGTTCAGAAACTTGTTGTGGGGTAGGTTTTTGTTTTCGCTCTTCCAATGTTCAGGTTTTACGATTAGTAGATATTGATCCAGGTAGGGCGTTATTGTTAGATATCATTATAAATTTTTTGTCGTGTAGATTAATTACGGTTTATGGCCCTCAGACTAAGGCTTTAAGGATTGAATTGTTTACCAAAATCCAGCCGTATTTATTTACGAGTAGACAGATTTTCTGGGGAGGTGATTTTAATGTTAATTTTCATGTTAAGGATATTACGGGTAAACAATACTGTGATAAGACTTTTTTGAAGTCACTGATATTTCAGGCCGGGTTGAAAGATTTTCAGAGGCATAAGTTTGGTTCAGCTAAAGCTACCTTTTTTAAAGGGACTCTTTCTTCTCAGATTGATTTTTTATTTTTAAAACAATCGTTGGACATTTCTGACACTTATATTATGCCTATGGAATCTTCAGACCATATGTTGATTGGGGTTAATATTGCAATTCCTCCGGTTAGAGAACCTGGTTTAGGATTTTGGAGGTTAAATGCCTCCTTACTAGAGGATGTTGTGATTTTGTCTAGCTTTAAGGAATTAATCTTTGACAAAGTTTCCACGATGTTTTTATATGACGATGTAGGGACATGGTGGGAGGATTTGAAAGCCCTTATTGTTGCATTTTTTAAGTATCAAGGGAAGTTTCAAGCAATGTCTAAATACAAGGAATATTTGGTTTTAAGGCGTACTTTAGGTGAGTTATTATCCAGACAATGTGTGGAAAAGGTTGATCTCAGTGAAGAACTTACTGTAATTAAACATCAGATGAGATCGTATCAGTATAACTGTTTATGTTCTCTCTCCAGAGAGAACAAATGTTTGGTACTCAAGGGAAAGCTGAAGGTGTTAATCATTTTGTTTCCTGTCAACAACGTAGGGAGCGGAAACTAATCCCTGGTTTAAAAACTTCGTTGGGTACTCTGGTCTTGGATAATGGTTCTATTATGGAAATTATAGTGCAATATGTTACAGGAATGTTTGGTTCCCCAGTCGACCCTTCTCATTATACCTCTCAGATTTTACAAGCGGCAGCTTTACCTCACCTTGATGCTAAACTCTGTGATAATTTGATATCCCCCTTTTCTCCTTTAGAAATGGACAAGGTTGTTAGGAGTCTTCATAAGGGAATTTCGCCTGGTTCAGATGGATTACCTACTGAATTATATCAATTATTATGGGACATTATTCCAGTAGAAATGTTAGATGTTTTTAGATTTTTTCAGGAAGAATGTTATTTACCGAACGATATGTATGAAGGCTTGTTATTTTTTTTGTTTAAATCAGGAGATTCCACAGATTTAGGAAATTGGAGACCACTTACTTTGTTAAATACTGATTTTAAAATTTTTGTTAAATTACTGGGGAACCGATTAGCTTTGGTTATGGATGACCTTATTAGTCCAACTCAATTTTGTTCTATTCCCGGATATAATATTATGGATGCTTTGTTATTACTTTGGGAAATAGTGGAAGGGGATGGAAGGACTAGTACAGAGGACAATTCTGGGTTTTTGGTCAGTTTAGATAAGGCCAAAGCATTCGATAGGGTGTCTCATTCCTTTTTGTGGGAATGTCTATTAGCCTATGGGTTACCAGTAGTGTTTGTAGATTGGTTGAAAGTATGTTATGGTCTTACTTATGTAGCTCATTTCGAGAATGGTACTGTGGGCCCAAAGATTCCGGTACTGAGAGGGGTACGTCAAGGCTGTCCCCTGAGCCCCCTCCTTTATGTGTTCTTTCTTGATCCCATTATGAGATTAGTGCAGCTCTCTTCTAATATTTTAGGTTTATTTGGGTTTTTTTCGTCTGGCTGTAAAGCGCTTGCATATGCAGATGATATGTGTTTACTGCTTCAAAATACCCAGTCAGTGCTTATAGCTTTAGATCTAATCCAGGAATTGGGACACGCTTCAGGGGCTACATTGCATTTGGGGAAAATGAAATGTATTGACTTACAGGGTTTTCGGGAGGATTTCAGAATAGTTGGGGGTAGTGAGGTAGCTTCAATTCCTTGTAAAATTTTAGGTGTTTATTTTGGTGGCAAGGACATGGCGGTTTACAATTGGGCAAGATTATTATCAGTGGGGACTGAGATGGTGAGTAGGTGGAATAGATGGAAGGTTGGGAAAAAGAAAAGAGTCTTTTTGATTAAATCCTTTTTGGCTCCAATTTTTATATATATTAGTGCTATTTTTATGGTACCCAAAAAATTTAAAGTTTCTTTATCTAGATTATTTTTTACGTGTTTTTGGGTTAGTCATTTGAACCCGATTAAAAGGAAAGTTTTGTACAAGCAAATTAAAGATGGAGGAATTAATATGTTGAATCCTATTTTTTTTTTTTCTATATTATTATATGCTAATATTGTTCCCATTATTAAGGGTACTACTCAGTTATGGAGTAGATGGGTTTTTTTTGTGCTTAAAGGGATTTTGTTGGAATGGGAAAAGGGTGTCTTTTTTCATAAAAATAAAAGAAGTCCTTGTTTGGTTAAACAATGGGAGGAGGTTTTTGATTGGGTTATTAAATGGGATATTCATTTTACTATGGTTCAAACTTTTTCTAAGAAACGTTTATACAAAGAACTATTGGCAGTTCAGTTTCATGAACATCCTTTTTCGAATTTTACTTACTCCCAACGTGAGTCAATATCAAGGTACGTTACTGATTCACGGATTCCTGAACAAATGTGGGACACAGTTTGGTTGGGTGTGCATCAGAAAATTAATGTTAAAGGAAACCAAAAACACAAAGCAGTGTATGAAAGGTATTGTCCAAGAGTGGGTTGTGTAGACATTATTGAAACGATTGATCATTTATATTACTCTTGTCCTTATATTATGCAATTTTGGGATATTGTTAAGAATAGGTGGAAAAACAGATTATCAATACCTCTATCTTCTACCCTGTTGTTTTTTGGGATTCCTGATTCTCGTTTTACTCAGAAACACATTGGTCTGCTTAGAATCCTGTTTGCTCATTTTGTCTATTGATTTGGATTTGCAGATGTCTTTTGGTTTTACAGCAACAAGATATTTCTGCTTTGGATTTGTATTTTGTTATTATACGGGAAGTTATGAAATGCAAATGTAGTGAATTAGTACAAATGAATTCGGCAGATTTGGGGTCAGACTGGGCGTATTTTGATTTTTTATAAAAAAAAAAATTTTTAGCTCTTCTTAGGTTTGGGTTTAGTATAAGAATTATTTTTTTGTTTGTTTTACATTCATGTTATTTATTTTGACTAGGTATGATGTAATCCTGCTTTATTTCTGAATGGTTTATGATTTGTTACGATCTCAGTAAAAAATTCCCCCCACGCTTTCAGTGGGGCAGGAGAAGTGGGTTGGTTATAATGTTTTTTCTTACGTTTGGGGTTATTATATGAAAGAATACTTCTTTATGTTCTTAATTTTCCTTTTTTTGTTGTATGATTTTGTATGATGTAATACTGCTTTGTATATGATTTATTATGATTTTAATAAAAAATTCCCCTACTCTTTTTGATAAGTGTCATGGGTTCTTTAACATCCACCTGAGCTACCACCAATCCAGGCAGATGGGACCTCGGTTTAACGTCTCGTCCAAAAGACGGCACCTCAGAAGTGCAGCACCCCTCTCATGCTGCACTACAGTGTCAGTACTGGGATATTAACCCAAATGCCAGATGTGGGAGCTGAACCCACAGCCCTCTGATCTCCCGGCCTCAGAGGCAAATGTGCTACCTACTGAGCCACTAACACTGACCAACTGGGGTGCCATGCTGGGGCAGGGGAAGCAGGGTGGGATGTGGTTATTGGTGTGGGTGGAGGGCTGGGGGAGCCACTACACTATGGAAAAAGTCAGTATGGGTGGGAGATTGGGACTGGGGAGGGGGATGGGATGATATACTATGAAAAGAGTATTTATTTTTTTATTATGGAGGTGATCAGGTACTGTGATGTGGGGAGGGACACTATACTACTGAAAAGGGGTTAATGTTTTTATTATTATGGGGATCGAGGAACAGGGATGGGGAGGGACACTATACTACTGAAAAGGGGATTAATGTGTTTATTATTATGGGGATCGGGAACCAGGGATGGGGAGGGACACTATACTACTGAAAAGGGGATTAATGTTTTATTATTATGGGGATCGGGGACCGGGAAGGGGGGGAAGGACACTATACTATGGAAAAGGGGAGTAAGGGTTTTCAAAGAAACACAGACAGGCTGCTTAATTCAGTTCCAGTGTTTTATTGAAGCATCTGCACCTGATAAACACTGCTTCAGGTTGTCTCCTGAGGCAATGTTTAGCAGGAGTGAATGAATTAAGCAGCATGTCTGTGTTTCTTTGAAAGGGGTGAGTGCACCTTCTGTTCTATTGGAGTTGCACAACTCTTGTGTTGCACCACCACCCCAGTGCTGTCCTTTAGTTTTGGAATTACAGACATTAATGTTTCATTATTACGAGGATTGGGGACCATGGTGGAGGGAAGGACATTATGCTATGGAAAAGTGCCTGTGAAATAAGGAATTTCACCACTCGCAGTCAAAATTCCACATTTCACAGGCAGAATTTCACATTTCATACCAGTGCAATATTTTTCGCAATGCGCAAATTTTGTGAAATATTTTTCTGAACGAAATTTGCGGATTTCGACCATCACTAGTGTGATTTACTTGGGTATTGTATAGGGGCTCCAGGGTTTCTGCCTCAAACATTTCTGTCATGTGTAAGTCTGTCTTGTAAATGTTAACTTTGTTTTGGTTTAACTGAATCATGTGATGCTTGCTCTTGTATTCACTTGCTTTCTGTTAAAATAAATTAAAAAAATAGCATTAGCCTTGTGTTTAAGTGTATAGTGTGACAGTTGTTTGTGTGTGAGTTGGCACACTTGTGAGTTGAGCTACAGAAAGCACCGTAAGTGATGAGGCACAGTCTCAGGTTCTACTTTATTCATTTTTAAAATATTAAAAAAGCAAAGAAAAACAAATAGCACCATTATTGGTGCTCAGAATAAGCTAAACTATTACTTCATAGTCTCAGCAACATCTCATTCATTTGATCTCCGATTCACTACCAAGATCAGAAACCGAACATCTGATAGGCTGCTGTGTGTCAATTTCACTGCATGTGGTGTCAGTGTCCAAGACATCAATTGAAGATTTTATCTCTGCCAATTTATTAATTTGCTTGGCTTTGATGTCTTTGGCAATTCCACCCTCCTTTGTATAATTGATCACATCTGACTAACTGCTTGTTAAACTGCACACCTAGGGGAAAGGGGAAACAAAGACA
The DNA here is from genome assembly GCA_016271365.2 of Neoceratodus forsteri. NCBI lineage: Eukaryota > Metazoa > Chordata > Ceratodontiformes > Ceratodontidae > Neoceratodus > Neoceratodus forsteri. The sequence goes on along the minus strand of CM028129.1, from coordinate 47,651,772 downwards.
AGTTAAAATTGGTTACAATATTAAATCTGTCTGAGAATGTAAGCACTTTTTCAGTACCTCAGTATATGTTTATTTTATTTATTTATTTAGCTTTTGTTGACCGGGTAAGTGCACTAGACAAATCCTGCCTATTTTCAGGCACGACCCGGGGGAGGGGGATACAGATGACAACTGACCTTGAACCAGATTAAGCTGTTGGTGGTATTTTTAGTGAATGAGGGAAATTTGGCCAGGACACCGGGGAAATTCCCACTCTTTTCGATAAGTGCCATGGGATCTTTAACATCCACCTGAACTACCACCAATCCAGGCAGATGGGACCTCGGTTTAAAGTCTCATCCAAAAGACGGCACCTCAGAAGTGCAGCACCCCTCTCATGCTGTACTACAGTGTCAGTACTGGGATATTAACCCAAGTGCCAGATGTGGGAACTGAACCCACGGCCCTCTGATCTCCCGGCCTCAGAGGCGAGTGTGCTACCTACTGAGCCACTGACACTGTTATCATCTCTCAGGCGACTGCCTGCCACGAAAGTGTGATCCACTCAAACATCTTGTCCTTGCTAGGTGCTCTGGGGTTGCCAGCTCCTGTTAGCTCTCACTCTTCCATTGACATCCATCTGTCATAATTCTCCCTGTAGGCAGATTTGAAGGAGCATTTCAGCAAACATTGTCAGGTTGTAAAAGCTTATTGCAGTCATCAGCTATCACACTGATTATGGTTTTCTTTATTTTAGTAGCCTTCTTATGAGCAGGTGACATGTGACACCCAAAGGCATCACACAGCAAAAGATGCTTACTGAAAGCAATGGAGCCACACAGTTTGTCTAGCTGGAGGAGAGTGAGCTCCTCACTCATCCAGTCATTAGGTGACAAGGCAACTGCCACTCTTGATACACATTGAGTCTCTTTAGGGATAACAGATGGGGGCAGCTTTTATCCATCTGCCATAGCTACTAAACAAACTATTGCTCACAGTTTTTCATGGCCAACAAGATCTACACTTTTATTACTGGGCATGTCAGCTCAGATAGCAGTCTGTCCATATTGCCAATCACAGCTAGCAAAACCTGATGAGTTGTAATCTGACCAGGACAGAAAAACTTAAATTCTTTGGGGCACAGTCTTTGGGTAGACACTGATCAACAGATGTCCACTGTCTTATAGGGAACCACAACTCCATAAAAATGTATCTATCCATCCAATGCTAACAGCAAATGATGTGTCCTCAACAAGCACCATTGCTTTAATGTAACAGCTTTTTGTGTTACACAATAGTGTTGCTCTTGCTGCAAAGTGACCCAGCTGGCCATGTCAGCCTCAACCTTAGGTACCTTGCCTTCCTATTGACACCATCTAGTCACCAGCATTTTTTTTTGAACCCCATGGATCACATGACAGACACTTCCCCTCGAGTGTAGTCAATTCTTTCCTCCACTTTCTAATCTGTTTTTTGTTTATATGGAGGGCTGTTGCAACAAATGATTTCCCTCCTTCTCAGCTCCCCTGGCAGCAGTCGGTTTAAAGTCTAGATCAAAAGATTTTCTCTTCAACATCTTTTAGCAGGTAAGCACGGTTGATAACTCATTCCTTACACTCAGTGTCAAATGTGCCTCCATATTGCTGCAACTACCAGAAATCCTTTTAACCTCTCTCTCAGCTGATTGTCAATCATAGCTGATTGATAATACAAGTCACCCTTGATCAGAAGCTGCCCTCAAACAGAGCCCACAGCTGATTTAACCATGTGATTATAATGGGGGAGTGTTTTCTCCCATACAGAAACCCAGTTATAATTCACCATTATAACCTGGGAGTTGCAACAGCGAACATGCGTTGGGTTTTGCTCACTCCAAGGATGGACCGGCCATAGCCTTTCCATTGTTGAGCAACCGAAGTACCACAACTGCACTTCCTCACTTCTGGTACTTGGACTCTGCAGTCAGTAAGCCAGCCCATGACAACTGATTTTTACATTTTGTTTTCACTGTTTTTTTTTTTTACTTTGTGAGATCACAAAAATAAAGTAACTGTTTAAAACCAGTGCTTGATGTTGGCGGAACTGTGGCCAGAAAGGTGTCCCTTTTCATGTTTTTTTTTTGAGCTGCCCTCTACTATCCTCCTTCTGGCAGGAAGTTTGTCATCTGATTTCTATAGCCTTAAAAGTTACCTCTCTTTAGGGTTTGCTCAAGTTGTCCTTGGGCTTTCTCCTAAGGAAAAAGGTTCAGGTGACAAATGCTATCTTTTTCATATACTTTCTATGGCAGCCCTTAAGTCAATTACTCAATTCTATTTACAACCATCTTCCCCTCCTGTGACTAGCTGGTTATCCTATTGTAAGCAGATAAGATCTTCGGAAGCTGTTACAACCCACTTAAATTCCCAACTTGAGAAATTTTATTCTTGAAGGTACCCATTTACTACTATTGTTGAAACAGCTGAGGCTACCTAGGTAATTGATCAATTAGCAGGGAGAGATGAATGGTGACAATTTTTGTGAATTTCTGAAGATGATTTAGTCTATGGGTGTGCTTTTGTTTTATAATTTGCTAATTACAGTTTAGCGAATTCAGGGTTATTAATTTTTTTGTATTGTATATTTTTGGAGGATGCACCTAGGCTCCTGCCCAGATTTGCTTTTTCATTTATCTTGGTTGTTATAAAATATAGCAATTGGGTTTCCTGTTTGCTGTTATGATCTCTTTAAGGCACTCCTTGTTGAAATGGTGACTTCTTGCTTTGCATCATTTTTCGAGTGTAGCCATCATTCTGTGGTGTTTATGTTAGATTTACAAGCATCTGTCGTGTCTATATTGATATTAAAGGTTCTCCTTTGTGAGGTCACGTTATGTAACTATGTTTGAGTATCTTTCAATGTTTATTGTGTGCCTTTTGTTTTACTGTTTTGATGGAAAATATTTCAATAAAAAAAAAAAACAGTGCTGGGGCTGGGGCTTGGACTGCTCTTCTAGCCAACCATGGCTGGCAAGCAATGTACTTTTATTTTATATAATTGTTGTGACAAAAAAGGCTCCACAGCAATTAAATAAAATAAAACATGTAGTGATGTGTACAACTCGAATTTTACACACACCCTCAGTGTTGGATGCTTAAATAAACCAAGTGAGCTTCACTCTAGGGGTTTATGTAGCATCCAACACCTCGTGTGTGTGTGTAAAATTCTCAGTAAACACACCACCCCATGCATTATTCTATATGTTAGTACAAGCCGCAGCTTCTATTTGAAGATATACTGTAGATGAAACAGAAAGCTCCTTACCATTGAAGCTGTGCCTTACTATTGCCCAGACCAGTTTGCTCTCACATATATTACGTACTGTTTTGGCTTACAATATACAAGAAACAGTCTTCTGACAGACTAAGGATCTTGTCACTGACTGGCAGATTCAACCAACTATTGCCCACACCAGCACACTTTCACTTATGTACTAGTAATTTTGCTTCACTTGTGTTTATTACTTATTCAATTAAATAAAAAATAAAACAGAGAAGGAGTCCTGTCACAGATACTGGGTTAGTACGTCCCAAAGATCTGGGTGCTCTCACTTGCATACTAGTAACTTTGTGTCTATTTTTTTATTCAGTTCAAAAATAATATACAGCAGGCTCCAGTCACTGGTGCTGGGGTATGGCCCAGAGACCAGAGTGCCCTCACTTGTGTTTTTTTTTTTTGTTTTGTTTTTACTTTTGGGGGGTTTACTCCATATAAGAAACATCTCAGACTGCTAGTGGTAAGCAGAGCCCACCTCACAGCTGTACTTTGCCTGGTAGCCCCCACAACCCCCTTTTCCTGAATCAAGACACATACACAGATCTTAGAGGAAATGGCTGCAGCCATGTATTTTTTTTTTTGTTCTCTTTTACCACCAATTAAGCAGTGTGTGCTGCTGGGAGGATGCACAGCCCATCTGGCACTCAACACCTGCCCTCAATCTAGACCACCCCCGGTGTGTGCCAAAGTATTTCCCTTAGCTACTAAAGTAGTCATATGGCCAAAGATCCTGTGGCCTCCCCCTGTCAGGCACCTCTGTCCTTGCAGAATAACCTGATGAGGTTAGACTGTGACCTCCCCCCATTCAGGTCTGAGTCTTGCAGTCCTCTGTCCTCATGCTGACCAGATGCGATGAGTCCTACGAAAGAATTGGCCTCATTCTCCCTTCTTCACCCTTTACCTTCAGTCTGCACTGCTCCTGAGCCACCACACATGGTTGTGATAGTTTACAACTTCTCACGACTCTTAATTCATCAATTTGCTTTGCTTCCTTTGATCATTTTCTGCTCTTTTTATTTACTTCCAGGGTTTTCGTCCCTTTGGAGGAGGTGAAAAACCCAGAAAAATAATAATAATAATATCTTTATTTTTTAGGTGCCTTTTAAGTGTCAAGGTGCCGTACAAATTAAAATCAGAAACAGATCTGAATAAAACAATCATAAAATCACACATCATAAAATGACATTAATCAGTTAATTATTCATCAAATGCCTGGTGCCACAAAAAAGTCTTTAGGGCCAGCTTAACACCCTCCACAGTTGTGCACTCCTGCAACTGACAAGGTAGGGAATTCCAGAGTGTGGGAGCCATGAACATAAATGATCTGGCCCCCGAAGATTTCAAACGTACCTTAGGGATCTCTTGCAACCCCTCGCCGGCTGAGCTGGAGGATCGCTCAGTGTTAAGGGACCAGGAGCTCTTTCAGGTAGTCCGGGCCCAGTTCATGTAGGGCTTTGAAAGTCAGCAAGCCAACTTTAAAGGTGATCTGCTACTGTACTGGCAGCCAGTCCAGTTCGCACAGCACCGGCGTAATATGACAGGACTGAGAAGATCCTGTTAGAAGCCGGGCCGCCACATTCTACACCAGCTGCAAGTGGCGGATTTCCACCCCAGAAAGCCCTAGGTATAGTGACTTGCAATAATCTGAGTGTGAGAACACAAAGGCATGGACCAGAACAGGAAGGTCACTGGACATAACCAGATGTTTAAGCCTGGAGATATTCCTTAGATGGTAAAAGGAAGATTTGATGACAACCGACACCTGCGAATGCAGGGTCAACCCTTCATCAAAAATTACCCCGAGGTTTCACACCTGGTCAGAGGTCAGGAGAGAGACGCCCCTGAGAACAAGTCCAGAGGGCGACCCACCCCCCGAACCCCCTGTCCAGCGACCAGGTTCCACAACCAACACTTCAGTCTTACCAGAGTTCAACTTCAGCCAGCTCAAATCCATCCACTCCTAGATTTCTTTGAGACAGCTATTAAAGACTGAGAGAGCTCTATCCTGGTCAGGCGCAAAAGAGAGGTAGAGCTGGGTATCATCGGCATAGCAATGAAACCTCAGCCCATACCTTCTTACAAAATGTCTCCGAGGGGCAGCATGTACACCGCGAACAACATGGATGACAAAACCGAACCCTGAGGGACCCCACAAGACAGAGAAACTGGGTCTGATGAAAACACCCCAGATACCACTCTCTGAGTTCTTCCAGTGAGGAATGATGTAAACCATCTGAGGACTGTTCCCAACAGTCCACAGATGCACCTCAGATGGATAAGTAACACCCCACTCTTTTATGAGTGGAAAACAGGTAAAAGTCACTTCCCAACCCTTAATGCAGTTACCCCTACAAATTCAAAGGGAATTCTACCTGCCCAGGCTCCCTACCCTTCTTTTATGAGGGCAAGCAGGTAGGAATCTGATGGAAGGAGGAGAAAGAGGAGGAACCACTGGCCTCAGGTTCTGTTTAACCTCTCTGTCTTCTCCCTCTGACCAGATGCCACATCCCTGAGTACCTCCTCCTGAGGCTTTTCTATGGGCCTGTTGCCCACCCCAGGAGGTGTCACCCCCTGTTACTGACCAGGTCTGGGGGGGAGGGCCCTAGGCAAATTGCCACCTGCTGCAATCCTTAGCAGTCTCTCTATTGCCTGGTAGCTCCCCACAATTCCTTTTCCCTGAATCAAGACACAAAAACAGATCTTGGAGGAAATGGCTGCAGCCATATTTTTGTTTTTCTCTTTTGCCACCAATTGAGCAGTGTGCACTGCCGGGAGGATGTGCAGTTCGTCTGACACCCAACTCCCTGATGAAGCCTTAATTGGCGAAGTGCCGGGCACCTAGGACAGAAGTGCTTACTGTGTCCTGAGTGAGGTTGTATTTTCAAAATAAAAGTATTCTTCTTCAAGAATATTCAATTTTGGACATCCTTCATAGGGGTATCACTCACCTGGCTCTGGAGTGTAAGTTATCTTGTTGTTTCTATTTACTGGGGCTGGCAGCTCCTAATTCACACCCTGCCTGGCTCTGAGCATGGTGCTTCTTTGTTGCTAATCTTCTGGCACCTAACACCTGCCCCAATCCTGAGCCACCCCGGTGTGTGCTGAAGTATTTCTCTTATCTCCGGTGGAGGTCATATGGCTAAGGCTCCTACGGCCACCCCCCTGTTTGATAATAATAATAATAATGAACTTAATTTTTAAGCGCCTTTCAAATACCAAGGCGCTTTACAATAATAAACATAATTCCATAAAAACTATTACATAAATATATAATACAACAGTTACAAATACCAACAGTTCACTGGTAAGCCTGACCCCATAGAAATGTTTTAAGTGCCTGCTTAAAACCCCCCATGGTCACGCATTTCTGAAGCTGATGGAGTAGAGAATTCCAGAGGGTAGGGGCAGCAAACATAAATGCACGGGCCCCAGAAGATTTCAAGGCTACCCTCGGAATCTCCAGCAACCCCTTGTCAGCAAATGGCGCTGTCTTACGGGGGTGTAGGGAATCAGAAGCTCTTTCAAGTAGTCGGGACCAAGTCTGTGTAGGGCTTTGTAAGTTAATAAACCTACTTTAAAGGTGATCCACCACTGAATCAGCAGCCAGTGCAGATCGCACAGCACAGGAGTGATATGCAACCTCTGAGATGCCCCAGTCAACAGTCGAGCAACAGCGTTCTGCACTAGTTGCAAGTGGCAGATATCAATCCTAGGAAGCCCTAAGTAAAGGGAGTTGCAATAGTCAAGGCGTGAGGTCACAAAGGTGTGGACCAACACAGGCAGATCACTGGATGGAATAAGGTGTTTGACCCTGGCAATGTTCCTAAAATGATAAAAGGCAGACTTGACGACTGCTGACACCTGATAATGAAGGGTCAGCCCATCATCCAGTACCACTCCCAGGCCGCGCACCCATTCTAAGGTAAGAATCTGGGAGTCCCCCAGAAATAATCCAGAGGGCTGACCAGTCCTCAACCCCCTCTATCCTGTGGCCTAGGTCCACAACCATAACCTCAGTCTTTCCCGTGTTCAACTTTAGCCAGCTTGAATTCATCCAGTCCTGGATTTCAGCGAGGCAGTTATTAAATACTGAGAGAGCACTAACCTGGTCGGGAGCAAAAGACGGGTAGAACTGGGTATCATCAGCATAGCAGTTAAACCTCAGCCCATACCATCTTACAATGTCTCCGAGGGGTAACATATACACTGCAAACAGCATGGCGGACAGCACCGAGCCCTGAGGGACACCACAGGATGGGGGGGAGTGAGTCAGATGAAAAAATCCCTGACACAACTCTGTGTTCTGCCTAATAGGAAAGATGTAAACCACCTGAGGACCGTACATGTCAGGCCACAAATGAACCTCAGGCATTCAAGCAGCACCCCATGGTCTACAGTGTCAAAAGTTGAAGAGAGATCAAGGAGTACCAGAATGTAACGGTTTCTCTGATCTCTCGCCATCAGGAGATCATTGAGCTCCCGAACCAGAGCAGTCTCAGTACTATGCCTCTTTCGGAAACTGGACTGGAGAGGTTCATAGACATTATGGATGGTCAAGTGGTTCTCCAGTTGAGTTGCCACTACTTTCTCAATAATCCTGGTAAAACAAATAAATAAATAAACCTTCCCTATAAAGGTATGGTTCAAGATAGGTCTGTAGTTATCTAGAGCGTCCGGGTCCAACAAAGCTTTCTTCAGAAGAGGTGTCACCACCTCCTCTTTCAGGGAACTTGGAAACTCATCCACTTCCAAGGAGCACCAGACTATCTGAGTCAGAAATGGGCCGATGATATCGCAACAACCCAAAATCAGGGAAGTTGGGCCAGGATCTAAACCACAGCACATAGGGCGCATCCCCTGGACAATCTGCATAATATCCCTGAACTCCAGCAGGTCAAAGGTACTCCAGGAAGAATGAGGAATTGTGACCAAGCACCGAACAACAGCATCCCCCATAGAAAGAGTCAAGAGGGTCTCCAACCTGATGTCGGCCACCTTATTCGCAAAGAATCGAGCAAGCTCATCACACTCCGTTTGTGAAAAATCTCAATGGAGCTGCAGACAGGCTGGGTTGCACAACCTGTCCACAGTTCAGAAGAGCTGAGCTGGTCGATTCTGAGTGACAGCTATCTCCCTGGACAGGAACTTTGCCTTCTTATGGGAGATCACTGATTGGTAGGTCTGATAATGCTTCACCAAATTAAGATGTTCAACCTCCAGGGCAGATTTCCGCCAGCACCATTCTAACCTTCGTCCTACTCACTGCAGCTCCCTCGAAGACCCATCAAACCAAGGGGCCCGAGGGCGAAGTGGGAGAGGACGAACCCGGACAGGAGCAATCAGGTCAAAAGCTGAGGAGATGGCCTTATTATAGGCCAAGACCAATGGCTCTGGACCTGAGCTGGCATCAGGAAACTCTGAGAGATCAATCACCATCGCCAGGTCTTCAGGGCTCACATCCCGTAAAGGGTGGTAACTGACCATCTCCACAGGGGCAGACCTACTAAAGGGGGCGCAGAAGTTGAAACTCACAGTGTAATTATCGGACCAACCGACAGGTTCCACCCCCAAATTGGAGGCCTCAATCCCCAGGAGGAAACCAGATCCAAGGAATGACCATGACTATGGGTAGCTGAGGTAACAATCTGTGTGAAGCCCAGTGATGTCATCAACTGGAGGAAGTGCTGTCCAAAAGGCAAGAATTCATTGTCTACCCATGCACTGAAGTCACCCAGAACCATCAGTCTGGGCGATTCCAACGCCAAGTCGACGGCGAAGTCTGCCACTTCCTGCAGGAATCGTTTTTCATCTTCAGGTGGACGGTAGATGAAAGCTATCCTGTAACCCACACCAGCTAGCACAGTACATTCAAAGGATTTGGTTTCCTCTACTGGTACACCAGTGAGGCCCAACTCGGTCTTGAAACAGACCGCTACCACCCCCATGGTCCAATCTCAGGCGTGTATCACCGAGTACCTGACTGGAGTTGCCGCTTCCAAAATAGGGCCGGCATTTTCATCCAACCAGCTCTCGGTGATGCAAGCCAGATCAGCTGTTCCAACAAAATCTGTAATAATTGTGATTTTGTTCTTAATAGATCTGGCATTGCATAACACCACCCGAGTTGGACGGGGTTCACGAGCCGTCCCAGCTACTTGCCCATCAACAAAGATGGTGCCCTTGGGTATGGGGAATAGACATGAAACACGGTGTTCCAGGCTCCATTTCTCCCCAGAGCATCTTCTAGGCCTAACCAGCCCTATGCAAGAGATCCGCTCATTCGTTCTCCAATGTCCGAGACCCCCACCCCACCCACCACCACCCTTCCTGCATACAATACCCAGTGCACGACAGCACTAGTAAATAGGAAAGGACAGAGGAGGGGGGAATGGGTGGAGGGCACGGAAAGAGGAGGACAAATAGCGCAAGACCGGGGGGACAGACAGACACATTCCACAGGCTAATTAACCATCAAACTAAAACTAAAACTCCACAATAGGAGAATGCTAACTTTCTTATATTATAAGATAACTCCCTTAAAGTAGTCGCATTCACCCAATAAATACCCAGACTACATAAATAACCCCCACCCCAAACCTAAATTTAAAAACTTAGAAACAACAAAAAACAAAATAATTTATATAAACTATATACTGTAAACTATATGAATTCTCCAATCAATGAGTTTTAAATTAGTAAAAACTAAATAAAATGAATATTGACAGGGGGCTATAACCACCCCCTACAATGACTTAAACAGAAAAAAACATAGCTCTCTCACAGCCACATTTACACAGAATTATATAATGTATGGTTTCTAAAAGAAACAGAAAGAAAAAAGGCTCTCTCACAGCTAGTCCCACAAATAAACTAAAATAAAACTCTTTGATAGGAAAAAACAGTACACAGCAGTACTAGTCCAAACTTTCCAAATAAGCACCAAGCAGCTGAGCAATATTCTTGCTGAAGTCCTCCAGTAGGTTAAATTGCCCAACCTATAAACCACCCCAAGAAGGACACAGGAGCACCACCAAATCACTCCACTTAAGAAGTGGGGACAATCTGACCCCCATCAGCTAGCCCACCACCTCTCCAGGAACTCAGGAAGTACCCACCCTACGGCTTATAACCCTGACCCCTCCAGGGAGACAGGCTGCCCCCAGTGACCACTTCAGGGTTAGTTAGATTGGCTAACCCTGATTTGACCATTGCAACAAAATTGCCCCAGTGTTTCAGCAAGGCGTTCAAAGGAAATCCAGTTTTAACCTTCTGTCCCCACTAGCACAAGCTATCAAACAGGGCAGAAACCTTCCAGTCTCAGTCTGCAGCAAATAGTTAAAAACAACTTAAACACTTTCCACCACAGGCTTCTTCAAAGGCTCAGGCTGATTGTGGTCATTGCATGTCAAATAAAGCAAATCCCTAAGATGCCAGAAATGGTGATTCAAAAAACATCGCCGATCAGGGCTACATTAAATTTAGCAAACTACCCTCTTTAATTCCGAACACCCCAGAAAACAAAGTATGTACCACGGTGGTCCAAAAAGTAATGATGCCACTGTCCTTGCAGAATAACCTGATGAGATTAGACTGTGAACCCTCCCCAATTGGGTCTGAGTCTTGAGTTCCCCTGTCCTCATGCCAACCAGAGATGAAGAGTCCTTTGGGAGAATTGGCTTCAACATCCATTCTTTCCCCATTAACTTCAGTCTGCGCTCCTCCCAAGCCACCATAGGATGGACTCCGGCTGACCACCCCCAGGTTGCTCACTCAAGTTACTTATCCAAGACCTACCTAAAATCCTGTAACATTCTATCCAATCCTTCTGCCTGCACTTGCTCTTCCTCCCACACCAAAAGGCCCCTGAGGGAGGCATACATTTCTTTATGTCTCACTATTGCACCCCCATAGATTCCATAAAGGCTCTTATCTCTTGACTGGCTCTAATGCATGCAACATTTATTGTTACAATGTCCCTCACATGCGGCAAGTATTCTCTCTGTAGCAAGTGTGATCTGAAAAGAATTTTATGTGGCCATCAGACTCTAATGGAATGCAGATCACCCTTCATTGCCAGCAGCAGGTTCAGAGACATTAAACTGAGGTCCCATCTGCCTGTTCTGGTGGTAGTTCAGGTGGATGTTAAAGATCCCATGGCACTTCTTGAAAAGAGTAGGGGAATTTTTTATTGATAAACATAAAATGAAAGACAATCAAATGGTATTACTTCATACAAATCATAAAAAAACAGGGAAAAAAGGAGAAAAAAACAGAAGCAGATAATACATCATTTCAACAAAAACAATAAATAATAAAAGCTTGGACCCAGCTAAAACATATGGAGAAAAAACATAAAAGAATATTGAACTGCAAACTTTAAACAAAAATAATATGTAGAGCACCCCAAAACTGAAAACAATAAGAACCTCCCCCTCCCTTTTCATAAAAGGAGTAGGGAAATAATTGACAAAGCAATAAATGAAATAATCCTTTTCCACAAACCCCAAAAAGAACAGAAAAGTAAGCCAAAATAGTCTGATATTGCGTGAGATAACAAAACAGTAAGCATATGCTGGTGGCCAACTATCAAGTTATTGGAGCATCCAAGGTTGTAATCTAGGGAAGGCCTTTCCATAACGCCAACAGTTTGTCTCTAGAAAATTGGGTCATTTCTTTAAGGTATGACTGTTTCAAATCAAGTTCTACTTTCTTTAAAATTCCAACATGAGTTCCCACCTTTTGCTGTAATGTAAAGCTACATATAGCTAACCAAATCTGCCATTTAAAACACGTCATCAGTACTTGTAAGGTACTTATATGCCATTTTCGCCAAGGAGGCGAAAAGGCTCCATACATAAGGTTGTCATAAGTTATTGTTGAAAACAGATCGTCTCCCAATTCCTGAGCTACAAATTTCCAAAGATCACGAATAAAAGTGCAATCAAAAAGCAAATGCACAATAGCTTCTTCTTGATTCATACACTGCAATCTATGACATAATCTTTCCGTCTGTTGCTTATGTTTATGGTTAGCGCCAACATTAATTTTCTCGTGGCATGCCAACCAATGCAAACCCCACATAACTTCCGGAATCCTATTTGTCAATAATTTCTTCAAAGCAGATAATCTATTAATTGGGCATTTTTCAAAAACATGATCGACATGACAAAGTGAATGTAAAAGATGGGTATAGAGTTGTTTTCTGTGAAAAGACTTGATATGATCCACAGTCAAATGCCATTGTTTTAGTCTAAGGAACAATTCCCTAAGATAATTTGGTATGGCTTCAGATTTCTTAAGTACTCCCAGCCTTCCTACAGGCCACTGATCAAACCAGATCTGGCATCTGTTATATAGCAATGGTTCCCACCCAGCAGTTTTAAATAGTAATACTGGTTTAATATTACAGTGAAAGAAAATACTATTGGAAAACAGAATGGGATTGACCATGTTCAAGCCTCCCTGATTTATTGGTAATTAGGTGATATTCCTTTTTATCGGGTTGAGACGATTGCCTCATAGAGCCTGAAAAAAAATGTTCCATAAAGTAGTCTTGTATTTCTTGGGAAGGGGAAAAATATAACTGACATACAGAAAAATTGGAATCAGGTAAGTTTTTGTTAAATAAACTTGCCTTCTCTTATTAGGTTTCCATTTATTCCAGTAGGCAACTTTTTGTTTACCTACCTCCAGTTTTGGCTCCCAATTCAACCCGTCCAGATTCTCCAGTCCAAAGCGTATACCCAAAATATTTATAAAATCTGTATTAATAGTAATACCAGATAGACAGGTTGTAGATTTGAGAGTAGAACCCAACCTATATCCAATACATTTTTGTATATTCAGAGATGCCCCAGAGCAGTGTCCAAAATAACTACATATGGACACCGCTGTCTGAACTGATTCATCATCTGCAACCAATAAATTGATATCATCAGCATAAGCTACTATGGTGTGTTGTAATCTTAAATTATTAATATTTAAAGGCCAAGTATCTGTATGAGCCATAATTTTTCTAAGAAGCGGGTCCAAAAAAAATACGTAGAGTATAGGGCTGAGAGGGCAGCCCTGTCTCACCCCTCACTGTATATGAATCATTGGGCCTTTTTTTCCATGAACTAAAGGAATGACAGTAGTTTTTCTTATAAATAGCCCTGATCCATTGTATTACATTATGGGGCACCCTATAATAAGTCAAAACTTGCCATAAAAGATCATGGGATACAAGATTGAAAGCTTTTTTCTGATCCAAAAAGACTAAATACCCATCCACCGCCTCTCTCTTGCCATATTCTACTACTTCTCTGATTAATAACAATAAATCTTCAATTCTCCTCCCTGGTAATGAACAATATTGAGAATGAGAGATGACTTTTGTTGCCAGTAATGACAGACATTTCATCAAGATTTTTGTCAAGATTTTGAAATCGGTATTCAAAAGACTAATTGGTCTTCAATTTTGTATGTCCGCCTTGTCCCCCTTTTTGTATATATATATATATATATATATATATATATATATATATATATATTAAAACTCCCATATTCATACTTAGAGGAATACAAGCTGAACCTAAAATTGTATTATATATTGAAGTTAACTCTTCACAAATATCAGGTTCTATAAGTTTGCACAATTCATTTGAAAGCCCATCAGGCCCTGGTGTTTTCCTCGTAGAAAGAGAAGAGGGTGCATCTAAAAAGTCCTGTACTGTTATTGGGCTAGATATTTCCTCAAGCAGCATGGCATCTACCACCGGAATATCAAGACCAGTCAAAAAAGCATGTGCAAAATCTGAGCTAGAAGTCAAAGACCCATGCATCTTTGTTGTATAATGAGTGACCAAATTCATAATATCTGTATGGGACGTGTACAAAGACCTATCTAGAGCGTATAAGCAGGACATCTCTGTCTTAGCTAATTTTTGAAAACAGCTATCGTAAGGACAAACCATCGTAGAAGACCCCTGAATTCCATATTTTTGTTGATAGTGTAAAGCCTTGGATTTGTGTTCATGATATGTTAGTAATTCAGTCTTGATTCAATAGACTTGGGAAGACAAGTCTTATTTAGTTTCATACGCTAGAGCCAATACATTTTGAAATTTGGATCTATTATGCAGGTAGGATAAGTACTGATTATGACTAAGAGCCTTGCTCAACTGTTTATACAGCTTCTGTAAATCAAATTTTGTAGTTTCCCACCACTGAGAAGGGTTGTCAAAAAGAAAGAAAATATTTTTTTTAGCTGCAATAAAGTCTTGAATAGCCTGCACCATAAATTTTTTTTGTAACAATGAGGTGTTCATTTTCCATACTCCTGGGCCGTAAATTATCTTTAACTGTTGATCTAAGGAAAGATAAACCATATTATGATCCGTAAATTCTGCTGGCTGAGTGGCAGCCAATCCCACTGAAATTTGTCTAGAGATAAAGAAATATTCTAGGTGAGTAGCTAGACACCCCTTATGAAACGTAGGAGTATGAAAGTTAGTTTTGTTAAAATATGCATCAGTAAGTCTTGATTTGGTTATAGTATCCCATAAAAAATTTGTGTCACAATATATTTTGCTTTGGGGGGGGGGGGTTACGCTGTAATTTAGAAATTATACTGTTGTTAAAATCTCCAGCAAAAATTATACTAGCTGAAGTATACAAAAGGGCTGTATAATTTTCAAAATTTCAATTCGGTCAGCTTTTGTTTGTGGAGCATACAGGTTAATTAACCTATAAGTTCTATGTAGTATACAAATATCAAGGAGTAAAACTCGTCCTGGTACAAGATACATCAATTTAATCAGTTTTATTATAGGTACCTTGAACAGAATTCCCACCTCAGATGCCGTATCTTGACCAATGGACCAAAAAGAAGGGCCATACATCCAGGAGTGCTGTACAGCTTTTATTTCACGAGTCTTGTGGAAGCATACATCCTGCAGAAAGATAACACCTGTGTATAAATCTGCTAAATAGGAGAACACTGTATTCCTTTTGGCTGCTCTCTTAATACTATTAGTATTAACAGTATAAAAGGTTAAATCCATTATATCTTAGCCAAAAATAAGAATTATTTGAACCTTCCCTTCCTCAAGGAGTACCCCCTATCCTTAGTTTTCTGTGTGACTTTTCTTTTTTGTTGTTTTGAAGGCTGATTCAAAGTGTTGTGATGTGAGGAAGTCTCAGGGAGAGAAGACTCCAAGGAAGAGGTATCAGACTCCTCCTCAGAATGGTCAGAGAGAAGTGCTTCATACTTATTATCCAGGGGAATGGGTTGTGGTTCCATTGGAGGATTTTAAGGGTGTTCTTGTGGTCCATGTCTTGTCACTCTTTGCTGCATCCTGGAATCTACTAATACTGAGGGGGGGGGAGGCATAGTGGTTACTAATGGCACTAGTGCATTTATTACTTTGGGGAATAACTACCTCCATATCTTCATCTCTTTGCTTTTCGATCTCACTAGGAGGTATCATTTGTTTAGGAACCTGGGGTAAAGTCAGAGGTTCCTGTAGGGAAGGGGTGTCTAAGGGGTGATCCAATTTTGGTTGATTCTCAGAATTGAGAAGGTTAAAACTACTTATCCTACTCTTTTGAGCGAAGGTAGTAAGAAGTCTTTGTTCTTCCCCATCTGCTTGGTCTGAAACATTATGGGCTACCCACTTACCATTTTGAAAGGTATGGCCATTGTCTCCGCAAAGATTGCAAATGCATTCATTTAAACACTGAGAACCCACATGCCCCAGTTCCCCACAAACAATACACCTCATCTGATCATATACACTATTTAAATGCCCTTCTGAGCCACATTTATAGCATGTCTTGGGTTGTTCAGGATAAAAAAGGACCCCTCCGTCACGACCTAAAAAAAGGAGTTATGTAGATGCATCACTCCCTCATCATTCCTGTTTAACAAGACTTTCACCCTCCACCCCCCAGTCCAAATATTTTCTGTGTCAAAGATTGCTTCAGGATCTTCCAAAACAGTACATTTTTGTTTCAGCCAGTGCGTTAAATCATGGACTCGCACACCCTCATTGCGAAATAGCACTGTAATAATCTTATGCTCAGGTTTAGAGAGGGGTATTGCCATAAAAGGTGACCACAAAGGTGTTTTCTTAATAGAATGGTATCGTGACCAAAAACGTTGTAGTCCTCCAGCTGTTTTAAAGCTAATATCAAAAGTTGTTTAGCCTGAAATATGAATCCGGGCATGCAGTTTGTGTGCAAAGAACTTCATGGAGGTTTTCAAAAGTTGTTGTGCAACAAAAACTCTATCCAGTACGTCTTTTAAACCCCCAGTATATAATAGTCTCACCGCATTGTGGCATTTAGCAGGTAAGATGGGTGTTTTGAAAAGGGAAGCATCCGGCCTTGCAGCAGTGCGGTTAATGACATTCAAAGGCCTGTTGACAGTGTCCACTGTTTCAGTAGTCACAACATCGTTTAATGGTAAGGTATTATTTGGCAAATTCAAAACGGGGTTTAGCGTCAGCTCCAGCTGTGAGGGAATATCAAGGTTAAGTTCAGACCTGGGGGGTAAAGCCGGAATATGTGAAGAAATAGCAGGACCAACCAAGATAGGAGAGGGTCCCGAGTCCCAATGCCCCGATTCCGAGTTAAACACCCATCCTGCTTCTTGCAGCACTTTATACACTGACCAGTCCTTCGTCTGTAGAACACCCCCTGAGTCAGGACCTCTGAGGCCACCTACAGCAGTATAAGCTGCTTCCAGACCTGACCTTTCCCCAGACGCGGTTACAGCAGCAATTATAGTTACTTGTAGCTTGTTTCTCATTCAGTTCCAGTCGTTCCGCCCAGCTGATTTCAGCCGCCTTTGATGCTGCTACGTCAGAGGTTTCCATCTGGGCCTTGTTGACAGCAGAGTTCTGTGCATCAGTTTGACAATCCCTAATCTGTTTCTGAAGCCGGGACTTCATCAGGAAATACTGCCGCTCAGCAGTCAACAGCTGCTCTGATAAGGCTTTCAATTCAGGACAAGAAACTGCGGATACATCGCACTCAGGAGATTGTTCCACCTCTTCGTCCTCCATATTTAAAAGTCTGTCCACATCATCATTTCCCGATATAGGCACCACTAGGTTCTCCATCTCCACCACCATTGGGTCAGTAGCATTTTGGATATCTCCTATCGCAGGATCCACCATACTTGAATCTGATACATCTTGTGGTGAAATTAAGATAGATACCTTCTCCTCTAAGACCATCTGCTGCTCCACTCCAGTCGGGGAGGCGGCCATCTTGGAGTCACCGACAAAGGTCCCCACTCACAGGAAAGCAAGAGTAGAAATTTCCACGGTGCACTGGCCAAATTTCCCCCCCATTCACTAAAAATACCACCAACAGCTTAATCTGGTTCAAGGTCAGTTGACATTCATCTGTATCCCCTTCCCCCAGGTCGTGACTGAAAATAGGCAGAATTTGTCTAGTGCACTTACCCGGTCAACAAAAACTAAATAAATAAATAAATAGTCTTCTGATGTCCCAAATCCTCCCCTCCTAGGTGGATCAACAAGATATATGGGTTCTTCCACCTGCCAACTGCCTCCTGCAGCAATGGGAGCAACCCCCCAGTGCAGACCTTTCCTGCCCAACCATCGAATACATGCTGTTTGTGGGGGAATCAAAAGGTTGCTTCTAGCCCCGGTTGGCTGGCCGCTCACCTTGCTGCTCAGTGAATGAAGGAATGCCCACAGATCCATATGCTCCTAGGACCACTGGGTGACCTGCAAGAGAACACAAATTTCTTCATCTGACAATCCTAGGCTCCTAGCATTCATTGCTGCTCCTATCTGAAAGGAATGGGTGCCAAACTCTTGTGTGTCTAGTCCATCCTGCTGGATGGCCCTTTTCAGAATGTTCCAAAACTGATAAGCTGACACCGACTTGCCATCTTCATGATGGAAGGATACCTCTCCCCACTGTGGGCCAGCAGCTATGTAGGTGTTGATCTTATCTGTGACCTGTCAGGAGAGCCTGGGAGGGGCCTTCAGCAAGTATCAGCATCCTATCCCCATCTGTTATGTCTTGGTTTTCCTTTGCCAGACATAGACGTCATCCACTGAGGACACCACGTCCCTGGCTAACAGGCCTAGAGTCCCTCTAGCTGGTGTCAGGTTATACCATTGCTACAAAGACAATTTTACCTTGACCGATGCTACAGCAACAGCAATGCCAGGTTACTGTAATGTCAGCACAGGACTCTGGCACTGCTTTCTGGGAGTCTTGCACCCACTACTCCTCCGAATCAACTCTAACTCGGAGTTGATTATTTTAGTTACAGGGGCTGTGGGGGGCAAAGCCCTCTGCATGAGAAGTTTGGAGGCAAAGCCCACACCTGAAGAAAACACAGTCAAAAGTGGCCACCTTGATGCCTACGGCAAATGCGGTCGCTGTAATGTCGATTGACAATGAATTTGTCGACCGACTGTCATGCATCCCTGGTGTTGACTGGGTCAGTTCTGACAATTGGAACGTCCCACAAAAAGCCATCAAGAAAATTGTCTCGGACAGTCTTGCCCCATATTCACTCCAGTACACCACTGGCAATACTGCCCAAATATGAGCCATGATCGAACGTGTAATGGGATGCCTCTTATCTGGCTGAGTGCTTATCAACCTCTTTCAGACCCTCAAAACCTTCCAATCCTTGAAGGCCCTGGTTTTGCCAGTGAACTCCATATCCTTAGCCAGCCATGACAACCCTGAAAGATGGTGTCCCACCATTCCTGGTGTTAAGTCTTCCCCTTTTGCCCACATAATGTAAGTGCATAACTGATCCACTGGGATCAGCCTAGCATCCAGCCATCCGGACAGTTTCTGAACTGCAAGGTAGTGCTCTGTCCCCCAGCAGTAGGCCTCCATTGTCCATGGTGCAATAGAATTACATATGCATCTTCAAGTCTCGTGGTCGGCACCTTGCACAGGAAAGGTGGGACCGTAGGTGCCTGTTGTTCTGCTGCTGGTGCCAGCTCCCTGAATCGCTGCCACTGTAAATGAGATAAAGCATCCATAATTCTGTTGTCAACACCTGGTACATGAACCACTTTAAAATGAATGTCCAAAAGCATGCATTTTAATACAAAGACCTGCATTAGGTCCACAAGGGGCCCTTCAGTCCCAGATGGTGGTTGATTGTGTGCACAACTCCCATTTTGTCAGACTGGAAGTGAACTCTCCTGTTCCTTATGTGATTTGCCTACTCAGCCCTGCCGCTGCCCACTGAGGTAGCCACTGCTCTGTACACCACTCTCCCTGGAAGTATGCTCTGAACCCAAGCACTCCAGATGCATCCATGAACAACTCCAGAGGTTAGCCCTCCCCAGGGTCCTGCCACATGGCGCCCCATTAAAGTGAGTCACGAACATCTGCCAGACCTGGAGGTCCTCCTAGAATTCCTTGGTGACCCAAATCCAGTGGTGAGGCTTCTTACAACTCTTCCCCTCTTTGCAAGGCACCTCATGAATGTCCTCCCAATGGGGATGACCCTGCAGGTGAAGTTAAGGTGGCCTACCAACCAACTTTAGGATACCAACCAAATATGGTATCCTAAAGCCTGTGGTGAACCTGTCCTCCAGCAGGTGGCCGGTTGTTCTGTCTAGGTACTGGTCCAGCCACAGATTAATTTTTTGTGCCTGCACTTCGGTGGGTAGGCTTTCCACCCTATGGTTTAGGCAACTTCCTTCGAGTGCCTTGAAAGCCTCTTTGGCTGGATGCAGTGATGAACACTGCACAAAGGGGTGCTGTCTGCTGCATGCCATGCAGGCATGGCGAAACCTGCAATTAGTTCTGGTGCATGTCCCTTGATTGTAGGCATAGCATAATTGCGGGGTTGAACCTTCCTTATGCTGTGATGCTGACATCTTAATGGACATACCACTATCCATGTGTGCCACTCCCCCTCCTTGCATTACATCCACTAAGAGGGGCATGTCTGTTTTCCCCAGCCCAAGGTGGTGTCCGCCTGCATCCTCTGCCTGAACTCCTCATCATAATCTAGCCATGCTGTCCCCCCACTTTGCATCTGTACATTATTTATTTATTTTATTTATTTATTTGAGTTTTGGTAACCGGGTAAGTCCACTGAGACAATTACAGTCCCTTTTTCAGGGTTGACCCTGGGTCGAGAAACAACCACGTAGGTATAAGTGCAACAAGCAATTCAGTTCTCATGGTACACGGATGGTATTAGGCAGAGTACAGGTCAAGACAC
Organism: Neoceratodus forsteri; assembly: GCA_016271365.2. Lineage (NCBI taxonomy): Eukaryota > Metazoa > Chordata > Ceratodontiformes > Ceratodontidae > Neoceratodus > Neoceratodus forsteri. The sequence goes on along the minus strand of CM028129.1, from coordinate 47,631,254 downwards.
ATTAATGAGATGAGGTTCATATAATTAAACAGTTCCAGGCTCTGCTTCTCATCTGCCTGCAGAATGGTCATGGTATATGCCACTATCCAGTTCTCGCAAGTCTGGGAGACTGACTTTCTTTTTGTCATGTTCCTCTGGTTTCTCCTTCTTACCTTCATCTGGCTCCACAGGCTGATTTGTGAGGGAGAACATATCCACATAATCCCGGTTCTGAATCTGCTGGGGAACCTTTTCCATCAAGTGTGTCTCCACTGGCAAGTCCAGGCCAGCATGAGGGTTCAGTGAATGTGGTGTCAAATGTCCCGCAGGGCTCCCTGTGCTCAATGTAGGTGCTGCGTCCAACACTGAACCTGCTTGCACCTGGCCCTTGACCTCTGCGGCCAGATTCATCACCACCACAATGAGGTTGGCCAACCTCTCATCTGCAGAAGCCCACAAGTGGACCCCGGACTGTGACAAAGGGGCTGAGACCACCTCGGACCCCGTCTTTCCACCATCGGCACCACCCCCACCTGGGGGGTTGTGAGCAGCTGGCAACAAGTCCTTTATGGCTGCTGATGACTCCCCCTCCTCCAATACCTCAGCCTCTCTATCAAGTTCATTGCCCCTAACTGCACTAATCACATCTCTTACAGCCTGTGCCCCTACCTGTGACCCATCTGGCCTTGTCTTACCTGTGACATAGGCACCTGTGGAGGCATCACCTTCTCCTTGGCTGGCTTCTTCTTTGTAGCCATGTCTCCTGAAATGGATGAGCACTCTACTCCTTCCAGACGTGCCTCCAGCCATTCCAATCTTTTTGTCCAGTACAGCTGTCGCAGCTGTTCCCCCACTACTGCCAGCACCTTCAGCGAGGGATTCTTCTGGCAGTCGGGCATCTTTCTTACTGCAATGACAACTATTTTATTTTTTTATTTATTTGGTATTCGGAAAATAACCTTTGAGCCAAGGCTCTTTTACAAAGGTTCCATGTCATGTCAACATAGTATAGACATTCAATCAAGAAATGTGACAGAGTCAGTCCCTGCCACTTTAGTTATGGGCCCCTCTACTTTCTCTTCTTGGTTGCAACCACTATTTTTCTTCCTCCTATGGCTATCCCTGTTTTTCTGTATGGAGGCAGTCCACCTCCTTACATCCCCCCACTTTTCTTATTCCCTCCTTGTTATTTCACTGTATTTTTCTGGGTCCCTGTTAAAACATGGGCATTATGGTATGGCAGACTAACTGCATTAGTGATTAGATGTCTGCAAGCAGCACCCCCTTTTTCCCTTTCCTTTTTGTGTCCTGTGCTGTGCTTGCTAGAATAAAAGAAAGAATGCTAGGATAGGCTTATGGGATATCAAGTGCCTTATTATAAAAGGAATAGTACATTGTTGTGCTTCCCATGCCATACTTTGTTGGGTAGTGAGGTTGTTTATTTTATTCCTCATCTTCTCCCTGTTATGGTAAAGGAGGAGTGAGACCTGTGCATACAAGTAGTAGTCCTGTGGACTCGACATATGGAATCCTGTGTAGGTTCCTTTTTGCAGTGCTTCTGTGGTGCCGCGTGACTATTCGCACGATCGCGAAGTCTACATGACCATGCGTACTATAGTGTAGCGCTAGCGCTCGCTCATTTCCTAATATGGGTTTTGTATTAGAAATCTCGTCCTAGGTGACATAGAGCAGAAAAATGCTGAACTTTACAGCCCTGTTCCTCATTGGGCAGTTTTTGCTGTTAGAAGTTCCCCCAGACTGACAGTGAAAGTGTCAGCCGTCGGCTTGTAAATTTCAGCCGACAGCTTGACATTGCTTCGGGGACTCTGCTTTCTTGCATCTCTGCAGCTTTAGAAACCTTTGTAGAGAAGCCTCAAAAAGCATTTATCCCCTTCATTTCTTAAGAAATAGTATTGCTAACACATAATCCTAAATAAAAGGGTCTGTGTTCAGAGAGTAGCCCTGTAAACTCCTTAGTTTGTTAGTTTTCCTACCAGTGTCAGATGCAGCACCTACATTGAGCACAGGGAGCCCTGTGGGACATTTGCCACCACCTTCACTAAACCCTCATGCTGGCCTGGACTTGCCAGTGGAGACACACTTGACAGAAAAGGTTCCCCAGCAGATTCAGAACCGGGAGTATGTGGATATGATCTCCCTCACAAATCGGCCTGTGGAGCCAGATGAAGGTAAGAAGGAGAAATCAGAGGAACATGACAAAAAGAAAGTCAAAGTCTCCCAGACTTACAAGAATTGGATCGTGGCATATACCATGACCATTCTGCAGGCAGATGAGAAGCAGGGCATTGAATTGTTTAATTATATGAACCTCATCTCATTAATGTACAGGTGCAAGCAGGACAGACCCTTAAAACATGAAACAAAAGTGGCATAACAATACCTTATATGACTCTGTTTCTCTGTTTAGTTGGTGTTGGAGCCCCTTGCAGCCACAAGAGGTCTGTTCCCTGAGAATCCTAGTAGTGTACTGAGGATTACTATAGGGAAATAGCGACCCCTTGTGGCCTATTCTTATAGCACCTTCCCGTCAATCATTCTCAGGGGAACAGTCTGGTGACTGCAAAGTCTTTAGGAAAGGTTATTTCTTACTCTTTTAATAACCTACAGCATGTGCTTGTCTTGCATTACTTTTGTTGGGTTTTTCTAATATTATTTTGAAGGCTATAAAGAAATGTTTTAGTTGTGATGATGCTAGGTCACCTGACTCAGGTAGGCGGGTGCATACCTCTCAACCTCCTGCCTCATAAATCAGGGACATGTCTTAAAAAAATCAGGGACAAAGGACCAAAATCAGGAACACATCTTCAAAATTTGTGATATCCTGTCAGGAACCTTGTAGAATAAGGGGCTTAATATAAAATGCATTTTATAAGGAAGAACAAGACTGTAACTTTAATGTTTGACCTTATTTTGTGCTTACAACCCTCACTGTTTAGTCATGGAAACAAACATTTTAGGAGGGACAGAGTAACATTCTAAGGCAAAATCAGGGACATCCCTGAAAATCAGAGACAGTTGAGAGGTATGGGCGGGTACTTAAGCACTACCTGAGCAGGTACCAGACAGAAAGGGTCAGTTTCTCCTGACCAACAGAGAGAGAGGTTCTATGGTACAGAATCTTCTTGTTTTCGCTGTTTAATTGAAGAATTTGCTTTTCTTTGTTATTTTGTTTTCTGGTGCTTGGAAAGTGTTTATGATGAAATAAACATCCCACAAAGCAAAAGTGGGTTGCACCTTACTTTCTGATTCATTGTGTCCATGTGTAGCATCCACACTGTAACAACTGGTGTCAAAAGTGGGATTTTTACTGCCTGCTTCATCTTGCCAGGGAAGGGAGACATTACGGCGGGTACTCCCTGGTACCCGAGGTGAACTTGGTGGAGGGTGGCCAGGCTCAAGGCGCCCTCGCTAGACATACGGTGGCCCAGACAGGGGCTCAACTGCTGACTGGTTTGCCTGATACACGCCCGAAGGTCAAGAGGCAGCCATCTGCGAAGACAGAGGAGGAGTTCAGCGAGCATGGGGAAGAGATACCCATGGATCAACCTGTGAAACTGAGGGTCTGGAGAAAGAAGTGGACACCTCCTACCTTGAGCATGCTCCGGTGGAAGATGTTGGTGAACTACTAAAATGGTTATGTATCAGGCAAGTTCAGCTTGATCGGGAAATGGAGCTCGACCGTAGGAGACAGGATGCCAAGTGGGTAGATACCATGCAAATGCTGCAGGCCATTCGGACAGAGCATGCTGAACGACCACAGGGCCCCAGGGATATTAAACTGGCGAGGCTACAGGACACAGATGATAACGAAGCGTACCTCATGACATTTGAGAGGGTGGCACAAATGTGTGGGTGGCCAAAAGAACAATGGGCAGTACGTCTTGCACCCCAATTAACAGGAAGAGCACAGGTTGTGTATAGTCGTTTGAATGTACAGGTTGTGGATGATTATGATCATGTGAAAATGGAGATATTGAGACGATACGATATCAATACAGAGACCTACAGGCAACATTTTCATTTCCTAAAAATGCAGTCCACTGATGCCCCAAGGGAATTCTATGCCTGTCTGAAGGACTTGAGCAATAAGTGGTTGCAGCCAGGTAGTAAAACAGTTCAACAAATTATGGAGGCCATCATGATTGAGCAATTTATCAACATTTTACCACAGGACGTGCAATTGTGGGTTCGGGAATATAAGCTCTAAGGAGCAGAGAAAACTATTGCCCTGGCAGAAGACTTCATGGCTGCAAGACCTGCAAGAGGGAGTAATTAAGGAGGACTTACATCTACTCCTTTCACTAGCCTGGTAAGAACTACCTTTTCTACTAATAACTTTAATGCTAATTCTGAGGTAAAGAGAGAAAAGAGGGAGAGAGTACTCTTATCTGAGATAGTTTGTCACAGTTGCCAGAAAAAGGAACATATTATAAGGAACTGTCCATCAGTGAAGTGAGACTTTGGACATTTAGCATTAGCCAACTGGGGGCCTTATATAGCCACTGTGGAAGTGGGACCACATTGTGTTCTAGGCCTCTTAGACTCTGGAAGCCGTCAGACTCTGGGTCGAGCCGACCTGATAGAGGGTGTAGAAAGAGCAGGAGGAGGGACAATAGTTACTTGTATACATGGGGACACTCATTTTTATTCCACCACCCCTCTGGATTTTATTGTAAATGGACAAACATGGGAGTTATCTGTCGGAATTGTTCCCCATTTACCAGTCCCCCTAATCATTGGGCAGGATCACCCTGAATTTTCTGCACTGTTGGTAAAACATGAATTTTCTCCTGTGGTTGCAGTGACGACTCGATCACAAACAAAACAACAAGACGAACTGGAGAAGCAGTTTCCATTTACAGAGGAACTGTTTGAGTCTCCAGGTAAAGATCAGAAGGGGAAAACAACGAAACAAAGAGAGAAAAGAGACTGTCAGGAAAAGAAAGTTATGGGACCTTTGAATATTAAACCAGAGACTATAGCACATGACCAAAAGCAAGATGTGTCTTTAACCTCTTTTTTGTTACAGGTGGAAAAACAAAATGATGATGGGTCTCCCAGGTATCTTATGTTAAATAATATTCTGTACAGGAAGTGTACAAACCCCAAAAATGGGAATAAAGTAACACAATTGGTTGTTCCCCAGAAATATTGGAATTAAATAATACACTTTGCCCATGATACACCCCTGGCGGGTCACTCTGGAAGAGATACCACTTTAAACAGAATCTTGGGTAGATTTAATTGGCCAGGCATTCATGATCAGGTGTCAGAGTATGTTCAAAGCTGCCCTGTATGTCAGAGAGCAGTTACCCCTCCCGACAGCAACATTTCGCCAGCGAGGTCCCCCACAGCGACTACAGCGCCATGCTGCTGTAGGAAACCCACTGGCACCAGATGCTGTCTGTCAGGGGTTCTGCACCCCCCCAATCAGCTTTGTCTTGGAGTTGATAATCCTTAAGGGGGGTGCGTGGGATGCAGCCCCCCACCATGATTCGGGGGCAGCAAATCACCCCTAAGAAAACACAGTCAGCTGTAGAAACCGGCAGCTGACTGCAGAATCGTCAACCTGCCGGTGTCACTGACGGGGCTTTCAACAAAAATTTTGTCGAGCACCCATCATGGATCTGTCAGAGAGTAGCTCAGACAAGGAAAAGAAATATGGTGCCCCTCCAGAGTGTACCCCTAGTCAGCCAGCCCTTTGATCATATTGCCATGGATGTGGTAGGCTCCCTTGAGACTAGTTCTAAGGGTAATAGATTTATATTAGTCATTTGCGACTCTGCCACCAGATACCCTGAGGCGATTCCCATGAGGACTGTAACAGATCAAAGGGTAGCAGAAGAACTAGCCAAAGTATTTAGTAGGATGTGCATCCCGAAGGTCATATTAACGGATAGGGGTACAAATTTTACTTCGGTGGTATTAGCAGAACTATATCAACTACTGGGAATCCATGCTGTAAAAACCTCACCATACCATCCTCAAACAGATGGGTTGGTGGAACGGTTCAATCAGACACTTAAAAAAATGCTCCAGAAGTTTGTCAGTGAGGAAGAAAGAAATTGGGACACCTTTCTGCCATGCCTCTTGTTCTCCTACTGAGAGGTACCCCAAGCTTCAACAGGATTCTCCCCCTTCTCCCTCTTATATGGCTGAAACCCCCAAGGGCCATTAGATGCTATCAAAGAACTCTGGGAGGAAGATACCCAGATAGGGAAACAAGGGGTGTTGGAGTATATGACGGCGTTGAGGAAACGCCTAAGGAAGTATTTCACATTGGCCCACCAATCAATACTGGGAAAACAGGCACAACAGAAGGTGGAATATGATAAGAGGTGGGGCATAAACAGTTTTCTATAGGAGATCAGGTACTACTCCTCTTGCCTGCCACTGAGAACAAACTCTTTATGAGAGGGCAGGGCCCTTACAGTATTATTAGACAGGTGGGACCTGTAACCTACGAATTCCACATGCCCAACAAGATATGTAGCAAACAGATATACCATGCACATTTGTTGAAATCGTGGCATGAGATACCAGAACCCCCCAACATAAACTGTTACATCCAGACAGTATCACAAGACTCTGAACTTGATGTAACCTACAGGAGATTAGAACAGGCTGGTCAGATAAAGGAGATCCATGTTAATCCTGTCTTAACTCCTCACCAACGCAACCAAATTCAGCAACTGTTGGGTACATTTTCAGAAACCTTTATGAATGTACCAGGCCAAGCAATAGGCATAGAGCACAACATTAGAGTTACAACGAATACCCCTATATACCAAAAACCATTCCGATTACCTGAACATGTCAGGGATGAGGTAATAACAGAGGTAAGAAAAATGGAACAGTTAGGAATAACCATGCCCTCCCATAGTGCATGGTCTTCACCTATTGTAGTAGTGAATAAGAAGGAAGGAGGCATTCGCCTTTGCCTAGACTTTCGCAGGGTGAATGCAGTCTCCCTTCTGGATAGATACCCCATGCCAAGGATAGATGATATTATTGTTTGTCTGGGGAATGCTGCTTTTATTTCCACACTTGACCTCACTAAAGGATACTGGCAGATACCCCTTACCCTTCAGTCTAGGGAGAAAAATGTGTTTAGTATGCCAGTAGGGTTGTTTGAGTTTGTTACCATGCCCTTTGGTCTTCATGGAGCACCTGCCACCTTCCAGCGCTTCATGGACCAAATGCTCCAACCTTATTCTGAGTTCTGTGCTGCGTATCTAGATGATGTAGTGGTGTTTAGCCCTGATTGGGAAACCCATCTGAATCATTTAAAGCAGGTCCTTACAGCAATCCAGCAGACAGGGGTCTCCATAAACCTTACAAAATGTTGTCTGGGAAAGACTGAAATCAAATATCTTGGCTTCATTATAGGGAATGGGGTTATTCGCCCAGAAATAAATAAAGTCGAAGTGGTCTCTGCATGTGGAGTACCCAAGACCAAGAAACAGGTCCATGCCTTCTTGGGCCTGGCTGGGTACTACAGACGCTTCATTCCTAGATTTTCAGTGATAGCAGGCCCCCTTACAGAGCTAACCAAGAAAAGGTACGCAAACAGGGTGGAGTGGTCCCCTGAATGTGATGCAGCCTTTAGATAGATTAAGGCCTCTCTTTGTGAATATCCTGTTTTGAGAAGCCCTGATTTTTCCAAACATTTTATCGTGCAGATGGATGCATCAGGGGTTGGGTTAGGGGCAGTACTGACTCAGGTTATTCAGAATGAAGAGCATCCCATCATCTATATTAGTAGGAAGCTACATGAGAGGGAACACAGGTAGGCAACAATTTATAAAGAATGTCTTGCATTTAAATGGGCAATTGAATCATTTAAATACTATCTTTGGGGGGCAGAGTTTGAAGCAGTGACAGACCACAATCCCCTCTGTTGGTTGCATCAGATGTGGGAAAAGAACCCGCGCATCATGAGATGGTATTTGGCCTTGCAGCCGTACCTATTCCCTGTCTCTCATAAAAAGGGGAGTGAACATGCAAATGCAGATTTCCTGTCACGATATGGGGCAGGACTCGAGGAATTGCATGCTGATGCTGTAACTACAGTTGGGTAACTGTTGATCTTGAATCAAATGGTCCTTGCAAAATGCTAACTGTATTTGAAGATCCCAGGGTAATGCTATATGAAAGATATCTGATATGTAGGCACTACAGTGCTTGTTGCTATGGGACCCTGGGATAGAGCTTCATGGAGTGCGTGGGCCGGAACTTCTCCAACCCTCGTGTGTCAGAGGGTTGGACTTTTGGTTACAGCCATTTACGCTAGAACATTATTTTTGATGTGTTTGATTGTTATTGACTGCATAATTTGTGCTGGTACACGATGTCCCAGAGTATGTCAGGATCTGGCAACCAGATTGTCAGAATGCTTGGTTATGGGACTCTGGGACGGAACTCCTAAGAGAGGGTGGGTGGGAGTTCCACCAACTCCGGGGTTTCTAGAGGCGGGAGTCTGTTAATCACCTTCCCTCTTAAGAAGGGGGAGTAAATGTGACAGGGTCAGTCTCTGCCACTTTAGTTATGGACCCCTCTACTTTCTCTTCTTGGTTGCAACCACTATTTTTCTTTCTCCTATGGCTATCCCTGTTTTTCTGTATGGAGGCAGGCCACCTCCTTTCAATTCCTCCCCTTTTCTTATTCCCTCCTTGTTATTTCACTGCATTTTCTGGGTCCTTGTTAAAACATGGGCATTATGGTATGGCAGACTAAATGCATTAGTGATGAGATGTCTGCAAGCAGCACCCCTTTTTTCCCTTTTCTTTTTGTGTCCTGTGCTGTGCTTGCTAGAATAAAAGAAAGAATGCTAGGCTAGGCTTATGGGATATCAAGTGCCTTATTATAGAAGGAATGGTACATTGTTGTGGTTCCCATGCCTGACTTTGTTGGGTAGTGAGGTTGTTTATTTAATTCCTCATCTTCTCCCTGTTATGGTAAAGGAGGAGTGAGACCTGTGTATACAAGCAGTAGTCCTGTGGACTCGACATATGGAATCCTGTGTAGGTTCCTTTTGCAGGCGCTTCTGTGGTGCCGCGTGACTATTCGCACGTCGCAAGTTTGCGCGACCATGCATAGATGTGGCGCTAGCCTTCAGCCATTCCTAATATGGGTTTTGTATTAGAAACCTCGTCCGAGGTGACATACTTAGAGCAAGAAAATGCTGAACTTTACAGCCCTGTTCCTCATTGGGCAGTTTTTGCTGCTAGAAGTTTTCCCAGACTGAGAGTGAAAGTGTCAGCCATCGGCTTGTAAATTTCAGCCAATGACTTGACATTGCTTCGGGGACTCCACTTTCTTGCAGCTCTGCAGCTCTAGAAACCTTTGTAGAGAAGCCTCAAAAAGCATTTATCCCCTTGCATTTCTTAAGAAATAGTATTGCTAACACATATACCTAAATAAAAGGGGCTGTGTTCAGAGAGTAGCCCTGCAAACTCCTTAGTTTGTCAGTTTTTCTACCTAGGCAAACAAGCAGGATAGACCCTTAAAACATGAAACAAAAGTGGCATAACAATACCTTATATGGCTCTGCTTCTCTGTTTAGTTGGTGTTGGAGCCTCTTGCAGCCAAAAGAGGTCTGTTCCCTGAGAATCCTAACAGTGTACTGAGGATTACTATAGGGAAATACCAACCCCTTGTGGCCTATTCTTATAGCACCTTCCTGTCAATCATTCTCTGGGGAACATTCTGGTGAATACAAAGTCATTAGGAAAGGTTATTTCTTACTCTTTGAATAACTTACAGCATGTGCTTGTCTTGCAATACTTTGTTGGGTTTTCCTAATATTATTTTGAAGGCTATAAAGAAATGTTTTAGTTGTGATGATGCTAGGTCACCTGACTCAGGTAGGCGGGGACTTAAGCACTACCTGAGCAGGTACCAGACAGAAAGGATCAGTTTCTCCCGACCAGCAGAGAGCGAGAGAGAGAGAGAGAGAGAGAGAGAGGTTCTATGTTGCAGAATCTTCTTGTTTTCGCTGTTTAATTGAAGAATTTGTTTTTCTTTATGCTATTTGTTATTTTGTTTCTGGTGCTTGGAAAGTGTTTATGATGAAATAAACATCCTACGAAGCAAAAGTGGGTTGCTCCTTACTTTGTAACTCCTTGTGTCCATCTGTAGCACCCACACTGTAACAAGAAGGTTACAGAGTTTTAGGACGTTTGAGACACTGAACAGCACAACAATCAGGAAAAGGTTGCAGAGTTTCTTAGTCATTTAAAGCACTATACGGCATATGGGCATCGACTTTAGCTGATTACAAGTGCAGGTAAGTTGCAGAGGCACTGGAGGTTAGGTTAAGTTAGGTTAGGTTAGGTTTGACAGAGGGTCAGTAAGGACAGGATTTTGGTAGGGGAGATGGGGGGGCCTGTAGTAAAAGTGCTCAAGGAGGCAACTATGCTCATACTCAACTAAGCCCCCACAAGGCATAATTAGTTGCTGGTTCTATCAGTTATACTGTATGTTGGGTGTGGACCTGGCCCAACTATATATATATATATATATATATATATATATATATATATATAGTTTTTTTTGGGGGGGGATTGAGGGACTACAGTCACTTGGGAGCTCTAAAAACCTGGGACCCAGGATACCCTCTTTAACGAAGCAACCCAGGAGCTCTGGGGAGTTAAGTGACAAGCTCATTGTTCATATTTTTCTTTCCTTCTTTTCCTTTTTGGGGAAACATGAAAACAATATGGCTGCTTTGGCACAACACAAATGGTGGATCCATCTCACTGCCGTCATGTTGGGTGACCCCCCAGCCTGCATCCAGCAACTCCATACCTCTAGGGCTCCAAGGTAGCCCTTGAGTGTGCCGGACTGTTGGTGACCATATTTCATGTGGCCTGGGATGCCACAACCCTGTTGGTTAAATTATTTATTAAAATTCTATTTCTTTTGGATGCAGGCCTGCAGGCTTGTGGCAACACTGCCATGCCCAAGATGGCCACCGAGACCCCTGGCCTCCTATCAGGGAGTCACGATGGAAAATCTTATGACCCGCGAGATCTCAAGCACTCGAAGATTGAACAAAGGCTGTCTCAGGAGCCCGGCCACCAATCCCCCGCCTTCCACCCTGAACTGCAACCAGACCACTGACAAAAAAGGCTGGAGAGGAACTGATTGCCCCCCCCCACAGCCTGGAACCTCAGCCTGCTTCCATTCAGCTGCATGCAGCCATATCCATCACCGCAGCTGAGCCGCCCCAGGAGAACCTCAGTCCCAAGCTAGTGCTGCTGAGCCACCCCTACTGAATGGAGGTGAGTGACCTCCAGTGCAGCGACCGCAGCTGAATGCAGGAAGGGACAAAAGTGGTAGGGCGTCCCGTGCAGGGGAAAAACTCAGATGCTGGGCAGCAAATAGAATCTGGCTCCGATGAGGATCCTGTGTCTGCAGCCTGGGGAGTTCCAGCTGAAAGTACCAAACTCATTTTCAGCCCATTACTGTAATCTCTAGACTATCATGACAGGAGCACTGCCATGCACAGTGAGACTAAAATCATACCCTCTTCCCCCTCTGCCCAACTAAGGACATGCCTCAAGGGGCTGCTTACCTGGAGCTCGGTGTTCTGCAACTTTGGCACATCTGATGTCCACATTCTGATGGAAGGAGGAGATAGAGGAGGAACCACTGGCCTATGGTTCTATTTAACCCCTCTGTCTCCTCCCTCCAATCAGATGCCACTTCCCTGATGGTAGCTCAGTGGCATCTCCTCTTGGGGTGTTGCCTCAGGAGGCAGCACCTTCTGTGACTGACCAGGTCTGGGGTGGAGAGGCCCCAGGCAAGTGGCCAGCCGCTGCAATCCTTGGCAGCATCTCTAAGCTTTCACAGACCACAGTGCTCTTTCATACTTTGCTTTTTGCTTAAAAACATCTAAAAAGTAATCTCTCTCCATGTCTACCAAAGAACTACCTCCACACAAATTTTCTTTTTAGTAAAGTCATACCTTTTTTCTTTTGTTCTTTTTTTTTTTTTTTCTCTTTTTGCCCCTGCCCTACCGTCGTGATCTGCTGTGGTCACGGACCCTGGAGCCCCAACCACCGGACATTGTCGAATCCCCCAGGTCATCCCTGGCTTACCCCCCAGAGAGCGGGGCCGCGGTACCGACCCCTCTTATCGGCCGCGGAACTGTAACTGGTTAGGGGAACGGCTCCGGTGGCCAATCAGGGCAGTCCAGGGCAGAGCGTCATGTAGACGCAAGGCAGGGATTTTATCCCTTGTGTTTTTCCCCACCCTCGTGAGGCGGACGGCAATGACGCCGGCGTCCGCCCCGCCTACCCTCGCCCTCCCTGACCTCAGGCCGGTAGCGTGAGTTCTCCCAGCCTCCGCTAGAGCCCTCCATCGCCCGGATACTGGTGGGACCCTCCCCGGAGAAGGAGCTGCCTCGCGGCTCAATCCTCTCTCCCAGCAGCCCTCCGGCGACCCGGATCCGTTCCGAACCAGGTCGCCCGTCATAGCGAAATCCAACTCATGTGCGGCAAGGGCCGGGCGCTTTTGTTCTTGAAAAAAAAGACTTCATTTACCTTGCTAACTAGCCCTTTAGGAGCCTGAGCATGTCTTGGGCCTGTCTGCAGACAGTCTGTCAGACAAGACTACACCTCCCCCCCCTGTTTTCTGTTTCACTACCCCTCCCAGCTGCAGATCAAAATTATAACATAAAGTATATCAGCTTTCTTTTCATTTAAGTACAATACTTATAAATATGTGTTTTTGTTTTGTAGGTAATGGTATTAGGTTATGAGACATGGTGAGCTATCACCAGCGTCCTTCCTCTCTCACCACCATACACCAAGTGAAGACATTTGGCTTTAAACAATGATGAGAGATCAGGAAATACCACTAGAACAGTGCTTATTATGGTGCTTCACACACTGAGAAATCCAAGCATGTGGATTCCCTAGGGGAAATACCAGAAACAGCAAGTAAGTTCTTGTGCTAGTTCCTTGCCACCCTAAAAGACTTCCTTTGGAATTTATCAGGCAGCAACTGCATGGAGGAGAGACACAAAAGGCACCCAGTTTGAAATATGAGCTGAACCAAGCCAGTTATGACCTGGGCAGCTTGGATAGTAGCAAATCAGAGCCAATCAGCCCTAAAGAAGAGACAGATAATCAAGGGAGCCCTGAGCAGCCATTGATGGATCTGCAGTAAGTGTACTGTCGGACTTGATATGACACTAGAGACTGTCTGTAGTACATTTTGAAGAGCTCTGGGATTCTAAATACTGTAAGAATGAACATATCACGAGCACAGAAAAAAAAACACATGTAAACCCAATATTTGCAGGCAAAACATAATCGTGTTTTACGGTGAAGACATGAGTGAAACAGGGTTAAATCCTTTCTCAATACTTGTTCAGTGCTGTACTGTATAAGCCCAATTTTACGAACTCTGATTTTACGGAACTATGACTAATTTGAACTCACTTCATGTCCCCAACAGGTTTTGTGATATTTTCACTGTGATTCCTTGTGAAACTGATTGTTAATTTCAGAGCAGCTTAATAGATAATTGTGCTAATTGCTGCTTGTAAAAAAGTCAATTAGTCCTTAATAAATACCTGCCCCTGCCAGCCAAAGTTTTCTCAAGACCATGGCAAAATAAAAGAGCACGGCTATTGATTCTCACAGAAGCTGAAGATATTCAAGTGTCTAGAGAGTGGGGTGAAATCTGTTGATGTCACCCATAAATTTGGCATCGGTAACTCAACAGCATGTGACATTTAAAATGTGAAAGAAAAAATAAGGGACTTTGCAGCTGCTCTTGACTGGAGTGATACACCAAACAAAAGGAAGACAATGAAGGGATGTCAGAATGAACAGCTAGACAGAGCCTTGTACCTGTGGTTCATCCAGAACCATGCTCATAGAACAACAATTTCTGGACTACTTTTTTTGTTATTATTTTCTCTCCCTCCCTGGCCCTGGTTGGCTCCCCATCCAGCTGTCGTCCCATCACTCCACTCCTCAGGCCCTCACCCTCTGTAACCCCACAGCTTACCCCCCATGGCGGGGCAGTGGAGTGTCCCCCTTACTCACCCACCAAGCACAGATCCATTTTTGGGGGCATTACCTCCAGAGTGGAGCGTGGGGACGGCCATCAAGCCGCTATGATCAGCCACCAGGGGCACTCTTTTTCTGATTTTTTCCCCATGATGCATGATGTGCAATGACACATGCGGTGGGTCTGCACATGCTCCCACGTGTGGCCCCACCAAGCATCTGCCTTGTATCAGCCCTATTTCCTTTGTGGCAGTGTAACACCAAGCCCCAGCCTCCGCTAGGGGTCAGGTATGCACTGACCGCTTGTCACCCCCCTCCCCGGAGATGATGAGCAGTCCAATGGGTGCTCAATCCATCCCCTTCCTGCTGACCCCCAGCGGCCGTGCTAGTACCCAAACGTGGGTCACCGGCATGCTGCGAGGTGTGATGTCCAGCTTCTCAACCCTCAGCACCACCAGACTGGCCATCTCTGAACTAAATTTAAAAGAAAAAGCCCTGCAGTTCCAACACAATCGTGGAGGACGATGGGCTCACAGCTAGTGAGGGCTGGTTGAATTGTTTAAAACAGTGGCACAGAATAAGGCAACTGTCAATTGCCAGTGAGCTGCTATCTTCAGCCAACAAAACAATAACCCCATTCCATGCTAAGATAACCAAGTTCATGGCACAGGAGGGGCTGTCATCATCTCAAACTTATAATGTGGATAAAACCATCATTTTTGGAAGCTTTTGCCAGCGAAAACATTGGCTGCCAACACTGAGAAGTGTGCTTTGTGCTTTAAGAAAAACAAAGAGCACTTGACTGTGAGGGGGTTCAGTAATGCCATTTGGAGCCATAAACTAAAATTGCTGATCACTGACAAATCTTTGAAATCCTGGTGCTTTAAGCACACCAGTATGGAGCAACTGCCAGTAACGTACAGGGCACAGAGAGGTGCATGGATGTGTTCTACAATTTTTAAAAACTGGTTCTACCAGGACTTTGTGCCAGCAGTTTGAATGCACCTTCGGTCCCCTAAGCTGCAACCAAGAGTGATATTACTGCTCAATAATACTGGTGCCCACCCAGACTGTGATGTTCTGAAAACAAGACATTCCACAATACGGTGTCTCTTTCTACCCGCCAACACAACAGCAAAACTGCAACCTATGGACCAGGCCATACTAGTCATTCTAAAGTGCATTTACTGAATCACGATACTATCAACTGTGCTGGCTGAGGAGAACAGTGGACTTCCCTTGCAAGATTTAATTAAAAAAACATACTGTGAAAAATGCCTGCTACATTTTGGTTGAGGCATGGTCTGAGGTACACCAGAACACCATGGCACAATGCTGGGAAAAATCAATGGTTCTGACTGCCCCAGCCACAAACAGTGACCCCCTTGTCCCACAACAGGAAGAGATCAGCCAGGTTGTCCATGAACTTGTTGCTCCCCTGGACATTCCTCATGCGATGCTGGAGGGCTGGATGGGGTGTGATGATGAGGACAATGGCTATGGAGAACTCACGGATGATGACATAGTTACCATAGCGATGAACAAGTTGACAGTACAGGAGTCAACCTCTGACCTCAAAGATGATGATAGTGAGGAGGTCAAGGTACCAACTGCTGCCAAAGCCATAAATGCATTTGAAACATGCCTTTCCTGGCATGAAAGTCAGCCCAGCAATGATTATTTACATATACTGCTACTGCAGCAACTCAGACTGAAAGCAGTAAAGAAAATAAATGAAAACAAAAAGCAGCTAAGTATAACAGACTTTTTAAAGCAGTAGTGGTTTAGTATCATGCTACAATAGCTAGAATGAGGTCCATTTATGAAGTTTTATGTTTCTTTTCTGGATAAAGTACCAAAGAGCTGACTTCACAGCTGATATGCATTGATTTCTATGAGACACTCGATTTTACGAACATGCAATTATCCGAATGTTTTGGATGTCCCCCAGCGCGTTCATAAAATTGTGTATCTACTGTACTAAACTGTATAATCTGCACTGTGGATAAAGGGAATTAAGGAGATGAGAGTACAGAATGCAACTCCAATAAGATGGGGTGATTTTTTAAAACCCATGTCCAGATGCAGTTTTCTATTGTACAACTTTGGATGTAATCAAAGTTACCTCTATGTCCATTTCTCAAAGCTAGGGCATACAGTAGCTAAGTCCAATTTCCAGAACGCTGACATAGGTATTGACAGTCACAAAACAGGAACGGGATCTTGGAGTTATCATATCTGATGACCTCAAGATGGTGAGGCAATGCAATAAGGCAGTAGGTAGGACCAGTGGGATACTGTGATAAATAGGGAGCGGTATTACCAGCAGAAGGAGGGAGGTGGTGAGACTCCACCTGGAGTACTGTATCCCAAGTCTGGAGACCACATCTCATGAAGGACATAGACAGGGTAGAGGCTATCCAGAAGAAGACAACTAAAATGTTACAGGGCTGCAACAGAAGCCGTATGAGTAGAGACAGAGGGATCTCAATATGCACATCCTGGAGGAGGGGGAAGAGAGGGGGACATGAGAGACCTATAAATACCTCTCAGAGGTGAATAAGGTATAGCAAGGGAATAAATTCCAGAGGAAAAGGTGTATGAGAACAAAGTGGCATGCAATGTAGCTGGAAGGGGAGGAATTTAAGAGGGGTATGAGGAAGTTCTTCTTCTTTGAAAGAGGGGTTGATGCCTGGAACAGTCTTCCAGCAGAGGTGGTGGGAGTAAAAACAGTGGTGGGCTTCAATCATGCATGGGATAGACACAAGGGAATCTTAGTATGGAAGGAGGGGAAGGTAAGTAGCTGGAGATCAGGTAGGGTTTACCATGACAGTTTAGGCCGGCGAAAAATGGGCACACTGGGTGGGTCAAGCGGTCCTTATCTGCTGACAAATTCTTTGCTTCTGCATATTGATTTCAATTGCACAATTATACAATATTTGGAATATGTTGATTACACCACCTTTACATTTGCGATTGATTACTGTGCTAGCCACTTTACTCAAAATTGATCTCATTTTTAGGAAAACTGGTATGAACTTTGGATTCCATATCAATGCAATTGACAAGATGGGAAAGGGCCACATGGATCTGGAATCAGAAACAGGAAATACTGGAGCTCACTAGTGAAAATAAATTTGAAAACTCAATGTTTTTTTGACTCATCTAAATGAAACTCTGATTAATTCATCTTGGTGTCTATATTTATTTTAACTTATATGAAAACTTTTCAATAAAAAGATAAACTAAAAAAGAAAAGTCAGTGTTTCTCATACCTTAACAGTGCTGTACCTTATTCACCTCCGAGAGGTATTTATAGGTCTCTCATGTCCCCCCCCACCTCTCCTTCCCCTCCTCCAGGATGTGCATTTTTTATGTTTGCTTGCACACATGTGCAAGAAACATAGTGCCATCAACCTAGTTTCGTAGGTGTGGCACCCGTCTTCCAATGCAGTCAGTGTGTTTGCAGGCATGGCCACAGTTCCCCAATGAATGCTGCAGCTGTCTATGACAGCAGTTGAAAGTGCAGTGCCGTACAGTGCAAAGGCAGAGCTACGCTTCAGCGAGTAGCTACTGCGTGCGCATGCGCTCCCCCCCACACACATGTATGCACATTGAGTGCTAATGCGCTTCCCCACGCACACACTGTATGGCCGATGGGGTGCCCAATCCCCTGTTGACTCTGCTGCACTCCCCCCAACAGAGTTCCAGGTGCACGCTGGGAGGCCACCCCAGCATGGCAACAGATTGTATGGCCAAAGGGGGTGCCCAATCTCCCGTCGGCTCCAATGTTTCTCCCCTCCCCAACAGACAACCGGGTGCCACGCTAGGAGCCCACCCCAGCATGGCAACAGTCTGTATGGCCGATGGGGTTGCCCAATCACCCATCAGCTCCACTGCCCCCCAAACAGCCTTCCAGCTGCCACGCTGGGAGTCCACCCCAGCATGGCACAAGTCCCGCGTCATCCAAGAAAAAAACCAAAACAAACCTGCAAGAAAAAAACTTCCCTCGCAGACTGTCCTGACCCCCGCTCCCCCCACCCGCACCCACCCTCTGCGTATCTACCTCCCCACACCCTCACCTCACCCCATTCTTACCTCCGGAGCTCGACGCGATGATCTTCGGTGGACCGGGAACATGCCTGCACTCTTCAAAGCTGACTGCGAACTGAGAAAATGTCGGTAAGCTGTATAATGTAATAAACAGGTTTTTTTTCAACTTTGATGCATATCTCAGGCATTTTTGGGAATTTTTTCACCAAATTTTCAACATGGGGTTTTTGGGACCCCACCTCATGAATTCTGTCACTGTCATTTTGTTACTCGGCCCCGAAAGGTTATTTTGCGGTCACTACATGGAACCACCTTCCGGGACCAATGTACAAAATGACAGTGTCAAAGTTCATGAGGTAGGCCTCCAAAAACCCTATGTTGAAAATTTGAAAAAATTTCAAATGACTGTTTACTAAGCATGCGTTGCGCTGTTCCACACACACCGTGAGTTCATGAATTTTCAATATTTTCACTCCAGATTTTCAACATTGGCATTTTAACCACACCTCCTTCTGAGCAGTACAGCTGTCATTTTACATTTCGCCCAAAATGTGTTTCCCCACATGTAGTGCACAATGGCGCAGTCGGTGTGCAAATCAATGTTCAGGACAGGATTAAGAAAATCACAGTGACACTGTTCATGAGCACAGGTCTTAAAATGGCTATACTAAAATGTGGTGAAAAATTTCAAAAAATGAAAGCTGTTTCTGAGCATCGTTGCGTTGTTCCTCTCTTTTATATAACTCGTAAGTTGTAATTTTCACTATTTTCACTCCAGATTTTCAACATTGCCATTTTACCACACCTCCTCATGAGCAGTACAGCTGATTTTTCACATCTCTCCCAAAATGTGTTTCCATGCATATAGCGCACAATGGCGCAGTCGGTGTGCGAAATCAATGTTTGGGACAGATTAAGAAAATCACAGTGACACTATTCATGAGCAAAGGTGTTACAATGGCTATGTTAAAAATTTGGTGAGAAAAGTCCATGAAATGACTGTGTTACGAGCGACCATTGTGCAGTTTCCACGCACCCTCGTAAGTTCATGAATTTCTAATATTTTCAGTCCAGATTTTCACCACTGGCATTTTTCCACACTTCCTCAGTTGTAATTTTTCACACAATGGCTGAAACGTGTTTTCGCACTTCCAGCACAGAAATGCGTGATCGCGGTGGGAAATCACTATTCAGGACAGATTAAGAAAATCACAGTGACACTGTTCATGAGCGGAGGTTCCAAAATGCCTGTGTTGACAATCTGCTGTAAAAAATCCCCAAACTAATTGCATTATGGGTGTGCATTGCACAGTTTCTACGCACGCTCGTGACTTCACCAGTTTTTTTAATATTTTCACTGTAGATTTTCAACATTGCCATTTTTTGCACCTCCCCATGAACAGTACAGCTGCCATTTTTCACATCCTGTTCGAAATGTGTTTTCGCACCAGTGGTGCCAAATGACATAGTCACTGTGCAAAATCAGTTTTCCGCTAATGAACTGATATTGCCACTGTTCATGAGGTGGGGGGTCACAAAAAACCCATGTTTATAATTTGAAGTGAAAATACCAACGAACGCCTGGGACGTTAGGGTTTACGATCCTAGCAGCCCCACCCTGTAAGACGAGCAGGCATGAGAGGTGTGACTTGGGATTGTCGACTATAACATGCCTGCCATTCCACCCCCACCCACACCCTGCAGCCAGTGACAGGCATCGAGGTGTGCCTTGGACTATTTGGCCCCAAAGTTCACCCTGTTCTCCTATACTGCACCCATCTCACCATATTTCTTATGGAATGGGGTGAGCATAAGGCCCAAAGACTCCAAGGCACACTGTGACACTTGTCGGTGTCTGCAGGGTAGGGTGTGGAGAAATGGCGTGGCCGTTAGGCCTGATAATCCAAAGGCACACCCCAATGCCTGTCAGTCTCTGCAAGGTGGTGGTGGGGTTGGCTTCAGTTCAATACTTCACTGCCATTCCTATTATGCATCTCTCTAACTACTACACTACCAATGCCAATGCCAGCAAGTGAACATTCGGCATTGACAAATGCTTGTTTTTCTCTGTTAGGATAAGCATGTACTGTATGAGTCTGTCTAGTTGAATGTGGTACAGCTCCTCTTAGAACTAGAATTATTATCCTTCCTGCCGAAATTTCATTGTTGTATCCAGCTATTACTTTTACTGAAAACTGCCGCCAGATTCTATTCTTTTTTTCTCTGTTTAAGGCAGTTGAATGTAGCACAGCTCCTCTGAGAACTAGAATTATTACCCTTCCTGTCCTAAATTTCATTGTTATATCCAGCTAGTACTTTTACTGAAAACTGCTGCCAGATTTTATGCTTTTTTTCCCTGTTTAAGGCAGGCTTGTATTGTTGATTATGATAGTATTAAGCATTTCAGCTCCTCAGTGAAACTAATGTTGTTTACCCTCACCTGTTAGAGACTTTTTCCTTCTTTCCTCGCTGCTGTCTGATTCTTTCACTTCTTCTGTAATCCCTGTATGCTCTGTCTGGTCTCTACAGTGAAAGCATCATGGCTCCTTTGTGATACAAGCTAATTTTTGCCATCAACCAGATAGAGCCATCTTCTTTTTCCCCCCAAACTCCTAATTCGTAAACACTTTAACCCTTATTTGTGAAACTGAAATTTTTGGCCATCTGTCTCGACTGGCCACACTACCCTCCCCCCATGTCAATCTATGGCCATTAGCTAAGGCATCTTCCTGCCTGCTACCTCTTCCCAACTTCTTTGTTTTCTTTCCCTGCCCTGAACTCTGAGTGATTTGCACCTCTTTTCCCATTGAAACTTAATCCACCCACCATTTAACCTGAAGCCTGCCCTGTGGAGCATCTATAATTATTTATATCTCTTTCTCCTTCTCCCTCCCTAGGAGCAGCTCCTGAACAGGCACCTCGCTGACAGCAGTGCTCACAACATGGCTCCGAACCGGCCATCTGCCAGCATCCCTGAAATGCAGCTTCTCCAGCTCCCGAAGCAAGGTACAGTGATACAGGTTTCAGAAGTCACAATTCCATTGGACCATAGCAGCTTCTGACTGATTTCAATTGGCTCCCTGCCCTAGGCCATCTGCTTTCACTGCTTCAATTTACCAGATGTGCTGTGTAACTTTGGGTTGGCTGTTGTGCTACTGCCGAAATGTCATGCCCACCCACCCATCCATCCCTCACCCCCAACCAGTATGAAATACTCTCAAACTCCTTCTCCTATTATCCCCATGTTACTCATTGGCTATGGCTACTCCTGAGACACTTAAAGAAAGTGAACAAACTTCTCTTAAGGGGGAACTGCTCACTGCAACTTTTTTTTTTGATCGTTCTCTTCAGCTTAATTTCACTATTTTCTCCTCTTACATGGGATCTGCTCATCACACCTTTTGTTCTCTTCAACTTAACTTACTTTTTTCTTTCCTCAATAACTTCCTTCCTTACGAAGGGTCCTATTGCCAAGCCTTAGGTCCTCCTGCCATCAATTAGGATGCAGAGACCTTGATACCAGTACTACGCCGATGCACACAGCTCACCAGATCTCTTTGGTTTTTAGCTGCCTAGTGGTGTTATCCTACACCACACATCCTCCCTCTTCCTCCCTGGTCTGATTTCTTCTACTTTTTGCATCACTGTGTTCTCTCTCACCAAAGGACTACTCAGTTGCTTGTCCTTCCTGGCACACCTGCAACCAGCAGATATGATCTCAAACCCTGAATCTGTGCAGTCCTCCACTTTAAGGTTATCACCACCCAGCACACTTCACTTATTGCCCCCTCGCCCACATGGATCTTTCCCTTACCTTACATTATTAACCCTGGCCCAGTGTAATAAAACCATCCTCCTCTCCTGCCGCATTCCAAACAAATACACAAATTACCCTTCCTCCACCCACCATCTTCCTAATCCTGCTCATGCCTCCTACTATTGTCAGGAGATGTCGAACTAAACTCAGGACCTAGTAAGAGGCAAAAACCAAACCACACAATGAGGGCCACTCCTGACTCCCTAACCTCCTGCCCTAATTGGCTTAACTTCAAAGGTCTCAATATAGCTCATATGAATATAGTAGGAGGCAGTATAGTGCAGTGGTTTAAGGCTCTGAGCTGCAAACCTGGAGACCTGGGTTTGAATCACACAGCCCACACTTGCATACCGTGTAATCCTGAGCAAGTCACTTAACTTTCTTGTGCTTCCAGGTTGCACCTGTAAACAAGCTTTCAGCTTAGTGTGTCTCACCTGGTTAAAAAAAAATTGATAGTCAATGAATTAACTGACTTTAAGATCAGCTCGGCTGCAGAGTACGTCTTTATCACAGTCACCCTTGGCCAAGTCAAGAATGTAACAGTAGGGTGTATCTATCTACCCCCGAATCAAGCATTCTCCTATGCTGAATTCCTCGCTAGTCTGGACTCCCTCCCTAAGAAAATGGGCCTCTTAAAACACAGTACCAAGCTGCCCTACTGGATGCTAAACTGGAGTAACTCCTCAACGATCCCACAGGACTGAATATGAAGTCAAGCAAGCACATGCTCCTAGACTGGATACTAACTAATAATCCAAATTCTATTAAGGCTGCTGGAATCTTCCCAGATGCACTCAGTGACCATTCTCCAACTTTTTGTGTCTGGAAGACTAATTCTCCGCATCCCCCCCACCCCAAAATCCATAAAACAAGGGACCTAACCAGTTTTGTTGCAGAAGCCTTCTGCTCAAGTATCTCCCGCAACTGACTGGTCACCAATAACCTCCCTTCCTGACATAGGTCTAGCATTAGAATATCTGGTCAATACCTTCACCTCTATCCATGACCACCGTGCTCCCCACAGACTAAGAAGATCAAAAGGCACCCACTCTCCCTGGCTCACACAGTAACTGAGGCACCTCATCCGCTGTCATGACAAAGCATGGTATGCCTTCAAAATCTCTAGACTCCGCTCTGACTTGAACACCTACCACCAGCTATGCAATATTTGTAAATCTAAGATAGGCAAAGCCAAAAAGGAGCGTCTCCTGCCATTACAGGAACAACAACTCTCCAACCCCAAATGTTTCTGGAAGGAAATCAACATGCTCCTAAAGAGTAATGAAAGAATCTTCCCCCAGCAATGACAGCAAGAGGCTCCACACTGTCCTCACCCATGGAGATAGCGGCAGGACTGAACCACTTCCTTATGGACCTTGATGCCTACAAAACTGAGCTTCCTGATAATTGTCCTGTGCTACCAGCTAGCCACCTAAAATTTCCACACCCACTCTTCCACTTAAAAACTACCTCCTGAAAAGAGGCCTTTAAATTGCTAAGGGCACTTAACCCTGACAGCTCACCAGGGTTTGACTCCCTCCCACCCAAATTTCTTAAAGTAGGTGCACCTGCCCTTGACTACCCAATCTCCTGCCTAATCAATAGATCCCTCCTCTCGCAAACCATCACAGACAAATGGAAAACCGCAGTTGTTGTCCCAGTACATAAAAGTGGTCAGACCAACCTTATCGAAAACTATAGACCTGTATCTATCTTGTGTCCAATTGCTAAAATCCAAGAAATAATATTTTATAATCAACTATCTTCCTACCTTGAACAGACCAATGCCCTCACTAGTAGGGCTGGCAGTATAGCCTAGAGGTAAGAGTAACGAGGTGTGAAAAAGCTTGGTACATCCAGCAGACCAGACCTGGATTTGATTCTCACAGCCTCCACTTGCATACTGTGTGACTCTGAGCAAGTCACTTAACCGCCCAGTGCTCCCTGGTCACCCCTGAAAACAGGCACTTCTGCCTAGTGGGCCTTACCCAGTTACCAAAGACTAAAATGAAAAAACAGCATGGCTTTTGGAAATCGCATGGGACAGAAATGGCTCTCCTGAGGGTCACCACTAATATATTCCAGGCTATGGACAAGGGCAAAGCCACTGGTGCAGTCTTTGTTGACCTAACAGAGGTATTCGACCTAGTCAACCACTCACTTCTCATCTGTAAGCTTCGCCACCTTGGTCTTGATAAAAACTCTCTCTCTTGGATCTCTAACTACTTAGAGAATAGGTTTCAATGTGTCAAATGGGCCGGTATCATCTCAACCTTATCTCCTGTCACTGACGGGGTTCCCCAGGGATCAATCCTAGGGCCTCTCATATTCTCAATATTCATTACTGACCTTCCTCTGAATTGTGGAGGGGTATAGGTTCAGCTACATGTGGATGATGCCTAACATCTATGATAGGCAAAGTTATGGAGGGGATTATCAAGGAGAGGCTGGAGGGGCAGCTGGAAAGGTTGGGGCACCTGGATGACAGGTAGTATGGTTTTGTTCCAGGGAGGTCATGCCACACTAACCTGGTGGAGTTTTATGACTAGGTGACGGGTGCCCTGGACCAACATAAGCTGGTGGACGTCCTCTATCTGGATTTCAGTAAGACGTTCATTTCGGTACCCCTAGCGGCCTACTAACAAAGCTGGGGGGATGGGTGGGGGCAGTTTCTCAGGTGGGTGGAAAACTGGCTTACGGGGCTAATACAGTGAGTGGTGGTTGGAGGGACAGTCTCCTATACCAGGAGGGTTGTCAGTGGGGTCCTCCAGGGTTCAGTCCTGGGGCCACTCCTGTTCAATTCCTATGTCTTGGACTTAGGGTGGGGTGTTAGGAGTAGGTTGAGTCTTTTTGTGGATGACTCAAAACTGGGAGCACTGGCTGATGGACCAGAGGGGAGAGAGGCCCTTCAGGGGGATCTGGATACCCTGGGGGGGTGGGCAAGGAAGTGGGGGTTGAAGTTCAATGCAGGGAAATGTAGGGGCTGCTTCTAGGGGTCAGAAACCTGGGATATGCATACACCCTGGGAGGAACCACACTGTAAGTCACATCTGGTGAGAAGGACTTAGGGATAGTGGTGGACAGCAAAAAGAATAACACAGAATTGTCAAAGAGCTGCAGCAAAAGCAAACAGGATACTAGGCTGCATAACCAGGGGGATTACCTTCAGGAGACGGGAGGTGATCCTCCCTCTGTATAATGCCCTGGTTAGGCCGCATCTTGAGTACTGTGTGCAGTTCTGGAGATCCCATCTTAAGAGGGACATAGCCTTGCTGGAGAAGGTCCAGAGGAGGGCGACCAGGATGTTTCAGGGCACGGAGGGTAGGACCTATGAGGAGAGACTGGAAGAAATCAGTCTGTATGCATTGGAGGAGAGGATGGACAGAGGGGACATGATAGAGACTTTCAAGTATGTAAAGGGGATAAATAAGCGCGGAGCCAGGGAAGTGTTCAGGCTTAAGAAGGGGGAACTGCCAGGGGGCACGAGTGGAAGCTGGAAAGGGAGAAGTACAGGGGAAGCACAGGAGACACTTCTTCACAGAGAGGGTGGTGGAATCATAGAACGCGCTGCCCAGTAGTCTGGTGGAAGAGACCACAGTGAAAGGATTCAAGAAGGGTTGGGACAGGTACAGGGACAGAGGGAAGCTGAGGCCAGGGAAGGCCACCTCTGAGACTGGCGGGAGTGGAGGAGTGAGCTCCCAGTAGGGGGCTAGCTTCCGAGCAGATACAATAGACCATGGGGCCTATTCTGCTGGCTTTTACTTTGATACTATGATTACAAAGATCTTCCTGTGACGTCTCAAGTATTAACTCTGACCTAACAAATGACTTTCAGACTAATAACCTTCTAGTTCTGAATGCAAAAAAGACTAAATCCATGTTGTTCCACCATACCTGCTTTGACGCAACCTCACAGCCCCCCCCGGTTATCAAAACATTCACTAACATTCAACTTGAAAATGTTATCTCCTTTAAATACCTGGGTGTGGTACTTGACAAGCATCTATCCTTTGATGAGCACATAACCTGTGTCACTAAGGCTACTAATCAGAAACTAGACCTTCTATAGCTCACTGCTCTCTACCTCTCAAGAAGTGCAAGAAGCACTATTGACTTTGCCACCCTTCTCCCAGGCCTCTTCAATGGTGCCTCTATAATCCAGGTTTAGGAGTGAGATCAGGAAACACTTCTTTACAAAGAGGGTGGTGGACACTTGGAATGCGCTGCCAGAAGAAGTAATCTCGTTGAAGGCAGTGGGCAGCTTTAAGAAAGGCTAGGACAGGCATGGGGAAGGGTGTCATGGGTAG
This sequence comes from Neoceratodus forsteri, assembly GCA_016271365.2. NCBI lineage: Eukaryota > Metazoa > Chordata > Ceratodontiformes > Ceratodontidae > Neoceratodus > Neoceratodus forsteri. The sequence continues at coordinate 47,605,050 of CM028129.1, read as the reverse complement.
GTAGAATGGTAGGAATGGGGAGGGAGGGCAGGGACATTAGCTCAAGCTATGGACCCTGCAATACGAGCAAACTTACTAGACCAAATGGCCTTCTTCTGCTGGCTTCTTCATATGTTCATATGTACACTCCTGAACAAACTCAAAATGGCCTATCACAGAATTGCCAGATTTGCCATTAAGGCTCCAACTTGTGCCCATCACTGTGACATGCTGAACAATTTGGATTGGCCATCTTTCATGGACAGACTTAACCTCCCAGTATATTGCACCACCTTCAAGCCAATACACCTTCCACCTCCTCCGAGTATATCTAACCTACTATTCCTGAAACTCTTCCCATGAACACTCAGGTCCTCACACCTCCTGATGCTGGGTCTGTCCAGGACTCACCTAGCTGTTGGAAGAATATCTTTCTCCTTCTCCTTCACAGCACCACACAAGTGGAATGACCACCCACACTCACTACTCTAATGCAAGACCATTACTCTCTTCAAAACGCAATACAGAGAAATATGTTAAAAGCCTCCTGCCTGTAATGAGAACCGTATCTAATCTTCTCTAAACTTCTCCACCTGCTGCCTATACTCTGCTGGTGTGTATGATCACTGTCTAGGGCTATGAGTCTGTGCACAGCCAATTGTCTGTACTCTACACTTATGTACTAATTGACTCTATTACGATTATATTGTATGCTCGTATCAATCTTACTGTTTGTTCACCTACTGTATGTTGCAATTGACATCTGTAATTTGTACTGTCTCACAGTGAATGGGATGGGTAGTTTAGTCCATGAATGTATGTAACTGTCCAATGATATTTGTACAGAATTATCTGTATCTGAACTGTTTTCTTATGCTTGGAATATTTGGTTCCTCGAGTCTCCCCTGAAAAAGGGATTTGACTGTCAGAGGGCTCACTTGGTCATAAAAATTTAAATAAATAAATAAAAATGTAACAGAGGAGGAAAGTTACCACGAGGATGTACAATTTATGCAGTGGCACAATCTGCTTTTAACTAGTAAATTAAAGTTGTGTAGTAATGAAGGGATGTGAGCATTTTTTTAAATTCTTTAGTAACCTGGTAAGACCCACTGAGTACAACACAGGGGTGTCCTGGGAGCACTGGTGAGGTTATGCTACTTGCTCAGAGTCACACAGTATGGAAATGGAGGTTGTGGGACTCAAACCCAGGTCTTCTGGATGTACCAAGCTTTTTTCAAGACTCATTACTCTAATCTCAAGTTTATACTGGAAGAATGTAAAATTCAAGATATAGGATGTGAGCATTTTATTTATTTGTTTTTTATTTAAACATTTGATAACCAGGAAAAGTACACTGAGCCAAGGCTCATTTCCAGGTGCAACCCGGGGGTGAGAGGGAGGGAGTTACATACAGTATACATACATAGAATAGATACATGAGAATATTACGTACAACTACATAATTTTGCACAAAGGAGTTATTTACATTCAGTTGCATATACAGTATACGGTTATTTACAATCAGTTAGATGAATACAACAGTATACAGCACAGAGGATTTGAAGTTTAAACCATGTTGTGCGAGTGAGTTTCTGAGGGGCTGGGGAAGTTGATTCTATAGGTAGGGGAAACAGTAGGAGAAGGTAGATTTGCCAGCTGGTGAGTATGGTTTGGGGAGGGAGAAGGAGTGGAAGTCCCTAGGGCACAGCACGGAAGGAGAAAAGGCTGCTGGGGTTAGTTTCTCATCCAGTTAAGGGGGCAGTAGATTGAACCAAAGTTAAAGGGTAACTGCCAGCACTAATAACTAGAAATAGGGAAGTGACCAAAAGTAGCTTCAGGAATTAATTTGCAAAGTTGGTGAAATTTACAACATGTGAATTGTCAACTTTGCAATGTTTTTCAGGCAAAATGTCACTTTTCTATGCAAATTGGCCATGATTAGCTTTTGACGTTGCTACTTCAAGAAGAGTTTGCTGGAAAAAAGAAATGCCACATCAAGTGAAAAACTTCACAAAAACACATGGGGCAGGATATTCGGAGCAGTTCTGCCATGTGCAATAGGAATGCACCCGGGCAAGAGCGGATATGCACCATACTGCTATATTCAGCGGGAGCAGCTGCGCAGCACAACACACAATGAGCCGCAGTGCAACAGAAATGAATGCATGCACAAGTGCAGGGGGCGTAACCAGGAATAATGTGCACAGTGCGATATTCAACAGTAGGCGACGTGCGCAGTGGTGGAGCAAGCGGAAATTGCACAACAGTGGAAATGAGCCAATATAAAAGGAAGCAAGAGAGGGGAGGATGAATGTGCTACAGAGGAACCATAGTGGGGGAGCGTGGAGACAGTGGCAGTGAGGCAAGCCAGAAAGCAGGGGGCAGGTGTGGCCAGGAGGTGGATGGGGGGCCAACCGGAGGTGTGTGCGAGTGAGTGAAGGTGTGTGTGTGTGTGTGTATGTGAGAGGCCTGAGCGTGCCACAGAGGACAGAGGACAGTGATCAAGAGGCAGGGCACACAGTGGTGAACAGCCAGGGGAGTACCCAGTGCAGTGGCAGCACCAGAAACACACAGTCGGGGGGGACCAGGTAGACAGCCGCCTGGGTGGGCACCAAACAGGGATATGGCCAGTGCCACCTTCCAGATGGAGGCGGTAATGATGGGTGTGAGAAGGCAGGCAGCAGGGAGGCGCTGCCATGGAAGGGGCCCATCGGCAGTATGCCCAGAACAGGCTGTACCGTGCCCGCACCACCTTCGAACAGTTCAGTGACACCGAGATTGTGGACCAGTACTGCCTGAACTGGATGATTCTGAGGCAGCTCTGTGAGCTGTGCAGTGGTGAAATGCAGGTACCCACTCGACAGAGCCATGCACTGTCTGTGAAGACTAAGATCACAGCCTTTATGTGCCTGCTCACCTTGGGCACCTTCCAGAGACCAACAGGGGAGACAACAGGCATAACCCCGTCGGCCGTGTCATGCCTACTCACACAATTCCTCAGCACACTGCTGCCACGTGCTGTGGAGTACATCCATTTCCCCAGCACACAGGCAGAGTGCACAGCAAACATGCAGGAGTTCCACAGGGTAGCATGGTTGCCTGGTGTGCTCAGGGCCATAGACTGCACCCATGTAGGCATCCACATGCCACCTGGCCCGGAGGGGGCAGCATATATCAACAGCAAGGGATACCCAAGTGTCAACTGCCAGGTGGTGTGCAATGCCAGGGGGTGCATAATCAATGTCTGTGCCATGCACCCTTGGGGAGCACATGATGCCTTCATCTGGCACCAGTCCGCACTGTGCCATAGGTTTGAGAGTGGGGACATCCCCACTGGCCATCTGGTAGGTAAATATGCATAGCATGCTGGACGATGAGTGCAGAGTGGGGGGTTGGGGCATGGGCAGGAGTGCCATGGGGAATGGCCATGACAGCCTATGGCACACAGTGTCGCAGCCTACCATGCTAACAAATCCCTTCTACACACAGGTGACAGTGGTTACCCACTATGGCCCTAGCTGGTCACACCATACCGGCACCCCACGACCCCAGCGCAGCAACAGTACAATGAGGCACATGCCACAACACGGAATGTCATCGAGTGGGTGTCTGGGCTGCTGAAGGCACAGTTCTGTTGCCTGCACGCATCAGGCAGTGCCCTACAGTACAGCCCCTCAAAGACCTGCGGGCTATTCCTAGCCTGCTGTATCCTGCACAACATGGCCACCAACAGTGGGATAGCCATTGAGGTTGAGGAGGGGGACAGTGGTGGGGATGAAGAGGACGCCAGTCCAGCTGGTGTTGGGCAGCCACCCCCTGGGCAAAGTGATCCCTGGCTGGCCCGGATGGCCCAGCAGCACTGAGATATCATTGCAGAGGAGCACTTTGGACAACACAGGTAGGTCAACAGGGCCACGTGCGACCACCAAGGGCAAGGGCACAGCCCACAGACAGGCAGGGGTGGACACCAGGGGAGGACGGTGTCAGGGGTGGGAATGGGTGGGGGACCACACACAAAGGCAGGGAACAGCAGGGCTGCACGCAGCATGCACACACAGGCACACACACCCCCCTACCCATGCCTACAGGGCCACATGCATGCCCACCCCAACAGGCCCCCCCACACCCACACAGGACCCAACACTACCACACCCAGTGGCTGGCACTGTGTGTGCCTCAGACACTGAGCCCCATTGCACAGTGGCAGACAGTACTACGCAGGCATCATCATGCACACGCCAGAGTGGCCAGCAGCAAGGAGGGAGTGCACAGGGACCATGTGTGTGCAGGGCAGCGCACCACACTCATGCAGTGCACAAAGAACACCACAGTGCACACAGAGTGGCAGCAGGCAGTGGCTGTGGAGGGGGAAGGGTCAGTCATGCAGCACAGTAGCATGGCCATCACGGATGCTTAGGCGGCCCCACCGAAAACCTGCCAACCCTACCAGGCTGACCAGTGGCCTCATGGGGTGGCACCAAAAGGCCCCAAGGGGTGACGCTGCATGAACATGACCATGTCCATGCAGGGGTCTGCAGGCCACCAAACATGCCCTCACCAAGCATGATAGGTATGCCCACAGCCGAACCCGGTGTCGACATGGCAGGGGTCGCCCAACACCGAGAATGGGGGGTGGACATAGCACTCTGCGGGGTGTGCAGCTGGTTAGGCACCCAGCCAGTTGGCCAGTGTAGCCACAACAGTTGCCATTGCAGTGGTCTACCTGTCAATGGCAGTGGTCACATCTGCCCGCTGCTGAGCCAACTCTGTCAGGAGCAGGGCATGGTCCCTGTTTCGCTGCTTCTCTGTCTGGCGCAGCGCCACACAGAGTGCATCCACCGCCACCACAAGCCACATCTGCTGATCCACAGAGGCCTGGAGAAGACGGCTAAGGTCGTCCGAGGGGTCATCTGCACGTCCAGCATGCTGTCCCCCATGGTGTTCCTGGCCCAGCTGCACAGCGCTCCTCAATGGTGGGCGCCGCACAGTGCTGCCATCCTGGGGTACATCCACATGCGGTGCACTGCCACTGCATCCCACCCCTGTCCCCACGTCGACACTGGCCAGCTTCTGCCGCTGCCCCTCAGGCTGCCGATCGCCAGGCACCACTGGTGCGGCCGCAGCAGCAACAACAGCCCCACTACCCTGACCGCACGCCAGTGCTTCCCCACTAGAGCCCACAGACGCAGCCTGGACAAGGGCTGTTGCACAGGCAACCACACCAGCACTACCTGCAGATCCGCCTGGGCAGATACCGTCCGTGGGATCATCCTGTGACCCACATACATCACTGTCCGGGACGTGTGTCACATCACCATCAGTGCTGGAGCTGGCCCTGATCTCTGTCTCAGCATACAGGGCACTGTGAGTGATGTCATGATGGAACACAGCCAGGGCCATATCCGCACGTGCACCACTGGCATCAGTCTGGACAGATGTGCAGGGCTGCAGATGGTCAGTCCCTCGGACACCTGTGGAGGTGGATGGGTGCTCCACCATGTCCAGGGCCTCCCCCTTGGCAGACACACCCACCACTGCTGCCCCATGCAGAAGCTCAGGAGCTGTAAAGTAACACAGTACCGTTAGTGGTTCTGCCTGGCCCTGTGGCCTGCCCCTCCGCCACCCACACACTGCCAGCGCTGGTCCTACCATGTAGTGAAGGGCTGCCGCCCGTCTGGAAGCCTCCGCCAGGAACATCCTCAGTGGCACTATGCCGCATGCTGCCGGCCATCTGCTCCTCCAGTGGCATCAGGCGGGGAACATCCTGCTGGCCTCCAACAGTGGCAGCACGTGCCACCCGGTTCTATGTCAAAATCGCGATTTCAAAAATAACGAGTGCACAATAGCGAAACTCAATATAGAGACTGAAAGTATAGCGAATGTAAAAATACCTTCACTGCTGACTGGGCGAGCTGACAGGCAAGGCAGATTGCTGATGAGTCCAGGAGCCAACACAGGACCGGGACAGCTGTTGAGCCCTATCAGGAGCTGACACAGGAGCCTTGCTAGCATCTGGGCTGAGTCAGTGGGCTTGTGGGTGAGGCAGATTGCTGGCGAGTCCGGGAGCCACCGCAGGAGCAGGGCAGCTGTTGAGCCCTATTAGGGGCTGACCCAGGAGCCTTGCTAGCTTCTGAGCTGACTGGGTGAGCTGGCAGGTGAGGCAGATTGCTGGCGAGTCCAGGAGCCACCGCAGGAGCAGAGCAGCTGTTGAGCCCTATTAGGGGCTGACCCAGGAGCCTTGCTAGCTTCTGAGCTGACTGGGTGAGCTGGCAGGTGAGGCAGATTGCTGGCGGGTCCGGGAGCCACCGCAGGAGCAGGGCAGCTGTTGAGCCCTATTAGGGGCTGACCCAGGAGCCTTGCTAGCTTCTGAGCTGACTGGGTGAGCTGGCAGGTGAGGCAGATTGCTGGCGAGTCCGGGAGCCACCGCAGGAGCAGAGCAGCTGTTGAGCCCTATTAGGGGCTGACCCAGGAGCCTTGCTAGCTTCTGAGCTGACTGGGTGAGCTGGCAGGTGAGGCAGATTGCTGGTGAGTCCGGGAGCCACCGCAGGAGCAGGGCAGCTGTTGAGCCCTATTAGGGGCTGACCCAGGAGCCTTGCTAGCTTCTGAGCTGACTGGGTGAGCTGGCAGGTGAGGCAGATTGCTGGCGAGTCCGGGAGCCACCGCAGGAGCAGGGCAGCTGTTGAGCCCTATTAGGGGCTGACCCAGGAGCCTTGCTAGCTTCTGAGCTGACTGGGTGAGCTGGCAGGTGAGGCAGATTGCTGGCGAGTCCGGGAGCCACTGCAGGAGCAGGGCAGCTGTTGAGCCCTATTAGGGGCTGACCCAGGAGCCTTGCTAGCTTCTGAGCTGACTGGGTGAGCTGGCAGGTGAGGCAGATTGCTGGCGAGTCGGGAGCCACCGCAGGAGCAGGGCAGCTGTTGAGCCCTATTAGGGCTGACCCAAGAGCCTTGCTAGCTTCTGAGCTGACTGGGTGAGCTGGCAGGTGAGGCAGATTGCTGGCGAGTCCGGGAGCCACCGCAGGGAGCAGGGCAGCTGTTGAGCCCTATTAGGGGCTGACCCAGGAGCCTTGCTAGCTTCTGAGCTGACTGGGTGAGCTGGCAGGTGAGGCAGATTGCTGGCGAGTCCGGGAGCCACCGCAGGAGCAGGGCAGCTGTTGAGCCCTATTAGGGGCTGACCCAGGAGCCTTGCTAGCTTCTGAGCTGACTGGGTGAGCTGGCAGGTGAGGCAGATTGCTGGCGAGTCCGGGAGCCACCGCAGGAGCAGGGCAGCTGTTGAGCCCTATTAGGGGCTGACCCAGGAGCCTTGCTAGCTTCTGAGCTGACTGGGTGAGCTGGCAGGTGAGGCAGATTGCTGGTGAGTCCGGGAGCCGCTGCAGGAGCAGGGCAGCTGTTGAGCCCTATTAGGGGCTGACCCAAGAGCCTTGCTAGCTTCTGAGCTGACTGGGTGAGCTGGCAGGTGAGGCAGATTGCTGGCGAGTCCGGGAGCCACCGCAGGAGCAGGGCAGCTGTTGAGCCCTATTAGGGGCTGACCCAGGAGCCTTGCTAGCTTCTGAGCTGACTGGGTGAGCTGGCAGGTGAGGCAGATTGCTGGCGAGTCCGGGAGCCACCGCAGGAGCAGGGCAGCTGTTGAGCCCTATTAGGGCTGACCCAGGAGCCTTGCTAGCTTCTGAGCTGACTGGGTGAGCTGGCAGGTGAGGCAGATTGCTGAGCAGTCCGGGAACACAACGAGGAGCAGGGCAGCTGTTGAGCCCTATTAGGGGCTGACCCAGGAGCCTTGCTAGCTTCTGAGCTGACTGGGTGAGCTGGCAGGTGAGGCAGATTGCTGGCGAGTCCGGGAGCCACCGCAGGAGTGAGCTGGCCATTGATACTTTTTAATGGATTTTTGCTGATAATTCAGTTACTGTCCTGATAATTCACTAATGCTGCCTTTTAACTGTGTTTGCGAGTTTGCATTCACATTTGCATTTAGGTTTTCAAGGTGGGGCACGTGCATAATAAATAGAGTATTTTCTAAACATTGTAACCCTTATTGAATGCTGTCAGTCATTGTTTGTGAATTCTCCGGAACTGCAAATATAGTGAGAATAAAATTGCACTAATAATTACCAGTTTTACAGTATAAAAAAACATTATGGACAAACTCTCAAAGGTTAGTGCACGTTCCAATACATAACACAAATCACTATGTACTGTCATACCAAACCTCTCGCATCACAACAGGTCATGTGCTTAATTGCTCAGCTGTCATCTTTCAGCATTCGAGCTTAATGATCGCGATTATGACGCGGGAAAAGTCGCTGTTAATGGTGCGAGCTATTAAATGACACTTGCTATTATTGGTTGTGCTTTTGTTTATTCACTATTATTTATTCACAATTCTTTATTTGCTATTATCACAGGATACTGTGCCACCCTGATGGCAGCCACCTTATCCTTGATCCACTTCCTGTCAGTGGCAACCTTGTTCTTGCACTCCTGCATGGAACACTGGTGGCTGTCCTGCTGGTTGATGGCACGTGCCACCTCACCCCACACTGCCGCATGGACCTGTGGTGTGCCACTCTGTCCACTGAACTGCAGCTCCCTGTCGAGGTAAGCCTCAAACAGGGCATTGGATTCCACCCTGGTGAAGTTTGGCCTCCTCTTTCGCACCCTTCCCTGTTCCTCTACATCCTCTCACTCAGTCATGCTTATGCCTGGGTGATGAACAGGTGTTACCTTGGACTGTGCAGTCCCATACAGCCCTCCCAGACCACTGTCCCCACGTCTCCACAGCATGCCACCTACCTCAAAGGATTGCAATACCAATTCATGGACTGTGCATTCCCAGGTCACTTATTTATAGTGCATCACATGCAAATGAGGGCAGGCGCAACTGTAATGGGATGCAAATGCAGTGGATGCACCATGGAATGGCTCATGAGCTGATTAGCATAACCTGGCTGAATATCGTGCTATTGCACCTTGTGCAATGGTGTTGAGCATGATCAGGCTGTGGCGCACCACTGTGACATGTGCAATCGGCACCACACCACGTATGCCCACGGTGCTGATGCCAACGTTAGAGGCACTGCTGATGCACTGTGCATGTGAGGCAGTACAGGGCACTGCCACTACTGTGCCTGTGGAACTCATGTGCTATATGCCCAAAGAGGTGCTCATGCCATGGTGCACTGTGGGCGCCATGGTGCCTTGGGCACCGTGGGACCTTAGCATGTTAGGCCACTGCATGGCATCACACACATGCACCCTACTGCGCTCCACACAGGGGCCTCCCAATAGCACTGTGGCACTTGTGCGCTACATGCCCAGAGGGGTGCTCATGCCATGGTGCACCGTGGGTGCCATGGTGCCTCAGCACGGTAGGCCACTGCAGGGCATCACACACATGCACCCTACCGTGCTCCAAGTAGGGGCCTCCCAATAGCACTGTGGCACTCCGTGTGTGGACAGACCCTTGACTCTGTGGCTGACCTTTTCCTTCTAGGTGCCATGCATCCACATGGCTGCCCCCATATTGCACAGTCCAGTGCCAGCACGACTGCGACTGGCAGCGCAGTATCACACTGCCTACACACGTGGGGCATGTGTGCTACAGGGTGCCATTTTGTGCTCGCCAGTGTCTGCAACATGCCATGCACCAGAGCACCAGTGTGGACAGCAGTGGAACTAGCAAATCTGGTGGCACTTGTGGAGCCCCATGCAGGTGCCCTTTTTGGGCAGGTCCCCCTCCTGAGGCCATGCACAGTGGTGTGGCAGGAGGTAGCAGAGGGCCTTGAAGAGGCCACAGGGAGCAGCAGGTCTGCAGAGCAGTGTCGCCACCGCTATGGAGACCTCCAGTGACATGACCCTGACTGCCTAGGGAGACTGCAGGCGCATGCCCGGCAGGATGCTGTGCCACGGCTAGGTAGGTGCTCCTTCACCACACTAGTAATATCTGTCTCTCCTGGTATCATGGTGATTAGCAGGCCATGCCACCGAGGGGGAACCGGTACCTGTGTTGCTGGTTGTGGGGGTGCATCGAGTGCACCCTGTGCCATGTTTTCCCTTGCAACTGTGCATGGTGGGTTGCAGGGGCAGTGGTGGGGCATAGCCCCCTGCACATTTCCCCTACTGTCGTGTATATCCCACGGTGCCCTCCGCACCATCCTGTGGGTCTGCACATGTGGGTGGGCGTCGCAGGTGGGCTGTGTGTGCACTGGGTGCCTGGCTGTGCCACTGCCATCCCACTGCATTGCCATGATGCTGGACGGCCACGATGGTGCTGTGTGGTGCATGGAGGGTGGGGTTTTGCAGTGGTTTGCATGGCTTCAGGTGCCCGGGTAGATGGGTCATGTGGGCGCACCCACTGTGGGTGGTCACATGCCATCCCAGGGGTGCAGGTCACTGCTGCACGCCATGCACATTGGGTGGGCTGCAATGGTCTTGCCAGTCACACATACTGAATCTGCTCCCTTGTCCTAGGTGGACAACACTGGATGTCCCTGGAGCGTAACATTCAGGACATCCTGCAGGTCACCCGGGCCATGCTGGAGCTGCTGCAGGGGATGGAGAGGGGTGAATGTTGGTGGCACAGAAGGCACCACAGAGATGACAGGGGCCACCAGTAGGGCCTGCCGCACCTGCACTGTACCTTTCTCTCCCTGGACTGTACCCCACACCTCTATGTCCCCCCTCCTTGCCATTCCCATTGTCCCCTGCCCTTCCCCCCTTGTTGTAGCCTTGCACATCCCCTCCCCCACTGTATTTATATCATTGTAAATAGTTTCTGTTGTTGTTGTTTCCTGTTACACTATACATGCTTTTCCTACTATGACTGTGTCGGTCTCTGATATGCATCGGGCGCATGGTGCCTTGCTGCAGTGGTGTACATGGCAACTGTGGTGTGGTGCTGGCCTGGCCGTGGGTGTGTCTGCCAGGGATCCTCCACTGGTGTAGGTGGGGGCCATGGGCGCTGTCTGGGGTATGTGTGGTGTGCCCTGTGCACTGTTTACCTGTGGGCTTTGGTGTATGTGCTATGTCCAAGCCACCTCTGGCGGTGTGTGCCGAGCCCATGTGGCTGTGCCCCTTGCGTGTCTGTGGTACGCACGGTCGTGCCGACCCCACCACCACATGCATAGATGCTGATGTGACATTGGTGGCAGTCCATACCAGCCACACTCCAGGCATGGTGCCCTGGCAGCTGGCATCCTGACCCCAGGTCTATTGCACGTCTGCCTCTGTTGACACTGTGGGTGGTGCTGTTGTTGTCCCCCTCCATGCAGTCTATGGTGTCTGAGGTGGTGCCTCTGGTCTGGTGACTGTCACATGGGGTCCTGTTGCATGCAGGCAGTGGCCTGGTTTGTGGTGTGCACACCACATGGCAGGCTCACCAGCGCCATGGTGGTGTGCAGGCCATCAGTACATGGCACCATGGGACTCACAACGGCAGCATCTGTTGCTCAGCTATGTGTGACTGTTTGATGGGGTACCCTTGGGACTGTGTGGGTGGGCTATGTATGTGCCCTGTGTTGCCTCCTGTGTGGCACATGCCTCCATGCACCACAGTAGGCTGCTGTGCTGTCTAATGGGGCCAGTGCTGGAACAGGGTGTGTGCATAGGTGGGTGTGCGGGGTGCCATCCTGCTGGTGGTAGCATACGGGGCAGGCCTTGTCATGTGCGGGGTCCCTCGGGTACTGATGCCAGGTCGACCTCCTTGCTGTGCCACTGTGGGGGCCATGCAGGGGGGGCCTTGTGTATGCTGTGGTGGCATCAGTGGATGGTGTCACCTCATGCGGGGAGAATCACGGTGGGGCTGTTGTGCATGGCACCATGGGGCACCGGGTTGCATTGTCACGGTGGTGGTGGCATACCTTCGGTGCCATGCACTGTTTGGTCATACTTCTGGGCTGGGTGTCTCGTGATCACTGTTCTGGGGGTGGTCAGCATTGGTGTGGTGCCATGGCATGAGTGGGTCCTGGCCATCCTTGTGTTACAGTCACTGTTTGCCAGGGGACAGTGCTGGGGTGCCTTACCCTGTGGGTGGGGACTGCTGGCCCACCTCTGCTGTTGGATCAGTGCCAGGGTTCATGGGCTGGTGGTCTGTTCTGCTCACCTCTGGTTGTGCTGATCATGGGGGCCTTGTCCTGGTGGGTGGCAGGTGGTGGGGTTTGGTCTGTCTGTCCTGCTGCATGCTCCTCCACGCATGGCGCATCCATGGCTGGTGCACTGCTGCTTCCTGTCTTTGTCCCTGCACATCCCTGGGTGTGCTACTGTGCATCAGCCCTGCTCCACTGCGCATCCCTTTTTGGCCAAGGCACATTGGGCTCGATATTCAGCTATGTTGCACAGGCGCACCTTGGCCTGCGCTTGGTTTGAATATCGTGCCAGTTACACCATAATGCACTGCACTTGTGCCTGCTCCCGCTATTGTGCATCTTTTTGGCTCAGTCTGAATATCCCACCCATGAAGTTAGAAGCAGATGATGCTAATGGCAACTTTGCAAAGTGATTTGCTATTGCAGATTTTGCCACTTCACTGGAACATAGCCGGCAAAGTAAAACTTTGTAACATTTCTGCTAGAAACCCCATTCCAAAGTGTGGGGCTGGTCCCAATTTACAGTTTGCATATGAAATTTTTTTTTTAACTTACTGTTAACTGCAGGATTTTAGATTGTACAATATCTGTGGCTTACAAAAGAATAGTGCACACACTATAGCTGAATCAAAATGAATTAATTTATTGCAGCACTGTTCATGAACAGACACCCCTATGCTGTGTCTTTACCAGGCTTCATCAGCAGGCAGTACTTGGACAAGAATCACATGTTTAAATAGCCCCAACATTTACATATTCAAGTGAGTTACATGTATGTATAAAAACACATGATACTGTACAAAACAACTGTGTAAACTCATCTGTGTAACTGTAATAAAGTGCAAATCACATGTAAATGCATTTGTCCACACATAGGGCTCGTTTCTCAAAATCCAAACTTGATCCGAGGTGCCTGCATCACTCAGAAGTGATACAAGGGGCACCTTGCATCAGACCTTGCAGAGTTCCTGATTCAGGAAGGCTCCCTGCATCAAACCAGGACTTAGTGTGCCAGACCAGCCCTGCTCCACATCTACACCAAGCTGATGGATGAACAGGGCACTAAGGGGGCTTTCGGTAAATTCAAGCTGCCATATCCCTAACACTGGGATTCAGGAAACTGTCCTAGAGAGCATATGGTCTGTGACACTTAGACCAGCCAGGGCTGTCCTAATGATCTGAGCATCATCCTCAGAGCCCTCTCTGGGCAGGGTGGAACATTTGCCACCGCCTGCTCATGATCTCTTATGCCCCCATGAAATAACTGAATTTGCATTGGCATTGTTTATGTCTAGTGCACAACCCCATAAACAAAAACAAAATAAAGAAATACATCTGGAGCCCTTTGTTGTGTGCTGCCTATAGTCCCCCATGGTGCCCAGCACGCAGGCACCTCCCAAAGCACTGGCACAGCAGCAGCCCTTCTAAAACCCCAATGGGGTGCTGGTGCCACCCCTCTGGTCACCCATCTGTGTCCCACCAGCCCTCCCAATGCACTGCCTATCCCACACAACCCCGGCAGACTCCTGGTAGGTCTCTGTCCCTGGGCAAAGATGCCACCCAAGCACCTTGCAACTTGCAGCAAACCTCTCATTTGCACTGTCTTTTTTGCCACATGGCCACATTTGCTGCAAGCTGGGTGGCTTTGGCACCAGGACCCTACCTGATAGTGAATTGGGCACAGGGTCCCTGGCACACCAGCGTTCAGCGCAAGCTGCCTTTGGTACGGCTTGTGCTGTTTTTTTAGAATCAAGCCCATAGAGTGGGATAAAATTTGCAAATTATGATTTCTCAGAATTTTCACATTGTTTGGAAATTTCTGAAATTCTTTCATTGGTTATAATGTGGTCAGTATTACAGCTAGAAAGCTGACGTTTGGTAAACATATTGGTTGGAAGCTGACCAAATGTAAAGCCAAGTTTCATAACATTTGCATGAGGGCAGGGAAGTTATAGAGGCTCAAGATCTGGCAATTTATTATTTACAAAAATGTTTCTGAAAATATTTCTACGCTTACAACTTAACCATCTTTGGAGCCAGATAACTGAACATTTATATGCATACTTTCTTGGAAGAGTCATATATACTTCTCAACAGAGAGGTAACTGGTTTTGTAAATTGTAAGCTACAGAAATTCAAAATTTCTCAATTGAAATATTTGTTAAATTGTGTTAAAGTTTCAAAATATTTGGATGTTTATAACTATACAGCCATTGCAGGTATACACTCAAGATTTGGCATGCATACCAAAGTATATATGCCTTGGAATCCAATTAGGCTGGATTAAATGTGGTTTGGTAGGTTAAATGTTAGTGTGGATAGTTTAGAAATCCCTAACTGGAAACTTTGCTCAAAAATTCATGAATTCTTAATAGGTAATGCCACTAGAATTCCACTTGTGGAATTTAGCTTTCACAAAGTAGTTATCACCTCTGAATCACCTCACCTGCACTAGCATCATGGCCCTGCAATACCCCTCGAACAGTCCTGCGACAGTGATGACCAGCATCAGACTCTGTCATGAATCACCTCACCTGCACTAGCATCATGGCCCTGCAATACCCCTCGAACAGTCCTGCGACAGTGATGCCCAGCATCAGACTCCGTCATGAATCACCTCACCTGCACTAGCATCATGGCCCTGCAATACCCCTCGAACAGTCCTGTGACAGTGATGACCAGCATCAGACTCCGTCATGAATCACCTTACCTGCACTAGCATCGTGACCCTGCAATACCCCTCCAACACTTTTGCGACAGTGATGCCCAGCATCATGCTCCATCATGAATCACCTTACCTGCACCAGCATCATGGCCCTGCAATACCCCTCCAACACTCCTGTGACAGTGATGCCCAGCATCATGCTCCATCATGAATCACCTTACCTGCACTAGCATCATGCCCCTGCAATACCCCTCGAACAGTCCTGCGACAGTGATGCCCAGCATCATGCTCAATCATGAATCACCTTACCTGCACTAGCATCATGCCTGCAATACCCCTCGAACAGTCCTGCGACAGTGATGCCCAGCATCATGCTCCATCATGAATCACCTTACCTGCACTAGCATCATGCCCCTGCAATACCCCTCCAACAGTCCTGTGACAGTGATGCCCAGCATCATGCTCCATCATGAATCACCTTACCTGCACTAGCATCATGGACCTGCAATACCCCTCCAACACTCCTGTGACAGTGATGCCCAGCATCATGCTCCATCATGAATCACCTTACCTGCACTAGCATCATGGCCCTGCAATACCCCTCCAACAGTCCTGCAACAGTGATGCTCAGCATCATGCTCCATCATGAATCACCTTACCTGCACTAGCATCATGGCCCTGCAATACCCCTCCAACACTCCTGCAACAGTGATGACCAGCATCGTGGTCCATCATTGTTTATGTTTAGTGGAATATCTAGGATTACAATACCTTTGAGCCAAGGCTCTTTTGCAAAGGTTCCACATCAGATTTTGAAAGGAATACAAACAGAACAGGCTGTGGCATAGAGGATAACGTATGGGCAGAGGTGTATAACAATGCTATGTTTGCCTTCGAGTGGTTCTCTTGGCAAATCTGTTAAACCTTGAGAGCGAAGCTCGAGAGGTTTACAGGGTTGCCGAAGGGAACCACAAGAAGGCAAACATAGTGTTATTGCACACCGCTGACCATACGTTGTCTTTTACATTGTATGGTCAGCAGAGAAACAAAAAAATGATGCCAGTGTTGGAAACAATAATCGACTACTATACAACAGGCTGCAGGCTTACCTTACGGTAAAGGACAACATCCGTTCATGGGTTTTCAAAGCGAGCATTTTTATTTCTAAACTTTTAAAAAATAGGCATGTTCGGCTGTTATGGGGGCCATGGCAACAGCATCGCGTGGTGGTTCGAGTCTGTTACACTATCAATGTGGCGCAGTGTCGATAGTATAACAAGAGTATAATGTCACATTGATTGTGTAACAATGCTGTAAAAAGATGATTTTTGGGCCGTAACAGCGTTCTACCATACATTATAATACAATACATGGGCAGTCGAGAGCAAAAAAATACATTTAAGGGGGTAGAAAGGGCACAGGTAAGCAGGGTGAGGTAGCTTGAGAGCTGCCAGGGGGCAGCGAGGAGAGGTAGCAAAGGCAAGTGATAACTGGGATGGATTGAGGGGAAAACACTTGAAAAAAAGTGAAGCAGCTGAAAAGGCATTGTTGGGTTGTAAAGTGCTAAAGCCAGCAGGGATACAAGGAAAGGGGATTGGAGACAGGTGTAATGGAGAGGGGAGGAAAGTGCAAGAGCAGATTAGTAGTGACAGTCACAGGAGCGTGAGTCAGAGAGGTGGAGGCGAAGGTTGGTTTTGAACTGGCCTAGCCTATGCAGTGAGGTGATGCCTTTGTTGAGTGCATTAAACCAGGAGGGGGCATGGTGCGAGAATGACCTCTGTTCCTGTGAGGTGCAACACCGTGGTACATGCAGAATTTGGTTAACTGAATCCCTGGTGTGGCGGGGGCAGCGTGTAGTGCGGAGAACAGCTTGGACTTCTGGGGGTGCAAGGCCTAACGTGATCTTCTTGGCCATTAGGCAGGTGTGGAACTTGATACTGTTAGATAATTGGAGCCACCCCATTTGGGCATATTGAGTACAAGTGTACGTGAGATGGTGGGATCCAGTAATGAGGTGGCAGGCTTTGTTAAGGGCCAGGCGTAGGCACCTTAGGACTGTGTCAGTGGCAGGGCCATAGACAACCAGCCCATAGTCAATTAGGGAGATCACAGAGCTCTGAATGGCTAGCCTTAAGGCATCTGAGGTGAGGCATTGCCTGTGCCTGTAGAGAAGGCCAATGCGCTTGTTAACAGCTTTGACAACAGTTTCAGTGTGATGCCATAGGTGAGTTGGCTGTCGAGAGTGATGCCAAGATATTTAAAGGATTGGACTTGGTCTAGGACATCACCATGGCAGTTTGCAATTGAAATAGTTTGAGACCTGTGCTTGTTACGGGAGCCACAGAAGAGCATCACCTTAGTTTTCTTGTAGTTGAGCACCAGCTTATGCCTGCTGAACCATTTTTCAACGGAGGTGAAAGCCAATTGGAGCTTTTCTTGGAGTAGTAGGGGGTCATTGTGAGAGGCGTGAATGACTGCATCATCATCTGTGTATAGCAGGTTTTGTTTTGGACAGGATTGTAGGAGGTTGTTCAAAAAAAGGTAGAAAAGGAGTGGTCCGAGAATGGATCCCTGCAGAACTCCTGAGCAGACTGGTCTAGCATCAGAGAAGGTGTAGGCGATTTTCACCCTTTATGAGCAATTTTCCAGGTAGCTCTTAAACCAGTATGTAGCCTCAGGGGAGAGCCCAGCATTCTGGAGCTCAGTGAGGAGTAGTTTGTGATGGACAGTGTCAAAAGCCTTAGATAGGTCAATGAAGATTGAGCCAGTTAGTTGACTATTGTTGAGAGAGTTGTGGATTGCTCCTGTGAAATCTAGGAGGGCCGAGGTAGTGCTGTGGCCTTTTCGGAAGCCGTGTTGCTGCTTGCAAAGGATGTCGTGCTTTGCTAGATATTCTGTCAATTGGTCAGAGACTATTTTCTCAATGGCCTTAGAGAGGGAGGGAGTATGGATATAGGCATATAGTTCCCAGGGTTTGACTTGTCAAGACTTTTGTGGACGGGCATTAAGGTGGCAGATTTCCATTTATCGGGGAACTGTCCGAGGGTGAGGGAGAGGTTGAAAATATGCATAAGCTGAGGTAGTATTTCTTTTAGCGTGAGAGACAGAAGCTTAAGGTCAAGAGTGTCCCCACTGGTTCTAGAGCCAGAGATTGCTTTGCAGATATATTTGCGCACTACAAGCATCCTGACTACTTTGAAATAGAATGGCGGTTGAGTTGTGGGGGGGGTTTGTGAGATTTGGTGCGGCAGAGGAGTCGGCGTTAAAGAAGTCATGCAGGAGCATGCTACTGAGGTCCAATACAGTTTTGTTAAATGTATTTGGTATGGTGGCTGGGTCCAGAGTTATACTTCCATCCAGTTCCAGCATGGTGGGTGATGTTTTTGGTGATTTCCCCTTGATTTCTTTTAGATTATCCCTGAAGGACTTCCCTTTACCCCAGGTATTTGTAAGCGTTTTCTTCACACACGAACCATGCACAAGGCAATAGTGGTGCTTTCAGCTAAACAAATACCAATACAAAAAAGCTGAAGCACACACATGCCCCAATAATTATCAGACACGGAGCATATAATTTAAATTTTATTGCACCAATAGAACCGCTTAGAGGTTCTATTGGTGCAATAAAATTGAAATTATATGCTCCGGGTCTGATAATTATTGGGGCTTGTGTGTGCTTCAGCTTTTTTGTATTGGTATTTGTAGGCGTTGCTTTGTAGTAGCTGCTTTTCTTTGGTCAGATTGCTTTAGTGCAGTCATTTCTTGCATGTTTGAAGTTCTGTATGTCTAGCTGCCTACCTGTGTCCCGTGCCTTAGCCCAGAGATGGTCCCTAGATTTCATCATTGCTAGGAGCTCCTCTGAGAGCCAGGGGTTGCAAGACCCTTTGATTTTCCTCTTTTTAAAGGGGGCATAGGAATCACAGGCAGCGTTGAAGGTGTCAATAAAGAATTTGAGCGCAGAGTTGACATCCGTTGCAAGGAAAACAGGAGACCAGTCTTATAGTCTGAGGTGGGATTTGAGGTGCTTAAGTCTGCCACGTGGGAGGGTTCTGCTTGTAATTAGTTAGGGCGGTGGGATGTTTTATTTATTTGACCATTCACAGGTAACTGGAGAGTGGTCACTTAGCGAGTCGGGATGGATGGCAATGTGGGAGATGCGGGATGGGTAGTTTCTCAGGATCCAGTCCAGGAGGGAGCTGGTGCCAGCCTTATAGTTTTGCCTAGTGGGTGTGGTGACTAGCTGGGTGAGGTCGGCTACTGAGATAGCATCTTTAAAGCCATATGTATCAGTCCCAAGCCAATTTAAGTTAAACTCACCCATTAGGATAGTCTCGGAGCCTGGGGGTTGAGAGTGGACGAAGTCCAGGACATGGTTTAGACCTTTGCTTTGTTCCTTTGGTGGGATGTAGACAGCAGCGATGGTCAGCACCTTGTTGTGGGCTCCAAGAAGAATTTTAATGGGTAAAATCTGGGCAGTCGAGTCCGATACGGTGGTCTGTACAGTGTGCCCAAGGAGGGCATCTTTGAGGTAGATAGCACAGCCACCATCTCTTTTAGAGGTCCTGTCTAGCCTGAAGATGTTATATCCTGGAAGAGCAATTTCACTGTCTGGTATTTTAGGAGTGAGCCAGGTTTCAACAACTACAAGGACATCAGGGTTTTGTAGGTGGGTAAATGAAAGCAGGGCATCTAGTTTCGGTAGGAGGCTACAGATGTTGAGAGCTGCAAAGGTGAGAGCCCCACAGTGGCTCTGCCTGTGCCCATTGTCTGGTGGGGCCAGAGTTTGGGTGGATATTGCCTGATAGTAGTAGCAGGAGGAGCAGGAGTTTCAAGGAGCTCCAGTGTAGGTTATTGAGGGTGATTTTCTTTGTCTGCCTCTTACAGGTAAGAAATTTCTGTAGTCGATCACTCTCCCTAGGAGAGCCAATGTGAGCCAGAGGTGAGAGGTGGAAGAGACATGCGTAAATCACCTTGCCATGGTACCACGGGCGGTACCAACTAGCCCCAGTGGAGGGACAGAAATGATGGTAGAATCCCAAGTTGATGGTTCCCGAGTGTTTGTAGCTGTGATCCAGTTTGTAGCTCCGAGGAAGTTTGGGGAAGCAGGCTACAGGCAGGTTAGACAGTGGGGTTAAGGAAGAGAGGAGAGATAGATAGAGGGGCAGAGCAGAAGGGGCCATTTGTGAGTGAGGAAGGAAGGGGAGCAGGGAGAAAGAGGTGGACTAGAGGAGGGAGGGAGAGGGCAGGATCAGTCAGGCAACAGGTTGATAGGTGCGAGGGGGCGAGCCGAGAGATAGCGGCCAAGTGCTGAGACTGGGCAGACAGACCAGGGTATGGGTTATAGAAAGAGGCAATGACCGGGAGGCTGCTCTAGGTTGGCGAGAGGTGGGCAGGGGAACAAGTGTAGCGAGGGGATGGATAGTACTCCTAGGCAGAAGGTGGGTTGCTGAGGAGCACGGACAGCCAATAGGATAGGGGGCAGCCGAAAGGGAAGGGGCAATGAGTGTATTTAAAGGAGGCCTGTGGGGGAGAGAAGCGGGTGGGACAAAATCACAGCAGTGTTCTAAGTAGTCACTAAAAGGAAAAATACAAAAATCCCTAGCGTCTATCTAGCTTGTTGCAAAAAAGGCCATAATAGTCCATAGAAAGAAATGGGAAAAGGCACTCCAATCAGCGGCAGCCTAGGGAGGAAGCGGACCAATGAGGACATACAGTGGCGTGAAAAAGTATTTGCCCCCTTCCTGATTTTCTCTATTATTTCATATTTGTCACACTGGATGTTTTCTGGTCTTTAGACAAAATGTAATATTAGATAAAGGGAACCTGAGTGAACAAATAACACTTGTTTTTTTTTACTTATTTCATTTATTTAATGAAAAAAGTTAACCAACACCAACTGGCACTGTGTGAAAAAGTAATTGCCCCCTAGTTAAATCAACCCAATTAAAGGGATAATTAGAGTCAGCTGATTGAGCACAGCCAGGCTTGATTACAGCCAGCCCTGCTCAATATAAATCTCACTTATTTTGACCCTTACCATCAGAGTCACGTTGCCAGCACAAAGATTCAACAAGCACGTTATGCCACGATCAAAGGAAGTTCCTGAAAAGATCAGAAAAAAAGTTGTTGCTATCTATCAGTCTGGAAAGGGTTACAAAGCTATTTCTAAGGCTCTGTGACTCCATCGAACCACAGTGAGAGCCATAATCTCCAAATGGAGAACACTTGGAACAGTAGTGAATCTTCCCAGAGTGGGCGCCTGCCAAAATTACTCCAAGGGCCAGCGTAAAATCATCCAGGAAGTCTCAAAGGATCCTAAAACAACATCCAAAGAACTGCAGGCTCTCTTGCCTCAGCTAAGGTCAGTGTTCATGACTCCACAATCAGAAAGAGACTGGGCAAAAATGGGCTTCATGGGAGAGTAGCAAGGTAGAAACCACTGCTAACCAAGAACATAAATGCTCATCTCTCATTTGCCAAGAAGCACCTGGATGATCCACAAGCCTTTTGGGAAAATGTTCTATGGACAGATGAGTCCAAAGTGGAACTTTTTGGACGACATGGATCCCATAATGTCTGGTGTAAAGCAAACACAGCATTCCACAGTAAGAACATCATACCAACAGTCAAACATGGTGGTGGTAGTGTGATGGTGTGGGATGTCTTTGCTGCTCAGGACCTGGATGACTTGCCATAATTGAAGGAACCATGAATTCTGTTCTGTATCAGAAAATTCTTAAGGAGAATGTCCGGTCATCCGTCCGTCAGCTGAAGCTGAAGCGTAGTTGGGTCATGCAGCAAGACAATGATCCAAAACACAAAAGCAAGTCCACATCAGAATGGCTGAAAAGAAGTAAAATTAAAGTTTTGGAGTGGCCTAGTCAAAGTCCAGACCTAAACCCAATAGAGATGCTGTGGCAGGACCTGAAACGAGCAGTTCATGCTAGAAAACCTACCAGTGTTACTGAATTAAAGCAGTTCTGTGAGGGAGAGTGGGCTAAAATTCCTCCACAGCAATGTGAAAGACTGATATTGAATTATAGGAAGCGTTTGGTTGCAGTCATTGCAGCTAAAGGTGGCGTAACCAGTTATTAAGTGTAAGGGGGCAATTACTTTTTCACACAGTGCCAGTTGGTGTTGGTTAACTTTTTTCATCAAATAAATGAAATAAGTAAAAAAAAAAACAGTGTTATTTGTTCACTCAGGTTCCCTTTATCTAATATTACATTTTGTCTAAAGACCTGAAAACATCCAGTGTGACAAATATGCAATAATAGATAAAATCCGGAAGGGGGCAAATACTTTTTCACACCACTGTAGCTACCTATAGGCCACACCAATCAGAGGCCTCCCACTCAAGATGGCTCTGAGAAATCTTCAGTGGTTAGTACCTGAGCTGGGGATCCAGAGGATAATTCCAGGAGGGCAGTCGGAAGAAGGTGCTGGTGTCGGTGGCGGTGGCGGCTGTGGCAGCGGAGAGATAGCTGCTCGGCTTGTGCGAGTGCCGTTCAGGCATGGATCCCTGGAGGGGAGAAAAGAAACAGGGGATTAATAAGGAGGCTGAGAAAGCAGGGGTGGGTGGCTGGCGGCAGTCATCGGGGGGGCTGGAAGACAAAGGAAGGCGATTATACACAAGCTGGTGGTAACAGAGATAGGAAAAGACAAAGGGCAGTGGGTGGAGGTGCGAAAGAATAGATGTGCCAGTCATAGGGAAAGGAGATGGGAGAAGGAGAGAGACAAAGAGGAGGCAAGGAATAGTGAGAAAGGGCGGTGGTGGTGGGAGGGAGGGGTGCTAGTGTAGATGGCTAGAGAGAAGCAAGTGGAGAGTGGAAACGACTATGCTAGTAGGGCAAGGGGAAACAGGAGGCAAAAAGATAGTGGGGAGATGAAGAGCTGAAGGCAACAGAAAAAGATCAAGAGATAGAAGCAGATGCTTAGGTTTGAACAACAGTTGCAGGCAGGCTAACTAAGATGTACAAACAATCAGGCTGTAGCTTTAGGTTGTAATTAGGACTTTACAGGCTGGCAGGCTTCACAGATAAATAAACAGTCTAAAATTACAGTTTTAACAGAGCAGCATTCTAAGCAGTCACTAAAAGGAAAAATACAAAATTCCCTAGCGTCTATCTATCTTGTGGCAAAAAAGGCCATAACAGTGCATAGAAAGAAATGGGAAAAGGCACTCCAATCAGCGGCAGCCTAGGGAGGAAGCGGACCACTGAGGACGTAGCTACCTATAGGCCGCACCAATCAGAGGCCTCCCACTCGAGATGGCTCTGGGAAATCTTCAGCAATTAGTACCTGAGCTGGGGATCTAGAGGATAGTTCCAGGAGGGAAGTCGGAAGAAGGTGCTAGTGTCGGTGGCGGCAGCGGCTGTGGCCGTGGAGAGATAGCTGCTCGGCTATCTCTCATGACTGAAGATATCCAGATACTTCTGTCACAATGGCCTAAGTCACAACTAGTTGTTAGGATTTGCATCACTTGGTGCCACTGTTTTCAAATAGTAAAATATCCATTGTTATCTATAGGGTTGTTTAAGAAGCAGTAGGTGACATTGTACAGAAAAAGTGCTGCACTTGCATGTGCATCCACAAGTCACAATGTCAGTGCGGTCTAGTGGTTATCTGGCATATTGCAAGAAGACTGGCTAATGCACATTGATGTCCCTGACTATTTTTAATGCTTCACCACTCAACATAGTGACCTGACCTTTGGTACCACTATACCTTTAATATGGAGCCTCCAATGAATGTTACCTTACTGCCACTTTACTCAGCCTTTACCTTCCTCCATAATGGCATCTCAAGTGTATGACTGTGCATAATGTATGGACATGGCTTCAACAAAAGTATCACAACGTTTGAAAATTTTACAAAAGCTCTTGAAATACAAATT
This sequence comes from Neoceratodus forsteri, assembly GCA_016271365.2. NCBI lineage: Eukaryota > Metazoa > Chordata > Ceratodontiformes > Ceratodontidae > Neoceratodus > Neoceratodus forsteri. The sequence goes on along the minus strand of CM028129.1, from coordinate 47,581,434 downwards.
TAATTATTGACATTATTTTGTAATCTTTGCTTATGACTTGGACAACCTTTGAGCAAGAGATTAGAGAGCTGACACACAAAACCTCCTTTTTTCTCCCTATTGGCAGCACTTCCCTCAGAGTTATTCCCTAATCACAGTGATATACCCTGATCAGGCTGGTAAGCTGTCTGAATGGCGACAACTGCACTGCAAACGACCTTACAGCAGCAATTCACTGTTGCCACTGTAATGTACCTACGGGACCCCGGTACTGCTTTGACCGGGTATTGCACCACACCCTGAATCAACTCAGACTCAGAGTTGATAATCCTAAAAGATGGGGGGGGGGCACAGCCCCCAACATGCTGGGTTCAGTGGGCAAATCCCCCATAAAAAAAGACAGGTTACTTGATGGATTTATGACCACAACTTGCAGGCAACATAAATCCATAGATGTGATGTCGGTTGACATAATTTTTATCGAACCGGTGTCATGGATCCATTAGGCTGAACCCAGCCATCATTCAGTTGGCTGACGTATTTTTTTACAACATTTTATTCCCTCCCATCTGCCTGGGCAGGGGCGGTGCCTCTGTCAACCTTGCACAGACACAGCTTCCCCTGCACCAGTAGCAAGCTCCCTGCCCCAGCAACAAGGGTTGCTGTGTTGGTGGAGCTCGCTGCCATCCCCCTCTGACTTGACATGCACTGCTGAGCAGCAGCTGTTTTGGTCATGGCCTGCCTGTTGACATGACTTCCTGGGCTCGCATCAAGCCCCAGTTGTCAGAATGGCTGCACGGCACTCTGCTGCTGGGCCATGGGGTGGCCTCAAAGACTAATACATAATGTCAGTGAACCTAACAAAATTGGTGATATTCCGCTCTCTAGTTTTAAAGCTATAAGGGCTTAAAATTCTTCAGTTTACATAACTGTGATTTGTAATTTTAAAATTTCTGAACATTTGAGGCTTACAATTCATTCATCTTTAAAGATATTGATCTGAAATTTGACAAACGTCTGTATGGTTTTTAACAAAATTAGCATATCAAATGTAGTTCAGTTTGGACAGATGCATATTAAATTAGATGGAGACTGAATTCACAATGTTGGCAAAAGTTTGCAAACTGTTGTGCAAGCGAAATTGTAATTTCACCAGAATTTCACTGGTGTAAGATACATTTTGCCCAGGCCTACATTTCACAGTAAACAAGTATCCCATAAGGTGCATATGTCATTAAAACCACTTTAAAAAATTATTAGTCACTTAATTGTATGTCGCCAGGTTCATTCTGAAAGAAACTTAGCATCATAATACATTTACAAGCCATACTCAGTTTCATAAGTAGAAATGTTGCCTTCTTACAATATATTTTTTCCATAAGATCTATTTCCCTCAAACTTCATCTCCAGCTTGATCCTTATAAATGTCAATTTAAACAAGTATCATAACATACTTTACTTTCAAGGATGGCATGGGGAAGAGAAGTGCTGACCTCTGGATCTACACTAAAACAATGGTTTCAATTGATATTTATCAATGAACATGTATATACAGACTTCTACCATATTACTAGAACTGAGCAGAATCTACAAATTCTGAATTCGCAAAAATGTGAAATTTTACAAATTTCACTGAATTTTCTGAAATTTTGACTTTGGTGACATGGGGATCTTCTGAATGTGTCTGGATAATTTTTACCCTGTTTCTCAAATATTTCTAGGTGAATTGCAGAAGTACACACGTGAACAACAGAATGACAGTTCTGAGGAATTTCATTCCACAGTTTAATATGTCAAATCTGCAATAAATGGAAACATTCAGCAGTTCAGTGATCAGTTGTACACAATTTCTTTCTGCAGTTTGATACAGTAATACACCATTCATACATTCATTCTGCCATTCCAGGTTGGAATTTTTGTGAAAGTTGCAAAGTGCATTCTGAAAATTAACAGAAGCAGAATTCTGACTTTCACTGTAATTCTGCTGGTGGAATTGTATTTTTGCACATCACAACATATTACCCTGGTTTCTATTTTTGCAATTCAATATGCTTTATTGAATATAATTATAAAAGAAATAGAATAACATAAGTCAATCACAAACACAACAGAGCAACCGCAAGAACAATACAATCCCAAAAAAATCTACAATAAATAAAAAGAAAAATAAGTAACCCAACTAGAGATGCAGCAAAATTAAATTCCACTGTCAAAGTGAATGTGAAGTTGCCACTTCACGTTGTCCTAGTGCTACGTGAAGTGACCACTGCAAAGTGTTCACTTCGCTATGTTATTATGATTTCACATTGTCATTTACCTTAATGCAAAGTAAGGTGAAGTGACAACAATGTAGGCAGCCCCCCACACATCACATGGTTTACAGTACTGTAAATCACATGCTTTAGCCAGGCAGGAAGGAAGTGAGCCATACAAGTAGATACTTTCACTTTCTCCTGTGCTGAGTAACAGAGAGGAGACATTTTGGGTTGAAGAGGAGAGGAGAGGATTGTTGTTGTTCTTACATGTGTGATCAAACCCAAAAGCTTTTTTAAAAGCTAATTGTTTAGTTTTGTTTTGTACTGTTTTGACAGTTCATTTTTTCTTGTGGTAACTGATTTCTTTGTTTTGTGTGTGTGTGTGTGTGTGTGTGTGTGTGTGTGTGTGTGTGTGTGTGTGACTGTGTGTGCCTGTGCTGTGTGATTGCGTGTTCTGTGTTGTGTAGTGTATGTGTAGTTGTTGGCGATGGCATTGCTAGTCGGAGAGGGAAGGAGGGATTTTTTTGAAATGGAGCAGGGACAGGATGTGGACCATCCAAGTCAGGACTCAGAAAGAATGCATGGGACTGTGCCTAGGGCAGTGAAGCTGTGTGGCAGCATTGCTGGCTGGAGGGGAGTAGTGCACATGTGTGGGGGGCATGGCCGGGTGGTGATGGACCACTCCAAAGTCTTTTGCCCCCCCCCCGGAAGCAGCAGCACCACCACATCCACCAAGTCCACCACCACCACCACCAGTGGTAGCTGCAGGAGCTCCAGCAGCACTGCCTTCACAGCAGCAGGTAGAGTCCTACTTTGACCATGCTGCTGGCACTGCATCTGCCCCTCCCATGCCTGGTTCCCCCTGCAGCTCCCCAGTTTGGCAGTTTTTCAGCTGTGTCAGGGGGGACAGCAGCCTTGTGGTATGTATACTTTGTGGGGTGAAGGTGCACCATGGCTCCCAGGGGACACATCTGGGGACTGAGGGCCAGTGCACCCATATGTTGAACCATTGCAAGGTGGAGTGACAGGCTGCCACAGAATGGGACAGGCTTCCACCTGCTGGCCCTTCTATGGCAGTGGCAGAGGGTGCTGCTATTGTGCATCGCTGCAGCAGGAGGAGGAGGTCCACAGCAGCAGCTGCTCCACCACCACCACCAGTATCATCCTATCCACCACTTCTACCTGGTGTACCACCACCAGTGGACCTCACAATGCCTGCAGCTCAGGCAGACATAGCACTTTTGTGGGCCACGGTGGAAGAAAACAATGAGAGGGTCGGTGCTGTCCAGCATCAGTTGGAGCAGATAGAGTGACACCAGTGATGTGACACCCACTGTAAGAGAGAAGCAAAAAGCATATCAGGAAATCAAACAAACTCTGCACAAAGCTAAATTACCCTTCCAAATGCTATATCCAGCTTGGCAGCCCACCGTGGCACTATGCCTCACAAACTCTGCCTCCCCTTCCACCTCTAGCTCAGCATGTTCGCTCCCCCCCACATGCATGTACATGTAGCAACATGTTGTCACTATATGCGCACCCCCATCCGGTCACCTTCCCTGGTTGGTAGCCCTGTTGACAAGCGCCGCTATTGAGTTGTCCTTTTTGAAAGTGCCCAATTGCGGTCGCCTATGTCACAGGGTACCACCGAGGATAATCACAGCCCATTGCCAGTCCTTCCATCTCAAACAGCACATCCAAACCCAGGCAAAGCTAAACAGCTTCCTAATGTTGTCAGGGTAATGATTTCACATATACAGCGATGTGACACCCACTGTAAGAGAGAAGCAAAAAGCATATCAGGAAATCAAACAAACTCTGCACAAAGCTAAATTACCCTTCCAAATGCAATATCCTGCCCGCCTTATCATAATGATGGCAAAAGACGCTTTTAAATTTCACAATGCAGAGATCACTCAGAAAGAACTGCTGAAACACCTCCCTGCTTCGTTCCCACCACCTCAACAACCGCTGAAAGGGAAATGCATGGATAAAGACCAGGAGCTTTAAGTTGCAACTGACATGACAGAATACTTGCCCCCAAAAATGACTGTACATCTACACCATCAATGCTGATACCAGCTTCATTCATCAACCCCCTGAACAACCTCACCCCCACGTCCTCAGGGCGATGGTACCCCTACAAGGCTTCAAAGAGGGTTTGCAAAACCCCAGTAAGTACTCTAGTCATTTTTTTCTGTTTCTATTTTTACTATCCCTTGCCTCAGGGTTTTGGCCCCAAGTGGGAGCACAAGGGGAATACAGAAAAGACAAGACCGGGGAATGGTGACAGAACTGTTCCCTTTATTATCGCCAACTCTGGACCAACAACAAGAGCCATACCCATCCTTTCCCAAAACTTTCTTCCCACCACAGTCAATCCTTTGTCCACTGGACATCATAAATCCTCACCCACAGCTGACAACTTTGATCCAAGAAGAAGGGCGGGTCAAAGCACTGCACCCCCTACTGACTGACCAGTGTCTTTTGCACATGGGAAAACACCACATCACTGAGAACACCGAACAGTGACCCCATGGACTAGGCCTGCAGAGACACACCCCCTCTATGCTTCAGAGGTGCTTTGCCTGTGCCGCCTGTCCCCAAACCAAGCCCAAATTCCACATCTCCATGAACCCAGAGCCCACAACCAATACGCAAACACTGCTGGTAGCATAACAGAATCACCCCAAAAGTGCCGGACCCTCGACTGCAGCTCAAACCAAAAACAAATCCGACTTCAGGATCAAGCTACTAGGAGAACTCACCATCCACAAGACAGTGTGCTCTCCAGAATAAACTGGTAGCAGATCTTAGGTGATGCCAACCAGCAAAATGACTTAAAAACTCTACTGGGACAAGGTTCCACTCCCCGTTGCTCGCTGCCACAAACAACTGAAGGTTCCTGCCTACTATTAGGTATATGTGAAGGGTGGTGGAAGAGGGGAATTCCACCAAGAATCTGTCAAGCTGATGGCTAGCAATTGCCTTTGCCTCTCACTGCAGGGTCAACATGGCCCGAAGCAACTAAGTTTAAGCATAACCGCAGGGTGAAAGCTATATCTGGTGAGGGTCACTGGAGGTAAGGGGTGAGGGAAGGTGGAACAACAGGGAGCCCCATGCAGACTCATTTGTAACCAAGGGCTTGTACAAGCCCCACTTCCCCCAAGGAATGTAAGTAGACAGAGCAGTGCTCCTAGACTGACCCAGAGCACTCCGTACTTCTCTGAATCTCTCCCAACTCACTAGGGAGGGGGACAGTACACTGGTCCACATGCTGGTTTAAGAGTTGTCTCCTGATAAGTGGCCCCACCCACAGGTAATGTATGGGAGACTTGGGGGAACTGAAATCAATACAGAAATGTGAGAGCATGAGACTCTGGCCAGCCCGACCAGGGAGAAAAACTATGTGGCAACCCTGGCCCTAACAGGCAAAAGCAAAAACAAACCGCTTACTGCACAGGGTGAACAGAAGAGAGGGGGGAAGCAAGAAGGGTGTTCCAGAAGTCTAAACACTTATGGGCTGTAGACAAACCTAACGCCTTTGGGTCACCCCTGCCCAACCACCCAAAGGCGTCACATGGAGGTCCTGTGACATTCCCCAGAGGTATGTTGAAAATTAAACTGTGTTTAATGGCTGGTTCTCACTACCTACACAATGACTGTCTGTACGATGAACTGTTTGTATTACCTGATCTATGCAGTGCTCCCAGACTGAGTTGGCACTTTTCCTGTAACTCCTGCATAATTTGCCTGGGTTTTCCTCTAGATTACAATGTTTCTTATGGAGGCCAAATTTCTCAGTTTTCCTGCACAACCAGTGTAAGTCTATGGGAACACATTTCCTGTCTATGGCTCAGTTTTCCTGTAAAATACAGGAATCCTTGCAGATCTGTAGATCTGGGAGCCCTGTCTGTTTATTGCTCAAAACTTGCCCACAGAGCTAACACTAGCAACAAATGTAGGGAGGTATTGATGTATTCTTACAATTTGCATGGCCAGTGGGGGAGGCGGGAAGGGGGCCACAGCTGGCGCAGCCCATAGAGGTAGCTGCCCCACCAAGCTGGTGGACATAATCACCAGAAAAGCTTGATCACTAAGTGCTGGCCCAAGTCCCACCCTGGGCAGGGAACCACCTACACTAACTTAACCCAGACCAAATCTGAACCATGAGGAGAGGTGCCCCCCCCCAAAAAAAAGAAAAAAAGAAGAAAATGAAAACAAAAAGAAGCAGGGGAGAGGGAGGAGGGAGGGGAGGGAGAAGGAGGTCCCAGAGGCACAAACCAGCCATGACCCATGGGACACACTGATTGGGGCCCCTGCCACCCCACCCCTTCAAACTGGAACAAGAGCAAAGGTAATGCAATGGAACCACGGGGACCCCAAAAGGGCCTGAACAACCTATAGCATATCATGACCCACCAGGGGACCATAAAGGGATAGTACATACAGAGGGCAACTGCGAACCCCAGAACTGGAAAATCATATGCAGCAAACACCCCTGGCCATCCATCCCCCACCACCCCCCCGCCCTTCAGATACAAATACAAAGGCCAACACTCTTACAGAGTGAGAACCCTAAAAGATGGGGAAATGTGGGTAGGGGAAGTCTGTATGGGACAGCCCAAAAGCTTGCCCTCCCATGTCTATCTTCCTGGGATGGTACTTGTGCTCAGATAACAGCTTGCACCCAGGTTCCCACCTGGAGCTGTGAGATAAAACACTCCACATACACGCAAGCTCTCAGTGTTGGGTAAGTTACTTTTTCTATTACTTTCTATTATGCTTGGAAACTTGTTCCAGGCAACTTTGTGTAGTCACTAGCAAGGATGGAGAAGTACTAGAAAAAGTAATACGCCTTACAATTATAGTTACTTATTTCTTTTTATACAAAAATAATAAATAAATATAACAGATTACATTTTTTGAAAGTAATAGGTTAGTTACTAGTCACTTTCAAATAAATGTAATCAGTTACAGTTACGTATTTCTTTTGTATAAAAAGACATAAGTAATTGTAACTGTAAGGTGTATTACTTTTTCCAGTACTCCTCTTACCTTAATAGTGACTGCACAGAGCTTTCTGGAACAAGTTTCCAAAAGTAATAGAAAGTAATAGAAAAAGTAACTTACCCAACACTGCAAGCCATAATGGTATTAGGAAACCCAAATCACCAAAGACGAACTCCGGACAAGGGAGGCATCCCCTAGTGGAAGTGCACAGCGGACCAACTGAAATACAGCCCTACCCACCCCACATGAAACCCCTGCACCCACAATGAGGGGTTGTGGGTCCAACAGGGCCACCCCAGCTTTGCATTCTTGTACATAGTTTATGAAAGTGTGCTTAGAATAGTATTTTGGCTGTTAGTAGATGCTGTTTGAAATGTGTGTTCTTGTCCTACCTCTATATGAGTAACAATCCTGACCTGATGCTACCCATGCAGAATACCCAGACCCCCCCGGGACACCCACCCAGCTACCAACCCAAAACCCCAGACCCACTAAAACCTGACTAGAAAATGCAACAACCTGACAGTGGCAACAGCCACATAGGGAACCCCATACCTGCAACACACACATGGAAACACACCATAGCACCCCCATAATGACGAAACCATACACATGTATCACCTGGAAGATAAAGGGAGCCCAAACAAAAGAAAAAAGACACCAGGTCTTCTGTCATCTGAAACTCCTGTGTACACAAATCGCCTTCCTACAAGAAACTCACATCCCCACCAAACAAGCCCTCCTTTGGAGAAGAGACTGCGTAGGCCAGGTCTACGATGCTGGTAACAGCAACAGAAAAGTGGGCATGGTGATACTCATTCACAGAAATGTAAACTTCAAACTAGCAGAAGAATTCATAGACACAGAAACGAGATATGCGGTGGTCAAGGGACAACCTGACCACCAAAACGTTGTATTATTAGTAGTGGTCTATGGCCCAAACACAGATGACCCCCAATTGTTCACCTCACTACTCACCATCCTGGCCACCATACCACTACTCCCAATGGTCTCTGCAGGCGACTGGAACCTTGTCCTAGATAACTTCCAAGACAAATCCAAGCCAAGATGTATTGGGCTCACCCCAGCACAATGCGCACTCCAAGAGTTGATTTCATCCCTGAGATTAGTAGACACGTGGAGCGTGCTGCATCCAGAAACCCGAGAATTCACCTTTTGGTCAGCACCTCATGACACTCAGTCCAGACTGGATTATTTCCTAACAAACACAGAAATACTGAATGTGACTTCCACTTGCAAAATCCAGGCCAAAGTGGTCTCAGATCACACTCTGGTCACTCAATCTTTCTTCCCCCCAAACACCCCTAACCAAGACAAGTTATGGAGAACTAACAATGCCCTGCTAAAAGACCAGGCCTGTCTAACAAAAATCAAGCAATCCATAAAGAATTTCTTTCAAACAAACACAAACTCAGTTCCTACAAAAAATATCCTCTGGGGCGCTCTTAACTCATTGCCTCCACAGGAGCCCTCTGAAGTTACACCACTTGTCTCCTGTATACTGTTAACAGTAAATCCTGGGCCTTTTTAAGCAAAATCAAGCCATAGGCAGCATGCCACAAACAAATCCTAATAGCTCAAGAACCGTAAGTGCTAGACACAAAGTATGAGTGGCAAAGTTATTCAGCACAAAATGACTTTTCCAATGGTGGTATGCAAATAATAATATGTAATGTCATTTTTTTTTTCTATGCTGGTCAAAACAGCAAAACATTTTTTTTTTCAGAAAAGAAGACATCATAAGCCATACACTCCATACATAGAAACATAGAATCTGATGGCAGATAAGGATCGCTTGACCCACCTAGTCTGCCCATTTCCCTACCTAAAGGATAAGATGCAGATCCTAGTTAACCAACAGCCTACTTCCTCTTCCCCCCACTAGAATTGCCTTATGTCTGTCCCATGCATTCTTGAATTCCCCCACTGTTTTTGACTCTACGACCTCCTCAGGAAGACTGTTCCATGCATCTACAGCCCTCTCTGTGAAGAAATACTTTCTCATATTACCTCTTAGCCATCCCCCCTCTATCTTCAAATTGTGCCCCCTTGTTCTTGCACATCTCTTTTTCTGAAAGATGCTACCCTCTTGGACTTTGTTGATTCCCTTGAGGTATTTGAAGGTTTCTATCATGTCCCCCCTCTCCCTCCTTTCCTCGAGGCTATACAACTTAAGCTCCTTTAGCCTTTCTTCATATGTCTTCCGGTGCAGACCCTGCACCATTTTGGTTGCCCTCCTCGACAGCCTCCACCCTGTCTATGTCTTTGCAGAGATTGGGTCTCAGAACTGTACACAGTACTCCAGATGTGGTCTTACCAACTGTCTGTACAGAGGGTCAACAACTTCCTGTTTTCTACTGGTGATGCCTCTCCCTATGCATCCCAATATCCCCAACCTTTCTTACTGCCTTCTCACATCGCTGGCCCACCTTTAGGTCATCTGATATGACTACCCCCAGGTCTCTTTCCATTTTTGTTGTCAGTATCTCACGTCCCATTATGTACTCTTGCCCTGGGTTTTTGTTTCCCAGGTGCATTACTTTGCTCTTCTTTGCATTGAATCTAAGCTGTGATACATTTGACCATTCCTCCAACCTTGCTAAGTCCCTTTTCATCCTTTCCACCCCACCTTACATATCAACCCTGTTGCAGATCTTTGTGTCATCTGTGGAGAGACATACTTTTCCTTCCAGTCCCTCTGCAATGTCACTAATAAAGACATTAAAAAGGACCAGCCTCAGTACTGAACCCTGAGGTACCCCACTAGTAACCCCCCTTTCTTCACTGTGGACTCCATTTACTATTACACTCTGTGTCCTGTTGTTCAGCCAGTGTTTTACCCAGGCTACAATCCTGGGACCCACTCCCAGGCTAATTTTTTTATTAATCTTTTGTGTGGGACTGTGTCAAATGCCTTGCTAAAGTCTAGGTAGGCCATGTCCACAGCCCCTCCCTGATCTACTACTTTGGTCACCCAGTCAAAGAAATCAATTAGATTTGTCTGACATGATCTTTCCACTATGAATCCATGCTGCCTTGGGTCCTGTGCCACACTGGCCTCTAAGTACTTAACAATTCTTCCCTTCAGAAGTGATTCCATCATTTTCCCTACCACTGAGGTCAAGCTGACAGGTCTGTAGTTTCCATAAACCATAAACAAATATGAAAAACTCCTAAGGTATACATGATATACACAAAATATCAGTGGCAAAGTTGTTCAGCACAAAATTACCTTTCCAACAGTGCTATGCAATCAAATATATATTATATTCTATTATATAATATACTAAAATATATATGTGATGTCTCCAGACATTGCAAGGGCACACAGGAAGTCAGTAGCTGACTTCTGTAGGCATCCTCAGGACACAGCAGTGTAATTTACTGATGACTACAGGCATTTGCTAGGAGACAATGAGTTAAATGCACCATAAGAGGAGAACTCATTCAGCTAGCCTCGACCAGAAAGAGAAAGAGGGAAGCAGAATGCCTACAACTCTTACAGACTATAAAAGACCTCAAAAGGAAGGTCGCAGGACCCCCCACTTCGGATACCCAGACCCAGCTCAGTGCAGCAAGGGCTAGATGTGGCGAACTCCTACGGGAGCAAGCAGAGCTCACCATATTCAGAGTTAAAATAAAATATGTGGATCAGGGCAAGAAGTCTGGCAAGCTACTGGCTCTTAAACTTAAACTACAGGAACAGCAAAGGGCCATACCCTCTATCAGGGGCCCAAATGGCAACCTGTTAATGCACCCACAAGAGATTGTCTCAGCATTCCATGACGTTTACACATCACTGTACACCAGACAGGCACCAAAGCTCCTGAATGAAATACAAAACTTCCTCATGAAGGCCCCACTACTAAAGGTCTCTACCGCTGACCAGAAGGTGCTGATTTCACCCAATTCTGAACAAGAGGTCCACTTAGCCATTACCTTCCTAACTCTAGACAAAGCTCCAGGCCCAGACAGCTTCTCCCCCAACTTCCATAAGGCTCTAGTACAAGACCTTAAAGGACCCATGACGACATTATTCAATGAGGCAAATAAGTCAGGCTCACTAGATCACCGCCTACAAGAAGCCATCATCACCCTGACCCCCAAACCTGGCAAATGCCAAACCCAAATGGGCCATTACAGGCCCATCTCATTGCTCAATGTTGACCTAAAAATACTGGCCAAAATACTTGCAACAAGACTAGGCATAGTATTAGGGGCCCTAACTGGCCCCCAACAAGTGGGCTTCATGAAAGGCAGACTCGCCTCCGACCATCTAAGAAAACTTGTGCACATAATGGTAGCCTACAAGGACTCACTAACACCTATAGTACTTCTCTCTCTGGACATGGAAAAGGGGTTTGACAAAGTCTCCTGGTCATTCCTTTTCAACATATACTAGCTGAATGGGGACTCCCTGCCCCTTTCATAAACTGGATCAGATTATTATACTCCAACCCTATGGTCGGAATACTCTGCAACAACACACTTTCCACCCCTTTTGATCTACAAGCTTATATATCAAACCACTGACAAGGAGATTCCTTCTTGATGAAAGAATTCAGGGGGTCAAGGTGGAAGAGCGTAGGTATAAGATATCCACATACGCGGATGACATCCTCCTACACCTAGAGAACCCCTCCCAATCCATACCACCAGCACTGAATTTGCTGCACTAGTTCGTCCAGGTCTCAGGTTATAATCTAAATGTCATCAAATCCTCTATCATGCCACTCAACTGCCATACATACAGATTCTCAACCTTGCATTGAGAGGAACCTAGAACCAAAACACCATGAAATACCTAAGAATTTTTATCTCCCAAAACCAAAGGACAATGCAAACCAAGAACCTAGACAGCATTAAAATATCTATCAAGCAAGATCTAATGCACTGGTCCCCTAACCTAACCCTCTGGGCACAAATTAATGCTATTAAACACCCTGCCTAGAGTTCTGTATCCCATAATCATGTCAGGATGCCCCCTCTCTTTAAAGTGATTCATGCAGCTCTGATCAATACTCACTCAGTTCTTATGGAATGGTAAAATGCTCTGAAGAGCCTATATGAAACTCACATCCTCCAGGGAGTCAGGAGGTCTGCAGCTCCCAGACTTTGGTCTTTACCACCTTGCAGCTCATGCCTCCTCTTTTTTATGGTGGAGATGACATGAAAACTGGATGACATTGCACACTTACCTACCCAAGTGGAAACAACTAGAGATAGAGCTCTGTAGGAAAGGGGGAATCAACCCAAGGACCTTACTAGCAACCCCTCCAAAAGCCCTACCAAACGAACTGAGAAACTCACCTATAGAGACCTCTATCAAAATCAGCAGGCAACTCCACCACTTATTGGGAACAAACCCACGCCTTGACCAACAGCAATCCCTATATGACAACCCAACTTCACCATACAGAACAAATGCATCCCTTCAAACTTTCTAAACAACAGGGAAACCAACCACCTCCATCAACTATTAGAGGGGAACTCCCTGCTCTCCTACCAAAAGATGTGTGAAAAGGTAGAGACCCATACCCCAGCCTTTCCATTCATGCAGGTGCAGCACATGCTGTCTGCAGCCCTGGGGCCCAAACCTTGGGAATTCAAGGGTTATGACAAATGCGAGGAACTATGTGACTTAGTGGAAAAGAGACATGCCCTCTCCCTATACAAAAAAACTACTAGCATTCACAACCAATCAAACTAATGCCCAATGCCCATATTGGCAATCAATATTCCCAGAATTGGAAGACCCCAGACTCAGTACAGCACTCTGGAAAAACACATACAAATTCCTGAAATTTGACGGCCTTTGCCTATGGTAGTTCCAGATTAACCACAACATATTCTACACCCCTACCAGACTAAACAAAATGGGAAAACTAGAAACAGACTCCTGCACCTATTGTAAACAAGACAGGGGAACCCTCAAACACATTCTCTGGGGTTGTTCTAAATTCAAACCCCTATGGGAATCCATCATTGGCAGCCTAGACCCCTGCTGGGTCTGGAAATAGTTTTCACCCCTAAGAACGGTCTCCTGGGATTTGACCTAAACTCCATGGGAGAAGTCAGAACGTTCCACCTCATGCTCATGGCAGTCATAGCTATAAAACAGATACTTAAGCATTGGATGGATGACAAAATACCCACCTATGCTCAATGGCACAACAGTACCCTAGAAGTGCTGTGAATCAAAAAATGATCCACCACTTATGCCACACACCTGACATGTACAAATCTAGATGGGAACCCTGGAAACCCTCCTACTCACCACTTGACATACCTGAGACTAAATACCAGTAACCACTAGCATCAGGTCAGATGCTACTCCCCCACAACTTCCCCTAAAGAGACAAAAAAACCTGAAATAGTGAATATAAGCCTGCAAATAGCATCTACAGTCACAGGCCACCTCTGCCACCTTCTGCATAAGGGTTGGAGTACCATCTGCACACATGATGTTTACTCATGTTATATGTGTAGAATTTTAGTTTTATGAGTATAATTTTCATCTGGTATGTGTTTTATACTGTATGTTTACTGCCTTCGTTTTGTAACAAAAACCTCAATAACTAAAAAAAAGTTACCAAACTGGTTCTGTAAAAACAGATTACTGTTAAATGGAGAAAAAAAACATGGGTAATGACTTTTGGAATGAGATAATGACTGAACTCACATGGACAAGAATTATGTTTTATGGGGTTTGATAAAGAATCATTGAATGCTGTGGAAACCTTTATTCACTTAGATGTGGTTCTTGATCAAATACTACAGTATCTATGTAAGATCACATACATAAAGAGCCAGATTTTAAATGGGATTAGAATGACACAAGGGACTTGCGTCAAAGGAGTTTGATGCAAGTGGTGATTTGCATCACAACTTGTGTCAAACCGAGATTTTTCAAGGAATCCTGCATCTGCTGGCATGGCTGTGCTAAAGCCCCCTTGCACTAGGGTTTCATTCAACAACCCAGGGCACTATGTAGCAAGGGAGCTTTCACCATGGCGGGGATGCCACACCTCCCTTTTGGGGATTTTGGAAGCCCCACCATGGATGCAGATAGGGTCGCTGTTTAGATCAGCCAGGAGGTGGTCTAACTGGCTTTCAGCAATGGGGTGAGGTGGGACATGGGCCTGTAGGAGTGCACCAGCGACAGGACATGTCATGATGGGGGCATGGATGGGAGGTGGCAACCTGCCCAGCATGTGGCACAGCTGATGATAGCACCAGCTTGGAGTGGCATACTACCCAATGGGCACCCCTGTGCCCAGATAGTATGGTGCTGTATCCATCATTTCTCCCCCAACCACTTTAGGTTCCCATGTCATTGATGCTATAGTGGCCTCCCAGATTCAAAAAAGCACTGATCCTGGTGTTCGTGTTTGAAAAAAAAAACAGTCCCAGTCTCCCCATGCTCCCGTGGTGCCCACACAGAACTACCCAGATGTTACCTGGTGGTTTAGTGGCCCACCACCCTCTCCACCCTGATAGGCAGGGACACCCACCTGGCTCCCTGCATGTGTCACAGACAAAGATAGTGCCAGCTTGGAGTAGCATACTATCCAATGGGCACCCCTGTGCCCAGATTGTATGGTGCTGTAGCCATTATTTCTCCCCAACCCCTTTAGGTTCCTTTGTCTTTGGTGCTAAAGTGACCTTCCAGATCCAAAGTAGCCCTGATGCTGGTGTCCGTGTTTGACAAAAAAAACTGGTCCCAGTCCCCCCTGTGCTCCTGTGGTGCCCACACAGAACTACTCAGACATTATCTGGTGGTTAAGTGACCTGCCACCTTCTCCACCCTGACAGGCAGTGTACATCCACCCTGCTCCCTGCATCCCAGATACACATCCGCGACTGGCAGAGCTCTTCTCACACCACCACAGCCAACCACGGAATGCATTTGCGAGGGCCATGTACTGTGCACTGTATACTATACAGTGTACAGCATGCACTGTATGCAGTCTGTGGCTGGCTGTGAGGAGAGCTGTGCCAGTGCAAATGTGTTTCGGGGATGGGGAAGGGTAATACCACTGCCTGTCAGGTGAGAGCTCCTAGACCACCAAGTTGTGACACTGGCATTTGCATTGGCAGTGGCAGGACATTGTGGGGGGTGGACCTGACAGGGGTGTGTTTCTGTGATGTAGGCAGGGTGCTGGAGGCACAATGCTGGCTGGGGGGTGTTACCAACAAAACAACTGGGCTCTGCCTGTATCAGGGACTGGCATAGTTGCCAGGTGCCCGCCATAGCAGGGTATCATATTGCACTGGAACAGAGCCACCCAACCTCTCCTGGTGCACAACACTATGATGGCATCCACCCAGGGCCACAGCCATGAATCAGCTGCCCAGTTTGTGACTGTATACCATGATTGCTGCCCTTGGGCCACCTGGGCAGGCCCCTGTGGCCTAGTCCATGGCTGCATTGTGGACTTGCAATGATGCTGCCCTTTGCACCACTCTGTCTGGCACAGAGCTACAATTTGTGGCTATTCCAGATTGTTTGCTACAAGTGGCAAACTTTCTGGATTAGCACAATTTGTGGTTATCACACCTACTGTACACCAGATGCAGTCCTCAGCTCTGCCACACTTTGTGACTGACGTAGGCACCTTTTGGAATTGGGCCCCAAGTAACCCAAAAAGTAAATAGCAAATTAGGTTATCTTTATCGAAATCAAAGTAACTTAATAAACTAAGCTAAAGAAGCAACAGTAAAGCAAGTATTACTTCCTGCACTACAGTACAATTCAATGTTGTTATATTAAGTTCCTGAAAGTGTTATGTCTAAGTACATTCTTGTGTTTAACAACATATGTAGATTTGTAATTAAATCTTACAAACAGATTCACCACTGTGAGTTATACACACGCACAAATGTTTTGGCATCATGGGATAGAATTTTTCAGAAAGTTGTGAGTTCTGCACAAAATGTATTTACAACAAATGTACCAGAAATCTTCAGAAAAAAAAGTAATTCCAGTTATAAAACTATATCCCTGCAAAATACTTCAACAAAATGGTTTAAAGAAAAGTGCATAAAACACAAAGCAGTGGAAAGATCGTTTTCATGTTATGGACTCAAGGTATTAAATTAATTGGTTCAATGGGATATTGATCTGCTTGTAAAGTACCCACTATTCAAACGAAATCTGAATAGTAGAATCTGTCCATCTTCTACATGCAATTAAGGTACAAAAGCTGTTTAAATTTTAATACTCTTGACACTTTTGCATTAAATGTTACATAAAATTGTATAAATGTTGTATGAAATTATATGTGTAAATGTTGTAGAGATAGGTCTCCCTATAATACTCTCAAATTGTTATTGTTTTTACCATTTGTATTTTATCTTATATAGTGCTGTAGTGCTGTACTTCCTGTGCTGTACCCTTATCCCCAGGCATGGCTGAAAACTGATCTTTTTGATTCAGTTCACCTTCCTGGTAAAACAGAAATAAACAACAAGAAAAAATCTACACCTGTCAAAAACTTTGCGAAGTTGGTATTTCACACTTTATGAATGTGGCAAATGTGGCACATTATCTTCTGGAGCAGTTTACTAACTTCACACACCTCTACTTGTATGTAAAATAACAGATTGAACCTGGTGGACAACAACTAAAGCACATACTTCTACAGTGAAAAAAACATACTTGCATCATGAACTTATACTCAATGTGCTGATACAACATCATATTATTCCAGGGTAGTTATAGATATGCCAACCATACATTCTTAATGTTTCACATTATGATTGCTCTATACCTTGATGTAAACTGACCAATAAGGAGGGAATAATTATAATTCCTACATTTTTATACAGTGACTCCAGTCACAAGAGGCAGGATTCACAAAACGTTTTGGGACTAAGTCTCACTCTGCAACCCCAGTTGCGCTTTGAAATTGCCACAGCTACGGAGCGGCCGATCCACAGATGCAGCAATTGCGGAGGGTGTTACGGCAGGTCCCACTGGCCAAAGCAGCCTTCCACAGCTGCGATGCTGTCCCTGGCAACAACACCTGCAAGCTGCCATAATCCATGGAGCCAGTCGTACTCCGGCTCCACCTTAGTGAATACCCGCAGCTGTGGGAGACCTGTGGATTCGCAAGTGGCAACCCACTAGCGCCAAGGTTTTCCCGCAGCTGCGGGACCTTCCCCGATGTTCGTGAATCCTGCCCAAAGTCTTCCCTAAATAAAGGGTATCTAAAAAGACAACATTTTTACTATACTATAAATTACTACTAACTAATCTCATGAAAAACTTTTGAGTCAGTGAAAAACTTAGTAGCGAGAGGTAGCCACCTCCATTTTCTTAACAAGCAGATGGTAGTTCATCAGAAACAATCACTTTAAACATGAATCAAATATTTATCAATTCATAGCACTGGTATTCAGGACAGTACATTCCTAATGCTTAAATATTGCATATATAAAGATACTATTCAATATTTTCTTCAAAGCGGGAATAAGGTATTATCAAAAACCCTTTTCGGAAACAACAATTAAAGAAAGGGTTTGAAATCCATTTCACAGTTTACTATGCAGATGTAAACTTTGAAGTCTATATATCTATTCTGATTCATGCTTTAACAGCAACTTTAATCTATCAATCCCCTCACTGGTGCTGGTATATGACACAAAGCCCGAAATTTGAACTTGCAGGTAGTGAAGACATGGACATTTTGGAAGTGATCCCCCAGGGCACTTTGTCACTTCATCTATTTCCTTTCTGAATGTCATGTGTGTGCTCCTGGATTGGTTCTTTAAAGAGCAACTGACTCCACTTCTGCTAAATTGCAGAATTAGAATAAGCATACCCCCAGTAAATCTCATACCAAAACATAGATTTCTGAGCTACTTCATATTAAAGGTATGAGCTATTTTGTAACCCTGATTTCACTACCTGTTCAAAAAAGCCTGTGTCAGTGAAGAGTTGCTGATGATGTCATCTCAGGAACTCACAGTCTAGTACCCCCTGTCAGCAAGCTTATAGGACCTGTGTCTCCAAAATTCTATAGGTCATGTGCAATGGTTTTCACAAGTAAAACAGGCAGCACCATTCAATAAATATTGTTTTAAAAACTATGTGTGTTTCAGGTTTTGTAAGAAAGCTGACAATATTTTATGGGGTGCCTTTTCGTTACTAACATACTAAAATGCCAGCAGAATAGGCCTAACGGTCTTTTGTGTCTGCTCATTTGGTCAGCCCCCACCCTGGGAGCTGACCTTGCTGGCCCCCTCTCCCTCTCTGGCTTCTCCCTTCCCAGTCCCAGATATTCTCGCTCCACTGGATTTTGCTTCCAGAACCCTTCCCCTGTACCTGTCCCACCCCCTCTTAAACCCCTCCACCGTCTCTGCCTCCACCAGCCCCCTGTGCAGTGCATTCCATGGCTCCACCACCCTCTCAGTGAAGTAGCACCTCCTCCTTTCTCCCCTGAATCTCTGCCTCCAGCTTCCCCATGCCCTCTAGTTGTCCCCCTCTTTCCTTCAGAGCACCCTGACTGCTCCTCCCCTATTTACCCCCTTCATGTACCTGAAGACCTCTATCATGTCCCCCTGGTCCCGTCTCTCTTCCAATGTGTACATATTTAGCTCTTCGAGCCTCTCCCCATAGGTCCTATCCCCCAAGCCCCAAATCATTTTGGTTGCTCTCCTCTGGACCCGCTCCAGGAGTTCAGTGTCCCTCTTTAAATGTGGCCTCCAAAATTGCACACAGTACTCGAGGTGCAGCCTCACCAAGCAGTTATACAGTGGGAGTATCACTTCTCTCCTTCTGGAGGTGATGCCCTTGAGAAAGGGTCACGAGAAGACCCGAAGCTCCGGGGTAGTAGTAGCATACACAAGCAATGTTAACCTGGATCCTAACAATGAACCCTCCCCTGGACTACTTAGCCACTGGGTGCTCTCCCTACCCACCAGGAATGACTCTCAATTCCTTTGCCCAATGTTACTCTGAACCTCCACCCCACACCAAGCTAGGGAAAAATAGTCAAGAGTGAGGAAATCATTGTACCATGGGAAATACCTAATAGCCTTTCTCAAATGCCTAATATTATTGATGCTGCTTATCTCAGGCAATATTCATCCCAACCCGGGACCTCCACAGCAGATGACAAAGAAGTCCATCAGTGCGGCTACTCTATCCCTGGCTAGTATAAACATCTGCAGCCTCCTTCCTAAACTCGACATCCTCACTGCCTGGATCTCCCAACATAACCCAGATGTACTATCTGTCCTTGAGACGTGGCTTACCCCCAAGATACCTGACACAGCTATTGCTATTCCTGGTTACACAGTCTATAGGCAAGATAGACTTAATAAGAAAGGTGGGGGCTGAGCTCTATACCTTAAAAAGTCACTTATGGGTCAGGTACTGACCCTTCCAAGTACTGGGAATGATATCCAGATAATAGCCTCCAAAGTGCTGTTTGACACTCACAATAAGGTACTGACCATTGCCTCAGTATGTATTAAAACTCATAGCCCTCACCATTGATGAAGTCCTACCATCCCTTAATAAAATTCTTAACCACTCTCTTATGCTCTCACAATTCCCCAAAAAATGGAAGTCACTGGTGACTCCTATCCACAAAAGTGGAGACAAAACTCTGGCAAGCAACTACAGACCAATCCCCATCCTACCTCCAATCTCCAAGGCATTGGAATGGATAGTGGCAGATCAACTAATAGACTATATGGAAAAATATGACCTTCAGTGACCCCAACAGCATGGTTTTCAAAAAGGGCACAACACCACCACGGCACTCCTTAAATTTACCTCCTACTCCCACCAGGCTCTAGACCATAACCACCTGGCTGGCGCTGCCTTTATTGATCTGACAAAAGTGTTTGATACCATGCACCACTCTCTATTTACAGCATAGCTATCACTCCTAGGACTTTCGATGGAAGCAACATGCTGGTTTCATAGCTACCTTAGTGACCACTCCCAGCAGGTCAGAATTGGGGATTCCACCTCAACCTCACTCCCAGTCTGATCTGGTATACCTTAGGGTTCCATCCTTGACCCATTACTCTAATGTCTTTGTGAATGACCTTGCCGCTGCATGCCATGACAGGATTCTCCTTTATGCTGATGATGCAGTCATTTTCACGAGCGACTCCAACCTCATTCTCCTACAACAGCAACTGCAGCAAAGTTTCTCTGATGTTGAAACATGGTTCAGGTCACAAAAAATCATCCTAAACTACACTAAAACCAAATCAATGCCATTTCGTGGGACTCACAACAAGCACTAACAACAACAACTGCTGATCTACAATGTTGCAGGCACTGCGCTGTAACAAGTATACCAGTTCAAATACCTGAGTATGACCCTTGACTGCACACTTTCATACTCTACGCACATACATAACATTGCTAAAGCCATGAATACCCACATAGGGCTGCTTTATAGGCATAGGCACTGCTTGACCTCTGATGCATTAAAATGGGCTATTCAGAGCTCAGTTACCTCATTAATTGACTATGGTCTCATAGTTTATAGATCAGCAACTAACACTGCCCTCAGATGCATAGCCCTACCTCTCAATAAGGCATGTCGGCTCCTCACCTCAGCAGCCCGATTCACACACGTGTGACATCTATGAACAGGTGAATTGACTACAGCTAGATAGCAGAATAAAGTATCAGACCTGCCTTTTTGCTAAGAAGTCTTCATTGGGCCTCCTTTCCTCAGGGGTTTAATCCCTACTTCCCCTTCACTGTGCCACCCAGCTAACCAGGAGTTCGGAAAATCTGACCTTCTCTGTGTCCCATTGCATGACCACACAAGGTCAGCACTCCTACAAAGTTAGGGCCTCCAACTGCTTTAATTCACTCCCAGTGGACATCTCCAACGCATTAAATCTCAAGTCTTTTAAATGCAAACTTCGACAGCATTTGGTGGCCAGAGCCTACTGCGACTGCTTCACTTAATACACTGCCTTCTCTCCTGGTATCTCCAGTACTATCTTTTCTCTCACATTCCTCCACTCCCTAGTATTCTTTTTCCACACTCCCACCTCAGCTCCCCCTTTGCTCCTCTCCTGTACCAATACACCCTCCCCCATCTCTCACTCTCCCTGTTATCTCTTTCTATCTCTCACCTCAGCGTTTCCATTACCCTCTCTGATTCCTTCCTTGATTCACTCCCTCCTCTCCCAGCTCCCCTTCACTCCTTGTGTTCCTTCTCCATACGATCTAACTCCCTGTCCCTCAAGGTCTTATCTCACTCCCCCCCTTCACTGTCCTATTCTCTCTCTCTCTCTCTATCTCCTCTACCCATTATATTCCCGCCCGACATGTCTGCATCTCACACATCCTCTCCCCTCCTCTCCCTCACTTTGCCACCACTCCCCCTTCCCCCCAATCTTTCCTGTTCCTATCCCTCTCCCCTCCCTTGGACCAGTAATGTGCACTTACCTCACATGTTTCACTCCTGGTCAAACTGTGTTAAATGTTTGGTTTTGTGTCTGATCGCTTATTCTCATATGTACTTGACAAAGCCTATTGGCTGCTCTTATACTGAATTTAAACTGTTTTGTCTAACCTGTATTTAACTAGCCTATCCTGTCTTTCAGCACAATGTCTTTTTTTCTCTCATGTACTGAATTTAAACTGTTTTGTTATCCTGAGTTTAATTTACTATCCTGACTTAACCTGACAAAGCCTTTGGTCACTCCTGTATTAGAACCAAACTGTACATTTACATTTTATGTCTCTGTATCACTTGTCCTATGTCCGTGATGTGGAACCTTTGTAAAAGGGCTCTGTGTGCTCCAAGGTGTTTCTCCGAAACTAAATAAATAAACAAATAAATGAAGGAAGCGATATACCTGAGCCAAACCCGATTGCTGATGCAGGGGTACAGCTCATAACACCCAATGGGTGTGCTGGAAAACCCCAGAAAGTAGGCTGAGGTTCTCAATTAATGATAGAAACAACAAAGAAAGAAGATTGGATAAATAAAACAATGGAGCCAGATATGGAACACCCACAAGATGACTCAACAGGAATGGAGGAGAACAACAGTGAGAAAGACATAATTAAGCAGCTACCAGTCACCGGGACCAACAAAGAAGTAGATAAAGCCATCCAAAATGAGAACAACAGCTGAACCAGCAGCAAGCACCAACTCTTCTTCTACTATTATTTTGCCCCAAGATAAGACACACATGGAAGGAAATAGGACAGGAAGCAAATCTATACAAGCCTCAGTTGTACCAACTAACAAAAATAATTTGGATTGAGAACTACACGCTAACTGTCCCGCAAATAATGCTGAGTCAGAAGTAGGACCAGAACAAGAGGCATCACAAAATGACACCCTAGCACTAAATGAAAGCTGAAAAACCCAAGAAATGAATGAAAATGCAACAACTGTTGAAAAATGTTTTGGAACGGGTTCTAACTCAACACCTCCTCATGGACAGGCAACATATTTTGAGGGACAGGGATGATGTGAACAGCTGTTATTTTCAAATGAGAAAGATGCACAGAACAGCAAATATAACACTCAGACCACAATTTCGGACTCAGAGTCAAACATTCCAAATAGTAGTGAGGAAAGCGACTCTGATGAATCTCCTACCTGGGCTAAAATGCTTTTTTCACAAATGAACTCCATTTCTCAAAATACTAAAAAATGTTAAATATGCAAGAAAAGCTGAGCTCATAACATTACACAAAACCTTGTAAAGGAAAATATAGATTTAAAACAAGAAATCATTCAGGTTAAACAAGTCTTGTCTAATATACAGGACAAACAATGCTGACCTCTAAAACAATCAACAAACTTGAAACCTCCAACTTGGAACTAAAACCCAAACTTCTAGATATTGAACTGTGTGCCCATAGGAAAAATAAAAGACTAACAAGAGTTCCAAAGGTCTGGAGCAATATCAAAAGCATTACAGATTTATTTAACCAAGTTGCAGCTGCCTATCTAGATACTGACCCAGCAAACATTAATTTTAAAATTGACAGACTACACAGTGGCTTAAGACAAAAACCAGAGGACAGTGCACCACCATGTCCAACAATTATGAAATTTATGAAAACAAAAGATAAAGAAAATGTTATGGCAGCTGTCTATAAAAAAAGAGAATAAATTTAATGGGTGCCTCAATTTCCATTTTTAACAACTTAGTTGTTAGAGATTTTCCAGCAAAGGAAGAAATTTGACCGGATAAGGAATAAACTCTAGGCACATGGTATTCATTCCACAATGACTTTTCCTGTTAAACCTTGTGTGATAATAAATGAGACTCTCTGTGCCTACGAAACAACAAAGGACGCTGTCAAAGATCTGAAACAAAAACTGCCTGACATGTTTCTTTGAAAGTATTTTGCAAAGTTTACAACTTTCTATTTCAAATTGTGTTAATATTTAGAACATAAGATGTAATAAGTGATGAGGGGATGACTCCTGCATTGGTAACCAAGAAGCATAAGCTAGCCTGTAAATGGATCTAAAGTTTTTCTTTTTTTATTCTTCTCATATTTTATGTGCTTAAGAAAAATGTGTACACAAGTAAAAGCATTGCATTTATTAAAACTTTATTCCTAAGCACAAAGATTTGGATAAAAACTAAGAAAGGGGGATCAAAAAGCATGTCAAAGTTTACGCAGTCCAGAGATTACATTCTAGGAAATGGTTCATTATACACAATCTAAATGATTTATTAAAGGACACAAATAAATGTAGAACATTTTAAGCAGAAAACTCCTAGCCTTCTGGGAAATATACATATTATCAAAGCCATACAAAATAAATGGCAAATTAAAATAAGATTAAAGTGGTTTCCCCCTCTGGTCCATAGGCACAGTGGTTGTATTTCTGTCTGTGATGCCGGTGACCTGGGTTCAGGAATGGACTCGGATCACTGGAGAGCCATCTAGGGGAGAAGGAAGGAGCATCCAGGGATGGCTCACTTTCCCCGGGGGGGAAGGTGGGGTTGAGACATGGTGCCTGTTGGCCCCTGATGGAGGCCGGGAGCACAGCACAATATCGGGTCTCAGAGCACTAGGGGAGTGGTGGACATCAGCGTGTGCCTTGACATCTGTGGCATGCCACTCCCCCTTGTGGAGAAAAACCAGGAAACAGCCTCCGGTCTGGCTGGATGATGGTCTCCAGCTCACGCTGGTGCCTAGCCCCATGACCGGCCCACCTCTGTGACACCCAGAGCAATTAAGTGTGCACTGGCCTCCCTACTGGTGCCTTCCCTCTCGGAAGTGAGGGATCCATCTGGTGAAGGGACATGCCGGGTTACTCAGGGGGCTGCATTATGAGGCAAGGGCTGGCATTGGGAGGGCAGGTAGATGGAGGGTCAGGGAGACCCAAAGAAGTGGCTGGACAGGGAGAGGTGGAATGAAAAAAATGAAGAGTGGTTTCCCTCAATAGTAATGGGCTCAAAACCCCAAATCAAAGATCTAGAATATTAAACTACGTTAAAAAATCTGGAGATTATATGATCAGGTCTCCAAGAAACTCATTAAGATGAAAAAGAGATCATTAAGCTAAAAAACAAATGAGCAAGCCATACTATTTAGAGTACGGGAACCAAAAATAGTGTGTGTGTGTGTGGGGGGGGGGGGTGCCATTATTATAAAAAAGGGAATGGATAGATATAAAACTAATTGACCAATTTAGGGATACAGATGGGAGATTAATTTTGATAAAAATACAAGTTAAATCACAAAACATTACTTTTGGATCAGTTTACGCCCCTTTTTCTAATTATTCAAATTTTTGGGGCAGAATAACAGAAGGGTTTCAAACATTACAATCTGACAACATTATCATAGCAGGAGACCTAAATGTAATGATTAAATCCCTATATAGATACATCTTCTACACCAAATAAAGGGAATATAATCACAGTAAGAAAAGTGGTTAATTTTATACAAAATGAATCCCTTATAGATTCTTGGAGAATGGTCAATCCAAATGATAAAAGTTTTACCCACTATGATTAGAAAACTAAAACTTTCTCAAGAATCTATTATTTATTAATATAAAATAACTTATCTAATAGTCTAGTTATGGCAAATATTGAATCAATCTATATGTCAGACCATGCCTTAATAAGCATAGTATTGGAGTTGCAAGATCCAAATAGACAACATACTTATCAATGGAGAATCAATAACGATTTATTAAAGGACCTAACATTTACAGAAACAATAAAAAAACACCATAAATGAATATTGGTATTACAGTTATAGTGGACAAAAACCTATTAAACAATTTTGGGATGCATTCAAAGCCACACTTTGTGGAACAACAGTATCTTATCAAATCAAAATAGTGAATCTAAGAAAGAAAAAGCTTAAGAAATAGGGACCAGACTTTAACAATTGGACACATTAAAATTAACAGACCACAATAAATACAAAAAAAAGAATGGGACAGTTATAGAAACAAAAAAACAAGAGTTGTTATACCAGAAGAATGCAAGACTAGCCAACTCTATAAGAAAGGCTAAATATTTCCATACTGACAAATCAGGAAAATTACTGATTTGTGTACTTCGACAAGAAAGACAAAAGAATGGTATTACAGGAATAAAAGACAATAAAGGTAATATAAAATGCTCAGATAATCTAATTGCAAACTTTTTCATTAACTACTACAAAACAATATATCAAAATAAATGTATACCCAGATCAACAAAATATGAATACTTTTATAAATAAGGCAAATACAGAACCACATTACTTTAATTTCCAAAAGATAAATAAAAATGAAATTATTGATACTATAAATACAATATCCAGAAATAAAACTCCTGGGCTGGGATATTCAGACTGCACCAGGCAGTGGCGCAAGCCTGAGCACAGTGCAACTGTGATGTGCTGGGGCCAGGTCCAGGCCCAGGTCCAGGTGATATTCAATGGTGCTGTGCCATGGCACAGCTCCATTGAATATGGCCTAGTCAGAGCACAAACTGTGCATGGCACAGTGGCACTGCACTGGCGCAAGCCACAGATAGGGAGCATGGGAATGCACCAGTGCAAGTGCAGTTGTGCTAGGCACATCACCCATGATATTCAGCAGGGGGCATGCAAATGAGGCCATAATATATGCAAGGCACAAATGGCCCCATTTGCATACCTTGCACAGGGCAGGCAGGCAACTTGCGCTTGGCACCCTGCACAGCATGACGTGTGCTGTGGTGATCCTGGGGTATCCCCCACCCTGTAGCCGCAATTGTGCAGTATATGTTAATAAAGGAATCCCTGGTAGTCTAGTGGCTCCCCCAGTCCCTGATTCACCGATGAGTATGGAACATGACCATCCCTGGTGGTCTAGTGGTCCCCCCCTCCCACCGAGTCCCTGATTCCCTGATAAATGACAATATGACATCCCTAGTGGTCTGGTGGACCCCCCCACCCATTGCTGAAATCACAGTAAAATCCCATATTGAAATGCCCTGGTGATCCAGTGGTACCCCACCCACCCAACCACACTGAACCCCTTGCCCACCCAGCCCCCCATCATCAATGAGCAGCTACATCCCACCCACACACCACCCGGCCACCCACTGAATGACAGGTACAGTATGGGCTGTAAGCTCATTGGTCCCGATGTGGACCAGTGGGCTTGCAGGCATACTGTACTAGACAGTCCAAATCTGTGAATGACCCCATTCACATATTTGGGACTGTCTAGTACGGTATGCCCTGCAAGCCCATGGGTCCACACCGCTGTGTTGCGCCCATGCCAGGATTTGCCCCTACTCTGCATGGGCTCAACTTTGAGGCCCCCCATGTGGCACAATGCAGGGGTGTGCAGGCATATGTGCCACACATCCTAGGCTGACTATCGGGATGTGACAAATATGCATGGGCATGCCCCCTGCATCTGCACCACATAGATTATCATTGCACCCTGGCACACCGGTATTTGCGCTCTGCCAGGCAGCCTTCTCAATATCCCACCGGGGCGCAATGCGGGGTTATGCCGGCACAACTCCGTTGCACCAGGGGCAAACCTTTTGAATATCCGGGCCCTGGACTTGATGGTCTTTCAAACAAATTTTACATAACCTGTGTAAAAGAACTTGCTCATTGATAAGAAATAATTATGAACTAATTAATAATACTTGAAGAAAATGAATTACCCCAATCTATGCAAGTACTGTAGCATAAATGATCTTAATCCCAAAACAAGATAAGCCTTTAGAAAGTTACCACCCCACTGTCATACTTAATTCTGACTATAAATTAATAGCAACAATTATAAACAATAAAATACAGACACACGTACACAAGTACATTCATTTTAACCAATATGGTTTTATGCAAGAACGCACTATAATGCAAGCAAATATTAAAAAGGTTATAAGCCATAATTCAACTCATTAATACAAAACAAAAATTCAAACAAGATGCATATTATGCAGTAGCAGCTGATGCAACCAAAGCATCAGATTTAATTAATAGGAATTTTATGATTAAAATACTCCAGGAATGGGGGATCCCAAGGAAGTTAATTATAGTAATAAAACAATTATACATAAATACCTAAGTTAAATTCCAGATAAACAATGTGGTAACAGAAGAATTCCTAATGCTAGATGGAGTAAGAAAGGGTTGTCCCCTTTCCCAGACTTTGTTTATTTTAACCCTTGAAGCACAATTAAATATAACTCTGAATAACCCACTTATAGAACATGTACAGTAAAACAATGAATATCTGAAGCTTAGCGTTTTCACAGATGATATTTTATTAATAATAAAAAACATTAATGCATCTTTAGAGAATTTTCTTCAAGATATTCAAACATATTCAGATGAATCAGGATGCAAAATTAATAAGAATAAGTCTGTGATTATGAAACTGTCAAAACAAGGCAGTAGTGCATTATACAAATTTAACAAAGATGTTAAAATACAAGATCATATTAAATACCTAGAAATTCATTTAAGAGCAGATCAGGTTACAAATATTAAAATTAACTTTAATTAAACCAAAGAAAAATGATCTTCACTTCTTAACAATTGGAAAAATCTTTCCCTTTCCATATGGGGCAAAATAGACACCATCAAAATGATGGCTATGCCCCATCTAATATATACTATACAAAACATGGGCCCTATGCACGATGCCAATGTGCCACAGAAGCCAGGTGTGTTGGCATCGATATGCATGAATGCCATGGAGCGGGGGTCCCATGGACCACACACGGCATTTATGAACTTGGCACAAGACAGTTGCACGCCCGATCCCCTGGCCATGTGGATGGCAAAAGGGTGGGCAGGGGGCATGTCAGCACTACATGCCATGCACTATGGTGTGTAGTGCTGTCCATGAGGGTGTGGAGGAGGGCACAGCTAACTGCAGGGGGAGACCCTGCTGTAACTCAATACATGCCCCCTCATAAGTGCCCTGCCAGTCATGGCGTACCCAGGAAAAAGCATCCTCCGTGCCACCACAGCCCACTAGGATGACAGCGAGGGCTGTGGCATCTGTGTAGTCAAGTACAGTACAGCACCCCCCCCACAGGGACATGGCAGTTCATCCCTGTCTAGTCAGACAATCCCCACCACCACCCAGTAATGTCCAGGCCTCCCATCCCCACCACAGGACACCAGCACCGACAGTAATAGCCATTGCCCTCCCACCCTTGCAGCACAACAAGCCCCCCTCCACTGTACCTGCAGGTTGGTGCTGCGGCAAGAAACAGCTAGAGACTCAGCCTTCCGCACACCTCCTCAGCCGCTGGCCATCCAGGTGTTGCCGGAAGCATGCTGCCTATTTACAGGGTGTGCTCACAGCAGCACTTGGATGTCCGGCAGCTGAGTAGGTGTGAGGGGGGCTGCACCACTGGCCATTCCTGGCCATGGCACTGACAGGCCAGGGGCAGGGATGGAGGTTGCTGATGCTGCATTGGGTGGGGGGGCACTACCCAAAGATGCAGGGGCAGGGGTAACTGAGTGCAGCCTGTGGCCTGGCACCAAAGGGGCTTCTGTGTGCACAGGTGGTGGGTATGCAAACTGGCTTTGGGGTGCCGGGTATGTTGTCAGGGTCTGGAGGGATGTGCAGAAGCAGGGGCAGGGGAAGCGTACAACAGCCAGGGTTCTGTCTGTGCACTGGGAGGGCGCCATTCAGTTTGGGCTGGTGGAGTTGTCCACTGGACATTGGGGCCATTCCACACAGGTCTGGGTGCCTGCGGTGGGAATTAATGCTTCTGGACCTGCAATGTAGCATAAGGGATCCACTGTGGGACCCATGCTGGGCACCCGATTGGATGCTTGGCTGGGTCTTCAACTCTGCCCGTGGCTGCCCTGCACAGCTCTGTGCATCTGAAGGGACCATGGACAGGTGGCAGCCATTAGTGAATGATGGCCGGCGCGCACTTGTCTGCGGGTGTGGAGCTGTGTGGGCAGGTTATGCACTTTTGGTGCATAACTTGCGACCATTAGTGCAAAGGGGCCCATATTAGGAGCCCCAAATGAAAAATGGTTTTGTCAAATCAGGAGAATTTTTAATAAAATGTATATGGGGGACCTCAAATTGCCTGGAATGGCATGCTGATTCCTAGAAGGCTAGGAGGATTAGGGTGTCCAGACCCATATAATTACATGGTGGCTCATGCAACATCACTGGTTTATCAGTGGTCCTTTTTTCCTAATAAAGATGAAACCTTATATCAGGATATTTTATTTTCAAATGTGGATAGAACATATGAATTATGTGATTTATGGTTAGACTTAGATGTTTATAAGGAATGTATAACATTTCTACCAACATGGTTTCAACCTGTACAAAAAATGGTTAAAAATCCATTGAGATTACAGCTTCCTTGGCTATATTTTAAAAGAAATCATGGGAAAAGAATTTCGGATAACAACCCCATCATGGATTTTAAACCACTTCTGGAAAATAACATAAAGATATGGGTCCGGATTCAGAGAAGCCAAAGCAGGATGCAAGGCAACTTGCGTCAGAAAATATGGTGCAAGTCGCACTTGTGTCCTGCGTTGCGTCCCCGCGGGATTCACAGAGGCAGCCTGCTACATGCTGGCATTCAGCTGTATTCCCCTCCACCGGGTCATGCCTGAAAATAGGCAGGATTTGTCTAGTGCACTTACCTGGTCAACAAAAACTAAATAAATAAAAAAAAAAAAATATGCTGCAGGCTGCCTGTGCCCAACAGCACCTATGCACCTGAAACCCCCTTGCGACATGGTGAAAGGGGGTTTCTGTCAGCATTTGCACCCTAGTCAGGTAGGGTGGCCACTACGTCCACAAATGGGATTCAGAGACAACCACCAGTGAACAGCTGTCAAAGACCAGTTACGCCAACAAAAAAGTGGTCTAACTGGTCTTTGCTGTTCACTGGAGGTTGCCACTGTGCTCCAGCCCTGCAACCCCTGTGGGTTATGGACCCCCCATGGGCTCTGGGTCCCAGACATGGCACACACGGTGCCAGGCTGGGTGGGTGGCACACCCCCAATGCCCAGACCCCCCTAAACACACAATGTGAGCCCCCCATGCTGTGGGGCACAATTCCCCACCATCCCCATAACCCCTGGTAGTCTAGTGGCCCCCACCCCCACCACAGTGCAAGCCCCCACCCCAATACCCTGTCTGTGACTGGCACAGCCCTCCCTCACCACCACGGCCTATTGCCAATGCACCCACCATGTGTGTGCGTGTGTGTGTGTGTGTTGGGGTGGAGGACCACTGGACCACTAGGGCAGGTAAGGGTCCATGATCTGGGGGGGTTCCATGACAGGGGGACTTGGGGCTGGTGCCCACACCATACGGGGCCTCTGAGGTGGGCATGGGGTGCCATGGCAGCCCTCAACCGCCGCAACTGCTGTCCTGTGACCTGCAGCATTCCGGGTGCTGTGCCTACTTTGCACAGTTACCGCAAGTCGCAGGACACAGACCACTACACCCGGTCCAATTCTGAATCGGGTGCACAGGCCA
The DNA here is from genome assembly GCA_016271365.2 of Neoceratodus forsteri. NCBI lineage: Eukaryota > Metazoa > Chordata > Ceratodontiformes > Ceratodontidae > Neoceratodus > Neoceratodus forsteri. The sequence continues at coordinate 47,550,212 of CM028129.1, read as the reverse complement.
GGTCACAGGGCAGTTTGCCGCAAGCTGCCATTGCCGCAGCTTGCGGTGGACCTTTCTGAATCCAGCCCATGGAAAGATCTCTTGGTTGATAATGAGTGTCCATCATACTAAGAACTATTAAATATCTTACAAATCCCAAGATGGAATGAAATATATTATTATGGCTTATGTAAAAACATTTTAAAATGTTTTGGAATGCCAGGAACAAATTTAACAAATGTTCTAAAACAGCAAGTTAATGACATAGCAAAAAGAACCACCTAATTACTGACACGTTTTTATGACTGTTTAGTAATTAAAAATTGAGAGTCTATCAATAAAATAAACAATAAATGCAACATCGAGGCAGAAATATTATTAAACCACCAACAATGGGAGCACACCAAAATACAAGGTAATAAATTATGTCTCTGCAAAAAATACATCTATACAGAGGAAAATCAATGAATGAGCCTACTATTCTCCATGCCACATAGGAAATATAAACCTGGAATATTCAAATTTATGCTGGCATGGGTGTAAACAAAAAGGTAATTTAATCCATTGCTTATGGGAATGCCCTAAAATAAACTCTTGGTGGCAAAATTTTAACAAAATAATATCTGATTGGTTGGGAAAGAAAATACCATTTTCATTAGAAATATATCTTTTTAACAATTTTAATGCTATAAATATGAAGCATGCTCAACATAAGATCCTTGCCCTTGCCTCCATGGTCCTAAAACGTATCGTTTTAGAAAACTGGAAAGCAAAAAAGCTAAAATCATTCAACTTTCAGAAATGGTAGCCCATTTTTCATGAAACTACATTTTGAAAACCTTTTATATGATATCAATGAAGACATTGATGATATTTATGGGTCAAATTGGAAAGCAATTGAACAAAATATGCCACCATTGATGTCTATTTAATGAAAGGCTAATAACAAGGAGGTTTTATAATTATTATTAGACATATGTGGACTGATTTTTGATGTTGTAAGGGGGAGAACATTTTTTTCATGATGTGTCATCCTTAAAGGCATAATTGTATGGTCTCACTAAACAGAAATGAACTGTATGCATATAAGAGAATACTTAATAAAAAGTAAAAAGTTAAAAAAAAGATGAGCGTCATCAGTAAGACTGTGTCTGGCAGGCAGAATACTGGCACTGATGGAGTGTCTGGATGAGTGAGGCTCCTGGGGATCAGGAAGGAGAGAATACAAATATGCCTCTGTGGTTATCATGGCTAAACATTTAATGTAAAATACCCTAGCACTGCACATGTTTTTACTGATCCAAATGTGGCCAAAGCATGTTTAGAATGGGTGATTCATCATGTGAATAAATACATGAATTGCTGCCTAGGTTATCTAACAAGGTGAAAAATATTAAGAACTATATTGGTTAGAAGGCCATCAAATGGAGTCTCCATTGATAAAGTATAGTCAGTGATTGCTCTCAGACTCACAAGAAGCAATGGTGTGAGATAATGGACATGAAAACAGTGCAGGCATTCAAGGTAAGTCTGGGTAAATATCTGCTGATCAAGGACTCACTGGTTACTCTGTGTTGTAGGGTGGGAAGAGAAACCCTTTAATTACAATGTGTTTGCAGGAATACTTACTAATACCTACTTATGAAGTGTGTGTGTGTGTGTGTGTGTGTGTGTGTGTGTGTGATATGATGGACCTTGATTCCTTTCCTGCTCTGACCATAAATTACATGTTACTATGTTTGTCTCAACATTCAATACAAGGCTGTACCAGTCATTATCTGAGTCAGAAATTACGGTGGAACCCATTTGCGCTGGACACATTGGTGCTAACCCATCTTGTCCAGTATAGTGGTTTTTCATTATATCTTAACCCTGCAGTTCCACAGTTCACCACTATGTGAAATAGCGCTAGTGCCCTATTCTAACAGCATGTACCTGTGGTATGCTTACCAAGTTCTGTATGTACTTATAAAGTATTTTAGGAAGTGCTTTTCTTGTTTTTGTGTTTCTGGTGCAGTATTGCATAGTGTTTTTTTCTTGTTTTTTTTTTGCATGTTGTGCTTATATTAGTGCTTTTCCCACTGTATTGCATGTGTGAGGAGTAAGAGGGTCAGAAGGTTTGTAAGGGTTGGGTGAGGTGGGTGTTTTGTTCACTGTTGCTACTCTTTGCTACGCTTTTTCAGGTAGGCAGTGATCCATATTTGATGGCTTTTTCTTGCAGCATACTGCTCCCACAAGTGCTCAGTCACTGCTAAATTATCCCACATCAGCTCAATGTCAGCTCTTTGCTCCACGGCTCTCCTCAGAGAAAGGAGAGCATTTCTAACTTTCTGTGTGGTGACTGGCTTCTGCTCAATATCTGTTCTATCATTGTTCTCTTCCTCAGAGTCTGCTTCATCACTTATGGCATCGATCTGACTCAGCACTCCCTTGATGTCATCAGTTTCCCCCATAGGTCATGCTCTGTTTCATCACCAAGGTGACAGATCTCAAGGAATTCATCATCGGTCATCCTGACCAGGTGGTTGGTCTCCTCAGCTACTGTCAGCTCCTTTTCAGGCACACTGTATGTAAACTCAACCTTGACAAAACAATGGACTCTTGTGTGATGCTGTTCCACAACAGAATCTCAATTTTGCATGCCAGGCTAAAAGCTAACCACTTAACTCAAGAAGCTGAAGGGGCGTTCTTTGTATCTTTAAGTTACAGGATCAGATTACAGTTGGAGATGGTAAAGGAAGCAGGCAGTTTACAGATGATGTGAGACAGGAGGACAGGAGGGTCACAGGAGGCTAATGAGGTGAGAACAGCTGAGTCATCAGACAGCCTCATCAACATCGCACACACTGTTAGTGCTGTGCGGAATGCAGAATTCTGTCATCAGAATTAGTGCAGAATAAACTTTCCATCAGCAGAATTTCTGCTGGCATTTCACTGGTTCTTCTGCAGAATTCCACCTACGGTGATCCGTGGAATAATATTCTGTAGAACAGCATTTTTCCACAGAAAATTATTCTGCAACAATTTCCATGGAAAACACTGAGAGTCACAGAATAAAATTCCATGGAACAAAATTTATTCCACAGAAAATCATTCCACAACTTTTTTCTGCCACAGAATTCCACCATTTTGTTTCTGGTGAAATTCAGTGGAATTCTGAGAATTCCACAATGAATTTCGTTCCACCAGAGTTTGAAAATTCCACACAGCACTACACACTGTATCAGGTATTGGGTTACAAACAGGTGGCTGACAGGAGGCTAACATTGTGAGAAACTGCAATTCACTGACCGATTGAGGTGAGATGAGAGCATGTCCACGTTACAGATTCCCTCAGTTGCTATAACAGCATGTTGTTACATTACTGGCATAGTGTTTGGCCTTTGCAAACCAAACTTGTCCTCTAAAAGTGAATTTCTGGTATATCCAATATAGCTGGGTTACACTGTAGTTAAATTAAAATACAGACTCCTAAGAGAGTTTACTAGATTAAGGGCAGGATTTTCAATAGTCAGAGAATTATGTAGGGTGCTTGCATCGTAAATAACTGATGCAAGGAACAGGCTGCAGTCCTGACTGTGGACCAACTTCACCAGTGAATTAAAACCTTGCAACATCTCTTTGGATGTGTATGGTCAATATAGCTTGAGAATCATTCTAGGTGACCATGGCCGACCATGGTTATACATGGTTGTTAATTTCAGATATTTTCAGTGTTATAAAACAACTCTCTGCACAGCTACAGCCATTTCATGTTTTTCCAACAACCTTAACATTCTGTAATGAATACATATCACCTAAAGATAATGTGGAAATATCTCTAATGCCTTTCTCTGTTGCTGCTGATTTTCCTCCTTCTAACAGAGTCCCTACTCATTCCTAACGGATAGAATGGCCTAACTGCTATTTGCACCAACTAGAATTGAACTCTTTTAAGTTGTGGTGAGTTTTCATATTATTTTTTCTCTATATTCAAGTCATTCATTTATTTGTGTAAACCTCACATTTGTTTATATATAGTTTATCTATCTGTCTCTACTGTATATGTATGTATTGCAAACAATGTTTATTGTGACTCTTTAGTGTTAGTTTTAAGGGTCGTATTCTGCATTCTGATATACAACTAAATGAAGTACATTTGTTTGCTATCCCATACTCTTATGACGATGGCCAATCATGGATGAACCTCTATGGTTATCCATGTTTGACCATGGTGAGTCCAGAATATTCAGAAAACCTATTGGAAAATGCCAAAATACAAACAGATCAGGCTTGAACAATTCTTTAGCAGCTTTGGCCAGGAACAGTAACCAAATGGAATCAACCTAATTTGTTAGTTTATGGTCTATTGACAAACTGCAGATTTTAGGAGTACAGCTACAACTTGAAAATATTTTCAGAAACTGTTTTTTTTACTTTGAAAAGCAAAACAAACAAAGAAAAAATGCTAGATTATAAAAAGTGGCTAATTTAGTTTAAGAATTAAACTGATCCTTGCAAGGCTTTAGGTGAATTATGATGAGTTCAAATGAAAGGGTATTAACCTGAAAAAGAAACCAACTACAAATACGATAAATAAAGTCATATCTTTTAATCTAGTCATCATACTTGGGATTGATAGATCTAACACTCCTTACAATTTTCTAGCAAACTGTAAAGGACCTAAATGGACATATCTCTAATTGAGGCTACACAGATAACCAGAAAATTTTAGAAATTGTTACCATAGAATCTATACCATTAGTCATTTAAATGATGGAACAATGAATGTGATAAACACAATTTTTATATTTTAACCAGGATACCATACATAGTATAATGTTAAACAGGACACCAGTTGAATAGATTTGACTAATACATATGCAGTGAGACATGACAGGGTGCATGATGTCATGGATTAATGCAGGCCCAGGTGTCTAGTGAAGCAGAAGGCACTTGCTCTGAATACCTTCAGCGCCTATAAATGCATAAACTTATGGCAACCACCACCCCAGCATTTCTTATTGTGCTTATAAAATTGGTCTCATGCTTTAACATTTGCCCCCTCCCAAAATGTGAAAAGAATACACACTAAGATGAAATTTATATTGTTTTCCAAATCCAGTTACACAAAGTTCCTGCTTTAGTTTTAAAGGAAAACTGTCATAATCCCCATTTTCCTCCCAGTGTCTACTCTCCTGCCAACTTGCAGTGAGACACCGGCATTTCTGTTGCTTTTGTCATTCATTAGTAATCTTTATTCTATGTTCCAAAGTGAGTGGTGCCATTTCACAGAGGGTTGTGGCCAGAGCCACAACTACTATGCTAATTACCTCCTTAATTTTCCTGCTGTGTACCAGAATCCTCATTCATGATGAGCGGGGCACATTTTCATGGACTAAAAATAAATAGTGTGTCATGTAGAGATCCTTGTGCTGTACCTCAAGAAACAACCCCTGTTAAAAATGGTGCTGCTGTATAATCTAGTTAAATTCTTAATGAAAGTTCCAGCTCCGGGGTTTGGGCATGCACTGTAGCACCTAACATCTAGCACTACTGCGCGTTCCTGAACTCTGAGCTTCAGCACTACTGCACATGCCCAAACTTGGAGCTGGAACTTTCATTAAGAATTTAACTAGCTTACACTACTCCATTTTTAACGGGTGTTGTTTCTAGAGGTACAGCTCAAGAACCTTTACATGCCTCACTGTTTATTTTTAGTCCATGGAAATGTGACCCCGCTCATCATGAATGAGCATTCTAGCACACGGAAGGAAGATTAGGGAGTTATGAAAATCATGCTCTGTCTTCCATTGTGGTGGCACTTTCCAAATGGTGTATCCAGGACAGTTCAAGAAACCACCATACAGGCAAGAAACACAAAAAAATTACTTGGCACAGGTTAGCTGCAATCATTTTAAAATATAAAGGTTTTGCTAATTGGGTGTTTTTGCAGCCTTGGTAATTGCCAGTACTGTTTTGGACAGTTTTCCTTTAAATCACCTTTTGCAACATTTTAGCCACTATGTGGCATTGATGCTCACATTTTCAATGAATAGTTATTGATTAAGATCATTAGTTTATTTATATTTTGTTTGGCTTGCATGCCAGCTACATAGATTTTTTATTTTAAAACTGGCAGCCAACATCTTTTCAGCCAACTACTGCCCCACAAAAACACACAGAAAAAAGCTTACGGATGCAATGTGTATATTTCCATTTTTTGGAGCTTGTAGTGATTTTTGGATGTTGGCAGAGAGATGAAGAAAACTGTTAAATGAAAACTCTTTATAAAATGATTCAAAGTACTGTCTCTAAGCTGTGTACTGAGAAGGGGAGCGAATTTGTTAAGTGCGAGAGAGAACAAGCTAACAACTGAATGGATGAACCTGATGCTGCATGCTGTCATGGTAACAGCATGAGACAATGTGCAGGCCACTCAGTAGTGCCAATTGTGAGTGGAGTCATGAACTTTCAGAATAAAGTCAGTTAGTATTTTCTTTCTATAACAGAGTGCTTGCACGAGCGGATGGGCATTGTGGTGTATGGATGGGTGGGGTGATGTAAAGTTCGGTATATAATGTACAGCCAGGCAGACATTGGATAGCATGGTGGGGGGAGGGTGGATCCAAAGATAGATTGCAAGAGTGGTAGGCTGAAAGGCCTGACATGTTGGCTAGAACTGGAACTCAAGAGGAGGCTTGGAGGGCCTGTACAAGAAAAAACTGTGACAGCAGATGAAAAAGGTAAGTGAATGGGTTTGATTTTCGTTTTAAACTTTAGGTATTTGTTGCATATGGGATGGGGTAGTGAGTTTTTAAAATGTTATAATATACAGTTTTTAACATTGTGGCAGGTTAGGGTTATTAAGGGTTTTAACCTTACAAACATGGCTGCCAGAAATCTTTTCTCAAAAAATTTCTGGGAGGCATGGCTATCTAGGTGCCAAATGGCACAAGCCTGTGCTCTCAGAGTAAAGTTGGTGCTGGAAAAATATAAAGTACAAAAATATGAACCCAGCACTCCAGACTTTTTCTTGAGTTCAGTGAGACTATTTTATTGAAAGATGATATTGTAGTACTTACAAAAAATGATAAATGCACAGCAGGCACATAAATGTGTTTCAGCTACCACACTCTAAAACCAGCCTCTACACTTCAGAGCTATGCTACCCCTTCATTAGGAGGTGTGACCTAATACAGTCTAATTGTGTTAAATACTTGTGTCACACAGATGCTCTTAATAAATTAATTCAAACACAAAGAAATGTAAATTAAACAGTCTACAAACATGATTAATGACCAATGGGAGTCTGGCAGCCCAGCTCTAATTAGCGTAAGTGCATAGCAACATAAATTGAAGGAAAATGTCCAATTTGCATGCACTCCACAATGCTGAGGTGTTAGAGTACCAAAGGTATCATGTGGTTAAAAAAATCTATGTTATTCAAAATTCATAACACATGTTAAATGTACATTGGTGCCATAGTACTTGAAAAATATACAAATATATTCAATACTTTGTGAATAAATAATCACCTTTTACTAATTTACATCGAAATACATATTCTACAAAACAGGACATACATATTTCAGGTATGTACAAGACTAACCAATCAACTAGATGAACTTAACCATGTATATGAGGCTGCAATTCCATGTGGTCATTGAATCCATTCGGCTTTAGTGCGTTTAATAAAAAAATCAATTCTGATTCTTTTCTGTCCAACATCAAAGATCTGCCCCCACAAAAAAAAATATAAAAGGGGCATGATCTATGCCTGTATATTGTTCCCAATGATTTGTGATGTCCACCAAGTCTGCATGATGTTTACTCAATGTATGAGACAAACCCTGTTTTTGTATAGCCCTGTAAGTCTCCTAAATCCTCACCATTAAAGTCTTAGTGGTATGACTCACGTATACTCTACTGTAGGAGCACCACAGAGCATACACAACAAGCTTGATGGTACATGTGATAAATGATCAATTTTAATTTACTTCTCACTAAGGGCTGAAGGATTTGAAAAGGTTTTACACTGAACAGCAGATTTACAAGTCTTGCATGTCTTGCATGGGAAAAATCCCAACAGCTTATTTCCCAGCCAAGTAGGTACCACAGACAGAGCTCTATATTCACTGTAGAGTAAAATGTTCCCCAGACTTTTGCCTCTCTTAAATGCCACCAATGGGCTCACTTCCTGTACCTTTCTTAAAGGAGAAGACTCCTGTTTATTTATGATTTGGATATGTCTGATGTATTTATTATACATTACATCAAGTACTGTACACGTCAATAAGAGATCAGTCATTTCTTCTGTTGCAACACATATCTAGAGTCGGAGGCTCTGACACAAGGTAGTAAAGTGTCAAGCAAGCCTCCATTTACATGCAAATGAGTCACTTGTAATACAGCCCATCCCATTCCTTGACGTCACTGCAGCAACAGTGCAGAAGAAAACATAAGGGTATCGATGCTGTCTATCCTGATTTTAGTTTAAGTTTGCAATGGCTTAATACAGGTCTGTCATGCAACTCACACAGGGAGTAGTACTTGTAGCCTGAATACTGTATGTTTAGAGTAAATAATACATCTAATAGTATTTCATTCACAGGAAACAAAATCTGTTTCTTTGTACTGTTCATTTCTCTCTGTGAGACAGCTGTGACATGTTGTGGAGAGCAGTAGACTGAATCAGTCAATCAGACAATCTGTATTGAACCAGGTGAACATCCTTGAGAAGATTCATTTACAAGGTGGGCCTGGGCAGTTTCCCAAAGGATCACACAAGACTGAATTCCTTCTTTGCACAAATAATACACACCCCCTTTCAGCAGCCTGAAAGTGGAGAGCTAGATCACCTACTTTACAAAGTGTATAGTTTTACATTTCAAATGCTCCCTAAATCTGAGTTTCTGCCTGGAAATACCAAGACACAGAATGCATATGACATGGGTGGAATTAGCTAAGCAAATACAGAGCACTGCAAACACTGAGACTGATTAATTTGTTTACCTACAACAGCTGAAGTGTAGCATCTGATTTGTGAGGGACATCCTACTTCAGATGCTGGCATTACAAAGCGGGGGGGGGGGCTGCCACAGCTTGTCCTCAGTACCTTCAAAGTGAAGTGATGTAGCTCTCACATCACTGCTAATGATTTATAATGAGAATGGGGGCACTTTTAAAGTCATGGACCTGAGGGGCCATCACAGTTCCCAAGGAGGTTAGGGGAACTTGTTAAAGGTTAGAGAACAGGAGACTTGAGCCACTCTCCCAGTTCTTGTACCTGAGCTTTAAACACTAGATTATCCTTCTTCCATATGCTGCAGCTTATGCTTTCCTGGTAACCTATTCCTTGTTTTATAGCTGAACTCTTTATTGCCTTACAGCAACCAACCAATCATTGACTGCCTAGTTACAAAGGGAAAGGGGCATATTTGCAAGTTTGTTTCTCACTGCTGGTGTCAATCAAAACAAAGAATGCTAACATACACAGAACATAATACAACAGCTGTATAATGCCACTTAAAACTCTTGTTGTGCCCAGAGTCATTTATTGGGTAAACTGTTATTGCTAACAGAAACAGTAACACAACACGTACAGGCACTTCCTCATATGAATACTGTATCTACATGTCAAATCAGTGCTGCATTACACTCACGTGGTCCTAGTTCCTATTAGACTTGCATTTCAGGATGTGCACAACATTTAAAGGGTTTCTCCATTACTCAAGTGGGGAACCAAACATTGTGGGTTAGGTTTACTGGTGGAACTGCATTTAATGCAGCACCATTATATGTTGCTCTCATGACATCATCCTCCAGCAACAGTGATGATAAAATGGAGGACAAACACATTGATAACTTCTGGGGGCTGCATAGTTTTATTTATAATCTAGATTTGGACAGCAATGGGACTGCTCGCAACTGGAGGAGGCACACAACAGTTATACATAATGAGCTGGGAAAATATTGGTGTGAAACTATGGGAGAATTCCCTTTTAAGTCCCTATCATCACTAAGCACGTGTCAGTGTTTTTTGATTATCGATTAAAAATCCATGGAACATGGACCATAAGTGGTAATAAAGAGACCCTATCCAAATCTGTGTTATGTTGTTTGTATTGTAATAATTCCTGTCCATGCAATGAATCTACTTTATGTAGAGCTTGATTTACAACCTTCTCTGTGTAGTCCCTCACTCTCAATCTGGCAAATAACTTAAATTCTGCCTGAAAAAATCTTCTGGGTCATAGAAACATAGAAAAATAGACTTTGATGGCAGATAAGGACCGCTAGGCCCATCTAGTCTGCCCATTTCCCTACCTACAGGATAGGCCGCAGATCCTAGTTAACCAACAGCCTATATCTTCCTGCCCCCCACAAGAATTGCCTTATGTCTGTCCCATGCATTCTTGAATTCTCCCACAGTTTTAGACCCCACAACTTCCTCAGGAAGGCTGTTCCATGCATCCACTACCCTCTCTGTGAAATAATACTTCCTCACATTGCCCCTGAACGGCCCTCCTGCTATCTTTAAATTGTGTCCCCTTGTTCTTGCAAGTCTCTTTTCTGAAAGATCTACCTCTTGGACTTTGTTGTTTCTTGAGGTACTTGAAAGTTTCTATCATGTCCCCTCTCCTTCTTTCCTCAAGGGTATACATATTAAGCTCCTTTAGTCTCTCCTCATCGGCTTCTCTTGCAGACCCTGCACCATTTTAGTTGCCCTCCTCTGGACTGCCTCTATCCTGTCTATGTCCTTGTGGAGATGGGGTCTCCAGAACTGGACTACAGTATTCCAGATGGGGTCTCACCAACTGTCTGTACAGAGGATAACAACTTCCTGTTTTCTGCTGCTGATGCCTCTCCCTATACATCCCAGTATCCCCAGCCCTCCCTACTGCCTTCTCACATTGCTTGCTAACCTTAAGGTCATCTGATATGATTACCCCAGGTCCCTTTCCTGTTTTGTTGTTGTTACTACCTCCGCATCCATTGTATATTCTTCCTCTGGGTTCTTGTTTTCCAGTGCATTATTTTGCACTTTTTGCATTGAACCCTAGCTGCCATCGATGACCATTCCTCAACCTTGCCAAGTCCCTTCTCATCCTTTCCAAGCCTCCTTGTGTATCAACCCTGTTGCAGATCTTTGTGTCATCTGCAAAGGGTGTCTTTCCTTCCAGTCCCTCTGCAATGTCACGTATAAAGACATTAAAAGGACTGGACCCAGTACTGACCCTGTGGTACCCACTTGTAACCCCTCTTTCTTCAGAGTGGACTCCATTTACAATTACCTTCTGTGTTCTGTTGTTCAGCCAGTGTTTTACCCAGGCTACCACCCTGGGACCCACTCCCAGGCTGGTTAGTTTGACTACTAATCTTTTGTGTGGGACTATGTCAGATGCCTTGCTAAAGTCTAAGTAGGCCATGTCCACAGCCTCTCCTTGGTCTACTACTTTGGTCACCCAGTCAAAGAAATAAATTAGATTTGTCTGACATGACTTCCCGCTGTGAACCCATGCTGCCTTGGGTCCTGTGCCCCACTGGCCTCTAGGTACTCAACAGTTCTTTCCTTCAGAAGTGATTCCATCACTTTCCCTACCACAGAGGTCAAACTGACAGGTCTGTAGTTTCCTGCCTCTGTCTTGGTCCCACTTTTGTGAAGGGGAATCACATCAGCCTTCTTCCAGTCCTCAGGTACCACACCATCCTCCCATGATTTGTTAAAAAGGGTAGTCAGTGGTGTCACTAGTTCTCTGCTTAATTCTTTAGAATTCTGGGGTGAATTCCATCTGACCCCATTGCTTTGTCCACCTTCAGTTTTAAGAGTTCTTTCAGAGCCCTTTCTTCTGTTAAAGGACTGGGATCAACCCCCCTCTCCAGAGTGCTTCTGTTAATTGGATTAGGCACCTCCCCCACTTCCTCTTTTGTGAATACTGAACAGAAGTATTCATTCAGTATCCCTCCTTTTTCACTGTCACTCTCTGCCCATCCACCATCCATTCTTTTCAGTCTCACTATCCCTCCCTTTGTCTTTCTACGCTCCCTGATATACCTATGAAAGGTTTTATCCCCCTTCTTAACCGAGTTGGCTATCTTTTCCTCAGTTTGTGCCTTTGCTATTCTGTCTACCCTCCCTGCTTTCTTCTGCCTTAACTGGTACAGTTCTCTGTCCTGCTCCTTCTGTGTTTTCTTATACTTCCTAAATGCTATCTTTTTCTCCCTAACCTTCACCGCCACCTCTTTTGAGAACCATAGTGGCTTTTTCTTTCATTTTGACTTGTTTATTTGCTTCACACAAAGGCTTGTTGCCTCTGTGATGGCAGTTTTGATATTTTCCCATTGTTGCTCCACCCCTCCTTCTAGCCTGTTTGCTAGTGCTTTTCTAAGGCACTCTCCCATCTTGCCAAAGTCAGTCCTCCTGAAGTCCAGAACCCTCACTTTTGAATGGTTTGTTTCTGTAGCTGAGTTTATCATGAACTGCACTGTTTGGTGGTCACTTGTTCCCAAATGGCTACCCACTTCTAGATCTGAGATCCTCTCACTGTCCCCATTTGAGAGTATGAAGTCTAAGATTGCTCCCTCATGAGGAGGTTCCAAAACCAGCTGTCTGAGGCATGCCAGCTGAAGGGCATTAAGAATGGCCCTGCTTTTGGATGTGGCTGCAGCAAAGGTGCTCCAGTTAACATCTGGCATATTAAGGTCCTCCATCAACAGTATCTCTCCTTTCTCTGCCATCCTAAGTATGCTTTCTATCATATCCTTGTCCATTCCTTCCCCCTGACATGGGGTCTGTATACAACTCCTGTGTGGCTTGTGGTGCCATTTACAGTCTCTAAGGTGACCCACCATGCCTCCTCTCCTCCCTGTTTACTCTTTTGTTCAGTTGCTTTTATCCCTTCCCTTATATAGAGAGCTACTCCCCCTTTCCCCCACCTTCAGTTCCTCCAATAAAGGAAGCAGCTGTGCCCATCTCATGACCCTCAACCCCTTCCATTGGACCTGAGTGTGCCACAGGTCCATCTGCAGTTGTGTCCCCCCCATCTGGTAGCTGCATATCTCTCAGCCCAGTACATGAAGGAGTGCCCCACGATCCACACCCTCCTCTTTGTGCCTGCTAGGAAGAGAAAACAGGAGAGAACAAGTTGATGAAAGCCATTCTGTCCACATCTAACCTGTCTTTTATAGCAGCTGGATCTTCAGCACCCTACCTACATAACCTCAGTCTTTGACTACCTGTTTGCTGTGGCTTCTGAGGCCATCCCTATGTGATAGGAGTGAGGGTGAATTTATTGGGCTCCTCCCCTGTGAATGCTGCCATCTCCATGCCGAAACCATATTCCTTTTCCTGTATCCCGGATCCTCTCATATTTCTCCATCTCCATTACTGTGCACACTTCACCTTCCACCCACCTGTGTAGGGTTACAGCCATACCTCTGCCCCCTTGATCCATTTTGCCCTGCCCCCGCTTGATGTCTTCCACCTGTAGGCCATATTCTGCCCCTGATTTTCTCAGGGTGACCACCTCCCCCACTCTGAAAGTGCCCTTAGCCATTACTGTGAAGACCACCCTGAAAAAGCAGGTCTCCTTTGCCATAGTGCACACTTGCTGCAGAGCCCCTACCACCTCCCTCATAGGAGGTGCCCCATGATAGGCTGTCTCCTGTCCAGCCTTGCTCCTTGGCCCCTCTGACAGCCTGTGACCATCTGCTTAACTGATTTCCCTCCTGTGGCCTCCGGCCAACCCCTGTCCTTGCAGACCCACCCTATTCCCACCAATTGCACCCCCATGGTGGAGTGTGCCATCCCTTCCTCCCACTTTTCTACTACATATTGCATCACCTGGTCCTCAGAGACTCTTGCATCCATGTCCCAACCCACCCTAGACCTGAATTCCTTGAATGCTCCTCATGCTTCCTCATATGCCTTCAGTGTGTTTGGTACCCATGATCTCCTATACAGCCACCTGGCTTTATCCATCCAACCCCTCATATATGGTACAGGACCTTAGTCCTGTGTGCTTCCGTTTATGGGTCCAGTTCCAAAACCTGCCCAGCTGCAAACATGAGAGACTGTCAGCCACATTGTTTTTAATCCCTTTGATATGTTGTGCTTTGAATGACAAATTCAGTTGCAGCCTCAACAGTACCATTCACCATAGCACCCCCACCACCTCAGTAGTGCCCCTTGCCTATTTTTCTCATCTACCACCCATTTGTTATTGCACCAAAACAGTATATGCTTCCCCCTCATTCTAACCCCCCACACCCACGGACCACAAATATGGGGAGAATCTCTAGGAAAGTAATATCTCTCAGTAAACCTTGCTGTTCCCAATGTGCTGGCCATGCTTCCAATATCCATTCCCCTCTGAAATAAGCCTACATTCCCAATGCCCCACTGCATTGGTGCACAGCTCCATGTCCGTATTGTATGCCTCCTGCCAGAATGTTATCCCATTGTAGCTGTCAAGGAACTCCTCCCAGACACCGAGATCCTCCCATACCCCTTTGTTGATATCCACCCAATGATGTGGTTGCTTTGCCTTACCCATGGCCCTTGCCAGCCTCCAGGTGAATGCCCTGCCTGGACTTATGTCCTTACAGTCAAAATTAACGTGCCCTAGCAGCTGTTGAACTAGTACCAGCAGCACCCTCCTCCTCACTTGTGATAAAAGCCCCCGGAGCCGTGCCACCTTGTCTCCTGGTAAGCTAAAATATTCTTGGACCGTGTCTATCTCAATGTTCCCAGAAATTCTAGCTGGCAGGCTGGCCCTTCCATCTTCTCCTCTGCCTGAAGGATGCCCATGAGCCCACACATCTCTTTATAATCTGTTAACATCCCTTCTGTTTCCCCCTTGCTACTCCCTATGATTAGAAAATCATCTAAATAATGCACCACCCTCCTGTGCCCATATCTCCATGCTTACAACCACTGTACCCATGAGCTAAATGCCTCAAATGTCAACAAGCAACCGAGCATCCCATCAGTATGGCGTTGTCGAAATATAGTCCCCCTTCAAACTGGAAGCCTAATAGATCCCAGTCTTTGGGTCTCACTGGAAGCAACCTGAAAGTGGATTCGATATCCATCTTTGCCAGCCACACTGCTTGGGTGGCCTTGATCAATGTCACTGCCTGGTCCAGAGACGCGTATGATACCACCAACAGGTCATCTGGGATTCCCTCATTTACTGAGCCGACCTCTGGATAGGAGAGGTTGTGAATGAGCCAGAATTCCCCTTCCTTTTTCTTTGGCACCACCCCCAGTGGTGAAAGCCAGACATTTGGGCATGGAGGTTCGGTGAATGGGCCCTCTATCCTCCCTGCCCTTGTTTCCTTGTGGATCTTAGCCAGCACAATGTCCTCCCTCCTCTTGACCTAACCCAGATTGTTTGCCTTCATTCTCTTGCATGTCCCTTGAAAACCTAGACCGAAACATCATTGAAAACCCCTCCTCAAAAATTCTGCTCTCCCCACGTTTGGGTATTCCCTGGTCCAGGCCACTACAATGCCCATGTCTATCGGTGTTTGTGCCAAAGGAAAACCTAATCTCAAACTCCTTGTTCTGCCCCTAATTCCATCCATAGTTGGAATTGTAGCCTCCTCTATGCTGCCCCCTCCCCCAACCTCCCACCCCTGAAAAAATGTTCTTTGTTCTGCCCTCTCTGTTGTTGTCCCTTCTCCCCCCGATGACAACTCATCACCAGGTGCATCCCTGTACACTGCGAGCATACGTGCCTGAATTTGCAGTTTGCCCAGGTGCAGGATCCCCTGTTGAATCCCCAACATGTCTTTGCTGCCATAGTGGTGGTTGATATATTGCCGTGTTCTGCCCTGCCCCCCCATTGACCCTGACAGTATATGTACCCACAACTCGAAGTGCATGCAATCCCATCTCAGGTCATCTTTTGCTGCCATCCTCTTCCTGAATGTCTTATCATATTTGAGCCATCCATATCCCAGCTTTACCTTATATTCATTCCTGATCATAGCCATGTACATCAACAGGGGAATACCCAACTTTGGTTGCTTCTCTAAAACCAGTGCATTATATATCAAAAACCCAGCTTACCATGCATCAATAGTCTTCCCTTTGTACTTTGCCTCCTCCTCTTTATGCCCCACCACTGCAAGGGCTATTGCCATCCTTGACTTACCCACTGACTCCTTCTGTTCATATTTCTTGGCCATGTTCTTGTCCACTAGCCCAAAGATGTCAACATATTCCCCCTTCCAAATTTTTTCTTTTAGCGAGCTTGGCACTTGGTCCCCCAAAGTAAACCCCAGGGGGGCCTTCAAATAGCTTCCTGTTTTCCACCTAGTCTCCAGCGGCCCCCTCCCCATCCTTTCCTCCCTTCTTTATGGCCTGTAATGCCTTCTCCATCCTTTCCATGCCTTTGTCTCCCATGTCACCTATTAACCCTCCAAATATTCTTTCAAATCCCCTTCATTTCTAATGTCTACATTGCCTTTACCTCTGTTTGGGCCTGATCTTGCTGGTGTCAGCTTGGATTCTGGTGCCAGGGTGGGCAGGGGGACCGGCTCAGTTTTCCTTGGCTTCTTCCCGCCACTGCCCCCACTTTCTCTTCCATTCCTTTCCTTCCTTTTCCTCAACTCCTCTTCCTCTTCCTCCTCTCTCTGCTTTGCGGCCTACACTAAGTCAGTCATTTTGTCCATGAGTTTAGCTGCCTCCTCCATTATCTTGACACTGGAGATCTGGGTTTTCCTTAGTGCCGTCCTTCGTCAGCTGAATTACTGTGATTACTATGGATGGATCAACAACATGATTATTTCTCTCTGGTCTGTCATTGGTCCTTGCCAACCACTCCCATACATCCCCCATTTCTCACCGGGCCTTGGTGATTCCCTGGAGACTTGCTGAGTTGGGATCTTTCCCCTTCAATCTCCCTAACCAGCATTCCAGGATACCTGCTGTGGGCATCCTTCCATCTATTGGGCACCCAGCCCCCCTGGCCAGCTGCCCTACTCCTTCTCCCCTCCTTGGGCCCTGCCCCTATTGCATTGTCCAATTCTCAAAGCTCCTTTCTTGTGCCCCCCCCACAGCTCTACTGCCTGGCTGGCCTTCCGGAGCCTGGCCCACCCACCTGTCTGCTTGGATTGTGCCTACTCACTGAGGTTGGATCGTAGGGGTGGGGGTGTTGCCATCATATTTAGGATGGAACTGGGCCTGTGGATGTGCCAGTGGAGTTCTCCAGATCCTTTGAGTGCATCCTAGGTGAGGGTGCAGGGTGTGGGATACTCCTCATTTACCATCCATTCAGTGATGGTGGAGAATTCCTGCAGGAGATAGCAGACTTCATCATTGATATGGCATTGGAGCCCCCCAGATGGTTAATTCTGGGGGACTTCAATGCCTGGGTCAATGATGAACTCTCACAGTTCAGTCAGAATCTCCTCCAGCTAACGACTGTGCTGGGCCTTACATAGGTGGTTACCTCCTTGACACATATAGGGGATCACTCACTGGATCTGGTGTTCCTCCTGGGAATGGAGATAACAGATTTGGGGGTGGAACCACTCAGTTGGTCTGACCATCATATCATATGGTTCAGTTTCCAAATGGACCTGCCCCTACAGAGATGGTCCAGTACTGCCCTTTAAGGGGTGTCACCCCAGAAGGTCTGCTAGCAGTAGTGGACCTATCGGGTATGTCGGAGGAATGCATGAGTCCAGGGGATCTCGTACTGGCCTATAATAGAGTGGTGGGAGAGGCCCTGGACAAGATTGCTCCAGTTCATGTTTGACTGCTCACTCTTGACCTAAGGACCCCTTGGTTTGATGGTTCCTTGAAGGAGTTGAGGAGAGTTGGTCGAAGGCAAGAGCGAGCATGGCAGAAGTTCAGCCTGTATGCCGACAGGCTTAGATTGATTGATCATTATAAGGGTTATCAATCAGAAATTACCTGTAAGAAGGCAGAATTCCTCTCCAAGGAGATTTCTGCTGTATGGAATCGACTGACTCAGCTCTTCTGGACTGTGGACAGACTGTGCAATCCAGTCTGTCTCCAGTCTGGAAGGGCATTTTCTCAGGCTAAATGCAAGGAGTTCACTCTTTTATTTGCAGATAACGTTGCCAGCATCTGGTCTGGCATCAGCCCTACTCTCCCTATGAGGGACTACAGAGGTCAGCCAAAGGTGATGTACACTAGGTCTGTCTGGGTGGACTTTAGCAGGCTGGAATTCATGGACATTGTGCAGATCATCCAAATATTGTGCACAACCAGCTGTAGTTTAGATTCAGGCCCTACACCCCTATTAGTGGGCTGTATATATGTCATCTGCCTGATCCTAGCTAAAATTGTCTAGGGATCCTTGGAGAGAGAGGTGTCTTTCCAGATCCCAATAAGGAGACGGTTGTATGACCACTCCAAAAAACAAAATCCTTGTATCCAGACTGCCCAGCTAACTACAGGCCTGTCTCTAACCTTTCTTTTACTGGGAAGGTTATTGAGAAGGTGTTTGTATTGCAACTGGATGATCACCTTGTCACCCAGAATGACTTTGATGCTCTCCAGTCTGGATTTCAGAACAGACATAATACTGAGACTGCACTTGTCCGGGTATTGAATGGCCTCCTAATAGTGAGAGATCGAAAGGCACATACCATCTTGGTCCTTCTTGATCTCTCTGCAGCATTTGACACTGTTGACCATGGTATGCTATTGGAGTGCCTGCAGTGTCTCTGTGGACTGTCAGGGACAATCCTAGAATGGTTTCAATCTTTCCTCATGGGTAGGTCTCAGAAGGTGGTCACCGAAACTTATTCTTCTGATGACCTTCCCCTGTCCTGTGGGTTCCCGCAGGGCTCCATACTGGCGCTCATGTTGTTCACAGTGTACATGCTGCCATTAGGAGATGTCATTAGGTGATATGGTTTGAGTTTTCACTGCTATGCAGATGATACTCAACTGTATCTGTCCTTTCTTCCTGAAGAGGGGGATGCAGTCTCTGTGTTTAACAACTGTCCTGCTGGGATCAAGGACTGGATGAGCACCAGCTGGCTGAGACTGAACCCTGACAAGACCAAAGTGTTGGTTGTGGATCCTGGTCATCCGTGGGTGAGTTTGGTGGCTAGGCAGACATCGGCATATGGCATGATGGTGTCCAGCTTACTACCTTGTGTGGTGCCATTGCCTGTCTCCAAATTGACCTTGTGGGTCAATTTGGAGACAGGCAATGGCCCCACAATCCACACAGGGGTTGTAGACAGACCCCCCTCTAAGGGGGAGGAAATGGACAAGGAAATGATAGAAAGTATACTTAGAATGGCAGAAAAAGGGGAGATATTGCTGATGGGTGATCTGAATATGCCAGATGTTAACTGGAGTGCAGTTGCAGCAGCCACTTCTAAGAGTGGGGTTATTCTAGATGCCCTACAGGGGGCATGCCTTAGACAACTAGTATTGGAACCCACTCAAGAGGGAGCAATCTTAGACCTGGTTCTCTCACATGGAGATGGAGAGAGGATCACAGATGTAGAAGTGGGTAGCCATCTGGGAACTAGCGACCATCGAACAGTATGGTTCACAATAAACACAGCAATAGAGTCAAGCCATACAAAGGCAAAAGTACTGGACTTTACGAGGGCTGACTTTGCAAAATGGTTGAGTGCCTAAGGAATGCACTAGCAAATGGGCAGGAAGGAGGGGTGGAAGAACAATGGGGAATAATTAAAACTGCCATCACAAAGGTAACAAGCCTTTGTGTGAAGCAAAGAAACAAAACAAAATGATGTAAGAAACCACTATGGTTCTCAAAGGAAGTGGCAGTGAAGGTTCAAGAGCAAAAGAAAGCATTCAGGGAGTACAAGGAATCACAGAAGGAGCAGGACAGAGAATTGTATCAGTTAAAGCAAAAGGAAGCTGGGAAGGCAGTCAGAACAGCAAAGGCCCAAACCGAGGAACAGATAGCTAACTCAGTTAAGAAGGGGGTTAAAATTTTATAGGTACATCAGGGAGTGAAGGAAAACCAAGGGAGGGATAGTGAGGCTTAATAAAGGGGAGGGGGGTGGGCAGAGGGTGACTGTGAAAAGGCAGAGATACTAAACAAATATTTTTGCTCAGTATTGACAAATGAAGATGGGGAGATACCTAAAACAAACAATAGAAACACTCTGGATACAGAAGTTGATACCAGCCCATTTATAGAAGAAATGGTTCTGAAAGAACTCTTAAAACTGAAGGTGGCCAAAGCAATGGGGCCTGATGGGATTCATCCCAGAATTCTAAAAGAACTAAGGGTAGAACTAGTGACACCACTGACTACCCTCTTTAACAAATCATGGGAGGATGGGGTGGTACCTGAGGACTGGAGGAGTGCAAATATGATTCCACTTCACAAAAGTGGGAGCAGGGCAGAAGCCGGCAACTACAGACCTGTTAGTTTAACCTCATTGATAGGGAAAATGATGGAATCACTTCTGAAGGAAAGAATTATCGAGTACCTAGAGGCCAGAGGGTCACAGGACCCAAAGCAGCAGGGATTCACAGTGGGAAGGTCATGTCAGATGAATCTAATAGATTTTTTTGACTGTGTGACCAAAGTAGTGGATCAGGGAGGGGCTGTGGACATGGCCCACCTAGACTTTAGCAAGGCACTTGACACAGTCCCACACAAAAGATTAATATTCAAGTAAGCCAGCCTAGGAGTGGGTCCCAAGATGACAGCCTGCGTAAAGAATTGGCTGGAGAATAGGACACAGAGAGTAATAGTAAATGGAGTCCACTCTGAAGAAAGGGGGGTTACTAGTGGGGTACCGTAGGGTTCAGTATTAGGACCGGTCCTCTTCAATGTCTTTATAAGCGACATTGCAGAGGGACTGGAAGGAAAAGTATGTCTCTTTGCAGATGACACAAAGATCTGCAACAGAGTAGATGCACAGGTGGGGTGGAAAGGATGAGAAGGGACTTGGCAAGTTTAGAGGAATGGTCAAATGTATGGCAGCTTAGATTCAATGCTTGGAAGTGCAAAGTAATGCACCTGGGAAACAAAAAGTCAGGAGAAGAGTACACAGTGGGGGGTGAGATACTAACAACAACAAAAATGGAAAGGGACCTGGGGGTAGTCATATCAGATGACCTAAAGGTGGGCAAGCAGTGTCAGAGGGCAGCAAGGAGGGCTGGGAGGATACTGGGATGCATAGGGAGAGGCATCACCAGTAGAAAACAGGAAGTTGTTATCCCTCTGAACAGACAGCTGGTGAGACCCCATCTGGAGTATTGCGTGCAGTTCTGGAGACTCAATCTCCACAAAGACATAGACAGGATGGAAGCTGTCCAGAGGAGGGCAACTAAAATGGTGCAGGGTCTGCACAAGAAGACATATCAAGAGAGACTTAAGGAGCTTAATATGTATAGCCTCGAGGAAAGAAGGGAGAGAGGGGACATGATAGAAACTTTCAAGTACCTCAAGGGAATCAACAAAGTCCAAGAGGGTAGCATCTTTCAAAAAAAAAGGTGTGCAAGAACAAGGGGGCACAATTTGAAGATGGGGGGATGGCTCAGAGGTAATGTAAGGAAGTATTTTTTCACAGAGTGGGTTGTGGATGCATGGAACGGGCTTCCAGAGGAGGTTGTAGAGTCAAAAACAGTGGTGGAATCCAAGCATGCATGGGACAGTCATAAGGCAATTCCAGGGGCTGGGGGTAGGAGGAAGTAGGCTGCTGGTTAACTAGGATCTGCAGCTTATCCATTAGGTAGGGAAATGGGCAGACTGGGTGGGCCAAACAGTCCTTATCTGCCGTCAAATTCTATGTTTCTATGTTTCTATGTTAACTCTGACCAGGTGCGTAACTTGGGTGATATTTTTAATGATGGCTTGACCCTGAAACTTCAGGTGTCTGCCATTGTCAGATCCTCTTTTTCCCATTTGAGGAACATTGCCTGAGTGAAACACCTGGTTCTTCAGGTTGACCTTCCAAAATTGGTCCACACCTTCTTCACAACCCACCTTGACTACTGCAATGCCCTCTACCTAGAGCTTCATGAGGTTGATATCTACTGCTTGCAGCTAGTGCAGAATGCAGTAGCCAGGCTATTGACTGGTACATCTAGGACCAGCAATATTACTCCTCTGCTGTGTGGACTGCACTGGCTGCCTGTTCAGTGGTCGATCACCTTTAAGGTCAGTTTTCTGACCTTTAAAGCCCTACACGAACTGATATCCAGCTCCTGCAAGATCTCTTGACTCCCTACCGCCCCCTCCACCCTTTCTGATCCACTGACGAGGGATGGCTAGAGATTCTCAAGGTATGTCTGAAGACATCTGGTGCTCATGCTTATTGTTTTGTGGCCCCTATCCTGTGGAATTCTCTACCTCGTCGGTTGAGATAATTCCTGACCGTCGAGAGATTTAAGTCAGAATTTAAGACGTACTGTATCTCTTTCAGATGGCCTTTCCAGATGATTTTAATTATTTTATATATCTGTAATTTTATCACTTTATGTGTTTTATGGTTTTACTTGTAAAGCGCCTTGGTTTCAAAATAGGTGACATACAGTATAAATAAAGTTTGCTTTGCTTTGCATCATTCTTTTCTTTTTTTGTGTGTGACCCGCTTGCCTTGTACCCTCGTAGGACCTTGCCCGACAGGCCCACCATGCTCCCTCCAAGCTGCTGGAGCCCTTTCACAGAACAAGACCCCTCAACCCACCCCCAGCAGAGCCACATGGCACCTCCCCCCAGGTGTACTTGTCCCCTTGTCCAGATTGAAGTGCTTCATTCGACCCTCTGGTGCCCCCCCTCGTAGGACCTATCACTGCTTGCTCGAAGCCTTCTCCTACTCCCCAGAAATCCCCTTTGTCTGAGGTCCCTCCAAGCTTGAGCCCTTGGCCGTTCCACCAGCTGCCATGTGGTTGACCCACCTAAGCCTTCATAGGCCAGCCTCCATCCTCAAGCTGGTCCTCTGCTCAAGCTCCCCATGGGCCACCCTTCTGATCTATCCACACCCTCTTCTGGGTGTGTCTCCCCTCATTTTGTTCCCCCTCTTTGCCCATTTTTCCCAAACGCAGCAGCCATTTTCCACATTTTTGGCAAAATTGGAAAACCAAGTAAATTCCAAGCCCCTCTCGGGTGAAGCCTCTGCTTGTGGTTCCCATGGATGCCTTTCTCAGGCCTGTCCACCCTCCTGGTGGGACTGTGTGGTGTCTAGGCCCTTGCAACCCACCCCACCTCGGGGTCCCATGCTCAGTCCACCACCCCCATTTCGTGGTCTACCATTCCTTCCCAAGCAACCACCATCAGCATTCGCTGCCCTTTCTACTTGCATCCCTTCACCTAGCCAAACTCTACCCAGGCTCCTCACCTTTCTTCATTGCACATGGCACTCAGCTTGACCACATCACTCGCGCCTCCCCCCATCAACCAGGCCTCACGGCATCCGCTTCTCCTGCCTAAAAACAAATGTCCCTTCTGCCCACCTGCACCATGGCCCAGTCTTGATAGGCCTCCATGTCCTACTCTGCTTCCCGCCTCCATCCACCACTAGGCACCACTGATCTCCAGGCCCAACCTCTCAATATTTTTTACCGCCAGTCTCCCCTACCAGCATAGGCCCCTAGCTAGGTGGGCCTGGATGCACAGTGGACACATTCCATCCAACACGCTGGAATATCAAACTCTTCTCTTTATGGCACCCTGCCTACTCACTTCCTGTGGGCTGTCCTTGCCAACCAGGCTTTTCTTTGGTGCAGGTTCCATGCGAGGGCATCTCCTCTGACCACGCCTTCAAGGGCATCTCATATCCTGCCCAACCAAGCAATTGTCTTGCTATCTGTGCCCCAGATGCCAACCCTTACTTCTCTAGCTGAGAGCAGCACACCATGTAGGCTCACCACCTCCCTCTGTGCGCTCCAATGTGCTCTAGCTGGCCCCCACAACTGTGCTCTCACAATTTATATTGTCAAAATTGTACAAAATAAAAAATACACCACAAAGGCCCACCTCTACCCACCAGCAGATCTATGTGGTCTTGGGCCACACATGCCTGTAGGGGCTTCTTCTTCCATCATACCAACCTGCCCCTCCAGGGCAAAAATTCAGCTTCAACACTACCAGGCCACAGCCTTCCCTTTGTCCAGCTGGGGCTCCATGCTTAAATTAAAATTGTGCCTTACCTGACCAGTCACCTATGAAGTGCTAAGAGCAAAATTTCTTAGCAAAAGAGGGTGACTGGCAGGCTGCCAGCTCCTTTATACCCCCAGGGCCCCTACCACTGAACAGCCCCATGCCCCTCCCCACAGCCAATGGGTGTGCACCTTCTGGTCAGCATTATATGATGCCCCCTCTGAGGTCACTAGCTCTGTCTCCCCACCCCACCTCCATTCCCCCCTTTCCTCTCTCTTTCCTTCCTTCATTATTTCTTACAGAGCCATTAGACAACTGGGCCTTCCTTTTAATAGCAAACCTATTTATCTATACAATATTTGTATTTAACAATATGGTGAAAAAATGGATTAACTATGGGGTTCAGTTTCGTGCCCCCCCTACCAACCCATGAAGAGATTGGCATAGAAAGGTGTGACAGAGGATCCCATGGCCAGTATCTTCTGAAAAAAATTTCCATTGAAATGAAACAAAAATTAAATCTAAGGAAGCAGTAATGAATTCTAGCAGGTATACAAATGCTGATTGCCCTAACATGGTTTTAACTGCAAAAATTCTGAAAGCTTGCTCAATACTGGTATAAAGTGCTACAACATCTATGGTACTCCACCAGTATGAATCCTGCCACACTACATCATTAAATTCTTGTAACACTGCTGTGGTGTCTTTTAAATATAATCTTAACTTCACTACCTCTTGCTATAAATAACTATCAATATAAATAGGTATCAATTCAGTAAGAGAGTCACAGCTTGAGACAATCAGATGTCCAGGTGAAAATTTATCATCTTTGTGTATTTTTGGAGTATGATAAAAAACTGCAATGATAGGAAAGCTGCAGTACAAATAATCAAAATATCTTCCTCATCTAATGAATATAACAGAAATTCCTGCAACTGTCTTTTATTGGTGCTGAGGGGATTTTGTTGTAATAATTTATAGGTAGATGTACAGTGGTTGTTATAGAAAAGTTTCCCAGTACCTCTGTATGATGCTCGTTACGTATGTGGTACCCTGGTATGATGGTCAGTGAATGGTAATGCGGTATGGAATGCAGCATTGCAGAAGCTGCATGATGCAATTCCTTATTTCATCGGAAGGTGGCAATCACCACTCATTCCAGAGTGATTGCTGCCCTTGAGTGGGATTTTAATTTTCTTTTAACTTTAGGTAGTTATTTACTGACAGATGGCACTGTTCTGCTCACCTGTTCCATCGCAGAATTGAAAGCTGAATTTAAAGTCGAAACAATGCCTTTCCTACCATCAGAGTTGTGTGCTGCATTTCAAAAGCACTGCATTGTGTTTTGCAGATTGCTGTGTATACTCTAGCTGATGCTAATTAAAAAAAATGTACTGTGTACTGTAGACCACTGCACCCATCCTCCTGTGACCTATCTCCTATTTCAGGCTTTTATGTGAACCTGGTCCCTTGACTATCAGTTCCCAATGCCAAATTCAGACAGCAAAATTGGTGTTCGAAGTATGCAAAACTATCCTCATTGCTCTAAAATTTATTAATGTTCATAAATGGGCTGAAGGCACTGGTAACCCCATCCCATACTTTAAAAAATCTGTTTTCTAAATTAAAATACCCAGAGGAAAAAATATTAAATTGATCATGTACACCATGGTGGCGGTCCCATGGTAACTATACAAGTAACTCAGACCACGCCCTTCCTGCCTGGCACTGTATACTGTACATAAAACCCCACCACTATACAGACTGTGAAAATATGCTGCAAAAAGCTAGTATTGACAGTGGATTAAAAGTGGATGGGTTTGAATTCCCGGTGTACCCCCCCCCTTTTTATATTTTTTGTAAGATACACTGAATTTTAATGAGCACAATATGTGTATGGAATACCTGTAGGCTATGTACTCTGTGCATTCAATAATGTTACTGTTGGATTTCAAAAGGAAATAGTTGAAGCAAAAAATAAGTAAATGGTGGCATTACAGAAAAGGTTGACATATGAAAAGGGGTTTGGGGTTCCTTCATTGCTCGTTCTTACACAAACTGAGAGATCACTTGTATGACAGCAGCTACTGAAGTAATTCTACCAGCTAGTAATGCTATCAGAACAGCCGAATTGATTGTTACAGGCCCAGCTATTAGGCTTCAACTTCTTTTCTTTTGTTACACATCATATTTGTCGATCTTCTCCTTTAATTCATTTCTATTTTTGTTTTAATGATGCTGCCTTGTTCTCTTGCTACTTTTATCATGCTGCATCTGCTAATATTACTGGTGGCTTAATCAATTCAATTGAGAAATAAATACCTTGTAGCCAGCATTTTTTTAAGATATACCGAATTGTGGTGAGCTCAATACATGTAAGGTATGCCCTCGTCACTTCACATGTTCAATAATGTAAATGTCATATTTCTAAGAGGCATTTGGAGATGAAAATAAGTATAGTAAATTGGTGCATTATAGAAAAAATGTAGCATAAGACCACAGTTGGAATTCTATGTCAATGATCCCTCCATCCAACCCCCTCACCATGTGGTGAAGTTCTTTCTGCAATTTTATTGTATCCCTGTTCATGTGATTTATAATTCCTGGGAGTGCTGTTCTCTGTAGGGTCCTTTTATCTGGCTGTATGATGCCGGTTCGACAACAGTTTTGTCAACTGGCATCACAGTGATGTAATTTATGGCAACTGCAAGTTGCGGTCAATATAAATCTGTATGGGAAGCTGTCTCTCTTTCTATCGGGGGGCTTTCCCCGAACCTCTAGTGGGGGGGTTGGGGAGACAACGCACCTCCCGAAGCCATTGTGGTTTTATTTACTGTAAAGGTGAAAATCTGGGCTTTCCTGAGCCCTCAAGTATTACAAAAAGGGATTTGAACAATGGGTAGTGCACAGCACTCCTTTAATGACAGCTGAAAGTTTAAAGACACTTTACATAAGAAGGGCTATTGGGCTGAGCAGCATATGTTAACATTTACTTGCTCGGCCCGTGTTTGGACCTAGATATATGTACACACTGATAGTGATCCAGAAAGTGAATAATTGATAATTGATAATTGTGGTGTAGTATGATTACTATGGGCTGTGCACAGATCAAGGCCCATGGATTCAAAATGAATTAGACTGTGATTCTTTGTGACTTTTATAGGTACATATCACTGCACAGGACTAGGGACATGACAATACAGGCCGCTCATGCATTCCTTATGACTGGTGGGGCATGCACCATCCATGAAATGCGTTGTATAGTTAGTCAAGATAATGATGAAATAAAAACTTACGAATTACACTTCTGAGTCTCTATATGCTTGTGTTTAGTGTATCGGTGAAACAAATCTAAACTTGTTGCACAGATTTCATAGAAGAAAAGATTAGAGGGGCGCCACTGGCCTGAAGTGAGATTGTAGGCCAGAAGTACAACATGTCATGCCAAAGTATTCTGTATGAATGAGACTGTGTTTATATGTTATGCAATATTATTATGCACATAACACTGCATAGAACTAGAGGGTAGATAATAGAGGTTAGTCCTGCTTTGTTTTATGACTGGTTGAGGATATAACTCCCACGTGCTATGAGAAATTGGTCATGGCAATACTGAAATATAAAGATATGAGGTAAATCAGGTTGATCTTGCCTTTCAGAACCAAACTTGCAGCACAGATTTTTGAAGGGGACACCGCTGGTTTGGAGTGAGTTTACAGACCAGGAGGAGGAGGAGCAAAACAAATAGGTCATATTCAGGGTTTCATCATGATTCGTGAATGAGACTGTGATAAAATGCATCTTCTTATTATTGGTACATATTTGTGTTTATAACTGATATATAGAAACATAGAAACATAGAATTTGACGGCAGATAAGGACCACTTGGCCCACCTAGTCTGCCCATTTTCCTACCTAACAGATAAGCTGCAGATCCTAGTTAACCAACAGCTTACTTCCTCTTACCCACCCCTAGGACTGCCTTATGTTTGTCCCATGCATTCTTGAAGTCCCCCACTGTTCTTGACTCCACAACCTCTTCAGGGAGGCTGTTCCATGCATCCACACCCTCTCAGTGAAAAATACTTCCTCACATTACCCTAGAGCCGTCCCCCTTATCTTCAAATTGTGCCCCCTTGTTCTTGCACATCTCTTTTCTGGAAGATGCTACCCTCTTGGACTTTGTTAATTCCTTGAGGTACTTGAAAGTTTCTATCATGTCCCATCTCTCCTTCTTTCCTCAAGAGTATACATATTAAGCTCCTTTAGTCTTTCTTAGTATGTCTTCCTGGTGCAGACCCTGCACCATTTTGATGCCCTCCTCTGGACAGCCTCCACTCTGTCTATGTCTTTGCGGAGATGGGATCTCCAGAACTGCACACAGTACTCCAGATGGGGTCTCACCAACTGTCTGTACAGAGGGATAACAACTTCCTGTTTTCTACTATTGATGCCTCTTCCTATGCATCCCAGTATCCCCCAGCCTTCCTTACTGCCTTCTCACATTGCTTGCCCACCTTTAGGTCATCTGATATAATTACCCCCAGGTCCCTTTCTATTTTTACTGTTGTCAGTATCTCACCCCCCATTGTGTACACTTCCCCTGGGTTTTTGTTTCCCATGTGCATTACCTTGCACTTCTTTGCATTGAATCTGAGCGGCCATACATTTGACCATTCCTCCAACCTTGCCAAGTCCCTTCTCATCCTTTCCACTCCATCTTGTGTATCAATCCTGTTGCAGATCTTTGTGTCATCTGCAAAGAGACATACTTTTCCTTCCAGTTCCTCTGCAATGTCACTTATAAAGACATTAAAAAGGACCGGTCCCAGGACTGAACCCTGCGGTACCCCACTAGTAACCCTCCTTTCTTCACTGTGTACTCCATTTACTACTACCCTTTGCGTCCTGTTGTCTAGCCAATTTTTTATCCAGGCTACCACCTTGGGACCCTTTCCAAGGCTGGCTATCTTGTATTAATCTTTGTGTGGAACTGTATCAAATGCCTTGCTAAAATTTAGGTAGGCCATGTCCACAGCCCCTCCCTGGTCTACTACTTTGGTCACCGGTCAAAGAAATCTATTAGATTCATCTGACATGACCTTTCCATCATTAGATCCATGCTGCTTGGGTCCTGTGCCCCACTGGCCTCTAGGTACTCAACAATTCTTTCCTTCAAAGTGATTCCATCATTTTCCCTACCACTGAGGTCAAACTAACTGATCTGTAGTTTCCTGCCTCTGTCCTGCTCCCACTTTTGTGAAGAGGAATCACATCTGCCCTCCTCCAGTCCTCGGGTACCACCCCATCCTCCCATGATTTGTTAAAGAGAGTAGTCAGCGATGTCACTTGTTCTACCCTTAGTTCTATTAGAATTCTTGGGTGAATCCCATCAGACCCCATTGCTTTGTCCACCTTCAATTTTATTAGTTCTTTCAGAACCCTTTCTTCTGTAAATGGACTGGTATTGACCCCTGTCTTCAGAGTGTTTTCTTGTTTGGTTTAGTAACTCCCTCCTCTTCCTTTTGAATACTGAGCAGAAATATTCATTCAGTATCCTGCTTTTCACTGTCACCCTCTAGCCACATTCCCTCCCTTTATTAAGCTTCAGTATCCCTCCTTTGGTCTTTCTTTGCTCCCTAATGTACCTATAAAGGTCTTATCCCCCTTCTTACCAGAATTGGCTATCCTTTCCTCGGTTTGGGCCTTTGCTATTCTGACTGCCTTCCCAGCCTCTTTCTGCTTTAACTGATAAAGTTCTCTGTCCTGCTCCTTCTGTGTTTCCTTATATTTCCTGAATGCTGTCCTTTTCTCCTTAACCTTCCCTGCCACCTCTTTTGTGAACCATAGTGTTTTTTTCTTCGTTGTGTTTTATTGATTTTTTTACACAAAGGCTTGTTGCCTCTGTGATGGCTGTTTTGATCACTCCCCATTGTTCCTCCACCCCTCCTTCTTGCCTGTTTGCTAGTGCTTTTCTAAGGCACTCTCTCATTTTCCCAAAGTCAGCCCTCCAAAAGTCTAGTACTCTTGCTTTTGTATGGCTTGATTGTATGGCTGTGTTTATAGTGAACCACACTGTTTGGTGGTCGCTTGTTCCCAGATGGCTACCCACTTCTAAATCTGAGATTCTTTCTCCATCCCCCATTAGAAAGTACCAGGTCTAAGATTGCTCCCTGCTGAGTGAGTTCCGATACTAGCTGTCTGAGACATGCCCCCTGTTGACATGATGGAGAGAGAGAATATATTTTGTTCAATAGTGGATCTTTGGATGGCAATACTGTTAATGGATCAGTTGATGTTGTCTCTTTGATATTGTTGCAAAACTGTCTATAATGTTATCAACAGAGATTGACATTAATATCTCTTGCTCAATTGTCATAATTGCTAAGGCATCAGGCCTCTCCTGGTTCATTGCTGAATGAAGCCAAGTGTGCCGATCTCTCAGAACACTAAATCCACGTTCACATGAATAACTTGTGACAGGGATAGGCATTGCAACTTTGACTAATTTTTTAAGGGAAGGAAACACTATAATATCTAGTTTGTTATTAAACACTGTCATATCTTTCACCTAATTTTGAAAGTGCTTCACAAAGTTCTTAGCAACAACAACTTCATGTGAAATGTCAATTCCATAATGATCAGCTACATGTTTCAGAGACTCAAAGTTTAGAAAATTTGATGATGAAGGTGAACAAGCTTTAAATGCCAGTTAATACTTATTTGTTTGCAGCAGAAAATCTTCTATCAAGTTCTGCAATCATTCTGTCCAAGCAAGGATACCACAGTTTGGATCTGAAAGTTTCTTCATTATGGGATACTTTACATGATCTGGTGGCTGTTTCAACAAAGAAATGATGAAACCTGGGATTTGTTTTGTGCTTGCGATGTTCTGAAACCTGCGAAATTAGTATATCAAGTCTCTCACAAAGCTGACATGCTTTATTATATACGTCATTGGCTAATGCCTCATTTCGCATATCTGCCAGAGTTCTGGTGACAGCCTCAACAGCTGTTACAGCAGTTGACAAATCAAGGGATTATTTCTGCAGGAGATTAAACAATCCACTGATTGTGCTCAGTACTGTCTGAAATACAGATAGACAGGCAACTGTTGCCCAGCTTGCAAGCTTCTTTCATAATCCAAGAGCGTTGCATCAGACCCCACAGACAAAAAATTTAAAAGTGCATTAAATGTTTTCAGCAGAGCACTGATTGACTGCAGTCTGCAAGACCATCTAGTATCCGAGAGCTGCACAAGTTCAGATGGTGTTAAGCCAAGGTCCCCTTGTGCATTCATAAATTGCTGGTGTTGTTTCACCGAAACACTAAAAAACACATACAGAGACTCAAGAGTCTGGAAGAAGTCGCATGCCTCTGGCAATTCTTTGCATGTATTACAAAGCACAAGATTTAGTTCATGGGCATAACAATGTACATAAATTGCCTTATCAGGAAACATTCAAAATCTTTCTTGAACTTCACTTATATGACCGCTCATCACAAAAGCCCCATTGTAAGCCTAAGCAACACACAACAGTTTGTCAATTGCATATTTTTTCAGTCTTCTAAAGCAGCAGTGATACTGACATCATCAAACGGCTCCATTTTAGTAAACCCAAGAAATATTTCCATTATCTGTCCCTCACTGTTTACATAGTGAACACAGACTGCTAGCTGTTCACATTTTTTACTATCTCTGGCTTCATCAGCCATGATTGAAAACATTTCTC
Source organism: Neoceratodus forsteri (assembly GCA_016271365.2). Taxonomy (NCBI): domain Eukaryota; kingdom Metazoa; phylum Chordata; order Ceratodontiformes; family Ceratodontidae; genus Neoceratodus; species Neoceratodus forsteri. The sequence goes on along the minus strand of CM028129.1, from coordinate 47,518,432 downwards.
CTGAGATTATCTCCTGAATAATGCATACAAGTGTTTCTTTAGAACAGCTGCTAATTAGTTCATTCAGTGAATTTGGTGAAGTATAACTTGCATTATTTCGTGGTCTGTATTTTGCAAGAAAGGGGTCACATTTTTTATGAGATCTAGGAGTTCAAGAAAATTTCCCTTGTTGTTGCTGTCTGGGCTCTCATCATGTCCCCAAAATGCCAATCCCTGTTTACCCAAGTATCTAGTTATTTCCACTAGTCGCTTCATGTACTCTTTCCAATCATGGATGTCTTTGTCACTTGCCTGTTAATGACTTGTTCTATAGTGCCAGTTTTCTTTGTGCGTTCAAATTCTGCCCAGCGGGTCATGCTACTCAAATGAACAGCTGAAGAGTCACGTTCCTAAATGATTCAGTAGCTCTTTTCCAATTTGTGAATCCTTTGCCAAGTAGAGCATCTCCAAATGACCTAGCATTTCTAGTGCTAAATACTCTACAAGGGAAACAATACGCTGCATTGGCTTGAATGGAGATTTCCAACTGACAAAATGTTTTAAACCAATCAGCTTGAAATGACCGTTTATGTGCATTCATATTTTTACCAAAACACGCTGATGGTAAGTTATAATTCAGTAGCTGTACAGGTCAAGAATCAGTATTGCCAAGGTCATTTGGTGATTTGCTATTTGTTGCATCAGGTGATTGTGCCACTGGTAACAGAGCAATATTTTCTACTATTTGCCCCACCTGTCCCCATTCTGTATGATGCTGGTTATCACCTTGGCTATGACTGCTTCTGAAATCATGACAGGATGCAGCAATGGAATGCGTTGACTGCTGTGCTGCTACATCTGTTACCATGATTACTTCTCCCCCTTGACATTCTGATTGAAATACTGGCTGTGAGTGATTAGTCTTTCTGAAATAGTTTCTTATATCCATAATAAAGACTACTGATATTTCATCCACCAAACACTGCACAGGAGCACAGCACAGATGAACAGGACAGTGTATGCTAATTTTGCACCATGCTACAGTACTATGATCAGATTAAACTGCTTACAAACCAGAAAATCTAAAGTATGCTGAGTCAGATAATGAATAAAGATGTCAACTCAGCAGTTAATTGATTTTGTTGATTTGGCCACACAACAAAGGCAAGCCAAGAAAGCCTATAGCCCTTAAAAGTGACTCTAGGTATGCTTTTTTAAACACACTTGCTGTTAATGACTGTCTAGCTGATGAATAGTCAGTGCCCACATCCTGAGCATCACTGCCAAAGTACTGTCTGTCCACCTTAAGATTTTGTATATTTAAGAAACCAAGTTACTGCTTTTTATGGTTTAACAATACAAAAGAGATGGATGGAAAAAAGAAGCACTGAAGATGGTGACACACATTGTTTTACTTGTATCTTGGTTGCCTGTATTTCTGTTTAATTTGTATTTGTAAATTCTGGCAAAAATGCCCGCTAGTTCCACAACAGCCATTAAAATGACTTTTTCCAGAACAGAAGGATGGTCTGAGAATCCTCTGGACTGTGTGGTCAGTACCTTTGGCTCCCACTAGCCCTGAAATGCCCACCACTGAGTCTGTACCCCAAAAGGACTTTTTCTAGTAAAGTATGTTAATCCAGGACTCTAGACTGAGTGGCCTGGAGCCTGGCTGCCTGCTAACAAACGGCATTATATATTTTGTATTTTTTTACAAAAGTGCTCCCTATCCCACGCTTGTAACAACTAGCCTCGAGATGCACACCACTGTACCCCAGAAGGCCTTAATAGGAATGTTTCTGTTAAAATATATCAATCTGGGACTCTGGACTGTGTGGCCTGGATCCTGGATGCCTGCTAACAAATGAGATTATATATTTTGTATTTTTCTGAAAAAAATGCTCGGTTATCCCACATGTGTAACAATTAGCCCCGGCATGCCCACCACTGTACACCAGAAGACCTTAAAATGACTTTTTCTGGTAAAAAATGTCAATCTGGGACTCTGGACTGTGTAGCCTTGAGCCTGACTGCCTGCTAATAAACTATATTATATATTTTGTATTTTTATGAAAAAAATGCTTGACTGGTCTACACTTGTAACAACTTGCCCCGAGATGCTCACCACTGTACCCCACAAGCCCTTAAAAGGACTTTTTCTAGTAAAGTTTGTCAATCTGGGACTCTGGACTGTGTGGCCTGGAGTCTGGCTGCCTGCTAACAAACTATATTATTATTTTAATTTTTTTGAAAAATGTTCGGTATAGCACACTTGTAACAACTAGCCCCGAAATGCTCACCACTGTACCCCAGAAAGCTTTAAAATGACTTTTTCTAATAAAGTATGTCAATCTGGGACTCTGGACTGTGTGGCCTTGAGCCTGACTGCCTGATAAGAAACTATATTATATATTTTGTATTTTTATGAAAAGATGCTTGGCTAGCCCACTCTTGTAACAACTAGCCCCGAGATGCCCACCGCAGTACCCCAGAAGGCCTTAAAAGGAATTTTTCTGGTAAAGTTTGTCAATCTGGGACTCTGGACTGTGTGGCCTGGAGCCTGGCTTCCTGCTAATAAACTAGATTACATATTTTTTTAATTTTTTTGCAGAAATGCTCAGTATCCTACTCTTGCAACAACTAGCCCTGAGATGCCCTCCACAGTTTATATTTATTTATTTATTTCAATCTAGGATTACAATACCTTTGAGCCGAGGCTGTTTTACAAAGGTTCCATGTCAGCGTGTGCAACAGTCATCATTTTTAGTTACAAACATATAGTCATTGACTTACAGACATGTAATAACCAGTACAAAGACTTAAGCTATGAGCAAGACAAAGGAAGGGGTGGGTTGTGGGGAAGTGAGGGTAGGAGATTGAGGGGAAGGAGGTGCAGGGTGAAGGGGTACAGTAGGTGGTTGGGGTGGGGGCAAGAGTGGAGATATGGGGGGAGGTGGGTGAGGGTGGGAGACAGTGCAGCCAGGGGGCCTTGTTGAGGGAATATGACAGGTAAGGTGCTAGAGGTGCAAAGACTGATTGTAAGTGTTGGCTACTGGGGCATTTGCAACTGGAACAGTGGAAATGTTAAGATGGGCAATCGCAGGATACAAGCAGTGAGAGTCGCAGCTTGGACTTGAAGAGGCCAAGTGTTGGAGTGGTCACTATGTCGCTGCCAAGAGAGTTGAGCCAGTTGGATGCCCGATAGGTGAATGATCTTTGTCCTTGGGTCGTGCGACATCGTGGGATATGTAGTAGATGGGAATTGGATCTCCTTGCAGTGACATTCCTATGTCTAGGCTTAAGGAGGGCACAGACACCAGGTGGGGCCAGACCCATTATAATTTTCTTGGCCGTGATGCAGGTTTGGTATTTTATGCATTTGTCCAGTTGAAGCCATCCAGATTGGGAATAAAGGTCACATCTGTGAGTACGGCAATGTGAGCCAGTGATGGGACGACAGGCCTTATTCATGGAGGTCATGTTACGTTTGAGAGCAGAGGTAGTTGCAGACCCATATATGATAAGACCATAGTCTATGATGCTGATGATGGAGCTTTGGACGGCCACTTCCAGTGCTTCTGGAGTTAGGTGTTTCCTGTGCCGTAATATTATGCCTAACCTCGCACTGGCAAACTTTGCAACATTTCTGATATGGACAGCATATGAGAGGTGGGGATCAAGGGTGATGCTGAGATACTTGAACAGTTGTGTTTGCTCTAGGATGGCTCCTTGTTTGGTTGCAATGGAGAGCCGGAGTTGTTTGTTTTTGTTATGGGGTTGCAGAACACCATAGACTTGTTTTTTTTCTGATTGAGGAGCAGTTTATGATTTAGAAACCAGGATTTGATGGAGGAGAAGGCCTGCTGAAGTTTATTTTGTAATTGGATTGGATCAGGGTCTGAGGTGAGGATCACAGCATTGTCGGCATAGAGAATTATTTGTTCTGGGTAGCTGTCTGGTAGTGAGTTTAAGAATAGGCTGAAGAGGAGGGATCCCAGAATGGAGCCCTGGGGGACTCCCAAGCGGACCGGTCTAGGGTCTGAGAGTGTATCAGTGATTCTTACTCTTTAGGACTGTTCTTCAAGGTAGCTCTTAAACCAGCCAATGGAGTCGGTTGACAGCCCAGTGTTCTGAAGCTGGACAAGCAGGAGGCAGTGATTGACGGTGTTGAAGGCTTTAGTTAAGTAAATGTAGATTGAGCCTAGTAGTTCACCGGAGTCAAGTGCATTGTGGATTGCACCGCTGAATTCAAGTAGGGCTATGGAGGTGCTGTGACCTTTGTGGAACCCGTGTTGTTGCTTGCACAGGATGTTGTATGTATCCAGGTATTCTGTGAGCTGGTCCGAGATGATGCGTTCTAGTGCCTTGAAGAGAGGGGGTACTAGGGAGATAGGTCTGTAGTTATCGTGGGCAGTTTTGTCACCACTTTTATGGATTGGGGTGACAGTGGCAGACTTCCATCTGTCTGGGAACTGGCTAAGGCTGAGGGAGAGGTTGAAAATTCTGGTCAGAGGACTAAGCACTTCATCAAGTGTGAGAGACAGGATTTTGAGATCGAGGGAGTCATTACTGAATCTTGATTTACCAAGGGCTTTGGTTACATATTTGTGTACTTGGTGAGCCTTGACTGCTTTGAAGTAGAAGCATGAGGAGCTGGTGGGAGTAGTGTTCATTGTGGACAGAGGGTCTTCACCATCTTTGAAGTAGTCCTTGGTTAGGACAGCGCTGAGGTCAGTAAAGGCTTTGTTAAAGGTATCTGCAATGGTTTTTGGGTTGAGGTTTGTGGTTCCGTTGATGTTGAGTATTGATGGGAGGGTTTTGGATGGATTCCCAATGAGTTCCTTTATGTTCTTCCAGAATTCCTGACCATTAGCCCAGGAGTTTGTGAGAGCATGCTTATAGTAGGTGGACTTCGTTTGCTGGATGGTTTTGGTGCAGTTATTGCGGGCACGTTTGTAGTTTTGGATGTCATTTTGCCTTCCAGAGTTTCTGGCCAGCTCCCATAGGTGGTCTCTTGTTTTTAGCATCCTGAGGAGGTCGCCTGTGAGCCAAGGGTTACTGAGTGATTTGACTTTGCATTTCTTTATAGGAGCATACGTGTCACAGGCCACAGTGAAGATGTTTTTGAAGTGGTCAAGGGCAGTGTTTACGTTGGCTGCATTGAAGATAGAGGACCAGTTTTGATGCAGGAGGTGGGATTTGAGTCGAGGAAGGTGACCACTGGTAGAACCCTGCTGGTGATAGCTTTTGGTGGTTGTTTGATGAATTTATTTGACCAGGTGCAGCTAACAGGGGAGTGGTCACTGAGAGAGTCAGGGAGGACATTAGTGTTAGATATCCGATATGGGTGACTGGTAAGGATCCAGTCCAAGAATGTGCTGGTGCCGGTCCTGTAATTTTTCCTGGTTGGTGAGTCAACCATTTGTGTGGGGTTCGCCGCAGCAATGGTATCCCTGTGTGCACCAACATCAGCCACAGGCCAGTTGATGTTGAAGTCACCTAGGAGGATGGATTCGGTGTCTGGTGGGAGTGACTTTACAAAGTCAAGAACAGCTGTTAGACCAGTTCCCTGTTCTTTGGGAGGGATGTAGATGGTGGCAACAGTGACAGTTTTGTTTTGGGCTCCGAGGAGGATTCTCACTGGCAGTATCTGAGCAGTTGTGGGTTGGAGTGAGGTAATGATGTGGTGCCCCGTATGGAGTCTTTTAGGTAAAGAGTGCAGCCCCCACCTCTTTTGGAGAGGCGATTCAGCCTAAAGACGTTGTAACCAGGAAGGCTAATTGCATGGTCCGGTACTGATGGCTTGAGCCAGGTTTCAACAACCACCAGGATGTCAGGGCTGTGCTGGCTGGTAAAGGCCTGTAGGGCATCCATTTTAGGAAGGAGGCTGCAGATGTTGATTGATATGAATGAGAGGGCACCTGACTGCTTGCTCAGATTAATGGCTTTAGGGTAGAATGGGCCCGGGTTTGGGTGCACGTTGCCTGACAGCATTAGGAGGAGGAGGACTAACCTCAAGGAGCTGCAGCATATTTCTTTAAGGGAATGCTTTCTCCTGCTAGCATCTCGGGAAATTGCCGAACATCGACGATAGTGGGTGAGGGTAAGCATTGACAGGGAGGACAAAAGTGGAGGGCTAGGACCAGTGTGGGTGTAGGACAGTTTCATAGTGGTAGGATGGACCCTGGACAAGGGGCAGTGACAAGTGTACCCCAGAAGTCCTTAAAAGGACTTTTTCAGTAAAGTATGTCGATCTGGGACTCTGGATTTTGTGGCATGGAGGCTGGCCTGGAGGGAGCCTGTCTGCCTGCAGCCTGCTAGCCACCGATTTTCCCTATATATTTCAGTTTTTGTTAAACTTTTGCCAAATTGCTGCCCAGTCTAACCCAGTATATCAACCAGGCAAACCAGAAACCATCACACTAACACTATCTAGCCTAGAAATGTCCTGTTGTCTAGACCAGCACACACACTAGCCATTAAAAGGGCCTTTTTTTGTGTTCTAGTGAACAGTAAAGTATTTTTATCTGTTGATCTGGAGTGGAAAATAAAAATGTCCAGTGAATGAATGAATCTGCAGTGTAGAGTAGACTGGCTGCATTGTGTGTGTGTGTGTGTGTGTGTGTGTGTGTGTGTGCAGCTAGGGTTACCACCTGTCCTGATTTTCACAGGACAGTCCTGATTTGGGCAGCTGTGTCCTGCAAAAAAAATCAGGAAAAATACTACATGTCCTGATTTTATAGTAGAAAAAAAAATGTCTAACTTTCCACTAAATGTTACAGAAAACTGTAATACTTTTAACTGAAATGCCTTAAAATGATAATAAACAATAGAAACAACTAAGAAAGTACAGTACTTAGCCTTAATTCTGATTATGTAGAGAAAACAAGTCTGTTGCATTGGTTGAAGTTACGTACTGTCCTGCGAAAAATCACATTTCAGTAAGAAATGTCCCACTTTGGGCTTCTTAAAAGGTGGTAACCCTAGCAGCCTGCTTGACTGACTGCTTGCTGCTAGCCTGTGTCTTAATTTATTTTTTTGTGTTTGTCAAATAATTGCCCACTAGCACTACTAACATGCCACACACAACTGCTAGCCCTTAAAAGGGCTTTTTAGCAACAATTTACAGAATCTCCTCTGTCAAAAAGAGTTTTAATTTATATTTCAGACTTGTCCAGTTTGATCTCCACACTACACTCAGACACATCTCCTGACTCCAGTTTTCTGTATATGACTGATGACTTGACTGTATGCGCATGGACCAGTCAGTCATGTGGTCACATGATGAAGCAGTCAGTGCTTACATTGTGGTGTTGCTGCCGGGACTCATGGGAGGTGCAGTTTGGGGGCCAGGAAGTATTGGGAGCCATCGAGCCAGCCACTCAGCCTGTCCTTTGCACCCACCTGAGCCGTGAGACTGAGCCACCCATAGGAGAGAGACGGGAGTCAGAGCGAGAGTTGCCACCTCACTGGTTTTGTTTTTATCAAAAAAAGATGGATCCATCCTGTGGGGCTCAACTTGGCAGTCAGCACTGGCATGGCAGATGGGATCGGGATAGAGACAGAGTTTTAGTCTGGATGGAGTAGACAGGGGCGTCAGTCATCGATTCGGGAGTTGGAATAAATTTGAGAGGAAGGGAGAGAAGATGAGTTCTCTGATAGGTGAGCTGAAAGCAGGAACATGTGACAGGAGGAAGGGAAGATTTAGCTGGAGCTGTGTTGTGAGGTGCAGGTGAATGTATATGTATCAATATCATGGCTGCATGGTGGGTGCTGGTTTTTGGCTCATGGCAAACCAACCACAAGTGCTGAGGCAGAAAGGGGCAGGGTGTGGGCGGGCAGCACTGCAGCCAGCATGGCAGCAAGTATCACCAAATTGGTAGATAGAATCCATGCTAAGCTGTCAGCTCCAGATTTGGACTTGGGCCAGTGGGGAAAAAAAATTAGCAGGCAGCAATGTAACCATGGGCCAATTGCAGGACACCTGGGGCACCGGCCCTCTGGCCCTGGGTTAATGATGCCCCTGACTCTGAGTCAGAGTTGATTTGGGAAGGGAATGCAGAACTGGGAGACAGTGTTCCTGGGTCTCTAGTGCATCATTACAGGAAACTGTTGATGTTTTCAGAATCAACATTGTTCGCTGTAATGGTGTTGCTGTTGGGGAGGTATACATTTTTATCTGATGTGTAGTTTGTTCATACTAGGCATACTAATAACTTGGCAGAAGACACCAGGAGAAAGGACTGCTGTGTGACTGAACTTCTCTGCTGGGACTAAAGTAGAAGAACTTTTGTATTTGACCTTCAATTAAGGGTAAAAAAACTAACATACAAAAAAAAAGTGTGTGTTTGGGTTAACTGAACTGAATGGGTATCTGAAGAGTTATCTAGGTGTAAATCTCAGGTGACTGAAAGGACTTAACTGCTGTGAGGTTTAAATTACTTGTAGAAAGATCTGGTAAGTAGGGGGTGGCAGCTGGAAGGAAGCTACATTTAAAGACTGCCTTAGAAAGTTTCTGCTAATAACTGGCAGAAGACACCAGGAGAAAGGACTGCTGTGTGTGAACTTCTCTGCTGGGACTATATTGCCCTCCTTACCTCCCCTCCACCCCCCCACCCAAAGCTAGTTCTATTTTTATAGGCACAGGATTTGACTGACAACCAGAACTTCCTGTTTAGGGGCAGGAAGTGAGTGATCACAGAACCACCAAGGACCCACCATCCTAGAAGGCCCCCTCTAGCTGCTGGAGGTCTGCCACTGAGCAAGTAAGTGGTCTACTGCGAAATATAGGATATTCGTGTCTCAAAACAGGACAATCAGGAGCTTAAAGGGCACACAGGCAGAAAGTAAGGAGAGAGAGAAAAAAAAAACAGAGGAAAGAGTAAGGATTGCAAACAGTTAAGGGGGCAGAAATAAGACATGATTGGAGTGGTGCAGTGCAGTGGCTGTGGAGCAGCAGTCTTCCAGGAGATGTTCTGGAGGATGCGGTGTTGTCCCATCTGCAGGCACCTCTCTGGGCTGAGGAGGAGGTTGCTCATCTCCAGGCTGAGTTGGCCAGGATTTGTGGGACCTCCTCTTCCATCCAGGGACCACCAGTGCCACTGCCGTTGCCTCAGAGGTTGGCAAGAAAGAGGAGCGGTTGGACCACAGTGGGCTCAGGGAGGGTGAGGGTGGTGGAACAGAGGTGCATCCCTCCCATTGTACCTCTCCACAATTCCTATGCCATTCTGATAAAGTGTGGTTCCCCTATGGAGGAACCCACAGTGGAGACCAAGGAGGATGCAGGGAACCTCCACAAAGGAGACCCACAGGAGGGTGGCAGGGGACCCTGCAGGGGAAGGAAACAACTCCTGGTGGGGGACTCCATTGTTAGGAAGGTAGAACTGGGGGAGGAAGGGGAGAGGGAGGTAAGGAGCCTGCCTGGTGCCATAGCTTGGAGGGACAGGTAGCGAATCCTCAGGATTGCCAGAGCAGCTGCACAGGGGAGGGAGCTGGATGTCATTGTCCACCTAGAGACAAATGACATGGCTAAGAAAGGGATTAGAGAAGTTCAGGAAGAGTTTGTGGAATTGAGGAGGGGCCTTAGTCAAGTAGCACGCACGGTAACCTTCTCGGAGGTGCTACCCATCTATGGCATAGGAGAGGCTAGGGTGTTCCGCACCATGGGATTCAATCAGTGGTTGAAAAACTGGTGTGAAGCTCAGGGATTTGGCTTCATTGGGGACTGGTGTCCACCTGGAGTGATGCAAGCCTATACTGGTATGATGGGCTGCATCTGTCCGGGAGGGAACTAGGATCCTAGGTGATAGGTTTAAATGCTTCATTGGCAAGCTTTTAAACTAGCCAAGGGGGGAGGCACTGGAAAGGAGCAGGAAAATCCTAGTCCCCCAAATAATCACGGTAGTAAGTGCGTAAAACACCAACATAGAGGTGTAGATAGGGAGAGGGCTGGGGTAAATGGAGAAAGTGACAAAGGCAAGAAGGACAGGGATGGGGCAAAAGGAGTAAGGCCATCAGGAAATGGAGAGTAATGAGTACCAATGCCCGTAGTCTGGGCAACAAGCTCCCTGAGCTGATGGCCTTAATGGAAGAGGATGCCTGGATATCGTAGCAGTCACAGAAACATGGTAAACAGAGAACCATGACTGGATGTTAACATACCAGGGTACATAACCTACAGGAGAGACAGGCAGGGGAGAAGAGGGGGAGGAGTAGCTCTCTATGTAAAGGAAGGGATAAAAGCAACTGAACCAAAGAGTAAACAGCGAGGAGAGGAGGCACTGTGGGTCACCTTGGAGACTGGAAAGGGCACCACAATCCACACAGGGGTTATGTACAGACCCCCATGTCAGGGGGAAGGAATGGACAAGGATATGATAGAAGGCATTCTTAGAATGTCAGAGAAGAGGGGAGATACTGTTGATGGGAGACCTGAATATGCCAGATGTTAACTGGAGCACATTTGCTGCAGCCACATCCATGAGCAGGGCCATTCTTGATGCCCTACAGGTGGCAGGCATTAGACAGCTAGTTTTGGAACCCACTCATGAGGGAGCAATCTTAGACCTCGTACTCTCAAATGGGGGCAGTGAGAGGATCTCAGATCTAGAAGTGGGTTGCCATCAGGGGACAAGTGACCATCAAACAGTGTGGTTCACGTTAAACTTAGCTACTTAGCTACAGAGTCAAGCCATACAAAAGTGAGGGTACTGGACTTTAGGAAGGCTGACTTTGGCAAGATGGGAGAGTGCCTCAGAAAAGCACTAGCAAACAGGCTAGAAGGAGGTGTGGAGCAACAATGGGGAATTATCAAAACTGCCATCACAGAAGCAACAAGGCTTTGTGTGAAGCAAATAAACAAATCAAAATGAAAGAAAAAGCCACTATGGTTCTCAAAAGAGGTGGCTGTGAAAGTCAGGAAGAAAAAGATAGCATTCCAGAAGTATAAGGAAACACAGAAGGAGCAGGACAGAGAGCTGTACCAGTTCAGGCAGAAGGAAGCAGGAGGAAGTCAGAATAGCAAAGGCCCAAACTGAGGAAAAGATAGCCAACTCAGTTAAGAAGAGGGATAAAATCTTTTATAGGTACATCAGCGAGCGTAGAAAGACAAAGGGAGGGATAGTGAGGCTGAATAGAATGAACGGTGGGTGGGCAGAGGGGGACAGTGAAAAAGCAGGAATACTGAACGAATATTTCTGCTCAGTATTCACAAAAGAGGAGGAGGAAGTGCCTAATCCAATTAACAGAAGCACTCTTGATGGGGGTCGATCCCAGTCCTTTCACAGAAGAAAGGGTTCTGCAAGAACTCCTAATACTGAAGGTGGACAAAGCAATGGGTCCTGATGGAATTCACCCCAGAATTCTAAAAGAATTAAGGGAGGAACTAGTAAAACCACTGGCTACTCTTTTTAATAAATCATGGGAGGATGGTGTGGTACCCGAGGACTGGAAGAAGGCAGATGTGATTCCCCTTCACAAAAGTGTGTCCAAGACAGAGGCAGGAAACTACCGACCTGTCAGTCTGACCTCTGTGGTAGGAAAAGTGATGGAGTCACTTCTGAAGGAAAGAATAATCAAGTACCTAAAGGCCAGTGGAGCACAGGACCCAAGGCAGCATGGGTTCACAGCGGGAAGGTCATGTCAGACGAATCTAATAGATTTCTTTGACTGGGTGACCAAAGTAGTAGACCAGGAAGGGGCTCTGGACATGGCCTACCTAGACTTTAGCAAGGCATTTGACATGGTCCCACACAAAAGATTAATAGTCAAATTAACCAGCCTGGGAGTGGGACCCAGGGTGATAGCCTGGGTAAAACATTGGCTGGACAACAGGACACAGAAGGTAATTGTAAATGGAGTCCACTCTGAAGAAAGGGGGGTTACTAGTGGGGTACCGCAGGGTTCAGTATTGGGTCCAGTCCTTTTTAATGTCTTCATCAGTAACATTGCAGAGGGACTGGAAGGAAAAGTATGCCTTTTTGCAGATGACACAAAGATCTGCAACAGGGTTGATACACAAGGAGGCATGGAAAGGATGAAAAGGGACTTGGCAAGGTTGGAGAATGGTCAGAAGTATGGCAACTAGGATTCAATGCAAGAAGTGCAAACAATGCACCTGGAAACAAGAACCAGGGAAGAATACACAATGGGTGGGGAGGTAGTAACAACAACAAAAAGGAAAGGGACCTAGGGTAATCATATCAGATGAACTTAAGGTTAGCAAGCAATGTGAGAAGGCAGTAGGGAGGGCTGGGGTATACTGGGATGTATAGGGAGAGGCATCATCAGCGAAAACAGGAAGTTGTTATCCCTCTGTACAGACGGTTTGTGAGACCCCATCTGGAGTACTGTGTCCAGTTCTGGAGACCCCATCTCCGCAAGGACATAGACAGGATAGAGGCAGTCAGAGGAGGGCAACTAAAATGGTGCAGGGTCGGCAAGAGAAACGTATGAGGAAAGACTAAGGAGCTTAATATGTATACCCTTGAGGAAAGAAGGGAGGGGACATGATAGAAACTTTAAGTACCTCAGTGGAATCAACAAAGTCCAAGAGGGTAGCATCTTTCAGAAAAAGAGACTTGCAAGAACAAGGGACACAATTTAAAGATAGAAGGAGGGCGGTTCAGGGGCAATGTGAGGAAGTATTATTTCACAGAGAGGGTAGTGGATGCATGGAACAGCCTTCCTGAGGAGGTTGTGGTCTAAAACTGTGGGAGAATTCAAGAATGCATGGGACAGACATAAGGCAGTTCTTGTGGGGGGTAGGAAGAAATAGGCTGTTGGTTAACTAGGATCTGTGGCCTATGCTGTAGGTAGGGAAATGGGCAGACTAGATGGGCCTAGCGGTCCTTATCTGCCGTCAAAGTCTATGTTTCTATGTAATGTGCTATTATATTTAGGTAAATGTTAAGGTTCAGTCTCCCTGTACAAAGCAGGTCTTGATTTATTTTTGTGAATTATAAATGGTTTGCCTATTTCAACTCTCTGATCAAATGTATACAATGAATGGGCTTGAATCATTAATAACAGCACTTCTGTGATTAGATTTAATGTATATCCCTGTGTTAGTGGACTTAGTCTTTTAAAATAGTTTTTTTAATAATTTTTCACTTGAGAATGAAAATGTTTGAATCCATTTCTGAGGGTAGATTTTGTCATTTGTTGTTCTTGACTGATGCACTAAGGGGATACACTCACTTCATTTTTGTGCTACTGCAAGGGTTAAAATCTAAACTGTAAGTAGCATTGTTCAGTTAAAAAAATAATGGCAGCTCAGCATCCTACGCACAGCTCAAACATTAGTAAACGAAAAAACAACAGTTCATGCAAACAGTGTGAATTTTTAGAACAGAGATCAAACATTTTTGGCCCCCTAAAGCAGAATGGGGCTAATGAAGATCCAGAAGCTGAGTGTCTCTTGTGTTGGGATCAGGGGTAACAAGGACCCACAAGCACATTGTCTCATGGGTTACAGAAAGCTCAGGTAGCAGCAAGACACTCATGGGAAAACAAACCAAAAGAGACCCACCAGCAGCAAGCATTTAGCTTCTTCTAAAAAAATAAATAAATAAAACATTGAGCTTGCTATACAAAAAATCAAAGATCGTTTTTTTCTAAAGAATTATATTAGTGCAGTCTTCAACAATGTTAATCATCATGTCCTGTAGGAAATATTAAAAAACTGGAAAATAGATGCAAAATTAATTTTATTAGTACAAATCTATTTTTAAAAAGAACCTTTTTTTTCTTATAAAGTGGTCAGCTATGAAAAAATGATTGTCTAACATTGAGAAACATTTTCTAAAACCAAATTTTCCAGTACTTTACTTGGACTAATGTTTCTTCTCACTGGCAATGTGTGAAGGTGAAATTAGTTGGGGAGGTGCTGAATTGTTTCCCATATATTTTTCACACTCACTGTTTGAACAAAGATAGTCATTTAATGGAGGAGGGAGGGTCAGATTGCTTTAGTCCATAATTCATTAGGCAGCTATTTGGAAGAATCTGCGGTCAGTGTGAGATTCTTCTATTAGTAATACGAAAATATGGAGAATTGGACATAGGCTCAGATCCAGTATGGAAACAAGCATTTGTCAATGCCGAACGTTCGCTTGCAGGTATTTGCAGTGGTGTTTGGCATGTATGGTGCTTTACCCTAATGCACTGTGCGATTGCTGGTATTTGCACAATAAATTTTCAGCATGACCTTTTTGTTACCCCCATTGTGCGCTACATAGGCGGAAACACGTTTTGGGCAGGATGTGAAAAATGACAACTGTACAGCTCATAAGGAAGTGTGGTAAAATGGCAATGTTGAAAATCTGGAGTGGAAATATTGAAAATTCACAAACCTACAAGCGTGCATGGGAACTGTGCAACGCGCGCTCGTAAAACAGTCATTGTTAGGAATTTTTTCACCAAATTTTCAACATTGGCATTTTAAAACCTCTGCTAATGAGTAGTGTCACTGTGATTGTCTTACTGTGTCCCATACATTGATTTTGCACACCGACTGCGCCATTGTGCACTACATGCACGGAAATACGTTTTGGGCAGGTTGTGAAAAATGACAGCTGTACTGCTCATAAGGAGGTGTGGTAAAATGGCAATGTTGAAAATCTGAAGTGAAAATATTGCAAATTCACAAACCTATGAGCGCATGAACTGCGAATGTAATGCCAGAAACAGTAATTTTTAGGACTTTTTCACCAAATTTTCAACATTGCCATTTTAAGACCTCTGCTCATGAATAGTGTCACCATGATTTTCTTAATGCATCCCATACATTGATTTCGCACACCGACTGCGCCATTGTGTGCTACATGGGCAGAAACACATTTTGGGTGAGATGTGAAAAATGACAGCGATACTACTCATAAGAAGGTGTGGTAAAATGGCAATGTTGAAAATCTGGAATTGAAATATTGAAAATTCACAAACCTATGAGCGTGCGTAGGAACTGTGCAATGCACACTTGTAAAACAGCATTTTTAGGAATTTTTTCACCAAATTTTCAACATAGCCATTTTAAGACCTCTGCTAATGATCTTTGTCACCATGATGTTCTTAATGCGTCCCATATATTGATTTCGCACACTGACTGCGCCATTGTGTGCTACTTGGGGGGAAACACATTTTGGGCAGGATGTGAAAAATGACAACTATACTGCTCATAAGGAGGTGTGGTAAAATGGCAATGTTGAAAATCTGGAGTGAAAATATTGAAAATTCGCGAACTTACAAGCCTGTGTAGGAACTGTGCAACGCACGCTCATAAAACAGTCATTTTTTGGAATTTTTGCGACAAATTTTCAACATGGGGTTTTTGGGATCCCTTCTCATCAATGATGTCACTGTCATGGTGTTATTCAGGCCTGAAGGGTGATTTTGCAGTCAGTGCGCAGTCACTGCGCGAAATCACCCCTTGGGCCTGAATAACACCATGACAGTGACATCATTCATGAGAAGGGGCCCCAGAAACCCCATGTTGAAAATTTGGTGGAAAAATCCCAAAAAATGCCTGAGATATGCAATAAAGTTGAAACTCCCCTATCTAGCCATTATACAGCTTACCGGCATTTCCTCAGTTCGCGGTCGGCTTTGAAGAGTGCAGACATGTTCCCGGTCCACCGAAGATCGTCGTGCCAAGCTCCGGAGGTAAGTATGGGGTGAAGGGGGTGTGGGGAGGCAGGGTGCACAGTGGGTGGGTGCGGGTTGTGGAAGGGGGCGGGGAGACTGCGTGGGACCATTTTCAATTTACAGGTTTTTTTTTTTTACTTTGACGATGCGGGACGTTTGCCACACTGGGGTGGGCTACCAGCATGGCAGAAGATGGCTGGGGGGGCCGAGGATCCAACGGGGGATTGGTCACCCCCGTCGGCTGACAACGTGGGATGTTTGCCACTCTGGGGTGGGCCCCCCAGTGTGGCAGAAGATGACTGGGGGGGCCGAGGATCCGACGGGGGATTGGGCACCCCCATTGGCTGACAACAGCGGGACGTTTGCCACACTGGGGTGGTCTCCCAGCATGGCAGAAGATGGCTGGGGGGGCCGAGGAGCCAACGGGGGATTGGGCACCCCCATCAGCAAACAACGTGGGAAGTTTGTCATGCTGGGGTGGGCTCCCAGCGTGGCACCAAAGCTTTGGGGGGGCAGCGTGAAGCGGGGGGGCAGTGTGATGCAGTGCTCTGTATGACAGCGGTGGTTTTCTTTGAAGCGAAGACCACCGCTGTCATACACAGCTCCCGCACCCATTGGTGCAGGACCGCCACGCCTGCTCAACTGAGCAGTGGATTGCAAGGGAGAGGCACACCTCCAAAGTGTGCTACTCTCCCAAAACGTTCCTTGCGCACGCGCGCAAGCAAACGTAAAAAGAGACAGAAAGAGTGACCCTCAGAATTAGAAGTGACTGTAGGGATCACTGTAGAAGATTCATTCAGTTTCTTGCTGGGCATTGTTTTTACCCAGACATAGTGAAACATGGCCATGGAATTTCTACTCTTGACACAAGGAGGAATGAGTGCATGAAAACTTGTACAGAGGAACAGATATTTATTTAAAATATGACCAATCTGTACATTTGCCTAGGAGCTGCAATCTGGTATCAGATTTTAAAAGCTATTATTATTGTGAAAATCAGGTGGATGGGGTTAATATAGCTGGAAAAAGTTTCAGTTCAACCCTATCTGACATACAATCCTTTGTAGTTGTACCACTGAGCTTTTTACAGCAGACAGTTGCTTGGTTGCTCACCTTCATCACTTGGTAGCAGAGTAAATTCACAAATAATGAAAAAAAAGTAGACATGTGGGACAGTAAGACAGTGACATTCTTTATAGTATCTGTGCTATGTCCCCTACAATATGCGGACAGGAGGTCTCTTTCTTGGCACAGATGCCATGAATAATATCCCTGTCTTACTGTCCTACATACTGCACAATAGCATGAGCCAACAGTTTTTCTGGCTATTTTTTTTTAACTGAAAACCATCGGAGGCAACAAGTCAGTGAGTGGGTAAAAGGTGAAAGGTGACTGGGGTGGTGGAGGAGTGACCAGTGGGACAGTTTGGAAAAAAGTAATCCATAACTTTAACAGCCCCAAACCAAAGGTGAGTCTCCTGAATGTTAACACTTTCACCTAATGCAAGTTCCACAGTAGAGCATCCTTAGTTGTCACTAGGCTTAACAAAATTGACAAATATGTAACATAAATTAAAGAATGCTGTTTTTCACCTCTCTGACAGAGGCAGAAGTGCACTATGACCCATTTTAAGAACCCCAGGCCATCATGAGTAAACTTGACACTTTAAAACTGGACGTTTAACATAAAGGAACACTGGCAGCTTTCACTGGTTTTTTTTTTACTTACAAAACAAAAGTTCAAATTGTGGCCAACCTCACAGCTGGTTGCAAGGTTCTTAATGCTGACTTGTCCCATTTATGGACTCCTTGGATTTGCTGTGTATCTAGTCTTTAATACAAAAGTTTCAATAGGTAGATTTACTACAGGTGGATAGTGGGGTGTTGCAGAGTGTTTCTTGCAGTAGAAAAGTAATAGTTAGCCAGTAACTGAGAATACTTGGGTATGATATATTCCGATCATTTATGTGGCTAGTCTTGACAGTGCTTGCAGTACATACTGTAGGTCAGCTGCCTGTATTGTCAGCAGTGTCTGAGAAAATTAGCTGTAAAGGCTATTTTTGCCGCATTGCACATAAATATAAATGTGCACAGTATGCACACAACATTGTTTCTGTTCCCATTTTCTATTTCTCTCAGGTGTTCCCCAATTCTAGTTTTAAACTGAAAGACAAACAGAACAGTTCAAACTAGAACTGTGGAACACCAGAGAGACACATAAAATGTATAGTGGAGATGCAGAAATTTATAGTGGAGATGTGGAAATCGTGCAATACTGATATTATTTTTCCTCTTTTGAGAAAGGGCTGTAATTTGCCTTCCTTTCTTGTATTATTTTAATACTGGTCAGATAAACAAACTGATATTTTTCTTGTTGTTTGCACCTACTGTAGGTTCCTTTTGATCAATTGCTGGGTTGATAGCATGGGGGGGAGGCTCGTATCCTTGACAACGTAGTGATGTTTGACAGGCCCCTGGCAAATACCCTGGGCCTGTACTAGTCTGTTGTTAACCAGATGATTATGGCTTCTCACTGCTTGTATAATGTGTTATTGTAATCTGTACCCTGCTGTATCCTGACTGTGTTTTGCATTATGCTTAACTGTACCGTGCTAGTGACTGTCTAAAGTCAGTTCTTACCTCTGTACTGTACTGCTTATGTATGTAATCTCCCAGGTCGTGTCTGAAAATAGTCATTTCTATGGCTAGTACACTCACCTGGTGAACAAAAACTAACCAAATAAATAAACGTACTGTATATGTCTTTTTCTTCCCAGTCTCTTAATTAAGCTGAAAATGGAAAGAAGCTGACGTGGTTCAAATGACATTCTACCTACAAAATAAATAGTTGACCTTTTGAAAGCATAACGCTGAGGAAAACATTTTACAGTAAACATGAGATACTGACACATTTATGTGAATAGTACTATCAAAGTACTGTAATGGCTTATTTCAGTCGGGACTCCCATGAAACAAGGTGACACAGATGCCTAATGACCACTTTTATATGTGGATATTCATGTACCTCCCAATTCGGCACATGTACAGTACTTGTTCACAATGGAACACTGGTTGAAAGTCACCATTACAGTACTTAGATACTACTATTCACATAAAAGCATCAATCTCTCATGTTTAGCATTTGTTTTCCTCTATGTTATGCTTCCAACAGGACAACTATTTACTTTATAGGTAGAATGTCCTGTGAATAGTATCATCTTCTTTTAATTTTCAGCTTAATTATTAATTGTAGTTTATTATTTGCCTTCATACTGCAGGCTTAAGTGTCATAATATTTTCATTTCTTTATCTTTTAACTGGGTAAAACATGTACTGTTTCAAAGGCCCATTCTCACTATGACACCATCCAATAAGGCTTACAAGCAAAGCAGTTACACAACAATCATTTGTTGTTCTTTTTTTTTATTTATTGAAAAGTTTCACCAGGAAGTGCACACTGAACAACAATTTGCTTGTCTCATGGTGCATTCTGGGGGAGGGGGAATAGTGGAAAAATTTGCATATAGTATATACAAATACCTACAACCAATCAATAGTACTACAACTTAAGTGATGGAGCAGACATAGTACCATACTAACAGATTACTAAAGTACCATACATGAACAACTTAAGTGTGTTAGGAAATACAGACAATGTTCCATACATTAAGCAACTTTAATTAAGTGTGTTAGGGAAAGCACAGTCATTGACAGTTTAAGGAATAGGTTAGAGCAGTCCGCAAGAGGGTCAGCAACTCTGAGGGGGTAAGATGTGGCAGCAGAGGATTATACAGAGCAGGTGAATGGAGTGGGGAAGGGGTAGCAGAAGGATTCTTCTTACAGTACGTAGTCTGCTTTAGACATGTGTTAGTATTGGACTCTTTGGATTGCATTGTTACTACTGTCATCCATGACATGTCATTATACTGCACATGTTATTTTGTGCTACATACCAGAGATGAATTCTTCTGTCTAATAGCAGCAAAACCTGTTTTTGAAAATGTTGTCACACTAAATACTGTATATTTTATTTCAGTAATTTCATCTACTGCACATCACTGCCTGAATCCAGACTTCAAAAATAGAGTTGTTACAAGTAAAGCACAATTATTGGTATCAGGAGACTGTTGCTTCTGCTGGGCGGCTGTCAGGTTGCTCTGGGCTGCTCCCATTAGCTCCTTCAGCTTTTTCCTAAACATTAGGACATACTCCACTATGGGAGTTCCCTGGGTGGCAAGCTTGCCTTCCCAGTCTTCCCGGATCAAGTCTAGGGGCCCACGCACCTCTCACCATTTGCCATCAAACAATACAGTAGATAAATAAAAATAATAATATAACAAATTCCTTCATATCCCTATCCCCTACTGTGAAACAGTTCCAGCACTGAGGTTTTGTCAAATAGGTTATGAAGTCTGTGTAAATGAAGGAACATTGCAGAACAATCATATCTGTAAATGTAGTAGCATATTCTTGAGTAGCTTTTTATGTAATAACAGCAGTCTCCGTACATTTTCTTACAGTATTTACAAACATATACTGTATGTTTCTTCAGAGGTATTCATTTTAATAACTACAGTCTCCATACATTTTCTTACAGTATTTAAAAACAGATATGTTTTTTTAAGAGTGTTGTTCATTTACACTGAGTTTATAACATGTCTGATAAATCAACAGTGCTGGAAACACTTAACAGTAGGGGGCAGGGATATGGGGGAATTAAATTTATTATTTTTTTTACCCATTGCATGGTTTGAAGTCAGAGTGTGAGATGGACTGGGTGGTTGGATGATTATGACATAAACAAAATTATGTGTAGTTTACAATGAATGCAGTGGTTGTGGTGGGATTTGAAATTACAAAGAAAGTGTTCTGATGTTCCAGCTCAGTGCCTGTTAGCTGGTCACCACAATGCAAAACCCATCACATTCCTCATTCACAACAGGTATGAATGAAATTGTGAAGTGTTCCTATAGTGAACCCTGATTGGCTGCTTGTTAGACAGTGTAGTGTCACCATTGGATCACAGTATTATTTCATTCATACTCTTTGTGACTAACAAAAAGCAAGCTGTTCAATCCACAGCACCTCAGTCCAGAATGCGATAGCCTTTATTTCTGTGGGTTCCGTGAGGAAGGGGGTTATATAGGGAAGTCCACAAAGAAACCCGTCTCCCATACCAAGAGCTCCTGTTGTCATGGTGACCGATAGCCCTTTCTCAAACACACTTACTGCTATTAGGGCAGAACAATAGGTATGCAAAGGAATTAATACATCCCTACCCTCAAATCACCTTACAGACTGCCTATTTAGTAAAGGAAAAAAGAACAAAAAAAAATAAAATATAAGTGGCTAGGCACCGAAAAGTAATAATGTACATTGTAGCAATCAGTTCTTTATGAGAAGAAAATAGTATGTAACAATGTATCTAGGATTTTCAAGTTTGTATCTTAACATGTTTTACTGTTTAAACAATCAGAAAACAATTTGCATCAGTGTACAGTATTACCTTGTCCTTGATTGCCTTTGGTTTCTCTTGCAGTGCCCGATCTGACCTTCTACTTTTTCTATATTAAAAGTAAATAGATCAAGGAAGTGACATTCACCAAACAGAAGAACCAATTTCCACATAGTTGTCATGCTAATTTCTGTACTGCAGATTCTTGAAATATCTCTGTTAACCTGAAATTTGTTAGTCGGTTTTGTGCTGTACTGGAGGCTTTCATACTCTTTTAGTCTTTTATCACAGTTTCAGAGATTCTAAATAATCCATACTGCTAGGCAATACTGTGCTTTCTGCTCAATTAGTGTATATGCCAGAATATTGCATTTATTATATGTTATTTTATTAAAGAATTGGAATTACAAACCTTTGAATCAGAGATTCTTTTGCAAAGGCTCTATGTCTGGGAGGTACAAAACAATGATACTGAGGATGACATGCATTTTTGGTACAAAAGTGGCAAAACAACAATTATACAGGCTAAATACTATCCAAGGTCAGTTAAACACAGTTATATATTCAGACAAATAAGAACAAGACAGCAATTATGCAAATAGCACCAGACAGGGCTGGGAACAGGAGAAGGCATAAGGTATGGTGAACAAATTGGGAGGTGGGAGGAAGGGGAGGAAAGAGCAGGAGGTGGAAGAGATAATGTAGAGGAAATTAAGATTAAGTATAAAGGAAGGTTAAAAGCAATTGCAGGGAATGGAGGAGAGGATGTGTTTCCTAAGGAGAGTTTTAAATGGGTCAAGTTTGGGTACCAATGAGGTGGCAGCCAGTAGGGAGTTTAACCAAAGAAGAACCCTATAATAGAAGGCTCACAGTCCAAGGGAGGTTCTACAGTGGGGAACCATCATAGAGGCTTTAGATGAACTTCTAGTGGATCTTTGCAACAGAGAAGTTTGAACGAGATTTAGAAACCCAGGAGAGGAAAGGCCAGATGAGATCTTTTTGGTGAGCAGGCAGGTCTGATATTTTACCCTACCATAAAAATGTAGCCAATTAGACAGACTGTAGTGGTTACAAGTATGGGTGCACTTATCACAGCCTGTGACAAGTCAATAGGCTTTGTTCAGTGACACTTTAATCCTACGGAGGGCATTTTGATCAGCAGCTCCCTAGATAGTAATCCCATAGTCCATAAGTGAGAGAAAAGAAGACATGATAACAAGGCTAAGCATGTCAGGGGGGAGACAGCATCTATGGTGGTACAGGAGCCCAATTCTAGTGTTTATAGTAGCACTAAGTAGGTGGATATGTTCATGGAAGGTAAGGCCGAATCAAATGTGACTCTAAGATATTTAAAGGAGTTAACTTGGTCAAGGTAGGAGTTAAGATGGTTGCAGATTAGCAGTGGGGCCCCATTATGTTTATTCTGGTGGTGAGAGAAGATCATGACCCTAGTTTTCTTGTAGTTGAGTATGAGACTTTGGGCAGCAAATCAGGTTTCAGCCTGATAGAATACATTTTGGAGGGCTTTTTGGAGAAAAGTGAAGTTCTGGTGGCTGCTGAAGCGAATGGCATCATCTGCATAGAGTAGAAGTTTTCCAGAGCAGGCCTTGGGAAGAGAGTTCAAGAATAGACTGAACAGTAATGGTCCAAGAATAGAGCCTTGGGGAACCCTGGACCTAACGGGGAGGCTGGAAGAGAAGATATTGTTTATACGGGCTTGCTGGGACCTGTTCCTTAGGTAGTCAGAAAACCAAGAGGAGAAATCCTGTGTTAGCCCCAGAGAGAGGATTCATATTATATGCCTTACATTTTTTATAATAAAGTATAAATTATAACTAATAGTGAATGCATATTTTTTTTATAGCCTCAGCTAGTCCCTTTTATACAGATGTTGCAGCATTGTGTGAAACTGTACTCCATGGTTGTAATAAAAAGGAGGACATGCATTCTATAAAGTAAACAATTTATGAAAATAAATTAGGCTCAAGGGATAAAAACTGGTTCTCCCACTTGGCGAGTTGACCACCCCCCCTCCCCACAGACACACTTTTATTCAATAAATTGAACAAGGGAAGTGAACTCTACAAGTTAGCAGCTCTTGAATTGAGGTGCCTAAACATACCAAATAAGGGGACAGCAATCAGTGGGAGGGGGGCTATCTTTCTATTTTAAGCTCAATGTCTGATCCATCTAGCCTGCGCTGGCTCAGTTCAATCAGTCTGCATTAATTGTACTGTATTTTATTTTTCCTCAATAATGTGTATGTTTTGACAGTGTGTCTTTTCTTAATATTGCCTCAATCTGTCATTATTGTATGTAAAGCATGCTGTTTCCTAGATAAACAGTGTTTGAATTATAATGCTGAGGTTTAAATCCCCCCCGCCACAGATATATTTAGCCGACTGACACTTCCTGAGCGTAACTTTGGAATTCATGACTGAGATATTACTATTCTCTGTGTGCTGTCAGTAGATGTCAGGGAATAGTAGATATATTATGGGCCCAACAGCTGGAGGGTACGAGGGCCACTATATGCATTTGTTTGATTTTGGTTGCCAGATGTTTATAGTATAGGCCTCATCCCACCCCCCCAGACCCATCAGCGAATGTGAGAAAGGCACATCCCACCTTTCTCAACTGTACTCTATCTCCAGACTAAAATGTCAATGAATGAATGAGTGCATTCTTGTACAAGTACACTCTCATTCATTCAGTGACAACACGGTCTGGCAAACGCAATGGTGAAAAGAGGTGGGCTTTGCTGGTCACGCTAAACTCGGTCAGACTGTGGTGGTGGAGGTGTCGAGATGAAAGGGAAGGGGAGTACTACTGGGGATGGATGGGTTACAGTGTATAATAGCCACTGTGTAATATTGTGGCTTTTAAAACTGCAGGCCTATTTTCATAAGTGGTGCAGGACCACTTGCCCCTATGGATTAGTTTATACAAACTCTGTCATGAGTTAGGGAGGGGAAAGGGTCCGGCCACCCAACAGTGAATGAATTATGAAACAATGTGCATGGGCTCGAAAATAGGTATGTCTACTAGTCAACAGGGTATAATCTTTACAACAGTAGGCATGGGGCTGAGAAAGAAAAAGGATTGCTAGGAAACAGGGAATAAATATTACAGCTAAAGGCATGTTGTTCCAGATATCTGACATCCTTTCAGTGATTTCCTCTCATTTGTTTATTTATTTATTTTTGGGCTAGAAAAAAATGTCCTCTTTTGTTCAGCCCCTCCACCCACCTCTGACTCAGAAGCCACAACCCCACACTCCCCAGTACACCCCCCCCCCACATACTAAGTCAAGGAACTTCATAGTAAGAGGGAATAAGGGGGTATTAAAGCAGGCATTATAGAAAACACTGTATAAAGAGGTCAGCAATATACCATCGCTGTTGATTCTTTCTGATTTTAACCTAATGCCTGAAAAAATGTCCATTGATTTATTACAGAAAGAGATCCAGCAAATTTAAATTTTGATGGTGAAGTGCCTGCAAAGTGGCCACTTCGCATTAATTTTCAGCTATGCGGACTGCTGATTTTATACCCTCACTTCACCACTTCACAGTGTAATTATGACTTTGTGTAGTATACACTGCCTTATTCCACTTTAAGGAGGAGTGAGAATTCACAGGCAGCCCACACACACATCGCATGGCTTACACGGTGTAGGTCACATGCTTCAGGTAGCCCACACACATCACATGGCTTACACAGTGTAGGTCACATGCTTCAGGCAGCCCACACACATCGCATGGCTTACACAGTGTTGATCACATGCTTCAGACAGGCAGGCAGGCAGGAGGTTATGGGTAAAATTCACTCTCCAATGTTGGCTGACTTACATGTTTCCCATGAGGTGTGACAAATGGCTCTGCTCTGTAAATGGCCAGGGGTGGGGTGTGGACGTTTGATCAAGAGTAGTGCACAGGTGACAAGTCCAGAAATTAAGTTATTGTCCCCATTTTACACACAGGGGTTGAAGTACCACTTGCACTAGACATACTGCATTGACCACCACCACCACCACCACTGCTACTCTGACCACCACTTGACAAGATTTCTAAATCATAATCCTCCACCTCATCATGCATGTAGTAATCCTCTGGTGTTATTTCATCACTACTGCAGACATTCCTAATTGGTCTTACACTCATGGAAGGGAATAACATGCTCAGTAAGGTTGATGATGAGGGTGAATGCCCCACTATGGCATTAGCTGCCATCTGGTGCCAGGTCCACAGTGCCATGTGCCTGTTCTTAACATGTGCATGCTGGCCCCCCCGTGCCAGATAACTCCCATTTTACCTCGACTCACACGCACATGGCAAAGCTGGCAGATTGCAACTGACTCATCATTTGCATCTTGGACAAAAAAATCCCAAACAAGGGATTGTGATCCCTTGCTTTTAACATATCCCTGATGCTGTTTATTGGACTCCATTTTTTTTAACTGCTGAAATCTGGGGTGTGCTACATGATTTTTCCGGCAGGACACACTTGGACTCCAACTGACCACCACGACTACCTATGGTTATTACTGGGTCATCATCTTTATCATCAACAGGAAAAGCTAACTCGCAACCTTTTTGGAGGGGGGGGGTAGATTTAATGCCAACAGACCCAGACACAACCACCTTGACTTTATTTTTATCTGGTTCCCAACAGGGGTCACTGATATCATTATCATATTCATCAACATCATCTGCATCCACATTTCCTACTTGGATGCTGTCATGTAGAGAACATGTTCCAACCCCAGCATCATCATCATCATCATCATCATAATCACTCAATATTTTTGTATCACACTTTGAATCATTGGATGGAAAAGGCATGATCTCAACACTGCTGAAAGAAATGTGACATTGTGAGTTATCTTTGCCAGGATCAGAATCATGTTCAACTACCATGTGGCTGTTAATAGGGAGTATGACATCATCTACACTGTCAGTCATAGCTTTAGACTCA
This sequence comes from Neoceratodus forsteri, assembly GCA_016271365.2. Taxonomy (NCBI): domain Eukaryota; kingdom Metazoa; phylum Chordata; order Ceratodontiformes; family Ceratodontidae; genus Neoceratodus; species Neoceratodus forsteri. The sequence goes on along the minus strand of CM028129.1, from coordinate 47,492,383 downwards.
ACTATATTTTCTGAAATGGTTAACTGGTCAGAAGTGGAACTTGAGGCAGCAAAACTCATGCCAGCAGAAACTGCACTAACACCACCAGCTGGGACAACATCATCTCCTCCAACTATGAGAGAAGCTACAGATTGCACTGTAAAAAAGCATTGAAAGAGAAATCCCTTTACTGACGTCAGCTATGCACTTCTGCATACTACCATGCCCACAGACAATCTTGCCACTGGCAGCAGTGCCACAGCCAGAAACAGCTTTGTTTGCACGTCTCTTTGCAGGAATTTTGGGGGATCATCAAGAAAATTCTAAACCAAGTTAGATTTCTGAACTTTCCGTCTGGGCCGGTGGATGTGAAGCCAAAAAAACCAACAATTGTGGCTTGCAAATGGAGATTGGGCACTAAACGGATGCAAAAGCACAGACTGATTAAGACTGCACTGCACAGTCAAGAAGAGATGCAGATGCAGAGTCACAGCAACAGCTTAACCAGAGTTCACAAGTCACAATCCAATCTGGAAAAGAATACCTTTTGCCAGTTGGGGGAGGGGGGTGCAGGGCACCGCAGTAACAGTCCAAAACCAAGATGCCACAAAGCAGTACAAAATCATGCAGGTGCAATGGATAGCAGGTTCACACTGCTGCAATTACTCTGTGGCACAATAAAAGGTGTCTGATTTGCTGGCATGCACTGCACACACACTCACACACGCTACAAGTAATGCCTAGCAAATTGAAAACTTCAGTAATATAACCAAATCTTTCAAGCAAACTGAAATTACGCACTGCTGCACCACAACAATCAGCAAAAAAAGTTAAGAATTACTGAAAATATTACTGTGTGTACATTAACACAGTAATACAAAAAAAAAATATAACCAAAACAGAAAGACTGCCTTTTTCTCCCAGTTTCAACCTACCTGTACCACACACTTCAAGTGTCAGTACACAGACTGAATGTTCTAAATTAACATTTAAAATCCACATACAAACAATAAACATGAGCACAGGAGGGTTTCCTACAATCGATGTGCTACATTTTGAGCAAAACAAAAATGTCTCAAAGAGGTTTTTTAACAGCTTTTAGAGGATTTGAATCACAGAGCTTGGACAGGAAACTGTCTCCATCTTTCGCTACTCATACACTACACAGAACTGAGGCTGTGCAGAACAATCTAAAGCCCATGTGACCTGCAATCCCATGAACCAGTGCAAAATTTGCCTTGGAGCTCAATAACAAGGCAAAGTGATGTGAAGTACATTGATTTCTATGTACTTCACATTAAAATTGGTGCAGAAGTGGTTGAGGGAAGGCAGAGTAATGTGAAGTTATTGTTGTCAATGGACTTCACATTCCTCATTATGACATGAAGTACTCCTCTTCGAGTTGTGGATTACTCCATGGATTCCTCATTACTCCACAAATTTGCTTCAGGAAGCAAATTTTGCCCACTTCGTCCACCTCTAATTACAGACATTCGCGTTCACGAACTCCTGCTGCCTGCACTTTTAATGTTGCAACTCCTGCAAAAAGTGCCTTTCTCACTTTTTTAACTTTCAACACAAGTAAACAGAAGGGCACGCTTTCACAGATTGTTTTTTTTTTTTTCTTCATAGTTTCATTTAGGCCAGAAGTGGTGTTCTGCCCAACAGCATTTGAAGGGATCAGGGATGCTGACACCACCCATCCCCCAACTCTATGAATATTTTCATTAGGTCAGCCAGTCTGAAAAGGATTACAGGAAAAAAGAAATCAACTTCCATCCTCCAGGTGGCCTGCCAGAGCCAATAGCAAGGAAAACTGGTTCTCAGTTTGGAAATGCAGGCAAGGAATCTAATGATATCACAAGGCTGAACTCAGTCTTTTGTGTGCTTGTTGAAATACATACTTGGTCTGTTTTTTAATAAATAAAAATGACAAATATTTAAATTTACCCTATTGTCTCCTAGTGTACTCTTTCATATAGTTTAAAATTAGTTTAAAATGTTGATAAACACCTCGGCCCAGATATTCAGAGAAGTTGCAGATGGCACAACCGAGTTGCGCCAGCGCAACTATGGAAATGATCTGCTGAGCAATATTCAAAGACTGTGACTGTGCAGCACAACTCCCATTGCACCATGGCACAACTATAATGTATGCAGCACAAGTGTAGGGTGTACTCATGAATATTCATCACAAAAGGATATTCAACTGGGAACCCATGGAGCAAGTCTGGAACAAACCCAAGATATGCCGCCTGGACTTGTTCCTATAAAAACCTGGCTCAAACACACAGACAGCAGATGCACAACATTGTGCCCAGAGAGAAAGGGAGGGAGAGAGTGTGAGAGAGGGGGAGAGAGAGAGAGAGAGAGAGATGGACAGACAGATGGATGGACAGACTGAGTGACACAGGTTCCAAGGGAGACACCCACAGTGATGGAGGGATGGAGAGTGCCCCATTCCTAATGGAGGCAGTAATGAGGGGTGTGAGGAGGCAGGAGGAACACCAACGTGGCTGACAAAGGGCCTGGTGGCAGTATGCCTGACACAGGTGGTATGTGCCAATATCACATTCGAGAACTACAGTGATATTGAGATAGTGGGCCAGTACCACCTGAACAGGGCCATTCTAAGGCAGCTCTGTGAGCTGTGCATGACAAATGCAGGCACCCACCAGACGTAGTCATGCCATGTATAAGGAGACTAAGGTGACCACTGTGATGTGCTTGCTCACCACAGGCACCTTCCAAAGGCCAACAGGGGACATCACAGATATCATCCAGTTGGCCACGTCCTGCTTCCTCACATGGTTCCTCAACGCTGTGCTGCCACATGCTTCAGACTTCATACAGTTCCCCAGCACACAGGCAGAGTGTACAGCAAACATGCAGGACCTCCACAGGGTGGCACGCATGCCTGGCATGATCGGGGCAATTGACTGCACCCACATGGGCATCTGCATGCCACCTGGCCCTGAGGGCCCTATGTATATTAACAGGAAGGGAAACCGAACCATCAACTGCCAGGAGGAGTGTGATGCCACAGGGTGCATCATCAACGTGCAGAACAGTATAACAGTATAGCATATACAGTATAGTGGAGGCAGTATAGCGCAGTGGTTTAAGGCTCTGAGCTGCAAATCTGGTGACATCCAGCAGACCAGACCTGGGTTTGAATCCCACAGCTTCCACTTGCATACTGTGTGACCCTGAGCAAGTCACTTAACTTCCCTGTGCTCCCAGGTTGCACCTGTAAAAAAGCATTCAGCTTAGTGTGTCTCACCTGGTTAAATAAGTAAATAAAAAAAAAAACATGCCTGCGCCACACACCCTGGGAGTGCATATGACACATTCATCTGGCACAGCTCCATGCTGTGCCAGAGGTTTGAATGTGGGGACATCCCCACTGGCCACCTTGTGGATGAGTAGGGCATGGGAAAGGGGGCATGTGTGGTACCACCATGGAGGTGGAGGTGGTCAGGCAGGGTGGGCGTGGTGGTGTGGGCAGTGGATGACAGGGTATGGGGGCAGAGCAGCATAATGCAGGGGTAACCATGTCCTTCCTTACACAGGTGACAGTGCATATCCGCTGAGGCCCTGGCTTCTCACCCCCTACAGGTGACCATTGTCCCCTGCTGAGGAGAAGTACAATGACGCACACATCAGCATGTGCAATATCATTGAGTGTGTCTTTGGCGTGCTGAAAGCATGATTCTGTTGCCTAGACAGGTCAGTCGGTGCCATCAAAAGCCTGCAGCCTATTCCTGGCCTGTTCCATCCTGCAAAACATGGCCATTGACCATGGGATATTTGTTGAGGCTGATGAAGGCAACAGTAGTGGGGATGATGGTGACAATGGGCTGGAAGGCAGTGGGCAGCCACCCCTTGAGAGACATGACACCTATCTGACATAGATGGCGTGAAGGCACCAGGACACAATCGCCCAAGAGCACTTTGGAGAACGCAGGTAGGTGCAGTGACACAGGTGCATGGGTCACACAGACCAGCACACCACGCACAGGCATGTACGTGCATGGTGGGATGCATGCAAGTAATGGGGTGCTCAGCAGGGATGGCGGTGGCACACACACATACACACACAGGAACATTGCATGGATCAGATGCATGACACCGGTACACAGGCACAACCGGCATGGAGCTGCCCTCATCACACCCATGCCACATTTCCCAGCAGCCTGGCCAGCACACATGGGAGGCATGCAGCACAACACACATGCATGTCACCACATGCATGCCACACCACCACTGCCCACATGAGCCCATGGCAGCAGCAGCAGTGGACAGCAGTCCAGGGCAGCACACACCTCAGGCCAATGCACCGACCCTTGGCCACAACAGCCACGTGGGCAGCTACCCTGTGGCCAATCAGCAGATGCTGGCTGCGCATCGGCCACAGGGGGTATGTCAGATGCCCCTCCTCGGTAGAAGTGTGGGACCATGAACATGTCCTAGCAGGGGTACAGAGGTGTCCAGACAAGCCAGCCCCAGACATGCCTATGTCTGAGCCCAGAGTCTGATGCAATGGGGTTGCCAGATGCTCGGACCGTGGGGTGGACAGTGCACTGAGGAGGGTCCTCTGCACACGGCTGTGCTCAGTGGCAGCAAGTGATGCAAAGCTGGCCACAATAGTACCAGCCATGCGGTCCACAGCCGCCACAATGGCACCGGACATGCGGCCCATAGATGCGGTCGTGGCCTTCTGCATGCAGCGCAGCCCGTCCATGATCTACATGGTGCCCCTGTCCTGCTGTTCAGCCAGCTGGCACACCTCTGCCTGCAGTGCACGCACCTCAGTGGCAAGCAGTGCCTGGTTCTCCACAAATGCCCACAGCATCCGGGTGTGCTTTGCCTGCTGCTCAGCATCCTGTGTCTCCTGGTCAGGATGTCATTTGGCTGGGGTGACCTGGCATGCTACCCAGCCTCCTGCTCTAGTGGATGCTGCACAGTTGGCTGTACAGGGGGTACAGTAATGTCAGGTGCACTGACGGCAGACCCTGTGTCCTGCTGCCCAGTGGTACCTGCATCCTGCTGCTGCCACCCGTCCATCTGTTGGGTGGTGCCCTACGCTGGTGCAGCCACAACAGCACCACCACCCTTGCCGGACACAGTGGTGTCACCACACCCCACTGCTCCTGCATGGATAGGAGGTGGCTATACAGCTGTGAGCACAGTGCTGGGCCCCGATGATGCCTGAGAGGCAGGTAGGGACATGTCGTCCACATCGTCTATCACTCTGTCCAGGATCAGGGTGATGACATCATCGGAGCTGGACCCCACCCCGAGCTGAGTCTCCGTGCACAGCACATCCAGACTGGCATCTTGCAGGAACTCATCCAGGACCTCATCCAACCCCAGGCCAAAGACATCCACCTGCCCTGTGGTGCTCAGCCATAGCCTGTCTGGGCCATGGATGCTGGTGGATGTTCAGGGTCTGTCCGCACTGGCGGTGGGTGGCACCTCCACCACCCTATCTCCAACATGGAGGCATGATGGTGTTGCAAGAGAGGAAGACATGGTCAGTGGTACATTGGCCCCTATGCGCCCCCCCATGTGCATGCTACTGGTGTCGCAGGCCAGTGGTGTGCCATGACCGGTGGCATGCACATGCGCATGTGGCGTGTGACACAGTAGCAGACACACCTGCATGACCTGGCACACACCTGCCAGGTCAGTGTGAGTCACATACGTACCATGCAGTGATGGTCTGCCATCCGTCTGGAATCCTCCACCGAGTGCACCCTCCACCACATTGTGAAGGATGGTGGATACCACTAGCTCCTCCATGGCCAACAGGGTGGGTGCAGTAGATGGCCCTCCACTGGTGGCACTATGGAAGGCTTGAATGGCTGCCACCTTCTCCTTAAACCTCCACCTGTCAGTCCCGACCTTCTTGCGGCACTCCTGTGCTGTACACTGGTGCCTACCATGCAGGTTGATATAGGCTGCCACCTCATCCTACCCTGCTGACCATTCGGGAGGTGTGCACATGGCACTGCTCAACAGGAACTCCCTGTCGAGATATGCCTTGAAGAGAGCATTCTTTTCATCCTTAGTAAAGTTGGACCTGCGCTTGCGTCCAGGCCCACGCTCCTCCTGCTCCTCCTCTTGTCCAAACATTCTGCCACCTGTGGAAAGGGACAGCACAGTGTGTCAGTGAGGGCATGGCCCATGTTACCCTCTGTGGCAGTGTTGTTGCAGGCCACCAGTTCCCCAAGCCAGCATCCCAATACCTGTAATGGTGCAACACTGCTCCACGGCCTGTGATGTTTGCTGGCGCTTATATGGTGCATTGTATGCAAATGAACCTGTGCACAATGGTAATGATATGCTAATACACCCTACTGCACTGCACATTGGCTGATGAGGTCATTTGCATACCATAGAAACATAGAAACATAGACTTTGATGGCAGATAAGGACAGCTAGGCCCATCTAGTCTGCCCATTTCCCTACCTACAGGATAGGCCGCAGATCCTAGTTAACCAACAGCCTATTTCTTCCTACCCCCCACAAGAATTGCGTTTTATGTCTGTCCCATGCATTCTTGAATTCTCCCACAGTTTTAGACCCCATTAACCTTCCTCAGGAAGGCTGTTCCATGCATCCACTCACCCTCTGTGAAATAATACTTCCTCACATTGCCCCTGAACCGCCTCCTTCTATCATTAAATTGTGTCCCTTGTTCTTGCAAGTCTCTTTTTCTGAAAAAATGCTACCCTCTTGGACTTTGTTGATTCCACTGAGGTACTTAAAATTTCTATCATGTCCCCTCTCCCTTCTTTCCTCAAGGGTATCTATATTAAGCTCCTTTAGTCTCTCCTCATACGGCTTCTCTGCCGACCCTGCACCATTTTAGTTGCCCTCCTCTGGACTGCCTCTATCCTGTCTATGTCCTTGCAGAGATGGGGTCTCCAGAACTGGACAGTACTCCAGATGGGGTCTCACCAGCTGCCTGTACAGAGGGATAACAACTTCCTGTTTTCTGCTGCTGTTGCCTCTCCCTATACATCCCAGTATACCCCAGCCTCCCTACTGCCTTCTCACATTACTTCTAACCTTAAGGTCATCTGATATGATTACCCCAGGTCCCTTTCCTTTTTGTTGTTGTTATAACCTCCCACCCATTGTGTATTCTTCCCTGGTTCTTAATTCCCAGGTGCATTATTTTGCACTTCTTTGCATTGAATCCTAGCTGCCATACTTCTAACCATTCCTCCAACCTTGCCAAGTCCCTTTTCATCCTTTCCACGCCTCCTTGTGTATCAACCCTGTTGCAGATTTTTGTGTCATCTGCAAAAAGGCATACTTTTCCTTCCAGTCCCTCTGCAATGTCACTGATGAAGACATTAAAAAGGACTGGACCCTATACTGAACCCTGCAGTACCCCACTAGTAACCCCCCTTTCTTCAGAATGGACTCCATTTACAATTACCTTCTGTGTCCTGTTGTCCAGCCAATGTTTTACCCAGGCTACCATGATGATATGCTAATGCACCCTACTGCACTGCACATTGGCTGATGAGGTCATTTGCATACCACAGCTGAATATCGCAAAAATGCACCGTGCTCAATGGGGTTGCGCCGGAGCAACCCTGTGGCACATGTCTGGCACATGAGCATTGCACATTCCTGCAGTGCTCATGTGTGCATGGCATTGCATGTGTCTGTCTCGCAACTGTCAGCCCTGGCACAGTGCCATGACATTGCACATGCTGCAATGGTGGGGCATGGCACATCCTCATGCACATGCGCGACTGTGTGCGGAGTCATGACCCCCTGACCCCATGTAGCTGGAGGGCCAGGAAGTTTTGCGCATGTCTGGGACTGCACAATGCACCCAGATTGCACATCACCATGCTGCATGGTTACATCATTCCATTCATGATTGCACATTCTACACATGCCGCAACCACCTGCATGACTGCACTGCCATACACACTAGCAGTGAGGGTTGTTAGCGGTCATAGCACATGGGAAGACACATAGAGCCATCAACTGGACTGATGTTGAACTTGTTAATCTTGTTGCAGTGGTGCAGCCCTTTGAGGGTCAACTCTTTGGCCATGTGCCACTGGAACAGGCCAGGGGTGACTTTTAGGTGCAGGTAGCCACAGACCTGCAGAGATGCACAGAGGTTGCCAGGAGTGTGGAGCAATGTCACCACCAGTGTGGTGACTTGCAGCACAGGAATCCAGAGTGGCTGCACCAGATGCAGGCGCACGTCCAGCACAGGGAGGTGCTACAGCCAGGTAGGTGTGTGCAATGGGCTTGCATGCACTTATGCTCATCAGTGGTGGGTGCTGGGCTGTGTGACATGGTCTGCAGTTGGGGTTCATCACAGTCCCATCAGCAGCTGTGCATCATGCATGGCTGCTGCATGTGTTGCAGTCATGCAGGCATGGAGCCATGGGATGATCAGGGACATGTCATGCAACATGCAGGCTGTGCAATGGCAGGGGGCTCTCCATGCATGCTTGTGTACTCATATCCACCTCTCTACATGCTTTCCACAGGGCCAGAGGACTGCAGGCAGGCCAGGGTGACCACAGAAGGTGTGAGGGGCCACAGTAGGTCACAGGGTGCAGCACTGGATAGGAGTGGCATGACAGGTAAGTGTGGCCACTATGCTGTTTCATGTCCCAGCTGTATTGCTGTGGGTAGTGGGTCTGGGCATGCTGCCCACAGCCATGTGTCTGCATGGCTGTGGGTGGCTCACCACCCATTGTACGTGCCAGTGTTACATGTACTGTGGCGGCGTTGTGCCGGCTGGTGGGGGGGACATGCACACAGCCTCCACATTGTGTGCTACAATGGTGCCTGTGCCCTGTGCTTTGTGCCCTTGCTCATGCACACATGGGCACAATGTGCTATGCATCTGACCAGCTGTGCCATTGTGGTGTGCTGTGTGGCTGGCTAGTGTGGTCCTCCAGGCACGAGTACATTGCAATCCCCCAGTGGTGTGTGCCCCCGCAGTCCATTGCACACTGTGGGTAGGGCTGGGGTCTTTGGGGCATTGCACTGATTGGCTGTCCTGTACCTTTCCCTAGGTGGTCGCATGAATGTTGCTGGGAGGGCTGCACACCCCCGTGCCCAGGACTGATGGAGGATACTTGCACTCCAGAGGCAAATCCTTGCACTCCAGAGGTGGCACCTGCGGGAGACTGTGGCACTGAGATGGGCCATACTGCAGCTGTGGTGGGCTGTCAGGGGCTGGAGATAGAGGGACCTACAGTGGCCCATGTTGTATATAGCCCCCTTTCCTTCCCCACACCTGTTTCCCATGCTGCCCCACATCATTCTGTATAGCCTCTGCACCCTGTCCCTCTCCTTCTCTCCCCCTTCCCCATCTCTGCCCCTTGTTATCTGCCTGTTGCATATGCTCTTTTCTATCAAGCTTTGGTTTTGATAAAGGCCTGTGTCCACGTTTGCTTTGCAGGTGGTGTGTGGAGCCATGCTGCAGATGTGTTGGTGTGGTGCATGGTGTCCCCACAGGGGCAGGTCAGTTCACGGGCTGTGTTCCCGTGGGGTCCGTGTTGTGTTCAGTCCTGTTTCACATGTCCATGGTGTGTCTGATTAGGGAACGGCCATGTATGGTGTGTCACCTTGTTGTCAGTATTGTGCTCTGTACTACTGGTTGCGACCAGGCAGCCTGCACAGGGCCTTGTCATCTTGGGCATTGTCTCACCTTAGGGTATGGCTTCACTGTGCATGGGTATGCACACATGTCATCGGGGGGCACATGCCTGTGCCATGCACCTGGGGGGGGCTTGTACTTGTGGTGACAGGGGCACTGTCACTCTGCCTGGTGGATGTCTGTTGCATGTCCCTGTCATTGGCATGGCTGGGGTAGCAGGTTTTTGACCAGGGGTGTGTTCCATGGTTTGTGGGCTCGGGTTCTCTGCACACCTTCCCCTGGTGCCCTCTGTGCCCTCTGGGTCCAAGCCTTGGTGTTCATGGGTGAGCCCTGCTTGGGGGGGGGCCTGTGGCTATTGCCCTGTTCATTGGGTTTGTGCTCAGATTTGCTCCACGCATCCATGGTTGCACCGGAGCATTTTGAGTGGTGCATCTTCTGAATATGGTTCCCGGCTTGGCATGGCGCATCTGCGTTACGCTGCACCAGACTTGTTCTGGGCTTTGGTGCATTTCTGAATATCCAGCCCCTCATCTCTTAGTTTATTGCCCAGCGCTATTAACTTTTGCAACTCAGCTTGTGTTTTGAATTTGATTGCTGGTAATACAAAGTAAAACACACAGCACCAAAACTAAGCCTTAAAACGTAATAAATTTACAACATTGCAGCCATAGAGTTCACACACACAATAGGTAACACATAATAGACATAGAGATGCCACGGACCAAGGATGCCCTTATACTTTACGACAAAAGTAATAACTTTATTGTGGTCATGAGTCAAACATGGGGAAAATGCCAGCTATACCAGAAACCAGCAATATTCTCAGTATTCATGCTAGCTCTCAGTTAAAACAAAACATTCTCAACCTGCTGCTGAATGTCTTACAGCTGATGTTAGTGTATGCCTGTTCTATACCATAATACAAATGCGACTGATTGGGGATGGGGTTTAGTTATAATAATGAAGATCTGCCTATGTTTCTGTTATGGTACAGAACACGTTTTGATCTTGAAAAGTTTTGAAATACTATTCATAGAGGCTTCTTCTATTGTTCTTTCCATTGTCTGTCTGTCATTCTTATTGTAGTTTTTTTCTTTATTTCTAATTGCTGAATAATTCTCTGCCCATTAAATTTCTTTATAGTTGACCGTGAGCACTGCAATCTTTTTTTCCCCATGGGTTTTATTTTTTTTCTCAGTCAAATCATGATCTGATGCTGTGAAAGACTCAGAGTGACAGAATCATGAATTTTAGTGGTAAACATGTGCATGATTGGTGATATAAAACATTTATATATTGCCACCAATCCATAACTAAATATGTGTATGTTACTTGCTTTAAAAACGTTGAGCTGTGCTATTTATTTCCCTTTTTTTCTTTTGTTTCAGTTCACGCTGTGTCTTTCACAGCATCAAATCATGGTAATACTAACATATGGGTGAAAAGGAGCTCCTTTGCACCCATACAGTATGTTGGTATTACCAGCATGGAAAACAATGAAATAGATGATTCTCACTTACATATGCAAGTAGCTAGACCGAATTTAAAAAACCATCAACATTTATGTTACCAAGTCAAAGTAGTGATGCAATTAGTTTTTCAACAGTTAGTACTCAAACCCAGGTCTTCAGGTTTGTAGCTCAGTGTCCTTAACCACTACGCTAAACTGCCTCCAAGCAGTGAAAGACTGCAAACTAACATCAGTAATTAAAGCTGAATTTAATGAACTTGTGGGAAAGTTGTGCAATTTTGTGATAATCTTGCCAAAGCCATAGCCATACATTTTGTCCAGGCATACACTTGAGCTGCCATTGTGGAGAAAAGAAAAGGTTGGGTAAAGTGGCAATAAGGTAGCATTCACAGGAGGTTCCATAGTAAAGGCGTAGTGGTGCAAAGTGTCAGGTCAGTATCATGAGTGATGAACCATGAAGAACAGCTTTGAACATAACTGCACTATCCTGTCTTCTTGCAATATGCCAGCTAACCACTGGAGCTCACTGACTAAATGACTTGTGGAAGCACATGCATGTGCAGCATTGTTTCTGTATAATGCCACCTGCTGACTCTTCAACAACCCTGTAGATAACATTCTATATTTTAAGCATTTGAAAACAGTAGCACCCAATGACACCAAGCATTACAACTATCTGTGACTGAGGCCAGTGGTGCCGGAATGGTTGGAAAAGTGGTAGAGTCAAGGACGTAAGGGGTAAATTTTCCCCTATTAAATATAATATCATGATAGCAAAAAGTGATAGGGCCACTTATGAAAGTGGTAGGGCCACGAACCTAGTGCCCCTCCATTCCAGCACCTATGACTGAGGCCATTGTGACAGAACTATCTGGATACCTTTAGTCATGACGTAACATGAAGTTGAGCATCAATGTTGCAGGAGTGATGGAGGAGCATTGTACAGCCATGGTGCTACTGCAGGTAAGGTGATTTGCTAGCCTGCAGTACAAGTCAAGTGAATGTGATCAACAGCAAACTCAAGGTGGACTGAGGCATTGCAAAGAGGGATATGGTATGGTCATGCCAATGGAAAGGGAAGTCAATAGGGATTTAAACTATAGGATAGGGGAGGTAGCTAGTGCTGGGGTCACCAGTGGCAGGAGTTAGATGCATGGGCTCACCAAGGGAATAGCAGCTGGGCTAAGTATAAAAAAAAATAGTACGCCGCCAGTGGCACAAGAAAGCATACCAGGGCAATTCTCACTTGAAAGCAGGATGTATGTACACTTGGAAGTCCAGAACTTTGAGGAACTCAAAGAGACATGGTGGGAGAAGAGAATGACTGGGTAACCATGAAGTAGAACTTTTGGCTATTTTAAGGGGACAGATCCTACAGGAAAAGGAGCTGGTGTCTGTCTTTTGAAGAGAACTGTCTGTAAAAACAAGGAGGAAATCACTGTACAAGCAGAAGAAGAAGAAGAAGAATCAGCATTTATATAGAGTGTTTCATGCACAGTGTATCCCAAAACACTTTACAAGCAATGCTAGACTGGTAGTGAAGTGACTGAATGTGTAGTGACAGCCATATTACACATCAGCACCCACACAGTCCATGTGGGAGATGGATATATAAATTGCATGAACTGGTTTTATGGGAAGGAGAATGCTGGCCAGGACACCGGGAATGTTTCCTACTCTTTGCAAACAATGCCCTGGGTTCTTTTGCTTCCACCTGGACACCCACCAGGACAGGTAGAAGGGACCTCAGTTTAACATCTCATCTGAATGACAGCACACCCCAGCAGTACAGCACCCCCACAATACTGCACTTGGGTGTCAGCAATTTAGGTTCAAGTTCAATCCAAGTGTGGGATGAGAGCCCACAACCTTCTGGTCCAGAGACGGATGTGTTACCAACTGAGCCATGCTGACACCTTTACCTGACAAGCAGGTCTACAGAGACCATATGATCAAGCTCAGAGAAAGAAAAATGGAGGGGAGCAGAATAGTCACACAGAAAGGAACTACAGTAATACAAAGAGTTCAGCACAGTTAACTGGATTCAGTGGTAATAACTCATAAGTCCTTTGAGAAAGTTAAATTTCACAAGTGGAATTCTAGCGGCATTACCTATTATGCAGCCATGAATTTTCCAGAAAATATTTCTAATTAGTAATTTCTGAAATTTCCACAATACATTTTAACCTACCAAATCACATTTATCCAGCTTTATTAGATTCCAGGGCCTATTTACATTGTGTATGCATGACAAATTTTGGGTGCATACCTGCAATAGCAGTGGAGCTATACACATTCAAATATTTTGAAAATTGTCACACATTTATAAATCCATCTCCCACATGGACCTCCTTCTGCCAAGTGACCCCCAGCCCCAATACTCACCAAACCAAGGATTTACCCATCTGATGCATCCAACCAGCATGGGTGTGTGGGTGCCTCAGAAGGTGATGCGAGTCTGCAGAGCTGCTGGCATCATCCTGTCATTGGCAGTGTTTTCTTTGTCTCTTCTTTTCCCTGACTTGGGCTGGAATGTATGCAATGGTGTGCACATACTGTGTTAAGATGCAGAACACCTCTGCACATGCTCCCAGCCTATTTGGTACACAACTACTGCTATGCCACTTATGCTCCACTAGATGGCAACCAAGCAGTGATATGTGATGCTTCCCCTCCCTGAAGAAGAGCTATCAATGGACACTCAATCGTCCTTCCCCTAGATGGCCCCCAAGAGACCCTGGTCTGTTCTTGAAACCTGGGTCACTAGTAGAGTTGTGAGAAATTGGAAAATTTCACCCAGAGAAATATTTCGCGTAATTAGCACATTCCACTAAATATTTTGCTGGGCGAAATGCAAAATTTCTCCCGCGGTTGGGCGTGAAAATTTTACCCCATAGCCGGTGAAATTTCACTCACTGGTGAAATTTCACACCCACAGTTGAAATATCACCACCCGCGGTGAAATATCTCTACCTGACGGAGTAATTTCGCCTCCCGCTATGAATCTTATGGCCACTTGGCCAGTGGCCAGCATCCAAAGTTCTCCCTGGTGTCCAGTGGTCTCCCCTGGATGATCACCTGCCATAATTATATTAAATAAGCCCCCCCAAGTTACCCTGCCCCCTCCATTTGTTTATTTAAAAAAAAAATTAATCCTTATCTCCCTGGTGCCTGGTGATCCCTAGGCCAATCACCGGCCATAATTACATTAATCACTTTCAAGTTACTTCCTCTCTCCATTTGTTTAATTAAAAAATGCACCTCATCTCCCTGGTGTCTAGTGACCTCCACCCCATCATTAGAGCAGCAACCACCCAGCTCCCCAGTACCCCATTAGAGAATTCCATTCTCCACTTCACCATGGTTGGCGTGCATCCTGACTGAGAATTCACTGAGCACCTTAAATGAATGAGCATGGTATGCACTCATTCATTCAAGTGCTCAGTGTCACTCAGTCAGGCCGCCATAGAAGTGAGTGGGGCTGTGCTGGTGTCTTGATCGGGGTACAGGGGTGGAGCTGGGTGGTGTTGCTATCTAATGATGGGGTGGGGGTCCACTAGACATCAGGAGAAGGGGTGAATTTAGTTTTTTTTCAATTAAACAAATGGAGGGAGCAGGGTAACTTGGGGAGTGCTTATTTAATGTAATTATGGCCAGTGATCAGCGGGTGGGGCCACTAGACACTAGGGAGATGAGGGTGAATTTTTTTTTTAATAAAACAAATGGGGCAGGATAACTTCTGTTTTGGGGTGGGGTCTTAATTTGTTGATTTGTGGTGGCTGCAGGGGGCGAAATTGTGGGCAAAATTGCAAACTTTTGCTGTAATTTACAATATTTTCACCCGTGAAATTGCTAATTTTGTGGTAATTTCACTGACAAAATTTAATTTTGCTGCATCTCTAGTCACTAGCGTGGCAGGAGGTATGTTGTCCAGTGCCTCTGCCTCCTTGCCACTGGGCCAACGCAGTTTGCATACAACATGACAAATAATTACATTCCGAAATGTTTTACTCCTTGAAGTTACAGTCTACTTAACCAACTGCCTCACTGTTTAACAGCTTCTAAGACTCTTTCAAGAAATTACAGTGTGCATATAAATGTTCAGTTACCTAGCTCTGAAGATGGCCAGCTTGTAAGCAGAGCAATATTTTCAGAAATGTTCACAAAAATAATAAATTGTCAGACGTTGAGACCCTATAGGTTCCACACCCCTTTTCCAAATGCCATGGCACTTTGCATTTCTTTAGGGCACCATGCAAACTATGGGCCCTATGCATAAATATTTAGGTGCATTGGCAACCCCACAATTCAAGACCATGAGTCAGGGGTCCTACGGACCCCTACGGCATGCACCAAATGGATGTCCACCCCTTCTGCACCTGATCCCCTGGCTGCTTGCACAGCTACACATGCGGATGGTCCAGGGGAGTTTCCAGGGGCCGTGCCCACACCCTGTGCCATTCACTATTATATGGGATGCAAGGTGATGGGGTGCAGGTTATGTTGGTAGGGGCCTCAGACATCACCTGAAAAGCCTCACCAGATCCACCTCTGTGATACTGCTCCAGTCCTCTGGTCCAGAGAGTGATGGGTGCAGCCATTGAGGCAAATGCCTTTTTTACTGGCAATACCAGGAATCACACCATCCCACAATCCCCTGCTTTACATGGATCAGCCAATCCACTACAGGACTAGGTCTGGCATCTCATTGGATGACTGCCTGTGCCCCTTGATCTTCCCCCTGCACACCAGTGCTCCAGGGTGTGGCCATAGACAGGTGTTCTGTGGTGGCCGGTGATCATGAATGCCATGGGGAGGAGGGTAGTACGGAGTCTCTTTGGATGCAAATCCAGGATTCCAGAATAGGATTCTTAGAATGGGAGTGGTGTACAGGCCACCATCTCAGACGGAGGAGTTAGACAAGGAACTAGTGGGACAGATCAGGAGGACCTGTGAGAAGGGTAGTGTGCTGATTGTGGGGGACTTCAACATGCCAGGAGTGGACTGGAGCACCCCAACAACCAGGAACAGAAGGGAGCAGGTACTGCTGGATGCCTTCCAGAACAGCTTCCTGCTGCAAATGGTCAGTGAACCAACCAGGTTAGGAAATGCCCTTGACCTTGTGCTGGCAAATGGGGACTTTGTGAGAGAACTTACAGCAGAGGAACCGCTGTCAGGGAGTGACCACCGCTCAGTATGGCTCACATTGGAAATAGGCAAGGAAGGAGTGGAATCTGGCACAATAGTGCTGGACTTCAGGAGGGCCGACTTTGGAAGGATGAGGGAAGTGGTAAAAGGGTACCTGACCAGAATTCAATCTAGAATGGACACTAACCAGAGGTGGGAGCTCATAAAGCTGGGGATAGTGGAGGCAACCAAAACCTGCTGCAAAGCCCAGAGCAAGAAGGCTAGGGTTAAGAAACCAATCTGGTTGAGCAAGGAGGTCATGGAAAAGGTAAGGAGGAAAAGAGCTGCCTTTAGGAAGTACAAGAAAACAGGGAGGGGGGAGGACAGGAAGGAGTACTTGTCAGAATCGAAGGAGGTGACAAGGGCAGTAAGGGGAGCCAAAGCATCTACGGAACTCAGGCTGGCACAAGGCATTAAGAAGGGGGAGAAGGACTTCTTTAAGTACATCAGGGAGAAAAGGAGCTGTAAGGACCACATAGTAAGGATTAGGAAGGAGGGGGGTTGGGTGGAAGCAGGGTGCCATGAGCTGAAGCACTAAATGAGTACTCTGCTCAGTATTTACTAAAGAGAAGAGGGGGTGACACCCAAGGTGGGAGAAATGGCAGAAGCAGGGGGAAGTGGTGACAGATGGGGAAATCATGGAGAGCAGAGTTTGAGAGGTTTGAAGGCACTGAGGGTGGACAAGGCACCAGGCCCAGATGGCATTCACCCCAGGGTACTGAAGGAGCTGGCAGAGGTCCTTGCAGGACCTTTGGCAGACCTATTTAATGCCTCACTACATTTGGGGTGTGTACCTCAGGACTGGAGGATGGCTCATGTGGTGCCCCTCCACAAGAGTGGCCCCAGGATGAACCAGAAAACTACAGACCAGTGAGCCTCACATCCATCGTGGGTAAGCTAATGGAGACCATCCTGAAGGAGAGGCGGTGGCCTCCCAGAGGCCAAAGGACTACAGGACAGCAGACAGCATGGCTTCACTGGCAGATCCTGCCAAACCAACCTGGTCGAGTTCTCTAGACTGCACCAGGCAACTGGACAGGGCCATGCAGTGGATGTCCTGTATCTGACTTCAGTAAGGCATTCAACCCAGTGCCATGGAAGGCTGGGAAGGAAGTTAGTAGGCACAGGGCGGTGCAAAGCTGGTGAGATGGGTAGGAACTGGCTGCAGGGAAGGCAACAGAGGGTGGTGGTGGTGGGGAGCTCTCACACCCAAGGGCAGTGATGAGCAGTGTTCGACAGGGTTCAGTGTTGGGACCAGTGTTGTTTGGGATATTCATTGCAGACATATCATGGGACATCAAGAGCAAGATCAGTCTGTTTGCTGATGATACCAAGGTAGGCGCGGTGGTGGATGACCTAGGGGGATGGCAGGGGTTGCAGGATGATCTGGCAAAGCTTGAAACCTGGTCAGACACCTGGCAACTGGGCTTTAATGCCAAAAAGTGCAAGGTGCTGCATTTTGGGATGAAGAACCCAAGGAGGAGTTACCAGCTAGGGGGGAGTGCAGCAAGCCCAGACAGAGGAGGAGAAGGATCTGGGTGTGCTCATTACAGGGTCAATGAACAACTCGGCACAATGTAGGAAGGCAGCTGCAAAGGCCAACAAAATGCTGGGTTGTATTGCAAGGGGTATATCCTCCAGGAGGAGGAGGTGATTCTGCCACTGTATAGGTCATTAGTTAGACCACACCTGAGTACTGCATGCAGTACTGGCGTCCGATTCGAAGAGAGGGACATGGTTACTGAGGTGTAGCGAGCGACAAAGATGATCAAGGGGCTGGGGACTTATCATATGAGAGGAGGTTGAAGGAGTTGAACATGTACTCACTAGAGGAGAGGAGAGACAGGGGTGACATGATTGAAACCTTTAAATACATGAAAGGAATAAACAAGACGGGTACAGAGGGGCTGTTCAAAGTAAGGAAGGGGAGGGCACCAGGGGCCATGATATGAGACTGGAGCGAGGACGGTTCAGGAGGGAGATGAGGAGACACTTTTTTACAGAGAGGGTGGTGGCTGGGTGGAATGCGTTACCTGCTGAAGTGGTATGCAGTAGAACAGTGGACTGCTTCAAACGAGGATGGGACAGGACAAGGGGGAGGGTTAATGAAGGGGAAGGGTGGAAGGAAGGGGCAGCTGCAGAATAAGGGGTGCTAGCTGCACATTCAAGCAGACTTGATAGACCTCTAGGCCTTTATCTGATGGCAAATTTTGTATGTTCGTAACTGTCCATGGGTGTGGCGCCACATGGGCCAGGTATACATCTATCATGTTTACCCAGACCTAAATGGTGCACAGGCATGAATAAGCATACCAATTGCAATTGTAAGAATGACTGCATTATGACCAATTACAACATTTTACAAAAATCTTGAAAATTTGAAAAAGTTCTCAAAATTCATGGAATTTTATGAACATTTCATGACTGTGGAATTTGCTAATTTCACCCAGCCCTAGCTGATACTGTTGATCAAATCTTGATCCTATAAGATAGCTAAATCTAATGCAAGTCTCAGCATCAGCAACCTAGCAGTCCAGTGGTTCCAGTCATTTCTGACCACCTTCATATACCACACATTGTTGATGCACGCTCCAGATCAATACAGGGATTCCACAAGGCTCAATACTGTTGCCCCCACTATTCTTGTTTTTCTTCAGTAACTTTCCCAGGATTTTCAGGTCTGTCTTTAGTCTCACTTCTGCAGACGATATGTAAGCAATTAGACATGAGGGTGTGTGAATTAGACACTTGTAATGCATGGCCAGGAACGTAGTAAGGCCGCAGGCCGAGTGCCCTCAACCCCTGGCCATATGTTAAAAATGTCTAATGCACACCACTGGAGTGTCTTATTGCACTTATAAAATGGATACATTTATTTAAAAGTATAAAACAAGATACACAGATAGCTTGAATTAATTAAATATTAATTTATTTAGTTAAAGAGCAGCTGACGCCTTCAGGAGAACTTAACAAAACATGACATTTAGACACAGTTCAGCTTATAGGTCACATTAGTTCTGTATTCCTCCTCCCCATTATTTATTATTGATGTAATTTGCATGAAAACAGCATCTTTGCTTATGAAGAGATCATCTATTCCTGTGCTTTCTCCCTACCTAAAGTCATAATGCACTGCTTGTGACATCACAGTTACTCCCATGGCAACAAACTGTGATGTCACAACAGAGGGTTATGATTGAAGTAGGGAGTAAGCTGTAGAGGCAGATGAACTCTGAGGTATAAAGATCATGTATTCATGTAAATTTCCTCAGTAATAAATCATGTTGAGGAGAAATCTATAGAATGTATATAGAGTGCAAGCTGAATTGTACCTAAATATTATGTTTTTCAAAGAGCAGCTCTTTAAATATTCATGATCAAGATAAAATAGATCC
Organism: Neoceratodus forsteri; assembly: GCA_016271365.2. Taxonomy (NCBI): domain Eukaryota; kingdom Metazoa; phylum Chordata; order Ceratodontiformes; family Ceratodontidae; genus Neoceratodus; species Neoceratodus forsteri. The sequence continues at coordinate 47,472,696 of CM028129.1, read as the reverse complement.
AAAACTGGGAGAGACAGTAATTTTTTTTTTTGGGGGGGGGGGTAAAGCAACAAAACGCAATTCATCTCATGATGCACTTATTTATATATTTATTTAAAAGTTTTACCAGGAAGGCATACTGAGCAGAAATACAGCTTGGCTCCAGATGCGTCCTGGGGGCAGGGGGTAGGGGAGAGTACAACCACAAATACAGAATATATAACATTACTAAATACATCACAAGATACAAAAATACTGTGCTAATTACTGTGCAGTAGTGTAAGGCAATTAGACAGTCTAGGCTAGGCTACGCTCATACTGCTAAATTCAGTCAGATTGTTACTTGTTACAATCACATAGGAGGAGCTGGACCTGGGTGGACAATATATTAGATGCAAGTGCAGGTGAAGGGGAAGTGGGCTTTGAGGAGGGAGTTGAAGAGTGGGGCATGGGAGGTGTGCTGAACTTCTACAGGGAGGAGTTCCACAGTTTAGGCATGCAGTATTAGAAGGCTGCCTGGCCAGCAGCGGTGGACATGTGTGGCACAGATAGGAGCCTGGCATAGTTTTTCCTCAGTCAGTACACTGGAAGGGTGGCAGCAGATCATACAGAGGTGAGATAATTGGGCAGTGACAGGGTCCATAACTTAGCCATGATCTTTGCGTAGTGGGACAGTCTTCAATCCTGTAGGGAGGGAAGGCCCAGGGTATGGTATAGGATGCAATGGTGGATGGTTGGAGGACAGTCAAGGGTGAAGCAGCAGAAGGAGTGGAATACTGGGTGCAGTCTGGCTGGGGTGGACTTGGGTGTGGTACTGTAGACTACATCCTCATAGTCAAAGATAGGGTGGATCTTTTTTTGTAAAATTGCATGGCGAGCTGGCAGCAGGATGCAGCCATGAATACAGTATAGGGCACCCAACCTGGGGTGGAGCTTATTGTGGATGGCATTGATGTGTACAGAAAAGTCAAGTTGCTGGTTGAGCCAGACACCGAGATATCTGAAGGAGGTACAGGCCTCCAGAGAAGTCCCGTCCAGGGAGTGGAAAGTGGGGGTGGAGGGGAGCCTCAAGAGTCTCTGCCTAGTGTTGAAGGTCATAGAGACAGTTTTCTTGGTTTTGAGGGAAAGCTGATTTGTGTGAAACCAGAGCTGGACATTTTTGAAGTCCTGCTGGAGTCTAGTCACCACCTCAGTGGTCGTGGGGCCGGAAGTATTCATCACTTAGAGAACAGGCTGTTTTAAAACAACAACAAAATGTTTGCCAGTACCACTGTTGATGTATGTGGCATATTTATTGCCCAACTCATCTTTTTTAATTAGTCGACTGTCTGGCCTCAACTGTCTCAAGCCCTCCCTCCCCCTCCTTGCCATCTGTGTCTGTCCATACTTTGTGGACAATGTAAGGCGTGGTTTCAGGGACAGCTTGCATCATTTTCTGAGAGTTTCAAGATTGGCCTGTGAGATCGAGGGACAGTTTTTCTGTGCATTCTGATAACACTTCATCACAGAAACAAAAATGCTATTATTTGACTTGAAAGCAGGGGCTGTTATTATATTTATATTTTTTCTGACCAACTGCCACAGAATTCAAATGTCTATTCAGAGCTGTACAGAGCTGAGACAAACTGCGACGAGAATATTTTGTGCCTCTAGATATTTGTACCTCAGCATAAAAGGCTCAAAGCTAGCATTCATTTTTTCAACTAAGGCTGTTTTCCCATCAAAATGTACAGATTTGCCATTTCTCCAGTCATCAACATCTCTAAGATCCTAGATTGTGCTTTTAAAAGTCTGTTTCATTTCTGGCTTTTTCAATTGCATTAAGTTCAGTAGCTGAGAAACTGGCATGTCTGGTACTCATGGTGTTTATAATTTCAGTCAAATAGTAAATCTGTAGGTAAATCATCCATGTCTTCCTCATTGTTGAAATTATTTTCTGATTCACTGGTTATGGTTAATTCAAAATTCACCACAAGAACTCTGGACATGGCAAATGATTGGTGTCAGTGCTTCAGTGGGCAAAAAAAGTGAGTAAAAAAGGGTGGCTGTTTGAAATGCCAACATTTTGAGAAAGCAGTGATCCAAGGGCTGCAGTGAGGACAACTGACCAGAACTATTTTCACCTGTGCATTAGATGGAAGTAATGCACATGTATTGACCAAGCAGGATACATGATTTTCCCTCCCCATTTAATTAGGTGCTTTAAGCCAATTAACCTAGCTCTACTGAATTGGAGTCCAGTCTGCAACATGATTTGGTAGATGTACAAATGTGCTCTCTAGATAACTGGCTTGAACTTAACTGCACAAAGAGTATGGACATGCTTTCCAGATCAAAGCAAACTCCCTCTAAGTCCCCCATGGTTTCTGCCTTGGTACTCTATTAAGGTCCTTTCCGGAGGTTGCCACCAAAGTGAAGTACCTCTATCTGAGGTTAGACTCTACAACACAACATATCTGCCACAATAAACCTCCTTGTGTCCAGGCATCATCCCATGCTTGGTGCTCTCCCCCACAAAAGCAAGACATGGGTATCCCATCAAGATCACAAAGGGATGGACATATAGTCAAAACCCACACAATCAAAACAGTGTGCAAGTTTAGAGTTAGTTTATATAATTTTAGTGCATTTTTTGACTGTGAGCTTTTGAGGTTTCTATGCAGCACATTTTTTGACCACGCAGGTTTCCACTGCACTGAAATATGGGTGAACCACATGAGCATCCCATCAAGATCATGAGGGGATGGACGCATGGCTGAAAACTGAGTGGTCAAAATAGCATGCGTAATTTGGAATTAGTTTATATAATTTTGGAGCAGCTTTTGACTGCAAGCTTTTGGGGTCTCCACACAGTTTCCACTATGCTGAAATATGGATGAACCCAAGACACAAGCTATTTTCGAACATGATCATGTTCATATTTAATTATAAAGACATTTTCAATGGGGCTGCTTCCAAATCTTAGCTATCCTGACTGGACCTTTTCTTACCCCCCTTCTATAGATTCACTGTCAACTGCTCACCTTCCACTTCCCCATGGCAACATCTATAGTTAACTTGGTTTGCTCTCTCTTGAAACCCTCCATATGTTCTGGCTTGTGCCATGCTATGAATTTGTGAATGGCAAGGTCACACTATGGTTGTGCCCCAGGCAAGGTCTTGATATTGTTTTGCCACTGACAGTATCATGATATGCCTTTACTAATGACAAGGCAATATAATGTGCCAATGTCAAGACTAAAAGTGCTGTGAAAATGGCAAGGTCATGCTATGGTTCTGCTGGTTGCAAAGTCAATTATGGCTCTGCTAGTTGCAAGGCCACACTGCGTAATGTGAATGTCAAGATCAAGCTTTGGTTGTGCCAACTGCAAGGTCATACTATGGTTGAACAGTACCATTCACATTAAACTTATAGTGCAGTCAGTTTGCAACCAATTATTTGCATTTGACTGTACTGTGTTGTGAATTAGCTGGTTTGTGTTTTTCCTGGGGATTTCAAAGGAAAAAATACTCAAGCAACTCTCTCAGAGCTAGGGGTGTGCAAAAAAAAAATTACACCAGTGGAATTTCGGCAAAAGTCAGATTTTCGCTTCCGCGAAAGTTCAGATATCATTTTGCCAACTTTTGTAGAAATTCCACAGAAAAACTGCAGAATAAATGTAAGAAATGTGGGTTAATGTATTAAACTGTGGGATCCCCCCCCACTGAAGTAATGCAAACTGTGGATAATTACATGATATATGGCAAAATACTAAGCAAGAGACTTTATTTCCACATGTTATGTAAAAAGTCTGCAGTTCGCAATTAAATGCTGCAGTACTAGGTGGAAATCTGCAGTTATATGGTGAAAGTTCAGAATTCTGCCACTGATGAAAGAGCGGAAAATTCCATGAAATTGTCAAAATTTCACAGAACTTCCATGATGGCGGAAACCTGCACTTTCGCCCACCCCCCTACTCAGAGCTCGGCAACAACCAGCAAACAACTAGCTATCAGCGATGAAGAGATTTCCTATGTCGAACCTTGCTAGCTCAAATGCTAACTGGCTGTTAACAGGTTGTACATTAAGCTTAATGTGAACTGTACTGTACCCATGGCAAGGTTCACACTGAACATTTATCAATAAAAATGTCATTTTATGCGAATGCTAATGACAAGGCACTGCTCTGGTTGTGCCCATGTAAAGGACGTGTATGGTTATGCAAATTACTTGGTCTTGCTACAGTTCTGTTGATGGAAAGGTCATGCTATCATTGAGCAAATTGCTAGGTCAAGCTATGGTACGTACCATGGCAACTCCATGCTAATGTGATGCCCATTGAAAAATCTCACTGCGTTTGCCACATTTTTAGTTGTGCTTGGGGCATGGGGTATAAAACGTTAGACAGCAACATATTTAAAAACAAGTACATAAAAAATCATCAAAGATTGACAATGCATATTCAGTTCATAAAACGGACAGTTAACATATGATTGGACAAGTACTTAAGTAGTTTATATCTAAAACTAGAGCTGCAACAAAGTTTTAATTCACTGGCAAAGTCACCAAATCTACCTCTGCAGATCATGTCATGAAGTTTTCCTAGTTAAAAGGAAATTTGCCATTTGTAACTTTGCCTTGCTTTTGGGTTTTTGTTTAGTGCAAATTGTACTTAAAAACCTCCAAAGCAAGGAAATGTTACAAATGGCAAATTCTGCCCCCCACAGATCGCCACCGATGTTGATTATTCCTGGTGTCCAGTGGTCCCCCACATGATGATTGCTGGCTGATCATTCCCTGGTGACTAGTGCTGATTGCTGGTCCAATGTAGAATAAAATTTCCTGTGTCTAGTGGCCCCTCTGCCAATTGCTGGCCTGATGTAAAATGGAATTCCCAGGTATCTAGAGGTCCCCCCAGCTGATCGCCAGCCCAATGTACAATATAATTCTCTGGTGTCTAGTGCCCCCCCTCGCTGATCGCTGGCCCCATGTAGAATAAAATACCCTGGTGTCTAGTGGTCCCCGCATGCTGATCAATGACCCAGTGAAGAATAAAATTCCCTGGTGTCTATTGGTCCTCCCCTAAAGATCACCAACCTGATGTAGAATAAAATTCCCTTGTGTCTAGTGCCCCTTTCCCCCACTGATTACTGGCCCAATGTAGAATGAAATTCCTTGATGCCTAGTGGTCCTCCCCCACACTGATCACTGGACCAATGTAGAATAAAATTCCTTGGTGTGTAGTGCCCCCCCTTAACCCACCGATTGCCGGCCTGATGTAAAACAGAATTCTCTGGTGTCCCTGATGTCTAGTCTACGTTGAGCAGGTGATCAGCAGGGAGAGGGTGAACCACTCGATACCAGTGAATTGTGTTTTACATGGGACTGGCATTGACAAGGGTGGACTTCAAGACACCAGGGACTAGTACTGTGCAGAATTTTCAAATTCTGTCAGAATGAAATTTCACAGAAGTTTTGAAATTCTGCTGAATTTCACCAGAAGCAGAATGGTGAAATTCCACAGCAGAACAATGCGGAATGAGCTTTTCCACAACATTTCTGTGGAATGTCATACCACCAGGGATAGTTTTAGTTAATTGAATATCTGCTTCTGGGCCAAACTCTGCTGGCAGAGCTCAAACTCTGCATTCTGCAGACATTTTTTTTTTGTGAATTTGGGCTTTGTGCAGCAGAATAACTCAACAAAATTAGTTTAATCTGTGAATTGATTCATGGAGCAGAGTTTCCCAACTTCACCCATCTCTGTCTAAAACATTCTATTCAGTCTATCAATTTTACATGGTCAAGTAGATTAAAATGTGGCTGTTCATTGGAGTTTGAGCTAACCTTCTATGGGTATCTTTTGTGTTTGTTTTTTTAAAAAAAAGTTCTCACCAATTAACGTCCCCCCTATTGAGAACTTTTTGACCTGCTTTATTTATTACTTTATTGAACGTAGATGTCCCAGATTTTAACTGTTACATGATTGCCCTGCTGCATGAGTTTGAATGCGATTTGTAGGGGTTTGTGGTTGCTTTATTTTATACACTGTTCTTTCCTGTTTACAAAATTGTACTGCATCCCCGGAGGATTGTATTCTATTCAACTGTGACATCAAGGACAGTATACTTGACATCTCCTTTTAAAAAATGAACTTTTTTATCTTAAGTTTGGTTTAGCAGGCAGAAACAGTGAGATATGAACTGATATTGCATGAATGGGACTTAATTTTAATTTTCTTTATATTTTAATAGATGTCTGAATGGTTTAAATCTGGAACATTTTATAGTTTCATAATCAGTGTTAAGGTTGCAAGTTGTTTAGAATGTTTTATTGATTGTCATGGCCCCCTCCTTTGACCTGGTATTCTCAAATTTCTAGGAACATATTACTGATCTCCCTTTGTGTTTTTCTTTTTTATGGGGGGGGGTGCTACAATAATCATGGCAAAACATCCTATAGTTTACTTTTAAACTTCTATATTATATGGGGATCATGAATGATCTCATATCTATTATTTGTTTTGCTATTTGGACTGGCAGACCTTTAGATTTGCACCCTTTCAGCTATTTTCATTTTTACCTTATTATTGAAGGCATAAGCGCAGCTGGAAAAAACAGCTTTTGGTATTTGAGTCAATGAATGGGCCCATTTTTGTGTTTGCTTACGTGTGCTCAAGAAACACCTTGCTTCAGTAGGAGGCAGTTAATGAGCATGCCACTATGCTCAAAGAAACTTGATGTCACAATCAGCTGTGTTTGCAGGGTGGTCCCTGACTGCAGCAGCCAATTACAGCTGCATTCTTTACCGGAGGTACAATACAGAAGCAGCAGCTCCCAAATCCCTATACAATACTTAAAGTAAGAATGGACACTGAACCAACAGCATCTGGCTATGTAACAGGCAGCCCACAAGTGACGGAACTGGGGAAGTGAGGGGGGGCTGCCACCACTCCAGTTTTTTGAGGGCCAAAGTAGATTGCCCTTTTTAATCCCTTTTCACCAGAATTATATAGACGTAGTTTGAAAATGTGCTACTGTATGTATGTGTCTTTCAGGCTGAAATAATTCAAGTGTGAAGGGGTTGATCTTCCCATGTTGTTTCAAAGAGGAGCAGGGGAGATGAGATGTATACCAGCTGCATGCTACAGCTGGCAGTAAATCCTTTGCCCACATAGCCCCTACACTGTGGAACAAGCTCCCCAGTCAGCTCCAAGAAGCAACCCCCCAGCAATCTTTCAGGTGGGACTACTCACTCACCTATGGAATCTCAGCTTCTGCATCTGTCCTGAAGGCTAGCTAAATTATGCCCCCTGTAGTATGACCGTGGAAAGTCTAATCTGCTTGAACTGGCACCTAGCTGCCACCCTTGATCTTGTGTACTTGTCCTGTAAATAGTCACTCTCTCCTTTGAAAACTGGTCATTTCCAATGTAACCTGTTACCTATTGCCCTAAACTGTACTGTGTGTATGTGTAATTGTACTGCCTGCCCTAAGTCTAACAGCTTCCACTGTTGTCATGGTATATGTCACTGCCCACTCCAAAGATTATTGTACAATGTCATCTTATTCTGTACTCATTGTCCTACTATGTATACTTACCCAGATAACATTTAATAAATAAATATGTTGTAAAGATAGCAGGGGGTCAGGACTGTGACAGTGGGGCTCAGCTCTGAACTTACACAGCCAGAGATTTACAATTCTCATTTAATTACTAAGTGGTCCAGAACTCCACTCATGTGTTTCTCACATGCACAAAGTGTGAACAGTTGATCAGTTGGACCAATCAGTACAGATCCTTATGGCTTCAGGAATGTTTTTTTTTAATTCCCACCAAGTGACTTGACAGAGAAGTTCTACTCAAAAGATAGCTCTATATGCAGTCAACTGGTGAAAAAGTTAAGAAGAGTCTGGATTTCTTTTACTATACTTCTGCAGTGGGAAATTGAAAATGATCCTTTACAAACTGGAAAAATTCCTACAAGACATTGATCAGTACAGGTACTGCCCTACTGGAATTGTGAAAAATGTAAATTTGTTGTACTATGCAATGCTTTTAAGTAATTGTTTCTTAGAAACATAGGCAGCAGAGTTAACCCTTGGTAATACTACATCTGACACAATCACATATTGGCTACATCTTGAGATTTCAGATGTTAAAATAAATCACATAAGGGCGTATACCACCTTATTAATATTATATTAGGCAGGATCTCTTTGTAAATGAGTGTGTTCAATGGTGTTTTCCTGCAAGTAAACTTGAAACTTATATTAAGAGTACACAGTGATCCTGCATATGTAGTAACTTGACTTCCTTACCATACAGTATTGATGCTGTAAAAGGCAGTCATCAAAATATTTTAATAAAATCATTTAACAATCCTCATTTTATGGCCCTCAGCACCAGATCTGGTCACTGCATACAAGTTTAGGGATTATGGGCAGACTAGATGGGCCTACATGTATCGGTCCTTCTCTGCCAACAATTTCTATGTATCTATGTATATCCATTTAACTTCCAGTAGAGAAACAAGCATTTGTCAATGCCAACTGTTGTCTCGCTGGCATTGGCATTGATAGTGCAGGAGTTAGAGATGCATAATAGAAATGGCAGTGAATTATTGAACTGACGCCAATCTCACCCCCACCCTGAAGAGTTACATTTTCAACATAGGCATTTTGGGACGTCCCCTCATGAACAGTGGCACTGTGATTTTGTTAATCTGTTCCAAAAGTTGATTTCCCACAGTGATCATGCCATTCTGCACCACAGGTGCAAAAACACATTTTGGGCAGGATGTGAAAAACGTCACCTGTACTGTTCATAAGGAGATGTGAAAAAATGCCAGTGTTGGAAATCTGGCATTCAAATACTGCAAATTTGCAAAGTTACAAGGGTGCGTGGAAACTGCACAATGCACACTTGTAACATGTCATTTTATTGACTTTTGTCACCAAATTCTCAACATAAGCATTTTAGGACCTCTGCTGAAGAACAGTGTCACCATCATTTTCTCAAACTGTACTGAAAACTGATTTCACACAGTGACCGTGCTGTTCTGCGCTGGACATGTGAAAACACAAATGGCCTCAGCCCAACCATCTCCTCTGCCCCAACTATTGGTATGTTTAAAACTATGCTCTGGGACTATCTCACTACCAACAGCTCCTGTGACTGCCCAACTTAACCTTGTTTCTCCACTTCCCTTTCTGCTCTAGTTGTTCCCCCCCATCTCCCCTCCTCATTGGATTCTACCCTCACATCTTGGTATACCCAATGCTGCACTTTTCACCCTCTTGCCACCCTTCCTACATTTCTTCTCCCCCACCCTCTTCCCTATAACTCTGGCACTTCTATCTGTTGTTCTTGCTGACAGATGCCGCTGGCTGCCTTGTTACAATGCTACCTTTGAACTGTATTTAACTGTATTAATCTGTACTCTGTTTGCAATGTCCACATTGTTGTAATGCCTGTCTTGATGTTCCTATAATTTGTATTTCTCTGATGTGGAACCTTTGTAAAAGAGCCATGGCTCAAAGGTATTTGTAATCCTAGACTTGATAAATAAATTAAAAAAAAAAAAAAAAGCCAGGATATGTAAAATGACAGCTGTACTGTTCATAAGGAGGTGTGGAAAAATGCCAATTTTGAAAATCTGGAGTGACAATATTACAAATTCACAAAGTTATGATGGTGTGTGGAAACTGCACAATGCAAGCTTGTAAAACAGTCATTTTTTTGATTTTTTCACCAAATTTGCGACATCTGATTTTTGAGAGCCCACCTCATGAACAATTGGACTGTCGTTTCATTAATCAGTCCCGAAAGGTGATTCCACACAATGACCACAAAATCACTGAATAACACCATGGCAGTGACCGAATTCATGAGGAGGAGTCCCAATAACCCCATGTTGAAAATTTGGTGCCAAAATTCCCAAAAATGGCCAAAATATGCATCAAAGTTGAAAAAACCCTATTTATGCCATTATACAGTTTACCAGCATTTCTTCAGTTTGCGGTCAGCTTTGAAGAGTGCAGACATGTTCCCGGTCCCCCAAAGATCATCATGCCAGGCTCTGGAGGTAACTATGGGGTGAGGGGCGTGTGAGGAGGCAGGGTGTGCAGATAGTGGGCGCGGGTTGCAGGAGGGCCACCGGAGTCGACAAGGGACTGTTTTCTGCTTTGCAGGTGTAAAACTAAAATAAAATCCCCTTTTCAACTTATGTGGACATGTTGGCCTTTTGGTTGACATATGGCACCAAATTTTCAATATGGGGTTCTTGGGAACCCTGGTCATGAATTCAGTCACTGTCATGGTGTTATTCGGTCCCAAAAGGTGATTTTGCTGTCTCTGATTGGAATCACTTTTTGAGACTGATTATCAAAATGACAGAGTCACTGTTTATGAGGTAGGCTCTCAAAAAAGCCTATGTTGCAAATTTGGTGAAACAATTCTAAAAAAATGACTGTGTTATGAGGTGTGTTGTGCAGTTTCCATGCACACTTGTAACTTTGCGAATTAATAATATTTTCACTCCAGATTTTCAACATTGGCATTTTTTCACACCTCCTTATGAACAGTACAGATGTCATTTTTCACATCCTGGCCGAAATGTGTTTTCACACATCCATCGCAGAATAGCGTGGTAGCTGTGGGAAATCAGTGTTTGGGACAGATTAAGAAAATCACAGTGACACTGTTCATGAGCAGAGGTCCTAAAATGCCAATGTTGAAAATTTGGTGAAAAAATTTCAAAAAAATGACCACGTTACAAGCGTGCATTGCTCATTTCCTATGCACTCTCATAACTTTGTGAATTTTTCATGTTTTCACTCCAGATTTTCAACATTGCCATTTTTCCACACCTCCTCATGAACAGTACAGCTGTCATTTTTCACACCCTACCCAAAATGTGTTTCCACACCTGTGGTACCAAATTGCATAATTGCTGTGCAAAATCACCTTTCAGGATTGAGTAATGAAATGATAATGCCACTGTTCATGAGGTGGGGTCCCAAAAAGCCCATTTTGAAAATTTGGAGTGAAAATACCAACAAACACCTGGGGCATTAAGGTTTCCAGCCATAACACCCACCCTGTATAGACTGACTGACATCAGGGGGTATGACTTGATGTGATATCAAAGACAGTTTCTTAACTCACTGAGCCACTCAACCTATTTACCAATTCTGAGTCATTTAGTTAACTTATTTCTTTACATGAAGATAGAACTGTCAGTGATATAAACACAGCAGGACGATCATATTGTGTAGCAGTACCTTGGAAACCGTGGCACTATTTATGGTAAGGCGGCCCCACATGTTTATTCATCATTCCCACAGTGCCCACAGACTTGTGCACAGGGTATTTAAGACAGTGGCGGAAAAAGTCAGAAAGTGAATACCTGCTCTATAACTTTCTGTCTCTCACTAATGAGAAAGCAAGATGGCAGACACAGCAAAACTGTACGAAACTGACAGAAGGCTCTGAGTGACCCTACTTGCAAAATGGCAGCAGATCCTGTGAAAACAAAAAAGGTCTGTGAAAACAAACTAGACTCTATGTAACCGTACATGCAAACATGCAATACCTCGTTCGGCAACAAAAGTATTTTCGTGTGGCACATCTAACTTTTCCCATTGTAGTAGTAGTAATAGTAATAAATGTTATTGTTTGGCAAACAGAATTGTCAGTACAATAGAAAAAGTCATCACAAATCTCTCACATTAATTCACACATTTACATACTTATATCAATAAATAAAATACAAAATAGTATATTTAAATACACTATTCATTCATTTTTGTTCCTTTTATCATAATTTATAATTTGATCGCTTACTAAACCTATCATTGTTGGTTTCTTTTTTCTTAAAATCACAATCTTTAATCTTATCCCCCTCTTCCTGATACCAAGTCTATTTTTTTTATTTCTTAAGTGTTACCAATTCATTTATTTACCCCATCTCTTTTAGTTATATGTTTTTTTTTCCTTTCAATACAACCTAGAAACTTTGCCAATTTCTCCAGGTGTAAAACATCTGTGCTTTTGAATAAACTATTTAATATATGGGAGCCATATCTAAATTTCCCAAGATATCTGTCAAGTACATAAGTCTTTCAAATGCATACAAAGAACAAAGTATCAAAATGTGTAGCAAGTCATCTACTCCTAATTTACATTCACATAGGCCTTCTTTCTGCTTCGCAAATATACCTCTCAACTTCTGAGAATCAAAGTATTCTAACCAGAATCTTGTTAAAGATTTCCTTTTTGGATCTCTTAATAATATTAAATAAGTTTCCAATGCTAAATTTCTTTTTTTGTTTGTAGTCAGCCAATTACTAATTTTTGCCTCTAGGCTAATTTCCATCTCTGATTGAATAAATATATCTTTCATTTTTCTTTTAATATATATCTTTATTTCTGTACCAGGAATTACTAGGCTATTAGCCAAGCTACCCAGAAGGTGATATGGTCTTGTAATATTTTCTTAAGTGTACAATCCTGGACATGTAAACCCCCTATGTTTAAAAGCTATAGATTCTTCTAAATGCATTCTGGGCAATCTTTCTTTATTCATTCCAAACACCTTAATCCTAATCTTTTTTCAATATTACACTTTACAGGTAGTTGACCCAACTCCAGTCTAGTCAATGCAGAAGAAACTCCCAATGGTAATCCTAGAATACGTTTGTAGAATTTGTTTAATGTCACTTTCAATCCCTTCATTTCCCTCACCTCACCCCCCCCCCCTTATTTCTGCCCCATACAATATTTGGTTTCTTAGTTTTGCATTAAACACATTCAAAATTCCTTTAACAGACTGTCCCGCATATTGATAAGCAAATTTTTCCACCACTGGAACAAAACTTTTCCCTTAGGAAATAATGGGAACATTTAAAATGTAATAACTTTTGAGAGGATTAATATTGTTTCACCAAACATTCAAAGGGCACATCTGTGAGGCAAAGGCTTTCAACGCTGAAATTTTCAGACTGCGAGCTAAAGCCATTTCTGGGATACTGGTGAACATAGAAATGACAAAAAACTTGGTAAATTTAGGCATTATTTGAACTTTAATAACTTTGTAACTTTTCAATGGATGCACACTAATTTATGTCAAGAGACCTACCTCTAGACTTTAGCTGGATCAGTGGCACTGAGGGTTGAGGCACTGGATGCCACACCTCGTGCCATGCTGGCAACTTGGGTTCAGGAATAGACTTGGGTCATCGGGTGTTGGTGGGGGGGAGAGATTGGACTTGGATTGAGTTCCCAGCAGGAAGCTCTCCTTTCCCAGAGATGATTGGTCTGCACTGTGCAGCTTTGTTGGTCTTTAGTGGAGATTGGGGGCTCAGCTGTTCAGTGTGTGTTTCAGAGGGGTATGGTGGCATGGCAGATGTTCTGCAGGTGGGTGCAGGAGTGTGCCCATGCTGCGCTGAATGTCACTGCATGTCCACACAACCAGGAACATAACAAAGAAATACCCCATGCTAGTGGTAGGTGAAGGTGGGTCCAGTGGGTGCAGCCACAAGTACAATGCCAGGCTCCTGGACATTCACCTGGTCCCTCCTCCTACATGCAGCACCCTTCCAACACTATAGATAGAGTACCAGGAAAAGAGAATCAATGTCCTTCCTCAGGGATTTAGATCTGGGGGTTGAGGGCTATTGCGCATGAAGGCGGTCCTCGCCAGAGTTGGATGTCAGGGCTTTATGATGGATGGGTAGAGCTGACACACTGAGAGACTACACTGGAGAGAGGCCACTGGTAAGGGAGAATATAATAGAGTTGAAAAAAAAGGAGACCTACCCCTAGAGATCATGCATGCCAAATGTCATGCAAATCTGTTAAACAGTTCTAAAGTTATTAAAGCTCAAACATTTGGCTTTAACATAGAACTGTGCACTCACCCTAACTATACTAAATTGGCATGAATACATGACCTTTGTCATTTAGAGTTCCCTTACAGTTCATCTGCCTCTATAGCTTACTCCTTACTTCAAGTCATAATCCTCTGTTGTAACACTACAACACTACAATCTGTTAGCGTGAGAGTAACTCTGAAGTCACAAGCAGTGCATTATGACCTCAGGAAGGGAGAAAGCAACAAGAATAGCTGAACTCTTCAGGAACACAGATTTTGTTTTAATGCAAATGACCTCAGTAGTGAATAATGTGGAGGAGGAATATAGAACTGGTGTGGTATACAAGATGAACTGTGTCTAAATATCACGTTGTGTTAAAGTTGCCCTGAAGGTGTCAGCTGCTCTTTAAGTACAAGTTTACAATTCCTGGCTACAGCCCTGGAACACCGAACATTTGATGAGAAACTGAGGAACATCAGACTGTTTAATCTAGAAAAGGGAGAAGTCAGATTAGTGGAAATCTGTTGTTGATGCTTAAAATTATTGAGGATGAGTCCATAGATATGCTTCTATCTTAGAACAAAAGGTGAGATTCAGTGAAACATAGAAACATAGACTTTGATAGCAGATAAGGACCACTTGGCCCACCCAGTCTGCCCATATTCCTACCTAACAGACAAGCTGCAGATTCTAGTTAACCAACAGCCTACTTCCTGCAACCCCTCCACTATAATTGCCTTATGTCTGTCCCATGCATGTTTGAATTCCCCCACTGTTTTAGACCCCACAGTGCACGGGAGAACACTGCTGCCAACTACAAAGTAGGCCAGATGTGATGTGAATATGGAACTGATTTCTGCATGGCATAGCAGAAAGCCATATCTTCAGATAGTTTTAAACTTACCCTTTTTTTATTTATTTATTTATTGCCAGGAAATGAACTGAGTTAAAGAAAACCAATCATCTGCAGAGGCACCTCTGATCTATACAAAATACAGGAGGCAGTATAGTGCAGAGATTTAGGGCTCTGAGCTGCAAACCTGGAGACCTGGGTTTGAATCCCACAGCCCCACTTGCATACTGTGTGACCCTGAGAAAGTCACTATCTTTCTTGTGCTCCCTAGTCACACCTGGAAACAAGCTTCAGCTTAATGTGCCTTTCCTGGTTAAACAATTTTCCCTTCCCTTCCTACAGAATGAAACAGCAAACATCTTGCCAATATACGCATTTATAACGTTGGGTAAAATTGCCAAACTGTTATGAATGAGTAATTAAGTGGTGGTTGTTATGTCACAGAGGCCTTGTTCCATTTCGTAAACCTCAGTATGATGCATAGCACGAGTATTTAATCTTTAATGTTCTTGTTTTTTTTATTTTTATTTAGTGTACTGTTTTACCATTTCAGTGCGCTTCCTATCAGCCCCTCAGTCACCTGCCTTGCTCTCCAATAACCGCCTTCCACTTACCACCAGTACTCTCTGGCTTGCCCCCTGGGGCAGAGCCATAGTACCACAGTTTGCCTGTCTATGATGGGAAAGGTGCCAGTGGAGCCGACATTGCCTCCCTGTCTTCCACCCCCCAGAGCAGGGTTCAGGGCCTGCCATGGTGCCTTGTGGAGACAGGATGAGTCGGTGGAGTGGAGCAGCGGAGAGCCATGCAGGCCAGATGTCAGGTGGCGTCATCCTTGAGCGGCTGGCATGGATTTTTTTGGTGTTTTTCTGGGGATGGGGCCATGCAATGATGTCCAGCATCTGCCCCGCCCCGGAACACTCAAATGCCAGTTGTTATGGTACCCCCAGCCTCTGCCAGGGGTCCGTCAAGCACCGGATGTTTCCCCAGCCCTCCCCCAGAGAAGGAGAGACATCCTCAGGATACTCCGTCCTTCTCCCCCCATCTGACCCTCTGATGACCCGGGTCCATTCCCGAACCCAGGTCACCGGCATCGCGAGTGGAAATCCAACTGCTGCGCCAACAGGCCCGCTTCATCTTTAATGTTCTATACACACTAGGAAAAACACTTGAACAGAAGTGTGTTCTACAGTCAGCAGAGCATTAAGTAGCCCTGAGCTTTGCATGAAATGTTACTTTGTTTATGTGTCAATCATTAAAATAAATACACATTACATAACACGAGAGACCCAACTATTTAATCATGGAGAAAGGAAGAAGATCAGCATGTCTTTAAGTAAACTGCAGCATCTATGATTTATTACTTGGTTGACTGTTTTTAAATGAGTTGTTTGCTTACTATAACATGCATAAAATATACATCTCATCAACTGCTTGAATTCAACAGCAGTGGGTCATTCCGAATTTGCAAAGTTAACTTTGTGAAACAGGTTGGAATCAGACTATATCTTTCAAAGTTTCAACCATAAACTTTGTTGACCATTTTCAAGTCCTGGACCAGATCGAATAAGCTAAGTGGCATTTTGTGAAGATCCGGATCCCCATATTCAGTCAGCTGCATGTGCACATGGCAAAAGGGATAATCAAAAGTAGCACACCCATGCTAACACCTGTTAATACTGGGCCAAGGCACAGTGCACACGCACAGTGTAACAGCATAGCATAACGCTAGGGCTGCACAACAGCACAGCTCAGAGTGTGAGCGCATCACGGAATACAGCGGTGCACACCGGCACAGCGGCAGTAGTGTAGAGAACAGAGCAAGGATGGGGATGGGAGAGGCGGCACCGCTGGAAAGACGCACAACACAGCAGCAGAGGTATGAAAAGATTTTACCGAACAGAAATGGGCAATGTGGTGCTTATGAAAACAACAATATGAATGACAGCAACAAAACAACAATATCAATATCAACAATAATAATAATAACAAAACAACAGCACAGAAAAGGCATTCATCTGTACGGGGGGGGGGCAAAACAAACAGGGCAACCAACCTTACCGCGGGTGACCAAAACAAATAGGCAACCGCACGTACTGGGGCGGGTTCAAAACACATAAGACAACCATCCATATTGGAGGAAGTAAAACAAACTGGACAACTACCTGTAACAGGAGGAGAACCAAAACAAATTCAGCTACTGCTTGTAGGTGGGGGCAAACCAAAACATATAGGGCAACTTACTGTACTGGGGGAAGCAAAACAAATTAGACAACTGCCAATACATGGGGGAGGCAAAACAAATGGAGCAACAAGCAGACTGAGGGGAGAATCAAAACAAATAGGGCAACCACCTGTACTGTGAGGCAGAACTAAAACAAACTGGGCAACTGCCCATAGAAGGGGGGGACCAAAAACAAAGGGTAGCCGCCTATCACAAAAAAGTCCCTGCTCTCAGGGGGTTGTAGCAATTGGTAGTGCTTGCTGTTGCCATTGTACTGCTGTGGACAGGTCCTGTATGGCCTGTGAGTTTTCCTTCACTCTCTGGATCAAAATGTGCATCACACCACTGGTCTGGTGGTGCTGAGGGTTGAGGAGCTGGATGCCACACCTCACGCTACATCAGTAACCTGGGTTTGGGAATGAACTCAGGTCATTGGGGTTGACCAGAGGAGGAGGATTGAGCATCCTTGGGACTGCTCTTCTCTGGGAGGGTGGGGCAGGGTTTCTGTACATGTGCTGGCTCCTGGCAGTGGCTAGGGGATGGTGCAAGTCATGGCGTGATGGAGGGGACAGCGTGGCAAATGTCTGATGCATGGTGAGTGGAAGCAGACACTGTAGTGTCATTGGTGTCTTTGTATGCCAGTGCTGTGGGGGAGAACTATAGGAGAGAAAAAACACCAGTCTTCCAGTGCACATGAAGGCCTGCCCTCAGCACTGCATCACATGCTCCCAGAGCTCCCTCTAGTCCTGACCCCTTGGTCTTTTGCGAGGAGGTCCATGATGTGACCTTTGAGAGGGTGAGGGTGAGGAGGTTGCAGCTCTGGCACAGTGCCTGATGCAGAAGCCGCCAGGACAGGGTCAGATTAGGGGAACGATAGGACCACCCCAGGGGTAGGCAGATAAATAAAGCAAGAAACAAAATGTGTATCAGGTGGATCTACGTGTAGCAGATCATCCTAATCTTCTCCCCGGTAGGCATCCCTGTGCCCTCCAGTGTCCCCCCCAAGCACCTATGGAAAGAAATATACTGAACTCAGCTGGCTGTACATACAGGGTAAGGGACACAGGAGTTCAAAAACGTGTATAACAAATGTACAGCCTGATGACACATGGGCCAACATGCCACACACAGGTGGATGGAGTCACACAGCCATAATGGAATATGTGTGGAATACAAGAGACAGCACAGTGTACCTGAACAGTACAGGACTGCACATACAATGAGTGTGCTGATCTGCAACAGAGTTGGACTGAGCCACGAAGGGGACACACAACACTAGCAGACATGCCAGATGTGAAAACACAGCATATGTCACACCAGCACCAAGGCAGAGAGAAATAGGAAATGTAACAGCCTAAGTGATTGAGTTAAACCCACACACCCAGTGCCCTGCAGACCAGACATCCAGCTTAGAGGCCCTGACAGGTGTGCACGACAACAAGCATGCCTGAGCCACCCTGACCAACACCAGAGGTGGGGACAAGGCACACACACCAGTGGTACACTCAGCACAGCTGTATATGAATGGGACCATCTTGCAGCATCCTGTGCAGCAGGCAGGGTAACATGCAAGTGCACTGATGTGGTAGGTGAGTGAGCACCTGTCACACCATACTGCAGTTACCATAACACCAGTGTGAGATGCAGAGCTACCTGTAGGCACCCTCCATTCCCATGGATGCTGGTCCCACCCTAATGATGGGGGTGGGCCATACAAAGGCTGTGCAGGTAATTAGTTCAGCAATGACCCAGTGGCATTGTAATGTATGCATGGCACTGCCCATGTAGCATGGAAAGATCACAGAATGGACATCACTGTGTTGGGCAGACAGTACCAACTATGCATCAGAATGACTAACAAATACACAGTAATGTACATTCAATGCCTATCAATGACTACCCCTGCCGCGGACCCTATGCCACATAAGACTGGCTCTGTTGCAATGCAGTGGCATGGCATCCTGTGCAGATGGCACTGGAGATGGCACACATGTGGGAAGGCTGCCACAGGTGCTGTATGCCACACTTGGCATATCATGAGTGATACTGGTACTACCCAAGACTGACCACATGGCATAAGAGACTTGAAAAACAATGTCAGGCATACCACCTGTGCCAGTGAGTGTTACTGTCACTGCCTGGGTGTACCAAGGCTGCAGCACAGGGGACATGCCACACACAAGGCAGGATGCCTGTCACAATGATAATCAAACCAATAGATGGCACAGCCCCTGTCACTCCACACTGTCGATTGTAGGACAGTGCCACAAGGGCCAAGTGAGTGTCCATAACTGCAACTGCCTAGGTGCTGCCCTCACAGGCAGGCATTCAACCTGGTGAGACACACACATGGACATCCCCCTCCCACAGCAGAAACATTCAGCACAGTGTACAAATGCAACACAAAATGCATAACACACAATGCAGGATACTTACATAGATGCACGGATGAGAACTGGCTGGCCTCCCTGGACTTGCTCCATCATGGCCGAGCATCCCCTCCTGCCATCTGGCATCCTACTGGCCCTGTCCTCTGGTCTAGCCCTGGGTGGCCCTTACTGGGTCCTGTTCTCCTGAGGGGGAAAAAGTTGACGTGATCATTAGCATGCAGTGGAAGACATAACGCATTACCATGCACCTTAAACAGTACACACGCCTATATACCAATATTGTGCCACTACAGCCACATGTGTATAGTGGAGATGGACAGGAACAAGTGTGGACCTGTCATACCAGTATGCACAGTCATGCCACGCCACACAAATAGGTGAGAGCACGGACTGGGTACTGCCTTCACAGTACATACTAGTGTTGTAGCTAGGATCTAGCATTGTGTACGCAAGACCTGTGTGGTGCTCCTGTGACACTTTCCTCACCACCCCTGTCCAACATACCCATACATGTCAGCTACATACCATGTAAACCTTTTACTTAGTATGATGCATGTGACCTATGGTTATATACAACAGAGGCACAACAATCATACCATTGCAATAGCAGGCGTGGATAGTCTACCATAAGTGTAACCAAACATAATGGCAGGTCCAAGACTGACACACCCACTGTAATATAATCATAAACCATGCATTACTGGTGTATGAATACCTGCACCCAAACTACACTCCACAGACAGTGTATATGCAACAGACATGTACTGCAGCAACATGCTGTTCATTACACCTAACTTCCTGGCTAAAAGTACCCCCAAGTCACGAGACATAATTGCACAACCTAACACAGCACCTAGAAACATACAGTGATCACGTGTCAATGTGATATCACCCACCTGTGGTGTTATGGCAAGCAGCATGCCTCCCAGACCCATAGATCCATACTGAGTCCTGTATTATCAAGGACAATGGGGCATCTACAGGAACTGTAGCCCCATAGATCTGCTTTGGCTATATATTTTTATTTCGTTTTTGTTAACCGGGAAGGAGCACTAGCCATAAAAAGACTATTTTCAGGTACAGCAAATCTGTTTCCATAGGACATAGTGTACTTAACAGGTAAATACAAGTACACTACCCCAGAGTCTCAGAGAAAGTAACCAAGCAGTCTTCAAGCACTGAAACAATACTACGCATCATTCACTACAGCAACAATACATACTGCTGGCTGTATTCACTCCGGAGTGGCACAGAGCTATTGTCCACCACTGCTCTCAGCTGCTGCAGGCACCACGACTCCTTCTGATTAAGCTTATTGTACCCGTGCTGGCACTAGTCACCCATATGGACAATGCTCATGTTGCAGGCCAGGTGCTGCTGCACAGATGCCCACACCTCACATCTGGGCCTGTTAGATGCCTTATCCCCCTCACTCAGCAGCAGTTCCTCCCAGTCAAAAACAAGGTCCACCAGGTTAGCCAGCTCCAAGACTGACCACCCGGTGTCCCTCTGGTCTGCCTCCCTGACACTACTGACATTCCTTCTTGATAGTGGCAAAAGGCAAATAACTGTTCCTGGCAACTCCCTCTCACTTTCTGGGTTCCCTTGCCTGCCATGGCTCTACTGAGCAGGTGCCATACATTTGACATGTGAGCTGTGAGTCAAACAGCACTATGCGTGTTTCCAAGTGGGGGATAGCTGTCAGCATGCAAACCGTAATGGATTTCCCATGCATATGGTGTGCACATGCAGCACTGTGCTGCAGGTGTGCAGTCCTGTAGTACAACATCATAGTGCACTCACCCGCACAGCGCTATAACGTTGGCAGATATCACATAATGTCATGGCTGAGCTACACTGATCATAGTGCAACTGCTGCAAATCATGATAGTGCCAGGCACAAAACTCCAATATTTAACAAGCATTTGTCAATGCCAAATGTTGGCTAGCTGGCATTGGCATTGGTAGTGCAAGAGTTAAAAAATGCAAAATAGAAATGACAGTGAAGTACTGAAGTAATGCCAACACCCCCCCCCCCGTAGAGACTGAAAGGCATTGGGAGTGTGGCTTTGAGACGGCCATGATGCTTATGCCATTCCAGCTCACCCCACCCTGCGTAGAGCGATAGGTGTTGGGGTGTGCACTGGGGTCTTCTGCCTTTATGCTCACTGCATTCCATAAGGAAATAAGTTGAGATGGGTGCAATATAGGAGAACAAGGTGAACGTTAGGGTGACGGAACCCAAGGCACACCTCAATGCCTGTCAGTAGCTGTAGGGTGGGGGTGGGGTAGAATTCTGCGAACATTATGGCCGACGAACCCAAGTTACATCCCCGATGCCTGTCAGTCTCTATAGGGTGGGTGTATAATTGGAAACCTTAACACCCCAGGTGTTTGTTGTTATTTTCGCTCCAGATTTTCAATAATGGCTATGGCTTTCTGGGACCCCTCCTCATGAACAGTGGTGCTATCATTTTGTTACTCAATCCTGAAAGGTGATTTTGCACAGCAACTGCACCATTGGGAGCCACAGGTGCAAAAACACATTTTGGGCAGGATGCAAAAAATTACAGCTGTACTGTTCATGAGGAGGTATAAGAAAATGGCAATGTTGAAAATCTGGAGAGAAAATATGAAAAATTTGCAAACCTATGTGAGTGCGTAGATACTGCACAACACACACCTGTAATGCAGTCATCTTTGGAATTTTTTTACCAGATTTTCAACATAAACATTTTGGGATCTCTCCTCATGAACAGTGGCACTGTGATTTTGTTACTCTGTCCCAAAAGTTGATTTCGCACAGCGACCGTGCCCATTGTGCGCCACAGGTGTGAAAACACATTTTAAGCAGGATGTGAAAAATTACAGCTGTACTGTTTACAAGGAGGTATGCAAAAATGGCAATGTTGAAAATCTGGAATGAAAATATTAAAAATTCTTGAAGTTATGATTGTTGCGTGGAAACTGTGCAACACATGCTCGTGACATAGTTATTTTTTGAAATTTTTTCACCAAATTTTAAACATAGGCATTTTGGGACCTCCACTCATGAACAGTGTAACTGTGATTTTCTTAATCTGTCCCAGACATTGATTTCCCACAGCAATCACGCCATTGTGAGCCAGATGTACAAAAACACATTTCGGGCAGAATGTGAAAAATGACAGGTGTACTATTCATAAGGAGGTGTGAAAAAATGGCAATGTTGAAAATCTGGAATGAAAATATTAAAAATTCTTGAGTTATGAGTGTGCATGGAAACTGTGTAATGCACGCTCGTAACACAGCCATCTTTTGGAATTTTTTCACCAAATTTGCAACATAGGCTTTTTGGGAGGACACCTCATGAACAGTGGCACTGTCATTCTATTAATCAGGCCCAAAAGGTGATTCATCACAGTGACTGCAAAATCACCTCTTGGGACTGGATAACAAAATGACAGTGACTGATTTCATCAGGTGGCGTCCCAAGAACCCCATGTTGAAAATTTGGAACCAAATGTCAAAAAAATGACCGAGATAGCCACCTAAGTTGAAACCCCCCCACTTATGCCATTATACAGCTTACCGGCAATTCTTCAGTTCCAGTCAGCTTTAAAGAGTGCAGACCTGTTCCTGCTCCACCGAAGATCACCGCACCAACCTCCAGAGGTAAGTATGAGGCAGGGAAGGTGTGTGGGGAGGTGGGGTGTGCAGGTTGGTGGGAGTGGGTTGGGGGAGGAGTTGCCACAAACAATGAGAGACCATTTTCTTGTTTTGCAGGGGTAAAAACATAAAAAAAACTTTGGGGGAAGGTTTTTGTTTTTACAGGTGACACTAACACATTTGGGCATACTGGGGTGGGCTCCCAGTGTGCCATCTGTCTTTTTTTGGTGGGGGACTGGAGCTAACGCAGATTGGGCTCCCCATCAGCAAATGAAGCATGTCTGTGTTGAGTGGGGGCTGATGCCGAGGTGGATTGGGTACCCCTGTTGGCAGACAATTAAAACTGGGGGGGGCACTATGCCAACAGGGATTGGGTACCCCATGGGCAAACAAATTGAACTGGGAAGGGGGCATGCCAAGAGAGGGATTGGGCACCCCTGAAGTCGGCTTTATAGGGATTGCGAGAGGCAGACAGTGAGAGCCGCCACCATGTTAATTGGAATGTTTCACCAAGAATGGCACATAATGGAGGCATGCCAGATCTGCCACTGCAAAGATGAGCCTGTCCCTTATTGCAGTGGTGGATTTCTTGCAAGTTGGTGCCACTCTCTGAAACTGCTGTCATTGGCAGCGTGCTTACTGGTTGGTGGCTGAGGGACACACCGACTAAAGCATCCCCTGGCTTCACTACTACACTGACACACTTTTGAAAATGCTAGTACAGTGCTACTACTGCAAAATGTTGCTTGCACATGTGCGCAAGCCAACATAAAAACATATACAAATGAGCTAATATTGCAGTCAGTGCCCTACATTCACTTATGCATACCATTACTGGAATGTATTCAATCACTTGCATGCCTAATTGCACCTGAAGCTTATAAAAGGAAACAGCACCACACAGCTTGCACAGAGGTACTGCAGGCAGCTGGAGGTAGCTGTAACTTGCACTGGCCTACAACAGGAAGGGGGTGGTCCTGGCAATGGGTTTATGCTGTATCAGGACTGGACTTTAACTGTATCTGTATCTTCTGTTGCTTCCTTTCTTATTCCATCATGATACCAGTTGGAAAGGGGAGGATGAACAGAACTGAGAACTGTATGCACACAGAAGAACACAGAGTATAGATACAGTGGAATGCAGGCCCCCATGCACCTTTACCAGGACACGTACATGTCCCTGCAGGCATCAACTTGTATAAAGCAGGCACTCACCACCACATATGATGCTAACAACTGCTTGAAGTAAAAGAGGTTTAATAAAAAGTCACTGCACAAATGTGCCATGTCCCCAACTGGACTCTTTCTCAAGGCCTTTGAGGAAGGGTCCAGTAGGCGACCAGAAATACATTAGGTAGGCACACTTGTGGAATGACATTTTATTAAACCTTTTTTTTTTACTTCAAGCTTTCATCAGCATCAAATGTGGTGGTGAGTGCCTACTTTATGCATGTTATTTCTAGTTTATTAACCAAGGGCACCAAAGTCTTGTGCCAACTATTTTCTTGTTGGCATGTCCCTGCAGGGCAGGGTTGAACACAGTGAGCTGCCTACATAGATACATGGACAGTGTTGGCAGATAAGGGCCTACGGCCCACCCAGTCTGCCCATTTGAGCTTGTAAGTTTACTTTATGTTTTCCTAGAAGTCTGTTGCCCCTTAACCCTGACCTCCAGAATTCCTTTATGTCTATCCCATGCATTCTTAAATCCCGGGATTGTTTCAGCCCCCACCACTTCCTCTGGCAGGGTGTTCCACTTGTCCACCACCCATTCTGTGAAGAAATTCTTCCTCACATTTCCTCTGAATCATCCTCCCTCCAACTTCATCCCATGCCCTCTAGTCCTAGAACATATTTTTCACTTAAAAAATAGTGTATTCCTGTACTCTGTTCCTCCCTGTAAGATAGTTTTATGTCTCTATCATATCCCCCCTCTCTCTCGTCTCCTTCAGGGAGTACATATTCAATTCCTTCAGCCTGCCCTCATGGAACTTGTGATACAATCCATGTACTATCTTTGTTGCCCTCCTCTGAACCTTCTCTACCCTGTCTATGTCCTTACGTAGGTAAGGTCTCCAGAACTGTACACTGTACTGAGGGTGGGGCCTCACTAATGTCTTGTACAGTGCCTGACTATTAAAGACCCAGGTCAAGGGCAATATATATGCTGTCTATATGGTCAGTCACCCACAGTGGCCACTTCAGTAAGGTCTACATAATTTTCCAAAGGGACAGATTGAAATGACGGGTCCATTCACCAAAATCAGTTTATCATTTTTTTCTGCTATTTTTTTATTTATTTAAACATTTGTTGAATGGGATAGGCACACTGAGCCAAGGCTAATTTTCAAGTGCGACCTGGGGGGGGGGTAAGAGTACATACAAAGAAGAAACAAAAAAACATGGATTTCATGAGGTAGTACAACCAGATTCAGTAGAATCAGACACAAATTACAGGTCACAGAGACAAAAAAGACCTCAGTTACAACAGTTAGGTCAAGATTAACAGAGTAAAATGGCAAAGTGGATAACATTTACAGGACATGCGACATGAGACGCTGGGAGAAACAGAGCCATTAGAAATAAGTGCACCAGCACAGGCTGGGACCTGTAAGTGCTGTGGCGTGGGGCTGCATCACCAGGTAAATGGAGGGTGGGACAGTAGGAGGTATAATTGTGTCTGGCAAGTGAGGTAAGAGGATGTGCTTCTAATGGAGGGGGTAAGCTTGTTCCATAAGTTGGGGAGCCAAAGGGAGAAGGCAGCTTTGCCAGATGATGAGTATGGGTGAGGTATGAGAAAGGGTCTTTTGTTTCTGTGCCTCAGCACATAAGGGGTGTCTAGGCCAAGGGAAAGACTGTCCACCAAATAGGAGGGTAGCAAATTAGACCAGAATTTAGCTATGAGGTTGAGAGACTGGATATAGTGCTGGTGGAACAGCAGGGTAAAATCTAGCAGTAAGTATAGGTTGCAGTAATGAGTACTAAAGGGAGTTGGTAGCAAAGTGGCACAAAGAGTTTAGGAGGGTGTCTAGCTTCATTAGGGTGGTTACTAGGGCAGTGCTGTACACCACAACTGCATAATCAAAATGGGGAGTGTAACAGGGAGCCCCTGTTATGGACAATAAAAGATTTAAAAGATACAACCCCCTCTCCCCATTTTCTAATTTCACTCTATCCTGTCTTCTTTCTGCTTTTTCATCTATCCTATTTTCTTGTCAGGGTGGCCAACCTGGCAATCTTTTATCTTTTCTTTTCTGTCCCTTTATGCCCTTGAATAACGTACTCTCTAGCATCTAAACCTAAAAAGCTGGTGTGCAGATATATGCTTTGGTGCAGTGCTGTAAATAAGGGTGAATGCCCATATCCAGAAAGCCCCAGCAAGTCCAGTGTCTAAAAGAAATAAATAGGTATTCAAAAATGTAGAGCGCTTTTAGAAATTTCCTGCTCTTTGCTTTGAGGCATTATTCAGATACCTCAGTGGGCATTAAATATAGAAGAAAATGCTTTTGTTTAAGGAAAGTGCTTACTGCTCTATTTCACAAAGCCAGTGATCCCCGAGATGGATCTCTTGTGAAGTGTCACATTTGTATAGAAATGTGTCATTATACTGTAGAGGATCACAATGCCGCGTTCGTGCAGGAGGATCCCTGAAAAAGAGCCACCGAGCTACAGAGATGTGACTGCTTGCTGCGATTCAGTTAAGAAAGTGGCTGTGCAGCTGAAGAAAAGCAGGAGACGTGCAACTGTTCATAAGTTGCCAGGGAGTCATGACCTCCTCCCTTTCTGAGCCCCAAAGTGCTACTGAAGTATCCGCTTCTTGGATCCACTAAAGAAGAAGCAAATTATTGAAATAAAATGTAGAACACTAAGGGCATAATGTGTGTAGAGCCATGTAGTAGTCAAATATCAGCATAAAAGAGCTATATTCCCTACCAATGAAGCCCTCAGACAGCTAGAATGCTTTAGTGCACTAATAATGCATTGGCTGCAATTTCATCTGTTGGGTAAAATGAGTTGAGACTGTAACCTTGTTAAACAGTAGGGAAAAGGCTTTGTGCAGCATAAAAGTAAAGGATATGATGCAGAACATTACTGTATTTATTTTCTAGCAATATTGTATGAAATAAACACCTATTATTTACTGTTTATGGATTCTGAGCAAATGAAATTCTGGAACCTTGCAAAAATAAAACAGATAAGGAGCACACACCTCATCTGTTTTTCCTTGCCAAGGTTGTAGATTTTATTTCTATCTTTAATCTGTGCTTTTTCTTTCTGTACCATGTGTTAAATTATTAAATATTTATGTTTACCTGAATAACCCTGCTTTCCTGGAGAGTCCTACTATAGGGCTGGCAGCCCATGAAATGGCTGTCTTTATAGTAGCTAGAGAAAGTGATATCACTGAAAGAGGGAGGGGCTAAGTTCCAAATCATGCCCCCTCCTATAATTAAGGTTTAAATGTGTAGTAAAGTGCATCTAAAGTCATATATGCTAGAGGAAATAATACACCCCATTGAAAGAGACATTTTTCTAAAACTAGAGCCAGTGTGAAAATTAGTGACTATAGAACTAGGCACCAGTTTACTAATTGACTAGTCACATGACTCTGAGGTCACAGAATATAGCATCATAAGAACTCTCCACCATGGGGTAGTTTTTTTAGAGAGGTGGGTCAGTATTTGACTGACCACAGTATGAGGAGGTTGTGCGTAGGCTTTCACACAAGTGCTGTTTTCGCTGAAAAAAGGAAAAGACATTTTCAGAAGTCTGTGGAAAGAAGTATTTCCTGTTGTTTGATGGGTGTGAAGTTAACACCAATTTTTTTCCTTTCTGTGAACTTTATTTTTTTATTTTTATTATTTGGAAATAAATTGACAAACACATTTATTTGCATTTGTTATGCATTTTACAACTGTCTGGACATGTGTTATTATTCCATGCTTCTACAGGGAGGATATTTTTTGTTAAGATTTGACATCTGGCAGGAAGTGGAAGGGAGTCTTTGTGCCTTTAGAGCATACCAAGTTTGGGGTGTAGTTTAGAGATGGTTGCATCTATGTGATGTGAGAATGATAAGTGGGGGGTCAAGCCAGACACCCAAGTACTTGTATTTACTGACCTGGAGAAGGGGGGTACCATCAAGGGAAATGATGGGGGAAGGAAGGGGTGGTCTGCTGATTTTATGTGGTGTGCCAAAGATCATGGATACAGTTTGGAAGTATTTAGTTTTAGTTGGTTTTGTATGAACCAAAGTTGAATGTTATTGAAGTCAGTTTGGAGGGTAGCTTGGACTTCAGTTATTGAAGGGCCTGAGGTAAAGAAGATAGTGTCATCAGCATACATGTGTATGCTGGATTTAGAGCAGGAGGAGGGGAGGTTGTTAATGAAGAGGGAAAAGAGGGTGGGACCAAGGACAGAGCCTTGCGGAACACCTGCTAATATAGGAAGAGGTGGGGATGAGATGTCAGCAAATTAGATGGACTGTGACCTGTTGGAGAGGTAGGAAGAGAACCACTGAATGGTGATAGAGGCAAGTCCTGCAGCTTTGAGTTTTTATAGGAGGAAGGGGTGGGAGACGGAATCAAAGGCCTTGGCCAGGTTGATGAAAACTGTGGCTGTAAGGAGGCCTTGATCAGAGACAGTGTGGATATGGTTTGTGACACACAGGAGAGAGGAGATAGTGGAATGCTGTTTCCTGAAACCTGACTGATGGGAAGCTAGCAGGTTGCTTGCATTGAGATATTCTGCCAGTCTGCAGTGCGCCATGGATTCCTGTAGCTTTGCAAGAGTTAGGAGGAGTGAGATAGGCCTATAGTTACCAGGATTTGTGGGGTCCCCACCTTTATGAAAGGGGATAACAGAGGCTGATGTCCAGACCTGAGGGACCGAGCCTGAGGTGAAGGAGAGGTTGAGGATATGGGTGAGGGGCTTTGTAATTGCAGGTGCAGAGATCTGTAGGAGTTTGGGGTGGATCCTGTCTGGGCTGGGTTTGGTGGTATTTAATGAGCATAGGGCTGTGAGGACTTTGTGTTCTGAGATGGGTGAGAATTTAAAATTGTTGCAACAGCGAGGTGGGGGGCAGTGTGATTGGAGTGGGGCTGTGGGGCGCTAACAGGAACATAGAACAAGAAAAGCTTAGGCAGATCACGGACCATGTGATCCATCGAGTCTGCCCTAGAAACTACCCCCCCCCCGTATGCAGCCTTTGTCACAACTTTTCCATGGCAAGATGTAAAAAAATTGTTGAGGGAATCAGCAATGCTGATAGGGTCAGTTATGGGCTGACCATTTCTCTTGTTGGCAGGGGAACAAGTTTGGGATGGGGGGTCTAGGAGTGAGTGTATGACATTTCAGAAATTAGATGGATGGGTGTAGGACAGTTGTGACTTGAAAAAGTCAGATTTTGCTTGTCTTATGGCCTTGGTGCAGGCATTGCGGAGGGTGTTGTAGGCTTGCCTACTTTGAGGGTTAGGGAGGGATTTGAAAGCAGACCATGCTTTGTCTCTAGCCTTGCATAAGGCAAGAATGGGGCCAGAGATCCACTTGTGGTGTTGCTTTTTTACCCTTAGCTTTTTCTGGGGGGCTTGGGAGTCCCAGATGCTTGTGAGGGTGTGCAGGAAGCTGGAGAGGGCAACATCCATGTCTGGGGCTGTGTACATATGGTGCCAGTCAGTCTGCGATAGGTTGGTAAGCAGAGCTTCAGAGTCCAAGGTGCTTAGGGAGTGAGTGTTAATGTACTTTGGAGCAGACTTGGGCAAGGAAGCTTTTTTGATGCAGTATGTTATGAAGTGGTCACGCAGTGCATTTGGGAGAATTCCAGATGAAGTAACCCTGTGGGGATGCAACGTAAGGATTCAGTCAATTAGAGAATGGTTTTATGAGTGGGGGTTATAGCAAGTGGGTTTGTTGAGTGGTTGTGTGAGGTTAAGGGACTCTATTTTGGGAATGTGGGTCATAAAGGAGGGTGTGAGCTAGTCCAGGTTGAAATCACATAGTAGAATCAGTTCCCCATTAGATGTTTGGTTGTGGATGGTGGCTATGGTGGAGACAAGGGATTCATGTGTGAGGCAGGGTGAGGCATAGATCACCCCAATAAACAATGGGAGAGAGGCAGGTAGGGTATGTTTGGTCAGGAGAACTTTGTGGGAGCCTGAGCAAGATTCCTTAAAGTGGACAGAGCATGAGAGGGGTTGTTTCATATATAAGGTGACCCCACTGCCTCATTT
The DNA here is from genome assembly GCA_016271365.2 of Neoceratodus forsteri. Classification (NCBI taxonomy): domain Eukaryota; kingdom Metazoa; phylum Chordata; order Ceratodontiformes; family Ceratodontidae; genus Neoceratodus; species Neoceratodus forsteri. Next base: position 47,442,519 of record CM028129.1, on the reverse strand, counting down.
ACCACAGTCCTGCTTGTGTAGAGTGTAGTTAGGGAGAGTAAGGAAGGTGCCTGAGGTCCTTGCAGAGAGCCAGGTTTCAGTCAGGCAAAGGATATCAGGGGAGTGCTCAGCTAACTAGCAGGTTAGTTGGTCAAATTTAGGCAGGAGGCTTCTGATGTTAATGTGGGCAATGGACAGGCCTTTGTGGATGCTTAGTGGATGGGGACTAACCTGGGGACTTGTGTTTGGTTCTATACACTAAGGTGCATCCTAAGGTGAAAAAATGAGCAGAAAGACCAAAAGGCCCATAAGAGCTCATATACTATCAAAATCAATAATAAGATAATTGAATGCTAGAATTAAGATAATTATCTAGTCTAGTGTTAAACTGAGTTTTGTCTTTACTAATAACAACAGACAAGGGCAGACTATTCCAAGGTTTGATCACTCTTAATGTATAGAAAAATTTGCATTTATTATTTTAAAGGGTTTACATGCTAATTGAAGTGGGTGACCCCTTATATTGTAGGATGAAACCTTAAAGGCTAAATCTAAGTCTACCAATAAATTTGGATCATGAACTACATCAAATAGAAACAAAAGATCACCCCTTAATCTTCGAGTTTTAAAAGAGTACAAACCAAGCTTAGAAAGTCTTTCTTCATATGACAGTTGATGCAGACCTACATGTTTTTTTGTAAACCTGTGCTGCACCCTCTCCAGCTGATTTATATTAGCCTTTTTATAAGGGCACCAAAGTTGAGAAATATACTCCAAGTGAGGCCTGACATAAGCATTAAATAATGGTATTAACACTTTAGGATGTTTGCAGGTGAGATTGCGTTTTATAGACCAAAGGACCTCATTTGCCTTATTTATAGCTACATTAGTATGATTGGAAAAGTCAAATTATTTGAAATAATAATACTGAGGTCTTTCTCATCTGTTGTCTCACTAAGGAGATGGTGTCCTAATATGTATGTGTTTTTGGGACTGGAAGAACCCAAATGCATAACTTTACATTTGGAATAATTTAACTGCATACTCCAGTTAGTAACCCATTCATTTATATGATTTAAGTCCTGCTGTATGATTTTAAATTCATTCAAACTAGAGCAAGGTCCTCCAATCTTAATGTTGTCCACGTATTTAACAGCAGATGACAAACAGTAAGATGTTATGTCAGATACAAAGTCTTGAAATAAACACGGACCCAGTACAGACCCCTGAGGAACTCCACTGGTCAAATATTCAATGTCAGATAAACAACCATTTATGCTCACCCATTGAGAGTGACCAGTTAACCAGTTTTTAATCCATGTGATAATGAATTGATTAATTTTTAAGATATGCAATTTTACTACAAAAGGCCCAATGTGGCATGACATCAAATGCCCTACTGAACTACAAAAAGATAACATCACAAGGACTGCGGCGGTCAGTAAGAGCACTAATGTTCTCACAGAAACACAGCAAATTGGAGTGACATCCTCTACCCTTTCTGAAACCATGTTGTTCTAAGTCTGCATCTATCATGAAGGGATTTAATATATCTTTAATCAAGCTTTCCAACAATTTACTAATTGGAGAAGTAAGGCTAATTGGTTGAAAGTTAGCAATCAGATTTAAGGTGTTTTTTATAAATAGGAATGACATTTGCACATTTCCTCTGTCTGGGAACAAATCCACTGAGTAAGCAGGATTCAAACAGTAATTTTAAGGGAGTCAATAAGCAAGTGGACAGTAGGAACAATAAATGTCCTGAAATGGCATCAGGTCCTAAACAGGTTTTGCCTTTTAGGGATTTGATTTTATTTTCAATGTCTTTAATTTCAAATTTTATAGGTTCTGCACTATCAACATTTGAATTAACATCAAATGTGTTCAAAGGTGCAAAATGTTTACAAAAGTTTTGGAATAAATCCACCATAGATTTAGAATCATAATGAATCTTATTGTTATCCTGTATAGGACCACCTTACAAACTGTTTTTTTTAAAGAGTTTATATATGAGAAGAATATCTTACTGTTTGATTTGGTGGCCCTCTTGGCTAAATTATATTCATAACTTCTTTTGGACTTTTTTATTGCTACCTTAGATGCCATTTGTATCTTAATATATACTGTCCAATTATTAGAGGTCTTATTTTTTTTATAGTCTTTGTATTTCTTATTCTTTTGCTGAATAAGTTTCCTTATGGAAAGTGTCAACCATTTAGGCTGAGATTTACCTTTATTGTATTTTTTTATACAAAGAATAAAATCATTCTTGGCTGATGTTAGTTTATCATAAAATAATTCACAGAAATTTTCAGTAGTGAGTCTGGAATGTTCTTGGACCCAATCTACCTGATTTATAGCATGTATCTTACCATCAATGTTGGCTTTATCATAATTTTAAATAAGGGTGGACTCAGGCTTAATGTCAATTGGGCACTGCAATTTGAAGAAAATAGCACAGTGATTGTTGTTTCCAAGAGGGGCTTCTTTATCCACATCATATACATTCAAAACATCTTGATGTAAAATTATATCCAGAAGATTTTTCCCATGAGTTGGAAAAACAACAGTCTGCTTTAGATGAAGCTGAGAGCTAATAACTAAGAGTTTTTTTACCATTTAAAGTTTTAGCATTTAATGTACACCAGTTAATATCTGGTAAATTCAGATCACCAAGAAGGATAGTATTCCCCATCTCACAAGCAGTTTCCATTTCAAGTAGAATAGCATCCATGTATTCCACGAATGAATTAGGTGGCCAATAACAAGTACCCAGAACAATGGGTACTAAGGTAGAACTAACAACTTTGACCCATATACTTTCAGTAGCAGTATCATGTTTCTTAATTTGACTTGATACATCCAGACTTTTGAGCTGTTTCTTCAGAAACAGAGAAACACCACCTCCCCTTTTTGTAGACCTAATACAAGAATATATATAAAAACTTGGAACAATACTGTTACATTCAGCATTGTTGTCCCACCAAGTTTCTGTTATAGATACGATGTCAACATTGGCTAAGGAGACTCTAGAACATAGTTCACACATTTTATTATTCAAGCTCCTAGCACTGAGACTCAAAAACTGAAGATATTTTAAAGAAGTCTGATTATTGTGTGGATTAATATTAACTGACTTCTCAATAGTTGAACCCCCCCCCCCCAATTTTAGTTTAAACTGAGCTTAATGAGATCAGAATAAATATTACCAATTAAGGTATTACCCCTTTTGATTAAGTGCAAACCATCTCTGCAAAATAATTCTGGCCGATCAAAAAACTCTTCCCAAAAGATAGTACATTTGATATTCTGGAGTAAGTACCACTTCCTCAACCACTCATTCACGCTTTTAATTTTGTTATTAATAAAACTTGATGCAGATGGGTGAGGTAATATTTCAGAGATGTAAATCTCACAGCTGAGAGAAACTAGTTTGTGTGTAAGGGCAACATATTCCTGTTTGATGGAAAAGAGAGAACTTCTATATAGATTATTAGTGCCAGATTGTATAATTACCATATCATTTTTATCAGAGGGTGGAATAATAGCGTTAATCATGTGTGTAAAATCTGATATTGAGGCCCCCTTAAATGATGAACACGTACGATTTTCTTTATCAGCGTTACACACCGCCCTATCTAAGTGCTTGATAATCAAATCACCTAACATGTAAAGTTGCTGTTTCATGGTGTGGTCTATATTCATGTTGCCATGCATTGTAGATTCCATATCATTTATTGTCTGTATGTATTGGAAGCTAAGGTAGTTATGTCCAAAGTAATATTTGCTGGTGGTAAAACACAAAAAGGGGTAACTTTGGAGCTACAGTGCAAAGGAGCTGAAGAACTGTCATTTAATTGAGAATTTATTAAATAATTAATTGGAACAGTAGGGATATTAACACAGGGTAAGGAAGGTGTGGACAATATATCAGATTCAGTAGCCAAATTAGTTAAATCATTGCCAAGTGGGCTAAAACTATTACACAGAGGCAGTGAAAACACATCAGCTTTTCTACCTTTTTTTATTCTGTTTTTAGAGTTAGAAACCAAACACCAATTATCAGATATCTCATTTTCCCGATTCACTTCTGGCTCTTTTGTTTGATGAACTACAGTTTATAGTAGAGACCCCTGATCCTGATAGTATAGGAGATGGAAAAGACTCTAACGATATCAAGGGGCCATTTTTAGTGCCGGGATCAGTAGTTATCCCATTATTAACAGGTGGGGGAACCATACTATCATCCAAAGTCTGACTAATGGAAGTGTTCAAACACAGCCGCTTGACTAGCCTCCAATTGCAACATCCTGTTATTAAACAACACAACTTATGCTTTTAAATCATTCATTTCCACACATTTATTACATGTAAATTCTCACTTGGGAAATGGGGGAAGCAATAGAATATACATTGAGCAAGAGACACATTTCACTCCAACTTCCCCATCCAGTGTAAAAATGGAGTCAGACATTATATTCTCACGCATAGCAATACTTGGGAGCAGTATAGTAAATTAATTAGACAAATATACAAACTTAGCAATCTCTGAAGAAAATGCTCACAGAAACTTTATATAAAATTACTAAACCTGTCTGTCCACTGCTGACCTGTGCGATAGTAGTATTCACCATGCCGAAACACGCCAGACATGCTTGACACTTGCAAGACGTACATGTCTCTGCGCGTGTCTCCACACACGAAAATACACGCTTGCCTGCTCATGCTTGCCCGCTCACAGAGCGCAAGCAACTTATACCTTGCAAGCCGGAAGTGGGACTGCCTAAGTAACCTTGCCATCAAATACACAAATAAAACTCTGCACTAAACACAATGCACTAGATAATGCAATAAAGTAAAAGCACAAATTCCTTCCCTCAGAAAGATTGCAGCTACAAGATTTAAACTAACTAACGTGTTGTAGTTTCTCCTGAAGGCATAAGAACTACAACACTGATGGCTGCTTCCTGGGTTAGGGTATGTTTGTAAAATTAGTTGTCGGACAAAAGGTGCTACTTCATGTAGAGAACGGCACAACTGAATCAGCAGTCAGCTGTTAACTGTATCCCCAGCATGTAGTAGGATGAGGAGGAGGAAAGAGTATGCAACAGGGAGTTTAAATCTTCTGGCAAGCTGGATGACGTTTTGGGTGAACCTGGCAGCTCTGAGAAGTGCTGCACAGGTTTTCATCAATGGAGGCAGGATGCTGGGACCAATAATGGGGGTGATTGAAGAGTTAGAGGGTGTGGGCTCTGGATTGGATTTTCAGAGCTAAATTTTGTGACATGTGGAGCATGAAGGATTATGGGGTTCCCGAAAGGAAGGAGAGCCAGGAGAGCTGATGTGAGGAGATATAAAGCAAGGAGGAAGTAAAGGGTGGGCTTGTGAATGGACATTTTTATATGTAGAAGATAACTGGGGGTCACAATCAGGTTTGGGAGGCAAGGGGGTTGGAGTGACTGGTGAATTGTTTTCCTTTGCATGGTGTAGAAGAGGAGGTACCCAAGTTGAGGGGGGATGGTACAAACTAATTGCATCCAGACTAAAGAAATTCCTATGTTTTGGGGAAATACCCCTTCATCAGGGAGTCCAGTGATGCTCTAAATGCAAACATAAAATAAATTATAAACTGTTTATATTAAACAAGTATTACTAAAATGAATGTTTTGATTCTTAGTGGATAAAGTAACTGCACTCATATTAGAAAAAAATGAAAGCTTTCTCTATATAGGATACACTATAGCCAGTGTCAACTACAAAAAACTAAATTTATAAATTCATATTAGACACCTAATATATTTGACATAGTGGGCCAGATATTCAAAACTTTGCCCAGGGCTAAATTAGCACTGCCCAGCATGCTAAATTAGCTTGGATCCAATGGCCTGCTATATTCAAAAGGCATACCCAGGTGCTAAACCTGCTGAATATAGCATGCCAAAGAAGCTGGACAAACTGGGCTGGGAGTGCAGTGCAAAAATAGTCCAGGAATAAGACAGCTCTGAATACAGCAACCAGGAAGGGCAAACCATAACAGCATCCCAGTTCACAGCGATGTGAAGGAAGGTGGAGGTGAACTATGTGGCCAATTTGTGTGCTAGCAAAGGAGTGGAGTCAGTAAAGCTGAGAGCAGCAGTGCATGTGAAATTGCATTGTGCAAAAAATGTACAATGTTTCTGAAATGTTTGCACTGTGCAAATACATTTATGCAGGTTTAGCACAGAGCTAAGCTGCTTGCCCGGCACATTCACATTTGCCTGGGGCAAAACTTTGCTGTATTCAAAAGTGACATGCAAATGAGCCTACTTAGGTAGTCTGTGGGCAAACATCCAGATTAGAATCTCATTATGACCTGATTTGCATGCAGTTTTCCCAGCACTATTGCGGGATCCCACAGCTCCACCTGTAGGTCAGTCTGGAAGTACAGGGGCTGGCTGGGTCTGCCCACGGCTCCATCTGTAGGTCAGTCTGGCAGTGCATGGAGGTAACTGCAGGCTACAGTTGTACAGTACAGCATAGAATATTGTTCCCAGGGGACTACACTGCACAGGCACAGGTGATGGTACGGCATGCAATTGTCAAACTGTAGTTAATGCTACAGTGCACAGTGGAAACTACAGTAGCAAGCAGGCCAGTAGTGTAAGAGGCACAGCAATGCCTATGATGTGTAGAACAGTGATGACCACTGCACTGTACACAGTGACAGGCCCAACCTGCAGTTGTTTACTAACAGTGGATATTACTGTTATGCTGTTGTGTGACCCACAGCTGCTGCACAACAACTGGCATGGGATGCTCACAGTGACATATACATGGCTGGTTGTGTGTGCTGTGGTGTCTGTACAGATGTGCGGTATGTGGCTGGGAGCACATTCCATCAGACAGGCACACTGGTGTTGGGGTATTCCCAACACTGGCCCATGTGCCCTGCATGGCTTGTCCCAGCCTTGTGGCTGCACCCAGTCTGTGGTGCAGCCTGGCCACTTGTACACCCTCCCTCAACATCCTCCATGCCCACAGTGCTGCATGTATTTGCTGGCATCTGCTGGTGTCCACCAAAAGGGTGGTCTGCAGGTGTGTGCTGCATGGCCACACTACCTTGGTGTCCACTGGGAGCCGGGTCACCACTTATTGCCTGGCTTGGCTGGGACTGGTGGCAGTTGATGGCATAATAGGAATGCCATCAGTGAGCAGCATGTTTCCTCTATGTTTGTCTTATTTCTTTGTGTCATACTTACTGGTTAGGGTCGCGCAAAGCCGCAGAAAAGTCACGCAAAGCCGCGCAAAGTCTCAAAGTCATGCAAAGCTGGTTTTCCCAGAGTTAAAGGGAACAAAAACAGGCTCCGTATTTCTTTATTAAGAAAAACAATCCTTCATACTCCAAACGTGTTTTGTACAGTGCTGTGAACTTGAAAATGTACAAAACAGTGTTTTTACCTAAAACAAATGACTTTTTTCCCTTGGCAGCACTGCAGTTTACTATCAGTTTACCAGTAATGAGCTGAACTGATTATATGATCAGATGACATTAGATTAGCAACAAGAGAATGAAAGTGCTCCACATTCGACCAGTGAGTCAGTGAATACTGAGTGACATATATGGCAGATTAAAACAAAAAGCATTAATAAACAGTATTTTATGAGTGTCACGCTTTAGAGCAGTGAAAACATTGAATAGTTTTCCAGCTGAGGTTGGGGAAGCACGGACTTTTGGATAAATTGTAACACAAGTTAGATAAATACATGGATGAAAGTCACAATGGTAGAACCAGCTGAAAGGCAGGGAGACATCTGTAATAGACCTCACTGTCTTCTTATATCTCTCAAACCAAAGTATTAACCTAAAAGTAGAGGATTATGACTTTATGGCAACATTAAAAGATGAAATCCAAGGGAAACATATTCTGTTTTTGTTTAAATATATTTTATTCAGTTAAAAAAATATGAAAGACATTTGAAAACCCTTAATCGTAGGATGAATATATAAAGATATTTCACAGTACAGCTTAATTGGGTTCAATCTCACTTGGCATGCATCTGTGTGGGGGTAATTGTGAGGGGAGCAGCTGCAAAGTGGGGGGCTAGCTGCACACTCGAGCAGATTTGATAGGCCATGCAGCCTGTATCTGCTGGCAAGTAGTAAGTAAGTAGGAGAATGAACACTACATTTTTTGGTACAGCATGACCTAAAATATCTAATAGTTTATCACTGTATATCAAAAAATAATCATAAACTATTAGCCATTTACAGCAATGTCATGGACTATTTTCTAATAAAAATTTCTGGAAATGTTCCAGGTAATGAACCCAGTACCAATACACCAACTTGTCTGTAGCATTACAAAGTCCAAGCTGTAAAATTGATAAGCAACAGACTGGAAGATCTGTCTCTGATAAACCGTAAGTAATGTCGTCTGAGGCCTCAAAATACACCCTTTCTAAAGTAACGTCATCACATGCTGCTATAAAATGCAACCCAATTAAGCAGATAGGCTATCTTTAGCATGTTTAAACTCTGATCATAAACAGTTTGAGATCCCAACACCAATATTTACATCATTAAAACCTTTCTAAAGTATTTATACCTTATGTAAAATTCAATGTAATAGTTAATAACTGTAACCCTTCCTAAATTATCTGAATATGGGCTGAACTGTCAGTTTTAACTACACAAAGTATTAAATACAGCATCCTTTGTCATTTATAATTTCTCATATGGAATGAATTTGAATTAGGATCATGATAATCTCAGCTCCTCACATAGATTAGAGGCTTTGTATGTGTGAACTCATTGTCTAGCACATGTAGCGTCACACAGACTGGAGAGCAAGTGACATCATTACTGTCTTCTCTTCCCCTTGGTGGCAAGGGATGTTCTCACCACTGTCCAGATATAAGAGGCTTAATTATTTTAAAATTGGTCAGCTTCTGTGGAGAGCCACACATATTGTACACATGGCACTATATTGTAAGATATGCTGATCAAATCCTAGTTGGGAGCCCATCACTTACTTCTGGTAAAATTAACTGCAATTCAAAACATATATACGTTTATATGGAATACAGGTACAGTAACAGCGGTTCACTGTTTAAGTGACTACAGCTCATAGAATGCCTATGAGTGCAAAGTCTGTAATACACTATCATTTCCTAGTGGCCAAACCTGTTTGTCCAGTATCTTGTGAAGCAAAGTCCACTTTAATGCTTTCAAGGTTATTTGCCAGCAACCACCAGATTGTTTAAAATAGATACATTGCCAAAGTAGGTCACTCTTAGTTTAGCTGGTAACTGTTGGGTATGGGCTATTTCAATGGAGTGCAATGCAGCCAGAATCTCGTCAGATGCATTATGGCATTGCCGTGTAGAATAACTGAGGTTTGGAAAGACGTATAGCATGGAACCATCATCCCATGTTAAATGTCTTCTTTAGTATGCTGCTAGCAGGACTGAATCTGTAATGTGCTGTCTGCGCATTACAATCAGCAGGGTCCTGGGCGGGATTATGTCGGGTACTCTGCATTTGGGGATGATTCAATATACTTTGTAGTTATAAAGGGTTTGTCCTTCTAAATTACTGTATACCTGTGTAAGAAGTATGTATGTTTTGCTACTATGGCAACACAGATTAGATCTGATAATAAAACTAATACTGTTAAAAATACAAAAACAACATGGTGCTTCTGAATCACCATAGTAAATCTCATCTAATAACAGTAGTCTTGTAAACTTAATTTGAAAGCCTCTATACTGATCGTTTAGTGTGGACTTAGTTGTGGAGATATGACACACATAAAATTAAAAATGGAATATATGTTGGGATTGTCTGATCTCATGACCTCTTTACCATACAGTTTATCTGGTTCAATTCCTGGTACTGATGTTTTGTCTAACCTGTCAGTGACATCTTAAAAAAAATCCAACAAATAGAGGCATTATTAAGATATTTAAAAGAAAAAAATAATTAGAAACACAGTAACCAGTGTAATATATATATATATATATATACATACACACATATATATATATATACATACATATATATATATATATATATATATATATATAGTGTCTGTGTGTGAGGTTTTTTTCCCCATGTCAGTCTAATGCATTTCTAAAACCTTGAACTTGTACTGTATAAGCATGCGGAGGTTGCAGAACTGCATAATATTGTACCAGTCATTTAATGATATCTACATTTTTTTTCTCTGTACACAAAAATGGAACTTGTCTCTGGAATGAAAGCAGCACCTCCAGCCTACCCTGTGTGCTGCACTGAAGGTTCTGATTGGTAGGTTCAAGATATGCTCGCTAGTGTGTTGCATATCTTGGGAAAAAGCTATTTTCAATCAAGACAGGCAGCTAAAAAAAGTTGACAATGCTTTTGAAAAAAGCCTCCTAAGTACAGAAAAAATAAACATAGATATCATTAAATGATTGGTTACAAGATTATGCAGTTCTGCAACCAGGGCATACTTATACTTATACTCAGAAGAAGCCAGAAGGTGAAGGAAGGAAACATATTCAATTCAGTGCTTCAGAGTAACTGGTAACTGGTATTTTTCTTTTAAACTTAGATTGTAGGCTTGTAGTGACACTATACTTTCTTCCTGTGTTGTCTTTACTTATAATTGTTTTTGGGCTGTTGAAAATTTAAAAAATAGTGGTGGTGTAATTCTGTGCTGTCTTTAATTGCTGCAAATTTTCGCCCCCCCCCCCTTCCCCCAACTCTTAATTATATGCCCTGATAAATCTGATTGACAGGAGCTAAACACAGGGTATAGTAAGAGGTGTGAAGTAGGAGGAGGCATAAGGGAAGAAGACCACCCTCAACACGACAAGTTTTTGACTCATTTATTTATTTATTGGTTTCTTTTTCCTTAAAAAATATATATCTGAGGATCAGTTACAGGATTTTTAGTACTGTAAATAAATAAAAGAGAACTAAGAGAGCTTCAGTAGCAGATAAGTAGTGGAATTGCAGTATAATGTGAGGTGGTGCAATGCAGTGGCTGTAGGGCAGCCATATTCAGGCAACCTTCTGGACACTGAGGTGCTGCCCTATCTGCATGCATCTCTCGGGACTGCGGGATGAGGTAGCCAGACTCAGAGCGGAAGTAAACTGGGTCAGGAGTACCATCACCCTGTCCAGGAACCACCAGTCCAATGCAGCTGCCTCAAAGGATGCCGAGAGCGAGGAGCACTTGGATGACAGTGGGCTCAGGGAGGTTAGAGCAGTCAGGCAGAGGCACATCCCAGATCCTATTCCTCTCAAGAACTCATATGCCACACTGGCAAATGAGGACAACCAAATAGAGGTACCCAGGGAAGTGGAAGGAAAGGATGTGGAGGTTAGGCAAGGAGGTGACCTCAGTGGGGAAAGCAGTGGACCCAGAGGAGGAGGGAGATCCTGGTGGGGACTCCATCATAAGAGGATCCAGCTAGGAACACAGGAGGGAGGACAGGGAGGTGAGGTGCCTACCAGGTGCCACAGGTGGAGGGATGGAAGGAAGATACTGGGGATCACTGGGAAGGCAAGACAGGAGGGTGAGATGGATGTCATTATCCACCTAGGTACTAATGACTTGGCAAATGGGGAGTCAAAGGAAGTTCAGGAAGAGTTTAGGGAAACTGGGGAGGGGTCTCAAGCAAGTAGCTACTTCTGTCACTTTCTCAGAGTACTACCTGTGAGAGGCAAGGGAGACATGGGAGTGCATGCACCAGGAACTTTAACTCATGGTTGAAGAATTGGTGCTGTGAGGAAGGGTTTGGATTCAATGGTGACTGGGGACCCATCTGGAGGATGGAGGTTTGTTCAAGCCTGACGGCCTGCATCCATCCTGGAGGAATCAAGCACTCAATGATAAGTTTAAATGCTACATTGACAAGCATTTAAACTAGCAAGAAGGGGTGGCAGGCCAGCAAGGATGATACCTACTTGCTCACCCCACAGCTAGTAATGGAACCAGTGAACCAGAGGGTGGCTATCTCTGCAAAGCAGTGTGCAAAGATGGAGATTAGTGTCCAAAAGGTGGATAAGCAGAAAAGGGCAAAATTCAGCAGAAGGGCAGACAGCAAGGAGAACCAGGGATAAATGACAACCAAGGAAGGGGCTGAGAGAACAGTGAAGCAGTCTAGGAGGTCGAATCATGGAAAGCCATGTGTGCAAATGCCAGGAGCCTTAGCAACAAGATGGAAGATCTGGAGGCTGTCATGGTACAGTCAGACCTGGACATTGTGGCCATCACTGAAACCTGGTGTAATGATAACCATGACTGGGAGATGGCCATACCTGGCTACAACATATTCAGAAGAGACAGAGCAGGCAGGAAGGGAGGAGGGTGGCACTGTATGTGAAAAAATGACACAAAGGCCACACAGATCCAGGAGGAACAAAATGGGGAGAGATACTGTGGGTTAAGCTGGAAAGGAAAAATGGGGCCAGCCATCCCGCACAGGTGTGGTCTATAGACCACCAGCCCAGGAGGAAGAAACAGATAGGGAGCTGATGCTAGCCATCCAAAGGATGGCAGACAAGGTGAGGTAGTACTGGTTGGAGACTTCAATATACCAGGCGTGGACTGGAGCATCCCAGCATCAGCATCAACTAGGAACAGATTTATCCTGGACTCCTTCAGGGTGCCTTCCTCAAGCAACTGGTCATGGAACCAACTCGGCAGAAGGCAATACTGGACCTTGTGCTCACAAACAGGGACAGTGTGATGGGGGTAACAGTGGGGAGCACCTGGGTAACAGTGACCACCAGTCATTGTGGTTTGAAATCTCAGAAAGAGCAGACCAAACCACACAAAAACACATATCCTGGATTTTAGAGGGCAGACTTTGGGAAAATGGGAGATGCTTGAAAGAGGCATTAGGGAATGGGACAGGAATCAGGGATTGAGGAACAGTGGGCAGTATTTAAAATGGGGATTATAAGAACAACAGAATTATGCATTAAGCAGGTTAGCAGAGGAAAAGAAAGAGAGACCATTATGGTTTTCCAAAGAGGTAGCAAAGAAAGTGAAAGCCAAAAAGATTGCATTCAGGCAATACAAAAAGACACAGGCAGAAGGGGATAGGGAGAAGTACCAGGAGAAACAAAGGGAGGCAGGGAAGTCAGTAAGGAAGCCAAGCTCAGACAGAAGAACACATTGCAAAATCAGTGGTTAAAGGGGACAAAACCTTTACAGGTACATAAGTGAAAAAAAGAAGGACAAAGGGAGGGATAGTGAGACTGAAGGGGAGGATGGGAGCCAGCGTGGAGGATGACAACAGTAAAGCTGACATATTGAACAGGTATTTCTGCTCAGTCTTTACTAAGGAAGAGGGGTAATGGGTCTGAAGGGTACAAGGGTGAGAATGGTGCAGAAATGGACACAAGTCCCTTTACACGAGAAAGGGTCCTGAAGGAACTGGAAGTAATGAGAGCTGATAAAGCAATGGGGGCCAGATGGGGTGCACCAGGGTCCTTAAAGAACTAAGAGTGGTGGCAGCTGAACCTCTGGCTATCCTGTTCAACCAATCACTGGAAACAGGGAGGTACCCAAAGACTGGAGGACAGCAGATGTAGTCCCCTTATACAAAAGTGGGAACAAAGAGGAAGCAGAGACTACAGACCAGTCAGCCCTCACCTCGGTAGTGGGAAAGATCATGGAAGCACTACTGAAGGAGAGATTGGTGGAACATCTGGTTGTCAATGGACTACAGGACCCAAGGAAGCATGGTTTCACCAGGGGAGGTCTGTCAGACCAACCTCATTGAATTTTGACTGGGTGACTAGGGAGGTGGATCAGGGAGGGCAGTGGACATGGCCTATCTGGACTTCAGCAAGGCCTTTGACACTGTGCCACATAGAAGACTATTACACAAACTGGGAATATGGGTGTGGGCAGGACAGTAGTGTGGTGGGTAGGTAACTGGCTGGGTGGCAGGACACAGAGGTGGTGGTAAATGGCTGTCACTCCACAGAGGGAAGAGTGACCAGTGGGGTACCACAGGGATCAGTGCTGGGACCGGTCCTATTCAACATCTTCATCAGTGACATTGCACAGGATATAGAAGGCAGAATTTCACTGTTGCTGATGACACAAAGCTCTGTAACAGAGTAGACACACCAGAGGGTGTAGACAGAATGAGAAGGACCTGCAGAAACTTGAAGAATGGTCAAGGGTTTGGCAGTTGAAATTCAATGCAAGAAGTGCAAGATAATGCATATGGGGCACAAAACCCTGGCACAATATATCAGTTGGGGTGAGGATATAGCATGCACCAAGCAGGAAAGGGATCTTGGGGTTGTCATCTCTGATGACCTCAAGAGTAAGAAACAGTGTGACAAGGCATCAGGTAAAGCAAATAGGATGCTGGGATGTAGGCAGGGGCATCACCAGCAGGAGAAAGGGAGGTCATAATTCCGCTATACAAGACACTAGTGAGGCCCCACCTGGAGTACAGTGTACAGTTCTGGAGACCATACCTACGTAAGGACATAGACAGGGTAGAGAGAGGTTCAGAGGAGGCAACAAAGATGGTGCATGGGTTGCATCACAAGTCCTATGAAGACAGGTTGAAGGAACTGAACATGTACTCCCTGGAGGAGAGGAGGGAGAGGGGGATATGATAGAGACATACAAGTATCTTACAGGGAGGAACAGGGTGCAGAAAACACTATTTTAAGCGAAAAAGATGTTTCAGGACTAGAGGGCATGGGATGAAGTTGGAGGGAGGATGATTCGAGAAACATGAGAAAGAATTTCTTCACAGAGCGGGTGGTGGACAAGTGAACACCCTGCCAGAGGAAGTGGTGGGGGCTGAAACAATCACGGGATTTAAGAATGCATGGGATAGACATAAAGGAATTCTAGAGGTCAGGGGTAAGGGGAAATAGACTTCTAGGAAAACAAACTTAACTTACAAGCTCAAATGGGCAGACTAGGTGGGCCATAGGCCCTTATCTGCCAACACTGTCTATGTATGTATCTATGTATCTATGTGCAAGTTCTCAGTTTTAGACATGTATTAGATTGATGGGAAGGGGAAAACAAACTCACACACAGTCTATATATTACACAGAACATTGTATTTTTAATTTGTTTTGTTTTTTTACTTCCAAATATTGTAATAAAGCTTCTATTTGTTGGATTTTTTTAAGATGTCACTGATGGGCATGTCAGTACCAGGAATCAAACCACATAAACTGTATGCAGAAGAGGGCGTGAGATCAAACAGTCCCTAGATAATATTCCATTTTTTTTGCTACTAGGAATGCATGTCATCATACCTCCCTGTTCACCTGTTCATTGCAGCTTAGTGTACACTGACGAGCAGCATAGCGGTTTTAACATGAAGTTTAGAAGGTTACTGTCATTTGATCAGGTTTATTATGGTGATGCAGGAGCACCATTTTTATGTTGTCTTGCGCACGAAGTACAAGCAACATTTTGTGACAGCTTGCTGGAGTAGCAGGTTGTGGAGGTGTGGCTGTGTTGTGGCCAATGGTGCCACTGCTTTCTTGGGCTGGTCTGTGTGGCACCAATGAATGAGCACGCTGTCTATGACAGCACTTCAGAAATGTGCCACCAACTTGAATGAAATCCACCACTGCAATGAGAGACAGGCTTGTCATTGCAGCTTCAGATCTCACACGCCTCCATTACATGCCCCTGGTGAAACATTTCCATAAACATGGTAGCGACTCCCGCCATTCACCTCTCATAGTCCCTACAAAGCCGACATCAGGAGTGCCCAATCACCCGTTGGCATGCCCCTTCCCCAGTTCATTTGCTGATGGGGGAGCCCAATCCCCGTCAGCATAATGTCCCCCCCTCAGCATCATGCCCCCCAAAACACAGACATGCTTTTTATGCCAACGGGGGGCCCAATCCCCATCGGCTTCAGTCCCCCTTCCCCAAAAAACACAGGTGGCACACTGGGAGCCCACCCCAGTGTGCTGAAAGCAAACTATAAATAGAAAGCCTTCCCATGATGTCCCCTTTTTTTTTGTTCCCCATAAAACAGAAAACAGTCCCTCTTGGTCACGACACCCCCCACTCCCAACCTGCACCCACCCTCTGCGTACCCCACCTCCCTGCACCCCCTCACCCCATTCTTTCCTCCAGAGCCTGGCACGACGATCTTTGGTGGAGCGGGAGACATCTGAACTCTTCAGAAGCTGACCACGAACTGAAGAAAATCATGGTAAGCTGTATAATGACATCAATGGGGTGTTTTCAACTTAGGTGGCTATCTCAGCCATTTTTGTGACTTTAAACTTCAAATTTTCAACATGGGGCTCTTGGGACCCCTCCTAATAAACTCAGTCACTGTCATTTCATTATTCATTCCTGAAAAGTGATTTTGTGGTCACTGCACAGAATCACCTTTTGGGACTGATTAATGAAATACCAGTGTCAATGTTCATGAGGTGTGCTCCCAAAAAGCCTATGTTGCAAATTTGTTTGATAAATTGCAAAAAATGACTGTGTTGACTGTGTTACGAGTGTGCATTGCGCAGTTTCCACACACGCTCGTAACTTCTAGAATTTTTAATATTTTCACTCCAGATTTTCAACACTGCCATTGTTTCATACCTCCTTATGAACAGTACAGCTGTCATTTTTCACATCCTACATGAAATGTGTTTTCACACATCTGGCTCACAATGGCGCAGTCAATGTGGGAAATCAATGTTCAGGACAAATTAAGAAAATCACAATGACACTGATCGTGAGCAGAGGTCCCAAAATGCCTATGTTGAAAATTTGGTGAAACAATTCCACAAAATGACTGTGTTACAAGCGTGTGTTGCGCAATTTCTACACACGCTCATAACTTTGAGAATTTTTAATATTTTCCCTCCAGATTTTCAACATTGCCATTTTTTCACACCTCCTTATGAACAGTACAGCTGTCATTTTCCACAACCTGCCCAAAATGTGTTTTCATACATCTGGCGCACCATGGTGTGGCCGCTGTGGGAAATCAATGTACAGCACAAATTAAGAAAATCACAGTGAAACTGTTTATGAGCAGAGGTCCCAAAATGTCTATTTTGAAAATTTGGTGAAACAATTCCACAAAATGTCTGTGTTATGAGGCGTTGCTCAGTTGCCATGCAAGCTCATAACTGCAAGAATGATTTATATTTTCTCTCCAGATTTTCAACATTGCCGTTTCTTCATACCTCCTTATGAATGGTACAGCTGTCATTTTTCACAACCTGGCCAAAATGTGTATTTGCACATCTGACACAGAATGGCATGGTCGCTGTGGGACATGAACGTTTGTGACAGATTAACAAAATCTCAGTACCACTGTTCATGAGTGGAGGTCCCAAATGCTTTCATTAGTTGGGGTCACAAAAAGCCCATGTGGAAAATTTGGAGTGCAAATACCAAATAATGCCCATGGCATTAGGGTTTCTAACCATAATGTCCTACCCTGTAGTGACTGATAGGCATCAGGGGTGTGACTTTGGATTGTTGGCTGTAATGCTCACACCATTCCACCCCCTCCCCCACCCTGCAGCCAGTGACAGGCATCAGGTTGTGCCTTGGACTCTTGGGTCCCCAAGTTCACCCCATTCTCCTATACTGCAGCCATCTCAATATATTTCCTTATGGAATGGGGTGAGCATAAGGCCCGATGACCCCAAGGCACCAACACGACACTTGTCAGTGTCTGCAGGGTAAGATGAGGTGAAATGGCATGAGCATTATGGCCGATGACCCAAAGGCACACCTCAATGCCTGTCAGTCTCTGCAAGGTGGGGTGGGGTTGTCGTCAGTTCCATACTTCACTGCCATTCCTATTATGCATCTCTCTAAGTCCTGCACTACCAATACCAATGCCAGTAAGACAACATTCGGCATTGACAAATGCTTGCTTTTATAGTATTAGATAAAATAACTGATTTAAAATGAGTTGTCACAGTAGTAAGACCTATGACTTACACACACATGTACAGTAGTTTAGAAGGACAAACACTCCCCCCAAACAAAAACCAAAATACTTTGAATGCCCAACAAATGATCAGAAGACAGCTTTATGTATGAACAGCTGTTTTTGACAGTAGCCATTCTGACGTGATATTAATTTTAACAGGTTTGTTTGCAACAAAAAGTAATTCAAGGACTCCCTACTGACTGTCACAATGAGGTCCAATTTGCTATCATACAGAACAAAAAAGCAAGACTAGACACATTGCTTATTATTAAAATAATCCATTTATTACACTGCTGTAGAAAACTACTGGGAAAGTTAAGATTTACAATATGATATTTGCCATTGCTCGTTAAGGCATGCCAAGTCTCTTGCTTTACAGAAGAGGCTCCCTCATTTCTAGTTCCACAAGCATAAAAAATAAGTAATATAGTAACATAGAGCTCCTCTGTTATTAACTTTGAATAGACATCCACTAAATTTTTGCCTGTTGCAGACCAGAAAGACAAAAATACACACTGGCCAGATATTCAAACTGCGCTAGTTTGTGGAGCAAGCCCTTGCGCTGCACAAAATAGTTGCGCAGGGATGTGTCCAGAGCGATATTCAAAGGAGTTGCACCTTTGAGCAACTCCTTTGAATATCACCCCCTGGCCACAGCCACTGTGCATGGAGCAGTGGAACTTGCGCCACCGCAAGTTGTCAGATTGGAGTATTCAACTTGCGGTGGTGCAAGTACCATTGCGCCATGTGCAAAATTCCGATATTCAAAAGGTGACATGCAAATGGGGCCATAATTCATGCAAGGCATGGGGGGCCATTTGCATCTGATTATGGCCCCATTTGCATGCCATTAGCATGCAGGTGCGCCGATCCCCGAGGACTTGCACCTGGCACCCTGCCAGGCAGCAGCCATCAGGGACCGACTCCCCCTGCAGCCCGATCACGGGCAAAACAGTGTAGAATCACCCCCACCACCCCCACTGGCCCGATCGCGGGCATAGTTTAATTCCCCCCCACCAGCCCGATCGTGGGCAGCAATGTAGCTCCCGAGCGTATCCCTGGTGGTTCAGTGGACCGTAAATCCCGATCGCGGGATGGTATTCAGTAAACCCCCGAACACATCCATGGTGGTCTAGTGGACTGTAAATCCCGATCATGGGATGGTATTCAGTAAACCCCCTCGAACACATCCCTGGTGCCTAGTGTCCCCACCCACCCACGAAGCCCCACCGCGCTCCCCGGCAGCTGGCAGGCGGCAGCATCCCACCCACCTGCTGCCCGCAGCCCATCGACTGACTGCCGGTAGGGCTGCATGCCCATTGGTGCAGAGCAGAGCCAATGGGTGTGCAGCCCATACCGTATAAGAAAAGTTCAGTTTTGTGAATGAATACATTCATTCACAAACTGGACTGTCTGTATGGTATGGCTGCACGCCCATTGGCTCTGCTCTGCACCAATGGCATGCATCCTACCGGGCAGCCGCTTGCCGGGCAGTGAGGCGGCAGGTGGTGGATGCTGCCGCCCGCCAGTTGCGGGAGGGAGGCGGGTGGTGGGGCTTCTGGGTGGGTGGGGTGGGGGATACTAGGCACCAGGTATGTGTTGGGGGTTTACTTACTACCATCCACGATCGCGGGGTTTATGGTCACTGGACCACCAGGGATATGATCGGGGGTTTACTGAATACATCACGATCAGGATTCACGGTCCACTGGACCACCAGGATACATTCGGGAGCTACATTGCTGCCCATGATTGGGCTTGTGGGGAATTAAACTATGCCCACGATCAGGCCAGTTGGGGGTGGTGGGATTCTACACTGTTTTGCCCATGATCGGGCTGCAGGGGGCACAGGGAGTGGGTGGGGGGCCAGCCACAGGTGGCAGCTGCTGTGTTGTGCCCTGCAACGCAGCAGCTCACCTGTGGGTGGCCCTCGACTTAAGCCTTTTTTGGCTCAAAGTTGGGCAGGCGCAGGTTGGGGGTTGCGCCTGCACAACTCTGCACAGCCCAGCTGAATATCAGGCTGTGCAGTTTATGCATGGTTCCTCCCCCTCCAGTTCAGCATGCATTCACTTGCATTGTGCTGTTGCTCAGCCTGTTTTCAGTGGCACAACTGCCTCCTGCTGAATATCGCAGAATGGAGTAAGTTCGGGTGCAACCCTATTGCGCATGGTGCAACCCTTTTGAATATCTGGCCCACTGAGTTTTCTTTTACAACACATTTTATTAATAAACTATTTACAGGAATGCAATGGAACACATCATAATGCTCCAAGAGGATACAGAGACAGCTTGCTAAAGTGACATCATCAGCTTTTGTTCTCTTGTGCGAACACAGGCACTGGGATTCAAACATGCATACAGCTCACTTCCTGGAATTGCAGCTTTTAAAACAAAAATAACACTGTCATTTTAACACTATGTTTTTCACCCTTGTTGTGAAACAGTACATCAGGGACCAGGGCAGCTGCACAGTAAGTAATTTATTGCAAAAAAGGATTGTTTATATGCCCTTTAAGACTACCTTTTCCTGGGTGGTAATTTGCACCTCGCAAAGTGTTGCACTAAGTAGCGCAAAAACAGTTTGTGTGGTGCTGTTCGCTGAATATAGCATTGCACCTGTATTCATGTACATGCCCCCTCATTTGCCCCTTGCATACATTATAATTTTGCTTGGTGCTAATGTAGTTTGCGCGCGCTATTTGACTTTTTGAATATAGTGGACCTGATCTAACCTGGCGCTAACCCGGTGCGGTTTGTGCCTAGTGCAAAGTTTTGGATATCTGGCCCATAATGTCTTAACAACTTTGTAATAGAAAAAATGCACTGAGAAAAAATCAATAAAAAGCAGACTTTGGGTATGTATGTGATCATAAGTCTTCCTGTTACACAATCCTTTCTATTTCTAAAAAAAGACAAAAATCACAAACAAACAATATGATCATACTCTCTGAGATAAACCTAAAATAGCATTCTCACTTCAGAATAATTTATTTTCCTGATTGTTTTTTAAAACTTATAGACCACCTTAAAATGTACTACCTTAACAAACTTAATGCTAACTTCATATATAAGTTATTGTGTTCTTTATGTTTCCAAGCACATTAATAAGAAACAATTTTTTTTCAGTGAAATTTGCACTTACATCCTAGGCTACTCAGGCCCTTTTCATTTATAAACACTGATGTGCAGAGACCTGATAAACATAAAAAAACACAAGGAATAAATAAATTATGTTTTATCATTTTCTGTATTCTTGCCCCCTTTACTTACTAATGTGTCCACTAATGCTTACTACACAGTATCTCAGTGCTTACCCAGCCAAGTGCTCAATCCCCAAAGGCCCTCAGTGCTAACACAAATTGTAGAGCATTTGGCCACTGTGGAAATACTGTTTAACTAGAAGAAGTCTGAATATGGTGCCTCACCCAGCGCTCCACTGGTGATGAGTGTGACATCACAAACAGTCAAGCGCAGTCCCAAGTGACATGCATGCTCAGCTGGGTGGCAGACCCGCTATACAGTGACACCTAGTGTTCACTAGGTGTTAGACTGTAAAATTAAACCAGTAAAAGCATATTTAAACTATGGGGGAAAATGTGAGCACATCTGTAACTGACCAGGAACTGAATTATAGGAGAGGAAAAGGAAACATTACTTTCTTAGGCTTAATAAGGGATAAATTAAGGGTATACAGATTCAGAATCACAACTGTGACTGAATAGTAACTGAAATATAGGGAAAAAAGAAATTAAAAAAAGGATGAAATATTAAAGAAACATTAATTACTTAAGCATACTTAGGGATATTGTAGGGATATTCAGACTCACACATTCAAATAAAACTGCCTATATTATGGGTAACCAATCTATATCATCATTTAATCCATAAACTGGGGTTGTTAATTGAAAAAAAAATCAGTATAACATGCCTCTCTCAAAAAATAGTTTCCTTTCAAAATCTCCTCCTCTTCTAGCTTTCTCCACCTTTTGTATTCCAGAAAATTGCAGTGTAGGTATCTGGTGCCTTTCCTCTAAGAAATGCCTAGTAGTAGATGAGGTTACATAGAGGATAATGTGTGGGTATGCATTGGTAACTGGTTTGTTAACCAGTGAGAGGTTGCCATGGTGACCATGTAAACCTCCAGAGCGAAGCTCAAGAGGTTTATGTCACCATGGCAACCTTGAGCCGGTTATTCAAACTGGTTGCCGATGTATGACCATACATTATATTTATAGTGTATGGTCATGCATTTCTAGTGGAAACAATAATCAGGATCCTTACTTTTTACATTTTAGTCACCGCCGCAGCCATTCCAGGTCATGCTTTCGCCACCACTGCTGTTTCTGAAAGGATATCGGGTCGTGTACTGCACATGCGCAAAGCGATCCCCGTTGTTAACCTATCAATGTGACGTAGCATCGATAGGTTAACAACAGTCTTACATCACAACAATAGTATAACAACCTTTGGAAATGATGATTTCCTAAGGTTGACAATGTTCTACCATACACTATATCTTGTTTCTGTATGTAAAATTTGAGTTTTAAGTTGCCTATTTGTTTTTCCTTTATAGATCTTGTCACAGGGAAACAAAATTGCATATATCACTCCACTAGTTTGACATGTGATACATTGTTTAGTTTTCACCTCTTCCTCTCTGCATACATTCCTTATTTTTTCATCCTGTATGTGTTATTACAGGTAATACACCTACTGTACCACAAGGGTAATTTCCTTTCACACCAATATTTCATAGAAAGTGTTCTGTTGTTCTAGGTATCTGATGGTCTGTATAAACAATCCTGTCTCCAGTAGATCTAACCTTTTTGGCAACCACTAATGGTAAATCTTTAAATACCCCTTCACCCACTGTAGTCAATTTTGAAACATTCCAATGCTTAGTTACAACCTCTTTAATAATATATAAAATGCCACTATATTTTGTAGTAAATAGCACCCTAGTAGCTTGTTTGATTTTCCTAATCTGTGTTGAGCTCAGTAAATCTTCCTGTTTCTGGTATCTGCTTTCTGTACAGCTGCTTTCACTATTGTCAGTGGGTAACCTCTATCTTTGAAGCATTTTTTCATATCTTGTACTTCCTTTATGTAATCGTCCCTTTCAGTTGAATTCCTTTTTGCTCCTAAAATGTGGCTTAGTCATATCAAATTTATAAAACATTTTGGATTAAAACTATCTGCCTGGAGAATTTTATTCCTGTCAGTTTCCTTCAGATGTAGTTTTGTCTTCAGTTTTCCTTGTGTTTTGTAGATACTTTTATCCAAAAAAGGTATCTGTTATGTACTGTGTTCTTTTTACAAACACTAAATGATCAGTCCTTGAATTCAAATATGTATGAAAATTTTCCAGTTTTAATTCAGTGACAAAACAAACAACCAGTATGTCATCAATAAAGTGTTTCCACAATGTTACCATGTTGATAAATTAATTTTAATATATGGATTTTGATTTTAATATGCTAAAAGCATACAAAAAATTTGCGGTAATATTATCACTCCCAAAGTGATAATACTACACTTCAAGAGTGATAATGCTATCATTCAGGTCCTGTAATACAATAGTTCGGGACCTCAACGATAGTATTACCATGAATGACAACAGCACATGCACTTGTCTGCCTCCCCGACATCTGCCAAAGTGTGCCTCCTGATTGGTTGCTTTTCCTACGTGGATAGGCAGAACAGTCTTAAAAACATGGTGGCCAGTCTGTCACTTACTGAGACCGAACTGGATCCTCAGCCATTCTCCGTAGGTTTTCTTTTGTATTTTACCATTGAAAATGGAATTATGTTGTTGATCCTGCCATCCCCTAATAAAAAAAAATGGCTAGGACGAAGTAGTAGTATGAAAAGCGGGTGGGAGCAGGAAGCATCACAGATGAGCGAAAGGGAGGGAACTCAATGAGACAGACAGCATGAGACAGTGAGGCAGTCAGTCAGAACCAAGTCTGTCCTTCAGTGAACTGGCTGACCGCCTGCCCGTTATCAAAAAAATAGAAACCTGGATCTATAGATTAAAAAAAATAATGGATAGATTTGTGTACATTAGCAGGGAGTCCTACCATCTCAAGGTTCTGGAAAAATTGGAACCTCTCAAGCTTCACTCTTGAGGTTCATGTGTCCAGAACCTCTTGATGATATTACTCCCTGGTAATAGACACAAACTTATCCATTATTCTATATATTTGAATGAATATAGCATCTTTTAAATTGTCCATGTACAGATTAGCATATGATGGGGTCATGCTTGATCCCATAACTGTTCCTTTTACCTGTACAACAAATCATTTTGAAATCTAAAATAATTTTGGGACAATAACAATTCTACCAAATGAGTTAAAAATTCATTAGGTAGTTTCTCCTCATGTCATTCTCTCTAATGCCTCTCTCAAGGATTCATACCCCAAACCATGAGGAATAGATGTATACAAATCATTAACATCCCAAGTTTCAAGTATGCAGTTCTCTGGGTTAATTTGACTCTGATTCATGTCATTCAAGCTACTGATCACATGTATACTATCTCTAAAATAGGATTCTGTGGATTCCACGAAAAGTCTTACGTGATGATCCACAAAAATGGAAATAGATTCCAATATTGAAGTTACCCTTGAGACAATGGGTCTTTCTAGTGGTTTTATTTGATCCTTATGTTTTTTGGGAAGTGTATAAAATATAGGAATGGAAGGTGATTTTCTAAATGATTCCCTTTCCCAATTGGCAATCCATCCCCTCTCTAGAGCCATTCCAGAACATCAACAATCAAGTCACTGATCAGTTGAGTCGGATCTTTTTCTAATTTCAAATAGTTTGTCCTATCATTTAACAAATCAGTACACACAGTCTGATAATCCTCATCATTTTGAACAACAGCACCACCCTTATCTACATTTTTTATGATAATATTGTGATGATTTTCCAAACTTTGTAAGGCTGTAAATTGCTTTACCATTAAATTAAATCTCATTCTGCATCCATGTTACATTCTTTTTAAAGTAATAGTTCTATATCCTTATTCATCAAAGAGATGTATGTCTCCATAATATGTGGGATCAGACCAGGTGGCAGATACAGGAATTTTAGTTTTAACCTTTGACTTAAAAGTTTCTTCTTTTCAGAAATTTGTAAATTTTTACTCAGGGGTTGGGTATCAAAATGGTACTTAAGATGTATTTTACAAAGAAAACAGTTGAAATCTAGTTTTGTTTCAAATTCATCAATTGAACCAAATGACAAGACTTCACTGAGTACTCCTATTTCAGTTGTTGAGAGTGAATGATTCATTAGGTTTTAAAACTAGGTTCTTCTCTGGGATCTAGAAGTTATGTTTGCCTGTGATGATTCTTTCGGTTTGGTTTGTTTTCTTTTTTCTTTTCTATTGAGTTTGTACCTTCTCATAGAGTGCTTTCTCTTGACCTGATCCTCTTTTCCCTGGATCAGTGACATCCTGCTGTTGCATTCTCGTGTACTGATAACCTCTTTTATTTTTCCAATTGTGTGGTCTTCTCCCTGTAACTTCCTCTTCGTAAAAAAGGTCCACCTGCTTTACATGTACTTTGTTCTATATCTGCTTCACTACCACAACTATGAAGAGAAGAGTCTTAATCTATATTATAAACATAACCTGTTTTAAAGTTTTCTTATTTTTAAACCAAGAATAAACCTTATTATCTCTATAATCATTTATATCACATTTAAATTTATGTAACTTTGTGGCTCTTATTTCATCTTCAGCATCTGAAAATTGTTTAACTTTGTCAAAAAAATAATCTATAGAAAATGTATTCCTGATTTATTTTTGTATAGCTTCTAGTTCAAGTTCTAATTTCTGTAACTATTTTGTAATTGCTTCCACCAAGATTAACATAAAGTCTTTTGAACACCTGTTATCAGTTCCATCCAATTTAGTTTCTAATTCTTGGTTTCTAAGTATTAAATTAGGTTCTACATGTAGTCTTAATCATCCTCTGATTAATTTCTGCTTTTTTAATATTCAGTTAATGTAAGTGCATACCATTCTAACTTGAGTTGTTTTTGCTTTTGAAATTCATAATCATTAGTACTAGATTTAGTTGTAATTTATCCTGCAAATTGTCTAATAGTTTTAATGTTTTGTAAAAGCTGTTGTTCCTCTGTTTCAGAGATAATTAGAAAGACTGATCTATTATCTGTCATTTTAGCTTAGCTTCTCAAATTGGACCCCCAAGGGCCCAATATTAAAAACTTTGCCAGGTGGGCAGATTGCACATGCTTTGCATGCTTGTGCTATATTCAAAGGCCTGATTAGCATGGGCAAAATGGAAGAGCATGCTTGCAAACAGATAATGTATGCTCTGGGCAAAGAGATGGGCATGGACATGAATACAGGCACTATGCTATATTCAGTGCATTACTGCTATGCAAAGTGAGTTTGCCCAGCATCATTGCAGAGCATAACTACCACCTATCAAAAGGTGGACTTACTCCGGCAAACCCTAGAGATGGATGGTGACACTGCAGCCAAAGCAGAAATGACTGTATTCAACACTCACATGCTGTTCTAGATGGAGTATGCCATGGAGGAAGAGAGAGCAGAAGGCCACCCTGGTCCACCCCATAGGCTGTGGAGGTGATATGCTGTGCACAGATGGTACCGGCAACGAGTCTCCTTCGAGACCCTCACTAAGGACCATCTGGTGGGCTGGTACCATCTCAACAGGGCCATGCTATAGGGCCTGTGTGAGCTCCTGCATGTGCAGCTGCACATTGACACCCAGTGTAGCCATGTCATGACAGTCAAGCAGAAGGTAACAGCTGTGATGTGTTTCCTAGCCACCAGGTCACTTCAGATACTGGTGGGTGATACCATTGGTGTGTCACAGTCTGCCAGCTCATGTCTGCTAGCCCAAGTTCTAGATGCCATGATGCCACATGCTGGTGAGTTCATCATATTCCCCAGCACAACAGTGGAGTGCACAGAAACCATGAAGCAGTTCTCGGTGCCATTGACTGCACCCATGTTGCCATCCAGGCACCCACTAGTGATGGGGTGGATGTCCACCTCAATAGGAAAGGATACTACTCCATCAATTGCCAGGTGGTGTGCGATGCAACTGGGCACATCACCAGTGTCCTGTCATGGTACCCTGGTAGTGCCCATGATGCCTTCATATGGCACAATTCACAATTATGCCAAGCATTTGAAGGTGGCCAAATGCCCAGTGGACACCTTGTTGGTGAGTAAACATTGCACATCCCCCAGAACCTCCTATAGTGGGTACA
Source organism: Neoceratodus forsteri (assembly GCA_016271365.2). NCBI lineage: Eukaryota > Metazoa > Chordata > Ceratodontiformes > Ceratodontidae > Neoceratodus > Neoceratodus forsteri. The sequence continues at coordinate 47,415,321 of CM028129.1, read as the reverse complement.
CTACCGTAACACAGCACAGTCATGCCTCACTGAGGGAAGGGTAGGTGGGTATGGAAGGGTGGACAGGTGCACAGGATGCACCACAGACAATGGCCTCTTTTGTGGACATGGCAGCTACACTGTAAACAGATGCTAACATATGTTTTCTACCTTACAGCAGACAGTGCCTATCCCTTGTTCCCCTAGCTGTTCATACCTGTCCTCTGGCCCTCAAAAGTGGCAGATGACAGATACAATACAGCACACACTGCCACATGCAACTTTATTGGGTGCATCTTTTGCATGCTGAAAATGTGATTCCAGTACTGGACCATTCAGGAAGTACCCTACAGTACACTCCTCACAAGGCTTGTGGCATATTCCTAGCCTATTGCTTGTTACACAACATGATGCTCACCAGTGGAATAGGTCTGCTGGTACATAAGGAACACAATTACAGTGACACAGAGCCAGAGGTGCAAGGCATACTAGAGCAGCTTGGCAGGTAAGGCTCCCGCATGGCCAGGAATACACAGCCAACATCACAAGAGGACTCACAGAGAGGAGCATGTTGGTGCCATAAGAAAAGGAACTCTTGTAGGTTTTTAAAACTTTAATCTAAACACAAAAATCAAAGTAACAGTGTAGAGAAAGTGCAAAACAGTGCTGAAAAATAACAGTGTGCACAACAGGAGGGAGTGGGATGGGGTGGCGGGGATGCTTGGGAAAACAAAACAGAGACACAGGAATATTGAGCCCAATTTTCGTCACCAGGTGGCAAATTAGTGATAAATTCCCCTGAACTAATACAAAGAAGGGCAACTAAACAGGTGGCAGGCCTAGCTGGGCTATACTACCAGCAGAGATTGCAGGAACGTGGTCTCTATTCACTGGAATTCCATTGGCTCTGGGGAGATATGTGAATGGTATATAGATCACTCTTGGATGATGATTTATGGTCCGAATTTGGCCTGGAACTAAGGTTACAGATCTATGATACTAGGGCACACCCACTTCAAAACAACATTAACACTTATCGTACAAATAGCAGGAAGTATTGGTTTAGTACAAGGGTAGCTAGAATATGGAATAGTTTGCCATTAGATGTGGTAGCCAGTGGGACTATGATAGAATTTAAGAAACGATTGGATGAATTCTTAACCATGCAGGGTATTACAGGTTATTAATATGGCAGGCCATTATGGATTTCAGTCTTCTAGGCCTTGTATCTACCTATGAGACCTATGAATGGGGCAGGGGAAGAGTGGGAAATGCAAGGGTGGCCTCCAAAATAAAGATGTTCTGTGTCTGCCACAAGTCCAGATGGACTAGCATCCATGACCCCCATATGTAGGGGTCATGTGCCATGGAGGGGGGAAGGGTGATGTCTTTGGGGATGGGGTCATCCTGGCCCATGCATATCCATGCCGCTGGCTGGACAATGGAATGGCTGGGTTGCACCCAATGATTTGGGGGTGCCCATTGCTGAAGGTATCTTTGGTGTTCTGCCTGACCTTGACCTGCAACTCCATGGGGCTGGTGTATGCTGTGGGGCGACCCTCTCACCAGGCTGGTGCACAATGAAGTGGCTGCATGGCCACCAGGGCTGCACAATGTCATGCACCATGGCCGCAAGATCCCTCACCACCCCGGTGAGTTCCCCAAACATTTGCAGGAGTGCACTTCAAAAAATGCTTGGCACTCTGGAAAGTAGTTTAGAAGGCAAATGCCACATTTATTTCCACAAGGAGTTGGCTGAAAAAACCTCTTCCCCAACACTTCGATGCAAAATACGAGTCTTCCTCAGGGGGCATATCTAGATACCACACAAACAGACATGTATTTATACAAATGCAATTAAAGTGATAGTACCTCTGTGCAATCTAGTGCAAGTAATCATTACAACACACAGATATGGGGGAGGGGATTAAAATACAAAATTCCTCATCATACAAATTTTAGGACAAATTGTCTTATCCATGATTCAAACTTAATTAGTGTAAATCTACAGCGAGGTATTTACTTATATGCATAGTACATCAGTCTGATTAACATGCTACTTTCAGAGAATTTCAATCAAAGAAGTGAGTGAAGAGAAAGACAAATAACAGAGAAAGTAAAAAATATTTTTAACATTCAAAATCTAATTATATCATACTCTCAAAACACTTTGGATGATCCCCCTAAAACTAAAAGACATCACCAGGGTCTAACAATAGATGAACCAGAGAAGTTGTACACTTTTACATTTTTACAATTCATGAAAAGAAAAATATTTCAAAATGTTCTCTCACGGTCAGCATGCTTGGGATACCTTATTAGGATTTATCTGTAGTAACCTAAATTAAGAACTTGTAATGCTTTATTCACCCAGTCAAAATCAAATTTAACAAAGGAACCAGGTTCATTAGGTACACTCCAAACTATTCATATCCTAAACAGCAACAAAGTTATAAATATATAGTTTTATAGAAGGGGGACAGATAACTAAGCAAGGAAATTGGTCAAATGTGTTGGAAGTGGGAAGGGGGGCACAAAATACAGCTGTAATGGCAATTTGGCTCCAAATGTGCTGAGCTAGATGAGGAAATCCGATATGAATACAATGGAGATAATACTCAGAACTTAAAAGTTCATTCAGAGAAAGCTGCATAAAGAGTTCCTGGTATAAAGGTAAGGTATTTGCAATCAAAACTCTTAGTGGACAAGGATTGAGTTCCAGTTTTCCTCTAAATGAAGTCAAATACAAATCGAAGGGTTCTGAACAATTCCATGCTTAGTGGGCATACAAGAACTGCAGTTTACACTTCTGCATTTAAAAAAACTTACAAGGTAAATTTATCTATTAGAGACCAACATAAAGGAAAAATAAATAAAAGGGAAACATTCATTCCTAGCATACATGGCACTGTATGGAATATTTATTTCTCATTATATTATAGCTACAGTGTGAAATCCACTTCCTCATTCAACCCTAACGGAATAGCTGTTTCAAGTAACAAAATACATCTTGTCTCTTTTTGTAACAGAATTTGTATCCTATTACCCCCTCTCAGATGTGTTTAAACATGTTCAAGAATAGCAAATCTGAAAGAGTCCAGTTTACTTTCATGAACATGCAGGAAATGATCACCAAGTGCATTATAAATATTGCCATTTGTTATTGCCCTGACATGTTCCTGGATCCTTTCCTTAGCTTGTCTAGTAGTTCGCCTCACATAATAATATGGGCAACTACATCAGCGCACATATACTACACAAGGTGTACTGCAAGTTACAAATATCTCTGTTTTGTATAGTTTCTCATTTTTAGGGTGGTGGACGGAGCCTACTGCCCTTATGTCATCGATCAGATTGTAGCTCTCAAACGGCTGATCTTAGAACTCCCTTTCTGGACTTTTGAAAGTATTCCTCCACAGCTGCAAAATAATGCACTCCTCCTCTGTTGCTATTTTTTGATATTTGTTGCTCTGTGTTAAAGGCATCTGAAGGTAGGGGGGATGCTACAGTATTGTACCTCAGAACTTCTCAGGATATTAACAAAAAACAACTTTTTAAACTGCTGTTTCTATCATCTGTCCAGCTCAGTCTAATAGATTTATTCTATTTCTTTCAGCAACCTAGAGGTTAACTCATTATATATTGTGGCATTTCCTGAAAGTGAAAGTTGGACTACAGTGTCAGATTACAGACTTTGCAACTGCAAGCTATCCTTTTCCTATGGGTAGAACAGGTTGCACACACACACACACACACACACACACACACACACACACACACACACACTTGACTAAACAGAACTATATGGCCCCAACAAGAGAATAACTGGTAATTTGGGAGCTCTTCACAGCCCTATCAGGTCTGGTTCACAGCTGGGGTGGGGGAGATGAGACCTTACACTTCATTGACAGTATTTAAGGAGGCAGCATAACACAGTGGTTTAAGGCTCTGAGCTGCAAATTGGAAGACCTGGGTTTGAATCCCACAGCCCCCACTTGCATACTGTATGACCAGAGCAAGTTACTTTATTTCCCTATGTTCCAAGGTGGCAACCTGTAAACAAGCTTTCAGCTTAGTGTGCCACTCCTGGTTAAACAATTTGGGAAAAAAAGAATCCTGTCTGTTTTGCACTGAATGGGAAGGGGATTGTCACAGTCTATAATCACAGATTTTAGTTTTAGGGAATGTAACCAGTGACTCAAGCTCATTTGTAATGGAGTCCCTTCCAAAAGTCCTGCGTTTCTCTGGGTGGGTTTTTTTTTTTGAGTTTGTTGCTTAAAGCAGCAGTATTGATGTTTGTTTCTGATTTCAGGCTGTAAGCAGCATACACCAACCTTTAATATTTAAACTGTTTCCTTTCAAAGATGAAAGAATATAAGCATTTAAATACTTTTTTATTATTATTCTTTGGTAACTGGGTATGGCCCACTAGGCACAGGTGCTTGTTTTCTGGGGCTACCCGGGACCACTGAAGAGGTTAAGTGATTTGCTCAGAGTCACACGGTATGCAAGTGGATATTGTGGGAATCAAACTCAGGTCTGTGTGCTAGACGTGCTAAGATCTTTACTTTGACCTCTAAGGCTATATTGACAGCCCCAGACTTGGCTGGTATAGTCCTTGATTATTGCATGGATCTGTAATCTATGTACTAGACTTTAATGTTTGTTTATAGTTTATAAATGTAATTTAATAAATATATATATATTTTCCTTTGGTAACCAGGTGAGGCCAGCTAGGCACAGGTGCTTGTTTCTAGTGACAACCCAGGAACACTGCAGAGATTAAGTGACTTAATCAGAGCCACACAGTATGGAAATGGAGATTGTGGGAATCAAACCCATGTCTGAATGCTGGATGTATAAAGCTCATTTACAACTCATTACTCTAACCACTAGGCTATACTGCCAGCCCCATAAATAGTGAACAATTTAGATTGGGCTGTTAATATCTCAAAGGAGGACTGCCTTAAATCAGCAAACATGCATTTTTGTAGAAGTAGATGTTATTTTTATGTTTGCTTGAATGCATGTGCTAGAAACATATTGGGGCAGCTTGCTGCAGTAGCATGTTGTGGAGGTGTGGCAGTGTTGTTGTCAATCCCAGCAGGCCATTTTGGGGCTGGTCTGTGTGGCACCAATAGATGATTACACTGTCCATGACCGCAGTAGTGTAGCTTTCCACCAACTTGAAACAAACTCACTGCTGCGATCAGGGAGCACCCCGTCATCAGCAATCAGCTGTTTTTACTGCTGGGGTGGTTCCTGACTGCATCAGCCAATTACAGTTGCATTGTCTGGTGTCCCCTTTCAATAACATGGCAGCGGCTTCCCCATGGGCCTCTCACATTCTCCACAGAAGCCCAAGGACAGCTGCCACCTCTCACAGTCCCTTTTAAAGCTGAAGGGGGTGCCCAATTCCCCCTGTCAGTGTGCCCCCCCAGTTCATTTGCTGATAGGGTAGCCCAATACCCATCAGCATAATGTGCTCCCTCCATTTGTTGTGTGCTGAGGGGGGTGCCCAATCCACCTTGGTTCATGCGTCCTCCTAAGCACACTGTATGACTGATGGGGGTGCCCAATCCCCATTGGCTCTAGCCCCCTGCCAAAAAACACCCAGGTGGCATGTTGGGAGCCCACCCCTGTGTGCCAAAAGAGTCTTGCATTATCTCTTTTTAACCCTGTAAAAAAAGAAAACGGTCCCTCCCTGTCTTTCGTAGCCCCTCCACCAACCCAAACCCACCCTCTGTGCACCCCACCTCCCCACACACCCACACCTCACCCCGTACTTACCTCAGGAGCCCAGCGTGATGATCTTTGGTGGACCTGGAACATGTCTGCACTCTTCAAAGCTGACCGTGAACTGAAAAAATGCGTAAACTGTATAATGGCATAAATGTTTTGTTTTTCAACTTATGTGGATATCTCAGCCATTTATTTGACTCTTGGCACCAAATTTTCAACACGGGGTTCGTGGGATCCCTCCTCATGAATTCAGTCACTGTCATGGAATTATTCAGTTCCAAAAGGTGATTTTGCGGTGACTGCACAGAATCACCTTTCAGGACTGATTACTGAAATGATAGTGTCACTGTTCATGAGGTGGTCTCTCAAAAAGCCTATGTTGCAAATTTGGTGAAAAAATTACAAAAAATGACTGTGTTATGATCGTACATTGTGCAGTTTCCAGACACACATGTAACTTTATGAATTTGTAATAAATTCACTCCATATTTTCACCATTGACATTTTTTCACACCTCCTGATGAACAGTATAGCTGTCACTTTTCACATCCTGATCAAAATGTGCTTTTCACACTTTTGGCACAGAATAGCATGGTTGCTATGGGAAATCAGTGTCTGGGACAGATTAAGGAAATCACAGTGACACTATTCATGAGCAGAGGTCTTAAAATGCCTATGTTGAAAATTTGGTGACAAAAGTCCAAAAAATGACTGTGTTACCAGCATGTGTTGTGCAGTTTCCACACACCCCTGCAACCTCACAAATATGTCATATTTTCACTCCCGATTTTCAACACTGACATTTTTTAACACCTCCTTATGAACAGTACAGCTGTCATTTTTCACATCCTGGCTGAAATGTGTTTTTGCACTTCTGGCGCAGAATAGCGTGATCTCTGTGGGAAATCAGTGCTCAGCACGGATTAAGAAAATCACAGTGACACTGTTCATAAGCAGAAGTCCTAAAATACCTATGTTGAAAATTTGGTGATAAAAGTGCATAAAATGACTATGTTTTGAGTGTGCATTGCACAGTTTCCACACACACACTCATAACTTTAAAAATGTGTAATATTTTCACTCAAAATTTTCAACATTGTCCAGTTAGCACACCTCCTTATGAACAGTTCAGCTGTCTTTTTTCACATCCTGCCCAAAAAATGTGTTTGTACATCTGGTGCACAATGCTGCGGTCACTGTAGGAAATCAATACTCAGGACTGATTAAGAAAATCATAGTGACAGTGTTCATGAGCAGATGTCACAAAATGCCTATTTTGAAATTTGGTGAAATAATTCCACTAAATGACTGTGTTACAAGCGTGCATTGTGCAGTTTCCTCATACACTTGTAAGTTTGAGCATTTTTAATATTTTCACTCCAGATTGTCAACATTGCCATCTCTTCACACCTCCCTATGAATGGTACAGCTGTCATTCTTCACATCCTGCCCAATCTGTGTTTTTGCACATCTGGCACAGAATGGCATGGTCGCTGTGGGAAATCAAAGTTTGGGAAATGTTAACAAAATCACAGTGCCTCTGTTCATAAGCAGAGGTTCCAAATGCTTTTATGAGGTGAGGGTCACAAAATGGCCATGTTGAAAATTTGTAGTGCCTGGGGTGTTAGGGTTTCTAACCATAATGTCCCACCCTGCACAGACTGACAGGCATCATGGGTGTGCCTTTGGATTGCTGGCTATAATGCTCACACCATTCCACGCGCACCCCCACCCTGAAGCCAGTTATAGGCATTAAGGTGGTCCTTGGACTCTTCAGCCCCAGACCTCACCCCATTCTTCTATATTGCACCCATTTCAGTGTATGTCTTTATGTGAAGCCAAACACCGCAAGGCACATCTCAACACTTGTCGGTGTCTACAGGATAGGGTGTGGTGAAATGCCATGAGCATTATGGGCGATGACCCAAAGGCACATCCCAATGCCTGTCCATCTGTGCAGGGTGGAAATGGGATTGGCATGAGTTCAGTACTTCACTGCCATTCCTATTCTGCATCAGTCTAACTCCTGCACATCCAATGCTAATATCAGCAAGCAAACATTCGGCATTGACAAATGTGTGTTCAAAATACCAGTTCTCATTTTGTTACTCCTTAATTTTAAATGGCCTTTTGGTAAATTCAGTGAGTGTTTGTGATTCACACACTGCTGGCATTGACCATTTTAGAGCAGTATGATCTTGTCAAGAACTTACATTGTTGGTACAATGCATCTATGTTCTAATTTTGAATTCTTAGGTTCATGGAGACATAAACATCATACAATTTTATTGCTGTCTATTGGGATGATGTATCTTTGTGACTCACTTTTTTAACTTTGAAAAACAAGTTGGAACTGTTATACATGAGCTGAACCCTTAATATTACTTATTCAATATTCTCATATGGTATAAAGGTATTTTAAAAATTACTATTATCGTCGTAAATGTGCATTACCTGTATATAAAAACCTGGTTTGGAAAAAGTGCCCTTTATAATGCAACAAGTGTCCTTTTTATCTTTAGCACCCACACCTTTTACAGTCCTCCGGCATCCCTGTGGCCACACACACACACACACACACACACACACACACACACCACCATGTACTCTAACTTAATAAATTTAGGAAGACTGAATTAGCAGCATGCCAGTTTTTGATGATTGTGACTAAACAGCACTATATGGAACCAACAAGAAAACAACTTTGGTCATTTGGTAGCACTTCACAGCCTTATCGGCTCTGGCTAGAGCTTGTTTGTAAAGCTACAGCCTGTTTGGAGGTACTGACATATGTTACATCTCCCACATCTATGTGCTCTGCTTGGTTTTGGGAGCCAGGAATTGCCAGACTGTATCACAATGGTTGATGTGAAATGGCTTTTAGTGATTCTTTTCCCCAGGTTTTTTCCTTTTGTGAATGTTACTCGAGGGTTCTTATTAATGTGCTTTTGTAACACCAGATCTGACAACAGAAGAGGCAACAATTTATGCACCACCCCTCCTACTTTGCCAGCCATGTAGTTATATTCAGTTACAAAAGTTACTGTTCTCAAATCTGTTGAATCTGTCATCTGTCCATTATTTTCAAGTACTTCTCTCTTGTCCTTTTTTGGTGTTAATAACTCTTCCCTTTGTAGATTCTGTACCTTAGTAAAGGCCTCATCAAGAACTTGGGCACTATACCCCTTGACTAATAATCTACTCATACGGCTAGTAGCTTGGTTAAAAAAAATCCTCATCATTTGAACAATTCCTGCTGAGCCTAATCATGTGACTATATGATTGACAACTCTCTGAAAGTAGCATGTTTATCAGACTGATGTACTATGAATACAAGTAAATACCTCACTGTAGGTTTACACTAGTTAAGCTTGAATCATTGATAAGAGAATTTGTATGATGATGAATTTTGTTTTTTAATCCCCCCCCCATATCTGTGTGTTGTAATGACTACTTGCACTAGATTGAATAGGGGTACTATCACTTTAATTGCCTTTGTATAAATACACATCTGTGTGTATGGTATCTAGATACGCCCCCTGAGTAAGACCCTTATTTTGGGTCAAAGTGCTGGGGAAGAGTTTTTTTCACCCAACACCTTGTGGAAATAAATGTGACATTTGCCTTCTAAACTACTTTCCAGAGTGCCAAGCCTTTTTTTGAAGTGGATTTCTTTTTGAGCCAGCAAGTTCTGGCTTGTGCAACCTTGCTCCTGTGCACATGCTTTCTCTATATTATTATTTGCAGGAGTGCATCCAGGACTCTTGCCTCATGGACCTCTGCATGCTGTTCAGTCCTCTGCATGTCAGTGTGCAGGAGCTCATGGAGGAAGACTATATCCTCATGCACGTCCCTCCGGAACATGGCACGCTCACTGTGTGCAGCTGACTGTGACTCTACAGCAGATTGCTGCAGCTGCCAAGAGTCAGAAGGAGCCTGCCTCTCAGGTATACTGCCCTGGGGATAGCACATGCTGGTGGGCATGGGCACTGGGTGGGGTGTGTGTTCACCACAACAAGAGTGGGTGGCAGAGGTGACAGACCTTCACTGGACATGGAGGCATGCACAGGGGAAGGTGGAGAACAGCAGGGGTTCTGGCTGGCTGCCCATATCCACCCATTTCATGAAGCAGGTGGCGTGGGAGGTGAAGGATGTGAAGGCCTCCCCAGTGTTGGTGGTGATAACGCAAAGGTGTACTGTCTTGGACAGCATAGTGCTGGCAATAGGGGTGTGGGTGTTCTATGGAACAGCATCAGAGCAGTGCACCACCAGCTGAACAGGGGAGTTGGGAGGATTGGTCCAGAACATGTGGAAATCACCTTGGCATATGTGACACACATACACCCTATGGCAACTGCCAGGGTATCTGTGTTCAGAGAAGTACCCATCGGGTTGTCTGCAGCTGATGCAGCTGTCAAGGAAACATGGTAAATATAGAGGCATACCATGTCACAGAGCACACTAGGCCACAAACAGCACACATGTGTGCTATAGGCATGGTTGCAGTGTGACCCAACACTTGCAGGATCTGTATAAGTACCCATGCACACACGGGTGTGACTCAGCTATTTACTTACATGCCTGGAAGGATGCAACCTAGATCTCAAAGCCTTCCCCAGGGACCCCTCAAACCTCCACAAGCCAAAGCATGGATGCTACCACCTTCTCTGCAGGGCAAGTGGCCTGGCAAATGCAGATGACCAGGGTCCACCACCAGTTGTGTATTGCTGTCAGCACCATGTTTTCTTTTGCATAGTGCTGGACGTCTCAAAATCTTTTGTGCACTACATCCAGTGTTTGACCCAGGCTACCCATGGCACTAACTGCTGCAGTGATCTACTCCCATGCTTGCCTGACAGTGGCATCTGTGGCACAGCTGCATGGCAGGAGGGCCTCTCTGACTGTAAGCCTGAGCCAGGGTGTGAAGTTCCTCATGGGGGAATTTGTGTGACCTCAGTCTCTCCCCTTTTCCAGTGGCAGCTGTAGGAGAATATTGTGAGATAGTGGTCAGTGCCTGGTGTGTGAGTAGGACGTGTGCTTGTGTGTGTGTATGTGCTTCCTCAATCAGAACCACCACTGCAGCATTGTTGTTTACCATGTACCTGTGCTGATGGGTTAGCCAATGCCCACTGCCAGCATGGGCAATCAGGGAACCCCGCACAAATGTTGGTGTGCATGTGACACATACAACTGGATCAAAGTAATGCAGAGGACAGGTGGCAACAGTTGAGGAGTACAGAAACTACCCTCACAGATGTGGGCCAAACACATGTGTGTCATACAGACCTGTGGTGTTGATGTTCTGTTGCAGTCCATTGTTGTGGATGTTGTTTGTCACTGCAGGGAGAAGCCAGACAACAAGGCCAACACAGGGACATCCCCTGACACTAGGGTGCATATGAGTGCTGGTTGTGCCATTCAAGGGCATGTGGCAGTAACATGGTTGGCCCCCCAAAGTGTGGCATACAGTACAGGGGCCTTGTCATCCATGGCCAGTGTAGTGTGTGTTGTCACATGATCCAGGGCACATGGCTTGTACATGACAAGACAGTGTGACAGTGTTGCACACTGTTGAGACACAGCTGACAGCTGGGGTGGGATATACTGCAGCATCCTACTTTACATAGCACACATTGTTGTAATATGTTTTCTTCTGCACTACTGGCAACCCACATTTCTGCACAAGGATGTACCCCCCCACAGCAACAGGTTTTGGTATGTGTATGGCATGCAGAACACCTACCTGTGCTTGTGGAGTTTGATTCCTGTGAAGTCATCTCTGACAGTCTTCATCTCTGGACTGCTGTTCTTTCAAGACTGCAGTGTCCTGACTGCAGTTCCAGTGTGCTGTGTAGAGGGGGTTCTGGTCCCCTTTAAATCACCAAGGCAAAATTACACATGCTAATGTCTTCAGGTCCAGTTATAGTGAGATGCTAATGGTTTGCTTTGCCTGTTGACAGCCCAATGAGGCTATTTGCATAGCCTGGCTGAATATAGCAAATCTGCACACCACGCTGAGTGGTTTTGCACTTGTGAATCATGCTATGAATTGCACAATGCCATGTCTGTGCATCCCAGAAATGCACAAATGACCCATTGACATATTTGTGCCTGTGTAGTACAGTATGGTCTGCAAGCCCATTGGTCCACACTGTGAACCAATAGGGGTACAGATCATACTGTAAGCTGTCATTCGGCAGGCAGCCGGGTGGTATGTGGGCAGGGCACTGCTGCCCGCCAATGATGGAGGGGTGCTAAGTGGCATGGGGTCCTCTGTAGGTGAGTGGGAAGGGGGGGTACCACTGGACCACCAGGTTATTAGTCATTTCTATGTCAGCCCATGATTGGTCATACAGGAAGGAGGGGGAACCACTAGACCACCAGGATATAGTTTTCAAGGACAAATGCCCATGGTTGGGCATGCGAGTGGGAGGACAGGATCAACTAGACCACCGGGGTATCCTTTACATTTATTAAAGCCCACAATTGGCCATTCAGGAGGGATGGGGTACACTAGATTACCAAAGGATCTTTGCACTCAAATGACCGTGATCGGGCATACGGGTAGATGGGGGATCCACTAGACTACCAGGGAGGGTGTGGGTGCCTGTGGACAGTGTTCCTGCTGGGCATGTGGCCACCCATGGCTGGCGGCTGGTGTATTGCACCATGCAATATAGCTGCCCACCTATTGGTGGCCAGCATTTGTTCCTGGGTTTTCCTGGCTCAACTCTGTGCCCAGGTATGTGGCGCATCTGGGGGTTGTGCCGACACATGCACCGCACGTCCCGGGCTGAAAATCAGGATGTGCCACATAGGCATGGGCATGCCCCCTTCAGATGCACTGCATACATTAGCAATTCACCCCGATACGTTGGGATTTGCACTGCACAAGGCATTCCTCTGATAATCACACTGGGGCGCATTATTGGTCTATGCCTGGTGCAACCCTGTTATATCCCGACCTTGGTATTTAACATAACCTTCATGCATAATAACATGCAAACTTATAAGATCAATGTCGCTGATTATTTCTGTATAAAACTTGTTTCAAAACTTCATAACATGTAAAATGTATTTTCTTTTTATGAGAACTTGCAACAGCTCATTAAGTCAGTGTTTTGTACTATATCTTCATAAAACTCAGTTTTGGCCTTTTAAATCATGCAAAACATTTCTCAGTTTAAAGCTTTCAAACTATATGCCCCTGTTCTGTAAAGAGTTAATCCCCTTGTTACTTTCTCAGATAGGCCAATTTAAATTACTTGACTATTCATTAAAATTAATTAGGAAAGGTAATCAAATTATACTTAAATTTCTGGTTGTTGAAGTGGTTCTTCTTCTCTCAACTTAGAAATCTTGGGTGAGTCTGGCTCTGGATGAAAACATCTTTTAGCTAATCTTCTTCACCCTGGAACTTTTTGGCATAGACAAACATTGCAGGTTAAACTTCCCCTGCTAAAAGTCACTTCACCAAAAGTCAGTTCTTGGATTTGTAGAACACAGCTTCAATCCACACACTCCATAGCAATACTGGATTCAAAGAACTTTCTTCTGGATAGCAAAGCTGTTTCAATACTGGAACTTGACTCCTTCATGCTGTATATCTGCCATTAACGTTAGGCACTAGACCTTTCATTACTCACAATGCTGTATACAGTAGCTTGTGTGAATTTTAAAGTTAAGTCTCTGGTCTAGATATCAGTAGGCAACATTACTTCAGTCAAAATACTCAGTAAATAAAACACAGACATTGCTTCATACAGAATGAGAATGTCCTTGTCCAAGCAATTTGCTGTTAGACTTTGTGGCAGCACTGCATAAGCTTTTAAGCTTATCCTTAGGCTGGTCCCAGTATTCCAAATACAGGCATGGCCCAAAGCTTCTTGGGTTAGCTACAGTTATAAAGCCATTAAGAGTCTTAGTTAGACTACCATAGGTCCTTCTACATTGGTGTTTTGGCTGAGACTGAGGTGTGGCCAGAACAATTCACTAATATGAACTTGATCACTACCAGATTTTGATTGGTTTGAGTCACTAAGGGGGTAGGACTTCTCAGATGATAAATGATGACATATAGACATGCCTTCTAAGACATCCCTTTTCCTTAAGACTTGTTTTTATTTCAAAATTATTTTCTTTAATAACATTCTTATTTAACCTAATTTAAACATTAAATGTACATATTTAGACATTTTTCATCAAGTGGAACATTTTGGTATGAATCTTATTTTCCTAGCACTGATGTTTTTTTAAGTTACACTATTAAGGGTTATAACTTCATAATTTTAATAGAACTTCTTAAAATAAAGTGCTAGTCTTGCTCAAAATATTCTAAGCTACAGAATAATATACGATTTGTAAGAAAAATCCATTATTAAAGTCTTTTAAATAATAGTTTTTGTAGAAACACGTGAGGTTCTTTTGTTCTGCTCAGAGGTAATAAATTTAAAACTGTCAAAGGATTCCTTTAGATGGTTTTTCAATTTACAAACAATGTACAGACTTAGGAGTCTTATTTTCAGACTCCTCAGGACGTGAGCTATCATGAGAGACTAGATTTGTTTAGTTTTTTAATAAGGAAATTATATTAAAATAAGTTCAATACATAACTTCTAATTCCTTGGCTCTGCATTTATGAAACTTGGTAAGTCTATTTATTACAATGCTATTTATCATCTGTGAAATGTTCAGATTGGTACCATGTAGTGTTTTTAAGTTATAAGCAAAATACTTTTCTTAATATACAAAGTTAAAGCATTTTTTTCTTTAAGAAACATAGCAGGCTGTACAAGATACTGGTTTCTTATCTGATTGTAGTCATGGATACCCATCTCTGGAATGTCCACTGTAGCCTGGATTCAAAAACATGTCTATAAATCAGTCAAGATCACATAGATGCTTCTCTGGGCTAGCTACAGAGCATAGAGGCCAGAGTTAGGGAAGCTTTAGTTTTAGGATTTAATTAACTTATACTTTTGTTTTGCTTTTAGGAATTCATGCAAACAGCAATCTTAACCAGAAATTAGAGTAAACATTTCCCACATAAAATCAAATAAACTAATAATTAAAAATCAATTCTTGATAATAAAAATAACATAATTTTTCCATCAAGGGTTTTATTCCTACACCCCCTGTGTGGAAATGGCCCATCCCCTTCCCCTAGTAAAAACTGAGCAGAAGTACTCATTAAGCACTTCAGCTTGCTCCACCATCCCCTCCACCCAACTCCCTCCTTCCTTAGCCTATTTATTTGCCCCCCACCTTTCGTTCTGCTCCTTACATGTTTATAATTCGTTCTCCCCCTTCATGATACCTTGCACTAACCTAAGATCCTTAGTTGCCTTGGCCACTCTAACCACCCTACTGACCTCCTTGAATATCCTGTGATATTCCTCCTTGTCATTCTCCCAATGAGAGTACTTATACCTCCGAAAGGCCATCTTTTTTTCCTTTACCCTTTCCTGGACCTCCTTGGTCCACCAGCAAGGTTTTATAGCTCTAACCATCTTATGGTGAGAACTTGTATAGGCTCTTGCGGCCTCCTGGAGGCCCAGCTTCAGCAACTCCCACTGCATCTCTGTGCACATCCCTCAGACTGATTTCCTCTAAGTATACCTTGAAGATGGCAGCCATCTCCCCAAAGTCTGCTCTCTGAAAGTCCACTACTGTGGTCTTGGTTTGTGTACTCTCCTTCTTCATGTCTAAGGTGAACCATACTGTGGTGTGGTCACTCCCCACCAATGGGTCCTCCACAACCTAGTTTTTTACCTTGTCTCTGTCTGTTAGTACTGAGTCCAGGATGCTTCCTTCTTTGGTCAGCTCCCCCACCAGTTGAGTTAGTAATTCATCCTGGAGGGTATCCAGTAACCTTTGCTCTCTAGCATATACAGACATCATGGTTCTCCAATCTGCCCCTGGCATGTAAAAATCCCCCAGTACCCATCCCACCCCTGCCCTGCCACAATGTTTTTTAAGGTTCTCCACCAATTCTCTGTCAGTGTCCTCTGATTGTGATGAAGACCTGTAGAGAACCCCTATTTTGACCCTCCTTCCCTTAGTATCTTGAAAGGCACTTCAAAATGCCTTCACTTCCCATTCCACATCCTCCTGCCTGCAGCACTGTAGCCCCTCCCTAATGAACAATGCCACACCCCTTACCCAATGCTCTCTCCCTCCTATAAGTGGTATATCCTTGGAGCTTCAGGTCCCATTCATGGTACTGAGTGGCCCATGTTTCTGTGACTACAGCCACATCCACTCCCCCATCAGTCATCATTGCCTGTAACTCAAGCATCTTGTTCCCCAGACTCCTTGCATTAATCAAGACCACTTTCCAACCCATCCCTCTATCCTTCTCTGCCCTCTTTTCCCCCTTCCCCTGGCCCAGCTCATGTCAATTATCTTGTCCTTTTCTCCTGTTGAGGGGAGAAGTCCTTGCCCACCCATGCTGTGCAATACTGACTGCTTCATGCTATCCAGCCCCACCCCCTCAACTAGTTTAAATCCCACTTAGCACTTAGAAATTCCCAAAGTTTTTCTTTAGGACTTCCTTACCCTCCTTACTCAAGTGTAGCCTGTCCCTAGTGAATAACTCTTTACTCTCCCATGTGCCTCCCTAGCTACCCACCCATCCATACCCAATAGCCAGACACCAATTTCTCAAACAACTATTAAATTCACTAATTTTCTGTAGAGATGGGTGAAGTGGCTCCAATTCGCTCTGCGAAGTGATTCATGGAGTGAAGGTGAATTTGCAGAGTGCTCTGCAATGCAAAGCAGAGTACTTTGCGTTCTAATGGGTAACGTGAAGTCCATTGAAAACAATGACTTCTCATTACTCCACCTTCCCAAACCATTACTCCACCAATTTTTAAGGCGAAGTACATTGAAACCAATGTACTTTGCCTCACTTCACCTTGTTTTTAAGCTCCAAAGGTGAATTTTGCAGTGATTCATGGGATTTCAGGTCACATGGGCTCTAGATTGTTCTGCACAGCCTCAGTTTGGGGTAGTGTGTGCAGGAAGCTGTAGGTGACAATCTGCTCTGAGAGCTCTCTGTGATTCAAACCTTCTAAAAGTGTTAAAAAAAGCCTTTTTGAGTTATTTTGTTTGGTTGAAACTTTAGTTCATCGATTATAGGAAACCTTCCTGTGCTCATATCATCGAGCGTTTATTGTTTGTGTGTGGATTTTGAATATTAATGTACAGCATTCGGTCTGTGTACTGAGAGACAGTGGAAGTGTGCTTTGGGGGAGGGGTGTATCTGTGGTGTAGGTAGATTAACTTGGAGAAAAAGACAGTGCTTTCTGTTTTGGTGATATTTTTCTTGTATAACTGCGTTAATGTACACAGTAATATTTTCAATAATTCTTGTAATTTTTTTGCTGATTGTTGTGGTGCAGCAGTGCATAATTCTAGTTTGTTTAAAAATATGTGGTTATATTACAGAAGTTTGCTATTTATGACACATTACTTAAGTGTGTGTGAGTATGTGTGTGATGTGTGTCATCAAATCAGACACCATTTATTGTGCCACATAATTTCAGCAATGTGAACCTGCTATTCACTGCAGCTGTGAGTTTTGTACTTCTTTGTGGTATCTTTACTGGTACTATTACTAGTGACTGTTACTGCAGCAGTGCAGTACACTGCCCCACCTGCAGCCCGCCCCAACCAGCAAAGGTATTCTTTTCCAGATTTGAATTTCTGACGGTGAGCACTGGTTAGGTGTTGTGTCTTTGTGTCTGCATCTCTTCAGTGCGAAGCGCAATCTTAATCTGTCGGTGCATTTGCATCTCTTTAGGGCCCAATCTCCCTCTGTAACTGAAGTTACATTTGTTTCTTTGGCTTCCCTTCAGAGTACTGGACAGGTGTGGTGCATAATTCTGCATGAACATTGTACTCATTAACATGCATTTTTAAGTCAGGACCATCATCACGAGTTACTCGTGATACAAATCACATTCTTCATCATCATCACGGTCACAAATGCAGTCACAAATCACAGTTCACGATCACGTCACGAATCACAACACAAATTTTTTAACTAGTTACTTGGATGTATTGTAAGCATGTTTTGTAGTATCTCTCCAGGCTTCACCACCCCGCCATTGTACTCATTAATGAGCATTTTTAAGTTGGGGAGTTTTGTGCTACAGCTCATCGGGGAAGTACAGCCCTAGGCATTTGCATTCCCAATACAGTTCCATATTGTTTATCTCACACCATCGACACTGAATCACGTTCTTCATCATCACGGTCACAAATGCAGTCAAAAATCATGATTCATGATCACATCACGAATCACAACACTAATTTTTTGACTAGTTACTTGGATGTATCGTAGGCATGTTTTGTAGTATCTCTCCAGGCTTCACCACCCCGCCATTGTACTCATTAATGAGCATTTTTAAGTCGGAGAGTTTTGTGCTACAGCTCATTGTGGAAGTACAGCCATAGATATTCATGTTCCTTCCCGTACAGCATGTGAGTTACAGTACTGTAAGTAGTGGTGGGCAAAGTGGCCCTAATTTGCTCCATGAAGTGATTCCCTGAGTAACGTGGAATCCGTGGAGAACTCCACAATGTGAAAGGGAGTACTTCGCTTCATAATGAGGAATGCAAAGTCCATTGAAACTAATGACTTTGCGTTATTCCGCCTTCCCCAAACCACTTCTCCACCAATTTTAAGGTGAAGTACATTGAAATCAATGTATTCGCCTCACATCACCCTGTAATTGAGCTCCAAATGAAATTCTGCAGTTATTCATAGGATTGCAGGTCACATTGTCTCCAGATTGTTCGGCACAGCCTCAGTTCTGGCCTGGGTAGTGTGTGTGCAGTGGTAGCTGGAGACAGTTTGCACTCAGAGCTCTGTGATTCAAAAACCTCTAAAAGCTGTTTAAAATGCCTTTTTGAGTAATATTTTTTGCTCAAAATTTAGTACATCGATTGTAGGAAACCCTTCTGTGCTCATATCATTGAGTGTTTATTGCTGTGTGTGGATTTTGAATGTTCATTTAGAACAGTCAGTCTGTGTACTGTGAAGTGTGCTTTGGGGGTGGGGCATATTTGTGGGGTAGGTAGATTAACTGGGAAAAAAAGGCAGTCTTTCTGTTTTGGTTATATTTTTCCTGTATAATCGTGTTAATGTACACATAGTTGTATTTTTAGTAATTCTTGACATTTTTTTGTTAATTTTTGTGATGCAGCAGTGTACAATTCATCTGTTTAAAACATTTGGTTATATTACTAAAGGATTTCAATTTGCTACCCATTACTTGAGTGTGCGTGTGAGTGTGTGTGCGATGTGTGCCATTAAATCAGACACCTTTTATTGTGTTATAGAGTAATTGCAGCAGTGTGAACCTGCTATCCACCGCACCTGCATGAATTTTTTATACTGCTTTTTGGTATCTTTACTGGTAGTAGATTTTTACTGCCGTGCACTAATTCCCCAACTGGCAAAATATATTCCTTTCCAGATTTGGATTTGTGACTTATGAGCACTGGTTAGATGTTGTTGTGCCTTTTCGTATACATCCCTTGAGTGAGCAGCGCAATCTTAATCTGTCTGTGCATTTGCATGGCACCATTAATTCTATGAGACTGCATTTCTTGTTAAGCTCTCATTTCACTTCATCAGGACTGGGGAATTTTCTGGACACCAGACAGTTGCATTTTGGGGATGCACATTAATTCTGGTGACTTTGTGTGTGACCTGACCACTGCACACATGACTGAGTGCGCCATTAATTCTGGGAGACTTTGCATTTCTTGTTACACCCTCATTTCACTTCATCAGCACTGCGGAGTTTTCTGGACAGAAGACAGTAGCACTTTGGAGATGCACATTCATTCTGGTGACTGTGTGGGTGGGATGCTGCCAATATTGTTGTCACTCTCCCTTACTTCATTTTTAAGGCAGAATGACAATGCAAAGTAATAATAACCAGGCAAAGTGAGCCTTTCCTATGGGGCACTCCACGTAGCGAAGTGCCAACACAAAGTGGTCACTTCATGTTCACTTTGCTGGTGGATTTTAAATTCATTGCATCTCTAATTTTCTGCTTCCTTTCTAAAGATCCCTTTGGCACAGACAGGACCTCCAAGAACAAGAGTTTTCACCTCAGCCATACAAATTCTTGCCAACTCCCTGTACCTAGCTTGCACCTCCTTCACACTATTATCCACCTTATCATTGGTGCCTACATGTACCACAATATGGGCCACTCCCCCCTGATTGTTCACTAAAGAATGCACCAGGTGCTTGACCTTGTGTGCAGTGGTTCTATGTAAGAACAGCGACTACAGGACAGTGACTGCTCAGATGGCGCCGACCCCACAGGGTGCCAATAGTGGATTTCTAAGTTTCTTGATAGGGGGCTTTGCCCCCACACCCCTCCTTGTGGGGGGCTATGCCCCCATGCCCCCCACTTAAGGATTCTAACTCTGGGGGGGCACACCTTGGGGATGGGGGAACTAGCAGTCGCTGCACTGTGTCGGCACTGTAATTCAGTCACTGTTCCAACCAGTCGTCGTCATCACGGTATACTGTGTGCAGTCATTCCTGGCATACATTCCACCCTAACAAAGTATCTCTTCCCATCCCTATCTCCACATTTGATTGCTCTGATTATGGTATCCCCTAATATTAGAACCCTATTTTCATCGGATCCTGTGCATTGTATACTGTTGTCCACTGTCTGCTCCCTATCTGTTACCACTTGTTCCCCTCTTCTGGCCTTGTCCCCACTCCTCTCATTACCCCCGCCCATATTTTTTTCTGACATGTTCTTCCAACCCCTTGTCTAGGGTGCCTCTCCACTCCCCCCTTACCAACTGCTTCAGACCACATCCACAAGGATCCTCTTCTCACCCATACAATTTCTGCTCCCCCACTCCCACTGAAAACACTCACCCCACCATCCTCATTCCCCCCACTCTGCTAAAAAAAAACCTTCACCCCTTCCAATTTCTTCTCCCTCTCAACCCATTTTGGTACTTTCAGCTTGCCCATCAAGCCTGTCCTCCTCTACTTTCTCACCTTCTCTTATTAAATCCTTCAGAATTTGTTTGGGCTCTCTGACTAACTCCACCTCTCTCCCAAACTTGTCCCTTCCTTACCCACAGAACTTGGCTGGTTCCCACTTTTATCACATCCTCTCTTTCTTGCCCACCTCTCCCAACAGCATTTAGCACTGTCTCTTCCTGTTCACCTTAGTCCATAATAGTTGGGAGGGGTGTATACCTGTTACTCAGTGTAACCTTGCTTACCTTTTCAATCCTATATCCCATCCTGGTCCCACCATTACTGACTGCTGCTAATCCCATTTCAGCAACACCTCTGTTCTCCCCCATTTATTTCTGACCACCTCCTACAATTGTCTATTTTTCCCCTCTCTCTTCTTACCATCTGCTATCTCTCCATTGTATTTCCAACCAGCAGATCTGTTGCCTGCTCCCATTGCCCCAGATGGCTCACCCTTGACCTATCATCCTTTCAATTACAGTTTGTATGACCATTGTCATATCCCACCCCCTGTCTTGCTCCCATGCCAAGTCTCCTCACTTCCCCCGTCAGCTTCAAAATTTCATTTTCTAGGTGCAACACTCTTACACAGATAGGGCACAGCCCTGTCCTCCACAGTGTGTCTATATGTACTGCTACACCACAACTGTTGCACCTCACTGTCCTTCCTGTGTGCATTTCCCACCCCAAAGCTCACCTTCCACCACCCTGCCCCTTCAGACACCTCCCTTACCCCTGTACTCCATTGTCATCCTATATGATATATCTGACCAGTGCACCTTCTCCCCACTCTCACTTGGATTTACCTCTATCCCCTACGGACTCCATGCATAGACTCCCAAGGCCCCAATCTCCAGTGGGACTTCAGCCTTATATTGCTGATCCTCACAACTCTTACTAACATACTAAAATGCCAGCAGAATAGGCCTAACAGTCTTTCGTGTCTGCTCATTTGGTCAGCCCCCACCCTGGGTGCTGACCTTGCTGTCCCCCTCACCTTCTCTGGCTTCTCCCTTCCCAGTTCCGGATATTCTTGCTGCATTGGATTTTGCTTCCTGAACCCTTCCCCTGTACCTGTCCGACCCCCTCTTGAACCCCTCCACTGTCTCTGCCTCCACCAGCCCCCTAGGTAGTGTATTCCATGGCTCCACCACCCTCTCAGTGAAGTAGCACCTCCTCCTTTCTCCCCTGAATCTTCCCCCCTCCAGCTTCCACCCATGTCCTCTAGTGGCCCCTTCCTCCTTCCTTCGAAGCACCCTGACTGTTCCTCCCCTATTTACCCTCTTCATGTACCTGAAGACCTCTATCATGTCCCCCCGGTCCCTTCTCTCTTCCAATGTGTACATATTTAGCTCTTCGAGCCTCTCCTCATAGGTCCTGTCCCCCAAGCCCCAAATCATTTTGGTTGTCCTCCTCTGGACCCTCTCCAGGAGGTTAATGTCCCTCTTAGTCGCGGCCTCCAAAACTGCCGCAGTACTCAGTCTTGACCTCACCAAGCAGTTATACAGAGGAGTATCACTTCCCTCCTTCTGGAGGTGATCCCTGATGCATCCCAGCATCCTGTTGGCCTTGGCTGCTGCCCTCCTACAAGTCTCAGAGTTGTTCATCTTGACATCCATCACCACCCCAGGTCCCTCTCAGCCATTGAGACTTGTAGTATTTCCCCAGGGTGTACACTTGGCCTGGGTTTCTAGCCCCAGGGGAGGTATTGCATTTTCCTGCATTGAACCTCAGCTTCCCTTCTAGACCATCTTTCCAGAGCCTCCAGGTCCCCTGCAGGGCCACCCTCCCTCCTCCCCATCCACCACCACCCCCAGTTTCGAGTCATCTGCAAAGAGACTCATCTCACTCTGATTCCTGTCCTTATGTCAGATCGTGGCGTTGAACAGAAGGGGCCCAAGGACTGATCCCTGTGGGACCCCACTAATGACCCTCCTTGGGGATGAGACTATCCCACCAACTACGACCCTCTGGGTCCGGTCCTGGAGCCAATTGCCTATCCATCTGATCATCTGGTTTCCCACCCCATTTCTCTAGCTTATCCAACAGGCCCACGTGAGGAACAGAGTCAAATGCCTTGCTGAAGTCTAGAAAGAGGACATCCACTGGTCTACCCAGGTCCAAGGCACTTGTCACCCAGTCATAGAACTCCACCAGGTTTGTCTGAAACAGTTTCCCGGGATGAATCCATGCTGTCTATCGTCCAGGCACCCTGACTTATCCAGGTCCCCCCAAGCCTCTCCTTGACAATGTCCTCCATCACCTTGCCCACCACCGATGTCAGGCTGACAGGCCTGTAGTTCCCTGCCAGCTCCCTTGATCCCCTTGTGGATAGGCACTACATGCGACACCTTCCAGTCTTGGGGCACCCACCCTGTCCTCAGAGAGATGGTGAAAGCTCTGCCAGGGGTTTCGCCAGGACATCTGCAAGTTCCTTCAGCACTCTAGGATGTAATTTATCCGGCCCCGTGCTTTCTCCGCCTTAAGGAGCTGAGGGCTTCCTCACTCTCTGCTGTGATTTCCACTTCTGGTACCTCTTCTCCCTGCTTAGCCCTCCCCCACCTGCCAGTGATGCCCTCCCAGACCTGCCGATCGGTAAGGGTCCCCCTCCTCATTATCTCTGTCTCCTCCCATGTGAGATGCAGCATCCCATTTTCCTGATGAAAACTGAGGTGAAGTACTCATTTAGTACCTCAGCCTGCTCCCCCAGGTCTTGTGCCCATCTCTCCCCTGATTTAATCCTACTAATCTGCCCCTTCAATCTTCGTCTTTCCCCAATGTATCTAAAGAACCCCTTTTTCCCTCTCCTTATTTCCCTGGCCAGGTTCTGCTCCTTCCTTGCCTTAGCCACCCTCACCACTCTAGTGGCCCTTCTAGCCATCAGCTCGTACTCCCCTCGATCCCTTTCACTCCTTGAGCACTTGAATTTCTTATAGGCTGCTTTCTTTCCCCTCACCACCTCCTGGACCTCCCTGGTCCACCAACAGGGTTTTTGGGCCCTACCGCATTTTCATCTTACTCTTGCACAGGTGCTGGTAGCATCCTGCACCCCTCTCCTGATGATTTCCCACCTACTATCAGCGTCCATGTCTGACCCAATCCCATCCAAATGCTCCTTAAGGATCCTTCCCATTTCCTTAAAATCCGCTCCCCTGAAGTCGGTTACTTCCGTCTTTGTGCAGCCTTCTACCCCTCCTAGGTCCAGGCAGAACCAGACCGTGGCATGGTCACTCCCCGCCAATGGGTCCCTTACCTCCAGGCATCCAATCTGGTCACTGTCTGCCAGGACCACATCCAGTACCCGTGCCCCCCTGGTCGGTTCCCTCACCTGCTGAGTTAGGAACGCATCTTGAAAGACATCCAACAACCTCTGTTCCCTGGTCACAGAGGATGTCATAGTCTCCCAATCTGTTCCTGGCATGTTTAAGTCCCCTAACACCACTACCTTTCCTCTGCCCAGTCTGCAGTGTCTCCTAACATCTGCCACCAGACTGTCCTCCAGCTCCTCCGCCAGGGCAGGGGTCTATACACCACTCCTATTTTACTCTCTTGCCCCCTTGTTATCAAGGTGACCCAAATCACCTGCACGGTTCCCTCCGCCTCCTCTACTCCCCTATGCCAATGCAGTTTTTGACTATCATTACCCTCCTCCCTTCCTCCCCTGTCCTTCCTGAACATAGTGTAACCCTCCAGGTTCAGGTCCCAGTCATGTCTTGCAGTGGCTCAAGTCTCAGTGACCACTGCCACATCCACTGCTCCCTCAGTTAACATTGCCTGGAGCTCAGGCATTTTATTGCCCAAGCTCCTGGCATTTAGCAGGACTACCTTCCACCCTTTCCCTACAGTTCCATCTCCCCTGCTCGTGTTCCCATGGGGATTCTGTTTTCTCCTGGTCTGCACTTTGCCAGTTGGTCTTTTCCTGCAATCCTCCTGGTCCCCAGGGGGGTGGAGACAGAGTCCCTCCTTTATCGGCACCCCTTGACAGCCTTTTCTCCCATCCCACCCCTTCACAAGTTTAAACCCCACTTTCACCAATGAACTCCTCTATTTTCAACTTAAGGATTCCTCCTCCAAATTGAGATGTAGTCTATCTCTAGCATACAGCTCCTTATCCTCCCAGGTCTCCCCCCAATCCCCCATCAACCCATACCCTCTGGCCTCACACCACTCCCTGAGCCACTGGTTTATCTCCCTAATTTTCCTTTTGTGTTCCCCACTAGCCCTTGGCACTGGCAGGATTTCTGAGAAGGAAACTGTGCATCCTATGTCATGACAGACCCTGGCGAGCTCCCTGAATCTTGCCTGTATCTCTAGCTCGCTATTTCCCTCAATGTCATTTGTACCCAGGTGGACCAGTATGTCTGGGGAACCCCACAGTCCTTTGCCAGCTGATATACCTCGTGCTTAGCCCTGTGCCGTTAGTCCAGGAAGCATCTTGTTCTACTGGCCAGGCCTCCTCCCTATCCCATTTGATACCCCTGATCATAGAATCCCCATCAGGAGCACTCTGACCCCTCCTTTTCCTCCATTCCCCCTTCCATCCCTCATCCTTTCTACCGGCCCCTCCACCCAGCTGGCTCCTTGTTCCTCCCCCTATCTGGGTGCCACATGCCACCCCCTCCTTATTTACCATGGCCACTCCCTCCCCTCCAATCCTATGCCTTTCCTCCTCCTGAGTATCCTTCTGTACCTTGCTAATTCCCCCCTCACTGCTCGCAACTGGTCCTTCTCCCCCATCTGCTAAACTAGCCTGACTCATCCTCCCTTCCTTCCTGTCTCCATTTAGTTCCTCCTTGCTCGTCGTGCTCCCCTGTCCTAAACCCTCAGCTCCCTTTACTGAATCCTCCTTGTACTTCTGGTCCTTCTCCTTTACCTTTCCTCCCAACTGGTCCTTCTCCTTGCGCTTTCCTCCCTCTTCCCCCTGCCCCTCCTGCTCTGATTCACTGCTCCCCCCATTCTCCTGCATTCCAGGTCCCCCCCTGTTCTTCCTGCTATCTGGCCTCTGCCTCCTGCCTCCCACTCCCACACCCTTTCCGTCTCTAACCACCTCTGTCGTGGCTACATCACCCCCCTCATCCTTGAGCAGAAGAAGAGAATTGAAGCGGTTACTGAGTATAAGGTCTGATCCACCTCCCCGCCTTGCTTCCTTCTGTCCAGCACTGGCCATCTGCCTACTTCCCTGAGAATGTTGTCCCTCCGTCCCCCTTTGTGAGGGTCTACATTACCTGCCTGCTTCCTTGGTAGTGTCCTTCTGACCCTCTGCCAGGGTCCCTATGTGACCCTGAGTATTCTCCTGCACTCCTTTCCCTATACCCCACCCCAGTGCTTGGTGCAACCCTGTGGAGATTTCCAGCCCTTCCCCAGCCATACCACCCCCTCCCCCAGCTTTCTCCTCATCCCCGCAACCTCCTCCCTAAGCTGTGCTAGCTGGTAGCACACTGGGCAACCACCAAACTTCCAAGCCCAGTCCAGCTCTTAAATCTCTATTCTTCACTCTGCCACTCCTGCAGTTTATAATTACAAGCGGCAGAAAAATACCCCTTCCCTTTTCACTCACATTTTGCCTGGTTTGCACAACATGTTCCCCTACTCCTTTAAATTCCCTTTTTTGGTCCCACAGTCTTAATTACATTATTGTCTGTTTACACACTAGTATGTGATAGCTGCACTTTACTACACTCTCCAGTAGATGTCACCACCCAGAGTATCTTCCAATGTCTGAATCCCTACAATTCATGGAGGGGTGGAGCTTGAGGCTCAAGTATATCCTGCTTCCTGCTAAAGTTACTTCTGGATAGCCAAGTTGTGAGAGCTGCTGACTACAGTGGGGGAGCTAACTGCAGCTCAGGTTCAATTCCCATGCCATGTAAGAGCCTGTGCTAGGAGTGGAAGGCTGGAATGTGCAAAGTGGTACTGTTATGCCAGGGGTATGGAGGGTAGCAGAAGCCTTAACTTCTGAAAATGTCAAGCAGAAGAAGGAGCAGAGCTGTACAGCAGCAAGACCAGAGGTGGGGGATGGAGGTTGAACTTGCCAATCTGGTGGTGCTAATGGTGGCCTGGGAGCAGTAGCTGTTTGGTGAGGTGGAGCAGGGGTCTCTCCCATGCTGCAAGGTGTGGGCCTCCATGGGGCAGCATCTGAACTTGGATCACCCGATCAGGGGAACAGTGCTGCCATAGATATGTTGACCTGGTCCAGAGGGAGAGGCTGGAATGTTTCTGCCAGATGGTGCAGGATAGCATCGTCCTATGGCCAGGTAGGTAGTCCTGTGCATGGTTTATATTTTCTGAGCATGAGTCTGGGTGGCAGCATTAGGCATACTGTGACCAGCCATGGGTGTATTTGTACATAACTCTGCAGTATGTGTTCCTGACATGTTGGCCTTGTATGTTCCTGGACACTGGGCATGGAGGTTATTGCATGACAGGGACAATCCTGGCGAGGGACAAATCCTCATTCATGGCAATATAGGCTGCATACACATGGGACATGGCCTCTCATTTCAATTCCTTCTTTATGGACTGCACCTCATCAGTCTTGAACACCCTCAACCCTCAGGCCGCCCTTACCCCCAACCCCCAAAAATGCTCCCCCAGCTGTCACCCCCTTCGCCTTCCACCAGATTACCCCTGCTTAGGTCTATAAAGCTCTACTTTCCCAAAATAATAACAAGAGGAAATGCCCTATGGCCCAGACTCCAAACTGCTATACTTGTTGGCTCTGGCCATTGCCATTCCCCTAGCATCCCTTTACAACCTCTTGTTCTCTCTTGCAGCAATCCCCACTGAGTGGAAACATGCAACAGTCATCCTGCTTCCCAAAGGCAGTGACCCCTCTGTCCCCGGTAATTACTGCCTGATATCCCTGCTATCTATCTTGACCAAAATTCAGGAAAAACTAGTTCTCTCTCAACTATCCTTCTATCTTGATTCCTCTTCCTTCTTCACCCCTTATCAGTCTGGCTTTAGGAAGTCCCACTCCACCACCACCTCCCTCCTAAAACTCACAAACTCCATACTCACCGGTATGGGTAAGGGCCTAATCACCTCAGCCATTTTTGTTGACCTGGCTAAAGCCTTCAACACTGTCTCCGACACTCTCCTGCTATTGAAGATCTCTCAAGCAGGGCTCTCAGGTATGGCCACCAGCTGATTCCAGTCCTACCTGTTAAACTATCCCAGTCCATCAGAACTGGCAATGCCACCTCTGCTTTCCTTCCAGTTACCTCTGGGGTTCCGCAAGGCTCAGTCCTTGACCCACTCCTGTTCTCCATCTTTCTCAATGACTTGCCCTCTACCTGCCCCTCCTACACATCCATCCACACATATGCAGATGATACAGTTTTGTACACATCTAGCCCCTTAATTTCTGACGTAGAAACCAGACTGGGGGTTGGGTTTGAAGACTGCAAGAGAGTAGCCTGGGAAAGTGCAAACTGACTTAAGCCCTCAGAGCAGGTCAGGAAGGAGGAAACAAGGAACAGCCATATGAGCCAATTCTTAAAGATGTATAAATATATAAAACATGTGAGTAGATCTATAATCCTTATGAGTAGGATTGTGGTTTCCAGTTAGTACTGTATTTGGCTGTCTTATGCTGTGTGCAAGGGCATTTGGGATTACAATTTCTGTTAGATGCTGGGCTAGGATTAGTTAATTCTACTTGCTGTAGGGGGAGTTAGTGTGGAGAGGCTGTATTGGTAGTGTGGACCATGGGTAGGATTGTGGGGTGCAATGGTTGTGGGGCAGCAATGCAGATGACCATGCTGTGGAGGTTGGGAGGGTACCAAATATGCCTCAGGCTAAGAAGGCTTGAGGAAGAGGTTCAGTGGCTTGGCAGGGAACTGGGGAGGTTGAGGGATGAGGAGAGGATTGCGTCGGCAGGAGGGCTGACATCTGAGAGTATTGCAGTGGTACCACAGAGAAGGAACAGTGGGTCAAGGGAGGGGTCAGAGGAAGGGGGCACAGTAGACAGGAAGCCATCTGATGAATAGTGGACTCTAGTAGGACCTAGAAAAAGAGGAGCAGCAGTAGGAAGGAGGGAGGAGGAAACACACAGTAAGGCAAAGGGGTAGGGCAACATATTTGCTGTACTAACAACACATGTGAAAGAGGATGCAGGAGGAGATTGGTAAAGGGATAGTACTCACAAAGAGGAGTGAGAGGCAAAGGGGGTAGGGAACATGTTTGCTGTACTAGCAACATATGGGAAAGAGGATGCAGGAGAGATTGCACAAGGGATGGTACTCACAAAGAGGAGGGAGAAAGGGGCATTATTAGTGGAGAGATTGAGCATGGCATGGCAACGGGAGGGATAATACTCAGAGAGGTGAGGAGGGAGTGGGAGAGGAAGGTTGGCAGTCAAACAGGCGGAGGTGGAGGAGTATCAATTGAGAGGGGCAGGGGGGAAGACACTGGGACACATTGTAAAAGAACTGTCTTGAGTGGCCCCAGAAATGATAACCTGGGTGGGGGGGTGGTGATGAGCACAAGGAAAGAAGAAGAAGGTGTACTGATGTTGGGGGACTCCATGCTCAAGGGGATCAGATGGGGAAGCAAGGGGGAGAGGCACAGTTGGATAAGGGTGGAGTCCATACTGGGATTAAAGACAGACAAGACAGGACAGGCAATCCTAAGGTGCGTGAGGAGGGGTAGGATGAACCCCCACAGTGTGGTACATGTGGGGACAAATTACCTAGCTGGGGAAACAGTGGAGGTAACAAAGGAGAGGACTGAGGAAGTGGCAAGGTTGTGCAAGGAGACTGGGGAGTCTGTGGCATTCTCTGAGTTGCTCCCTGTACCCTGCGCAAGCACAGTAAGAAAGGAGAGAATTAGGTAGTTGAACACATGGTTGGTAGAATGGTGTCAAACTAAGGGATATGGGGTTGTGGATGGCTGGGGCAGTACCTGGGATAATAGCAATCTGTTTGCAAGGGATAGGCTACACCTGAGTCAGGAGGGGAAGGAGGTATTAAAGCAAAGACTGGGGAGGTATATTGCAACAAAGGTGGATTTAAACTAGATGGGGGTGGCAAGTGGTCAGTAGGTAGGGGATCCGATAGAGTGGAGTCACAGCCTGCCACCCAGGGTAGCAGGGAAGGACTCAGGGCAGCCAAAAAATGAGGATGTAGAAGGGAGGAAATGGAGGCCAATGAAGGGAAGAGGGCAGGATGGAGGGTGGTCTCGCTGAATTCAAGAAGCTTAGGCAACAAATCAGCTGAGCTACAGTCACTCTTAGCAGTGTAGAGGGTGGATATTGCAGCTGTCACAGAAACGTGGGCAACTGAGCACCGGAACTGGGATCTGACAATCCCAGGATACAAATTATACAGGAAGGACCATAAGGAGAGGAGTGGCAGTGGGGTGGCAGTCTATGTGAGGGATGGGATCAAATCCACAAGGGACGAGGGGGAAGAAAGGAGAACAGAGGCAATCTGGCTGTAGCTCCTAGACTCAAGGGGTAGGAAACTGAGGTTTGGGGTGTTATACAGGCCATTGTCCCAGTCTGAGGAGCTTGACAGGGAATTAGCAGGACAAATCAGAAAGGTATGTATAAAAGGGAAGATGGTCATTGTGGGGGATTTCAACTTGCCGGGGGTTGACTGGAGCTTTCCGGTCACCTCCAGTACTAGGGAACAAGTGCTCCTGGACGTGATCCAGGAGGGTCTCCTGACACAGTTGGTTAGTGTACCTACTAGGCTAAAGAACACTTTAGATCTGGTATTGTCTAATGGGGACGCAGTAAGGGAAATAAAGGTGGAGGATCCACTAGCCAACAGTGATCACCAAACGGTATGGTTTAACATCACGATGCGTGGGGAGCCAGAGAAATCAGTTAATCAGGTGGCAAACTTCAAGGGGGGCAGACTTTGGGAGGATGAGGATGTACTGAAAGGGAAACTGGAGGGCATAAGGCAGGAGATGGATGCGGAGCAGAAATGGGATATTATTAAATGGGCGATTACAGAGGCAACAGAAGCCTGTACAAAGACACACAGTAAGAGGAGCAGAACAAGAAAACCAAGGAAGTACAAGGAATCACAGAAGGAACAGGACAGAGAACTATATCAGTTAAAACAAAAGGAAGCTGGGAAGGCAGTCAGATCAGCAAAGGCCCAAACTGAGGAAAAGATAGCCAACTCAGTTAAGAAGGGGGATAAAACCTTTTATAGGTACATCAGGGAGCGAAGGAAGACCAAGGGAGGGATAGTGAGGCTTAATAAAGGGGAGGGAGGGTAGACAGAGGGTGACTGTGAAAAGGCAGAGATACTAAACAAATATTTTTGCTCAGTATTTACAAAGGAAGAGGGGGAGGTACCTAAAACAAACAGTAGAAACACTCTGGATACAGAAGTTGATACCAGCCCATTTACAGAAGAAAGGGTTCTGAAAGAACTCTTAAAACTGAAGGTGGACAAAGCAATGGGGCCTGATGAGATCATCCCAGAATTCTAAAGAACTAAGGGTAGAACTAGTGACACCACTGACTACCGTCTTTAACAAATCATGGGAGGATGGGTGGTACCTGAGGACTGGAGGAGGGCAGATGTGATTCCCTTCACAAAAGTGGGAGCAAGGCAGAAGCAGAAACTACAGACCTGTTAGTTTAACCTCAGTGGTAGGAAAATTATGGAATCTCTTCTGAAGGAAAGAATTGTTAAATATCTAGAGGCCAGAGGGGCACAGGACCGAAGGCAGCATGGATTCACAGGGAAGGTCAGGCCAGACAAATCTGATAGATTTCTTTGACTGGGTGACCAAAATAGTTGATCAGGGAGGGCTGTGGACATGGCCTACCTAGACTTTAGCAAGGCATTTGACACAGTCCACACAAAGATTAATATACAAGTTAGCCAGCCTGGGAGTGGGTCCCAAGATGACAGCCTGGGTAAAAATTGGCTGGAGAATAGGACACAGAGTAATAGTAAATGAGTCCACTCTGAAAAAAGGGGGTTAGTAGGGTACCGTGGGTTCAGATAGACTGAGTCCTCTTCAATGTCTTTATAAGGACATTGCAGAGGACTGGAAGGAAAAGTATGTCTCTTCGGATGACACAAAGATCTGCAACAGAGTTGATGCACAGGGTGGGGTGGAAAGGATGAGAAGGGACTTGGCAAGGTTAGAGGAATGGTCAAATGTATGGCAGCCTAGGTTCAATGCTAAAGTGCAAGGTAATGCACCCGGAAACAAAACCCAGGGAAGAGTACACAATGGGGAGTGAGATACTAACAACAACAAAAATGGAAAGGGACCTGGGGTAGTCATATCAGATGACCTAAAGGTGGGCAAGCAATATGAGAGGGCAGCAAGGAGGCTGGAGGGATACTGGGATGCATGGGAGGCATCACCAGTAGAAAACAAGTTATTATCCTCTGTACAGACAGCTAGTGAGACCCCATCTGGAGTACTGCGTGCAGTTCTGGGAGACCAAACTCCGCAAAGACATAGACAGGATGGAGGCTGTCAGAGGAGGGCAACTAAAATGGTGCAGGGTCTGCACCGGAAGACATATGAAGAGAGACTTAAGGAGCTGAATATGTATAGCCTCGAGGAAAGGAGGGAGAGGGGGGACATGATAGAAACTTTCAAGTACCTCAAGGGAATCAACAAAGTCCAAGAGGGTAGCATCTTTCAAAAAAAGAGGTGTGCAAGAACAAGGGGGCACAATTTGAAGATAGAAGGGGGGCGGCTCAGAGGTAATTTAAGGAAGTATTTTTTCACAGAGAGGGTGGTGGATGTATGGAACGGCCTTCCAGAGGAGGTTGTGGAGTCACAAACAGTGGTGGAATTCAAGCATGCATGGGACAGTCATAAGGCAATTCTAGGGGGTGGGGGTAGGAAGAAGTAGGCTGCTGGTTAACTAGGATCTGCAGCTTATCCATCAGGTAGGGAAATGGGCAGACTGGGTGGGCCAAGCGGTCCTTATCTGCCGTCAAATTCAATGTTTCTATGTTTCATGCTGGTTGAACAGCAAGGCAATGGAGGTGGTTAGAGCAAAATAAGAGGCGCACCACAGGTATAGAAGGACAGGGAAGGAAGTGGACAGGGAAGAGTATGCAAGATGGTCCAGAGAGGTGACCAGAAAAGTGAGAGAAGCCAAGGCCCAGAAGGAGCTGAGATTAGCGCAGGGAATTAATGGGGAAGGGGGAAACTTTTTCAGATACATCAGGAAGAAAAGGAAGTGCTAGGAGACAATAGTGAGGATAAAAAGGGGTGGGGAGTGGACAGAAAAGGGGGAGGAGCAGGCAGAAGCATTGAATGAATACTTTTGCTCAGTGTTCATGGAAGAAAGGGGGGACCGCTACCACCATGGGCTGGGAGAGTGGGGATAGGGGGAGAGGAGGTGATAGATGGAAGAATTGAGGCAAGTAGAGTCCTAGAGGGACTGAGGGCACTGAAGGTAGACAAGGCACCAGGGCCGGATGGTATCCACCCCAGGGTGCTATGGGAAATGACGGAGGTGTTGGCAGAACCATTGGTGGATCTGTACAGCACCTCACTGGAGCTGGGATGTGTGCCACTGGACTGCAGGATGGCACATGTAGTACCATTACACAAGAGCGGACCAAGGGATGAACTGGGTAATTCTCGTCTGGTAAGTCTCACCTCCATAATGTGCAAATTCATAGAAATGATACTAAAGGAAAGACTGGTGTTGCACCTGGAGGACAATGGCCTCCAGGATAAGAGGCAGCATGGGTTAATTTCAGGGAAGTCTTGTCAAACCAACCTGACACAATATTATGACTGGGTGACAGGTGAGCTGGATAAGGGTCATGCAGTAGATGTTCTTTACTTGGACTTCACCAAGGCCTTTGATTCTGTGCCTCATGGGTGGCTTGGGGGGAAGCTAACTGGTGTAGGGGTAGGGGCAAAAATAATGAACTGGATTACAAGCTGGCTGAGAGGCAGGCTGCAATGGGTGGTGGTGAGAGGGGAGCTCTCATCTTCAAGGTTGGTGATGAGTGGGGTGCCACAGGGCTCTGTGTTGGGCCAGTATTGTTTGGGATCTTCATATCAGACATTGCACATGGGGTGGTGAGTAAGGTAAGTCTGTTCACTGGTGACACCAAAATTGGAGCAGTGGTGGATGGAGGGGAGGGATAGAAGCAGCTACAGGGGGACCTAAGCAAGCTAGAGGAGTGGTCAGAGAGGTGGCAGCTGGGATTCAATGCAAAAATGTGTAAGGCTATACACTTTGGGATAAAGAACCCAAGGAACGAATACTGGCTGGGTGGGGTTAAGCTGGGGATCATGGAGGAGGAGAAGAACCTAGGGGTAATGATAACAGGGACCATGAACAACACTGCCCAGTGCAGGAGAGTGGCTGCAAAGGTGAACAAAATGCTGGGGTGCATAGCAAAGGGGGTTTTGTCCTTGCAAAGAGAGGTGATCATGCCCCTCTACAGCTCGCTGGTAAGGCTACGCTTAGAGTATTGTGTGCAGTTTTGAAGGCCATACCTAAAGCATGATATCAGGTTACTGGAGGGGATGCAGAGGAGGGCAACAAAGATAATATGTGGAATGGATGAGAGAGACTATGACAGCAGGCTGGAACCTGAATATGTACACCCTGGAGGATAAAAGGGGCAGGGGGGACGTGATAGAGACATTCAAGTGAGGGGAATTAATAATGATGGGGCAGATGGGGTCTTTAAGTTAAGGAGGAAGAGGAGGGTCACCAGGGGGCATGGGCTAAGAATAGAGGGGGGTGAGATTTAGGAAGGAAATGAGGAGACAATATTTCACAGAGAGGGTGGTAGCAAAATGGAATGCACTACCAGAATGGGTGGTATCATGTAAATTTGTGAACAGCTTCAAAAGGGCATGGGACAGGGAACAGGGGAGAGTCAGGGGGTGGGGGATGGCAGTAGGATGACAAAGGGGAGGGGGGTGGGGCAGCTGAAAACTGAAAACTGCACACTCGAGCAGACTTAGATAGACTGGGTGGTCTGTTTCTGTTGACACGTTCGTATGTTCGTATAGGACTTCAATGAAATCCAGCACTGGTTTTGCTCAGATCAGCTCTTTCTCAACACCAAGAAAATTAGCTCCATGAGCTTCAGCACGAGGCAGAGACTTTCAAGGCTACCCATCACCCCCTCTTTCCACACCCTGAATGGGACTTCTATTAATTCTTGCTACTCCTTCGTATATCTCGGGGTCTGGCTAGACAAGCACCTAGACTTCTCCGTACACACTGATGTCACCCATAATAAGCTGCACCCCAAGCTAGGTGCACTGTATCGCAATTGTAGAAGCATCCCTTTGCTGGCTAGACGTGCCATAGTGCAGAGGATGATTCTCCCCATTATCGACTATGGGGTTGTAGTCTACAGTGCTGCACCAAAGTCCACCCTAGCCAGACTTGATCCCCTATTCCACTCCTTCTGTCGTTTTGCACTTGACTGCCCTCCTAATATTCATCACAGTGTTCTGTACCACAACCTAGACCTCCCCCATTACAGGACCGGAGTCTCTCCTATTGTGCTATCCTCACAGTCAAATACTGGTCACTGTCCCTTCCCTCGTATCTTACCTCAGTCCTCTTGGCCCACATCCCCAGGGCTACACACTGAGGAAAAACAACTTGAGTCTACTGGCCATTCCATGCATGTCTACCTCGGCAGGCCAGTCAGCTTTCAGTTATCGATTGCCCAAGTTCTGGAAGTCACTCACAGTGGATATCCAGCACTCCTCCCCTGGTCGGCATCTTAACTCCCTTCTCAAAACATACTTCCACCCCATCTATGCCTGCACCTATGGGAGTGCACTAACCAGGTGACCAGCACATACCGCACTATGGGAAACCCCTAGTACTCAGCATTTCTAATTTGTCCTTATCTAATGATGTAAACTCCTTGAAGCTAGGCTCCTGTGTCATGGCTATGTATCTGCCTATCGAAAATGTTTAGTTTAGTTTAGTTTAGTTTATTAGTCTAGGAATTAATACCTTTGAACCAGGGCTCTTTTACAAAGGTTCCACGTCACAAAGAACATTTAACAAAGCACGATACACATTACAGGTAAAACCAGACAGGAAAGTTACATCATAAATTTGCTATTAACAGTTTAAGGCAGTAACGTTTTTAAGTTTCATAGAAAAACAAGCTATAACGAGGTTCAAGCAGTGAACAATTTCGAGGTTAAGGAAACTTCCAGGGAGAGGGTGATCATTAGGCGCCAAAAGGAGGCTAGAGAGGAGGAAAGGTGGTGAGCGGGAGAGTAAGTGAGAGGGGACAGGAAAAAAGGGGGGGAGTGAGTCTGGGTGGGAGACAGGAAGTAGTAGAGGTACCAGAGGGTTCATTAGTCAGGCAGGAAGAGGCCTCAGATGTGAGGATGGACATGAGGAGTAGTAGTCTTTATCTAGCTAGTCACAGTTGCTAGTGGTGGTGAGATGGGCATAGAGCATGGAATTGAAGCTTCAAGCGAGGTTGAGGATAGAGTGGGTGGACTAGCGCATTGAACCATGTCAGGGCCCTGTATGCGAAAGATATTTGTCCCTGTGCAGTCTGGCATCTCGGAACCAGGAAAGGTTGGCAGCTCAGATCTGGTGGAGGGTCGTGAGCCAGGATTCAGTCGGAGTAGGTTTTGAATACATAATGGAGTCAGTCCCAAGATAGATTTTTTTGCCATTGTGCAGGTGAGATAAATAAGACGATTTGATAGGTTCAACCAGCCTGATTCATAG
This sequence comes from Neoceratodus forsteri, assembly GCA_016271365.2. Classification (NCBI taxonomy): domain Eukaryota; kingdom Metazoa; phylum Chordata; order Ceratodontiformes; family Ceratodontidae; genus Neoceratodus; species Neoceratodus forsteri. The sequence continues at coordinate 47,378,878 of CM028129.1, read as the reverse complement.
TACAGATCACACGTGTGGGTCAGTCTTTGAGCCCCCGTGAGGAGCCGGCAGGCCTTATTTAGAGTGATTGAGATACGCCTTAGAGCAGTGGAGGTAGCTGAGCCATAAATAATAAGGCCATAGTCAATGATTGAGATTATGGAACTCTGTATAGCTATTCTCAATGCCGCTTGATTTAGAAATTGATGGTTACGGAATAGTATTCCAAGGCGTTGGTTCACTGTTTTCGAGTGTTGTCAATGTGGGTTGCAAAGGTGAGCCCTTGGTCAAAAGTGATGCCAAGGTATTTGAAAGTATTTACTTGGTCCAGTGTAATTCCGCAGAGGTTTGTATGGTGAATGGAGTATGCCTATTTTGTTTTGGTGATTGGAGAAGAGCATGGCTTTTGTTTTATTGTGGTTTAGCACAAGTTTACTATCCAGGAACCACCTTTCAACACTAGAGAAAGCAAGTTGCAGGCTTTTCCGTAGGGAGTTTGGATCCTTATGGGAAGAGAGAATTACAGCATCATCAGCGTATAAGATTATTTTCTCCTGGCAGATATCTGGGAGGGAGTTAAGGAACAGGCTAAAGAGGAGCGGTTCAAGAATTGATCCCTGTGGTACACCCGAGAGAACTGGTTTGAAGTCGGAGAGTTCATTAGAGATTTTTACAGCCTGTGACCGATTGGACAGGTAACTTTTTACCCAAGCACAAGGACCTTCGGCCAGGCCTAGGCTAGAAAGTAGGGAGGTAAGTAGGCCATGATGGACTATGTCGAAAGCTTTTGTAAGATCGATAAAGACTGCACCTGTTTGGCACCCTTTGTCCAGGGCTGAGTGGACTCTCCAGAGAAATCAAGTAAGGCTGTTGTTGTACTATGTCCTTTCCTAAAGCCGCGCTGTTGATTACAGAGTAGATTGTATTTGTCCAGGTAATCAGAGAGTTGGTCTGCCACTATTCGTTCAAGTGCTTTGGAGAGGGAAGGGAGTATTGATATTGGTCGATAGTTTCCTGTTGAGGTTTTGTCCCCCCCTTTGTGCACTGGCGTAACTATGGTAGATTTCCATTTGTTGGGAAATTGACTTTGGCAAAGTGACAGATTAAGAATTTTTGCAAGGGGGTGAATTACTTCATCCAGGGTGAGAGACAGGATTTTTAGATTTAGCGTGTCACTACTTGTTCTGGATTTGGAGCAGGCCTTTCTTATGTACTTGTGTGCTTCGTGCACTTTGATTTTCTTGAAGTAAAATTGTGGTTTGTCACGAGGGGTGTTTTGTGATACTAGGCTAGGCACAGGTAAGTCTGAGAAGAAATCTGGGGGGAGGACCCCACTAAGGTCTGTGAATGTCTTATTAGCGCATCTGCAATAGACTTTGGGTCAAGAGTGGTGGATCCATCAACTTTCATAATGGTAGGTGACGATTTTGATTGTTTACCCATTATGTTTTGATGTTGTCCCAAAAAGCTCTTCCATCACCCCAGGTGGATTCAAGGGCATTTTTGAAATAGGCGCTCTTCATTTGCCTAATTTGTGAGGTACATCTATTTCGTGCCTGCTTGTATTTTAGGGTATCATAAGGTGAGCCTGTGTCTCTGGCAACTGCCCAGAGGTGGTCCCGAACCTTGAGTTCGGCAAGTAGTTTGGCAGTAATACATGGATTTGATAGCGCTTTGATTTTACGTTTTTTTACTGGGCATATAAGTCGCATGCAGAGTTGAAAGATTTAATGAAGTATTCTAGTGCGGTATTAATATCAGTTGATTCAAGGATTGGCGCCCAGTCCTGTTGTAGGAGATGGGTTTTCAACTTGATAAGATTCCTCAAGGCAATACTCTGCTTGTTATAACTTTGGGGGTGGCTTGAGAAATTTATTAGACCAGGTACAGGACACTGGGGAGTGGTCACTGAGGGAGTCAGAGAGGACTTGAATGTTTTTATCCGGTCAGGGTGATTTGTGAGAACCCAGTCAATAAGGGTGCTTGTACCAGTTTTGTAATTTTTCTGGGTGGGGAGGTTACCATCTGAGTCAGGTTTGCTGCTAGGATGTCATCTTGTAAGAGCTGAGTGTCAGAGGCAGCCAGTTTATGTTGAAATCCCCAAGGAGGAGGAGCTCATTTTCAGAGGGCTGCAGACTAACAAAATCAGTACAGACTTAATACTGGCATGGTGGTCTTTGGAGGGATATAGACTGCGCCACTGTGAGAACTTTGTTTTGTGCACCAAGAAGCAGTTTGATAGGGAGGAGTTGCATCTGCGTATTTGTGGGGGTGAAGTTGCTGCGCTGACAGGAGAGGTTGTCCTTATGTAGATAGCACAGCCCCACCTTCTCTTCTTGCCCGGTCGAGTCTGAAAAGATTGTAGCCTTCAAGCCAAGACCGCATGATCCGGGTGCTGGGAGATAGCCAGGTTTCCCAATGGCTAGTATATCAGGGTTTTTTGTCCAGCGAGAGTTTGAAGAGATGCCAATTTGGAAGGAGGCTGCAGATATTTAGAGTGATAATGGAGACTACTACCAACTTTCCTGTTTTGTTGGCTTCGTGCAACAGGACCAGGGTTTGGGTGTATCCCACCAGATACTAAAAGTAGGAGGAGCAGGAGTTTCAGCGATGCCATTCGTAGTTCATAATAGGTTGGCGTGAGTTTCTGCTTGTACTTTTTAAGATGCTTGGATTGTCTTCTGGAGTCCCAGTAGAGGGTGATCATTAGTGAGTTATAATGATGTAGCAGTTTCCAATTAAGAAATATGGCTCTTTGCACCCAGGTATTAATTGGGTGATGTTTGTTTAAGACTTCCAGAGTAAAAGCCATACAACAATGTTCGTGGTAGTATAGAAAGGTGAGAGTAGGTGGAGGGGTAGGGTAGGTGGAGGGGAGTTGGCATAAAGGGAAAAGGAGGGTGAGGGTGAGCAGGAACAGGTGGTGGGGACTAAGCCAAAGCATTTTTTTAGCGAGGCAGGAGAGAGCCGAGAAGTAGTGTGGGCTAGGCAGTCGGGGGGTGGGCGAGCAATAGGAGGGTGGTGGGGTACGGATTTAGTGGGCTAAGGTGGATAGCTAAGCACTATGGCGAAGTACAGAGAAAAATGAAAAAAAAAAAGACTGGGAGGGTTTGGTGCCAGAGGGTTTAAGAGAAGTACTATAGTACTGTTGAGATCCAGGATCACATAATATGTTAAAGTTCCTGAAAGGTGATAAACTGTGGCCTGGGCATATGCAATGTGTAAAATCCTTTTGTCTATATGTTTCCTTTGTTCTTCAAAGTCCTCAGAGATAAGTACAATACCTTGGGAGTAGGTCAGACAGTAGGCATATGCAATGTGTGAAATCCTTTTGTCTGTATGTTTCCTTTGATCTTCAAAGTCCTCAGAGACAAGTACAATACCTTTGGAAAAGGTCAGACAAAAATGTTGATTCAGTCACAAATGTGTTAAAATCTTTGTTCTTTAAAGTCCATGAAGTGCAGTTGCTTTAAGAGTGGTCAGATGAGAATGTTGAAAATGTTGATTCAGTTGCAGGACCCAGCATCACCATGTTTGTAAGACTATTGTAAGGCATAGCTTCCTTGGGGAGGCTTCAAGAAAGTTGATTTTAAATTAAAAGCTGATACCTGATGATGGCGATTTGCAGAAATTCAGTCCAGGAGACTTTCACCAATGTTGTGTGCAAGAATGGCAGGTATTCCAGCAGAAAAACATGTAAATGAACAAAAACTAACCTACAGACACAGACAAGCACAAACAGTCACCCACACAGCCCCAGGAGGAGGAACCAAGGACAAATGCTCTCTATCTTGCCAATGTTTTGCTTATGTTTATCTTGTATGTATACCATGTAATTGGCATTACTTTGTATGTTTGTATGCACTCCCAATCCCCCTTCCTCCAGGGCACATCTGGAATTGATCAGTAGTCTGCTCAGCATGCCTTCCTGGTAAAACCTTTAAATAAATAAATAAACATATTGGCCCAGATATTCAAAAGGGTTGCACCATGCACAACAGAGATGCACCAGCGCAAGTCTGAAAATGTGCCATTGTGCGATATTCAGCGGGAGACAGCTGCGCCCTCCAAATCGCAATGCGCAAGAGCGCAATGGTAATGAATTCATGTGCAACTGAAGGGGGAGGAACCATGAATAAATGGCGCAGTGCGATATTCAACAGTATGCACCATGCGCAATAGGGGAGCAAATGGAAGTTGCGCAATAGCGGAAATGATCCAAAATAAAAAGGAACAAGAGAGAGGCGCAAGAACGCTACAGGGAAGCCAGAGGTAGGAGCGAGGTGACAGCAACTAGGCAGAGTAGCAGTGAGCAGGACTGGGCAGGAGCAGGACAGAGCACACCTGGAAACTACCAGGAACAGGACAGGAGTGGGGAGCCTGTGCTACTGTGCAGGAGTCAAAGGGAAGTGCCACAGTGGACTGAGGGCAGTGACAGTGGGCAGGACAGCCAAATCTTGGAGGTGTTCCCGGTGCAGGGGGAGTAGCATAAAGGACAGCAGAGGGAATGGGAATACAGCTGCCAGGGGCAGAACACAAGCTAAGGACATGGCCAGTGCCACCATTCAGATGGAGGCAGAAATGAGGGGTGTGAGAAGGCAGACAGCAGGGGGGCACAGCTGTGGAAGGGCCTGTCGGTGGTATGCCCCCAACAGGCACTACCAAGCCCGCACCAGCTTCGAGCACTACAGTGACACCGAGATAGTGGGCCGGTACCGTCTGAACTGGGCGATCCTGAGGCGGCTCTGTGAGTTGTGCAGTGATGAGATGCAGGCACCCACACGACGGAGCCATGCTCTGTCAGTGGAGACAAAGGTGACAGCTGTCATGTGCCTGCTCACTACGGGTACCTTCCAGAGACCAACAGGGGATACAACAGGCATAACCCAGTCGGCCGCGTCACACCTACTCACACAATTCCTCAGCGCACTGATGCCATATGCTGTGGAGAACATCTGTTTCCCAGCACACAGGCAAAGCGCACAGCACACATACAAGAGTTCCACAGGGTAGCATGTATTCCTGGCATGCTCGGGGCCATTGACTGCACCCATGTGGCCATCCGCACACCACCTGGCCTGGAAGGTGCTGCATACATTAATCGGAAGGGTTATGCAAGCATCAACTGCCAGGTGGTGTGCGATGCTAGGGGGCGCATAACCAATGTCTGTGCCAAGCACCCTGGGGGAGCACATGATGCCTTCATCTGGCACTCAGTCTGCACTGTGCCACAGGTTCGAGAGTGGACATTCCACTGGCCACCTAGTGGGTGAGTATGCAAATCACGAGAAAGACATGGATCTTGGGAGGGTATAGTCAGAGGTGACATGGGTACTAGCCTAGATGGCCCATGGTAGGGTGACTTGATCACCAAACTAATGTCCACCCTCTACACACAGGTGACAGTGGATATCCACTCCGCTCCTGGCTGCTTACACCATACCGGGCGGCTCACGATCCCATTGCAGCAACGCTATAATGAGGAATATGCCACCACACGCAATGTCATAGAGCGGGTGTTCGGGATGCTGAAGGCACATTTCCATTGCCTGACACATCTGGCAGTGCCCTACAGTACAGCCCTCAAAGTCTGGGGCTATTGCTGGCCTGTTGCATCCTGCACAACATGGCCAACAACTGTGGATAGCTGTAGAGGCTAAGAGGGGACAGCGATGGGGACGATGGGAGCGCTGGTGCAGATGGTGATGGGCAGCCCCTTGGTCAAGGGACCTCGACTGATCTGGATGTCACAGCTGCACCATCACAGAGGAGCACTTCAACCAAACCAGGTAAGTCATGGGCCATGTGCAACCACCAATGGCAAGTGCACAAACCACAAACACTCATGGACAAACCACAGGGGCACATGTTGTAAAGGGAATTGGCTGAGCATGGAACTGCACACACCGTCAGGGATGGGCAAGGCCTAACACAGCACACGGTCATGCACACACACACACACACACACACCACAAGACATGCACAAAGGGTAGGAGGCACGCTGACCCCAACCGCCACGCCTAGCCACACACGTCCGCAGACCACCACGCCTAGTGACTGTCATTGTGCGTGTCTCAGACACTGGGCACCATTGCACAGTAGCAGACAGCACAACACAGGCATCATCATGCACACGCCACAGCAGCCAGCAGCTGGAGTGGTGTGCATGGAACGTAGTGTGTGTGTGCAGGGCTGGAGTACCCCACCCGGCATTACCCGCTGAACAACACACTGTACACAGGGCAGCGCAGACAGTAGCCATGGTGGGAGACAGGTCAGTCAGCGCGGCACAGTGCCACGGGCACCACAGATGCAAGACGGCCCTGCAAGACCCACCAGCTGTGACAGGCTGACCATTGGCCTCATGGGGTGCACTGACGGTCCCCAGGGTGCCTCTGCAGGACCACGACTGCTCTCGAGCAGGGATCTGCAGCTCACCAAACATGCCTGCACCAGGCGTGCCTCAGGATGCCCACAGCTGAACCAGGTGTCAACAAGGAGGGTGTCGCATTTACGCCGGGAATGGTGGTGATATGGCACGCATGGAACGGCGACGCATGGGAAAATAACTGTGTGCCCATTGTGGCCATGACAGCTGTCAATGCCTGCATCTGCCTGTCAATGGCAGCGGTCACATCCTCCCGCAGCCAGTCCATCTCTGCCAGGAGCAGACCAGTGTCCCTGCTGTGCTGCTCCTCTGCCTGGCGCAGGACTGCACTGAGTGCATCCACCGCCGTCACAAGCCGCAACTGCTGATCCATTGGTTCATGGAGTATGCAGGTGTGCTCATCTAAGAGGTCATCCACCTGATCGGCATGCTGTCTCTCATGGTGTTCGCAGCCGTGCTGGGCAGCACCCTTGAGGCTGGGCACTGCACACCAGGGCCATGCCTGGGCATGTCCACAGGTGGTGCACTGGCGCTACCCCGACACTGTTCCCCATTGCCATTGGCTGACTGCTGACACTGCCCCTCCGGCACTACCTCAGGGCTCACTGGTGCCGCTGCAGCAGCTGCAACAGCCCCACTGTCCTGAAGCACACCAGTGCTGCCCCACTGGTGCAGACAGGCACAGGCTGGACTGTGATGTCATGCAGGCCTCCACAGCGACACCACCCACTGCTATGCTTATGCTATAACCCGTCCGTGGCCATCCCGGCCCACATGTATCACTGTTCATGATGTGAGCTCCATCATCATCAATGATGGATCTGGTACCAGCCTGAGTCTCAGCATGCTGGCATCCATGGACGCTGTCACGCTGGGACACAGGCAGGGCCTCCTCTGCACCTGTTCCACCAACATCAGTCCGGACAGCCAGGCGGGCCCACTGTTGTCCTGACCCTCAGACACCTGTGGAGGTGGATGGGCCCTCCTCTGTGTTCGGGGTATCACCTCAGTGGACGAGCCCACCACCGGCTGGGCCATGTAGATGCAACGGGAGCTGTAATGGAACACAGTAGCATTAATGTATCTGCCCTACCCTGTGACATTTCCCCACCACAGTGACAGATCAGGACTCATTATGCAGTGACGGGCTACCACCCGTCTGAAAGCCACCACCTGGAACACCCTCAATGGCACACGCCGCATGCTGCAAGCAACCGCTCTTCCTGTGGCGTCAGGGGTTGCACGGCCAGCTGTTCCCCATTAGTCGCAGCCCGTGATGCCCTGATGGGCAGCCACCTTTATCTTTAATCCTTCTCCGTCCATGCCCACCTCTTCTTGCACTCCTGCACGGACTGCTGGTGGCTGCCGCGCTGGCTGATAGCACGCGGCCACCCTCACCCCATGCTGCAGCAAAGCAGGCCTGTGGTGTTCCCCGGGCTGTCCGCTGAGCAGCGTTCCTGGTGAAGGTTGGCCTCAAACAGGGCATCTGTTTCGCCTTGGTAAAGTTTGGCCTTCTCCGCCTCCCACGCCTCTGTTCCTCCTGCTTCCACCTCACGCTCGGGCTCATCATTGATCCTGTGCGAATCAACAGGTGTTACCTCTGACTGTGCAGTCCCATGCATCTCCCACACACCACAGTCCACACTCCCAAACAGCATGCAACTCACCAATAGACTGACAATACCAGACTATGGCTCTGCAGCCCAATGTCGCGATTTATATAGTGCAACACATGCAAATGAGGCAAGGCTCAATTTTAAGTGGATGCTAATGCAGTATCTGCACTATTGGATCGCTGATGAGCTGATAGTGGATATCCAGCATCCTCCCTGGTCGGCATCTTAACTCCCTTCCCAAAACATACTTCCACCCCATCTATGCCTGCACCTATGGGAGTGCACTAACCAGGTGACTAGCACATACCGCACTATGGGAAACCCCTAGTACTCAGCATTTCTAATTTGTCCTCATCTAATGATGTAAACCCTTGAAGCTAGGCTCCTGTGTCATGGCTATGTATCTGCCTATCGAAAATGTTTAGTTTAGTTTAGTTTAGTTTATTAGTCTAGGAATTAATACCTTTGAACCAGGGCTCTTTACAAAGGTTCCACGTCACAAAGAACATTTAACAAAGCACGATATATATTACAGGTAAACCAGACAGAAAGTTACATCATAAATTTGCTATTAACAGTTTAAGGCAGTAACGTTTTTAAGTTTCATAGAAAACAAGCTATAACAGGTCTGCTGAGTAGACAATTTTGAGGTTAAGGAAACTTCCAGGGAGAGGGTGATCATTAGGCGCCAAAAGGAGGCTAGAGAGGAGGGAAAGGTGGTGAGCGGGAGAGCAAGAGAGAGAGGGACAGGAAAAAAAGGGGAGTGAGTCTGGGTGGGAGACAGGAAGTAGTAGAGGTACCAGAGGGTTCATTAGTCAGGCAGGAAGAGGCCTCAGATGTGAGGATGGACATGAGGAGTAGTAGTCTTTATCTAGCGCAGTCACAGTTGCTAGTGGTGGTGAGATGGGCATAGAGCATGGAATTGAAAGCTTCAAGCGAGGTTGAGGATAGAGTAGGTGGACTAAGCGCATTGAACCATGTCAGGGCCCTGTATGCGAAAGATATTTGTCCCTGTGCAGTCTGGCATCTCGAACCAGGAAAGGTTGCGCTCAGATCTGGTGGAGGGTCGTGAGCCAGGATTCAGTCGGAGTAGGTTTTGAATACATAATGGAGTCAGTCCCAAGATAGATTTTTTGCCATTGTGCAGGTGAGATAAATAAGATGATTTAATAGGTTCAACCAGCCTGATTCATAGGTACAGATCACACGTGGTGAGCTCAGTCTTGAGCCCCTGTGAGGAGCCGGCAGGCCTTATTTAGAGTGATTGAGATACGCCTTAGAGCAGTGGAGGTAGCTGAGCCATAAATAATAAGGCCATAGTCAATGATTGAGATTATGGAACTCTGTATAGCTATTCTCAATGCCGCTTGATTTAGAAATTGATGGTTACGGAATAGTATTCCAAGGCGTTGGTTCACTGTTTTCGCAGTGTTGTCAATGTGGGTTGCAAAGGTGAGCCCTTGGTCAAAAGTGATGCCAAGGTATTTGAAAGTATTTACTTGGTCCAGTGTAATTCCCGCAGAGGTTTGTATGGTGAATGAGTATGCCTCTATTTTGTTTTGGTGATTGGAGAAGAGTATGGCTTTTGTTTTATTGTGGTTTAGCACAAGTTTACTATCCAGGAACCACCTTTCAACACTAGAGAAAGCAAGTTGCAGGCTTTTCCGTAGGGAGTTTGGATCCTTATGGGAAGAGAGAATTACAGCATCATCAGCGTATAAGATTATTTTCTCCTGGCAGATATCTAGGAGGGAGTTAAGGAACAGGCTAAAGAGGAGCGGTTCAAGAATTGATCCCTGTGGTACACCCGAGAGAACTGGTTTGAAGTCGGAGAGTTCATTAGAGATTTTTACAGCCTGTGACCGATTGGACAGGTAACTTTTTACCCAAGCACAAGGACCTTCGGCCAGGCCTAGGCTAGAAAGTAGGGAGGTAAGTAGGCCATGATGGACTATGTCGAAAGCTTTTGTAAGATCGATAAAGACTGCACCTGTTTGGCACCCTTTGTCCAGGGCTGAGTGGACTTCTCCAGAGAAATCAAGTAAGGCTGTTGTTGTACTATGTCCTTTCCTAAAGCCGTGCTGTTGATTACAGAGTAGATTGTATTTGTCCAGGTAATCAGAGGATTGGTCTGCCACTATTGCGTTCAAGTGCTTTGGAGAGGGGAAGGAGTATTGATATTGGTCGATAGTTTCCTGTTGAGGTTTTGTCCCCACCTTTGTGCACTGGCGTAACTATGGCAGATTTCCATTTGTTGGGAAATTGACTTTGGCAAAGTGACAGATTAAGAATTTTTGCAAGGGGGTGAATTACTTCATCCAGGGTGAGAGACAGGATTTTTAGATTTAGCGTGTCACTACTTGTTCTGGATTTGGAGCAGGCCTTTCTTATGTACTTGTGTGCTTCGTGCACTTTGATTTTCTTGAAGTAAAATTGTGGTTTGTCACGAGGGGTGTTTTGTGATACTAGGCTAGGCACAGGTAAGTCTGAGAAGAAATCTGGGGAGGACCCCCACTAAGGTCTGTGAATGTCTTATTAAAGCGATCTGCAATAGACTTTGGGTCAAGAGTGGTGGATCCATCAACTTTCATAATGGTAGGTGACGATTTTGATTGTTTACCCATTATGTTTTGATGTTGTCCCAAAAAGCTCTTCCATCACCCCAGGTGGATTCAAGGCATTTTGAAATAGGCGTCTTCATTTGCCTAATTTGTGAGGTACATTCTATTTCGTGCCTGCTTGTATTTTAGGGTATCATAAGGTGAGCCTGTGTCTCTGGCAACTGCCCAGAGGTGGTCCCGAACCTTGAGTTCGCAAGTAGTTTGGCAGTAATACATGGATTTGATAGCGCTTTGATTTTACTGCTTACTGGGCATATAAGTCGATGCAGAGTTGAAAGATTTAATGAAGTATTCTAGTGCGTATTAATATCAGTTGATTCAAGGATTGGCGTCCAGTCCTGTTATAGGAGATGGGTTTCAACTTGATAAGATTCCCATAAGGCAATACTCTGCTTGTTATAACTTTGGGGGTGCTTGAGAAATTTATTAGACCAGGTACAGGACACTGGGGAGTGGTCACTGAGGGAGTCAGAGAGGACTTGAATGTTTTTATCCGGTCAGGGTGATTTGTGAGAACCCAGTCAATAAGGGTGCTTGTACCAGTTTTGTAATTTTTCTGGGTGGGGAGGTTACCATCTGAGTCAGGTTTGCTGCTAGGATGTCATCTTGTAAGAGCCAGTGTCAGAGGCAGCCAGTTTATGTTGAAATCCCCAAGGAGGAGGAGCTCATTTTCAGAGGGCTGCAGACTAACAAAATCAAGTACAGACTTAATACTGGCATGGTGGTCTTTGGAGGGATATAATTGCCACTGTGAGAACTTTGTTTTGTGCACCAAGAAGCAGTTTGATAGGGAGGAGTTGCATCTGCGTATTTGTGGGGGTGAAGTTGCCGCGCTGACAGGAGAGGTTGTCCTTATGTAGATAGCACAGCCCCACCTTCTTGCTTGCCCGGTCGAGTCTGAAAAGATTGTAGCCTTCAAGGCAAGACCGCATGATCCGGGTGCTGGGAGATAGCCAGGTTTCCGCAATGGCTAGTATATCAGGGTGTTTTGTCCAGCGAGAGTTTGAAGAGATGCCAATTTGGGAAGGAGGCTGCAGATATTTAGAGTGATAATGGAGACCACTACCAACTTTCCTGTTTTGTTGGCTTCAGTGCAACAGGACCAGGGTTTGGGTGTATCCCACCAGATACTAAAAGTAGGAGAGCAGGAGTTTCAGCGATGCCATTCTGAGTTCATAATAGGTTGGCGTGAGTTTCGCTTGTACTTTTTAAGATGCTTGGATTGTCTTCTTGAGTCCCAGTAGAGGGTGATCATTAGTGAGTTATAATGATGTAGCAGTTTCCAATTAAGAAATATGGCTCTTTGCACCCAGGTATTAATTGGGTGATGTTTGTTTAAGACTTCCAGAGTAAAAGCCATGGTACAAGTCTGGGTAGTATAGAAAGGTGAGAGTAGTGGAGGGGTAGGGTAGGTGGAGGGGAGTTGGCATAAAGGAAAAGGAGGTGAGGGTGATAGGAACAGGTGGTGGGGACTAAGCCAAAGCATTTTTTTAGCGAGGCAGGAGAGAGCCGAGAAGTAGTGTGGGCTAGGCAGTGGGGGGTGGCGAGCAATAGGAGGGTGGTGGGGTACGGATTTTAGTGGGCTAAGGTGGATAGCTAAGCACTATGGCGAAGTACAGAGAAAAATGAAAAAAAAAAAAGACTGGGAGGGTTTGGTGCCAGAGGGTTTAAGAGAAGTACTATAGTACTGTTGAGATCCAGGATCACATAATATGTTAAAGTTCCTGAAAGGTGATAAACTGTGGCCTGGGCATATGCAATGTAAAATCCTTTTGTCTATATGTTTCTTTGTTCTTCAAAGTCCTCAGAGATAAGTACAATACCTTGGGAGTAGGTCAGACAGTAGGCATATGCAATGTGTGAAATCTTTTGTCTGTATGTTTCCTTTGATCTTCAAAGTCCTCAGAGACAGTACAATACCTTTGGAAAAGGTCAGACAAAAATGTTGATTCAGTCACAAAATGTGTTAAAATTCTTTGTTCTTTAAAGTCCACAAGTGCAGTTGCTTTAAGAGTGGTCAGATGAGAATGTTGAAAATGTTGATTCAGTTGCAGGACCCAGCATCACCATGTTTGTAAGACTAGTTGTAAGGCATATGCTTCCTTGGGGAGGCTTCAAGAAAGTTGATTTTAAATTAAAAAGCTGATACCTGATGATGGCGATTTGCAGAAATTCAGTCCAGGAGACTTTCACCAATGTTGTGTGCAAGAATGGCACAGGTATTCCCAGCAGAAAAACATGTAAATGAACAAAAACTAACCTACAGACACAGACAAGCACAAACAGTCACCCACACAGCCCCAGGAGGAGGAACCAAGGACAAATGCTCTCTATCTTGCCAATGTTTTGCTTATGTTTATCTTGTATGTATACCATGTAATTGGCATTACTTTGTATGTTTGTATGCACTCCCAATCCCCCTTCCTCCAGGGCACATCTGGAATTGATCAGTAGTCTGCTCAGCATGCCTTCCTGGTAAAACCTTTAAATAAATAAATAAACATATTGGCCCAGATATTCAAAAGGGTTGCACCATGCACAACAGAGATGCACCAGCGCAAGTCTGAAAATGTGCCATTGTGCGATATTCAGCGGGAGACAGCTGCGCTTTCATAACGCAATGCGCAAGAGCGCAATGGTAATGAATCATGTGCAACTGAAGGGGAGGAACCATGAATAAAATGGCGAAAAGGATATTCAACAGTATGCACCATGCGCAATAGGGGAGCAAATGGAAGTTGCGAATAGCGGAAATGATCCAAAAATAAAAGGAACAAGAGAGAGGCAAGAACGCTACAGGGAAGCCAGAGGTAGGAGCGAGGTGACAGCAACTAGGCAGAGTAGCAGTGAGCAGGACTGGGCAGGAGCAGGACAGAGCACACCTGGAAACTACCAGGAACAGGACAGGAGTGGGGAGCCTGTGCTACTGTGCAGGAGTCAAAGGGAAGTGCCACAGTGGACTGAGGGCAGTGACAGTGGGCAGGACAGCCAAATCTTGGAGGTGTTCCCGGTGCAGGGGGAGTAGCATAAAGGACAGCAGAGGGAATGGGAATACAGCTGCCAGGGGCAGAACACAAGCCAAGGACATGGCCAGTGCCACCATTCAGATGGAGGCAGAAATGAGGGGTGTGAGAAGGCAGACAGCAGGGGGGCACAGCTGTGGAAGGGCCTGTCGGTGGATGCCCCCAACAGGCACTACCAAGCCCGCACCAGCTCTGAGCACTACAGTGACACCGAGATAGTGGGCGGTGCCTGCCTGAACTGCGCGATCCTGAAGGCGGCTTGTGAGTTGTGCAGTGATGAGATGCAGGCACCCACACGACGGAGCCATGCTCTGTCAGTGGAGACAAAGGTGACAGCTGTCATGTGCCTGCTCACTACGGGTACCTTCCAGAGACCAACAGGGGATACAACAGGCATAACCCAGTCGGCCGCGTCACACCTACTCACACAATTCCTCAGCGCACTGATGCCATATGCTGTGGAGAACATCTGTTTCCCCAGCACACAGGCAAAGCGCACAGCACACATACAAGAGTTCCACAGGGTAGCATGTATTCCTGGCATGCTCGGGGCCATTGACTGCACCCATGTGGCCATCCGCACACCACCTGGCCTGGAAGGTGCTGCATACATTAATCGGAAGGGTTATGCAAGCATCAACTGCCAGGTGGTGTGCGATGCTAGGGGGCGCATAACCAATGTCTGTGCCAAGCACCCTGGGGGAGCACATGATGCCTTCATCTGGCACCAGTCTGCACTGTGCCACAGGTTCGAGAGTGGGGACATTCGCACTGGCCACCTAGTGGGTGAGTATGCAAATCACGCAGAAAGACATGGATCTTGGGAGGGGCATAGTCAGAGGTGACATGGGTACTAGCCTAGATGGCCCATGGTAGGGTGACTCTGATCACCAAACTAATGTCCACCCTCTACACACAGGTGACAGTGGATATCCACTCCGTTCCTGGCTGCTTACACCATACCGGCGGCCCGCGATCCCATTGCAGCAACGCTACAATGAGGAACATGCCACCACACGCAATGTCATAGAGCGGGTGTTCGGGATGCTGAAGGCACATTTCCATTGCCTGGACACATCTGGCAGTGCCCTACAGTACAGCCCCTCAAAAGTCTGTGGGCTATTGCTGGCCTGTTGCATCCTGCACAACATGGCCAACAACTGTGGGATAGCTGTAGAGGTCGAAGAGGGGGACAGCGATGGGGACGATGAGGACGCTGGTGCAGATGGTGATGGGCAGCCCCCCCTTGGTCAAAGGGACCCCCGACTGATCTGGATGTCACAGCTGCACCATCACAGAGGAGCACTTCAACCAAACCAGGTAAGTCATGGGGCCATGTGCAACCACCAATGGCAAGTGCACAAACCACAAACACTCATGGACAAACCACAGGGGCACATGTTGTAAAGGGAATTGGCTGAGCATGGAACTGCACACACCGTCAGGGATGGGCAAGGCCTAACACAGCACACGGTCATGCACACACACACACACACACACACCACAAGACATGCACAAAGGGTAGGAGGCACGCTGACCCCAACCGCCACGCCTAGCCACACACGTCCGCAGACCACCACGCCTAGTGACTGTCATTGTGCGTGTCTCAGACACTGGGCACCATTGCACAGTAGCAGACAGCACAACACAGGCATCATCATGCACACGCCACAGCAGCCAGCAGCTGGGAGGGTGTGCACATGGAACGTGTGTGTGTGTGTGTGCAGGGCTGGGTACCCCACCCGTGCATTACACGTTGAACAACACACTGTACACAGGGCAGCGTCAGACAGTAGCCATGGTGGGAGACAGGTCAGTCATGCGGCACAGTGCCACGGGCACCACAGATGCAAGGACGGCCCTGCTAAGACCCACCAGCTGTGACAGGCTGACCATTGGCCTCATGGGGTGCACCGACGGTCCCCCAGGGGTGCCTCTGCAGGAACACGACCGTTCTCGAGCAGGGATCTGCAGCTCACCAAACATGCCTGCACCAGGCGTGCTCAGGATGCCCACAGCTGAACCAGGTGTCAACAAGGAGGGTGTCGCACGACGCCGGGAATGGTGGGTGGACATGGCACGGCGCGGTGTCTGCGACGCATGGGAAAATAACTGTGTGCCCATTGTGGCCATGACAGCTGTCAATGCCTGCATCTGCCTGTCAATGGCAGCGGTCACATCCTCCCGCAGCCAGTCCATCTCTGCCAGGAGCAGACCAGTGTCCCTGCTGTGCTGCTCCTCTGCCTGGCGCAGGACTGCACTGAGTGCATCCACCGCCGTCACAAGCCGCAACTGCTGATCCATTGGTTCATGGAGTATGCAGGTGTGCTCATCTAAGAGGTCATCCACCTGATCGGCATGCTGTCTCTCATGGTGTTCGCAGCCGTGCTGGGCAGCACCCTTTGAGGTTGGGCACTGCACACCAGGGCCATGCCTGGGCATGTCCACAGGTGGTGCACTGACGCTACCCCCGACACTGTTCCCCCATTGCCATTGGCTGACTGCTGACACTGCCCCTCCGGCCACTACACCTCAGGGCTCAATGGTGCCGCTGCAGCAGTTGCAACAGCCCCACTGTCCTGGAAGCACACCAGTGCTGCCCCACTGGTGCAGACAGGCACAGGCTGGGACTGTGATGTCATGCAGGCCTCCACAGCGACACCACCCACTGCTATGCTTATGCTATAACCTGCCGTGTGGCCATCCTGCAGCCCACATGTATCACTGTCTATGATGTGAGCTCCATCATCATCAATGATGGATCTGGTACCAGCCTGAGTCTCAGCATGCTGGCATCCATGGACGCTGTCACGCTGGGACACAGGCAGGGCCTCCTCTGCACCTGTTCCACCAACATCAGTCCGGACAGCCAGGCGGGCCCACTGTTGTCCTGACCCTCAGACACCTGTGGAGGTGGATGGGCCCTCCTCTGTGTTCAGGGTATCACCCTCAGTGGACGAGCCCACCACCGCTGACCCATGTAGATGCACGGGAGCTGTAATGGAACACAGTAGCATTAATGTATCTGCCCTACCCTGTGACATTCCCCCCACCACAGTGACAGATCAGGACCTACCATGCAGTGACGGGCTACCACCCGTCTGAAAGCCACCACCTGGAACACCCTCAATGGCACACGCCGCATGCTGCAAGCAACCCGCTCTTCCTGTGGCGTCAGGGGTTGCACGGCCAGCTGTTCCCCATTAGTCGCAGCCCGTGATGCCCTGATGGCAGCCACCTTATCTTTAATCCTTCTCCTGTCCATGCCCACCTTCTTCTTGCACTCCTGCACGGACTGCTGGTGGCTGTCATGCTGGTTGATAGCACGTGCCACCTCACCCCATGCTGCAGCACAGGCCTGTGGTGTTCCCCGCTGTCCGCTGAGCAGCGGTTCCTGGTGAAGGTTGGCCTCAAACAGGGCATCTGTTTCTGCCTTGGTAAAGTTTGGCCTTCTCCGTCTCCCACGTCTCTGTTCCTCCGCCTCCACCTCACGTTCGCTCATCATTGATCCTGTGCGAATAACAGGTGTTACCTCTGACTGTGCAGTCCCATGCATCTCCCACACACCACAGTCCACACTCCCAAACAGCATGCAACTCACCACAATAGACTGCAATACCAGACTATGGCCTCTGCAGCCCAATGTCGCATTTATATAGTGCAACACATGCAAATGAGGCAAGGCTCAATTTTAAGTGGATGCTAATGCAGTATCTGCACCATTGAATCGCTGATGAGCTGATTTGCATATGCCGGCTGAATATTTCGCTGTTGCGCCTTGCTCAGTTGTGTTGAACATGCTCAGGCAAGGGCGCAGCTCTGTGACATGTGCAGTGGACACGGAATGGTGCATGCTGTGGGTGCTGATGCCAATGCCTGCCGCGCTGCTGACATGCTGTGCGTGGGAGGCAGTGCAGGGCATGGCCACCACTGTGCCAGTGGTGCTAATGTGCTGTTCACATGTATGGTGCTTTTGCACTGGGGCGCCGTAGGCACCATGGTGCCACAGTGCACTAGGCCACTACAGGGCATCTCACACAGGCACCCAACCATGCTACATGCAAGAAGTACCAATCGTGCTGTGGTGGTCCATGCGCGAGAGACCCTTGACCCTGTGCCCGACCTTTGCCCCCTAGGCACCATGCATTGGCATGGGTGCACCCCTATCACGCTGTTCGGTGACAGGGCGATGGGGAATGGCAGCGCTGTACCATGCAGCATCTGCACATGGTGGACATGGGCTAATGAGTGCCATTTTGACTCCGACCAGCTTCAGTGATGGCAAGATGGAGGGCTGCTGTTTGGAGCCAAGTGGAGCTTGCAAATTTGGTGGCCATAGTGGAGCCCCATGTTGGGGCACTGTTTGGCAATGCACCCCTGGACAGGGCCAGGAGTGCCATATGGGAGGAGGTGACGCTGGACGAGGCCACAGGACTCGCCCAGACCACGGAGCAGTGTCGACACCAGTATGGGGACCTCCAGTGGAGGGACCCGAACAGGCTTGCCCACATGCGGGCATGCACCAGGTGAGGCGCAGTGCCATGACCAGGTAGGTGCACCATCCATACACTGGTTGTATCAGTACGGGTATCACAGTGGGCATGTGTCCACCACATAGGGGGGATGGGCTGTCCAGTGTGGGCAGGGGTGGTGGTGTAAGTGTTGTTGGGGGGGTTGCAGCATGGCTGGGCTGTGCGGGATCGCACACACCCAGGGGTGGGGGCCTTTGATACTGGATTGTACTGATATTCCTCTCTCCATGTTTGCACCCTAGGCCCAGAAGAGCGGCGCCAAGCCTGCGAAGACCGACATCGAGGCGTGGGTAGGGGAGCTGGGCAACAGCCACAGGCAACCAGTCCCAACGTAGTACAGCTTCCGGATCAGGCCGATGAGGGTGAGTGCCTTTCTTCCAGGATATTCTGTGCATGCTGTGTTGCAGGGCTGGCGGCGGGGCATGGCCACCATCCATTGACACCACTGCCATGCTCGCCACATGGTACAGTCAGCACTGTCCAGTGGCACTGCATGTGTGGGTATGCATCGCTGGTGGTCCATGCATGCACTGGGTACATGGCTATGCCACTGCCTTCACACCGCATAGCCATGTCACAGTACAGCCATGGTGGTGCTGTGTGGGACTTGGGCGGTGGGTGTGCGCAGAGGTCCACATGGCTGTGTGTGCCTGGGCGGGCCAGTCATGTGGACACGATCACTGTGGGTGGTCGCACACCATCACAGGGGCATGTCCCACGGCTGTATGCCATGCACAGTGGGTGGGCTGCAGGGGGATGGGCATTCACACCTATTGACTCTGCTCCCTTGTCCTAGGTGGACGGAGGGTGCAGCTGATGGAGAGGGCCATGCAGAAGCTGCTACAGGTGGCACATGCATCTCTGGAGATCCTGCAACGGTTGGACCAGCATGGAGTCTGGAGGCTTCATAGCAGGATGCACCACAGGAGCAGGGAGCGGGGCACCCGCTGAAACATCGTTGCCCCGAGTTCAACCCTACCCCCTGGACCCACCCTCACACCCCTCCTTCCCTCTCCTATTTGTTCACCCCTGCCCCTTACCCACCCCCACCTGGTTTGTGGCCCTCACCCCCAACTGTTGTGTACATATTTGTAAATAGTTGTGTTCTACCTCTTAATATACATTTGTTTTGTTATGTCTATTGTGGTGGTCTCTGATTTGCAGTGGGCTACAGGTGCTCAGCTGCAGCGGTGTGCATGGCGTCAGGGGTGGTGCAGTCATGGGTATGTGTATGTGTCCATAGGGGAAGCGACTATGGTGTGGACGTAGCTATCAGTCACTGTCTGTGGTTTGTGTGTTGTTCCCTGTGCACTGGATGACTGTGTGCAGTGGTTCACGGTGCATGCACTGTGTCCATGGCACACCTGTCAGACCGTCCATGGCCTGTGCAGCTGACACCCTTGTATGTCTGTGACCTGCACAGTCTGCTGGCATGTCAGTGGTAGCTGTCCATGCTGGACAGCCACTGTACCCAGTACAATACAGGGTTGCCTCCTGTCACTGGTGTGGTGCATGTCTGCCTTGAGTGGCACTGTGGCCTCCTCTGTTGTTGTCCAATCTCCATGCTGTTGTATGTGTCTGTTGCAGGGGATGTGCTCCACTGTCCGTCACTTGTGCTCCGGGCACATGCTGGTGGCGTACAGCTTCATGGTGCCTGCGCAGGGTGGCTTGCACTCCTGTGCCATGGAGGGGTGCTGGCTGTGTGTACACGGTTTCCATGGCCACATGCCAGGGGCTTGGTTGACCCGCTACTGTGTCCCTGGGTTGGTGTGATCTTGGGTACGGGTGGGTGTTTGTCCATGCACTGTGTTGCATCCTGTGTGGCGCATGCTTCCATGCACCACTGTGGGTGTCTGTCCTGGCTGTTGTGGTCAGTGCTGGGACAGGGTGTGTCCTTGGGAGGGTGTGCAGGGTGCTGTACCACTGATGGTGGGGTCTGGGGCATGCCCTGTCACGTGTGGGGTACCTCATGTGCCGACACATGGTTGGTCTCTCAGCTGTACCTCTGGGGGGACATGCGTGGTGGCACTGTGTATGCAGTTGTTGCATTGCTGTCTGTTGCCACCTGCTGAAAGGTGCTTGTGGTGGGGCTGCCTTACATGGTTCTGTGGTGCACAGCGTTGCATTGTCACAGTGGGGGTGGTGGCATGCATGGGGTGTCCTGCACTGGTGGGCATTGCTCCTGGGCAGGGTGTCTGGGGATCACGGTGCAGGGTGTACTCTGCATTGGTGGAATGGTGTGGCATGGGGTGGCCGGAACTCCTTGTGTGCCGGTCACAGCTTGCCAGGGGGTGTGCTGGGGCACCATGCCCCAGCTGTGGGTTTGTTGCTGGTGTCCATGGGCCAGTGGTTCTTCCAGCTCTCCTCCGGTTGTGCAGTGCATGGGGTGTGGGGGTGATGTCTGTTCTGCTGTGTGCTCCTCTGTCTATCTCTACCATGGGTGGTGGGCCCCTGCATCCTGTCCCTGCACATCCCTGGTTGTGCTGTTGCACTGCTGCCCTGCTCCACTGAGAATTCCTGGTTGTGCTATGGTGCACTTGGTGCGATATTCAGTCGTGTGCTGCAGGCGCATCTTGACCTGTGCAGTGTTTGAATATCGTGCGTATTGCACATGGGCACAGTGGACTTGCGCTTGCTCCTGCTGTTGTGCACTTTTATGGCGCAGTTTGAATATCTTTGCCATTGTGTGCACATGTAACATTTTTGTCTTAGAAACATAATAGAAACATAGAAACATAGAAGTTGACCCCAGATAAGGACCGCAAGCCCCATCCAGTCTGCCCATTTCTTTTTCTACCTTATAAATGTGCCATTGGCCTTTGCTCTGTCAATGGCTTATCTATTCATATTCATCTGTATTGCTCCCTTATGCAAATCCCATGCCTGCTTGAAGCCCTGCACTGTATTCATATCCACCACTTCCTGAGGTAGGCCGTTCCATGCATCCACCACCCTTTTTCTGAAAAAGAACTTCCTCACATTACCCCTTAAATGGCCTCCCTCTAATCTCATGCTGTGTCCTCTTGTCCTGCTATTTTTCTTATATTGAACCATGTTAGACTCACCTTGTTAATGCCCTTAAGGTGTTTGAAGTGTTTGAATGTTTTGATCATATCACCTCTCTCCTTCCTTTGCTCTAGGGTATACATATTGAGCTCTGTTAATCTGTCCTCATATGTTTTTGTTCTTGATTGGAATATTGCTAGAACATGACTGTCTGCTGTTTCAGCAGACTAACACAATACCGTGTCAGTGTGGGACAGGTGGGTGCCTAGCAATTTATGAGGTGCACACTGTGGTATGTACTGTGCATCAGGGACAGTTGCCTGTTATGTATCTGATGTGTCCTGTGGTCTGGCCCCAGGCACTGCTGTCACTAGTTTAGTTTCTGTAGTTTCCAGTGCCGTTTGAATTTGTGTGCTTCCACAGCTATGTTTTTGGGTCTTTGGTATTACACTGTTGCATGGCAACAACAACATTATAGCTCCTGCTTTGTAACTTTCTTCTTTTTTATACTGCCACTGTCACATGGTCCATGGCCGAAATGGGGGGAGGGGCACTGTTGTCCATGATGGTACTGAAAATGTCTCTCTGCAGATCGCACCACCAGAGGACCACAATGACCACAATGAGCACTGGAGAATGAGAAACACCAGCAGGAGGAGAACCAGATCACAAGCCATTGTCACAGTCCATGGAAGATGGCCCTGTGGACTGTGGTGCATGAGTGAGCTATTTTGTTGTATCCATCTGTGACCTATCAAGATGCTTGTGACATGGTTGTTACCCCATCACACCTTTTTTTATCACCTCCTGATGTGCTGTAGCAATCTGGCGCAACACCTGTTACAGTACAATGTGGCCCTGGAGTGTGTAGCGAATCCCTGCCTACTTCTCAGATGTAGCTATTCCAGGCAGTATGTCCTGACATATACTGGGACAACCTCCTGCGCTGTGTGCATTATGATTCCTTTGCACAGTGTGCCCATGCCTGCGAGGTCTGTCTCCTGGGACACACAGTTGATGTGCATGTGCCCACTGCACTCTGCACATCGTT
This sequence comes from Neoceratodus forsteri, assembly GCA_016271365.2. Taxonomy (NCBI): domain Eukaryota; kingdom Metazoa; phylum Chordata; order Ceratodontiformes; family Ceratodontidae; genus Neoceratodus; species Neoceratodus forsteri. Next base: position 47,356,662 of record CM028129.1, on the reverse strand, counting down.
GTGCAGTCCTCCTACTACACATCACCAGTGTGTCCCACACGGCACGGACACACGTGTGTCCTGCATGGCCATGCATCCTATGGTATGCGCTTCCCCGATAGTCTGCGGGTCACCCATCCTGCATGACTCAGGGTTCAATGCCTGCTACATTGACATGGTGTGCAGTTACCACTACACTGTAGGAAGGCCTACTTCACGGTCTGGTGGGGGGGCCCACATCCACAGTGTGACACGAGCACACACAGGCTCACCTCTGTACTGGTTGGTTAACTTACATCGCTGGCTAAGGGGCACACACTGCAACATGCCTAGTGTAGCCTGGTTTAGTGGATGCTGGCCTCTCCAACAGTGTGTTCCCCATGTGCAATATTTGCCACACCTCCTACCTTGTCCTACACCTATTGCGTCACATGGCCCTTCACTTCATGTTGCACATGCACAGCTTGTGCTACATCTGTCTTACTCAGATGTCGGCTGCAACTCTGTGTTTCGGGCTGTGTCTCATATTGAAATACCAAAACAAAAATTCGCTATTTGTTAGATTTTGAAGAAGGTACCCAAAATAAAGTGAAGTGCTCAAAAATAGTTTATTGATTGGACTAGATGTACAAATGGCAGAAAAAAACCCCCAGCGCCGGCACTTCGAACGATGAAAGTTCTTCCTCAGGGGGTGGGGTCTGGCTGTGAGAGTCATCAATTAAATCCATATCTTAAAGGCACAGACCCCTTTAACCCAGGGGCTAGGAGGACACATATGCAGCACAGTGAATACAATAAATAAAATAAAAAACACTCCTCTATATAAACAATAAACAATCAATGAGTGAAAATAAAAAAACAGACATATATCAATATAAAAGAGAAGGAGAATAGAGGAAAGAAAAATAGGAAAGAAGAAAGCTGGAGAAGGGAGAGAAGAACAGAAATGGATACAATTGAAACACAAATAAAAATAACAGGAAGGTTAGGAGAAGAAGGAGAGGGAAGAAGGGGAGGAGAAAGGGAAGGGGTAAAGGAAGGAGGAGGGAAGAGCGAAAGGGGAAGGAAAGATAAAAAGTACCGAAGAAAAGATCACACAATGATCTGATTCATCAGAGGCTGGGACAGTGAAAACATATTCTCCAAACAGAACATTATCTTCCTATTGTAAAAGGCCTAGATAGAAAGATACAGGCAAACATTATTAACTATGAGTTACACATGCAGCAAATCAAAAAAAAATTTTAAAAGTCATTTATATTGTCAGATAAAGCAGCCCTCTAAGGAACCACAAAATATTTTCAAAACTGAACATTTATATTAAGTATGGGTTCAAATCTCACCTATCGTTAAGGCCATCCAGTCATCGTGCACCCAAAGTACTGTATAAATAAGCATTTGTCAATGCCAAATATTGGATTGCTGGCATTGGCATTGGTAATGCAGGAGTTAGAAATGCCAAATAGGAATGGCAGTGAAGTACTGAAGTAACGGCAACCCCCCCGCAGAGACTGAAAGGTGTTCAGAGTGTGGCTTTGGGTCGGCCATAACGCTGATGCCATTCCATCTCACCCCACCCTGCAGAGAGTGACAGGTGTCAAGGTGTGCATTGGGGTCTTTGGCCTTTATGCTCACCCAATTCCATAAGGAAATAAGCTGAGATGGGTGCAATATAGGAGAATAGGGTGAACGTTAGGGTGATGGAATCCAAGTCACACATCAATGCCTGTCAGTGGCTGTAGGGTGGGGGGTGGGGGTAGAATTCTGTGAACATTATAGCCGATGAACCCAAGTTACATCACTGATGCCTGTCAGTCTCAACAGAGTGGGTGTATGGTTGGAAACCTTAATGCCTTGGGTGTTTGTTGGTATTTTCACTCCAAATTTTCAACAGTGGCTTTTTGGGACCCCACCTCATGAACAGCGGTGCTATCATTTCGTTACTCAATCCTGAAAGGTGATTTCTCACAGCAACTGTGCCATTGGGAGCCACAGGTGTGGAAACACATTTCGGGCAGGATGCGAAAAATGACAGCTATACTGTTCATGAGAAGGTATAAAAAAATGGCAATGTTGAAAATCTGGAGAGAAAATATGAAAAATGTGCAAACTTATGAGCGTTCGTAGATACTGCACAAAGCACCCCTATAATGTGGTCATTTCTGGGATTTTTTTCACCAAATTTTCAACATGGCTATTTTGGGACCTCTCCTCATGAACAGCGGCACTGTGATTTTGTTACTCTGTCCCAAACGGTGATTTTGCACAGTGACCGCGCCATTGTGTGCCACAGGTGGGAAAACAAGTTTCAGGCAGGACGTGGAAAATGATACCTGTACTGCTCATAAGGAGGTGTGCAAAAATGGCAGTGTTGAAAATCTGTAGTGAAAATATTAAAAATTCTTGAAGTTATGAGCGTGCATGGAAACTGCGCAATGCACGCATGTGACAGTCATTTTTTGGAATTTTTCCACCAAAGTTTCAACTTAGGCATTTTGGGACCTCTGCTCATTAACAGTGTCACAGTGATTTTCTTAATCTGTCCCGATTGTTGATTTCTCACAGCAATCGTGCCACTGTGCGCCACATGTATGAAAACACATTTCGGGCAGGATGTGAAAAATGACAGCTATACTGTTCACAAGGAATTGTGAAAAAAACGGCAATGTTGAAAATCTGGAGTGAAAATATTAAAAATTCTCAAAGTTATGAGTGTGCATGGAAACTGCTCAAATGCACACTATTGACACAGTCATTTTTTGGAATTTCTTCACCAGATTTTCAACATAGGCTTTTTGGGAGCCCACCTCATGAACAGTCACACTGTTGTTTCATTAATTGGTCCCAAAAGGTGATTCCGCATAGTAACCATGAAATCACCTTTCCAGACTGAATAACAAAATGACAGTGACTGATTTCATGAGGTGGGGTCCCACGAACCCCATGTTGAAAATTTGAAGCCAAAAGTCAAAAAAATAGCCGAGATATCCACCTAAGTTGACCCCCCCCCCCATTGATGCCATTATACTGTATGGCTTACCGGCATTTCTTCAGTTTGCGGTCAGCATTGAAGAGTGCATACATGTTCCAGCTCCACCGAAGACAGCCATGCCGACCTCCGGAGGCAAGTATGGGGTGGGATGGGGTGAGGGGAGGTGGGCTGTGCAGAGGGTGGGTGCAGGTTGGAGGACGGGGCACCATGGGCAGACTGGGTGGACCATAGGCCCTTATCTGCCGACACTGTCTATGTATCTATGTATCTATGTACCATGGACAATGAGGGACTGTTCTCTTGTTTTGCAGGGAAAATCAAAGAAAAAAACTTTGGGGGAAGGTTTTTGTTTTTACAGGTGACACTAAGACATTGGGCACACTGGGGTGGGCTCCCAGTGTGCCATCTGTTGTTTTTTGGGGGGACTGGAGCCAATGGGGACTGGGCACCCCGTAGGCAAATAAAGCATGTCTATTTTGGGGGGCCTGATGCCAAGGAGGATTGGGCAGCCCCATCAGCAGACAAATAAAACTGGGGGGACATTATGCCAATGGGGATTGGGCACCCCATCAGCAAACAAATTGAACTGGGGAAGGGACATGCAACCAGGGGGATTGGGCACCCCCAAAATTGGCTTTCTAGGGATTGTAAGAGGCTGACGGCGGGAGCCACCCCCATGTTTATTGAAATGTTTCACCAGGAATAGCAAGTAATGGAGGTGTGTGAAATCTGCCGCTGCAATGACAAGCCTGTCTCTCATTGCAGCGGCAGATTTCTTTCAAGCTGGTGGCACTCTCTGAAACTGCTGTCATTGGCAGCGTGCTCACTGGTTGGCAACTGGGGGACATACCGGCAAAAGCATCCCCTGGATTTGAGACAACACTGACACACTTTTGAAAGTGCCAGTACAGTGCTGCTATCGCAAAATGCTGCTTGAGCATGCACATGCAAGCCAACATAATTAGGCGACTTCTTTGAAGTAGTTTTTCTAACCCTCTCACCATGTCTAATATGAAAAAGGAATGCAGTTAATACCCATGACCTTGAAACACTTTAGATGTTCCTTGTGTTTTTCATGCCAGTGTTGTCCTACAGGAGTATCACATCTACCAGATGTGACTGAGCGTATGTGTTCCAACTATTCTGTCTTTCACAGGTTGAATGGGTCTTTCTATATGTAATAATGGACAGATACACCATAATGCATATATTATGTATTCAGTTTGACAGGTCACCAAATGTCAGATTTCATACATAACCTGATTGTTAGGGCTCACACAAACATTACCTTGTGTTGAATATTGGCATGCTGAACACTTACCCAAATGATGAAAACCCAGGAGATGGGGTAAAAAAACAGGTGGTGCACTGTTTGGGGAGTTTGTTTCAAAGTGACTCCTGAATAACTGATCTTTCAAATGTCAAGTCCTTCTGTAAACCACCCTAGGTAGGGTTCCTACACTGCCCTGTAAAAATGGATCAGCAGTATGTGCTAATGTTTTTTTTCAAAATGTCAGCTATCTGTGGAGTCACTGCACTATAATCCATAATTAAATTTATATTTTGATAATCAAAGTCCTCATTTTTGGTTTAGGAGTTTGTAAATCAGATCTCTGTATTTTGAAAACCTTATCACAAACTCTATTTAGTACATTAGGGTTGTAACCCTGTTCCAAAAATCTAGTGTATAGTTTTTATTTATTTTATTTTATATAGTTTTTGTTGACCGGGTAAGTGCACTAGACAAATCCTGCCTATTTTCAGGCACGACCCGGGGGAGGGGGATACAGATGAATGCCAACTGACCTTGAATCAGATTAAGCTGTTGGTGGTATTTTTAGCGAATGAGGGAAATTTGGCTAGGACACCAAGGAAATTTCTACTCTTTTCAATAAGTGCCATGGGATCTTCAACATTCACCTGAACTACCACCAATCCAGGCAAATGGGACCTCGGTTTAACATCTCATCCGAAAGACGGCACCTCAGAAGTGCAGCACCCTTTCATGCTGCACTACAGTGTCAGTACTGGGATAGTAACCCAAGTGCCAGATGTGGCAACTGAACCCACAGCCCTCTGATCTTCCGGCCGCATAGGTGAGTGTGCTACCTACTGAGCCACTGTTTGGTGTAAGCCTCATTAATGGAACAGTAGGAATTGCCCATATGGTACTGCATTAATCAAATGTCTTGGGTGTGAACTATCCACATGTAAAAGTGTGTTACCAGATTTTGGTTTCCTAAAAATATCTTGTTTAATTAAATGCCCTTCTATCCCATGCAATTGGAGATCCCAAAAAGTAATGGTAATGTATGCCACCTGCAAGTGAAGCTCTTTACTTCAGGGACAGTGAAGGGAACCTCCGCCGGCTGCAGTTGGTGCAGAAAGCAGTGGCCAGGCTACTGACAGGACTGTTAAGGTCCTGTCATGTGACCCAGGTCCTGTGAGGTCTGCACTGGCTGCTGGTCAGGTGGAGAATCCTCTTCAAGGTGGGCTTGCTCACCTACAAGGCTCTTTATGGAACAGGCTCTGGCTACCTGTCTGACCTCCTTACACCTACCATCCATGTACGCTCCCTCTGTTCCTCCACTGAGGGCCTCCTGGCAGTTCCAAGGACCAGGCTGAAAACCTTGGGTGACCATTCATTCAGGGTGGCCGACCCGGTCCTCTGGAACTCACTGCAAAGACCTTTGAGGGAGACTTCCTCAGTGGAGGCTTTTAAGAGGGGCCTGATGGCATATTCTGCTGAGTTTTTTTTTTAAAAATGTTTTGTTCATGCTGAGTTACTTATTTCATGTGTTTTAACCTGGTTTAATGCAATTATTTTATCTAATTTTATGTTTCTAACTGGTTTATTTATTATGTATGTTTTATTTTATATAACCCTTATACTTCTCTATTACCTTTTCTGTAAGGCACCCACAGCCTCCAGGATTGGGTGCCGAACAAATAAATGTTTACTTGCTTACTCAATTCAATGTTATCACTAATAAAATCTAAAAATTCCATGGCTTCCACTTCTGTTCCTCTCCATAATCACAATAATGTTGTCAGTAAAGTGTCCCCGGAAAATAATATTAATATTGAATGTTTTTTTTGTGAGGTCATAGATAGCCACCTACAGTACTCCCACCAACCCATAAAAATGATGGCATAGGAGGGGGCCATAGATGATACCATTGCAGTGCCAAAATTCTGTAAATAAAATTGCCTATCAAACACAAAATAATTCACCTTGAGCATGTCATCTACAGTCAACAGTACACATTCTCAATCCAAAATCTGTGAAGTTTCTGACTTTTCCATAAAATAAATTAATTGCTTGCAACCCCAAGTGATGTCGGATGCTAGTATATAGTGTGCTCACATCTCTTGTGAGCCACGATTCTGCATCCCAGGTTAAGTCACTAAAGGCCTCCAGCACATGCTCTGCACATCACTGCACAGTCCTCCTACTACACATCACCAGAGTATCCCACATGGCACAGACACGTGTGTCCTGCATGGCCATGCATCCTATGGTATGCACATCCCCGACAGCCTGCAGGTCACCCATCCAGTATGACGCAGGGTTCCATGGCTGATACATTGGCATGGTGTGCAGATACCCCTGCACCATAAGCAGGCCTCCTTTGGGGTTCAGTAGGGGTACCCACATCCTCTATGTGACATGGGCACACAGAGGATCACCTCTGTGCTGGTTGGTTGACTTACATCCCTTGCTAATGGGGACAAACTGCACCATGCCTAGTGTATCCTTGTTGAGTGGATGCTGGCATCTCTGCCAGTGTGCACTTCAAGTTGCACATTCACAGGTCATGCTACATGTCTTACCTAGACAATGTCAGTTGCAGCTCCATATTTCAGGCTGTGTGTTTCATATTAGGCTGGGCATATAGGTTGCATTCACATTTCCAACAGTCTATTTTGCCTACTGGTGCATTGCACTCAGGTGTACACAGTCATGAGCTGCCATGATCCATGGACATTTTGGCCTTTTCTGTGTTCCTATGGACCATGCTTACTGTCCCCTGGGGCATGTGTCGTGTACGTTGGCGTGGCATCATTTGTATCCCATGCCATTGACTATAGGTGTTTCTGCACCACACAATCGGCCCTGCTGCTGTGCTACATCACCATGTTACACACACCCCTACAGCTTCATGTGGTATGGTGCACTGGGGTGACGTGTTCACTGACAACCCAGCCTGTTGTCCTTGCTGTGTAGGACTTTGTGCACCTCTCAGTCATGCACTGCTGCATCACAGGTATACCAGGCCTGCCTGGCCCATACACTATGGGTACTCTGCACATTGCATGCCACTATGCAGGCACACACTCTCCTTAGGCATGTCGGCCTGCTGTCTTACTTCTGCACTCTGGTGGCTGGCACGTTTTGTTTTTGCTGGACCTGTCCCCGCATGTCTGCCTGTCACTTGCTGCTGGGGCACTGTTCACTGCCCAGAACTTTGCACACATGGGTTCTACCACATGTGGATGGAAACAAAAAGACCATGGGTGAAAAGGGCACAACTAAAAGACCACCCATCAAAAATGAGATAGCGAAAAAAGGGCAAGATTGCTCAATGCTGCCAGAAAACTGACCCCACAAAGTACAGCACCATACAGAATTCCGTGCCGTACTGTTGCGGGGGGTTCCACCCTATCTCCACTGAAGTCAATGTAACCAACTCCACAGTGGGGCACATCAGGGAGTGGGAAACAGAGTAACGCCCTTACAGCAGGTTGCCCACAAGTCCTGGATACTCACATTCAGTGCACCCTCATTACGATGCCTTTGTTTCGGTGCCATTTTAACATCATACCACACACATGCCACCACCTGCTGGCCTATGGGCCCCTGTGGGATGCGCGTTTACAGTGCACCTGGGTCTGGGATGGGTCCATGTTGTTACACAGAAACATAGAAACAGAGATTTTGATGGCAGATAAGGACTGCTTGGCCCATCCAGTTTGCCCATTTGTTCCACAGTGTGTTGCTGGAGCGCTATGTATAACTGTTTTGCTCCCATTGTACAGTTATATTATACAAGTAGATAGTATGCTGTCTTCCTGTAACTTGTTGTTTTGTACTCCCATACATATGTTGTTCACATGTTTGCTTCTTGCACATTGTACAGTGGGACTTTCGAGGTCTTCGTGTCTGTGACATGCTGTTTCAGCATGCTGCAGTGTTGCACTGGGGCTGCGTGTGCCTGCACCAAGCAGCATGCTCATGGTCTGCCATTGGCCTGGGCCAGGGGTATCCTAGGTGGCATTGTCAGTCTGGTGTGGGTGTCTGGGCTCCATCCATGACATGCATACTGGTCACAGTGCACTGTATTGATCCAGGGTGCCACCTTGTACTGGCAGTGATGCACACTGTTGCCAACAACACATCAGTCATAGCTGGCCAAGCCATGCCCCATGTCCACTTAACATAGTATTTGCTGCATCTTTGCTCCTGGTCACCAATATTGCATCCTCTGTGCAGTGCTGTGCAGCAAGTCTGGCATCTGCCCCTGTCTGATTGTCCCTGTTTGTTGCTGTTTCCACAGCCTTCAGGGGTGCCGTGCTGCACAAATCTCACATGTACTATGCTGGTGGCAGTGCTCGGTGGGACTTGGCTACTTGTACTTGCCAAGGATTCCTTATCCAATGTGTCTACTCACTGTACTTACATCAACATCTTTCTCCCCATAAGTGAACATCATATGCCAGCAGGGGCATAATTGCCAGAGCAGAACAAGGGAAGAGATGACCTGCTATGCAGATTGGTTCGTAAACAGAGGGTTCTCCTAGAGAGAGTGGCCAATGTGGAGACCTTAGCCAAGTGGATGGTAGACATTCTTGAGGAGCTGGTGTGGCTCCACAGGCCACCTACGGATGAATAGGAGCTGCCTCTTTCCTTTTTTAAACCCCCACCACCCACCTTCAGCTTGTTTTTTCACCATCCCATCCTCTCCTTTTGTGGTCCAATTCACTTTTTACTTCTTTTTCTTGAGTTTCATATATTTTTTCTCTACATTAGAGATATTTTTTACATTAAAGATATTTTTCATGTTATGCTTCTGTGTCGAGTGTCATTTCTGGGGCTTTGTGAATATTTTTCACTGGTTTGCTGTGTTGCCCCTACTGCCCACCTACACCCCCTTGTGGGTGTTGTCCATGCCAATCCTATGCCACAGGATCACCACTGCTGTTCCTGCTGGCATCTTTGGCTGCACTTCCACCTGCACAGTGTTGTGGGTGTGTTAGGTGACTTGGCATGTTGGGAGTCATGTTCTGTTCCCCATGTGACCCCCTGCACATCTCATGTGAGTGACAGCCACCATCTGGGTTGTGGCTGTCCATTGTCATAGGGTGGTCCCTGTACTTTGGACACCTACCCTCTTGTGCTACCCAACAGGGTGGGCTTTGTTGGTGAAGCATCCATGGCTGTGTCCTTGTTGCCATGGCTGCCTTCCATACTTCTGTGTCTTGATGTTGTGTGCCATTTGCTGTGTTGTCACTTTCTCCATGTCAGGGTTTCACGTGGCCTCCCCCTGTTCACTGGGCTACTGTAGCTGTTTGCACTGCCTATTTGCTATATTCAGTGCTGTGCAATCTTTGCACTGCACTGTAGGCTATGCTTTGCACACCTGCATTTGCACCCTATATTCAGCAGTGTTTGCTCGTGGACTATGCTTTCGAATATTGTGTGCGATGAGACGTGGGCTAGTGCTAACTGCTGGGTAGTGCAAAATTTGCCCACGAGCAATTTTTTAGATATTGGTCACCATATGTCAAATATATTGGGTGACTGATATGAATTTATGTATTTAGGTTTTTGTAGTTGACACTGGCTATACTTAATCCTATACAGAGGAAGCTTTCATTTTTCTAATGTAAGTGCAGTTACCTTACCCACTGATAATCAAAACATCAATTTTAATAATATTTGTTTAATATTTGCAGTTTATAACTGATTTTATATTTGTATTTAGAGCATCACTGGACTAAGGGTGGGTGAACTGGTTCATCAAAAATACAGACCAACCCAAAGATGCCGGAGTGTTTGTAAATGAACAGCTTCTGAACACTTTGGGCTGTTCACAGCAGTTCTTGCAGCTCTATCACATGAATTTTGTGCAAGAAGTGCGAGAGCACAGGAGGGACCAGAGACCAGATTCTGGTTCTTCATTGGACGGGCAAGCTGTCCATCTTCCTAAGGTGGCACCTGATTGGATTTGCTCTGTAGCAACCTACGCGGTCCACCTTAGGAGCTGGCACAGATGAATACAGAATGGAGAAGGAGCAGCAGTGTTTACTGACTGCTGCACGTGCTGTTCAAAACTTGATGCTGAGTGCTTTTTTTGCCCATTGGGTAACTCTAGCTAGTCGGACTTGCCAGACTCTCAAAATAAAATTATTGTAATTGTCTTTTTGTATTTTATTTTAAACAAAACAAGAACAAACAAGAAAACTGGGGGTAGGGAATGGGGAACTGGGTCTGGGAGTTGGGGAGTGCGGAATTGGGGAGTTGGAGGAGACTCAGGGAGGGAGGCGGAAGACTGGGTGCAAGTGAGTGAGTTAAGTGCAAGCTTTTTTTTTATTTTGGCAGCAGAGGGGGTGAACTGTGCCACCCACTACCACTCCCAGCCAAGTTAGCCTTCTTGCTGTGTGCCTCCCCCCCAAAAAAACAAGTCAGTCAGCTCTCATCTCCTGCCTATGCTCAATGGGGTAAATTTATTATTGGTCTACAAGCTTTGGCTCAGTGGGTGTTCTGACATGTGGAATAATCCTTGAAGGAAAAAGTAAATAAATACTGTATCATAGAGGGTTAGGCCAGGTCCCTGAATTTCTGTGGTTAGCAATTCCTGCAGCATCAGTCCATGTATGAACTGTGAATTTGTGTGTGTGTGTGTGTGTGTGTGTGTGTGTGTGTGTGTGTGTGTAATTTTTTCATTTAATTTATTTGTTAACCGGGTAAGAGAATTGGACCAAAGGCCCTTCTTCCGGCTTGACCCGGGAACAATGAATACAAAATTACAAACAGACAAAAAAACAAGAAAAATACAAGGATAAGTTATGACAAAAAATGGTTACATAAAGATTTCATCAATAAAGTTTGCTTCAATTTTACTTTAAAATCACGTAAAGACGAAATCTGACAGCCAGCCAGCCACCAGTGCCACTTCTTGCATACTAGCTGTGTAAGTAAATAAGTAAATGAGTCAGTAAGTCAGTAAGTAAGTAGGTGAGGAAAAGTTTAATTTATCTTGGCACCTAATTCCAGAGGCTCTGGGCACCATTACAGTTCAAGCAGGGCATAACAATATAACAACAGCCATTCAATATTAACATATGGAGTATCTATAAAATCAGAATTAAAACTAAGATTTTAAAATTAAGTTAAAAACTGGTGACCCCCCTTCCCCAAAACAAGTCAGTCAGCTCTCGTCTCTTCCTTGCTGTGCTCCATGGGGTAAATCTACACGTTTTGTCTCAGTGGACTTTCCGTCACATGGAATAATCCTTGAAGGAAAAAGTAAATACTGTGTCACAGAGGGTTAGGCCATAGGTCCCTGAATCTCTATGGGTAGCAGGCTATCATCAGCCCTTATAGCCTAGATGCAGTGTGTGAACTGTGAACTACTGCATGTGTGTGTGTATATGTGTGTGTGTGTGTGTAATTGTGTGTGTTTGTATGTGTGTGAAATAAAACTGACAGCCAGCCATCAGTGCCACTTCTTGCATACTGTCTGTGTGACCCCCCCACCCCGAATAAATCTGTCCGCTCTTGCTTCCTCCTCCTCCCTGTGCTCTGAGGGTTAAATCTACAAGCTTTGGCTCAGTGGACATTCCATCACATAGAATAAATAATAAAAATAAATAATCCTTGCAGGAAAAGTAAATTACTGTGTCAGAGAGGGTTAGGTCAGGATGCCTGGTTTTTGACAAAATTCCACAGACAGTATGTGGTAGGTGGCTGTCGGAGTTGCAAGGTTCACCCAGGTGCTGTAACTACTAAGCTATAAGGGCTGGTCAGAGTTCTGAGACTTGACCGCCTTTGGACAAAATCATCATCCTTATCATCATCATCATCATCATCTTGGAGGGTGCAAGGTGGTGCCAGTTGTAAGGTTCAGCATGTACATATTACAGCACTGGCACTTCCAGTCACATCATTCACTCCTTCTCATCTCATTTCACTAATCTTGCTGTTTATTACTACTATGCCAGCACTTCCCCAACCTTCTGAGCTGGTTCCTGTTTGTATTTACACAGCCCCTCTCAGCACTGATGCTTGACATGCTGGAGAGGGGCCATAGGTACAGGGGGCAGTTGGCTGGAAGGAGAAGATGATGCTGGGACGATTCTCCTTGTGTCAGAACAAGATGAGAAGTCTTTTCACATGGCTGCTTAAACCACTTGCTCTGGAATGTGCCCCTGGTTTTGCAGTGGCTCTGGAAGAGGCTAGCAGACTGACTTACCATGAGCAGGTAAGCATCCACATGGCACAATTGCGCTGCAGCAACCCAAGCACTCAGGTTGCTGCGGTGCAAATGTGGCCATGGTCATATAAAACATAGAATTCGATGGCAGGTAAGGACCACTAGACCCATCCAGTCTGCCCATTTTCTCTGCCTGTATCAGCGGATGCTGACACTACTTGGTCATCTTCTTTAGCCTCTCTTTCCCACCTCTAGGGTGAGCAGGGACCACTCTGCCTGAAGAAGCTCCTGTCTCCTTACTGCCCCACCTACTCACTTCGATCCTCCAGTGAGGGATTGCTAGAGATTCCCAGAGTATCTCTAAAAACATCAGGAGGAAGATCATTTGCCTTTATGGCACCCACCCTGTGGAATTCTCTACCACGCCAGATACGAAATAGCCTGACCGTGGAAGGATTTAAAAAATCCTTGAAAACATACCTGTTTAATCAGGCATTTGAAAGGACTTACTGAGTCAGTATCGTAACATTGTAGTTATAGTTATGGTTTTAATGTATAACGAAGATTACTTGTTTAATGATAATTGTTAAGGCGCCCTCAGCTCTGGAAGGGCACCTGATACAAATAGTTTTACTTACTTACTTACTTACTAGAGTTCCCTTGTGCCGATCCAATGCATTTTTGAATCCCCCCACTGTGTTTGCTCCCACTACCTCCTGGGGTAGGCTGTTCAATGCATCCACCACCCTTTCCATGAAGAAAAACTTCATCTCATTACCCCTTATCCTGCCCCCCTCCAATCTCATATCATGCTGCCTCGTTCTTATACACCTCCTAAACTGAAAGATGTCTCCCACTTGCACCTTGTCGATGCCCTTATGGTACTTGAAGGTTTCAATCATATCCCCATTCTCTCCTCTCCTCTAGAGTATATATATTGAGGTCTTTTAATCTCTCCTCATATGCCTTCTCTTGCAAGCCCGGCATTATATTAGCTGCCCTTCTCTGAAAAGCCTCCCTGCTGTCTATGTCCTTCCACAGATGAGTAAAAGATGCGTAAAGCAGTTTTAAGTGTTCTGCATACTCAAGGTTATTGACATGAGTAAACAGATGGAGATGTTAGATCAGGATTTCTCCAGCAGGGTGCAAGAACCTGCTGTGCATTTCAGGGAAAATAGATACATGTGAGACATTAGAAGGCCCTTCCACCCCACAGTGGATGAAGTTATGGAACAGCCCAAGGGGTATATCCTCAAGGAGGGAGGAGGTGATTCTGCCACTGTATAGGTCATTAGTTAGACCACACCTGGAGTACTGCGTGCAGTACTGGCGTCCGTGTCTGCAGAGGGACATTAAGTTACTGGAGGGGGTGCAGCGCAAAGCGACAAAGATGATCAAAGGCTGGGGGACTTATCATACGAGAGCGAGATTGAAGGAGTTGAAAATGTACTCACTGGAGAGAGGAGAGAGAGGCGACATGATTGAAACCTTTAAATACATGAAAGGAATAAACAAGACAGGTACAAAGGGCTGTTCAAAGTAAGGAGGGAGGGACACCAGGGGACATGATATGAGACTGGAGCGAGGAAGGTTCAGGAGGGAGATGAGGAGACACTTTTTTACAGAGAGGGTGGTGGCTGGGTGGAATGCGTTACCTGCTAAAGTGGTATGCAGTAGAACAGTGGACTGCTTCAAATGAGGATGGGACAGGACAAGGGGAAGGGTTAATGAAGAGGAAGGGTGGAAGGGAAGGGCAGCTGCAGAATAAGGGGTGCTAGCTGCACATTCGAGCAGACTTGATAGACCTCTAGGCCTTTATCTGCTGGCAAATTTCATATGTTCATAACATAAGAGCGTAGCCAGCAGAAGGAGACCACCTGGTCTATCTTGTCTGCTCGATTTTTTTGTGGGGTTTTTCCTACATCAGTGTCTGTGACCCCTGCACTCCATCTCCCCAGCCCATTCCTTAGTCCCACAACTTCCCTCTGTGTTTGTCCCAGGATTTTTTGAATGATCCCACTGTTCTAGCTGCGACCACCTCCTCTCGCAGCTCATTCCAGACCCACACCACCCTTTCTGTGAAGAAGTGCTTCCTCACATCCCTCCTGTATCTTCCCCCCACCAGCTTTAGGCTGTGTCCTCTGGTGGTGGTGTTTTATCTCTTGTTCAAGAGACTCTTTCACTATACTTTGTTTACTCCTTTCAGGTACTTGAAGGTCTCCATCATATCCCCCTTTGCCTCCTCACCTCCAACAGTACATCCTCAGGGATCCTAGCTCTCCTTATATGACTTGTCCTGCTGTCCCCTGATCATTTTACTCACCCTCCTCTGCACCCCTTCCAGAAATTTAATGTATTTCTTTAGGTATAAGTGACAATTCCTCACTCCATGCTCCAAGTGAGGTCTTACCAGTGATCTATGTAATGGCAGAATAACCTCACCGTTTCTGCTGCTGAAACTCCTTGCGATGCATTCCAGCATCCTGTTGGCTTTTGCCACTGCCTTTTTGAATTGAGCAGATTGCTTCAGATCACTAGTAATTACTACCCCTAGGTCTTTTTCCTCTTCAGATGCAACTACCTGTACTTTTCCTATGAAGTACAGTACTTTGCTCTTGGGTTTCTTGCCCAGATGTACATCACCTTGCACTTTTTTGCATTGAACAAGATTGCCAAACACCTGACAATTTCTCCAGTCTAGCTAGGTCCTGCCTTAACTGTTGTATCCCCTCCTAGTGTCCATCCGCCCACAGAGCTTGGTGTCATCAGCGAATAGGCACATTTTGCCCTGAATGCCCTCCTCAATGATGCTTATAAATATATTAAACACTACAGGGCCCAAAACTGACCCCGGTGGAACTCCTCTCAAATCCCTCTTCTCTCCCTCCCATCACATACATCAGCCTCTCAAGTCCCAGCATCTGGAACACCGTCCTCCACCAGCCTTGCACTGTTGGCGCTGTCTGTGAAACCCACGTATTCTGGATCCCATGTCGAGCCAAGATGAACAGTACCCTAATCCACCTGGGAAGCGGTACCCATTCCTCCTCCTCCTCCCCATTCTCCACTCCAAATAAGCATACTAGAGGGTCCATTGGCAACTCCCTTCTGGCTATTTCCCCCACTCTGTCCACTATTTCCCTCCAATATCTCTGTAATATCGAGCATTCCCAGAAGCAGTGTACATACGTTCCTCTTTCCGAGCCACACCTTCCACATAAGAGCGACACTTCAGAATGCGCCTTATGTACTATTACTGGTGGTAGGTATACTCTATGTATAAATTTAAAGTAAGCCTCCTTATATTTGTTGCATATCATTATTCCAGAGTGCATTTGCAGCAATAATATCCAGTTCTGGTCCGATATCTCCCTCCCAAGGTCTCTCTCCCATAATTTCCTAGTCCTTAATGTCCTGTCTGGTAATATAGCCTTCCCTCTCTTATCAGCTCTACCTATAAACCCCTTTTCCTGCTTTTTAGCTGCATATATCATCCCCTCTACCGGGTCCACCTCATACACTCCTTTATTTTATTTTCTCAAGCTTCCCATATATGCCCTGGTCTGGAAGTACCGGAACCTATCCCTCTTATCTCTTCCTACCACTTCTTGCAACTCCTGCAATGAGCATAACTGCCCATTCACCAATAAATGCCCCAAGCTACCTATTCCCTTTCACTCCCACTTCCCAAATCCAATATCCTCCATTCCTGGCAAGAAGTAGGGAATCCCCACTACCAGTAACAAAAGTGTCTCTTTCCCTTGTGTCCATCCTTTCTTCTTCAACACTTTCCAGGCCCTCAATACCTGTACCACCATAGGGTTCATTTCTTTTCCCATCTTATATGCTCTCAACCCTCTACAATGTAGATATGCTGTTAACTTCCCCTTCGCCTCCCCCTGCTCCAATTCCACCGATCTGGCTATTTCAGGTTTATGTACCCAGTCTGCCACATATCTTTGTTGTATGGCCAAAAATTAATTCTCTAGATCTGGGAAGTTTAACCCCCCTTTTCCCTTATCTGCCTTTAGCTTCCCTAGACTCAATCTCGGATGTTTCCCTTTCCAGATAAAAACAGTAAAGGCCTTTTCCAACCTATTCTCATCCTCCTTGGACAGACCCAAATGTATCATTTGCAAGGGATACAGGATCCTAGGCAGCACACTCATTTTTGTTATATTAATTCTACCCAGCCATGACACAGGCAGGTGCTCCCACCTTCTCAGGTCCACTTCTATGATTTTTATCAGTTTAGTATAGTTTAAATTATACAGCGAGCCCAAAGATCTACCCACCTGCATCCCCAGATATGTCATGCTCTCTTCCACCGCTTTGAGACCCCAGTGTTTGATCTCCTCACCCGATCCCTTGAGCCACATAACCTCTGACTTTCCCAAATTAACTTTATATCTTGAAAACTTCTCAAACTCCTCAATCAAAGCCAAGAGAGCAGGAACCGAACTCCTAGGATTCTTCATAAACAACAACATGTCGTCCGCATATAGTGCCAATCTCTGCTGCAAGTCCCCTTCTCCCCCCGCCCCCTGTATGTCCTTACTTTCTCTAATTGCCACTGCCAAAGGCTCTATAGCAAGTGCAAACAACAACAGGGAGAGCGGGCATCTCTGCCTCATACCGCTCTCCAAATTGAAGCTCTCCGACCTGATCCCATTTACAATTACCTGCGCCCTGGGCCTTTTATACATCGCCTTTACCCACCCTAGGAACGGCTCACCCAGACCAAACCTCCCCAGTATTTCAAACAAATACTTCCATTCCACCATACCAAATGCTTTTTCTGCATCCATCAAGAGGATCCCAATATCTTCTTTTCCCCTTCCTGCCCTCCAAAGCACGTTAAGTAGCCTCCTCATATTATGGTACGACTGTCGTCCCTTTGTAAACCCCGTTTGATCTGGGTGAATCAGCTCTGGCAAAATTTCCTCCAGCCTACTGGCCAACACCTTAGCCATTATTTTCAGATCACAATTCAACAATGATATTGGCCAGTATGAGACACATAGGGAAGAGTCCTTTCCTTCCTTTGGTATGAGGCATATACTAGCATCATAACATGTATCTGGCAAACTAACCTCTTCTACCCCTTCTCCCTGCTGAAACACTCTGCACAACACCTTTGCAACCCTGGTCCCCATCAACTTATAATATTCCACTGGGCACCCAGCCGGACCACTCGCTTTCCCTTTCTGCAATTTTTGAATAGCTCTCAACACCTCTCCCTCCGTTATTGGTTTACCCAGTCTTTCCCTCTGTGCCTGTGTGGCTGTCAGAACTTTTATTCCCTCTAAGAATTCTATCATCATTTCCTTTGTTCCCTCATCCTCTGCCCGGTACAACTTCTGAAAGAAGGCCCTAAAGGTATTCCCTATCTCCTTCTCTTTATTCTGTAGAGTACCCTTTTCATCCCTCACTCCCAAAATTCTGTGCATCCTTCGGTGTCCCTTCATAAGATTGACCACCATTGGACCTGGTTTATTTCCCCACTCAAATATGTATCTCCTGCTAAATAGGTTGGCTCTCCCTGTCTCTGACCTTAAATGTGCATTCAGTGCCTCCCGAATTACTCCCAGTGCCTGGATAGCCTCCCTCGTTTCCCCCCGAGCCACTCTTTTCTCTAGCTCCTTTAATTTACATTCCAGCTCCTTCCTTTGTGCACATCTTTTTTTCTTTATATGGGAAACATATTCAATAATTACTCCCTTCATAAATACCTTGCCCGTTTCCCATAAAATATTATTCAAGGTGCCCTCCTTATCATTTGTAGCCATGAAAAGATCCCACCTATCCTCCAGGTGCTTCCTAAATTCCTCGTTCTGGGCCAAGTAAGTGGGAAACTTCCACGCAGGTGGCATGCCCCGTCTTTCCCTACCTTGTATTTTCACTATCACCATAGCATGATCTGATACATGTATTGGACTGTGCTGTACCTCCCCCACCCTTGTGTAACATTCTCTTATAGCATATATATAATCTATCCGTATCCATACTTTATGAGGATTCAAGGAAAACGTATATTCCTTCGCTCCCGGATTTGCTGTTCGCCACACATCCACCATTTCCAATTCCGCCATTCCCTCTTGCCATTGTTGCATTGCTCCCGAGCTTCTCCCCTTTCCCTTGGAGTGGTCTATCTTCAGATCCATGGCCCGTTCAAATCCCCCACCCCCATTATTAGCCCTGGGAATTGTTCCTCACCAATAAATCCAGCAAAGAGACATAAATTGATATTCAAATACCGCTGGGGCATATTCTGAGCCCAAGGTAATCTGTTCTCTGTCCTGGGTCCCCACAATAAAAATGTATCCCCCTTCCTTCGTATCCCTGATTATTCTCTGCACCTCTAAATTCAGCCCCTTCTGTACTAATATCACCACCCCCCTTTTGCACACTAACGCCGAGGCTGCATAACATTTCCCCACCCATCCCCTAGCCAGTTTGGCATGCTCTACGTCTGTTAGGTGCATTTCTTGTAGCAAAGCTAGATGGGATCCCCCTCTTTTAAGGGCAGTCAACAACATAGACCTCTTTACTGGATTTGTAATACCCCTGACATTCCATGTGATTACATTCACGGATTTATTAATCGCCATCTGTGTATACTCCCCTTTTCCCTTTTATCATCACCTTTCCATCAGTATCATGAAGGTTTACATATTTAACTTCTTTGGTTGCACACTGTTCATAAAATACAAAAAAACATACTAATAGCTTATACATTCTCAACAACATTTCAAACATATAACTATATACATGCCTCCCCTTTCCTTTCTCCCCTCTATAACCCAATCTTTCCCTCCCGCATTTCCTCCTTTCATTTCCCCGTTATTAATTTTCTTCCCTCCATCTTCTTTGTGATCTCCTCCCCCTTCCATTTTCCACTGCTTCCTTTGTTTCTTACCACACTCCCTTCCCCTCCCATGCTTCCCCTCTTCCTTTTTAACTTGGAATATCTGGCCCTCCAACTCAGTCCTTACATTCCCCCCTCCCTCCCCCTGCCCTCTCTCTTGATCCTTAGACACTAATAGTCTCCCTGACTCAGGTGTCTACCTCATCCCCAGATGCTGCAACAGAAGCTTCCACGCCTCCCCATGGCCATTTAACCTTTGTGTCCCTTATTAACCATTCCTATCTGTTTCCCGTGTATCTCTTCTCCTGTCCTCCACCCCCCCGTTTCATGTTTCTTCATCACATTCCCCTTCAGATGCGGTGTTTTCCCTTCCCCCATTTCTTTGCCTTACCCCCCCCCCATTTAGTTATTGTAACAAGAACTGGTTCCATACAGTTATGGGTATCAGCAAAGACGAACAAGGAGCAGGCCAAGCTTTTAAAAAACCCGCTAAGCCCTCTCCCACCGCCCTCCTACCTGCACCAGACATTATAAGAGGCAGTTCCTTCTATCACTGAATTTATGGTGGTCTCTCTCGCATCCCAATAATTCCACCATCAAGTCCAGCTCCTCCTCTCGCCATACTCTTGAGCTCTGCCTCTGTCCGTTTCCTCCACGTCTCTCCCCGCCATTTTCTGAGTGCTCCACCATTTTCCATCCAGTTCCAATTCTCCCAGCTCTTCCCAACAGTGAACAAAGTCCTCATCCTCTCAAAATCTCCCATCTTCACCAGCACGAGTTCTGGCATCAACAACAGTATCTTCCATGACCAAAAATAACAAACGATCCTCCGTATTTACATCTGCACCTCCTCTCTCCAGTCTCATAGCAGAGCCCTCGGCTCCCTGACCCAGATCTCCACGCAGGTCTCAACGCAACTTTTGCTTTAGGCCCCTCACAAATTCCTCTGCTTTTTCCACTTCCCAAAACAACTATGTGGCACCTTCATGTTTTATTTTTAAAGTAGCTGGGTAAATCAGGAAGTTTTCCACTCTCAGTTCACGCAATTGCAGCATAATACTGTTAACTGCCTTCCTTCTTTTCAAAAGCCTGGCCGAGTAATCCTGTGACATAAATAGGTGGTGAACTTCATATTCCACCTTTCCTTTCTCCCGATATGCCTTCAGCATTAATTCTGTATCTTGAAAATGATGGAATCTGAATATTATCTGCCTGGGTAGCTGGCCATTTGCAGGTTTGGGCATCATGACCCTATGAGCCCTCTCAAGCTTTAATTTGTCTTTCGCTGGTTGCAGGCCTAATAGCTCAGTCAGTACTTTTGAGCAGAAGCCCAGCACACTTTCCCCCTCCATACCCTCTGGTAGCTCTCTCAATCTAAGATTCAGCCACCTGTGATAGTTTTCCTGGTAATCGAATGCATCTTTTAGCTCATTCAATTCCTTCTGAAGTGCCACCAGGAGCCCAGGAGTCGCCAACTGCTCATCCTCCATATGCGATATTCTCTCCTCCATCTCTGTCATTCTACCAGCTTGCACCACCTGCTGCTTCTGTATCTCTTGTAATTTCAGGTCAAGTTTTCCTTCAAGTTTGATCAATCGAGGTTCCAGGGCTGCTATGACTTGCCGGTAACCTCCCTTCCAGAGCGCCACCTCCGCTGCTGACAGAAACTAGGCCACCACCATCACCACCTTTCTTAGGCGCTTTTATTCGCAGTTCTCTGGCTCTTAGAGGGTTCCGATGCCAAATATTCATCCATACCAAGTTCGCACACCATCTGCTATATGCTGATCATGCTTTTGAGCACTTTGTAACTTTTATTTTTAATGTTTGTAGCCGTGAAGAGGGAGCAGCGTGGAAATTCGCGTCTGTTCAGCTAGCTGCTCATCAGCGACCCCCCCAAGGAACTATTAAATAGAGTTGACATTGGACCTGCCAGTTCCTCGGCCAATTCTCTGAGTACCCTGGGGTTACCTCATCCAGCCCTGGGGATTTAGTCACCTTCAGTGCCCTCAAACCCTCTCTCACTATTTCAATCAGTATGGCCCTTATTGGATCTGTCCCGGTTCCTGTGGCATTGGTCCATACTTTCCTTTTGTAAAGATAGAGCAGAAGTATTCATTTAATACTTCTGCTTTTAGCCTATCTGCTACTACCCATTCATCCCATTTCTTAAGACTGACAATGCCATCCTTCTTGTCCCTTTTTTCCTTTACGTAGCTAAAGAAGGCCTTTTCTCCCTTCTGTATTCCTTCTGCTATCTGGAGCTCTTTCCGTGCCTTGGCCTTCTGTATCTCCATTTTTGCTACAGTTTGGCCAGCCTTTTGGAATTCCTCTTCATCCTCTACCTTACCAGTTCTTTTGCTTTTCCTGTAGGCTGCCCTCTTTTCCCTTATTGTTCTAGTGACCTCCCCAATGAGCCAGCTAGGCCGTTGTGCCCCCTTTTTCTTCCCCCTCATTTTTATGCAGCTGCATTTAGTGTTATGGATAGCTCCTTAATGATTTTCCATAGTGTCCATCTCCATTCCCTCATGTATGGTCTCTAGTTGCTCCCTAATCATGTCACACATTTTGTTAAAGTTTGCTGTCCTGAAGTCCAGTGCCCTATTCCTTGCTGGGATATCTTCCATGCCCATGTCTATCTTGAACCACACTGAGCTGTGGTCACTTCCACCTAGGGGTTCTCTGATGTCAGTTTCCAGAACGTGTTCTCCATTAGTAAGCACTAGATCCAAGATTGCTCCCTCCCCAGTTGGACCTGTCACCACTGTGTCATGAAGACATCCTGTATTGCATTAAGGAAAAGGATTACTTGACTTCTGGCACAGGACATGGCGGGATTGTCCCAGTCTGTTTGGGGCAGATTAAAGTCCCCTGTTACC
Source organism: Neoceratodus forsteri (assembly GCA_016271365.2). Taxonomy (NCBI): domain Eukaryota; kingdom Metazoa; phylum Chordata; order Ceratodontiformes; family Ceratodontidae; genus Neoceratodus; species Neoceratodus forsteri. Next base: position 47,334,507 of record CM028129.1, on the reverse strand, counting down.
ACTACTTCCCCACTTCCTGCTGCATTTGTCAACTGCAAACACAGCACCCTGTTCATCTCTTCACCTTGGTTGAGCAGTCTATATACCACCCCTAACCTAATCTTCCCACCCCTGTTGCTCTGGAGCTGCAGCCACAATGCTTCACTGTTTCCCTTTTCCATCTCCTCCTCCCTTGTGCACACTATACCCTTCCTGATGTAAGCCACTCCCCCCTTTTGCTGCTTCTCTGTCCCATCTGTAAAGCTTATATCCTAGGATCGAGAGGTCCCAATCATGATGGGCTGTGGCCCAGGTTTCGGAAATGGCTGCTATGTCCACTTTACCTTCGGTTAAGACAGTGTGTAAATCTTGTTCCCAGTACTGCTTGCATTTAGTGATACCACTGTCCACCTTGTCCTTTCAGTGCCCTCTTTTATTTGTTTCTCTGGGTTGTCCTTGTCTGTCCCCTTTTCCTCCCCTCCACTCCCTCCGTTTGTTTTTTTACCCATTTCCCCCACTCCTCCTGCCATTTCTGCCATCATGGGGGGGGGAGGCTTTAGCCTCCTTTCTGCCCCTAGCAGTTTAAACCCAGTTATATTGCCATGTATTCCCCCAGCCTGTCCTTAGTGTTCTTTTCCCTTCCCAGTTAAAGTGTAGTCTGTCGTGGCTGTATAGCCCCTTGTTTGGCCATGCTTCACCCACTTTCTCTATAAAGCCATACCCCTCCTCTTTGCAGCAACCCGCAAGTCATTTGTTGAATTCAATAATTCTCCTTTTCCTCGCTGTACTGGCTCTGGGGACTGGGATTATTTCAGAAAATACAGTCTCGTTTACTGACTTCCCAAATGACCTTGCTATGTTCCTAAATCTCTCCTGAACCACCTCCATGTCTTCCCCAGCTAAGTCATTGGTACCAATGTGTAACACCAGGTCTGGTTTTCTCCCTTCCTCACCTAACAGCTCCTTGACACTGAGTGGTGTTTTCCTTGCCTCTATCCCTGGCCTACTAACTACTATTGTCTATTGTGTGCTTCCTCCTTTCTTCCCCATTTTATACCTTTAATAATTGAGTTTCCTAAGAGTATTATGTTTGTGCTTCTAGCTTGTCCATTCCCCATTACTTTGTCCTCCCTTCTGATGCTCCTGCCTTTTGCCTTTATTTTCATCCTGTTTCTTTACCTCATTTGTTGTGCACATTTCAGTAGCCCCTCATCCCTGTATCCTTACCCCCTTGTGGTCTCCCTCACTTTGTGTTCCTTGCTTCTACTGCATTTTCTATCTCTTTACTGGTAGGTAATCCTTTGTAATCCTGGCCTTTCTCCTGGTTTCTCTGCCCCTTTGCCTTCTTTTTGCTCTCTTTTACTCTCCCCTTCATCCATGGTTTCTGCCCCCTGATTGACCCTAGGTGCCATCTGTTCATCCTCCCCTACCCCCCTCTCCACCCTAGCCTCCTTTGTTTTTCCTGCCCCTTGCCTCCCTTCCTCCAGCACCAAATACCTATTAGAAGTAGGTACCTGGAATAGCAAACTACTTTGTGCTCCCCTTATTCTTATTAAGTTAACATTTCTCTGCCCCCTCCTTCCTGCCATTTACCACTCCTCTTCCCTGACTCTATTATTTTTCAGAATGTTGCTTTGCTGGTTCTCTCTTAGTCCCTGTGTAACTACCTGACCTCCCTCTCTGCTCCTCAATATGTTGCTTCATTCTGCCTCAAATCCCTCCCGTGGAGTCCTCTGATAATCCTGTCTACTTGCACCTTGCATGCCTTCTAGCACCCCATTAAGTGCTCGTTTTGGACCTTCCAACTTCTACTTTACCTGACCACTCTTATCCTCTACTTCTCCTGTACGTAAGTCACCTGTGACCCCCCTTGTGCTCACCCTTTCTCCTGTTGCCCTTCTGGTGCATCCTCTGGACCTCCTCCAGTCATCTTCCCATCTTCCGGCATCCTCCTCTACCCCTGTTCCGTATACCCTTGCAGCCTCACCTATGTTCCCTTTTTCACCCTCCACCAAGCTGGTGTTCTCTTTTGACCTCCTCTAATCCCCTCTCCCCTACCCCGTTTAGTGCCCACCTCAAACACTCCACCTCCTTCCTTAGCTGTGTAAGCTGTCTGCACAATATGCAGCCTCCCCCACCTCCACGTTGTATCCAACACCATGGCTGTCCCACACCAACTGCACCCTACCACCCTCCCAAACATTCCCCATGCCCTAGTGGCCTGGACACCATACTGACAACCTGCCTGATCCCGTTTCAGGCTACCTCTCCAGCCTCACTGCCCTTCCATTTAGAATACTCCCTTTAAATAATAGAAACACATAAACAGCTAATACTGTACCCTTTAGATTCTCTTATTACAGCCCTAGAAAAATCCTTTCCCTTTAGAGTATGTACCAAGTTCTTCATGTCCTTCAAATCACATAATACATTCTACCTTACATGTTAATACCACTTTAAACCAATTTAGTTTGTCATAAGATAACAGAATACATATCAAATGTCACCTAGGCACTAAAAATTCATTTAGAGATATAAAAATGTCAGATAGAAATATGAAAAGTCAGTTTTTCTTTGCTTCACCCTTCCTATAGCTAAAAGTATATAAGTATATGTGAACTTACAGTATTATAAGCCCCTGCTAAGTTCTCCCCCATCTATGGGAAAATTCCACTCCTCCTTCGATGCTGGTAGCCTCCTCTGGATGGAACAAAGGGAGCCTAGTAAATTAATGAAGGAGGTGGGGTGGGCTTTTTTATAGCCCAGCTGCATGTTCAAATTTTGCCATTCTTCTTTTTCTGTGCCCTGATTAGCTCCCCCTTCTTGCTGGAGCCAACAACTACTGTGCCAGTGGCTGTCGGGCTCTACGATTTTGTGGCTATGGCCGCTGACCTCTGTTTCTGTGGCTACGGCCATCAACCCCCGTTACAGCGGCTATGGCTGCCTCCCTCAATCTCTGCAGCTACAGCCACCTCCCTCAGCCTCCGCAGTTATGGCCACCGATTTCTTTCTTGTGGCTACAGCCCCTATAAAAAATCCCACTTGCAGCTATGGCCACCAGATCACCTCCAGCTCACTCTTCCCCAGCAACGACATACAGTCCTATGAGTAGTGACAGTGGATATGAAGACAGCACAGGACAGGTCTTCAAGAAATGTCTGGACACATTTCTGATTACCAAGAGAGTTACAGGGTAAAGGTGAGTGAATATGGAGATGACAACTTTGGCTCAGCTTCAGTTTGGACCCTCTGTTATTAGTTCAGCTTTGACACTTCTGGCAAAGACACTTTGAGCCTTTGGTAATGTGGTTTTACAAGGTACAACTACGGGTAAAGTGGCACACCTCCATCCACTCACTCAGCCACTTACTCACTCACTTACTCACTTAGTCACTCACTCACACACTCACTCAATCACTCACTCACTCACTCACTCATTCACTAAAGTTAATCCCAACTACTTCCACCCTTCCCTGTTTTTTTCAGTTAGATTTTCCAAATGAAAAACTCAGTCACTACTTGGCACAATGCCAGAAGTATTATTATTTAAAACAAATTATACAATGGCAATGAAAAGTCCTGGAACCTGATTGACTGCCTGCCCTTGGCAGCAGTGAGGTTATTGAAGCACAACCTCACTGTATTGATTTCTTCTCGTCATTTGTTACATCTTCTCTTCAGAAACAGATATATTGGCACACTAAAAATCTGCTAAAAACATTTGTAATTTTTTTTTTCATTTTGTATAACAAGGAGCCATTGTATAATAGCAATAATGCACTCCAGGGTGTGGGTCGTGCTGGGATTACCTCACTTCTGGGACACTGAAGCACTCAACCTGTGGCCTCAGGCCCAACCACCCAGGCATGATGTTATCCCAGCATGACCAACACCCTCTTGTGCGTTATTGCTTAAATGTCTGGGGTGGGTGGAGGAGAAGGAGAATGGTACATGACTGAGGTTGACCAAAGGCCACATTATTTGCAAGTGGCCCAAAGGGTTGAGTGGGCCAAATCGAAGACAAACATGCCTACATTTTGGCAGATTCACAGAATACAAATTCGGCATCAGCTGGTCAGCTGGGTAGAAGATGTGGTGGTGTGGGTCCTACAAATTAGCACACAATGACAAAGCATGCTTATTATCGCCTGCTTATCAAGCAAGGTAGGGTGGGGGGGCTGACTGCCTAGAGTCCATTCTGACTCCGTACTACTATACTACTTTGTTTGTGGCTTTCCTACAGCATGATGACAATCAAATGGTTGCATGTGACCATGGAAGTTTTTTTTGATTTAGGAGTCATCTTGTTCTTTTTATTTCAGAATAAAGGGAAAATAATATACTATATCTAACAGAATCTATTTTCAAGGTTTGCTTTGCATAAATGGCTTTAGAATTACGGTTGTCATGACAGCACAGCACTGTACTATACAACTCCACACTACCGTCATAAGCTGCCACATTTTAAGATACCTCAGCTCATTGTTATTCATTTCGAGCTGCCAAGAGAGTTAATCAAGAGTAATTTGTCAAAAAAAAGATAAGCTTACAATATAAAGACCAAATGTTAGAAATTTTTGCAAAACTGTTGTGATCGAAATGGGAAAAATACCCTTAGCTAAATGCTATACAGTCAGGCAGTAGGCAAGATGGTATTGAATCCAAGAGCAATAATCTGTCAGCTCACTGAAAAGTCATTCAGCAGTGTCTACAATTCTTGAATTATGGGATATGAAATGAGACCTCTGAGGAAGGGCAACAGTATATCTTGTCAATAGGTACAGTGAGACAAGGGCCTTATTTAATGGAGTAGATCTGAAATATGACTTATATACTGACAGATGTAACAAAAGAGAACAGCATAAAAGCAAGTCTGTGCTGGTCTTAACAAGCTTTTCACAGTCGTGTTCCATGATAAGAATGCATGTTACAATTTATTCACCAGAACAACAATGAGAAAACAAGGATGCATCAATATGTTGCGTACAGTATAGGGACATGTGGGAGAGGGAATAACTAAGCTGAGTAGATTTGCAATAGGCTACAAAGCCTCTTATGTGTAGGTCCCTAACTCAGATTAGTTAGTAGTGCTGAATTTATGTTTACACAGTAAGCCTGTGTTGCATAGATTGACATTTTTATTCTGTCTTCTCTCTCTCACTCTCCTCTCTTGCTCTTCTCTTAACCCCCCTGTCTATAACTTTTTCTTTCTTTTCTATGTGTGAATTTAGTGCTCATTAAAGGTGCTGGATTGACAGCACTGGTGTAACCTGAAGTCCTCTGCTCATCCACCTGACAGGTACAGCACGGGCTTTCACAGTGCAAGCTTCCTCACACTGCACCACCGATGGTCCTCAACCCCACAGTGGAGGGGCCACTGTGTAGGTGAGAGGTAGTTCAAACTCCATGCCCATTCAATCCTTGGCCTATCGCGTGACACTGTCAACAAGGGTAGCAGTAAGCACCAGTTGTGTTGGTGGATTTGTGATGTTGACACATGCCGACTGGAATGAGACTGAGATCACCATAACTCATTTCATGTAGGCCACTGAACAACCCTCAGGTGATAATGGCTTTTGGCCACAACCAACCTGTGCTCATTACCTTTTTAATTGACTACTGAACTTCATTACATTTCAGCAGACTTTTTTTAATGTAACACCTACTTTGTTATTCCTTCTTCTCCCATATTTACTCCTCATTTCTCTGTCTTTTATTGCATTATTTGACAACAGAGCCTCTCACACCTGCTAATAACCATCCTGTCATTACCCTAATATCTCTTGTTTAGGAATGTGTTAATTTTTGCAAGGAGGTGTCCCTATACAATGTAAATAAGAAATGCTGTTGGTATAAACTTCCATCACCTGAAGAAGGGCACTGTGAGACGTGAAGGCTTGTGTACTGAAAGGTTCTTGTTGGTCCAATAAAAGGTGTCAAATTATTGGATGTACCACACTGCAGCGACAACACAGTTGTCGACATCCAGTACAGTAACAGGCACAATACCGACAGTCGGCATTGTGCCATCCCAAAAGAACTTTTTTTTGTTGGAGGATTTGCCCTCCGCAACCCTCCTATTTGGGTCAGAGTTGTTTCAGGGTGGGAGCGTAACACTGGGAAAAACAGTCCCTGTGTATAGCAGGACCAGTACAGTGACCTGCCAATTTCTGTCGCTGTACTGGTCTTAGCTGTAAAAAGTTTCGTTGTGACAGTATACACAAATCACTTACTTTGTTCATCTGTTAATAGTGTCTGAAAGCCATTATAATGTGTTAGTCTACAGTTTGTAAAATGGGTTGTGTTGGTCTTTGTAATGTTATTTGAACTGATCTAAACCCAAGGCACACAAAGTTTGCCCATTTCCTAATTATAATTGTTCCAAAATGCAGTCTACTGATGACAGGGCTGCTTGGAATGAGTAGATGCTTTAATCAGTTTACCATCATGTCTCATCTCATGATTCATTGTGTGGGCATTTGTGATTTTGTATTTTCTTGAAACTTGGCTTCCCAGTCAAATGCCCTTTGGGGTAACCCTTGCCTCAGTGTTTGCGCACAGAGGTTCTTTGTCTTCATGATTCATATGCTGCATAACCTGCACTGAACAGGGGACAGTTTTCCAAAATGATATCCAAAGCTGGAATACTGAGAGCAAGCATTCTTTTTTCAATGTATATGAGGGCTGTCTGAATGCCTTTTCCTGAATATTCAGCTGGTGGTAAATAGTAATTCTGGAATATGAAAAGTTCACTATTCTGGAATGACTTCCAAATATTCAGGAACCTTAGTGTTCAAGGTATTCAGGAGACACTATCCGGCCCCTGCACAGCCCCTATATATATATATATATATATATATGCACATCCTGAATGAGAATTTGCTGCAACACACACTAAACAGGTTGTGCCTATTCCAAAATGATATCCACAACTACTCTGCTGTTAGTAGATGTCTTTCATCATAAGTACTTTACCATGAAACCAATGATTTACATGCTGCTGTAGCCCAAATTGGGCAGGCTGTAAGCAACAGTTTAGCAAACTGGAGCCACCCATTCAAATGGTCCACCACCACGTACAGTACTATAGGCCCAACTTGAAAGCCTAGTAGTGGAGAGCACTTACTTATCTAGACATAGAAATGTTGCACGCAGAAACAGGCTTGGAGTCTAGCGAGTCTGCACTGTACTACATATACACCCTGCAGCCTATTGCTGAGTGCCATTCATCTGAGTTCCCATGTGAAAACTCTGCCCCCCAGTAATATTGTCCACTTCCCCACTCCCTGGTCACACATTCACCATGCCCCTGTATTTGTCCACATCTACCTAAACTCTTAGGCAGACATTGCCCTTACTGACTCGCATGGCAGTCTGTTCCACTTGACATCACCTTCTCTGTGAAGTAATATCTCCTCATGTACTTTTTCAATGAACCCGTTCCCACTTTCATACTTCAGTTCATACTTTGGTGCATGAGCCTTTGCCATATCAGAACAGAGTTCACCAGTCACCTCTGTCTACCCCATGGATCTATTTAAAAGTCTCAGTCATATCACCCTTCTCCCATCTAGCTTCAAGTGTGTCCATATTGAGCCCGAACAGAAAGTCACTGTACCACTTCCCTGCATACCCCCTATGGTTTTAGTGGCCCTTCCCTGGGCTTTCTCTAACTAGATGCTTTCTTTCCTGAAGTGAGGGCTCCAAAACTGAATGCAGTACTCCAGGTGTACGGAAGTGGGAGGCTCTTGATTTAGCTTGGGTGGCAGCTCCCATTTTGTGGAATTCTCTTCCGGGGCATCAAGTCTGCTGGCATGGCAGAGGCCTTTTAAACCTCTCTGAAAATGTGCTTATTTGAGCAGGCATTCCCCAGCTAGGTTTAGCTAGCTTTATCTTGTTTTAATTAGTTTTATTTGCTTTGATAGTTAATTTGACTTCTGAAGCTATGGTATGATAAGTTTTATGATGTTTTGCTGAATATTTTAATATAGGTACAGTGCCCTGAGCCAATGAAAAGGGGCACTTTATAAATAAACATGCCTTGCCTTGGGTGGTAGACAGGATGTATTTGCAATTTGTACAGCAGCCTTATAATTTAACAAGCATTTGTCAAAGCTGAATGTTGTCTTGCTGGCATTGGCATTGGTAGTGCAGGAGTTAGGGAGATGCATAATAGGAATGGCAGTGAAATAGTGAACTGCCACCAACAACACTCCCACCCTGCAGACACTGACAGGCATTGGGGTGTGCCTTTGGGTCATCGGTCATAACGCTCATGCCATTTCACCTCACCCTACTCTGCAGACACCGACAAGTGTTGCAGTGTGCCTTGGGGTCTTCAGGCCTTACGTTCACCCCATTCCATAAGGAAATACAGTGAGATAGGTGCAGTATAGGAGAATGGGGTGAACTTTGGGGCCAAAAAGTCCAAGACACATCTCGATGCCTGTCACTGGCTGCAGGGTGAGGGTGGGCATGGAATGGCATGAGCTTTACAGACGATAATCCCAAGTCATACCCCTAACGCCTGTCAGTCTTTACAGGGTGGGGCATTACAGTTGTAAATACTAACACCCCCGGCATTTGTTGGTATTTTCACTCCAAATTTTCCAACATTGGCTTTTTGTGACCCCACCTTATGAACAGTGGCACTATCAGTTCATTAGCAACGGGTGATTTTGCACAGCGACTGCGCCATCTGGCACCACAGGTGCAAAAACACATTTTGGGCAGGATGTGAAAAATGACAGCTGTACTGTTCATGAGGAGGTGTAAAGGAAATGGCAGTGTTGAAAATCTGGAGTGAAAATATGAAAAATTGAAGTCACGAGCGTGAGTAGAACTGTGCAATGCACGCCTGTAACACAATTATTTTGGGGATTTTTTTAACCAAACTTTCTACATAGGCATTTTGGGACCTCTGCTCATGAACAGTGTCACTGTGATTTTGTTCATCTGTCCTGAACATTGATTTCCCACAGGGACTGCACCATTGTGTGCCACATGTGTGAAAATACATTTTGGGCAGGATGTGAAGAATGACAGCTGTACTGTTCATGAGGAGGTGTGAAAAAATAGCAATGTTGAAAATCTGGAGTGAAAATATTAAAAATTTTCAAAGTTATGAGTGTGCATTGAAACTACACAATGCGTGCTCGAAACACAGTCATTTTTTGGATTTTTTTTACCAGATTTGTAACATAGGCTTTTTGGGACCCCACTTCATGAACAGTGGCACTGTCATTTTGTTAATCAGTCCCAAAAGGTGATTCCACACAATGACCATGAAATGACCTTTCGGGGTCAAATAATGAGATGACAGTGCATGTGTTCATGACGTGGGGTCCCAAGAAACCCATGCTGAAAATTTGGAGCCAAAATACAAAAAAATGATTGAAATATCCACTAAGTTGAAACCCCCCATTTATTTATTTGCTTTTGGTAACCAGGTAAGTGCACTAGACAGAACTGCCTATTTTCAGGCACGACCTGGTAGAATACAAATCAAGGAACAGGTAAAAACGAATACATATGCAGTGATCTACAATAGGCGTTCCAGACAGTTACACAGAGATGAAAGTTACATAGTACCTAGAGGAGGTACAGATCACATATTTATGCCATTATACAGCTTACCGGCAGTTCTTCATCTTGCAGTTTGGCTTCGAAGAGTCCAGAAGTGTTCCCGCTCCACCGAAGATCACACCGCCAGACCTCCGGAGGTAAGTATGTGGTGAGAGGTGTGTGTGAGGAGGTGGGCTGTGCAGAGGGTGGGTATGAGTTGGGGGAGGAGACTGCCACGGACAACAGATAATTTTCTTATTTTCAGGTACAAAAAAAAAACGGACCCTGCGCCGTAGGACAGATTTCTTTCTTTACTTGTGAAAGAAAACAAATGTTGAGCACACTGGGATGGGCTTCCAGTTTGCCCCATGGGGGTTGGGCAAGGGCAGGAACATGCTAATTTGGTCGGCTTACTGTGAACAGCAGCACATTGGGATGGGCTCCTAGTATGCTACACAATGTGGGGGGGTGGCGGACATGCTGACATAGGGATTGCACCCCTTATGTCGGCTTCCTTTGGGGGATTGTGTGGCGGTGGCTCTGCTGGCATGTTTATTGAAATGATTCACCATGAAAGGCATAGATGGGAGGCATGTCATCTGTGCCGCTGCATGACGAGCTTGTCTCAAATTGCAGCAGCACGTTTGTTTCAAGTTGGTGGCACTTTGCATATATTTGTGTCACTACTAGCCTGCTGACTCGTTGGGGAATGAGGGACACAGCTACTAAAGTGTGCCCTGCATTCACCAACACTGACATGCCTCTGCATTTCTCCTACTACCAAAAGATGTTGCTTGCACATGTGCAAGACAACATAAAAAGTAAAAATTAAGATATATGTAAACTTCTCAGGGGGCATGAGGAGAGGAGGTAGGTTGGGTGTTAGAGGAGGGATAGGAGGAGGGTTACCTAAGTGCAGAGTGGGGGAAGGCAGGTCTATTTGCTGCCTGGGGGGTTAACATTAGAACCAAATTTTGGATTTTGGACTAGGATGTCCAAGGACAGATAACTCTTCATATTTAATTATCAGTTGGGGGGGATCCAGTGACATCAGTTGAGCAGAAGCACAAGGTGCAGGTTTTGCAGCAAGACATTCACCTTACTGTTGTCACTGTGTTTCAGGACTTACCAATTATTAGGAAAACAAATATCATGTTTGAAAAAGGCTACATTAGCAAAGGACTTAAAACAAGCATTTGCCAATGACAAATATTGTCTTGCTGGCATTAGCATTGATAGTGCAGGAGTTAGAGAGATGCGTCATAGGAATTGCAGTGAAGTATGGAACCAACGTCAACCCCAACCCACCCTGCAGATAGTGACAGACATTGAGGCGTGCCTTTGGGTCATCGGCCATAACACTCATACCATTTCACCTCACCCTACTCTGCAGACTCTGATAAGTGTTGCCTTGTGCCTTGGGGTCATTGGGCCTTTCACTCACCCCTTTCCAAAAGGAAGTACATTGAGATGGATGCAGTATAGGAGAATGGGGTGAACTTTGGGGCTGAAGATCCCAAGGCACACCTTGATGCCTGTCAGTGGATGCAGGGTGGGGGTGCAGTGGCATGAGCATTACAGCTGACAAGCCAAAGGCACTCCCCCGATGTCTGTTAGTCTGTACAGGGTGGGACATTGCGGTTAGAAACCCTACTGCCCCCGCCATTTGTTCACATTTGCACTCCAAATTTTCAACATGGCCTTTTTGTGAACCCACCTCATGAAAGCATTTGGGAACTCTTTTCATGAACAGTGGTGCTGTGATTTTGTTAATCTGTCCAGAATGTTGATTTCCCACAGCGACCGCGCCATTCTGCGCCATGTGTGAAAACACAGTTTGGGCAGGATGTGAAAAATGACAGCTGCACCATTCATAAAGAGGTGTGAAGAGATGGCAACTTTGAAAATCTGGAGTATAAATATTAAAAATTCTTGAAGTTACCAGCGTGCATGAAAACTGCCAATGCACACTCGTAACACAGTAATTTTTTTTAATTCTTTCACCAAATGTTTAACATAGGCATTTTGAGACCTCTGCTCATGAACAGCGGCACTATGATTTTCTTAATCTGTCCTGAACATTGATTTCCCACTGCGACTGCACCATTGTGTGCCAGATGTGTGAAACCACATTTCGTTCAGGATATGAAAAATTACAGCTGTACTGTTCAGAAGGAGGAGTGCAAAAATGACAATGTTCATAATCTGAAGTAAAAATATTAAAAATTCTCGAAGTTATGACTGTGTGTGGAAACTGCACAACCCATGCTCATAACATAGTCATTTTGTGGAATTTTGTCACCAAATTTTCAACATATGCATTTTGGGACCTCTGCTCATGAACAGTGTTACTGTGATTTTCTTATTCTGTCCTGAACATTGTTTTCCTACAGTGACTGTGCCATTGTGTGAAAACACATTTCGGGCAGAATGTGGAAAATGACAGCTATACTGTTCATAAGGAGGTGTGAAAAAATGACAATGTTGAATATCTGGAATAAAAATATTACAAATTCTTGAAGTTACGACCATGCATGGAAACTGCACAACACACTCTCGTAACACAGTCATTTTTTGGAATTTTTTCACCTGATTTGTAACATAGGTTTTTTGGGAGCCCACCTCATGAACAGTGACACTGTCATTTCGTTAATCAGTCCTGAAAGGTGATTCCATGCAGTGACCGCAAAATTACATTTCAGTACTGAATAACGAGATGACAGTGACTGAATTCATGAGGTGGGGTCCCAAGAATCCCATGTTGAAAATTTGGTGCCAGAATTCACAAAAATGGCAGAGACATGCACCAAAGTTGAAAAAAACACTTTGATGCCATTATACAGCTTACCAGCATTTCTTCAGTTCACAGTCGGCTTTGACTAGTGCATATGTGTTCCTGGTCCACTGAAGATCATTGTGCCATGCTCTGGAGGTAAGTATAGGGTGAGGGAGGGGGTGTGTGGGGTGGTGGGGTAGGCAGAGGGTGGGCAGAGGTTGGGGGAGGGGCACGGACATGTCAAGGGACCATTTTCAAGTTTTTTAGATAAAAAAAAAACATAAAGACAATGCGGTTCAGTTTTCTTATTTTGCAGGTTTGTTTTGGCACACTGGAGTGGGCTCCCAGTGTGCCACCTGCATTTTGGGGGAGGGGGATCTAAGTCAATGGGGGACTGGGCCCCCTGTTGTCACAGAAACATGTCTGGTGGGTGCATGATGCTGAGGGGGATTGGGCATCCCCTTGGCACACAAATTAAATGATAAGGGAGCCATTATGTCGATGGGGATTGGGCTCCCCTGTCAGCAAACTGAACTGTGAAGGGGCATGCCAACAGGGAGACTTGGCACCACGAACATTGGCTTTATTGTGACTGTGAAGCAGATGGTGAAAGCCGCAGCCATCTTTTATTGAAATGTTACACCAGGCAAGGCATGCCCTGCAATGTGGTGGAGCTCCCTCACTGCCGCGGCTAAATCATTTCAAGTTGGTGGCACACTTTTGCACTGCTGTCATAGACAGCATACAGTCTAATTCATGCCACGGAGCACAGCCTGAAAATGCAGTGGCGCCAATGGCCACAACACGACTGTGCCTCCAAAACCTGCTATGCCAAGCTACCCCAATATGTTGCTTGAGCATGTGCAAGACAACATAAAAAGGGGAAAAAAGGATTATTTAAAAAAAAAACACAAGACTAAACTATAACCAACTGGCTTGTGTGGCTGTGCAATCTCATGTGGTAGTGTCCTACATTTGAGTGATGACAGGTTGCAGGTTATGACCTCAGACCCACACACTAGGACCCATCAGCACAAAACTAACCACCATAAAGTAGCAGTATTTTTTAATCACCATTTTGTTTTTTTGCAATAATGTTGATTTTTTTTTTGCATAAACATCAGTATACTGTAACTATTCTTCTTTTAATTTGTCTTGAAACAGCTGCAGCAACCAGAGAGGGGGAGTGCAGACATTTTCAGGCACTTCTCACTCCCCTCCATCGAAGTACCATGAGGAGTAGCAGTTGAGGGTCTCCAGTAACAGGAGCTTGGAGAATGCCAATCTGCCATCAGGAAGCCTTGAGATGGTGGAGCTGAGGGAGCCCATCACTCACTATTTATTTAGTTAGTTAGTTAGTTAGTTGGTTAGTTCGTTTTTGTTGACCAGGTAAGTGCACTAGACAAATTCTTCCTATTTTCAGGCACGATCCGGGGGAGGGGGATACAGATGAATGCCCACTGACTTTGAACCAGATTAAGCTGTTGGTGGTATTTTCACTATAAAGGTCCTTGTAGTCAAGCAGACCTCCCTCTTGTGGCCCTGATCATGCTGAGGACACATGTCATGGACAGTGACAACTGGAGTCTGCCTGGAACGGGCCCAGGAGACAGCTTTCAGCCAGGGACCCTGTCCATTGCATCACAGGTACAACTGCATTGTTGCTGAGATATGCTTTAGTTGGGGGATTCGGAGCTTGCTGTTAACTGTGTCTGGGTAATGATGTATTTGTGGGAGTAGGGGCTTACTTGCAATTGTTTCTGGGTAATGTGTTTATGGCAGTAGGGGCTTGCTGGAAACTGTTTCAGAGGAATATTGTGTTTGGCGGTGCAGGGGCTTGCTGGTAGTTGTTTCTAGGTAATATTGTGTTGTGGGAGCGGGGGCTTGCTAGTAACTGTATCTGGGAAATATTGTGTTCGTGGATGTGGGGGCTTGCTGGTAATTGTTTCTGCATATCCCTGATAAATAAACAGATATAATGCACATAAATGGCTACTTTTTGTGCTTCAATACCATCCCTTGCAGAAATTCCTAGTATACTAGTTTCCCACATGCTGTAATCTGCCTAATCAAAGGATCAAGTGTAAGAGTATATAACAAGGGACTTAGGGGGCACCCTTGCCATACCCCAACTTTTAAACGAATGGCCTCCACAATGAGACCATTTACAGATAGCAATATCATACCATCCTGATATAAACATCAAATCCATTAAATCATTTTTAGAGGAATATTATAAAAATGAAGGACCTGATATTGGTAATCATTAGATACTCTGGCCCAGATATTCAAACTGCGCCATGCTGTGGTGCAAGCTTGGGCGCAGCTCAACTTAGCTGCGCAGGGGTGTGGACTGGGCGATATTCAACGGAGCTGTGCCATGGCTCAGCAGCATTGACTGTCGCACCCTGGCCACCCCCAGTGTGCATGGTGCAGTGGCACTGTGCCAGCGCAAGTGGCCAGAGTGGAGCATGGGGATGTACTAGCGCAAGTTCCATTGCGCCATGCACAGCAACCGCGATATTCAAAAGTTAACATGCAAATGGGGCCACAATGTATGCAAGGTGCACATGGGGCCATTTGCATGTCATTATGGCCCCATTTGCATGCAGGTGAGCCGATCCCCGATGACTTGCACCTGGTTCCCTGCCAGGCAGCAGCTGTCAGGGACCGACGCTCCCTACAGCCCGATTGTGGGCATTTGTAGAGAAAAAACCTATCATGTCCAATATCCCTGGTGGTCCAGTGAATCGCTATCTGCCCAATCGCGGGCATCTGTATAAAAAAGAATTAAAGATTTCCAATATCCCTGGTGGTCCAGTGGACCACTCTCTGCCTGATCGCAGGCATCTGTATAAAAAAGAATTAAAGATTTCCAATATCCCAGGTGGTCTAGTGGTACCCCCCCACCCGTCCACTGAGCCCCACTGCCCCGCTCCCCTCCTGGCGGGCGCAGCACCCACCCACCTGCCACCCGCTGCCCGACACCTTGGTAGAGATGCACCCATTGGTTCTGGCGTGAGCCAATGGGCGTGCAACCTGTCACGTGCTACACATTCAGATATGCAATGATCATTCACATATCCGAATGTGATAATGCTGGCTGCATGCCCATTGCTCACGCTGAGAACTAATGGCGTGCCTCACGGTGTCAGTTGAAGGCGGGGGGGCGCAGGCGGTGGGGATGCTGCCGCCCGCCAGCTGGACGGGAGGGAAGCAGGTGGTGGGGCTCAGTGGGTGGGTGGGGGGTACCACTTGACCACCTGGGATATTGGAAATCTTTAATTCTTTTTCATACAGATGCCCGCGATCAGGCAGAGAGTGGTCCACTGGACCACTAGCGATATTGGAAATCTTTAATTCTTTTTTATACAGATGCCCACGATCGGGCAGATAGCAGTCTACTGGACCACCAGGGATATAGGACTTATTCCTTTTTTGTTACAAATGCCCACAGTCGGGTATGGGGGGTGCCGCGGGCAGGAAATGTACACCCACAGGTAGCTGCCATGTTGCGCCCTGCAATGCGGCAGCTCACCTGTGGGTGGCCATCAGTTGTTCCTTTTTTTTTTTTAGATCAACTTTGTGCTGACGCAGGTAGGGGTTGCGCATGCATGGCTCTGCACATCCTGGGCTGAATATCAGGCTGTGCAGAGTAGGCATGGGAACGCCCCCCCCACCTGTGCCTGCATACATTACTGATGTGCTCCGGTGCATCGGGATTTGTGCTGTGCACTTTTTTCTTTTGAATATCATGCTGGGGCGCATCAGTGGCTTGCGCATAGCGCAACACTGTTGCACCATGCGCAACCCTTTTGAATATCTGGGCCTCTCTCTAATGCCTTAGATTGGTCAAGGGACAAAGTATACCTAGAAATTTTCAGTTGTCTACCAACTCAAAAATATCTCTTAATAACCATAAATTCTGCGTAACGTTTCTGGTAGGGATGGAACAAATCTGTACGGGTGCAGTTAAGCTATCTGCTACTGTCTGAAATCTGTCACAAATGAATATAGAACATATTGCATAATCACCATTCAGGAGATTGATAGGTCTCCAATTATACAGATATTATTTCATTCCTTGTTTGTAGAAAAATGTCATATTGAAAGTTCCAAAAGCAGGGCAAGTATCAGGAGAAGTCAAAAGAAAATTAAACAACTTTTCCAAAAGGGGGTTTAATTCTTGAGGAAAGGTAATGCAGTATAAAACTTATACAGAAGCCCATCGATCCAAGGAGAAGATCCCAATTTCAGTGAGGAAATAATCTGCAAAATTTCCCTTGCTGTAATATGAGACTCCAAGGAGGCTTGTTGCTTTTTAGAGAGTTGAGGACCTGGTGCAGTCATAAAGGATGCTAAGTCATTCCCTAAGGGTGTAGCGCTCCCAAAAGACATTTACAATGAAGCCTGTACTAACTGCAGCATTCCCATATTTGTAGAATGTGAGTCCCCATGGTATCATACAAACTATCCATAATAGTGATATCTAGTCTATGTTTATAGGCCTGAAAGAGGTCCAAAAAGGGCTGCTTCTCAGTGCCAAACCACATCTAAGCCTCAAATGATGCTGCCCTATCATACTGGTATTGAAACATTTGTGACTTAATCTGGTCAGCCTGTGACGCACATTTATTTCTTTCCACTGGGAGTAAATATATCTGTTTGTACAACTGATTTTTATATTGTAGATATTCTGTGCTTGCAGAGTGCTAACCAAACTATAAAAAAAATCTTTATCCTCCTGTTTGGTGTCAGCCCATCAATCCCAAAGATTATCATAAAAACAGAAGACAGTATCTGTCTTCTAGGAGTAGGGAAACATTTTGTTTAATCTCCTCTTTCGGTAATGCTGAGGTGTTTAGCCTCCATCTTTCAGGGGTGGAGAGAAATCTTGTGAAAACTTTGTCAAAGCTTATTTCACAAGCTAGTAACATATGGTCTGAAAATTCACTGGGAGAAAGGGTAAAGTTACTGGCTAAAAGATATTGTGAGAGGAACAAAAAATCGATCCTAGTGGCAAACGTACTTCTAAAACATGAAACCAGGTTCGCTGGACACACTCCAAAAGGCATCAGTTAAATTAACAATCTGTAAAATATTACATAACACATGGGTATCACAGTATACCTGTACCTTCTGTTGGACAGAGTCCTTCATTTTAACATCTGAACAGCAGTTCAAGTCCCCCATCCCAGATAATATGTCTGAAGGTGTAGAGAAAAGGTAATATTTTTCCAAAAAGTTCAATCCTTGAAATTTTTGACTGAGGAGCACAGGTATTAATAAGCCTCAAAGGTAGACCTCTGAAGGTTCAGTCTAAGAGTACGCCCTGCCTGGCAGAATATCCTCTAATTTGTTAACAGAAAAATCAGTGCCCTGAAACAATATGTCTATCCCATCAGCCGTATCCATCCCAAAGGTCCAGTAAGATGGTCCCCACGTCCAGCCTCCCTTTGCTTGATTTATGTCAAATACAGAATGCAATCTAGTCTCCTGCAGAAAAAGTGATGTCATATGGGGAGTGTTGCAAATAAGAAAGGATTGTAATCCATTCTCTTTAGTTCTTCATGTTGTAGACATTGACTGAGGCAATTTGTAGAGAAGCCATATGTAGCTAAGGAAGAGTTATTTCCCATCTGAGCCACCCTTGGAAGAGAGTAATTTCCTTTTTTTCCCTATTTTCAATTGGTCAATAAGGGGACAGGGTTCAGATATTCTTCTAGGTCTACTTCAGAAGTAACCCCAGACACTGAAGAAACATTTGAGTCAGGTTCTGACTCCTCAATCTTTTGTCCACTGAAGGACTTGAAAGGCGTTTTGTAGGGGAACGCTACTGTGGGCAGCAGCCTGTTTTGCAACCACTCTGGTGAGTCTTCTGGTACTAGAGGCCTAAAAACCTACGTGGGGGGGTGCTACCACTAAACCTGTATCTGGGACTCCTGGCACAGGCCCAGAATGGTTATCTGGCATGCCTGGGATCTCCTGACCCATCTGGATAGTATGCTCAATCTGTACTGGGGGGGAGAGACAGTACCACAGGTTGATATAGGGTCTGTCTTCACAGTGGGCCCCTAAGCCATATCGCTAGGAAATGGGGGAGGGGCAGAGTGTGGCTAGCTATGGGTGTTGGCCCAGAATCCGAATTGGTCCTTGTGTGGTTCACATTGTCTTGCACTTCCTTCACCAAATGCTCCTGAGTACAGCCATCAGTCCTATTTTGGCCATACCAAGGACACTGGTGGTATACATGGCCAGATTCCTTACAAAGATTACATTTAAATACATTCCTACAGATCATGCTCACATGGCCAAAGTCCCCAAAAAGGGCACACATTAAAGATGGTAACATACACTGCCAAGGTGGGTTCTGAAGCCACATTTGTAGCAGGCCTTTGGTTGACTCTCATAAAAACAAACACCTCTATCTCTCCCTTGGAAAAAAAAAACTATTCAGAATATGTCGTATTTCAGTGTCAGTCTGAAACAGTTGAACTTTAAAGCGCCATCGCCTATCACAACTCCCTCAGAATCAATAGCTTCTGGAGGACCCAATACATTACAGCATTTCTGCAACCAATAATCAGTATCACTGACATTAACACCCTCTTTGCAAAACATCACAGTAACTGAGTGTACTACGGGATTTTAAGCGGGATGGCCCAAAAAGGCATCCATGACGGCATTGCTTTCAGAGAGTTATATTTAGTCTAACACTTATCTAAATTAGCAAAAGATTGAAAACTGACATAAAAAACATCTTCCTCAGAAATATTTATGAATGCATAAATGCCTGAAGCTTGGAAATTCATTGAGTCCTTCAATAAACATCAGGCCACATAGACCCTGTCCTGGTGGTCTGGCAGGTCACCTCTATATTTAATGAGAATTACATTTTTCCTGAGTGTCTGTTCAGGTTAGATGTGGAATAAATCCAAGAAGTAGGACCTGAGATCCTCCATGGTTGGTCTTGCTGGGGGTGTTATACCTGGTCGGCATTTCCTCATCCAGCACATCACCATTCGTATCAGTCTGCATACTCGGGGCCTAGCCCAGGCAACATAGAAACACAGACAATGATGGCAGAAAAAGTCCAGAGGTCCATCCAGTCTGCTCAAGTTCCCTATAATCCTTGCACCCTATTGTTCTACCAGGGTACTAACCCTTCCCATCATCTCTCTGTTCTCCTCTGTGGTCCAGTCGGCCCCGGTAATCACTATTCCCTTCATTATGTCCCAATCCTGCTTGAATCCCCTGACTGGTTTTACACCCACCACCTCAACCGATAGACTGTTCCAAGGTTCCTCCACCCTTTTTGTAAAGTAGTACTTCCTCACATCACTCCTGAACCTACCTCCTGTTAATTTCCACTTGTGTCCATGTGTCCGTGAATTGGTATTCAGGCTAAATACTTCCCTGCAGTTCACTTTGTTAATTCCTTTAAGGAACTTGAAGGTCTCCATTATATCTCCCCTCTTCTTTGTCATCTCCAGTGAGTACATATTGCTAATGCCTTCAATTCCCACTTTTCTGATTTGTCTGCCTATACCTCTCTATTCCCTGCATCTGCACATGATAATCAAGCAGTACCACTTAGCCCCAAGCCTGAACCTGCTTCTCATCCATTATTCTATTTCAAGGTGGTGACCATCAGAGAGACACAGAGACTTCTGTCTGGTCTCTCCCCACACTCTAGTGCCGGTCACGATTATATGAAGCCTAAACTCCTACAACTTGGTGCCCCTTTCATTGCTATACCTGTATCACACATCTTCAATATGTTGCTCACCTAGGGACTTATCCCTGACCTCTGGAAGGTGGCTAGGGTTGTCCGGTTTTTAAACAAGGTAATCACAAAAGCCTTGGCAATTACTGACCTATAGTCATCTTATCAGCTATTAGCAAACTTCTGAATAAAGTAGCAACACAACTTACGGGATACATCCAGGCTCATAAGCTGTTGTCACTAGAACAGCATGGCTTCCGCAAGGGATACAGCACCTCCTCTGCCCTAGTTGAAGTTACCTCTGAGATTAGGGTTGCCATGGATCAAGGTAAGCTCTCTGGTGTCATCTTCATATACCTTTCCAAGGCTTTTGACCTGGTTGATTATGCACTCCTATGCTCTCACCTTCGGTCATTTGGTCCCTCTCTGCCCCTGTCCTTGGGTGGATTTCCAACTATCTTCAGAGAAGACAGCAACTCATGCAATTCAATAAGGCCTTCTCAGAGCCCACCCTGGTAACTTCTGGAGTCCCTCAGGATCATTCCTAGGGCACCTCCTTTTCTCTGTATTTGTTAATAGTCTCCCATCTGTACCATCTCATAGTAGCACCACATTATATGCAGACGACTGGGTAACCCTTACCAACTCCTGTGACATCAGTGTCATTAACCACCAACTTAATGTTCATTTTAGTAACATCCAGTCTTGGCTTAGAGCTAACAAACTCGTCCTCGATCTCAAAAAAAAATGCCATGCTTTTTGAATTCCAAGCAAAAATAAAAGCTTTCCATTCTCCCCTGAAACTAATGGGACTGACAGATCCTTCGTGAACATTGTTGACTCCATCAAGTACCTGGGGTGGGTTACCCTGACCCCCAGCTTGACCTTGCCCAGCATATCCAAAACATATGTAGGACAGTAAATAACAAGTTAGGCCTGGCTTACAGAGCGAAGAACAGCCTCACATTTGCTGCTCGCCTTGCCCTGGCTAGAGGTGTGTTCCTCTCCACCCTCTGTTACAGGCTCATCACATTTGTGCAAACTGCTAAGTAACCACTCTCAAAATGGGAGGTAGCCTATAACAACATATACCACTTCTCACTTGCTGCCCATCATCTCACCCACCATTGTGACCTGTACAACAAACGTATCTGGCAATCCATAGGTTCGGGCTGTGCCAAATTACTTTTCTCTGCCTGAAGTGACTGTATACCCTGCAGGGCATCACCAGGGATCCCTGATACAGGAGCGGATTTACCACTGTCCTGAAAATTCTGTAAATTGGAATTGTGTTGCAAGGAATTTGCCAGTTTTACCTAAGGTACTGTGGAGCTCCTTGTATACCTTGTTCCCTGTTCAATAACCTGTAGTGAAGTCCCCACTCTAGCCCTTTGTTCTGTCATGAAATCCATCCAATTGAACAGCCTGCCTAGAAGATGGACATGCAGCCTTCGTTTATGAAAAATCAACCTAAGCTGGGTCCAGTGTCCATTTTCTGTCTGCAGATTGAATCCAACCCGTTGAAGTGAGAGCTCGCTCAGGAGACCAAGTGGCAAAATTGTGTGCTGCATCCAAATCTTGTAATCCAAAAGAAAATGCTTTCATACGTTGTTGGACTAACTGTAGTTCTGCTATATCCTGCTTGTCTGCCTGTTGATTATGTTCATCCCCCACCATGGACGTTCCTGGTGCCAATTTTACTGGCTATGCCTTAAGGGAGTTGCCCTGCACTGAAACTCAGTTTTGTAATCTCAGGTCAAAGTCCCCTTCTAGCCCATTGGTCTGGCACTGTTCCTCTGTAGTGCTATGCTCCATAACTTTATCAGTCTCACTGGCAACCCCACTATTGGATGTTGATGCCATCTCCATTGCAGAGCATTGTAAATTCTCAACCGGAGCACAGGTAATACCATATTTCATTGTTTCCCATCTGCAGTTCCATAACTGTCATCTCCATATCTTCATCCTAAAGCCTTCCATTGACTGGGGGTGAGGATATTTCCCCAGTCTGCTGCACAACCTCATCCACCATACCTGAGTCTGCTATCTGGAACAATGTGCCAGCAGTGTCCCCTGCCAAGACTAGGGGAGTTTATTAAAGGAAAAATCAAACAACAAAAGACAAAAAAAAAAAATATCCTTTCAGGTCCAAAAGAAAATAGTACAAACATCACTTGATAATACAATAAGGAAATAAACATAATAGAATTAACTTCTTTCCAAGGGGAAAAAAAACAGTAATACCTCATAAAATAATATGGACCATAATCACAGTCTTAATAATTATTCTAAAACTATGAATTTACAACAATAGTTTGTTAGAAGTTTAAATAAACTGAGAACATCTCATCAATATGAGAAAAGAAAACAATATAACAGCATGGTCATGATAAAAAAAAACTAGAATAAAGAAACAAACAATGACCTGTAATAACATGATATACTAATATTCAGAGAATCTCTCCCCAAAACATGCAACCCGAACAAGGTCGGGAAGTTGTAACTATTTAAGTAATGGGCACATACAAATCAGCAATCCATGGCATGTTCCTCCAGCGGGCCTGTAAAAGAGCACATGGAAATAATCTAGTCCCTTTCAAATAAATATTAGTAATGGCATGTCTAATTTTAGCTATAAGTTCCTTATGTGAAACAGTCTTTTGCTGTAGAGTAAACAGAGATCTAGCATTCCATAAAAAACATTTGATAGTTTTTTTTTGTTTTTTTTTAAATGTTTAACCAGGAGTGGCACACTAAGCTGAAAGCTTGTTTACAGGTGCGACATGGGAGCACAGGGAAGTTAAGTGACTTGCTCAGGGTCACACAGTATGCAAGTGGGGGCTGTGGAATTCAAATCCAGTTCTCCAGATCTGCAGGTCAGAGCCTTAAACCACTGCACTATACTACCTCCCTAAGTTAACAAGACATAAGATAACATAGGTTACATAGGTAGTTACAGAGCTTTCTGAATACCGAGATCCATTATAGCTCACAATGCTTTAGGGGTACCCAGTGATGTTATTACTGATCAAGTGAGTATCTAGGTTGTTTTTAAATTCAACCATGGTTTTACTAGCCACCACATCAACAGGGAGCTCGTTCCAGATCTTGACCACACTCACAGAGAACCAATGTTTTTTCTTGCATGTGTTAAAACGCTCACCTTTCAACTGAGGAGGGTGGGATCTGGTACTATATATCTGATCTCTCAGAGCCAAACTAAGCTGCTCCCATAAGTTATCATCTGATAAGACCCTATAGATCAGGCACATGTCCCCACATAATCTGCGGAATTCCAATGAGTGCAGCGCTAGGTTTTTCAGCTACAGCTCATAATTTTGGCCCTGTACCTCCTTAATTCTTCATATTGCCCTTCTTTGTACCTTCTCCAGGGCTTTTATGTCACCCTTGCCCCCAGGTGCCCAAAACAGGGCACAGTAGTCCGTGTAGGGGTTCACCAATGAGGAAAAGAGAAGAAGCAGGACCTCCTTGTTCCTACTCTTAATAAGCTTACGGATACAGTACTGAATGCTGCTGGCCTTTTTAATTACCTGATTACAATGTAGTTTGAAGTTAAGGTCACTACTAACCCTTATTCCTAGATCTTTCTTGTCCTGAACAGCCTTCAGTACCTTCCCACCTAGCGTGTAGTTCAGCTGGAAGTTGTTTTTCCCCAAGTGCATCACTGTGCACTTCTCAATGTTAAATAAAGGCTTCTTATCACAGGCCCATGTTTCTAATTCCCCACAGTGCTGCTCGTAATATCTCTGCATCCGTATGATTGTTAACCGGATAGCAAATACACATATCATCGGCTAATTTAGAAAGCCAAACAACTGAATGGGAATTCATTGGTGAAATGTATAAATTAAAAGACAGGGACACAGTACAGAGCCCTGAGGTACACTGCTGGTCATGTCTGCCCATCCTGAAAATTAGCCCCAATACAGACCCTTTGCCTTCTACCTGTCAACCAGACCTTTATCCAATGGGATATTTGTGTCTGTACTCCTCGTTCATTTAGGGCATCAACTAGTTCCCCATGAGGCGAAGTCCAAAAAAATGATGTCGACTGAATTACCATCATCCAGGGCTTTGCTGGCATTGCCATAGAATTCTAACAAATCTGTTTGGCATGACCTGCCCTTTGTGAATCCATGTTGTGTCACATCCACAGCCTCAGACAAGTGTATCAGTTCCATGATATGGTCCTTAACAATGCCTTCAGGTATCTTCCCAAGAACCGTAATCAGACTGATTGGTCTATAGTTACCAACCTCCTGCCTGGATCACTTTTTGTAAACTGGGATAACCACAGTTTGCCTCCATACCTCCAAGACCTCTCCTGCATCTAATGATTTTTGAAATAGGAATGTGACTGATCCTAACAGATTCTCAGCCATCTCCTTGAGAACTCTTGGATACTAGCATTCCAGCTTAATGCTTCTGCTGTGTAATGACCATACAGAAAAGCTTCATTTGGTATGTTAGCAAACCAGGGAGTGTTCAGTTCAGCAGCCAGCAGCGCCCAGAATCCCTGGATATACGCGCATATAAAGAACAAATGCTGTATTGTTTCCTCTTGCTGAAACATTGCAACCTGCTACAGTTTCTCTCTGCCAACTGCTCATGTTTTTGGTTGGACTAAACATTAATTTTCTCATGCAGGCCTAACCAGTGAAGGTCCAACATCCTGTCTGGAATCCTATTTCTTTTGCTAAAAGGACCAATGAGGAAGTACAATTTATAGGGCACTTTGGAACTGTGGTGACTACTTCTGTAAAGAATCTGTCCTGCACCCATTTGTATGCATCTTCTCTATGTTTGGTAAGCCCCATGGAGCTTGTAATGTTCCATTGTTTAATCTTCTGAAAAGTATCTTTTAAATATTTGGGGTTTTCTGAAGACTTACGGATAGTGGCAAGTCTCCCCTATACCCATTGCAAAAGCCACCCAGAGCACAAGCTGTGTGTTAAAGAAATCCAGTCTTGACCCCCAAAAGCTATAAGTGATCTCATGTTAGCATATAGAAACACTGAAAAGAAAAAAAAAACTATGGGATTTACCATCCCAAGACCACCCTGTGAAATAGGGAGATATGTGATATTCCTCTTAATAGGGTTTAAATGGCTCCCCCACATTGCTTGAAAAAAAAATGTTCAGTATCCTTATTGCCATTAATTTGGGTGGTAGATAAATTTTACCGATAAATACGAAAACCAAAAGAAGGAAAGTTTTAACAAGATAAATTATTTTTTGTTTCCAGTATTTTCATTTATTCCATTCTATTACCATGTTAAGTACTTGTTGTAATTTACCATCCCAATTTAATGCAGCATCATTCTCTTACTCATATAAAATACCTAATATAAGTATGCAGTATAGTGTCACTCAGATCCCATCAATACTTTGGGGTCTTAGGTCACTATCTGACAATAATTTGGCAACACATTTATCAATATTTAGATGTATACCAGCAGAATTCCCATACTGGTGACAAACCTGGAGAGTGGATGAAGCTGAAGGTACATCTTAGACCAAAATACATACGTCATCCGCATATGCTATGGCTACCACTGGAAAATTTTATCAGGTAAAACAATATGCTTTAAAAAATCAAATTAATCAATGTCCTCAGGAGGATCAATGCAAAAGTAAACAGAAGGGGACAAAGGAGCAGCCCTGCCTCACACTTCTGCCTACTCTAGCCATAGCCCCTTTCCAACCATGCACCATTGGTACCACTACTGCTATTCTATACAAACACTGAATCCAGTTATTGAATACCTGTGGAATGCCATAGTGTTCCAACACGGCCCATAAAAAATCATGGCTGACTGAGTCGAATGCCTTTTTCTGATCTAATAAAACAATTACTCCAGAAACCACTCTTCTCTGTCTGTACTCAAACAACTCCCTTACTAGAATCAGATGGTCAGTAATACTTCTGCCTGGTACCGAACAAGTCTGAGCTGGTGAAATCAGAAACCCAGCTAACTTCAATAATCTATTATTCAAAATTTTAGTAAGAAGTTTGAAATCTGTATTTAAAAGAGAACTTGGTCTCCAGTTTTGAATGTCACATTTAGCTCCTATCTTAAATAAGTAAATAAGCTGTCCACAATTCATTCTAAGAGAAGAGGAGTGCGACTGGAGCACACAAGTGAACACCTATGCAGTTTCACCAGCAAGTGGTGGCCAAAATATTTATATAATTCATTTGTCAGGCCATCGCTCCCTGGCAATTTATTATTTACCAAGGAGTTCAGGGCCCAGAGGACTTCTTCTGGGCTAATATCTTTCACTAGTGGGGATGCTTGTTCTGCTGTACTTGTGGGATTTTGTAGAGTGCAGAACAATGCCAGATAGGTGCCGCTTCAGCAGACGCTGAGAACAGGCATTGTGTATGATCATCCACCACCTTCCTTATACCTGGGAGATCAGAAAATAAAATATTATTTTCATCTAATAAACTATCCATATGTTTTTGTGCAGAATTTTTATTGCAGAGTTCAAAGGGGCAGGTATAACCCTTTTTACCTTGTGTGGAAAATTTCTGTTGATTTAACAAATTCTGGGCTTGTGAGAGATGTAATGTTACCATTTGTTGTTTAATGATTTGAATTTGGGCTATAAAGTTATGACCTCTAATATGGGCTAGATATAGTAGTTTTTGCAACTGTACCCTATCTTGTAAATACTGCTGATATATTTGATCTATATTATGCTTGCTATGCATTTTAACCA
The DNA here is from genome assembly GCA_016271365.2 of Neoceratodus forsteri. NCBI lineage: Eukaryota > Metazoa > Chordata > Ceratodontiformes > Ceratodontidae > Neoceratodus > Neoceratodus forsteri. Next base: position 47,307,715 of record CM028129.1, on the reverse strand, counting down.
GATGTGTTAAATCAGCAATGTGTCTTCTCACCACTAGATGGAGTCCTCATAAAGATCAAACACAGACTTCCTTGCCATAGTAACATAATCGAATTCTTGCCTAACATCCACAGAATCTAGTAGTGAAGAATTAAATTTCCATGATCCAGGTCCATACGGGGATCAGGTTTTATGACTGGGCTGGCAGTATAGCCTTGAGGTTAGAGTAATGAGCTATGAATGAGCGAGGTACATCCAGCAGACCAGATCTGGGTTTGATTCCTACAACCTCCACTTGCATACTGTGTGACTCTGAGCAAGTCACTTAACTGCCCAGTGCTCCCAGGTCGCCCCTGAAAACAGGCACTTGTGTCTAGTGGGTCTTACCTGGTTAACAAAGACTAAAAAAAGGAAAAGGCCCAAGATTTTATGGTCAGAAAATTCAGAAACTAACACCTCCGCCTGTTGGACAGCTAAGGTAGAGGAAACAAAAAAATAATCAATTCTTGTGGCTATGGGGCCCTTAAAAAAGTCAGTTCTGGATTCTCAGCAATGCAATAATGTGCATCTTTCAGATTAGCAGTTTTAATCATATTAAAAAAAAAAGACATATCACGAAACAACTTCTTAGTTTTAGTCTGTTTCCCCCTATCAGCTACTGATACACTGCAATTGAAACCCCCTCCAAGGATTACAGTCTGTGCTGAATGAAAGTAAGGTTGTAGAATTTTGAAAAGATCAACCCTATCCACTTTTAATTGGGGTGCATATATATTCAAAATTCTATAAAGGATCCCACTGACTTTAATTTCAGTCAGAAGGATCCTCCCTGGAGACAAATAAAGGAGTTTTATCAATTGAAAGGAAATACCAGGGAATAATATAGCTAGACCACAACAGGCATCTGGACCCATTGACCAATATGAAGGGCCTACATGTCACAATTTTGTGGCCTCACGGATATTCCTCAGTGTGTGGAGTCTGGTATCCTGTAATAAAAAAAATCTCAGACCCTAATGTCTTAAGCTGTGAAAACACAACTTGCCTCTTTCCATGGTTTTTGATGCTATTTTCATTCAGTGAAAAAATGGGTAGATCATTTGCCTGGGGTGTTATAAGAAAAGACTACAGAAAGTGCACAATCATGGTGGTTTCCTGGAAGAGCTTCTAGTTTGTTTGACATGTTTCAGCTTAGCTGAAACCTTAGAATGCTGAGTCTTATCTGGGGTGGGAGGGCACCATAGGAAGCAAATCTTCCTTGTCAGAGCTACCATCAAGGATGGAAGAAGGCTAGGAAGAGTCATCAGATTCAATCACTGAAGTTTCTGGGGCACTGGGGCATCTATAAGGATTTCAGGCCTGTTAGATACTGGCAGTTCTGCAGTTTTTAGCACCTTAGGAGTTGGCTGTGACCAGGTCTGCCTCTGCCTAACTGCCCTCTTGGGCTTCCCAGGATCAAGATCTACTGGAGGAGGAGGAGAAGCAATTTTGCAACCGCAATCAAGTCTCCTGTGGGTTCCTCTGGCCAAGTAGCTGGGGGAACAGGCTCCAAACTAACAGGTGATTTTTCTGTGATTACTCAGCTGGTCACTCTCGGGTACTACTACTGGAACTGGGGGTGGAGGGTTAGGAAAGGACCTACCCTTAGCCCAACATGCCAAGGACACAAGGAGCCTCTGTTCCTCACCATCAGACTGGTTAGGTTAATTGTGTGCTGCCCAAGGACAGGCATGGTATGAGTGGCCCCTCATGTCGCATAAGTTACAAAGTTGCTCATTCTGACAATGCCCACTAGTGTGACCCAAGTCCCCACACAATGTACATTTCAACTTATCAAACATAGAGCTAGTGTGTTCAGTATCACCGCATCTATAACAAGCTTTCATTTGGCCCTGATAAAACAATACTTCTCTATCCCTTCCAAGAAAAAAGCTATTTGGTAAGTGTTGTAAACCTGTTGTAGTGGAATGCAAGACAACCCAAATTTTTCAACCTCCAGTCCAGATTTTGTCCTAATCAAAGATTGCCTCTGGATTCCCTAAAACATTACATTGCTGTTTCAGCCAGTAGAGAAGGTCTGTATCACTGACCCCCGCATTGCAGAAATGAACAGTTATTGTCCAGTTGGCAGGCTTGGTTAATGGAATTGCCTCAAAGGGAAACCACAGAGGTGTTGTTTTCAAATGTTGAAAAAGCTCCCAGAATTTCTGCAAATCACTATTTAGCTTAAAGCTAATATCAAAAGTTTGTTCTCCAGACACATGGATGAGAGTATAAATTTCTGCAGCCTTAAAGTTCATTGATGTCAGCAAAAGTGTTCTAGCCACAAATAGGTGATCTGGGAACATTTCCATGCCTCCCTTGTAGATAAGTTGCACAGCGTTAGGTTCTGGTTGCCTGGCCGACACGATATCAGATAGAGTGGTTTGAGTTATTAGGCGAGTCTAATATGGACAGCCTACTGCATTATATTTTCTAGATATGTGAATGGATCCATTCACATATCTGAATGTGTAGACGGTATGGTTGCACGCCCATTGGCTCACACTGTGGACCAATGGACGACAGCCCTACCCATGGTGTCAGTCAGCGGGCAGTGGGGCGCAGGCGGGTGGGGTGCTGCCGCCCGCCACTGACCGGTGGGGAGTGAGGCATGGGGCCCAGTGGGCGGTGGGGATGGGGGACCGCTGGACCACCAGGGATATTGGACTTCATTATTATATACAAATGCCCGTGATCGGGCTGTGAACGGTCTACTGGACCACCGGGGATATTGGATTTTATTTATTACTACAAATGCCCATGATTGGGCTGACAGCGGTCCACTGGACCACTAGGGATATGGGACTATATTTAGTATTACAAATGCCCGCGATCGGGCTGACAGCAGTCCACTCGACCACCAGGGATATGGGACATTATTATTTTAAACAGATGCCCGCGATCGGGCATGGGGGGGTGCCACCACGGAGATGTAGCCAAAGCTCGGGTGGCCACCCACAGGTGGCAGCTGCCGTGTTGCGCCCTGCAATATGGCAGCTCACCCTTTTGAATATCTGGGCTAGTGTCTAAAACCATTGCAGAAATTCAAGTGACAGCCACAGGCATGCATATGACCCATTATAGTAAACTAGTCTCTGCAGGTAACCAAAAAGATATACACACACCTACCTACCTTTCTTTCTTTCTTTCTTTTTCTTTCTTTCTTTCTTTCTTTCTTTTCTTTCTTTTCTTTCTTTCCTTCCTTCCTTCCTTCCTTCTTTCTTTTTATAAATTGGTGACTAGGAAAGGTATAATGAACCAAGAAAAAATGTTCTCCAAGGACTGCCATTTCTTTAAAGGGCTCTAGTCATTAACAAAAAAGTGACTGTGGTGTGCTGGTAATGAACAGCATTTCCTGAATGCCACAAATAATGCCCTATTCATTATCTGGATTTAAATAACTAATAGTGGCACTAGTCCTGCTTAACTTATTTGGGGAATACAATATTAAAATAAAGAAACTCCCCCTACCTATATCCTATAAGATATACAACTGCCTGCCCTCCCACTCTCTGTAAGAATTCATCCCCCTCCTGTTACCCAGCACACACAGTTTCCATTAAATTGGCAATATTTAAAACAAATCTTCCATGATGGGTGGCCAGAACTACTCACTTGCCTTCACAGCTGGCCACCAATCTTTTAATACTTATTTGGGTTCAATCAAACATGACTCCCACTCACCCACCCTGGCAGTACACTCCTTCCCCTGTTCTTCTATTCTGCTGTTGTGCATGTACCCTGTGTTGTAGAACGATCAGTAAACAGTCTTTGTTGTCTCCTCTGCGTCACTCCTGAATATGGTTTGGGTTCCCAGTGGGTTTACCTGGTCACTAAAATACAAATAAATATGTAATACATTTGAATTCATATTTATACACACACTGTTACTATACACATGATTGTGTATAATGTAAATAGGTGGCTACAGAATGTGGTATTTGGTTACAGCTTATTTTACACTGTCACTCATGGCAGCTGAGAATGGTGCATTGTAAACACCTCTCATGGCTGTACTGCAGTACACTGTGCACACAGGCAGATCAAATGTTACTTGAACTCAAATTAGCAGTAAACCATAAAGCAAATTGTTATTGAAATAGTTTATATACTCTACATTGCTTGTCAGTTTTAAAATGACAAGTTAAAAATCAAACATGCTTTAGTTTACTGCAGTGTATAACCAGCTTTTAATTACATTATAATAGCATGTATTTCAGAATGTTATAGCCATAATCTATATAGCATTTCAAAAAAGATATGGACGACAATTAAAATTAACGACATGAGATACTTTGTAGTCAATGAACATAAACCACATATAAATATTTATTCATCTGTCCATAAAGGCTGAGTAATATCAGTGGAAATGCTTCCACTGCAGTGACAGCTAGGTTATTAGAATGAAATGTTTCCTTTTTAAAAGATAAGAGGCTTCTGTAAGCATAATGTATTTTATTTGACAGCTGCTCTGCAAGTGTCAACTATATAAAGAGCTTAAAACATGCTTGGAACTTCAGATGCTGAATTTGGACCTAACCAGCAGCAATGAGATTCAAACTTCCTGTCTAAGTACACTACAGTCAATGACTGCAAGTATTACTTTTCGTCTACTGCTGTTTTCCCTGTGCCTGGGAACCACTGGTAGCTGTATGCTTGCAGAGAGATGGAGCTACTGATGCCACTGGTAGTTATCTTCCCATTTACCTATCTCCTGCACATGCCAAGATCCTGACAAGGCAAGTCAGGAAACAACTGGCCGTTATGCCAAAAAATATTGTATGTATTTTTATTGCACGTTATTTTTATTACTACTGCACCTTACATGATGTATTTTGACTTGCACATCATGTACTGCATACTCCCCTTCCCCCTTCCCTGTGGATGCATCTGGAAACAAGCTGTTACAAGCTCAGTATGTCTCTCCTGGTGAAACATTTGGAATAAAATATAAATAAATAAATAGTGTTTTTATCTTGTTTGTATCTGGTCTCCAACTACCTACTCCACTGTTACCAGATGTCTATGACTCAGTAACACCATACTCCCCAGCATAGTCTCTGGTATTTCACCTGGGTCCATTTTCATTGTGGTAAACCCCATCAGTCTGCCCATCATCACTTAGTGACATAGGTACCACTCTTACCTCCCCCCATGGACATGCTTAAGGCTCTCAGTTTGGCGGGCTCACTCAGTCGCAGAATTACTGCTCCTAACCACCCCTCCCCCTCCCATGGACACTCTCTAGTCTCTTGGTTTGCCTAGCACCAGTCAGTAACAGCACTGCGTCTCCTACCCCATCCTTATGGACATGCTCCAGGCTATCAGGTTGCATAGAATCACTAAGTATAACAAATACTCCTCCTAACCCCCCCCCATGGACATGCACCAGTTCCTTAATTTGCCTAGGATCATCCAGGAGAACAAATACTGCTCTTAACCACACCTCTGCCTCCCATGGACATCTTCCATGCTCACAGTTTGCCAAGGATCACTCACAAATATTGCTACTATGCCCCTCCACACGGGCTTGCTCCAGTCTCTGTTTGCCTAGGATCATTCAGTGGTGTAAATGCCCCTTCTTCCCTCCCATGGACATGTTCCAGGCTCTGGGTTTGCCTAGGATCACTCAGCAGTGCAACTACCCCTCCTAGGTGGGGAAATGTCGCGATTTCTGCCTTAACAGAAGTTCCGCAAAATTTCACAACTTTCGCAGAAGTTTCTTAACTTCCTCATGTGGCAGATCGGAAATCTTCCAAATGTTTTGGGTGAAATTTCATCCTGTTCTGCTCAGATATAGGTAGAAGAAAATAAATAAAAAAAAAAAACTTTACCTGGTGTTCAGTGCCCTCCCCCCAAGCCCTGGCTGAAATAAAAATAAAATTCCCTGGTGGCTAGAAGTCCATTCCCCCACCCTATCAGTTGCCCAATAAACAAAATATATTTCCTTTGTGGATAGTGAACCTCTCCTTCCTATCTCTGATCCCCAGTAGGTGAAGCTATTCCCAATCCCTGGTGGTTTAATACACCTCTCCACCCCAGCATGTAGTGTCCCACCACCCCACTCCTGCCCATCCCAAACCTGAATGGGTTACTGGCACATTCCTCCTCTCTGCACCATGGCTGGCAGCACACTGAGCTGTCAGTGAATGAGCTTGTGCTTGATTCAACTGGCAGATTTTTTTTTTCACACAGCTCTACCTCCTACCCTCCTACCATCCCATTGACATGCTCCAGGTTCTGAGTTGACTTGCAAATTATAGAGATAGCAGCACGCTGCTTGTATGGATTCCACTGAACAGCCAGTATTTTATCCACTAATGCCTTCCCCTAAATTATGGTTCAATGTGCCTGTGCAACTGGGTTCATGCTTGTGTAATGTAGATAAACTTTTCCTGTTTGCCTCTCGTTCCATGGGATATACCACCCTGAAGGGGTTTGAAGGCTAGGAACCCTAGGGGAGGGTTCCACCCCCTTGAGGTGCCATGGGAGTGATTCCCTTGGCTAAAGGTACCTAAGGAAGAAGCCCAAAAAGAGTGTCAAGCAAAGCCTACAAGTTAATGAAAATGTATCGGGGTCGAGGACCTGTACATAGGTCAGTTGGTAGCATGGGTCAGTTGGTAGTATTGTTTGAGTAGAGTAGGCAAGAAACAACAGGTGAATAGTGACCCACTTGAAGGTCTGACAATAAGGCATGGAGGTCTGGCTTCCTAAGGAGAGAGAGAACAGCCAAAGAGAGACATGGGACACTTAAGGGACAGCCACCCACTCCATATAACAGGGGAAACCCATCTAAGTGACGTAGAGATTATTGCCTAAGGCTAACTAAATATTATGACCTGTGGCACAGTGGAGAGAAAGAAAACCCTTTGAGGAGGATCTCTCTGGGGATCCAAGGCTAGGTCGCCTTTTCTCTCTCTAGGCTTGGGATGTTTTTGATTAGTGACGGCTCTGCTGTGGCAATTTGAAAACCCAATCAAAGGAGGGGTGAAAAATATTCCAGTTTGAAGGAAGACTCTCACACTATCCCTCTAATGGGAATGCCATGAAGGGTTGTGAGAGAACTCTACAACATAGATCCTCCAATGCGGGATGAGGAGAGCAATGATTGATGAAGCACTCAGCAGGCTTACCAATCTAAATACAAACAAGTGAACCAGAGGCAATCATGGGGAGAATAGTGCAGAAGGGTCCTTAGACAGCTGGTGCTGCAGCTAAAGGATAGCAATATATCCTCCCTTTACAACTTAGTAAAAATTTGACATCAAGAGGCACCGTGTGCAGCACCTTCAAACCTAATGGCTAAAGCTCCACTGGGAGGCAGGACATTCCCATTATGGGCCAGGAAGTAGAGATGCAGCAAATTTAAATTCCGCCGGTGAAGTGAAAGTGAAGTGGCCACTTCGCGCTGGCACTTCGCTACTCAGAGTGCCCCATAGGAAAGGCTCACTTCACCTTGTTATTATTACTTTGTGTTGTCATTCTGCCTTAAATGTGAAGTAAGGCGGAGTGACAACAATATTGGCAGCATCCCACGCACACAGTCACCAGAATGAATGTACATCCCCAAAGTGCTACTGTCTTGTGTCCAGAAAACTCCCCAGTGCTGTTGAAGTGAAAAGTGAGTGTAACAAGAAATGCAAAGTCTCCCAGAATTAATGGCGCACTCAGTCATGCGTGCAGTGGTCTGGTCCCACACAGAGTCACCAGAAGTAATGTGCATCCCCAAAATGCTACTGTCTTGTGTCCAGAGAATTACCCAGTGCTGACGAAGTGAAATAAGAGTGTAACAAAAATGCAGTCTCCCAGAATTAAAGGTGCCATGCAAACACACAGACAGATTAAGATTGCTCTGCACACTCAAGGGAAGCATACGAAAAGGCACAAAAACACCTAACCAGTGCTCACAAGTCATAAATCCAAATCTGGAAAGGAATACCTTTTGCCAGTTGGGGAATTAGTGCATTGCAGTAACAATCCACTACCAGTAAAGATACCACAAAACAGTATAAAAAATTCATGCAGGTGCAGTGGATAGCAGGTTCACACTGGTGCAATTACCCTGTAACACAATAAAAAGTGTCTGATTTAATGGCACACATCGCACACACACTCACACACACTCAAGTAATGTGTAGCAAATTGAAAACCTTTAGTAATATAACCAAATGTTTTAAACAGACAAATTGTACACTGCTGCACCACAACAATCAGCAAAAAAATGTCAAGAATCACTTAAAATATTACTGTGTGTACATTAACACAGTTATACAAGAAAAATATAACCAAAACAGAAAGACTGCCTTTTTCTCCCAGTTAATCTACCGACACCAAAAATACACCCCCTCCCCAAGCACACTTCACAGTACACAGACTGACTGTTCTAAATTAACATTCAAAATCCATACACAACAATAAACACTTGATGATATGAGCACAGAAGGGTTTCTTGCAATCGACGTACTAAATTTTGAGCAAAAAATATTACTCAAAAAGGCATTTTAAATAGCTTTTAGAGGTTTTGAATCGCAGAGCTCTGAGATCAAACTGTCTCCAGCTACTACTGCACACACACTACCCATGCCAGAACTGAGGCTGTGCAGAACAATCTAGAGCCCATGTGACCTGCAATCCCATGAATAACTGCAGAATTTCATTTGGAGCTCAATTACAGGGTGAAGTGAGGCGAATCATATTGATTTCAATGTACTTTGACTTAAAATTGGTGGAGAAGTCGTTTGAGGAAGGCGGGAATAACGCAAAGTCATTGGTTTCAATGGACTTTGTGTTCCTCATTATGAAGCGAAGTACTCCACTTCACATTGTGGTGTCCTCCACAGATTGCATGTTACTCAGTGAATCACTTCACAGAGCAAATTGGGGCCACTTCGTCCACCACTACTTACAGTACTGTAACTCACATGCTGTACAGGAAGGAACGTGAAGGCCTATGGCTGTACTTCCCCTGATGGGCTGTAGCACAAAACTCCTAGACTTAAAAATGCTTATTAAGGAGTACAATGGTGGAGTGGTGAAACCTGAAGAGATACTACAAAACATGCTTACAATACATCCAAGTAACTAGTAAAAAAATGAATGTTGTCATTCATGACGTGATCGTGAATAGTGATTTGTGACTGCATTTGTGACCATGATGATGAAGAACGTGATTCGGTGTCGATGGTGTGAGATAACCAATATGAAACTATATTGGAAACGCAAATGCCGACGGCTGTGCTTCCTCGATGAGCTGTAGCACAAACTCCCCAACTTAAAAATGCTCATTAATGAGTACAATGGTGGGGTGGTGAAGCCTGGAGAGATACTACAACACATGCTTACAATACATCCAAGTAACTAGTCAAAAATTAGTGTTGTGATTTGTGACGTGATAGTGAATCATGATTTGTGACTACATTTGTGACCATGATGATGGAGAACGTGATTCAGTGTCGACGGTGTGAGATAAACAATATGGAACTGTATTGGGAACGCAAATGCCTACAGCTGTACTTCCCCGATGAGCTTTAGCACCAACTCCCTGACTTAAAAACGCTCATTAGTGAGTACAATTCATGTGTGATGGTGAAGCCTGGAGAGATACTACAAAACAGGCTTACAATACATCCAAGTAACTAGTAAATAAATTAATGTGATTCATGACATGATCGTGAATAGCGATTTGTGACTGCATTTGTGACCATGATGATGAATAACGTGATTTGTATCACAAGTGACTCGTGATGATGGTCCTGACTTAAACACGCATATTAATTAGTTTAATGTTCATGCAGAATTATGCACCACTCCTGTCCAGTACTCTGAAGGAAAGCCAAAAAAACAACTGTGACTTAAGTTACAGATGGAGATTGGGCCCTAAATAGATGCAAATGCACAGACAGATTAAGATTGCACTGCACACTGAAGAGGTGCAGATGCAAAGGCACAACACCTAACCAGTGCTCACCATCAGAAATTCAAATCTGGAAAAGAATACCTTTGCCGATTGGGGCGGGCAGCAGGGGGGCTGTGTACTGCACTGTTTCAGTAATAGTCACCAGTACTAGTACCAGTAAAGATACCACAAAGAAGTACACAAATCACACAGCTGTAGTGGATAGCAGGTTCACAGTGCTGAAATTATTATGAGGTACAATAAAAGGTGATGACACGCTTCACACACATACTCTAAGTAATGCGTAGCAAATTGAAAACTTCAGTAATTTAACCATATATTTTAAACAAACTAAAATTATGCAGTGCTGCACCACAACAATCAACAAAAAAATGGCAAGAATTATTAAAAATATTACTGTGTGTACATTAACACAGTTATACAAGAAAAAAATCACCAAAACAGAAAGCACTGTCTTTTTCTCCAAGTTAATCTACCTAAACCACAGATACACCCCTTCCCCAAAGCATACTTCCACTATCTCTCAGTACACAGACTGAATGTTGTACATTAATCTTCAAAACACACACACAAACAATTAACACTCAATGATATGAGCACAGGAGGGTTTCCTATAATCGATGAACTAAAGTTTCAGCAAAAAAAATGACTGAAAAAGGTTGTTTTAACAGCTTTTAGAAGGTTTGAATCACAGAGAGCTCTCAGATCAGATTGTCTCCTACTGCTTCCTACACACACTACCCCAAAATGAGGCTGCGCAGAACAATCTAGAGCCCATGTGACCTGAAATCCCATGAATCACTGCAAAATTCACCTTTGGAGCTTAAAAACAAGGTGAAGTGAGGCAAAGTACATTGTTTTCAAAGTACTTCACCTTAAGAATTGGTGGAGTAGTGGTTTGGGAAGGCAGAGTAACGTGAAGTCATTGTTTTCAATGGACTTCGTGTTCCTCATTATAACGTGAAATACTTCGCTTTATGTTGTGGATCACTCCACTAATTCGCCTTCACTCTGTGAATCACTTCGTGGAGCCAATTGGGGCCATTTCACCCATCTCTACCAGGAAGGAAGGAAGGACCCCACGCCAGGCATCACATGCTCAGGATGTGGACTAGGGTGCAGAGTGAGACTGTCTGCTGTAAGCAAGCTCAAGTCAAATTGTTGGGCGTGGTCAGCTAATCTCATGTAGCAATGGAGCAGGCCACACAAGGCCCTGGAGAGAATATCAGGTACTAAGCAGCAAAAGAAACACAGTAGGTATGGTACAGGCAGCAATAAGTAACATTGTAAGCATGTGAAACAATGGAAGCGCTGAGTGTTGGAGACTATACATAGGTCAGACATGTTTTAAGCAAGGTTCAGCGCAAGGGAACCTGGGCCTTTAGCGACGCAAGTCTAGCCAGCCACTCCATCAATGAGTGCCAAATAAAGGTGACAAAGACTCGGAGGAGTTTAGCAGTAGAGGCAGTAGTCAAATATAAGGTAATTAGGCCACACAGGGCCACGGCTTTGCAACAAAACCCCTCAGTCCCCCACTATGGGAAAAACTAGGAAGCAAAGGGGAAGGAGCATGATTCACATGCAGACTGTAAAACTAGCTTACATGAACACCAATAGCTAGGCTGACCTCCAGAGTATAATAAAGCAGGGTGCAAAAGTAATGTATCAGCATCCCGCAGCAATCAACTATAGCTTGCAGGGGCAGCAATCTGAATGAAAATAAAACTGTAGGGAAAGGCAATGCACTGAACACAGCAGCGTATAAATACAAGAAGCAGGACTGAGTTCCATGGACTAGGTTGCTGAGGTTATAGTGAAGCAGTAAAGGAGCAGTTGTTAGCTAGATAGCAAAACTATGAACCAGGTATAATCACTGAAGGGTAGATAGCATAGGAGAGCAGAAGCACGGAAGTAGCTTCTGACCTGAAACACACACATAACAATTGAAGTTGCGCTTGAGATTTTGCTGAAATCTGATGAGTAATTGGGAGCCAAAATAACACAAGCTCAGGAGTAGCACAGTACAAAAGCAACAGGATGGTAGAAAGTTAAAAAACAAAACAAAGGAAAAAGCAAATGAAAAACAAACACAGGACAGGAACAAGCAACACAAAGAGGCACAGCAGCTGAAGCAAGCAATACTAACCAAAGCAAAAGAACACAAAACAGACGTCCAGCAGAAACAGAGCAGAGCAGTTTGCCAAAACACAGCAAGATGGGGGGGCTGCAAGCCCCAGCAGGCCCCAAGGTAGAAGACAGACTGTCAGAGTCTCCGGTTGCAAGAAAAAATGCTTGTGTCTGGAGTGAGGAAAGCAGCCCTTAAATAGGCCAAAAGAGGGGTGTGGGCAGTTGCACTGCCCCCTTGAACTACAGGCTGTAGCCTTCCAAATCGTGGGTCGGGGGGCTGCTACATGATAGAAATAGCCCTTTTGAACCACAAGAGGTCAGGCTCAGGAAGGGAGACCTTTAGAAAAAATGTATCTAGGGGTCATGGCACTGTGCCAGAATTAGTTTTCTATACAAATTTCTTTTTATTGTTATAATTTCTTTTTATTCATTTTTCAACATACACACACAGAATAGTTACAGTATAACATACAGCAGTATGAGTTATACAGTGAAGGTATAAAAAGAAATCTCAAAGCTAATATACAATTGCTTCCTGTTAGTTTGAATTTCAGTGCAATATGGTGCTCTCACGTCTCCGTGAAAACTTTTTGGCTTACATTTTCATTTGCCTTTTTCCTTTTCCAGGAGAGTGAGTCATGTTTGGCATCCCTGGTTCCTGTCAGTCTGCCAAAGCCAAACATGCAGCAGAATACTTATAATGCCCATGGGACAAAGTCTACTGTTGCATTATATATAAAATGCAAGATTGCCACTTTATTTTGAATTTATTTCTGACATGGAACCTTTGTAAAAGAGCCTTGGCTCAAAGGTACATGTAATCCTAGAATAAATAAATAAAAAGCAAAAAATTATGCTGAGTATTATGCAAAATGTTGCAATTCTTTCCATTTGGTAGATTTCACTGATTATCACTTGCCAATCAGCTCTAGTCGATATCATTTGTTGCTTCCACTTTCTAGTAATCACCTTTTTAGCTGCTAATATATACAGTGAAGCTCACCAGGAAGAACCCCACTTTTACAGCACTCTGCAGTATGCTGCAGTAGAGCATTGTAACAATACTAATGGGAATTATTCCCTTTTTGTCATGTAGGAAAATGTGACACTGCCAGGATGAAGTGAATGTCAAAGTTTCCTGCATGACAAAAGGGACTAATTGCCATTGAAATTACATTGTTTTCCACAGTAAATCTGCTGCAGCATGCTGCAGAGTGCTACAAAATGGTGCAGAATTGGGTCTCATCCTGGCAAGCTTCACTGCAGTCCCACATACTGATTTTGTACCTATAAGTATACACTCTATGATTTATTGTCCTGCTGGCAGTTACTAGAGGACAGACCGAGGGGGGTGATCGCTATCTGGGGGTGGGATAAATGCAAGAATCAGTGGGGTGATTATTTCAGGCAGTATGGACAACAGCTTCATTTGAACTTGAAAGTCCAGCAAATATTTTGATAACTTAGGGCATGTGTAAAAAATATGCACCTGATCTGCATTTTGCATACCACAGTCTCCCCAACACCCTCCTTCTGTTTGAGGAAAGAATTTCACTATCTTAGCTGACATGTGAAAGTATCATGAATGGCATTTCTAAAAGAACTGTCACCAGACATTTGAGGTAGTTACTTTAATTGCCAACAAAGTATATTTATACCATTCTCTATCAGCCACCATAAACACTAGTCTTGTTCCCACTTTTCCGCAATGGAGTTTATGAAATTCAACAAATATTCCACTAGACCCCTATAGAATTGTCCGATTAGACGTTCCCCTGTGTTCCCATTGGTGCTTCCTGTAAAAGTTTCAAAATTGATGGCATTGGGTTAGGGATCTTTGTTCTTTCTTTCATTTTATGTGAAATTCCCCACTAATTTGAGGTTTACCTCAATGTCTTCCTGGGCTCTATCCATGCTCGCTGCCAGGCTGGCATCCTCTGTGGGTGGAAATCCAAGGTTATCTGTCTGTTTCTACTGATTTCTGTGAGAGCGCCATGCTGTGCCTCTGTGTCTGTCCCTTTAAGAATTCAACCAGTATGTGTATAGTAAATGGTCTTAGCTTGGTCTGAGTACTTTAAGGCCTGTGTCCGGTCAGACGACACTTTGACTTGCTCCACTCTGCTGTCGATAGAAGAGCAGTAGGAACCTGAACTAATACTGTGGTTATTTACTGCAAACCTGCTGTTGTATTTATATTTGAGAAGGCAGTCCCACATATTGACTTTGTACCTACAAGTATACAATCTATGGTTTATTGTCCTGCTGGCAGTTACTAGAGGACAGAGACTCCCTGTATTTATTCATGTTCTGTTCTAAATGTTGGATAACTAAACTTCCTATTAACCCAAGCTGTATGCTTGCACCTGCATCTAATCCAATCTATCAGCTGCTATTCTCTTCCACATTTAGTAGGTCAGAGGTTCCACATCTGAGGTGCAAAAGGAATCTTGGTCAGCCTACATTCTGGTACAGACTTCCATTGTTGTGGAATAACTTGCCACCAAATATCTCAGTCTCCACCATTTTCCAAGTTGCCAAATAGAAGGGCAGCTCTCACCTCAGTCTGCTCTTGTCTTGTCCCTGACTTCTGGGCCCAGAGAACAAACTATGTCAGGAAGAGCCAACTCATATACTGTACTCCATAATTATGCCTCTCCCCCAAATGTATATTAAACTATGTTGCTATTTACTGTATCTGCTGTACACTAAACCTTTATTCTATATGGTTGAATGTTGTGTACAGAAATCCATGCACTTCTGGATGTTGTTGCATCACAGTAGTGATGTCATAATGCTATTGTACTGCAGTAGTGATGTTGGAATGCTGTTGTACCAAAGTAGTGATGTCAGAATGCTGCTGTACTATAGTAGTAATGTCAGTATGCCGTTGTACCACAGATGTCAGAATGCTGTTATGCCACAATAGTGATTTCAAAATGCTGTTATACCACAGTAGTGATTTCAGAATGATGTTGTACCACAGCAGTGATATCAGAATGCTGTTGTACCACAGCAGTGACATCAGAATGCTGTTGTACTGCAGTAGTGATTTCAGAATGCTGTTATACCACAAAAGTGTTGCCAGAATACTGTTGTACCACAGTAGTGATGCTGTAATTCTGTTGTGCCACAGTAGTGATGCTGGAATTCTGTTGTGCCACAGTAGTGATGCTGGAATTCTGTTGTACCACAGTAGTGAAGTGAGAATGCTGCTGTTCCAACTAGGGATGCAGTGAAATAAAATTTTGCTGGCAAAATTATGGCAAAATCAGCAATTTCGCCACGTGAAATGTTTTGTGAAAATGTGGCAAAATTTCACAATTTTGCCGGCATTTTCACCCTCCAAGCAGTCCACCAACAATGGTGAAATTTCACCCGCAGGTGGTGAAATTTCACTAGCAGTGGCACAATTTCACCTGTGGTGGTGAAATTTCGCCAGATTGGGGGTGAAATGTTGCTCATAACTGTGGGAGAAATTTCACATTTCACCCAGCGAAATAGTTTGCGTAATGTCTAATTACGTGAATTATTTCAGCCAGCAAAATATTCCAGTTTTGCCCAACACTGGTTCCAACATAGTGAATGTTGGAATGCTATTGTACCACAGTTGTTATGTCACAATTTTGGTACAACAGCATAGAATCTCACATCTATTAGTATTCCTCTTGCTTAGCTACACTGCAGATTCCTCACATTGAAGATGTCAGCAAGATTAAAAACACCACAAGTGAACTACTTTGCTAAATGATGAACTAATAAAAAGGCTGCCAGCTCATGTTGCTAGTAAGTGATTCACACAAAATGTTTTTTAGATCATATTTTGTTTGGTCTGTTTTATGTTTATTTGACTACAGTCAATGGCCGAGTTAGAACTAAGTGAATGAATTATGACAAACATATATTACACAAATTAATGTATGGGCAACCATACACAACAAGGCATATGTTTCCATTTTGGACTGAGAGTACATCATGGAGACTTCTCAAGTTTTGCTCTTGAGGTCTATTATGTCATCTCATCCCTCAATGGAAATACAGCCTTGCTATATATAGTTGCACATATAGTATTCTATATACAGTATTTTAAATACACAATGGGCCATATGCACTATTGAACCACAGCCCTACGTGCCAGAATCCTTTGTGTGTAGGGCTGAGATATGTACAACCTGGGTATCCAAAGGACATGAGAGATGCACTGGCAGCCCTCCTTTGCCATATGTCCTTTCCAGGGGCTGACCACACTTGCACCCACTCAACTACTGCATTGCTAGTTGGGGCAGGGAGAGTGTGAGGTAGTGATGGGCTGGTGGAGCTCAGAATGCTTGATATTGTTTCCTCTCCATCAGACCAATGTCAGGGAGAAGTTTATTACATAGTCTGAGGACTGCTATAACAGACAGATGGGCACCCCACCTGACAGATGTCTTGCGGACCAAACATTGCTCCACAGCTATGGACCCCAGCCCAACTCCTTGCCACTGAGGGCTGGGGAGTGGATGACAGTTGCGTGATACAGTTTCTCAAAATGGAGAAAAAAACCTTCTACAATTGGAGACACCATAGTCCTTCCATGCACTGCCATATCCCATGATCTCCTGCTCCTATGAGAGAGAGGGGACATACTGTGGAACAGAGTGGGGTGTCTAATTGGAGACCCACAGTCCAGCCCAGGCCCATCTTCCCAGCTGGACCCCTCCCCTTGCACAGCACTTTGCATCTGCACATCAATCAAGCTGGAAATAGCGAATCCTGGCCACAGATGACTGGCAGGGGCTGGGTACATTGCATGCAGTTGCACAGCTTGGTATGTGCCTGAGTCCTGTTGTGCATAGCACCCAAAATGAGCTTTTCCTTATCCGTCTTGTTTTCATGAAAGCTTGTTAATTGTAAATACTGTAAAATACTTTGTATCAATAACAGTATTATTACCACTTGTATTATTGTTTTTATTATTATTATTATTATCACTTGCTCTTTTGCCTGTATACAGCATTTTTATAACCCTACTACTTTTCTTACTTTGTTCTTTTTATCCCTTTCCCCCAAGTCACATCTGTCAATAAGTTGTTTGCCTACTGTATCTCTGTGTGATAACTTGGAAAAACAATTTGAAATCAATAACTAGCTGCTGCAGGGCAAACTAGTTATTTACAAGTTGCAAATGTAGCAGCATGATCATTGAGAATTAATTTAGTGCATGGGCCATAATATTCTATGCATTTTCTTTCTTTAATTGTTCCTTCTTGCTAATTATTGAGGACATTTACAAGAAACAAACACAGAAATGTAGAATCTGTCAGTAGAAAAGAACTGCTTGACCTACCCAGTCTGCCAAGTGTTCCCTGCCTATTCTACCTCCACAGACCCTAACAGGTCTCTGGCAACTCTTATTCCTCCCTGTCTCTGTTCAACTATACCCCATGGTTTTTCCACACATGCTTGAAGCCCTCTCCATCCTTCTAGCCTTCACCATTTCCACTGGCAGTCAGTTCCATGTGCCCACATTTCCTCACATCCCTCCTGAACTTCCTCCATTCCAGCTTTGTCACATGCCCCTAGTCCTGAAGCTTGCTGTCATTTGGAAAATGTGTACCTCCTGCACACTGTTTACCCCTGTGAGGTATTTGTTGATTTTGATCATGCCACCTCTTGTTTTCCTCTCTTGTAGGGTGTATAAGTCAAGATCCCTAAGTCTACCCTCATAGTTATTACCTTGCAACCCCTGCACCATTTTGGTTGGCCTCCTCTGGACCGCCTCTACCCTGTCTATGTCCTTTCTGAGGTTTGGTCTTCAGAACACAGTACTCCAGGTGGGGAAGGGGGGGGTACCAGAGGTTGCTACAGGAGCAGCACCACTTCTTTCTTCTGTTGGTGATAACCCTCCCTAATCACCCCAGCATCCCATGAGCCCTACCTATGGCCTTGTCACACTGTGTTGCAACCTTGAGGTCCTCTGAAATAATAACCCCAAGGTCCCTTTTCTGTCTCGTGAGTGCCAATACACCCCCTCCCATTCTATGCTTAGCACCAGGGTTCTTATGCCCTAAGTGCATGATTTTGCACTTTTTGGCATTGAGCCCCACCTGCCTTCCTTGACCACTCCTCTGGTTTCCCCAGTTACCTTCCCCTTTTCTACATCCCCTCCTGAGTATCTACCCTATTGCAGATTTTGTGTCATCTGTAAAAAGCATGCCTTGCCCTCCAGTTCTTCTGCAGTGTCCCCAGTAAAGATATTCTAGAGGACTGGTCCTAGTATAAAACCCTGTGATACCCTGCCGGTCACTCTACCATCCTTCCAGTGTGTGCCATTAATCACCACCCACTGTCTACATCGGTTAAGCAGTTTCAAACCCAATCTACCATTTTGTACCCCACATCTAACCTGGTTAACTTCTTAATTTAAACTGGGGGGGTGGCGAGTGGACGGCTAATGGGAAAAGGGTCCGGAAAGGGGAGCCTAGTGAACTTACCCTCCTAGTTCTGGGTAAAGGCAGTGGAGAAGTGGCACGGGGAGGGATAAAGGGGCGGAAGAATAAGGGTAGGGAAAGGGAGGAGATAGGCTGGAGGGTGGTCTCACTGAATGCAAGAAGTCTAAGGAGTAGAACAGTGGAGATAAAGGCTCTCATGGTAGTGGAGGGGGTGGACATTGTGGCCATCATGGTAATGTGGGACACCCAGTACCAGGACTGGGATATGATGATCCTGGGTTCAGGTCACTCAGAAAGGATAGGGCTAAAGGGAATGGGGGGGAGTGGCGATCTATGTATGGGAGGGGATAAAGTGCAAAAGGGAGGAAGGGGAGGACAGAAGCACTATGGATGCAGTTCCAAGATGCGAAGAATAAGACACAGAGGGTGGGGGTGGTGTACAGGCCACCAGCTCAGAGGAGTGACCTGGATAGGGAATTAGCTGAACAAATTAGGAAGGTCTGCAGGAAGGGGAACACAGCGGTGGTGGGGAACTTCAACCTACTGGGGGTGGAGTGGGGCACCCCATCCACCATGAATGCAAGGGAGTGGGTCCTGTTAGAAGCATTTTAAGACAGCTTCCTGACACCGCTGGTCCAGGGGCCAACTCAGAAAGGACTTTGGATCTTGTATTGGATAATGGTGAAGGTATAAGGAATCTGGAAGTGGAGAAACCACTAGCTGGGAGTGACCACCATTTGGTATAGTTCATGCTCAACATGGGGAGGGAAACGGGGCACTGGTACAAGGGTGATTGAGTTCAGGGGGTGGACTTTAAGAAGATGGGAGAAATTTTGGGCAGGCACCTGACAGGTATGCAACCACACATGGATGCAGACCAGCAATGGGAGACCATAAAGGAAGGGTTGGCGAAGGCTACAGAGTTTTGCACTAGGAAGAAAAGCAAGAAGGGAAGGGCAAAGAAACCCAGTTGGCTGACACGGGAGGTTATGAAAGGGGTGAGGGCCAAGAGGACAGTATTTCAAAAGTATAGGAAATCAGAGAAAGGTGAAGACATGGATATGTACATGGAGAAGTTCAGGGAGGTTACCAGGCTGGTCAGGGTGGCCAAGGCAACCAGGGAGCTGAGACTGGTGCAGGGAATCAAAAGTGGAGAAGAAGACTTCTTACACTACATCAGAGAAAGAAGAAGGTGCAAGAATCAACTGGTGAGGATTAAGAAGGATGGGGGTAGGTGGAGAAAGGGGTGGAGCAGGCAGAGCCACTGAGCGAATAGTTCTGCTCTGTATTTACATGAGGGGGGGCAGATACCAGAGGCAAGTGGGGAGGTGGGGCAGAGGAGACAACAGATATAGGGATTACAGAGAGCAGGGTACTAGATGGGTTGAGGGCATTACAGGTGAACAAACCACCTGGACCTGATGGCATTCACCCTAGGATACTAAGGGAGTTGGCAGAGGTCCTGGCAGGACCACTGGCTGACCTTCCGTTGACACCTGTGGGACACAGACAGGATCTGAGAATGGCCTGTGAGTTTGGCCGCAAAGGTGTCCAATATGTTTTACATTGATCGAGAAACTCATGAAGACCATCCTAAAAGAGAGGCTAGTGAGCTTCTTGGAGGAAAACGGTCTCCAGGATGGTCAACAGCATGGGTGTGTAGTGAGCAGCTCCTGCCAGACAAACCTTGTAGAGTACTATGACTGGGTGACTCAGGAACTGGACAAGGACCATACAGTGGATGTCCTGTATTTAGACTTCAGCAAGGCCTTTGATTTTAGTGCCACATGGGAAGTTGGGGGAGAATTGGAATATGTGGGGGCAGGACCAAAAATGGTGAAACGGATCAGAAAGTGGCTAAAGGGAAGGCAGCAAAGGGTGGTGGTGGTGGTTGTGGGGGACCTCTCATCACCAAGAGCGGTGATGAGCAGGGTATCACAGGGATCGATACTGGGACCTGTGCTGTTTGGGATTTCTATTGCAGATATCTCACAAGGATTGCAGAGTAGGATCAGTCTATTCATAGATGACACCAAGATGGGAGCTGTGGTGATAATGCAGAGGGGTGGAAGGGGTTGCAGGAGGACCTGACTAAGCTGCAGGAGAGGGCAGAAACATGGCAGTTGGGGTTCAGTGCTGAGAAGGTGCAAGGTTCTGCACTTCAGAGCCAGGAACTAAGGGAGGGATTACCACTTGAATGGGGTACAGTCGGAGAGCTCCACAGAGGAGAAGGACCTAGGAGTGATCATTGCAGGGAGCATGAACAACTCTGCTCAGTGCAGGGAGGTGGCAGCAAAAGCCAATCAAATGCTGGCATGTATTGCAAGAGGGATGTCCTCCAGAAGGAGGGAGGTTATCCTGCCCCTGTATAGGTCATTGGTCAGGCCCCACCTGGAGTACTGCATGCAGTACTGGCACCTATTCTTGAAGAAAGACGTCAGTTTGTTGGAGGGGGTGCAGCAAAGAGCCACAAAGATGATCCAGGGATTATACAGCAAGCACTATGAGGACAGGCTGGGAGAGATGAACATGTATTCACTAGAGAAGAGGAGGGATAGCAGTGATGTGATGGAGGCATTTAAGTATCTGAAGGGGATAAACAAGACCAGCACAGAAGGAATTTTTCAGATGAGAAGGGGGAGGGATACAAGAGGGCATGGACTGAGAATGGAGGGGGGAAGATTCAGGAGGGAGATGAGGAGTCATTTTTTTAGTGAGAGAGTGGTGGACAACTGGAACACCTTATCAGATGACATAGTGTCCTGTAAGACTGTGGGCAGTTTCAAGAGGGGTTGGGACAGGGTAAGGGTATGGGATACTGGGAAGGGCGGTGGGAGGAGAAGCTGCAAGTTGAGGTGCTAGCTGCACACTCGAGCAAACTCAATAAACTGGGAGGCCTGTTTCTGCTGGAAATTTTGTATGTTCGTATATTTGTAATCAGCTGTCTGTGTGGCACGGTGTCAAAGGCTTTGCTGAAGTTAATATAGGCTACATCCACTGCCCTCCGCGATCTGTTTCTGTGATCACCCAGTCAAAGAAATCAAATTTGTTTGGCATGACCTTCCCCCTTAAAACCGTGTTGCATGTGGTGCTGCAGCCCACTGGCTTCTAGGTGCTCAACCAGCCTCTTTTTCAGTAGTGTTTCTATTAATTTCCCCATCACTGAAGTTAGGCTGACTGGTCTTTAATTGCTAGCTTCCTCTTTGCTGCTGCTGTTATGTAGAGGGACCATTTCAGCCCTTCTCCAGTTCTCTGGAATGACTGCTGTTTCCAGTGAGCTGTTAAATAAAGCTGTCAGTGGAACAGCTAGCACTTCCCTGAGCTCACTCAGTATCCTGGGTGTATCTCATCCAGCCCAATAGCCTTATCCACTCTCAAGGCTATGAGTCCTCTCAGGACTCTTTGAAAATGGACTCGTGTCCACCTCCCCCACTCCCTGTTCTTGATTCTCCCCAGTGGCTAGTCCCTTCCCATCTACTGTGAAGACTGAGAAGTACCTGTTTAAAATGTCAGCTTTTTCTTTGTCCCCTTTTGCACAATCTCCCCCTTCCACCTTCTAATCCTCTCTATCCCTCCAATTTCTAGCCTCTTCTCTTCTCTTCTCTTCTCTTCTCTTCTCTTCTCTTGTATCCAAAAAAGTCATATCCCCTTTTGACACCTCTCTAGCAATCCTTTCCTCTGTCTGTACCTTCCCTTCCATTCCCACCCTGCCCACTTCCTTCTGCATAGTTTGGTACACTTCCTGTCGTCCTCCTTGTGTGTTTCTTTGTACCTCTTGAATGCCAACCTTTTTTCTTTCACCAATCTTGCCACTTCTTTAGAGAACCACAACAGTCTCCTTTTCCTTCTACATTTGCTTATTTCTTCCACACAGAGTTTGGTTGTCCTAGTTATGCCCTTCCTTATTCTGTCCCACTGTGCTCCTACTCCTTCTAGTTAATCCCTCTCCCAAAAGCATGTTCTGAGGCAATTTTCCATTTCTTTAAATCTGCCTTCTTGAAGTCCAGGACCTTCATCATCATGTGGCTTACCTCTGCTCCTTTTCTTATGCTGAACCTCACTGCATGGTGATCAGTGGTACCCAAGGGACTCCCCACCACAACATTTGCAATTCTGTCCCTATTTGTTAGAACTAGATCTAACAATGCTCCATCCCTAGTAGGTTCTTTGAATAGCTACCTAAGAAAAGCTCCCTGTAGGTAGTCAAGGATTGTTCTGCCCCTTGCTGAAGCAGCAGCCACAGTTTTCCATTATACTTGTGACAGATCGAAATCTCTAACTAGCAGCACCTCCACCTTTTCTGCCATCATAATGATGACCTCCCCTAGTTCCTTGTCCAACTTCTCCCCTTGCCTTGGAGGTCTCTATACTATTGTGATATTGACATTGGTCCTAGAGCCCATCTCCAAAATGACCCACAGCATCTTCAGACCTTTCTCACCTTGGTGCACCTGCACATCAATAGCCTTTATCCCATCCCTCACATATAAATCCACAACTCCTCCTCTTCTCCTTGCCCTGTCTCTCTTAAATAGGAGTAGACCCATATTATCATGTCCCAGTCATGGTGCTCATGCACCATGATTCCATTATTAGCACTAGATCCAGATATGCTTCTGCCCTGATAGCCTCAAAGCCTGAAATGTTGATGCTCAGGCTCCTGACATTAGCACACATGGCTCTTCATGCTCCCCCATCTAATGCCCTGTGTCTTTTTGTCCTTCCTGCCTATGGTGTTACCTGGAGCTCCCTCTCAGGCACCCCCTCCTGTTTTGCTTTCTTCATCTCTTTTCCCTTTTGATCCACTCTACTCCTCTATATGAGTTGTATCCCCTTTCCCATTCTTCTTTTTCCTGTCCCTGACTTCCTGATTCTCTAGCTTTTCCCTAATAATTCAGCTGATCCTGCTGCTTGTCTGCAACTGGTGTCATCACCACCCCCTTGGCACATCTTAGTTAGTTAACGGGTGTCCCATTATCATGTGACAAGCAGAGGAGTTAGTTGATTGTATAGACAAACAGTAAGAGCAGATGAATTCTGAAGGAGAAAGATATTACATTAGTGCTAATGTTTGGCAAGAAAGAATGAGACAACTATGGAACGTGTATGCAATTTAAGTTAATTTCTACCTAAATATGAGACTTTTTTCATAGCTTCCCTGAGTCATCCACAGTTTTTGATATTGCATAATAATGCAATCTCTGATCTTTAGCATATTAATTATCTTAATCAAAACAAAGAACACTGACCACAATACTATGATAATCTGCTTTTTTAACTTAGTCTACATTATTGAAAATTGTAAAATTGTAAACTTGTAAAATCTCCAAACAAATTATCTAATAAAAATAAACTATGAGAAATCAGTAAATACAATAAACACACATTTGACCACAATAAGAGCTAACAATCACAATGGCAAGTGTAAAGGAAATAAAAATGATAATCTGCTTTTGAGCATCAGTATGAATATTTATTTGCTCAGTGTAGGAAAATTAGGGAACCACAAGAGCATCATATTCATAACTGCTAAAAAGAGATTTACATCTTGAACCCACAATAAAGTAGATGCTAACAAAGGGAGACAGAGGGCCCAATTCTCAAAGCCCTTTGAATGATGCAAGGTGCCAGCATCAGACATAAATGATGCAAGTGGCACCTTGCATCAAAAATTGTGTCTTGAGCTATTCAAAAAACAGCCTACATCAAACGCAGCTGCATGCACCGAAGGGGGCTTGTGCCAGGCTTGCACCACAGAACGGGCAGTGGCATGGCTTTAGGGGGCTTGCAGCAGATGCAGGCTGCCACCTCCCCATAGGTGGTATTCTCAAAACCCTCACAGAGGGCAATGGTCTAAGTACCT
Source organism: Neoceratodus forsteri (assembly GCA_016271365.2). Taxonomy (NCBI): domain Eukaryota; kingdom Metazoa; phylum Chordata; order Ceratodontiformes; family Ceratodontidae; genus Neoceratodus; species Neoceratodus forsteri. The sequence continues at coordinate 47,283,357 of CM028129.1, read as the reverse complement.
TTAGGCCAGCCAAGGGCTGATCTAACAGTATTTAGAAATCCTCTGGGAGGGTGAACCAATGTGTCCCCTCAAGCCCTGATCCTTGATCTTGGTAGTCTAGTGCTCCATCCAAGCCCTGATCACCCATCATTATTGTAACACAATCCCTGGTATTATAGTGGTACCACCCCTAAGTCCCAATCTCCCATTATAAAACTTAAAATGTCCCTGGTAGTCTAGTGGACTACTCCCACCCCGATTCCCTGTTTGTTGCAGGGCTATGTTTGCCACAAACCATGGGACTTTGCCACACGGACATGCCAGATACAGAACTGGGCATAGGGTCCATGGCACAACAGTGATCAGCACAACTGCCTTTGGCACAGCTTGTGCTGAATTTTGAGAATTGGACCCAGAGTGTTGTTTAAACACATAGCCAACAGAACCACCTTCCACCCTGAGGAAGGGGTATTTGGACTCCCTGAAACATTAATGGATTTTGGCATTTTGTCTGTTGGCATGTGACTAAAACACTCATATTTTACTTTTTAATGAGGGTGAGTTTTCATTGGTTCCTGTTGTGTATCGTCATAAGACTCCCCAAGCCCCACGAGCCCTTATCACCTTCCACCACCCAGCAGCACCCGGAAAACAAAATATGACCTGTCCAGTCAGTCCACAGCTGACTCTCCCATTGAGTGGCTTATTACTGAGCTGTCCATCAAGGGCACAAAAAATTATATATTGTCTGCTGCTACAATCCACCCAAAGGTAGGACTGCAGGGCTCTCACTCCTACTAAGTACCCTCAGATCCCTCTCTCCCAGTAGAGACACCAATTTGGTGGGAGATTTAAATCTTAACTTGCAGGAAGGCACCCTGTCTGACTGTTGCAACCTACTTAAACAGTATAATCTCATCCAACTCATCACTACCCCCAACCGCTACAAATGCCTGCCCTAATTGACTCCACCATTGACTGGCTACTAACAAATCATGAAGATAGGATCACGAACACCGGTATCCTGTCTGACTCCATTAGCATTCACTCCCCTGTCTACTGTATCTGGTCTACTAAAACACCTTGCCCCCCCTCCCAAATATCTGTCCTTCCATAACTACTCAAATTATGACTCCTCCCAACTGTTTTCTGACATCATGTCTATAGATTGGTCTCCCTTTATAACTTGATAGATGCCTCTTTAGCACTTGGCTTCTTCATTGTTGCCCTTTCAAGCATTCAAGATAAATACTTCCTACTAACCACTCAGAAAGTTCGGGAGGTGGAGACACCTACTGGCTTTCCAGGGAACTTCTAAGGTTTATGAAGGAAAGGGATGCCAAATAGGCATCTTACAAAGCCTCACCCCCCCTTCCCTCAGCTCTGGAATGAATACCGATTTCTACATAACCTTTGCAAGTGCAACATCAACTCCTATAAGGCTGTTTACTTCTGCTACCTACAATCTCAAAGTCTTGGTAATCCAAGTTGATTCTACTCTGCTATGTATGACCTGCTTGCCCCAGGGGATAAACATCCCCCTTTCCAACTTAACACCCCTAATGGCCCCCTGAAAGACCCAGCTGATGTTGCGAATGCACTCAATGCTAAATTTTCTAACCTTGACAAATACCATGCCAAGTTCCCCAAGCACTGTCCCAGCCTTCCTGTCCTCTGTCCTCCTGCCTTGTACCCCACTACTGCTCCATTCTACTTCTGGACCATCTCCCCCAGCAATACACTTGAACTCTTCTTGAGCCTCCCAAATAGGGGTATCACCGGAAGTGATGTCCTCTCCCCCCACTTCCTCAAAATAGTGGCCCATACCATTGCCATACCCCTTACATCAGTTTTTAATTTCTCCCTCACCACAGGCTTGGTACCCTCTGTTTGGAAACAGGCTAGGGTCATCACAGTCAGGTGACCCTAGCAATATGGACAACTAGTGCCTGATATCCATCCTTTTCCATCTTAGTAAATTACTGTTGAAGATAGTACAACACCAAATTACTAACTACATCATGAAATATAATCTCCTCAGCCCTCAGCAGCATGGTTTTAGAATTTGCCACAACATCTCCACAGTCCTGGCCACTTCTCTATCTATGTTCTCCTGAAAATGTATAGTGGGAAGCTTACTGGAGTTGTCTTTGTGAACCTCTCCAAAGCTTTTGACATGATGAGACACAATATCCTTATTGACAAACCTAGTTGCCTGGCATATCCCCAGCCACCACTGCCTGGTTCTGAGACTACATCTTTATCCATACCCAAATGGTCTGTTCCAGGGGTTGAACCTGTTCTGCTGTGCTGTTCTCTGCTGGTGTTCCCCAGGGATCTATTCTGTGGTCCATTCTCTTTTCCCTCTATGTTAACTTACACCCCTAGGACTGCTTCCCCTGTCACTCCCTACTTTACACTGATGACTTAATCCTCTATCACAGTAATTCTTCCTTGAACAACCTGTCCTCTACACTCCCTACCAGTTACTGAATTTCTCACAAGATGTTCATTACAAACTGATTGCTGGTTAATGCCAAGAAGACAAAAGCAATGCTATTTGGCTCTAAACCCAAACTTACCAAATTATCTCTATCCAATGGCACACTCAATGTCCGTTCCCCTTTATGGTTCACCCCTTGAGAACATCTGCTCCTTTAAATAGCTGAGAGTCACCCTTGACCCTGCCCACTCTTTCTCTGAACATATTGAGAATGTAAGACATCTAAGCTGCTTATAATGGGCACATCTGTATAAGCAGATTCTTCCCATTATAGCGAGTAGTTGCTATATGAAAAGCAATGTTTTTTATCAAAACACCATGCGACATACATTACTTTATTAAACTTTGCACTGTGCTCTGTACTACAGGTTAATGAAGATGTGATACACACATGAATCTACCATAAATGCAGTACAGTACTGTTACAGTATTAGGACTTCTTGCCTGCAGCTATGTGTAATGAATGCTGTTGAAATGCTGAATGCTCTTGCTGCTCCAGCCACTGATTGAAAGACATGATTTTAAAGTGCATGACTGAATACTCATAAGGTGAAGTAACAGTTAAAGAACTCATGTTTTTCAACTGAAAGTTGTTATAGCCATAGGATGTAACACTAGCAATGTGGTTTGCAATTGTGACCTTTGAGTGCAGCTTGTGATTGCCACTTGTGAGTGCAGCATGTGAATGTGCCTTGCCCAGCTGTGTAATTCAACTATATTTACTATAAACACGAGAGACACATGCTGTTAAGTAGTCCTATTCAAAGGTTTTTTGGCCCTATTGTAACGCAGCTCGAGATGCCATGACCATTAGCGTGATTGCAGCTCGAGATGCCATGACCATTAGTGCAGTTCATATCACAATTGAGGTGTGAATTTATGTGTTAATTGGCAGAATTCTCATTCCAGGTCATTGCCGCAGACTGAAATAGCAGGTACCATTAAGTCATTATAGCTGTATGATTTAATCACTGCTCCTATGGGGAATGGCAAAAGGAAAAGAGAATTTGCTCACAATAGCCAATTGCCTATGATATCCGAGGATGATATAAGTGGAGTTGACTCTACATTGCATTAATCAAAAACTGGGGGTCAGTTACTGACTAATCAATTACCTTACTCCTGAAGCCTGTCCTGTTATAGCTTGGAGCAACCTCCTCCCACTTATGGATTATGGTTCCCCCATCTATTCACAAACCTCCTCCACAAACCAAACAAGACTAAATACCACTTATAATAACATCTGCCACTTTGCCCTCCTGGCTCCATACTCCACCCACCACTGTACCCAATATCTGAAACTTGGATGGCTCCCCCCATCAGGCCAGAAGGAAATACCACATGGCTTGCACTGTAGGCACTGCTATCTGCAGTCCCGACATTCCCTCTCTCCCCACTACTTTGGCTCAAAATGTACAGTTGTGACCTCCAACATGCTGCAAGCCTCTTGCTGCAATGCCTGCAACTCTCCACTTGCATGGATCAAAGGGCTTTCTCTTCTGCAGACCCCACTCTTTGGAACAGCCTGTCATCTTCTCTGAGAACCCTTGACTCTCCACAGCACTTCTGCTGTCTTCTCAGGACACACATACTGACCACATCTACCTGTTCTTGCTCCCCTGGGTGATCTGTGATATAGCCTTCCCCCTATTTATCTGCTCTAAGTCTTTGCCAAGTTAGATAGTTTACAAATATCTCATTTTCATGCAGGGTGCTAGCTAATCCTGTTTATTCCTTTGTACTCTCTGGGGTGTTACGCCCAACACCTCCCTATAAAACCTCTGTACAATTTCCTGATTACTTCTGCTTTACCTAATTGCATTGTATTTATCTTCAATGTATTTGTACCCTGTTGTATTTGTATTTGCTGTTTTCTTATGCCACCTCTGTGGCCAGAGTCATGCATGAAAATGGTCATCAGATCAGTGCACCTATCCCATTAACAAATGAATAAAATAAAATAAAAAAATAAGTAAAATGGTCCCCCAGCACAGATTTTCTGGTCTGGCTACTGTCCATCTTGGTAATGGCACTGGTACACAAATGAATGATGACTTCTTTGTTCGTAGTAAAACTTGATTGGCTGTATTTTCAGCCAATCAGGTTTTAATAGGAGCAAACTATGTCAGCATTCATTCATGAAGAGCTTATTTATGACCTGGACACTGAACAGAGATGATGGTCTACACAAGGGGCCCCAGAAGAAGGGTATATTATTTGAACTTTTATTTAGTTAACTTGAACTTCACCAGAGCAGGGAGGGAGGAGGGGGTCCAGCAGGGGATGGGAGGGGGTTATGTGCTGAAAACATTTTTGGAAGTGGGTGGATGGCATTACAGCACAATGTGTGGGGGAGGTTATTACAGTTTAACTTTTTCTTAAACAATAAATTTGCATGGCAAAGTTGGCACAGGCAAGGGGGGATACACAAATTCTGAACTCTAATTAGTCTGTGCCAACTTTGCCAATGAATTAAAACTTTGCTTCACCTCTATTGGATATATATTACACCAGTTATGAATACACTGGGCAAATACAGCATGTTAATTTGGGATACATATTTATTTTTCCTTAGAACACACTTTATTTCACTTAGAAAACAATTTATTACACTTCAAACATGTTATTTTCACTTAGAATCTGGAAATTGAACACAAAGGACTGTGGGCCAGACAGAAAAGTTACAATGAAAAGAAAGGCAGTTTTAAGCTAAAACAATGTAAAACACTAATACTAGCATTACAAATTGTGTGACATACAGTATATCAAACACATAATGGCATGCAGTAGAATAACACATTTATCTACACACATGAGTGGTACGACCTTTATAACTAGGCCTGGAAGAAATTAGAACATTCTGATTTTGTGGAATTTTCATGAAATCTCATTCATGAAATTGTGTGGACTTTTCTGAAATTCTATAATTGTCAATGAGTCAGTGACACACTTAGCTAGAGATCTGAAATTTGACATGCTTAGTTTGTGGAAGAGTCTCTAAGTGGATGTCAAGTTTCATGAGATTTAAGACAGAGGTGGGGAAGTTACCTGACTCACAATTTGGTAATTTATCATTCATGTGAAAATGTGGCTATGCTTGCAACTTAGCCACCACTGGAGCTAGATAATTGAACATTTATATGCATACTTTTTTGGAACAGTATTAGAAAGATGTAGGTGGTTATCTAAATTGAAAGTTACAGGAGTTCAAATTTTCCCAGTTTAGTTATTTGCTAAAATGTGTGAACATTTTCAAAATATATGGATATATGTACTGTAGCTCCACTTCTGTTGCAGGTGTACTCTCAAGATTATACATGCACACCTAATGTAAATCTGTTCTGGAATCTAATTGGGCTGGATAAATGTAGGTTAGTAGGTTAAAAATTTATTGTGGATACTTTAGAAGTTGCTAATTAGCAACATTTGCTCAAAAATTCATGGACACATAATAGGTATTGCCACTAGAATTCCATGTGTGGAATTAAACTTTTGTAAAGCACTTATCACCACTGAATCACCTTACTGCACTACTAAGGTACAGGGGGATGGCATATTACACAGAAAGAGACATTCAAAGATGAGGGGGCATGATATGAAGATGGAAGGAGGAGACTTAGAAGAGATATGAAGAAATATGTCTTCATGGAAGGGGTAGTGGATTCCTGTAACAGCCTCCCAACAGAGGTGGTGGGTACTAAAATGGTAACAGGATTCAAACATGCATAGGAGTGACACGAGAGCCTTTAGTAAGAATGCTGGGGGTGTAAAGCCAGCAATCATTATGGTCTATGGTAGCACAGTAGGTAGGGACTTTAGGGCAGACAAGGTGGCCAAGAGGTTCTTTTCTGCTGACATCTGCTGTGTTTCTGTGGGCCCAATTTTACAAGGTGGATGCAGGGCTTGTGTCAAGAACTGCATCCACTGCAAAGTTTGACGCAGCTGCACTAAAGCCCCTTGGATGCTCTTCAGTTTGATTTTAGAAGGCCTTGAGCAATTGCAATACTTTCCCCACTTTATGTCACCTTGCACCAAGGGTGTAGCACAAGTGCCATGATCCTGGATGCAAAGTTAGACCCGGGAAAACCTGATCTAACTCCCTGCATCCCACATTCTGGACTTGCGGCAGACATTTGCAACATACTTCTTTTAAAATCATGCTAGACACAATGTTTGACGGAAGTCCCAGCTTGCATCAAACACCCTGCTGCAAGTCCACTGCAGTGCCTCAAAGCTTTGGAACATCAAGCCCTATGTTTCTATGTAACATAATGGGCCTGCAGTGCCCATCCAAAACTCCTGTGACAGTGATGCACAGCATCATGCCCCATTATGACTAGAGATATCCAAATACTTCTGTCAAATGACTTAAGTTGGAACTAGTTGTAAGGCTTGGAGTCACACAGTGCCACTATTTTAAAATCCTAAGCATATACATTGTTATCTACAGTGTTGTCAAAGAGTCAGCAGGTAGAATTGTACAGAAACTAAAATCAGAAACATTACACTCAAAGAAAATGTTTACAATCCCTGCTTAAAAAGCATTATAACCATGTTATTAGTCAACAAAAAGACAAAATTCAGACATAACATACTGCCCCGATAAACTGCTCTGGTGCTTCTGTCTAAGAGCTTCATCAGGGGATGGAGTTTAAGTCAATCTGATGGCTTTTAGATACATATATGATTGTGATGTCATACATAGACAACCACATTTGCAAAATAAAAAAAGAGCTTTTTTATTTGTGCACAATCTGGGGACAGGCATCATGGGCCCAATTTTCAAATGGAGTTAGATCAACGCAAGGGACTTGTGGCAGGGAGTTTGACACAATTGGCAACTTTCCGCAATCAATGTGACAGTTCCAATCTTGCAAAAAACTCAGCCACAACTGCCTGGTGCAAGTCTCTTGAGCCAAACACAGGACTTAGAACATCTCCTTGTAGGCTGTGCTGATAGCGACTGTGATTGAGTGCTTTCAAAAATGGTGACTCAGTCATGCCACCTGTGCATAGGGCTACCTGGCTGGGGGGGAACCAGATGTGGGGTAGCTGAATATAGTGACAGGATGCTGCTTTGTATACACTCACATGGGGGGTGGATAGGGACCATGCTGTGTGACAGGTGGAAGGGGAGGGAGGGATTGTGGGGGTGTAATGCAGTGGTAGGCTGTTGAGCTGGCCATGTGGCATCATGGGTTGGTGGCAGGCTGGGGTTGGGAGGGTACTGAGTTCAGTTCTGGGCATGCTCATTTTTTGCTTTGGGTAGGGGGTTCATTTTTTTTAGTTTTGCACCCCCCCAACATGCACCCCCCTGGAGTTGAGAATCCTTTAGTGGGTTGGGGCACACTGTGAGTGTAGATCACCAAAATTTATTTTCGGTGATGTACACTCACCCAAACGGTGATCGCTATTCCATGATCACCATTATGGCATGGAACCTCAGCTCCCCCCGATCTACATTTGCATCTTATGGAACCTGTACCAAACCTTCAGTGCAAGCTACTGTAAATGGTAGAAAATGCTGTGAATATGACCGATCTGCTGAAATCAGACTCAGGTTGTGGCAAACTGTTTGGCGCAGCAGCACCAAAGACTGCAGCTGATGCAAGGCATGACGAAGTCCTGTGTCAAGCATCTAAAATTGGGCTCCGTGTCTCCAATAATGGAAAGAAGAGCACTTGACTTGATAAAAGATGCTAGTTCATTACTAATGTAATTATTAAACATTCTTACTGAAAGTACTGTATTTCCATTTAAATATATCCAATAGTCATCCAAGAAAAAAAAAAACAGATATCAAGTCATAACCAAAACAGGTAAAAAGCCATTTAAATTCATGTACTGCAAAAACAAAGTCCCAAACATAAAACCCATAAGGTTCAGTGTCTTTTATATCTCAGAACCGTTGCTAAGTAAGCACATAGCCAATTATAAAATCATGATTTGGTCAAAGTTTGTAACAATTTCCCAATAGCAAAATTCCTAACACTAGGGATCTGTCATGCCACTGTTGCAACATATCTAAGAAGAAAAAATAAATTAACACATCAGATCATTTATATGGGAAAATAAGTAAATGCAATAACAACAAACTCTGGCCAGAGCCAATAGGGCTGCAACAAAGGAATTTGAGGTACAAATATTGAAAATGTGTTTTTTAATATTTTTACACCAACTTTTCAACACAGCCTTGTTAAGACCCTGTCTCATGAAAAAGAACAGAGAAAATGTTCAACTCCTGGCCTAAAGGAGGTTTTGTGCAGGGACTGCAAAATCAACTTACAGGATGCAAAAACACATTTTGGGAGGGAGTTGAAAAATGACAGCTGTCACATTCATGAGGTACTGATTTACAGATTGTAAATGTGGGGTAATATTGAAAATTCAGCATAGGTTAACATTATTGTTTTTAATATTTTTACACCAAATTTTCAGTATATAGCTTTCTTATTATCCCACCTCAAGAACAAGGGCAGAGAAAATTTTTAACTCCTGCCCAAAAGGTGATTTCGCGGAAAGACCGCAAAATCACCTTACAGGATGTAAACAAAATTTGGCTATGATTTGAAAAATTACAGCTATCACATTCATGAGGTGTTGTAAAGATAAGGCTTTGTTGTAAATTGGGGGTACAAATATTGAAAATTATCAAAGTTACAATCCTGTTTTCATAAAATTTAATGTAGGCTCATAACTTCATTGTTTGTAATATTTTTACATCAACTTTTCAACATAGCCTTCTTAACCACACCTTCATAGCCACACCTTTGAAAGGACATTAACAGGCTGGAGAAGGACCAGAGAAGGGGGACTAAGATGATACAGGTCTTGCACCACAAAACATATGAGGAGAGATTAAGGGATATCAATATGTTCTGGCTGGAGCAGAGGAGAGAGAGAGAGGGGGGACATGGCAGAAACATTTAAGTACCTCAAGGGCATAAACAAGGTGCAGGGGGTAGACATTTTCCAATACAGGAGAAGTACAAGAATGAGGTGGCATGACATAAAATCGGAAGGTGGCAGGTTAAGAGGGAATGTGAGGAAGGTTTTCTTCACAGAGAGGGTGGCGGACACATGGAATGTTCTGCCACAAGTGGCGGTGGGAGCAAGCACTGTGGCTAGATTTAAACATGCATGGAACAGGCATAGGGGAACCATAGAGGTAAAGCAGAGGAAGGGTCAGAAGTCATAATCAAGTATGGAGCTTACAAGCAGACTAGATCTGCCTAGTGGTGCTTATCTGCTTACAGCTTCTGTGTTTATTAACTCACATCATGAACAAGGGCAGAGGAAAAGGTGATTTCACTCAGGGACCACACAATCTGCTTTCAGGATATAAAAAACACATTTTGGCTAGGATTTGAACAATGACAGCTGTCACACTCATGAGATGCTGTAAAGATATGGCTATGCTGTGAATTTGTGAGAAAATATTGAAATTACCAAAGTTACGAACCTGCATTCACAAAATTTAACACAGGCTCATAACTTTGTGGTTTTTAATATTTTTATACCAAATTTTAAACATAGCTTTCTTATGACCCCACCTCATGAACAAGAGCAGAGAAAATGTTCAACTCCTGCCCAAAAGGTGATTTTGCATGTGGACTGCAAAATTACTTTTCAGGATAGATCTGCCTAATGAGAGTTCATTGGTTCATGAGGTAGGGTCCCAAAAAAGACATGTTAAAAATTTGGGCCAACTATATGCAAAACTATCTAAGTTATGCCACTACATTTAAAACCCCATTGAAATACATTGAACGGCATACCTGTTTCTTCAGTTTGCAGCCTGGCTTTGAAGAGTGTAGAGGTGTCTGTGGTCCAGAGAAGATTATGATACTGGACCCCCAGTTGGCAAGTAAGGAGTTAAGGCACGTGGGGAGCTAGCTGCATGTTGAATGGGAGGGGAGGGTTGGGTGGACATTAACGGTGCAAAATACATTGATGGATGTTTGTTTTTTCAGGTTCAAGAAAAAAAAAACAAGAAGGAGGACTCCCGATCATGACACTGGTGGATTGGGCACCCCCAGAGTCACTCTTACCTTATGTTTCTTGGGGTGATGGGGTGGTTGGTGCTGAGTGGGAGGGTCATATGGGGGGTAATTTAAAAAAAATAAAAAATTAAATGAAACAAAACATTGAGGAGTCCTGAGTGTGACAGTGGGTGATTGGGCACCTCCAGTGTCACTCAAAAAAGGAACAAGAACTCCTGATCGTGACACTGGGGGATTGGGCACCCCCAGTGTCACTCTTATGTTTGTATGGGGGGGGTTTGTGGTCTAGTAGATTCTGAGAGGGAGGGTCAGGTGGGGTGATATCGAGAATAAAAAAAAAGGTGGAACATGTTACACTCCACTGTGTCCAAGATGGCTGCCTGCTGCACTGCACACTTGCTAAAAGTCATGTATGTACACTACAGCTTGACAGCCATCTTGGACAAGGCAGAGTGAACTGTTTTATGCTGTGACTGCCATTTCTAAAAGCAGTGCAGTGCTATTTCCAATCAAAAAAATGAGCAGACTGCTTCAATGTTGTGGAGGGGACGGTGGTCCAAGTCCAACTGGTTGTTCGGTCAGAAGGAAAGCAAGGAATGCAGAGTCCTTTTCTCATAGCAAGAGGTCTGCAATGCTCTACCCACAGTAGCCCTAGAAAGGCAATCACTTCATGTTACCAGAATAAGCCTAGGGGGGATAAAGTTTGATGATTAAAAATTGTGCAATTAAATGTGAGAAGCCTCTTGTCACATCTGGATGAAATAAATGCCTGGGTAGGACTGGGGGAGTATGATAGTATAGACCTTAGTGAAACCTGGTTAAAAGGACATACTGAAAATGAACAAATTTGTTTAGAAGGGTTTACAATATTCAGACAGGACAGAATGGGCAGTAGAAATGGGGGGGGGGTGGTATGTCCTATGTAAAATATATACTGTCTGTTTAGGAGGTAGAGAAGGAAACCCATGGGGAACAGACTGACTGCTTGACAATAAAGCTAAGTCTGGGAGATTCCAAGTACAAACATCCTTATCTGATATGTTTTTATGGCCTACCAAGGTGCACTTCTGAGAATCATCACATTTTTGAGTCCTGGACAGCATGGCATAAAAATAAATGGGGACAAATAATGTTAAGCTACATTAATTTAGACTGGGGGAAGAAAACGGAGGTACTGTAGAAAGAATTACACAAAAAGTGGAGGCATTTATGTAGGTGTTTTATTCTACAACTCACTTCAATTATAAGTTCTGTAACCACTCAATTACAGACTGGATCATTACCAATCGTCCAAAAAATATCTTAAGGTACAGAACATTGCCTGATGTAATATCAGACCACTGCCCTATTTTTCATTTAAGAAAATTTAAGAGGGAACAAATACAATCTAGGACGGTTTGTAATGATAGTATATGCAGGTTATTTGTTGAAGGATTCCTGCAGGATATTGATTGGGTTGAGTGGAAGCAGGATATGTCCGATATAACTCCAGACATAATAGCAGAACAAATTACTAGTCACTTGATCAGCACATTTGAGAAAAATACCACACTTAAAAAGCAATGGGTAAAAGATAAATACTCCCTGTGGTTGGGCAAAGAAATTAGGAACTTAATGAGAAGGAGGAACAAGATGAGAAACCTGCACCTTAAAAATAAGGACACCGAAAGCCAGATCCAATATAAATCATTAAGAAGCAGGGTTAAAGATGATATAAAAATGCCAAATCTCAATACTATCAAGAGCAACAAACGAGTTACTTAGGTGATCCCAAAACTTTCAGCCCCAGAGGCAGGTTGGGAATCAAACACCTAAAGGATGAGGGTAATCTATTACATGATGAAATGGAGATGGCAGGCCTATTTAACAAACTTTTCAATTCTAAAGCTTTACAGGGAAAAGTGGGTAGTTTGGACCTTGGGAACTGTACTCCCCAGATTGCTACACCAAGGGTGGCGGAGGAGAATACAACGGCATTCAGCTTTGTACAAATACAGGAAAAGGAGATGTTGGAATGATTGGATAGTTTAGAGGAGAGCAAGAGCTGTGGACCTGACAAACTGTGCCCGAGACTCTTGAAGATAACTGCCAGTTAGTTAGTAGGACCGGTGACATTCTTATTTCATTCATCACAGATTAGGGACATTGTACCATCTAAATGGAATGAATCCACCATAATTCCTATATACAAGGCAGAGTATAAACTCAGTGCATCAAACTACAGGCTCATTTCCCTGTTGTCAGTGTTAAACAAGCTGATGGAAAAATGTGTGTTCCACCAATTAACATCATATTTGGAAGAGTACAGATTATTAAAAGATCAACAACATGCTTTTAGGAAAGGAAGTTCCACTGCAATGGCACTAATTGTGTTTGTAGACACTGTGCTTGGGGCCTGTAAGGAGGGGGTGGTCACGGGTGCAGTGTTTGTTGACCTGGCTTGCGCCTTCGATACAGTGGACCATGGCTTGTTCCTAGACTAACTTGGAAGAGTAGTAGTAAAGGGACTGAGCAAGACGTGGTTTGATAGTTACTTGAGGAATCATGTTCAAAGGGTCAGAATAGGTGAAGTACTTTTATAGGCTATGGCAGTGATTGCCAGGGTACCTGAAGGGTCAGTGTTGGGCCTGCTATTATTTTTAATTTTTGTTGATGACTTAACTAACATATTTTCTGATGGCAATACTCTGCTATATGCAGATGACACTATATTCTGGAATTCTGCCCCTTCAATGCCATACTTACAAAAATCTTTACAGGCTAAATAATAATAATAATAACTTTAATTATCAAGAGCAATTCAAGTATCAAAGCACTGTATAGGTATACAATCATAAAACTTTAAAGCACCAGTGCAATGAAAAAAAGTATTCCAAAAGTGAATTTTCTGCTATGGTTATAAAAATATTGGCAGAACTCTTGATCTGGGTTTTCTGGATGCTTCCTATGCTGTGTACTGTACATTTGCATTTTTGTCTGGACTCTTATCCTCCTCAGGTACTCAGTATTATTTCTATGCAAAAATTAGGTAGCCATCTTTTTTTCTTGAGAAATAATTACTTTAAGACTTTAATAAAATTCTTAAATGATAATGCAAACTGAAAATGCTACCACCAAAATAAACTTGAAGACATCTGGCAAATTTTAACCCATTTTCGTTGCACTGCTGCTTTAAAATATGAATTAAAATAAAAAAAACTCAAATAAACAATTAGTTCTCAATACTTCACAAAAGCAAGACTAAATAGATGGGATTTTAGTGCTATTTTGAAGCTCTCCATGGTCTGGTACTCTCGAACCCGATGAGGTAGAGAGTTTCACAGGGTAGGCACTACAAAAGCAAACAAGCGAGCACCAGATGTTTTCCACCTTGTCCTTATGGGTGGAATCAAATAAGTTAATACTCAGTGAAAGTACCAAAGCCATGTATTCTGGGCTTGTGACCTCTTGAATACCTACTGGGGGGAGGTGATACAGGAACTAATGGCTTTTCATGGTTACCCTGATTTATTTCAGCTAGTTTACATTTTGAGTTTTATGGTACCAGAGGGTGTCGGGGTTGATAGGGCTACTTATGGGCAAGCCACTTTATTTATAATGGCTGACCACAAGGCCATCGTCCAACTGTGGCATACCCAAACAGTTCTTACTAAGGTGGGCATTGCCAAGGAGATCTACACCCTGGATTGACTCTCAGCCAGATTGTCTGTTTAAGTGGAGAGATTTGATCTCCATTGGTGGAGATGAGTGATGTATCAGTTGACTGATTATACAGATTTTGTTCCATAAATGATGGAACATGGAGGCCCTGGCATGAGTTTAGAGAAGTTAAGGTCGATTTTGTTTATACTTATTTTGGATTGGACCCCTCTCACTTAAACGACTAAACTCTAAAGTGTACAATTTAAAGTGTTAATGTAACTCTGGTATTTTGACTGAGCTGTGTTAGGTGTTGGAACACTTTTTATTTTCTGTAGGAAGCAACCTTTCTATGTTATTCTTAGTTAATTGTCTTGGCTATTATCATTTCACAAGCTAGTTCTTCTAGTCCAGCAGAATGAAGTGAGATGGATGACAGATACGCCTTTTGATTTGACATTTCTATTTCGGACCTCTCCAGGGGCTTTGAGGTTTCATTTCATCTCTGCACTAGAAATGGACACTTTAGCCAGGTTTACAGTTTTTATGAAGTCTTCATTTTTGAACTGTCTTTAAATAAACGACAACAAAGCCTGATTATTTTTATGGTTTTCGAGGATTGGGATGTGTTCCAGAGGGACCAATTCCCTTTTCTGGATATTCTGATACTTTGATGCAGTTATTTTCACTTTCTGTGATAACATAGAAACATAGAAACATAGAATTTGATGGCAGATAAGGACCGCTTGGCCCACCTAGTCTGCCCATTTCCCTACCTAACAGATAAGCTGCAGATTCTAGTTAACCAACAGATTACTTCCACCTACCCCCCACTAGGACTGCCTTATGCCTGTCCCATGCATTCTTGAATTCCCCCACTGTTCTTGACTCCATGACCTCCTCAGGAAGGCTGTTCCATGTGTCCACAACCCTCTCTGTGAAAAAATACTTCCTCACATTACCTCTGAGCCGTTCCCCCTCTATCTTCAAATTGTGCCCCCTTGTTCTTGCACATCTCTTTTTCTGGAAGATGCTACCCACTTGGACTTTAATGATTCCCTTGAGGTACCTGAAAGTTTTTATCATGTCCCCTCTCCCTTCTTTCCTCAAGGGTATACATATTAAGCTCCTTTTTTCTTTCTTCGTGTGTCTTCTGGTGCAGACCCTGCACCATTTTGGTTGCCCTCCTCTGGACAGCCTCCACTCTGTCTATGTCTTTGTGGAGACGGGGTCTCCAGAACTGCACACAGTACTCCAGGTGGGGTCTCACCAACTGTCTGTACAAAGGGATAACAACTTCCTGTTTTCTACTATTGATGCCTCTTCCTATGCATCCCAGTATCCCCCCAGCCTTTCTTACTGCCTTCTCACATTGCTTGCCAACCTTTAGGTCATCTGATATAATTACCCCCAGGTCCCTTTCTATTTTTACTGTTGTCAGTATCTCACCCCCCATTGTGCACGCTTCCCCTGGGTTTTTGGTTTCCCATGCGCATTACCTTGCACTTCTTAGCATTGAATCTGAGCTGCCATACATTTGACCATTCCTCCAACCTTACCAAGTCCCTTCTCATCCTTTCCACTCCATCTTGTGTATCAACCCTGTTGCAGATCTTTGTGTCATCTGCAAAGAGACATACTTTTCCTTCCAGTTCCTCTGCAGTGTCACTTATAAAGACATTAAAAAGGACCAGTCCCAGTATTGAACCCTGCGGTACCCCAGTAGTAACCCTCCTTTCTTCACTGTGTACTCCATTTACTACTACCCTTTGGGTCCTGTTGTCTAGCCAATTTTTTATCCAGGCTGCCACCTTGGGACCCACTCCAAGGCTGGCTATCTTGTGTATTAATCTTTTGTGTGGGACTGTATCAAATGCCTTGCTAAAATCTAGGAAGGCCATGTCCACAGCCCCTCCCTGGTCTACTACTTTGGTCACCCAGTCAAAGAAATCTATTAGATTCATCTGACACGATGTTCCCATCTTGAATCCATGCTACCTTGGGTCCAGTGCCCCACTGGCCTCTAGGTACTCAACAATTCTTTCCTTCAGAAGTGATTCCATCACTTTCCCTACCACAGAGGTCAAACTGACAGGTCTGTAGTTTCCTGCCTCTGTCTTGTCTCACTTTTGTGAAGGGGAATCACATCTGCCCTCCTCCAGTCCTCGGGTACCACCTCATCCTCCCATGATTTGTTAAAGAGAGTAGTCAGCGGTGTCACTAGTTCTACCCTTAGTTCTTTTAGAATTCTTGGGTGAATCCCATCAGGCCCCATTGCTTTGTCCACTTTCAATTTTATTAGTTCTTTAAGAACCCTTTCTTCTGTAAATAGACTGGTATTGACCCCCGTCTTCAGAGTGCTTCTCTTGTTTGGTTTAGGTAACTCCCCTTCCTCTTCCTTTGTGAATATAGAGCAGAAATATTTGTTCAGTATCCCTGCTTTTTCACTGTCACCCTCTACGCACATTCCCTCCCCTTTATTAAGCTTCAGTATCCCTTCTTTGGTCTTTCTTTGCTCCCTAATGTACCTATAAAAGGTCTTATCCCCCTTCTTAACAGAATTGGCTATCCTTTCCTTGGTTTGGGCCTTTGCTATTCTGACTGCCTTCCCAGCCTTTATCTGCTTTAACCGATAAAGTTCTCTGTGCTGCTCCTTCTGTGTTTCCTTATATTTCCTGAATGCTGTCCTTTTCTCCTTAACCTTCCCTGCCACCTCTTTTGAGAACCATAGTGTTTTTTCCCTTCATTGTGTTTTATTGATTTGCTTTACACAAAGGCTTGTTGCCTCTGTGATGGCTGTTTAGATAATGTTTGTTATCAGGAGTAATGTATGTGTGCACTGTAGATAGATAAATAGATAGATAGATAGATAGATAGATAGATAGATAGATAGATAGATAGATAGATGTTTTACACCTGTTTTTACTTTTAAATTTGTGTATCCTTTGCTGGAGAACTCTTTTTTTTCTGAATGAATGAAAATGAATAAAAATGGTGAATATAAAAAAAAATGCTCAGTGAAGGTAAGACTAACAATATTATTCAGCTCTACTCGGAGACTAGCTAGAGTGAAAGACCCACTGAACCACTGAAGTGGTTGGGAAAAATGAGAACCTACTGCCATTAGTGTCTAGTTTTAAGTATTTTGGGGTCCTACCGGACCCAAGTTTAACTATGGTACCACACATTGAAAAGGTGGGTAAGAGAATAAATCAGAAACTGGGATTTCTGTATCAAAACTTTAGGTTTTTAAATGATGAAGCGTGTTTTTTTATAGCAAAGCAGGTTCTGATTTCAACTTTTGATTACGGTAATATATTATTTGTGCATCACAATAATATCTTTGGAGAAAAATACCAAGTGATCCTAAATAATATCTGATGATTTGCTCTTACAGCCTCATAATAGGACACACTATTGTACATCATATCAGCAGATAGGAATTTTACCTCCTCAATATAGGAATAAGTACAATGCAGTGATATTTGCATTTAGAATATTTAATGATTAGTATTGGAAACCCTATTTTCATCACTTAAGCCCATGTATCTGCATTACAGTACCAAGAAGAGTGTATCTGGACTCTTTTCTACTCTACTTTTAAATCAGGGAATGCATAAGAAATAATTTTCTTGGTTTGGACCAACTATTTTAAATGGATTGCCATGTATTGTTAGAAAGGCACACAATGTTATGTATTTTACTCACCTTTTAACAAATTTGTACAGTACTTATGTTAAATGTCAGTGTTAATGCCTTTAACATGTAGAGTTTTAAGACACATGTTGCATTCTATGCATTGTAGGTCTTTTTATGTCAGGCATGGCTGAAAAAGAGTTGTGCCCAGTTCACCACCTGATAAACAATAAACTAAACTTCAAAGTATGAAAAAACAAAACAAGTAAGAACAATTATAGCATAGATATTTCTCTGAAATTAATATCTCCTCCAGCCAAGCTTTTATTACTGCTGTTGCATGAATGACTGACCAACTATAAAGTATGGGGTTGGGGAGGGGGCAGGAGGTTTTAGCAAGTAATCAGTTAAAAAAATCAATTGCTTCAAGGATCTGAGCCCCTGAATATTATAACAAGAAAAGGTTTGAATCCCAATTCTTATTCAGTCCATATGGAGTAAGGCTCTCAGGTACAAAAATCCAAAATGTTTCCCATTTGTAAGAGCTGACATACTCCATCTCCCCCTTGGCTACCTACCCTAACACATTCAATGCATTTCTCTGGGCCAAATTTTCTCCATTCACTAGAAATACCACCAGCTTAATCTGGCTTAGTTTCAGTTGGTTAACATATGTATCCCCAACCCCTGGTCACCCCTGAAAAAGGGACTTCTTGTCTCAGAAAGCTTACCCGGTCAACAAAATTCAATAAATAAGAGCCAAGAATGAAAAACAATCAAGATTTCCTCCATGAACCTCTCTAAATGATTACTCACTTACTGTATGTTACTTAAGGGACTCTATATTTCTTACTAGCTTTTTTTTCCCTAAGATTACTTTTTCTCCCCTGGGTCCCACCAGCCATCTCTCTGATATCCCCCTTGCCATCCCTGAGCATCAGTTCCCCTTCCCTGCTGTCCCATGACTTACCCTTCATGGCAGGGGGTGGAGAGCAATTCGATGCACCAACATGGATCCAGCTCAAAAGGTGTCTTCTTGGGGAGCTGCTGTGGGGGGACTAATCATCATCCTTGCAGTGGCAGAACCCTTTTTCTGATTTTCCTTGTGTGGCTGAGAGTGTGCAATAGAGTCAATGACACCCAGAGTGCACATCCACACCCTGTGAGTCGGGCAGTTGCTCTACCTCTGCCCCTACATTATGGGACCTGGCATGCCGGCCCCCCAGCCACCACTAGGGGTCAGGCAAATGCTGGTCCATGTACCCACCCTTCCCTGGAGAGCAGAGTTGTCCTCCAGATACTCAATCCTCTCCCTCGTCGGCTGACCCCAATGACCCACTCGCACCATGAACACAAGTCACCGGCATGGCAGGAGGTATGACAGTAATGCCTCAACACCCCATGCCACTGGGCCACATTCTTATGAGCTCTTGAATGCACTTTTTGACAGGATGAATCATACAGCCCACTTGATGCTAACCCATAGAGATAAATCTGTGGCTTAGATGGCTGCTGATAATGGCTATGAATTAATCTATCTCTAAGATTTGTTCCTCTTCTAAATGTAATCTTGGGTGATCATCTAGTTGTTAAAGATAGATTTCTGTTATTCTGTACAATGGGCCAATATTTTGTTGATAATGGCTCCAGCCTTCACACTTAGTGAACTGAAATCTGTCACAAAGCACACTGGTTCTAAATTCTGATTATCTACATTTGTTTTGTTTTGGATTTAATGGATTCTTTCTTTCCAGTGATTTTGATTTTCTCAGTGCTGCATCTGAAACTTTTTTGCACTTTCCCTTTCCACAAATCTATCATAATGAGCTTTTGCTTCAGTCTCAGACTAATGGTCCTCAAAACAATTTCTACATAATCTGAGAAACTGACTAAAGGGAATCAATTACATTAATTTCCAAGGGTGTACACTATTATACCTCTGCAAAGTGTTGGTTTTGGTTAGTTTTCAAGGATTACTTGTCTGAATTTTGTTGCTGCTATTCAGTGCTGCCCTCAAAACTGCATATCATAGGAATCATAGGAAAGATACTGAGCCAAATGGACTTTCATCCTATATGCTCGCAATTTAGTTCTAATTTCTAATATTATTCATGTAACTATCCCATCTAGATTTATACTCATTAGTTGTTTGGCTAGCCACAACTTCCAATGATAATCTATTCCAATCGTACTCAACTCTTTGATTAAACCACCGTGTACTACGTACTTTCTTCCTTTTTGGTGCTGTTAACTGCACCAGATGAGACCTAGTATTGCACACACTAATGTTTGATTCAAGACCGGTGATATTCCAAAGATCATCACTTTGCCAAGCCTTATACACTAAGCACATATCACCTCTTTTTCTTCTCTCCTCCAAGGAACACATATTCAGCTCTTTTAATCGGGTTTCCTAGTTTTTCCCTGCCATATTGTGAAAAGCTTTTGTTGCTCTCTTCTGAACTTGCTCCAACAATATGACATCCTGTTTTTTATATGGTGACCACACCTGGGCTCCAAACTCCATAATAGGTCTCACCACTGATATATACAGAGGCAATATAACAGTCCTGTTTCTAGATGATATATGCCTCAATATACAATTTAAGATTCTATTTCCATTTTGGGCTATTTTCTGACAGTGTGATGAAAAGGACTTATCCCTGGAAACTGTAATACCTAGATCTCTTTCCTCAGCTACTGCCTTTAATGATACATTTCCTAATTTATAGGGTAGTGTTGGGTTTCTGTTGCCCAGATGCATAACAAAACATTTGTCACAATTTAATGTCAATTTGAATTTGTTTGTCCATCTATTGATGTCATCTATTGTATCTTATAAGTTAGATGAATTTTGTCTAATATTTATTTCTGCACCAATCCTACAATCATCAGCAAATTTTTGTATCCATGCAGATTCTTGCTTTATTTGAAGTGATGATACATAAAGATTAAATAAACAAGGGCCCAGCACCGATCCCTGGGGCACCCCACTAGTCACTTGCAAACTATCAGACTGTTCGCCTCTAATACTCACACACTGATTTCTATCATCCAACCAATTTTGAACCCAATTTATTATATATGGGTTTATAGTCAAGTTTCTCATTTGTTGTAGCAATTCAGGATGAGGGAGCTTATCAAAAGCCTTTGAGAAATCAAGAAATAACACATCCACAGGGATTCCCATGTCTAATCTATCTATAACTTTGTTATAGAAGGCCAACATATTTGTCTGGCATGGCCTACCCTTTACAAAACCATGCTGACCTTGGTCTGCAAGATGATTTAATTCCAAATATTCAATTATTTTGTCCTTTAATACGCCTTCCAAAATCTTAGAGGGTATGGCAGTAAGGCTAATAGGTCTATAATTTGCAGGATCCATATTATTACCCTTTTTATAGATTGGGACAACAACTGCCAATTTCCAGCAATCAATCACTTCTCCAGTATCCAATGACCTTTGGAATATGTATGTTAGTGGGGGAGCTATTATCTCTGCCAACTCCTTAAGTACTCTTGGATGAAGCCCATCAGGACCTGGGGATTTAGTTGGATCTAATTTGACCAATCTTTCTTTGACTTTAATTTGAGTTAATATTATTTTTTCTTTTGGATCTGGGTCAGGTCTTATAATAGGATATAAACCCTTATTTCTAATGAAAACTGTTGAAAAATATTTATTTGCAATAGAAAGTTTAAAGTCATGGTGTGCACAGTTCATGAGTGAATCTCATATTCAACTGGTTGCTGTTTAGCAATGTGATTAACTCATCAGCTGAAGTATTTGAACCCTCCCCACACACAGACCACATCATCAATAAATCCAAACCAATGTTTCATGTAGTCTGTGTGGGGATTGTGAACTCTATTGAAGACCATAATCTCCTCCCTATGTCCTAAGAATAAACTGTCAGTCATTTTATTTAATTCATTTGTTGCACACAAGACCCTTTAGGTTGAGTCTATTTTCAAAGGGTCTAGGGTTGTAAAGACAGAGAAAGCAATACAAAGAAGATTCAACATATTTGCAAATACAAGGTATAAAGTTTGCAGTACAAAAGGGAATTAGGTAGGTACAATGCATACATTATTTTAAGTTAAATAAGCTATAATACCAGGTCAGGGATAAATAAATTGTGAGATATATTATACACAAAGAGACAGCAGGGGGATCTCAGCTCAGAATGACAAGATAAATATGATGCTTTTTCTTGACCGATAGAGATGGTCACCTTGTTGTGGTGGTAAGGTTTGATCACAATTCAGATGGATGATGAGACTAAGAACCTCTCCAATAATTTATCACAAGTAAGAATATTGGAGTTATTTGAAAAAAAAACCTGCAGGCTTTAAAGCAGCAGTGTGGGGGGGGGCACTGGTACCTTAACTATATGTCAATGAAGATGGAGCCTGCAAGTTCCCTCCTGTCTAAGGCACAGCAAAGGTAAACAGTGTATTCCAATAGGGCAGTTTGGGTACTGTGGTTCTTATGGAAACCATGTTGCTCACACAATAGCAGGTCATATTGGCTCAGGTTCTCAGTAAGCTGGTCATTTATGATTTTTTCCAATGTTCTAGAGAGGGTGGGCAAGATGGAGATGGGATGGTAGTTAGTAGGGAGGTCTTGGCCACTCCCTTTAAAGACAGAAGTGACATGAGCTATTTTCCAGATCTTGGGCACATTTCCAGTTGAGAATGACAGGTTAAATATTAGCTCGAGGGAATGCATGACCTCCCTTACTGATGATTTGAGGAGCTTCATATCCAAGATGTCAGGACCAGGTTATGTTAATATTTTTGTCTGAGCTAGATATTTGTTGGTATCAGCCCAAGTTAACCTCTTAAGGAAGAATTTTGGGTGTGAAGCTATTGTCTTCAGCAGGGTGAGTGATGTGTGGGGAAATGTAGGTAGATAGGTTGCTAAATGTTTTGTTAAATGTATTGGCTATGTTCACATCTCCCTCAATCATAGACCCATCCATTTAGATGGAGTGAGAAAGAGGTTTCCTAGTATTTCCAAGAATGTCATTAATTTAACTCCATAGACATTTTGGCTGGTTGAGGAGGGTAAATTGCTTATTTTTAAGACAATTAGCCTTTGCTGCTTTGACTTGAGTTTTTAAGTTATTTCTGAGCTCCTTATATTTTTGGAGGATGGAGGTGTGAGCAAGCACTCAGTACTGTGGCCAGATTCTGTCTCACTCTTGTGGATGCCAATTTTACCAATAGAAGATTTAAGGGAATCAACAAAATCTAAGAGGATAGCATCTTTCAGAAAAGGAGGTGTGCAAGAACAAGGGGGCACAATTTAAAAATAGAGGGGGGACGGCTCAGGGGCAACATGAGGAAGTATTTTTCACAGAGGTGGTGGATGCATGGAATGGCATTCCTGAGGAGGTCATTGGGTTAAAAACAGTGAGGGAATTCAAGAATGCATGGGATAGACATAAGGCGATTCTGGCAGGGGGTAGGAAGAAGTTGGCTGTTGGTTAACTAGGATCTGCAGCTTATCAAATAGGTAGGGAAATTAGCAGACTGGGTGGGTCAAGTGGTCCTTATCTGCCATCAAAATTTATGTTTCTATGTAAGCCCCCATCTCTATCCCACACCTTTGTAGATAGAATTTCTTATTGCACTTAAATTTATTATGGGTTAAAATAAATCACAATGCTTCTAAAATGAAGTCAGTAGGTCTTTCATCTCTCAAAGGGTTAATTAAGAGGCAGTGTAGCATAGGGGTAAGGGCAATAAGCTGCAAATTTGAGACCTGGATATGAATCCCACAGCCCCCACTTGCATACTGTGTGGTCTTTGGCAAGTCACTTATCTTCATTGTGCTCCCAGGTTGCACCTGGAAACAATCATTGGCTTAGTGTGTCTTTGCTGGTTAAACAATTTTCCCTGCCCTTCCTTTTCTTAAAAAAGTATTTAAAACTTTTAATTCAAGTGACATGTTCAACAGAGGTATAAAGCAACTCCACATGAATACAAAGAAATAAGAAACTTTTCTGCCACTTAATAGCCTCCATTTTTTTCGGCAGGTCCATAATGTCCCTGACATACAATGGCAAAGAGGACACATGCAGTTTAAGAAAAACATCCACAAATCTACTTAAGCTGTCCATCAGGGAGCCCACCCCAGAAACATTGTGTCTCCCTGGCAGATCAGCTGCAAACTTGTGTATTTTGAGTAGCACATAACATGTGGACAAAGTTGGGTTTTCTTATTATATCAATTGAAATTCATTCTCAGATATCAGACTTTGGGCCAAATGTTCAAAACCTTGCTTGGGGGGAAACCATTTGTGCCATGTTTGCACTGGGTTTGTGCAGGTTGCCAATATTCAAAAGGCCAAATAGCATGTGCAAATTGCATTACTTCAGCCTCTGCCTTACTCCATCTCTGTGTCCACTGAGCTGCTGTTGCATTTTGCACTTCCCTATTGCTATATTCAGAGCTGTCTTATTTCCTGGGCTATTTTAGCACTGCACTCCTAGCCCTGTTTGCACTGCTTCATGTGCATACTATATTTAGCGGTTTAGCTCAAGTGCTATTCCTTTGAACAAAGCTTGCTACTGGTTCAGGACTAATTTAGCACTCCATGCAGTGCTAGTTTAGTCCTGGGGCTAGGTTTTGAATATCTGGTCCCTTGACTTTTAGCTATCTGAAATAATTCAAGAAGTTCTTTTTTAATGGGTAATAGATTACTATTAAGGTTTTTGTAATCATATTCATTCAATGACAATTTTCCAACCCGTTTTACATAGAATTCCAAAACCATCAGAACAATATCATCTCCTTTGTCTGCTGGTTTAATAATCAAGTTTTCCATTTTGTTCAGTTCTTCCAAAGCTAATTTTTCACTTTTAGTGAGATTTCTACAGACAGTGGGTGCTGCTGTTCTGATCAGATTTTCCACATATCTCATTACTGACATCATGAGCCTGCTTAAAAAAATAGGAGGCTATTGAGTGGCAGGAAGGTAACTTATTTTTTGGCACTGCTGTGGAGATGCTTTATACCTATATTGAACACCACACCAAGCTGAAGCATATGGAATTGTTTTCTTCGAGTTAAGATGTGGAATTGTTTTCCTCAAGTTGAGGCATGTGGAATTATTTTCCCCAAGCTGAAGCATGTGGAATTGTTTTCCCAAGCTGAAGCATGTGGAATTGTTTTCCCCAAGCTGAGGCATGTGAAATTGTTTTCTGCAAGCTTAGGCATGTGGAATTGTTTTTTTCTGCACTGAGGCATGTGCAATAGTTTTCCAAAGCTGAAACATGTGGAATTGTTTTCTGCAAGCAAAGGCATGCAGAACTGTTTTCCCCAAATTGAGGCATATGGAATTGTTTCCCCAAGTTGAGGCATGTGAAATTGTTTCTGCAAGCCGAGGTATGTGGAATTGTATTTTTTGCAAGCAGAGGCATGCTGAATTGATTTCCCCAAGCTGAGGCTCATGGAAATGTTTTTTGCCAGTTGAGGCTGTGGAATTGTTGTCTGCAAGAGAGGCAGTGGAATTGTTTTCCCCAAGTTGAGACACATAAAATTGTTTTTTGCAAGTTGAGGCTGTGTAATTGTTTTTTGCAAGTTGAGGCTGTGGGATTGTTGTCTGCAAAAGAGGCAGTGGAACTGTTTCCTTCAAGTTGAGGCAGTGGAATTGTTTTCTGCAAGTTGAGGCAGTGGAATTGTTTTCTGCAAGTTGAGGCATGTGGAATTGCTTTCCACAAGTTGAGGCACATGCAATTGTTTTTTGCAAGTTGATGCTGTGGAATTGCTTTCTGCAAGTTGAGGCAGTGGAGATGAGTTCCCCAATTTGAGGCAGAATAATTATTTTCCCTAAGTTGAGGCAGTGGAATTGTTTTCTGCAAGTTGATGCAGTGGGATTGTTTTTCCCAAGTTGAGGCAGTGGAATTGTTTTCTGCAAGTTGAGGCAGTGGAATTGTTTTCCCTAAGTTGAGACAGTGGAATTGTTTTCTGCAGGTTGAGGCAATGAAATTGTATTCCCCAATTTGAGGCCGTGGAATTGTTTTCCCCAAGTTGAGGCAGTGGAATTGTTTTCCCTCAGTTGAGGCAGTGAAATTGTTTTCTGCAAGTTGAGGCAGTGGAATTGTTTTCTGCAAGTTGATTCAGTGAAATTGTTTTCTGCAAGTTGAGGCAATGGAATAGCTTTCTGGTCATGGACAGACAAGATGGATCATGTGATCCCCATCTGCCGTCACTTTCTATGTATATGTGAGTTAAGGCAGTGGAACTGTTTTCCCAAGTTAAGGCATTGGAATTGTTTTCCCCAAGTTGAGACAGTGGAGTTGTTTTCCCCAAGTCCAAGCAGTGTGGAATTGTTTTTCCCAAGCTGAGGCAAATGAAATTGTTTTCATCATGTTCAGGCAATGGAATTACTTTCTGCTCCTGGGCAGACTAAACATATCTTACGGTCCCCTTCTGCCATCACTTTCTATGTATATGTGAATTAAGGCAGAGGAATTGTTTTCCCTAGTTAAGGCAGTGGAATTGTTTTCTGCAAGTTGAGGCAATGGAATTGTTTTCCCCAAGTTGAGGCAGTGGAATTGTTCTCTGCAAGTTGAGGCAGTGGAATTGTGTTCTGCAAGTTGAGGCAGTGGAATTGTTTTCCCTAAGTTGAGGCAGTTGAATTGTTTTCCCTAAGTTGAGGCAGTGGAATTGTTTTCTGCAAGTTGAGGCAGTGAATTGTATTTCCCAAATTGAGGCAGTAGAATTGTTTTCTGCAAGTTGAGGCAGTGGAATTGTTTTCTGCAGGTTGAGGCATGTGGAATTGCTTTCCCCAAGCTGAGGCACATGGAATTGTTTTTTGAAAGTTGACTCTGTGGAATTATCTGCAAGTGAGGCAGTATAATTGTTTTCTGCAAGTTGAGGCAGTGGAATTGTTTTCCCTAAGTTGAGGCAGTGGAATTATTTTCTGCAAGTTGAGGCAGTGGAATTGTTTTCTGCAAGTTGAGGCATGTGGAATTGCTTTCCCAAGTTGAGGCATATGGAATTGTTTTTTGAAAGTTGAGGCAGTGGAATTGTTTTCTGAAAGTTGAGGCAGTGGAGATGTGTTCCCCAAGTTGAGGCAGAATAATTGTTTTCCCTAAGTTGAGGCAGTGGAATTGTTTTCTGCAAGTTGAGGCAGTGGAATTGTTTTTCCCAAGTTTAGGCAGTGGACTTGTTTTCTGCAAGTTGAGGCAGTAGACTTGCTTTCCCTAAGTTGAGACAGTGGAATTGTTTTCTGCAAGTTGAAGCAATGAAATTGTATTCCCCAAGTTGAGGCTGTGGAATTGTTTTCTCTAAGTTGAGGTAGTGAAATTGTTTTCTGCAAGTTGAGGCAGTGGAATTATTTTCTGAAAGTTGAGGCAGTGAAATTGTTTTCTACAAGTCGAGGCAGTGGAATTGCTTTCTGCTCATGGACAGACAAGATGGATCACGTGGTCCCCTTCTGCTGTCAGTTTCTATCTATATGTGAGTTAAGGCAGTGGAATTGTTTTCCCAAGTTAAGGCAGTGGAATAGTTTCTGCATGTTGAGGCAGTGGAGTTGTTTTCCCCAAGTTCAGGCAGTGGAATTGTTTTTCCCAAGCTGAGTCATATGAAACTGTTTTCTGCAAGTTGAGGCAGTGGAATTGCTTTCTGCTCATGGGCAGACTAAATGTATCTTACAGTCCCCTTCTGCCATCACTTTCTATGTATATGTGAGTTAAAGCAGTGGAATTGTTTTCCCAAGTTAAGGCAGTGGAATTGTTTTCTGGAAGTTGAGGCAGTGGAATTGTTTTCTGCAAGTTGAGGCAGTGGAATTGTTTTCCCCCAAGTTGAGGCAGTGGAATTGTTTTCTGCAAGTTGAGGCAGTGGAATTGTTTTCCCTAAGTTGAAGCAGTTGAATTGTTTTCCCTAAGCTGAGGCAGTGGAATTGTTTTCTTCAAGCTGAGTCAGTGGAATTGTATTTCCCAAGTTGAAGCAGTGAAATTGTTTTCCCTAAGTTGAGGCAGTGGAATTGTTTTCCCCAAGTTGAGACAGTGGAGTTGTTTTCCCCACGTTCAGGCAGTGGAATTGTTTTTCCCAAGCTGAGGCAAATGAAATTGTTTTCATCAAGTTCAGTCAATGGAATTGCTTTCTGCTCCTGGGCAGACTAAATGTATCTTATGGTTCCCTTCTGCCGCCACTTTCTATGTATATGTGAGTTAAGGCAGAGGAATTGTTTTCCCAAGTTAAGGCAGTGGAATCGTTTTCTGCAAGTTGAGGCAGTGGAATTATTTTCCCCATGTTGAGGCAGTGGAATTGTTTTCTGCAAGTTGAGGCAGTGGAATTGTTTTCCCTAAGTTGAGGCAGTTGAATTGTTTTCCCTAAGTTGAGGCAGTGGAATTTGTTTTCTGCAAGTTGATGCAGTGGAATTGTATTTCCCAAATTGAGGCAGTAGAATTGTTTTCTGCTAGTTGAGGAAGCGGAATTGTTTTCTGCAGGTTGAGGCATGTGGAATTGTTTTCCCATGCTGAGGCACATGGAATTGTTTTTTGAAAGTTGCCTCTGTGGAACTATTTTCCCAAGTTGAGGCAGTTGAATTATTTTCTGCAAGTCGTGGCAGTGGAATTGTTTTCTGCAAGTTGAGGCATGTGGAATTGCTTTCCCAAGTTGAGGCACATGGAATTGTTTTTTTAAAGCTGAGGCAGTGGAATTGTTTTCTAAAAAGTTGAGACAGTGGAGATGTGTTCCCTGAGTTGAGGCAGAAGAATTGTCTTCCCTAAGTTGAGGCAGTGGAATAGTTTTTCCCAAGTTGAGGCAGTAAACTTGTTTTCTGCAAGTTGAGGCAGTAGAATTGCTTTCCCTAAGTTGAGACAGTGGAATTGTTTTCTGCAAGTTGAAGCAATGAAATTGTATTCCCCAAGTTGAGGCAGTGGAATTGTTTTCTCTAAGTTGAGGCAGTGAAATTGTTTTCTGCAATTTGGGGCAGTGGCATTGTTTTCCCCAAGTTAAGGCAGTTGAATTGTTTTCTGCAAGTTGAGGCAGTGGAATTGTATTTCCCAAATTGAGGCAGTAGAATTGTTTTCTGCAAGTTGAGGTAGCAGAATTGTTTTCTGCAGGTTGAGGCATATGGAATTGCTTTCCCCAAGCTGAGGCACATGGAATTGTTTTTTGAAAGTTGACTCTGTGGAATTGCTATCTGCAAGTAAGGTAGTAGAATTTTTTTCTGCAAGTTGAGGCAGTGGAATTGTTTTCCCCAAGTTGAGGCAGTAGAATTATTTTTTGAAACTTGTGGCAGTGGAATTGTTTTCTGCAAGTTGAGGCATGTGGAATTGCTTTCCCAAGTTGAGGCACATGGAATTGTTTTTTGAAAGTTGAGGCAGTGGAATTGTTTTCTGAAAGTTGAGGCAGTGGAGATGTGTTCCCCAAGTTGAGGCAGAAGAATTGTTTTCCCTAAGTTGAGGCAGTGGAATTGTTTTCTGCAAGTTGAGGCAGTGAAATTGTTTTTCCTAAGTTGAGGCAGTGGACTTGTTTTCTGCAAGTTGAAGCAATGAAATTGTATTCCCCAAGTTGAGGCTGTGGAATTGTTTTCTCTAAGTTGAGGTAGTGAAATTGTTTTCTGCAAGTTGAGGCAGTGGAATTGTTTTCTGAAAGTTGAGGCAGTGAAATTGTTTTCTACAAGTCGAGGCAGTGGAATTGCTTTCTGCTCATGGACAGACAAGATGGATCATGTGGTCCCCTTCTGCCATCACTTTCTATGTATATGTGAGTTAAGGCAGTTGAATTGTTTTCTCAAGTTAAGGCAGTGGAATAGTTTTCCCCAAGTTGAGGCAGTGGAATTGTTTTCCCCAAGTTGATGCAGTGGATTGTTTTCTGCAAGCTGAGGCAGTGGGATTGTTTTCCCCAAGTTGAGGCAGTGGAATAGTTTTCCCCCAAGTTGAGGCAGTGGAATTGTTTTCTGCAAGTTGAGGCAGTGGAATTGTTTTCCCAAAGTTGAGGCAGTGGAATAGTTTTCCCCCAAGTTGAGGCAGTGGAATTGTTTTCTGCAAGTTGATGCAGTGGAATTGTTTTCTGCAAGTTGAGGCAGTGGAATTGTTTTCCCCAAGTTGAGGCAGTGGAGTTGTTTTCTGCAAGCTGAGGCAGTAGGATTAGTTTTCCCATGTTGAGGCAATGGAATTGTTTTCTGCCAGTTGAGGTGATGGAATTGTTTTCTGCAAGTTGAGGCAGTGGAATTGTTTTCTCCAAGCTGAGGCAGTGGAATTGTTTTCTCCCAAGTTGAGACAGTGGAATTGTTTTCTGCAAGTTGATGCAGTGGAATTATTTTCCCTAAGTTGAGGTAGTGGCATTGTTTTCCCTAAGTTGATGCACTGGATTGTTTTCTGCAAGCTGAGGCAGTGGGATTTTTTTCCCAAGTTGAGGCAATGGAATTGTTTTCCCTCACAAGTTGAGGCAGTGAAATTGTCTTCTTCAAGTTGAGGCAGTGGAATTGTTTTCTGCAAGTTGAGGCAGTGAAATTGTTTTCCCCAAGTTGAGGCAGTGGAATTGTCCCCCCCCTTCCCAAGTTGAGGGAGTGGATTTGTTTTTCCCTCAAGTTGAGGCAGTGGAATTATTTTCTTCAAGTTGAGGCAGTGGATTTTTTTTTCTGCAAGTTGAGGCAGTGGAATTGTTTTCTGTACTTTGAGGCAGTGGAATTGTTTTCTGCAAGCTAAGGCAGGGGATTTTTTTCCCTATTTGAGGCAGTGGAATGTCTTTCTTCTCATGGGCAGACAAGATGGTATTAGCAATCACCTTCTGCCATCACTTTCTATGTGTATGCAATTTTTGGCAGTGGAATTATTTTTCCATGTTGAGGCAGTGGAGTTGTTTTCCCCATGTTGAGGCAGTGGAATTGTTTTCCCCAAGTTGTGGCATATGAAATTGTTTTCTGCAAGTTCTGGCAGTAGAATTGCTTTCTGCTCAAGGGCAAACTAGATGGATTTTATGGTCCCCTTCTGCTGTCAATATCTATGTATATGTGAATTAAGGCAGTGGAATTGTTTTCATAAGTTGAAGCAGAGGAATTGTTTTCATCAAGTTGAGACATATGAAATTGATTTCTGCAAGTTAAGGTGTGGGGAATTGTTTTCTCAAGTTGAGGTATGTGTGGATTTTGTTTTTTTGAAAATTGTGGCATGTGGATATGATTCCTCAAATTGAGGCATGCATAATTGCTTCCCCGAAGCTGAGGCAGTGGAATTGTTTTTTGGAAGTAGAGGCATGTGGAACTGTTTTCCCCAAGCTGAGGCATGATGAATTATTTTCCTCAGGTTGAGGTATTTAGAATTATTTTCCACAAGTTGAGGCAGAAACTTCTGAGAGTTTATCTTCAACATGTTTCAGAAGTGGAACAGTCTGAGAGTGGGTTTCAGGGAGTGGGGCAGCCAAACAGCAAAGATGGGGGAGTGGCATAAGCCAAGGTGCCAGACATTATCTTATCACCCCTGTAACCAGCCAATTAAGGAGTGTTTGGAATTATGTGGGAAGGATCTGGCAGAGGTAGTAATAAGCTACATGAGATATAACTTTTTAATAATTGTTTCAAAAGACTTTGATTGGGCACTAAACCGGCTGAGATTTTGGTCACCAAAGAGTAGGCTCTGTTTAGTCCATAAGGGTGTTTTGCCCCAATAGACTGCTCCATGAGGGAATGTACTGTATGTGCACACTAGGCAGGGCTGGATTAACCTTTCGTGGGCCTGGGGCCAAAAAGATTTGTGGCCCACCATTTTCATGTGTTTTATTTATTTTCCCTTTATTCAGATAAGATGGAAATAGCCCATTTAACCATGTTTTTAATTAGCAAAATTTGACAACATAATATTTAACAATATATGACAATGTGATATGACAATATAGTTGTCATATCAGTTACACAGGCCTAATAGAATTTCAGTGTGCCTTTGCTGCAGAAAAACATTTCTATTAAACTTGAGAAGTCTAAGGAGTTTACCATCTCAGGTTCAATTCATAAGAGTAAGAAAGGTAAGTCTTCCTTAAAACATTGTAAACACATAAAGCACTTTTTATCCTTTTTAAATGTGAAAAAGATATTTTTGACACCTTAGTTAGAGACTGGTAGTGTCTGGTAAATGCATATTGTAATAAAAACATTTGGAAATGTCGTTTGCAAATTATGCATGTTCATTATGGTCAGTATTTGCAGTGGTATAGACAGAGCTTGCGATGATGTCTTAGAGGTAAGCTCCTTAAGAAGTGATCACCATTGTACCCATTCATTAAACATTTCTTCACTGAGGTCATCTGAATACAATTCTATTAAATTTTGAGAGACTTTTTAACAGTAAGGTCATCATCTGTTAAAAACAAAAGTAATTGTTTATTTCTAAATAGGCATGAATTGTTCTAGAGATTGCTGACAAATGAGCCAACTATGACACTGAATGAGTCAACTTTGAATTTCTCTTCACCAGTCAGCACAACAGCTGGTTCTTCATTATCATAGCCATATGCTTTGGATGACACTGCTGCTTTACCTGGACGTTAGCTGAAGGACTTAAAGACATTGCTGAATTGCAGTATTGCTCAAACTTGTTCCATTGCAATGCCACAAACTTGGACAGTGGCTTCAATAGTGCTACAGCTGTGCATAGGTCCGTTGTTTCAGACTGCAGATGTTTACTTCTTTCGTTTATTCTTGTAAGGATTTTACTTCAAAATACTGTAATAAATGCAATCTTCATTTGATCCATGGTTCCAGTGAATGAGTTTGCATCTGCTCATATGTCACTCTTCTGCAGAGTGTCGGCACTAACAGCCTATGGGACAGATCAGTAGCTTTTGAAGTTGAGTGATGACCTGCGAAGTGCATCCGTATGAGCTGACCACCTTGTGTCGCTGAGGTGTTTATGCAGAAGTTTTCTCTTTTATCATCAGATGTCTTCTCTTATTCAGAGTATCTCACAACAGGCACCAGCAATAAGTCAAGCCTGAGAAAAACACATGGCGTTTTTGGACAAATGAAAAAAATGTAACTGCATCAGTGCCTGACTCTGTGGCAGCACAGCCAGATAGATTAAATGAGTGGCTCATACATGGGATGTAAACTGCTTTCTCATTGATTACAATTACCCAAGGTTATACACTAGGATAGGCGCCAGACATGTTACTGGCACTGCTGTATGTTTGACCTCTGCAGTCATTTAGATTGATATTCACAGTAGTTTGTTACTGTAGGTTTTCAGTGATAACATTAAATAGAGGAAGACCCATATGTGCTGTAACTGGAACAAACTTTAAGAAACATTCCATAGGTGTACGGCTATTCAGCTCATAGTGAACAGTAAATGTGAGTTGATCAATATGGCTAATACCCGGTGTGGAATTAATGCTGAAGAAAAAGTACTTAGCTGATTTTAGCTCATCAACAATGTTTTTCTTTACTTTATCTGACATGAGCTTGATGAATTCTTCACATATAGTGGATGACAGATATGACATTGTGCCTTGACCAGCATTGCTGTATTTTTTGATGTGGCTGGTAAGGAAAGTGTTGTACTCTACTAGGAACTACAACCACTCTAGGAAGTTTCCATTTTTTTTTATACTTGCTTTTGTGCACTGTCCCTGGCAGCCCTCCATCTCACCAACCCCCAGCCCCATCCCCCACTCGCAATGCACCTCCTTCTTCCTCCATGGCTTTCCCCCCATGGCAGGGAGGTGGGGATCCCTCAACCCACCAAACATGGATCTGGTGCAGGAGGTGCTTGCCATTCATCTGAGCGGTGCCTTCAGGGGTCAGCATCATCCAACTGCACCCAGGACAATTTTCTCCTCCTGTTTTTTTAGTCCCTCCTGCCCCTCCTGGAGGCAGAGCAATGTTGGTGCTGGCAATAGCTGAGCTGTGTGTGCTTCTGTGCACAGCATGCCAGCTGATTACTCCACCCCATCCCCTACACACAGGATCCCAGGTGCTCCAGCACCCAGTCACTACTAGGTGTCAGAAATGCACCAGCCTCTGTGTCCTTCCCTCCCTGGGAGACTAGAGCTGTCCTCCCAATGCTTGATCCTCTCCTACCCCAGCCAACGCCCGGTGACCCACCAGCACCATGAACATGGGTCACCAGCGAAGCAGGAGATAAGGCATGATACCTCTGCCCTACACACCACTGGGCCAGCCAGTTTCCATTTTGTAAGCTGCCAAATGTTTCATAAGTCCCTCTGAGTGCCAGCCCAC
Source organism: Neoceratodus forsteri (assembly GCA_016271365.2). NCBI lineage: Eukaryota > Metazoa > Chordata > Ceratodontiformes > Ceratodontidae > Neoceratodus > Neoceratodus forsteri. The sequence goes on along the minus strand of CM028129.1, from coordinate 47,249,395 downwards.
ATGTAGATAGAAATGTTATGGCTGATACAACATACGCCAACACATTCCTCCAATAATTTCATTCTTTGACATGTTCACTTGCTATGTGTTTATCAGCATTTGAGTAGTTGATAAACATGACGTATTTATATGGTCAGAGCATGCCAGTGCTCAGTAGATCATTCTTGGTCAGTAAATCTAGCAATGTGATTTTAATGAAGCAAATCCAGTATTGGCTAGTGCAGCTGTGCTGTTCAGATAAATCAATTTACATACAAAGCAAAAGACACAGCCAGTCAATGGTCAGTAAATCAGCCAGGGCCGTTCAAAGGTTTTACCATTTGGAGACACCATATTGTGTGCTGAGTTTCCTAAAAAAGTAATGTAAGAAGTGGTAATGAATAAAATGACTAAGCCTTTTTTCTTGTGTGTCTCACTTAGTTTTTCAAAGCTTATCACCCCTGCCAACAGTAACACTACAAGTCTGGAAGAAATGGAATGCATGATGAATTGCAGAACTAAGTGATAAATCAATTGAGAAAAGATCAAAGGGTGATATCACATCATACTTTCTGTGCTGTGTTCTGGACTGAATTTTTGTAAATGTAATTACTTATGTTATGCATCAGTTGGTCATACTTTATCTGTCAGCTTAGCTAGTCTACTAAAAGCCTCTAGTCTAGCCTCTCAGTGTTACTTGCTGCTGTGAAACTAATGCTGGACAAACTGCATTGTTTAGTAGCTGATTTTTGACTGCTTAGACCTAGCTACTGTATAAGACTGCTGGATTTTTCCATTTCTGCTTCTACTGCCAAACCCTGTCTCCTGTTCTATGCTAGTCACTCTATTAATTTTCAGTTTCTCCTCTCCACTTGCTATGCTACCTCTCTAAACAGCTTAATTTCTTCTCTGCCTTACCTACAAACCCTCCTCTTACACCTCCTCCTGCTGCTTCTTTTGTCCTCCTCAGACGTCCCAGAGCCAAAACACAGAACCCCCCCCATTAACTCCTCTTCTATCTCTGAATAATTGCCCTGTATTTGCCACCTCTTTACCTTGTGCTTCGTCTTTCCCAATTGCCTGCCCCCTGCTAAGCTTGTGAGTCTACTCTGGTTCTATTTAATCCTCTGTCTTTTCTCTCTTGTTCCACAGACAGCCCATCTGTGGGCTTCGCAAGCTGCCAATGCGGTCCCAGTGCTCTCTGAGCTGGCCCAGATAACAGACCACTTGACCGACCCCTGGACAGATTCAGGTGCACACTGGGTCAAGTAATCTCCTACACTACTAGGCACAACCTTCACTCACCTAACCACTCCACTCTCGACTGGATTGCCACTAATAAATTAGAGTTAGTCCTTCAGGTTGGAACTATGTCTGACTCCATAAGCAACTATGCTCCCACGTTTATAATCATAACCAAGTACAAACTTCCACCCCCCCAAATTAATGTCTTTCAGGAAATTCAACCATCAGGATCCCAATACAGTTATTAGAGATGCAATGACTGCTGATTGGTCCCTCCTCTACCTGCAAAATAACATCTTGACTGCAGTCACTTATCTCACTAATGTCCTCCACAAATTACAGGACAAGCACTTCCCCCTCACTACCAGAAGGGTCAAAGGAGGCTGCATTTCATGGGTATCAAAGGAACTTCTGGTGCAAATGAAAGAAATGGATCACAAATGGAAAGCCTACAAGGCATCCCCCAGCCCCCATCTTTGGAATGCCTGTAGGCAACAATGCAACATTCTGTACATAAACAGGCAGCCAAATCATTAAAATGCAAGTACTACCTCTCACAACAGAGTAGCTCCCTCAGGAACCCTTGTAATTTCTGAGCCATCATTGGGTCCATATTAAACCCTTGTACTGGTAACTAGATTACCCAGATCAAAACCACCTTGAGTAACATCTCAGATCCTTCTAAAATTGTGGTCACATTCCACACCATGTTCACTGACCTATCTGCCTATCTGAATAAACTCCTCCCTCAACCACCCATTGGAGGGAACATCAGCCAGAATTGCCCTCCTTCTCATGCTAATCCCTGCTCCCCACTCTCCTTTTATTTTAAGGCCATTAGCCAGAGAGTCACTACCAAACTCCTGAAGGTACTGCCAGGCAGAGGTAGCCCCGCAGTGATGGTCTTTACCCAGCTTTCCTAAAACTGGTTTCCTCCACCATTGTCAAACCCCTTACTTTCATCTTCAACCTTGCCCTCTCATCTTCCACTGTGCCAGACTCCTGGAAGCTTGCACACATATCCCTAATTTCAAAACCGGTGACCAACTTGAACCAGAAAACTACAGGCCCATCGCTCTCTCCTCTCTCATCTCGGCAAATTACTTGAAAAAATCATTCATTACCAGTTATCTGAACACCTGGAAAAGTACAACCTCCTATGCCCCATGCCACACGGTGTTTGCAAACATCATAATACCTCTTCTGCCTTGACACTTTTTACAGACCACATACTTAGAAATATGGACAAGGGGAAGGCCACAGGTGTGGTTTTTGTGGATCTATCAAAGGTGTTTGACCTAGTTGACCACCAACTTCTTAACTCTACTCTTGGTGGTTTTGGTTGCTCATCTCACACTACATCCTGGTTCCACAGTTATCTATCGGGTAGATCCCAGATTGTCATCATAGGCAAAGTACACTCTTCCACTTTACCTATTGGTACTAGTGTCCCCCAGGGCTCAATACTTTGCTTTCTCCTTTTTTTTTCAATTTAAAGTTTATTAATTTTTCCAAAATACACATCACAAAGCAATTATGATACAAGTTTAGATCAATTAATCATTACAAAGATACAGAATCAAAGGAATAGCACAACCACTTAGATAATTTTTTATTAGACTATTACCACACTAGCAGTGCTATGAAGTATACCTTTTCACTCTTATATAATATCTATAATACAACCTAAAAATTGACAATAGCTAAGACTTAGATGATAAAAATAACCTACGTGCAGAGTGTTATAAAAGAGCCCCATATATCCTCAAATACATTAGTCTTGTTCTAAAGAGAGCAACATAGTTTTTCATTGTTTGCAATCCCCAACAAATTATCTAACCATTATTGAATGCTGGGATGATTTTTATCCTTCCAGTACTAAAGGATTAGTCTTTTATATGCCAATGCACATGTTAGTACCCATAATTTATTTTGTTTGGGGATATCTGAAATTAGGCTGATGTCCCCCAATATATATACTAAAGGGGAAAAGGTATTCTTACCCCAACAACAGCTTGGCAGAAGGTATGAATTTGTCTCCAATTAGACAATGTTTTATCACAGTGCCAGAATAAATGTGCTAGGCCTGCACCTGTAAAGCCACATTTCCAGCATTTACTATCCGATTCTACACCCATTTTAAATAATTGAATAGGGGAATAATAATAATAATGTAATATTTTAAATTGTCGAAGTCTCCCCTGTACCTTTCTAGAGGATTTAATTGCATAGTCCCATAACCTTTCCCATGACTCTGGCAATATGTTTAGCCCTAGATCCTCTTGCCATTTCAAGCTAGCATTTCCTGTAAATTGAATATCAGATTCATTTAGATAAGCATAAATTAAACTAAAGCCCTTAGACTGATAGCATATTTTAAAGAACTTTTGCCAAACCAAAGAAGAAAGAAGACTATAAGATGCATCTAAATATTTGTTGTGGAGAAAACTTCTGATATGTAAATATACACAGAAGACACATTTATATAACTTAAACTTACTCCTCAAATCCATAGAAGAGAATAATATTTCCTGATCATCTAACAGATCTCCTATAACCATAATATCTTTTTGTTTCCAGACAGTATTCTTCATTTCTTTATTATCTGGGGTTAACTTGGGGTTGTTCCATAATGGCATAAATTATAATGGGACATATTCTACTTTTTTAAGAGAATTGAACTTTCTACAGACCAACACCGTAACCTAAAGAGCAGGTTGATTTATTAAATGGTATGGTACTTTACAAAAAAATAAATCAGTCAACTTAAATGGATGCACCATCTCCTTTTCTATCTGTAGCCATAGGGGGTTATCCAGTAGTATTTGTGACCTAAACCATAAGGCTCCTTGCTTTAATTTAAAGGCTCAGAAATATCCCTGCCACCAGGGTAAGGCAAACCCTCCTTTCCTAACAGGAGCTCTTAATTTGTGTTTTGATAACCTTGGGGGTTTCCAGTCCCATAAAAAAGAAGAAATAACCTGCTCAGTTTTGTTAAACCAAACAGTGGCAATATTGGCAGAAATATTATTACAGTAACAAAATAGAATAATTTGGAAGCAAAAATCATTTTTAATGAATTAATCTTCCCCCACAGAGATAAATGTAACTTTGCCTACCTATCTAGATCTTTTTTTTCAATCCTTCTATAAGTTTGCTCATATTATGACATAGTATTTTTTTGAGTGAATCAAATATTTTAACCCTTAAGTATGTCAAACCATCTGCAGGCCAAATTAGTCCCTGAATAATTGACCTTATGTCAGACTCCAGCACAGCCATCCCTATTTTTAAACCTTCAGTTTTGGACCAGTTAATGAAGAGTCCAGATACATTTCCAAAGTTGTGTAACATTTTTTTTATAACCATCAGGGAGGTAGTAGGATGAGATACTGTGAGGAGTATGTTGCCCGCAAATGCAAAAACTTTGTTTATATAATTGCATGTAACAATCACCCCTTTATCCTCTGACTGCATGATTTTCCTTATGAGAGGTTCTATTGCCAATATAAACAATATTGGGGAAACAGGATATTCTTGTCTTGAACATCTATATAATTGAAAGGGAGATGATCTAAAACCATGTGTGACCACACAGGCTCTAGATAAAGCATTAATGGTCTGTATCCATCTTAATATATTAGGACCAAAATTATTTTTCTCTAAAACTCTATATAAATAAACCCATTTCAGTGAATCAAAAGCTATGTCTAAGGAAATAGAAATGGCAGGTAAAGTCTTAATTTTAGAAGAAGAGAGGGCTGCCCAAAGTACTAAAAATAGCCTCCTAAAATGATCTGTGGCTTGCCTACACCTTATGAAGCCCACTTGTTCCTTACCTATTAATTTATTTATGATTTTTGATATTCTATTTGTCAGAATTTTAGTTAAAATCTTGTAATCAAAGTTCAACAGTGATATCAGCCTATAATTACCACAATCCAGAGGATCTTTCCTTTTTTACTTAAAAGGCAAATATGTGCCTCATTCATAGAATCAAAAAGGGTACTACCCTCAAAAGAGAGTAGGAAAATGTTCAACAATTGAGGTTCCACAATACTGTTAAGACGTTTATCGAATTCCCCTGAAAATCCATCTGGACCAGGTGCCTTCCCCTTAGGAACTTGAACAATAACCTCAGATATTTCTTTAACACTAATTTGTTGATCAAGTTTTCCTTTGTCTTATGAAGTCAGGTATGGAAGCTCTATTGAGTTATGGAAAGTATCTATTATATCTACCTACATAACACCTTTAGATCTATACAGGTTCTTATAAAAAAATCTTGAAACAATTGTTAATTTTTTAAATATTGTACGTTACTTCCCCTGAACCATTTTTAATTCCCTTAATAATATTTTGATTTTGAAGTTTATGTAATCTATAAGCTAATAACTTCCTTGCCTTTTCACCTGTTTCCCAATATTTTTGATTTACTCTAAAGAGCGAATATTCAATTTTTTCCAAGTGAATTTTGTTAATTTCATATTTAAGTCCAAGCACCTTAAATATAGACTCCTTGCTATTTGGCGACCCAAGTTTTAAGTTTGATAAGGCTTCTTTCAACATATCTTCTTTATACTTTAGATCCTTCAATCTTTTTTTTTTCTGGATGCATAACCAATAATCGCCCCTCTGATTTAAGCTTTGTATGCTTCCCAAATTATTTTAGGACTAACCTCTCCATTACAATTGAACTTAAAGTATTCCTTGGACTCTTTTTGTATCCATTCAAAGAAATCAATATGCTTTAAAAGTGATGCATTAAATATCCAACTAGCAGATCTATCTGATTTGTTCTTAAAAACTATGGAGCTTTTCAGGAGGCAGTGGTCTGAAATGAGTTGATTCTCATACAAAATTTGACTCGTATTATTACACATATCTAAAGGATGGAAAAAATAATCTACTCTGCTAAGTGTCCAAGTCATTCAACATTTTGTGCAGACTTTCTTGTGAAGCAGATAACCTTCTTGAATTTTGAATAGAAGATCTATCTAATAGTGGATCCATGACAATATTGAAATCCCCTCCTAAAATAATTTCATATTCACCTATATTAGTTAATGCAAAAGAAAGATTTTGAGAAAAATATTTTGTTCCAACTGTGTATAAGGAGCATAAACATTGCAGTTAGCCACCTTTTTCCCATATAAATTCCCCAAATGTATTTGAAATTGACCCTCTTGATCAGTCAAATGGTTGTGTTTTATGAAGTTAACCCCTTTCCTAATCAAAATAGCATCCCCTCTCTTTTTGGAAGAAAAACAACAGTGGTAGACTGAATCAACCCAACTTCTAGCTAACTGTTCTGCTTCTTCAGGTATAAGGTGAGTTTCTTGTATCATAGCAATGTCCACTTTATGCTTATTAAAATGATTAAGCACTCTATACCTCTTGATGGGTGAACCCAACCCTTGCACATTCCATGAATTAACAGTTACTGAACTCATACTGGCTAAGTAAATAAAACAAACACATGTGAAACACTGAGAACTATAAAAACTTTGAAAAAAAAACAACCCTAATACTAACTCCCCAGCACACATTCTCACTACAAACACAATAGGAAGATGTATGAAAAACTCACTGAGGAACTCCTCAAGGTATATCACACATCTTTTAGGCAGCATTATGAGAACCCCACCTTAACCATGTATAACAATATGAACTAATATCTATATATGGGAACATTCAGCAAAGAGAAGAAAAAGGAGATAAAAGAGGGATTCTTTACCTTCCTGAATAATTGCTCAGTATAACAATTACCGTACTAGAGTACTATAAAATCAAGGATTGTAATAAGCAGGGCAGCAAAGAAATCAACAAAACACATAGCTAGTAGTAATTATTTTATCTCAAAGATATCAGAATGATCTAATTGGTGAAACCCATGTCAATCTGGCACTATAATCACACTATTCATTTTATAAAATACTTACCTTACCCTTGGTGGTTCTAGCATACCTTTATTTCTTGCCTTACAGAGGACCAATGTAGTGTTTCAATACCAGTCCTCACCTTTCCCTACAAAATTGACAAGCAATTAGGAGTAAAATCTAAGCTTTCCAGCCTATCATAAAGGCATTCGTACCAACCATTCATATCTTTTTTGCATAACCTCATAGCTACTTATTACCCCTTTTATAACTTAGTCAATCTGTAATAGAAGATTGTCTCTAAAAGGTTTAGGCAATCACCACGGGTTTTTATGATAGTGCAAGAAGTAGCCAAACTTATACTAGATAAAAAAAATAAACATTGTGTCATGCTAAGCCTTCTTTGCTGTCTCTCACCACAAAACCTTGAGTTTTATATATAAGGTATTGATACAAATAAAAACCATCCCAAAAAGAAATCAACTGAGCAAATCTGATTCAAAAAGGCAAAGAAAGCAAACCCCGCAAATATCTACACCATATTCTGTCTCTCCTCCTTTCCCTTCTCCCCATCTTTAAACTTCCTTTCTTCTCCACCTCTCTTCCCCTTACAGACATTTAAAACATCAGTGGGTGGCAAAAGTAATAATCAACTGTAAAGGGTACCTTTCATGTTTTGAGAATAGCTAATAAAAGCTTAATTTTACACTTAGATACATGCTTGTTTATTTTATAATGAAAATGTAAAGACTTTCTGCACAGCAAAGGAGCGAAGTCATAAATACAAGGGCTTTGAACTTTCTCAGTCACACCCCAGGCAAACATTACAACATTGCCCCTGAGGAAATGTCAGAAGAAAAATATTTCATAGTATAAAAACACTAACTTTCCTAGTCATAGTTGCATTTGTATGGGAAAGGGCCAAAACTCATAATGCAAATGAGATTTCTACTATATTCATACCTTGTCCACACCATTCCCTTATTTCTTTCCTGTGATGGATCTGAAATATGCATGACCTTCATCACCTTTGACCTACCACCTTTAACCCACCCTCAGAGCACAGACGATAAATGTGCTTCAAAAAATAAATTAAAAAAGGGAATTAATTAATGTGTATAAATAATACATAAGAGAAGGTGCAGAAACAAATATTTAATAAAACTACTTTAGATTGACAAAAAGGTCCAATAAACTGTTCAGTAACCTTCAACCCCACGTCACTTGCTGTTACAGGACTTCTGTGTCAGTAATGCGATCAACATCTCCCTCATGTTGCCAGAAAATTAGATTGTTCTGAAATGGCTCCAGGAGAAGATGGTTCTTCAAATATATCAGCAAATGGGCTGCATGGATCTCTTAAGCGTTCAGGTATTTCTCTCGGAGAATGGACATCAAGAGAATCTTTAGCAGCTTTAGCTGGGGGCAGGCTTCACATTGAAGTACTTGACATTTTAGAAATGGCAGGAGCATGTAGTGTCTGTTTGTTTTTATAAAAGGTTTGATACTTCAGATTAATCTTAGATGGCCAAGTAACAGACTTCAGAAGTGGCTTTGATATGCCGGCACATCTAGAAGGTGTTTAAGGCACAGGGATTTGTGTATTTTTTTACTGAACCATTCGAGGAGACCCTGATGCTTTGGTAATTCCTACTGCCATGCAGTGACTCTTCTGAGAGGTGGCATCTCATGCTTGATGTTCTTGAATGGAACTCACAGGATTTTCAAACTTTCTGGGGGAATCAGATGTATGTTGCTGACTTAAATTGTATTTGGGTCTTTTAATCAGTATGCAATTAGCTTCTGGTCTAGATTTAAGAATGTAACCCCATTCCTCCTCTGGTGTTTTAAAGCTATATGAGCCATACTTAGTAGACATAACAAACATAGCAGGGTACTTAACATAATATGACATTTGTAGTTCTTGCAGAACATAATGAATGTCATTGTAAGCCTTTCCTTTTTCCACAATCTCCATTGAATAATCCTGAAGTATGAGAATTATTTCCTTCCCCCAGTAAAGTGTTTTTCCTTTGTCTGGCCAGTGTAAGAATCTCTTCTTTAACAATAAAGTGTAAAAAATGAACTATAATGGGTCTGGGTTTCTGACCACTTTTAGGAGGTGGCCTTATTGATCTATGTGCCCTTTCTATCTCCAAAGGCCACTGCCAATAAGCATTCAGAAGTGAGGGTATAAATTCTACCAAAAAATGAACCATGTCATTGCCTTTCACAGACTCTGGCACCCCAATCAATCTTAAATTATTGTGTCTACTCCTGTTTTCTAAATTGTCAAATTTAGAGCCTAATGAGTCAATTTGTGCACACATTTTCACAGCAGAATCTTCAATTTTGCAGAACATTTCTTCTAAAAGAACAAGCCTCTCTTCCACAACATTAAGCCCTTATTCAACTATTTCAGATTTGTTTCTTTCAAGATTTGCTTGTGCTTTTAAGTCCCCAATATCTGTGTGCATGTTTTGTAATTTCTCCCTAATATACTCCATGTCACTCGACCTTATCTCCGTGTTGTCTTTATTTATTTTAGGTGCCCCCTTTGAGGTTTTTCCCTCCATGACCACCAGAACAGCCCATGGGAGAGGAACCGAGGTGGCTTGAATGCCCTGCTGTCCTGCTCCAACTGTCTGATGGCATCGTTTACTGAAGGTGGGCACTAATATTTGAAATGTGGAAATGTCAATAAATACAAGACAGATTTAGCTCCGACTACTTAACTGAATGTGTAACTTTATATAGTGGCTTATTATCTATATGAACACATTCACTGTAGTGATAAAACATTATTTATTTCTGTTTAAATTCTGATTCTTGGGAGAGCTCCCATTATGCTGCCATGTCTTCAAAGTGCCAGTGCGCAACCCCTTTTTTCCATGTTTATAAATGCACTCCCAGCAGATAGCCTCACCTGTAATTCACTCCTCTATGCCAATGATTTAGTCCTCTACCATAGAGACAACTCGCTTGAATGTATCTCATCCACCCACTCTGTCAACCATGGCGCTGCTCATAACTAGTTCCTCTCCAACAAACTGATACTTAATAACACAAAGACTAAGGCTATGCACTTTGGCTCCACACCTTTCCTGACCAAAGCCACCAAAGCCGACTCATCCCTCCTGGTTCACACCACTGCAGGTTCCCCACTTGACATTGTCCCCACTTTCAAATACCTTGGTGTTACCCTCAACCCCTCTCTTACTTTTGTGGAGCACATCATCAACACTGCGTGGAAAATCCACCAAAGGCTTGGTGTTGCCTATAGGCTAAAGCAACTACTATTATGTATGCACTTTGGTTTAATAAAGTGCACTATAAATAAATTTTGATTGATTGAGTGATGATTTATTGATTGATTGATATCCATGGAAGCTTGCCTTGCCATCATGCTAGGCAATCTTCTGCCCCTGCTAGACTACTGTACCCCTGTCTACTCTCTCATGTCCTTCTCATTACACACCCATTTAAACTTCACTTACTCATCTCATAGAGCCACAGTAGCTGTTCGGTAGAGAACCATCTTGGCAGAGTTCTTTTGCTCTGCATGGGACAGCTAAAGGGTGCAATACCGTGCACAGAAGCATTCATGGTATTGCACCCTCTCGCTCACATTTATAGCGGTATTTTGGTTTAGCACTCATGTCGTATGCTATTAAGCGTACAACATGTTGACCTGGTAGGCATCACATGAAGGTGTAGTTGCACTTGGAAAGTCAAGATTCTGCACAGTCTGTGGTGAGATTTCATCTTATGATACAGCATTAGAGCTGCTGACATAGTGGTTGTAAGAAGTGCCAGGCCCGTTGTCAGTGGCAGCTGAGCTGATGCTGGTGCTGCTGCTCATAGGAGCATCAACAACTAGACATTCAGGAGGAGGAGGACTATTAACAGACTCTTCAATTGAAGTTGAAGTTGATGCTGTGTTGTTAAAGTAACTGCTTATGCGAGGCAGTTTTGCAATAGTTGCATCAACTTCAGTTTTATGCTTGTGCTTCTGAGTGCAGCTTAAATGTTTTTCATCATTTCTGTCCCTCTTTTCATTGCTGACTCACCAAGGTGATTCTTTTTCATTTACCGTACTCTGCGTCATGCTTGCTAAGTGTGTGGGTGGCATCGGTGTGACAGTGTGCAGAGGCACATCTGACATGGCTGACTGACTGAGTCTAACAGTGACACAGTGATGATGCCCCTTGCCTGGTTCCCCTTCTGAATGTGGGTCTGATATCATGGCACCATTGACACCATTGTTAATCCACCACTGATACTTTGCAAAAAACTGTATTAGTGCACCAGTTAGGGGTTACAGATTAATGTGACAAATGTAGGGACAGTCTGTTGGGAAAATGGGGGTGGATGACCTGCATGGGCAGGAGTTCACAGATGTGGTACCAGTGTAGGCACTGTGGTCCATGTATGTATTAAAAAAAATTATAATAAACATTGGGAAAGTAGGGGGCTACCTGGAGGGGGAGAATGAAGTGGTACCGGGGGTGGGCACCTTATCTGCTTGTTAAAAAAAATATAGATAGATAGATAGATAGATAGATAGATAGATAGATAGATGAGAGACAAAGAAAGACAGACAGAGCAGGGGATCAGTGTCTCAATGCAGCCTACAGCATGGCTTCCAACTGCAGCTGCAGAACTCAAGAAAGTCCTGTTGTTCTCATACAAGACCACAGGTGATCAGCTCCTCTTGTTAAGCTGGGCACTATGGATTGGATCTTGGGAGCCCAGAAAAGTATTTGAGGTATTTAAAAAAAAAATAGCAGAATGTAGCTGAACAAGTCCCATGTAGTTAGTTTCAGGTGTGTGTTTTTCAAAACAACTAATAATTGTAATACATTTTCAATGTTTGTGAATTTTAAGAGGAAAAAAATGGTGGGTGACATGATTGGTATATTTTTCAGCAGCAGAGGTAAAGCATTAACAAATAAGCACTTGCAAAAGTTTTCTTTTTATCGGTCAAACCCGAACATTAGCTCAAAAATACTTAAAACTCTAAAATGGTAGAATATTTTTTCACCAAAGATTTGAAAGGCATGCCCTTTGCACAGGCCCCTTCAAACCTGAAAATTTCATGAAAGAAATTCCACAAATCTAGGCTGTAGGTGAGAGCAAAAAATATGCAATGTTAAGTATATTTTTTTCCTTTTTTTTTGCCACTCCATAATTTGAAAACCGTACAAGATGCAATCAAAAAACTTTTTACATCTTTTGACTCGAACAGCCTAACCATGCACACCAAATATTTCACTTTTGTGTCAAATAATGGCAAAGTTATAAATGTACAATAGTTGGGGTTTAACATTTAACAGCCTACTCAATCCTAACTGCAGTGATAGTACTGCTCCACTTTAATAAGGCTTGTATACAGCAAAAGCAGTTCAAACACCCAGTATGAAGGAATAGCTTGACAAAATGTATTTAATTATGTAAAAGCATACCTGTAATTTAGCAAACCATAAACTACTATTTTTACTTTCTTAACCATTAATAAGCATACATAGCTATTGAAGAAATGTAACATTGTTAATCTGTTTCTTTAAATTTTGACAGACTCATTTTAAGCCAATATAACAACTGTTTTTCCTTTACTGTTTTTAGTTATATTTACTACTGATCATTTCAACCTATATAACCTTCTTTTCTAGGGCTTCTGCTATTCCTAAAAAAAGTGTAATATACAACAAAAATTTAAAACACTTTGTTTCTGGAGACTTCCAGTGATGTCACGGCTGGGATTGAAGCCTAAAAGTGAGAGCTTCCTTCCCGCTAAAGACTAAATTCCTCCTTAAAGTAATCATGTTCATCCAAAATGAGAGAGAATGGCATCAAAATACAGAGGAGATGCCAGGCACACCAGATCCAGTTTGGAAAAAAAGAATGTGATGGCAGATGGCTCCAGATATCGAGTGTTAAGTTCTGAAGGCAGCCAGAGTGTCTCACCAGCCAGAAGACAAAGCTGAGGTTATGACATGGACTGGGAAGATGAGAGGCTTACCCAAAATAGATTTGAGATTCTGTTAAATGAAATTAAGACCTCAAGAGTGGAAAATAACGCAGAATAAAAAAAAACATGAATGTTTCAGGAGAGTGGAAAAAAGGATCAAGGAGGCTGAAGAGCATGTGGTGGCAGTTGAACATTGCACAGGGCAGCTAGTAACCGTGGTGGATGTATTGCAACAACAGACAGAGACCTTACAAGAGAAATTCTTGGACCATAAGGTCAGATCATGAAGGGACAATTTATATGTGTCTGGACATCCAGAAACTGCAGAGACTTGTAATGTGCACATTTCTCAAAGATGTACTAGTGCTTCCAGCTGGAACAGACTTGAGAATTGAGAGAACACACTGGGCCTTATATCCAAAACCCAAGGACCCCACTGCCAGGCCAAGAATAATAATAATGACATTTTCTAGTTTCCAAATGAAAGAAGAGGTACTCAGAAGGGCCTGGCAGAAGAGGGATGTCAGACACAATGGAGCAAGGTTGCATTTTGAGCAGGATTACCGTCCCAAGATCTAGAGACAGAGATTACAGTACTGGGACATAATGAAGGCACTGTGGGTAAAACAAATCAAATTTCAAACACCTTATGCAGCAAAGACGAAAATATTCTGAGAAGAGGGGTTTTTGAACTTGCTTGACACCAGAAGAAGCAACTACCATCCTGAAGGACCCAAGTATCCAGGTGAAACAGAGAAGAAAACTCCAATGGAGTGGCCAGCTGGAAGGGGAACCTCAGAACTGGCAGATGATTTCAGGATGAAATCTACATGCTGCAGCATGTGCATCGGCAGTCAAAACAATGGCAGACATTTGCACTTTGCTACAGCAGAAAGAGTGAACATAATGTGGTTAGATAACTGCCAGACATGAATTTTGTGGCTTTCCGCAAGGGTGTCTGAAAAATTATCCAGACAATGGAATGTTTCAGATGAAATAATGAATGACATTGGGGAGGGGGTGTTCCTTACCATCTAATTGTTTAAACTGTTCCCTGAAACCTGAATTGACTTAACCTACCCACACCCCAGACTTACCCTCCCCTCTTATATCTGTTTACAGTTCATAAACCGTTTAAGTTTTATAGTTAAAAACCTTATCTCTCTTCTCAGCTGCAGTTTATGAAGAGGAGCAGGACAGGTGACATGATGAAGTGTAATTGTGGACTGGGATTGAATCGAGGAACTGAACTTCTCAGAGATAGACCTTTAATATTGGGCTAAAGATAACTGCACAAGACTCGAAAGTGCGACCAAAGGAGATAAGGGGGAAGGGGGTTACAAAAGTGGTACGGGGGAGATGGAAATTATAGGGGAGAGGGGAACTAATAAAAAATAGACCTACAGTAGGGCTATTTCTAATGGTAATTTAAACATTTGTTCTAGACTGAAGAGAAATTAAGAGGCAGAAAAGGAGGAAGAGACACCCCTGGGTAACTGTCTGACCATGTGTACATCCAGTTTACAGTTCATAAAATGTTCAAGTTTTACTGTTAAAAATGTTATCTCTCTTCTCAATTGCAGCATATGAAAAGAAGAGGTACAGGTCACATGGTGAAGCCATCTCCACCTTCGTGACCAGTCGGAGGATGCTGCCGGCCAATCAGCCTGAAAGCCAACTCCCCGACAACTCTCCCCTGCAGAAAAGCACCAGGTGCAGCCCCATCAGGCCATCTCTGACTCCATGACTGGTAGGAGGACTCCACCAGGTGGTCAACCTTAAAGCCGCCTCCCCGAGGACTCTCCCTTTTAGAAAAGCAACAGGTACAGCCCCACCAGGCCATCTCCAACTGCATGACCTGCAGGAGGATGCCACCAGCTGCTCGACCTGAAAGTCATCTCCCTGAGGACTCTCTCTATGCAGAAAAACACCAGGTGCAGCCCCACCAGGCCATCTCCAACTCCATGATTGTTAGAATGATGCTGCAGGCTGGTCAACCTGAAAGCCACCTCCCTGAGGACTCAACTCTGCAGAAAAGCACCAGTTGCAGCTCCACCAGGCCATCTCTGATTCCGTGACTGGTGGGAGGATGCCACCAGATGGTCACCCTGATAGCCACCTCCCCGAGAACTCTCTTGCAGAAAAGCACCAGGTATAGCATCTCAGCATCTGCTCCAAAGCCAGGGAAATGATTGGAGATGAGCTGCTGGAGGAAGAAGCCGATTGGCTGATTCTAATAATGGTCAGGTTCCGATTGGTTGCAACACTTTCTGGCTGTCCTGGGTCACTTCTCCACAGCTTCTTCTCAGCTGCTGTGCCATGAGCCACCAAGAAGCCCTTAGACCTAAAACTTTACACTCGGGGGTTTTTGTCTTTCTGACTTCTGTTAAATCTTGCTGGGGAATTGCATAATTTTTTAGAGCTGATGTAGCTGGGGAATATATAATGTTTAGTGCTGGGTCATTTGGGAAATGTTTAAATATCAGTATTAAAGTATGCCTTTGAAAGTACAGTGCTTGTTACAGATAATTTGAATGGTACTTCAGTATTCCTTGTTAGGCATGGTATTACCGAGAGGTATACCGAGTGGTACAGAGAAATAACTCGTTACCGCTCAGTAATGCGATAAGTAGTGCCTGAGTTCCTAATTAGCTGATTTAGTTGAATTCCCATCTGCATTGGCTTAAATGCACCAGGTAGCACTGTTTTCAGCTTACTTAATATTCATTATTGTCATTTGTCCGGTAGGTGTCCACACAGTCTATAATCTAAGTCAGGATCTCCCAGTTTTAACCTTTTTTTTTAAAGAATACTGTATTGATCTCCTGGCCACAAGCCCCATCGGCCCATTTTTAAATAAAATTTTGTCCCTGTTGGTTTACTTGACCTCTCCCCTGCAAGCCCTGATCCCCATGTTTTAAAATACAGTATTTGTCCCCTGGTAGTTTCCCTGGTGTCCTCCTACCCACAGGCATGATCCTCATATTCAATTAAAGTATTTTCCCTTGGTTTCCCTGGTGCCCCCAAGCAAGTCCCGATCCCGTTATCAATTAAAATATTTTCCCCTGATGGTTTCCCTGGTGATCCCCCCAAAAGCCCCAATTCCATTATCAATTAAAATATTTTCCCCCGGTGGTTTCCCTGGTAATCCCCCATCCACAAGCACACACTGGCACATGCTGAAGATGATGAAAACTCCTCTTCTGATGATTATTCAAGCTGATTCAAATGGAGAACAACATCCAAATCTAGCCTCTGATTTGGCTTTATAATTAATTTTAGTTTAATATATTGTCTGTACTCCTCAGTCATTAATTTGAATCTTGCCCTATTAGTAACAGCCGTTTTGTACACTGTTTTGTGTAAATATATTTGACAGCAAATTTAAATGTTTATCATTTTTGTCGGTGTCTCTCCTGAAAGGATGTCCTCGATCACAACTGTGTCCATATGTTTATCACTGAAAACAAGCCCTTATTTTTAGTTCATGTGCCCCCTGCCCTGAATCAATACCCCATTCTAGGTAAAATAGTAATTTATACAGTCATTGATAGTATAGTGTCCCAATATCTGGAGAAAATGGATTAATCAAATTAACTCACTAAGGAATTCAATAATTAATAATCACAGCTTAGAACATGCTTGTTCACATGGCATATACCAATACCCTAACCTGATTTTTTTCGCTTTGCATGGGTTTGAGCATTTTCACTGGACATAGCAATATCATCTGGTGCTTTTTTGTGTCTGTTTTTGCTTACAGCTGGTCTTTGCATGGAAATCAGATGCTAGCTTTGGTTTTGATCTTAGCAAAAATACAACAGTTCTTAACCAGTAGTGGGATTTTTTCACTAGCTGAATGAAAAGTTTCATAAGCCCTATAGATGCATGGGATGCTAGAAAATTCACTGAAGCTGCCATAGTATACAGGGAAATGTAATTGTCATAAATGCCTGGCAAGCCCTCCCTGTAATTCCAACACTGTTAAACCTCCCATGCCTTTGTAGTGTACTATCTATTTAATGTTATTAAGTCAGTCTCTGACTTGTTACCCTACAAAGGGACATTGTTCCAGTGAGTTCACCCAGTTAACAAAATAAACAAGCAAACATTGAGGTCTGAAGAAATGGTACAGAAGTGGAGCACCCCATCCATCAGCATCCTAGTGGAATTTTTGCAGCTCTGTTCAGGATATGTGAAATCAGCTCATGTGCACAAATGATCATAAAAATGCAGTCATTTGTTTGGGCATGATGGAGCCATAAAATAGAGACGCTTGCTGTAATACAAGACACAGACTGGTGCTCATGTGGTCAAGACAATACCTGAATTACTAGTCTGGGTTCTGTGACATTTTCCAGGGATACAAATTATTGTGTGCCGTTTCAGTCGGTTCACTTTTTCTGATTAAAAAAATAGTGATTCAGTTCATGGTCCCATGGTTCTCTACAGATGTAATTATCACATGCTCTGGAATGCCCATAGTTCTGATGTAACATGGAATGCTAACACAATCACTTCTAATTATCTTCTCTACCTACATAAGCATTTCTAATTACCATCCGCACCTGATATAAGTCGCTTAAAATTACCTGTGTGTCTGGGGTAGGTAGTTGAAGCTAAGAGATGCTGCTGGCTGCCCCCCAACCTGTTACACAAACCCAGATACCAAAACTAAAATGCATTACATATTTCTGATATTTTCTAATTGTGAGGCATGGAAACAAAGCGGGTGAAAATGTCCATAATTGTCAGTTAACAACACATTTGTGAATGAGAGGTCGTGTGTCAACTGAAGTGACTTAGATGAGCAGACTCTCATTCATAAAATATCTTGTTTAATACAGCCTTACCATGTACTGTTTTTAGTACTGAGGCAGCGATGTTTATCTCCACACTCAGTTAAAAAAAATGATTGAAAAGGGAGTTCCTGTTTTTCTTTTTAATTCAACATTTTTTGACAGCTACCAACCCTAGTTATCTGTATAAAATGGTTCATCTGAGTCACAACAGTCCCCGGAATCATCTACTGTACTTCTAATACTTTACAGTGATTTAATCGTTCAGTAGTTCTGTTTCAGTCTGTGTCCATTGCCATACATGAGCCTGGCATACCAGTGAATACGGTACAATACAGGAGGAACACTGTCATACACTTGCTCTCACCTATGCTGCCAGATGCATACATACAGTAGCAGCCACAGACACTGCCAGCTATTTCCTGAAATTTCTGTGATATTTCCAAATATATCTAATGCTTTCTCCATTTCTACAGTAGGGGCAGCAGAGAGAAACTCTTTAGAAATTTTGTGAAATATCTGGAAATTGCTGCCAATGTCTGTGGCTATTACTGTAAAATGTGACTATATTTTAAATCAGTAGGGGAGGACCTAATAAACAACTGATTTCCCTGTGCTAGATTGACAGAAAATAAAAATGTTATGTAGAATCAGTAATGGCTATCGGGCTTTGCACATTGCTGGTTAATGTAGACTGCATCCACCCAGAAGCTCCATGCACATCGTAGCTTAGTTAATAACTTATTTCTAGCTGATTTCTCTGTGTTGGACTTGAAAAAAAAAATTTGTGATACAGGTACATAAGAAAATGTGCACAGACCAGTTACTGTCTAGTTTACATATCCCCTTAATAGTCAATCAATCAATAATTAAAATGTGCACAGACCTTCAGTGTGGATGTGGGCATAACCTAGCATTATGTAAAGCTAGGTTATGCATATGTTTATTAATGCACTCTCATATTGCAAGACTGAATACATAGCCCAACTCTGAGGAAAAAAATTCTTTCAAGTGATATCATACTTTTCAACCACATTGCCGGTTTGTGTAGACTGCATCCACCCAGAAATTCGGTGCACATCACAACTTAGTTAATAACTTATTTCTAGCAAAGTGCTAAATGCTATACATGCACTCAACCTTACCCAAATTATCCAAGATCTGACTAGGCTAAACCACAAGATGGGAAACCACTCCCTCATCGACTGTGCCCTTACCACTCACACCCATAGGATCATAAAATTGGGTACCTTAGCAGATGTCTTCAGTGACCATTGCTTGACTTTCCTGGTGTGCAGAGTTCACAAAGTCAAAGTCCCCTATAAAACTCTACAAATCCATTCTTACAAAGCCCTGAACATTGCCCTGCTTCTATATGACTTGAGCAAAAAAAATTGGGCACCCATATCTGCTGCCAGAAACCTGGGTGATGCAGCCAAATATTTCAGAGACCATTTCCTTGAAGTCTGGAACCAACATGCACTGTTACGCCGGGTTCTTGTCCGTGGAAATCACCTCCTCTGGATATCTCCAGAACTTATTGCTTGCCAAAGGGCCTGGGATGCAGCCTGGAAGCTCCATAAAAGAACAGTGCTTCCTAAAGATTATGAAGCCTACCATGTCCTTAGAAACAAATGCACAAAAGCCACTTGACTGGCTATGGCTAAGTACTTCAGCTCTACCTTTAATAATAATAATAATATTTTTATTTTTAGGCACCTTTCAAAAAACCAAGGCGCCGTACATAATAAAATCAACAATTCAAATATATAAATAGTCATTCATAAATAAAATCATACACAATCATAATACAACCAACAGACTCAATAATTAAAAGCCTGAGACCACAAATAAGTCTTTAAAGCCTATTTGAATGACTCCACAGTTGCACACTCCTGAATCCGACGGGGTAGAGAGTTCCAAAGGGTAGGTGCAGTGAACTCAAACGCTCTTGTGCCAGAAGATTTTAAACATACCCTTGGAACCTCTAGCAACCCCTCACCAGATGAGCGGAGTAATCAGCTGGGCTGGTAGGAAATCAGGAGCTCTTTCAGGTCATCTGGACTGAGTCCGCATAGGGCTTTAATAGTCAGCAAGCCGACTTTATAGGTCATCCGCCACTGAACTTGAAGCCAGTGCAGCTCACGCAGCACCGGCAAAATATGACAAGATCGCAAAACCCCCATCAAAAGTTGGGCTACTGCATTCTGCACCAGCTGCAAGTGTCAGATGTCTACCCCAGGAAGCCCTAGGTAAAGGGAGTTTCAATAATCTAAGCGAGAGGAAACAAAGGCGTGGATCAATGTTGGAAGGTCATTGGATGGAACAAGGTGCCTAATCCTGGTGATATTCCTAAGATGGTAAAAGGAAGTTTTGATGACCACTGACACCTGTGAATGCAAGGTCAGCCCTTCATCAAAAATTACCCCCAGGTTACGCACCCATTCAGAGGTCGGGAGTGAGGCGCCACCCAGAAAATTCCTGAAGGCGCACCCTTCCCCAACCCCACTATCTGACTACCTGGATCCACAAGCAACACCTCAGTTTTGTCTGGGTTCAGCCTTAGCCAGCTGGAATCCATCCAGCCTTAGATTTCTTTCAGACAGTTGTTAAAGACCGATACAGCTCTATTCTGGTCGAGTGCAAAAGATAGGTAGAACTGGGTATCATCAGCATAGCAATGAAACCTCAGCCCATTTCTTCTTACACTGTCTCTGAGGGGCAGCATATACACCACAAACAACATGGGTGAGAGGACCGAACCCTGAGGGACTCCACATGACAGAGAAGTAGGGTCCAAGGAATAAACTCCTGACACCACTCTCTGAGATCTACCCATAAGGAAAGATGAAAACCACCTGAGGACTGTTCCAGACAGCCCATAAATGAACCTCAGATGACCCAACAGCACCTCATGGTCCACCGTGTCAAAAGCTGAAGAGAGATCAAGGTGGACCAAGATGGAATGGTTCTTCCGATCTCTAGCCATCAGAAGATCATTGAGCACCCGAACCAGCACTGTTTTGGTACTATATCTCTTATGAAAACCAGACTGGAGTGGTTCATAGATGTCATGGATGGTCAAATGGTCCTCCAGTTGCACATCCACAATTTTCTCAATAACCTTCCCTATAAAAGGAAGGTTAGAGACAGGTCTGTAGTTGGCATGGCAGTCTGGGTCCAAGGAAGCTTTCTTCAAGAGAGGTGTCACCACCACCTCTTTTAGAGAGCTAGGAAACTCTCCAGACTTCAAGGAGCACCAGACAGTCCATGCCAGGACTGGACCGATAACCTCAATACCTCCCAAAATTAGGGAAGTAGGTCTAGGATCCAATCTACAGCAAGTGGGGTGCACACTCTAGATAATCGCATGACATTCATGAACTCCAAATGGCCAAAGGTACTCCAAGACACCCAAGGTGTAGTAACCTCACACTGATCAATAGCAGCGCCCATAGAGTGTGCCAACTGGAGTCTCACCCTGATGTCGGCCACCTTATTTGCAAAGAATCAAGCAATCTCATCGCACTCTAATTGCGAAAAGCTCTCCACACTTGAAGACAGTCTGGGTTGCACAGTCTGTCCACAGTGCGAAAAAGCTGAGCTCGTCGATTCTGAGCAACTGCAATCTCCCTGGACAGGAATTCTGCCTTCTTACAGGAGATTGCAGATTGGTAGACTTGATAATGTTCCAACAATCCAAGGTGGTCGGCATCAAGGGTGGACTTCTGCCAGCAATGCTCCAACCTTCGACCTAGTCTCTGCAGCTCCCTCAAAGACCCATCAAACCAGAGAGATCGAGGGTGAGGGGGGAGAGGTCGAATGCAGACAGGGGCAATAGAATCCAAAGCTGTTGAGACAGCCAAATTATAGGCCATCACAAGAGTCTCAGGATCACTGCTGACAAACGAGGAAGACAATAGGTCAAGCACCGCCATTAGGCCCTGAGAACTTACATCTTGTAAAGGGCGGTACCTGACCATTTCCGTAGGGATAGGCCTACCGGGGGGGTATAAAAACTAAATCCCACAGTGCAGTGATCGGACCACCAGACAGGATCCATCTCCAAATCAGAAGCTTCGATCCCTAGGAGGAAGACTAAGTCAAGGGAGTGGCCATGTCTATGAGTAGCGGAGGTAACCACCTGTGTCAGGCCCAGAGAAGACATCAACTGGAGGAAGTGTTGTCCAAGCTGTGAGAGTTCATCGTCGACCCAGGCATTGAAGTCACCAAGAACCATCAGTTTTGGTGACTCCAATGCCATGTCAACGATGAAGTCTGCCACTTCCTGAAGGAAACATCTCTCATCACTGGGTGGACGATAGACGAAAACAATCTGACAACCTACACCCACTACAACAGTACACTCGAATAACTCAGTCTCCCCTACCAATACACTAGTGAGGTTGAGTTTGGTCTTGAAACAGACCGCCACACCCCCCCACAGTCCAATCTCAGACGGTGTATTAGAGAGTACCCGGCCTGAACTGAAGCCTCCTAAATGGGACCAGCATTTTCATCCAGCCAGGTCTCGTTAATGCAAGCCAGGTCAACCATTTACACAAGATCAGCAATAATTGCTGTCTTGTTTTTGACTGACCTGGCATTGCATAATACCGTCCGAGTTGAATGAATGCCTCGTGCCTCCTGAACCTCCTGCCAACTCAATTTGACTGTGCCCTTGTGTATGAGAACCAGACATGGCTGATCATGTTCTGATTTCCATTTCACCCCAGGGCATTTCCTGACTCCCATGACCCCGATTTGATGACCCTGCTCACTCATCCTCCATTGTTCATCACCCCCCCCATCCTCCTCCCCCTCCTCCATGCTATACCAAGTGCTCTACAGCGCTGGTATGCACCAAATTCCAGAGGAGGAGAAAGAAAAAGGACTGAGGGCATGAAGAGTAGAGGGAGTGTAGTGCACAACCATGGAGGCAGACAAACAGCACATCCTACACAGACTTAAACAGATACTTAATTAGTGCAAAATTCTTAACTTATATATAACTTAAATAGCCCAGGAAAGCTCTCACCTCCCCTGAGCAATACCAATGCTTTTTAATCCCTAGCTCTGCTCTCACCAGACCATATGGAAACAAGAACCCAGGGGAAGAATACACAATGGGTGGGGAGGTAGTAACAACAACAAAAAAGGAAAGGGACCTGGGGGTAATCATATCAGATGACCTTAAGGTTAGCAAGCAATATGAGAAGGCAGTAGGGAGGGCTGGGGGTATACTGGGATGAATAGGGGAGAGGCATCAGCAGCAGAAAACAGGAAGTTGTTATCCCTCTGTACAGACAGTTGGTGAGACCCCATCTGGAGTACTGTATCCAGTTCTGGAGACCCCATCTCCACAAGGACATAGACAGGATAGAGGCAGTCCAGAGGAGGGCAACTAAAATGGTGCAGGGTCTTCAAGAGAAGACGTATGAGGAGA
Source organism: Neoceratodus forsteri (assembly GCA_016271365.2). Lineage (NCBI taxonomy): Eukaryota > Metazoa > Chordata > Ceratodontiformes > Ceratodontidae > Neoceratodus > Neoceratodus forsteri. Next base: position 47,226,076 of record CM028129.1, on the reverse strand, counting down.
GACTAAAGGAGCATAATATGTATACCCTTGAGGAAAGAAGGGTGAGGGGGGACATGATAGAAACTTTTAAGTACCTCAGTGGAATCAACAAAGTCCAAGAGGGTAGCATTTTTCAGAAAAAGAGACTTGCAAGAACAAGGGGACACAATTTAAAGATAGAAGGAGGGTGGTTCAGGGTCAATGTGAGGAAGTATTATTTCACAGAGAGGGTAGTGTATGCATGGAACAGCCTTCCTGAGGAGGTTGTGGGGTCTAAAACTGTGGGAGAATTCAAGAATGCATGGGAAAGACATAAGGCAATTCTTGTGGGGGGTAGGAAGAAATAGGCTGTTGGTTAACTAGGATCTGCGGCCTATCCTATAGGTAGGGAAATGGGCAGACTAGATGGGCCTAGCCGTCCTTATCTGCTGTCAAAGTCAAAGTCTATATGAATTAAATAGCAAAACAAAAGAACAAAAAAACAAAAAAGAAGTCCTCTTACGACCCAAAAGGGAGGAAGGGGTTCAGGCACTCTCACTGCCTAAATTAAAAAGTCACAGTCTATGAAACTGCTGTATAACACAAAAAATAAAAAAAATAAAATAAGTCAAAAATGGTATGTGGACCCCAGGTCCTCTCACCACCAGGGTTCCATCCACAAAGTCCAGATTAATCCAAATGAAAAATGGTGCAATTCATTCTTGGTGTTATCATTCATGCAGTAAATTCCATGGTCCAGTGTAGAAAACAGTTACATTCCAACAAAATCCCAATCATACGATAAAACCCAAAACATATGAGTCTCCACCCGTTCTGGACTGCAGCTTGAACTAGAACGGCCCGACAAGGTTCCAGTAACTCAATTTATCCTTGCTGCTCTCAACTCGGCCCAAAAATGACTGTAGAATCTCGTACCCATTCAGACTCAAGGGCCAAATGTAAAACCAGGGGCAGCTTGGAGGAAAGACAAAACCCACCCCCACCAGAAACAGGCCCCGATCACTCCCACCCATGACCCGCAGCTATAAGCACCTCGAAGCTGGGCCAACAGGACCAGCCACAAGGCCCTTTAGGAGAGACTGCAGGCAATACCTTCAGCTACCTGGGGCACAACCCAACAGCTCCCACTTGGTCGTGAGAACCAGAGACCAGGTATAGCCCTGAGGCCGGTAAAGATCCAGGAAATTCCCACCCCCACACTGCCCTTGGTCTCTCCTAAGAACTTAATCCGCCTTCTGAGGTACACCAGCATCGATAACAATGACGGCAAACAATCTTCACAAGCACCAAAACCTCTGGCCTCGATCTCTGCATGGTAATATCAATAAAGGCACTAATCAAATTCGAACTGTTCTCATCCAGAAATGATGAATTTGGGATCAGTCTGAATTCCCCTGGCTTCACAGCCTACCCTCTAACTGCACAGTCTTCCCCACAACAGGCAAAGGTAAATCAAAGTTCCCACAGCGTTTCCACAGTGATTCTGCCCAGATCCTCCAGACTCAGACTCAGGCTCACAATAACGAGCAGCAAATTCCAGCCCACAATGTCAGGCAGTAGGTTCCAGCCCCACCACGGAATGAAGATCTAAAATCTGCTTCGGTTCTCCAAAATTGAAACCCAACACAATTTCAGCAGTAAACTCAATATAACAAAGTGAGCTGCCAAAATTAAAACAGCTGCATACTCCAAGATAACTAAGCAGGACAGGGAGAACAACGTCCTGAAAAGCTAAACGGTGGTTTCACCAAACAAAGGTGAACCGCTGTAACAGCAGATTTAGCTCCTGAGTAGCAAAAAAATAACCAACACACTAGCTATATGCCCGCAGTACGCTAGAACAGTATATAACTCATTTGTCAGTCCTGACTTACTAAAAATGAAACTCAAAATGAAATGAAACAAACTCGGATTCCAGAGCTCAAACCTCAGGAAGCTCACACCGCCGCCATCTTGCAAAAAAAAAAAAAACTAATATAAATAACCGATCCAAATTCTGGAAGATAAGTCACTGTCTTTTCTCCCCTCAGGCTCCACCTCCCTCCCCCCTCCTCCAAATAAACAATACTGTCATCTTTGACCACCCTAGCATTGCCATATCTTTCAACTCACATTTTACCTCCTGTGCTTCTGCCCTGTTAGGCTCCCTCCCAACCATTAACCAGTCGACCTCAGCATCTACTAGAAGCTCATCAGCCCCCCTTTTTGGCTTTTTCTTCTCAAAAATCCTGACAACTGAGATGCTTACTGCCTTGGAAGCCCTAAACCTGAACAAAGGCAGCGCCCCTGATGGTTTGGACCCGAAGTTACTAAACCTGTCTGCCTCAGCCATTGCTCCACCACTGACTGCCCTTCTCAATCTCTAGTTTCAATTGGTGGAAATTCCCCTTGATTGGAAACATGCTATCATCCTCCCTCTCCCAAAGGGTGGTGACTCCTCCTCCCCCCAAGAACTACCACCCTATATCACTCCTCCCGACATTAGCCAAACTGCAAGAACATCTAGTCCTTGACCAACTATCCTCATACCTCTCTGTCAATAATTTCTTCACCCAATATCAATCTGGGTTCCGTAAACACCACTCCACTACTACCTCACTACTCTGACTCACTGCTGCCATCCTGACAGGAATGGACTGCAGTCACATCACCACTGCCATTTTTATTGATCTGTCTAAAGCTTTTGACACAGTATCCCACTCCCTCCTGCTCTGCTCCCTCTCATCTGCTGAGTTGTCGGAACATGTTATAAAATGGTTCAGCGCATACCTTAATGACCGCTCACAGTCTGTAAAAATATTCAACCACATCTCTCCTCCTCTACCTATACTCTCTGGGGTCCTTCAAGGGTCCATACTTGGCCTGATTCTCTTCTCCATTTTCCTAAATGACCCGCTATCAGTCTACACCTCATCTTCTATACATATGTATGCTGATGACATTGTTCTTTTCTCCACAGGGTCCTCACCTGCGGATGTCGCCTCCAGGCTCCAATGTGATTTCAATAATGTCCAGAGCTGGTTTCAATCTCACCAACTCTTCCTAAATGCCAAGAAAACTATGTCCATGACATTTGGCATGCACCAGAAACTGTCAAGGCTACAATCTGCCCTTTCTTTCACTGCCCTCGACGGGGCATCAATACTTGCCACTGAGTCATTCAGGTATCTGGGAGTATGGCTGGATCAACACCTCACTTTCTCGGCCCGCATAGATACCATTATAAAAAAGTTTTGCCCCAAGCTTGGTGCCCTATACAGAAACTGCTCTTGCCTCCTGCCCAGGCCAAACGTGAACTGATCCCCAAAATTATCCTCCTGAGTTTTGACTATTGCGCTATCATCTATTGCTCTGCTCCTGCCACCTCCCTATCTAACTTAGATACTCTTTTTAACTCCTTCTGTCGGTTTCCTGTGGATGCCCGTCCACTTACTCATCACTGTCACCTGTACTGAGTTCTAGCCTTCCCTTCCCTAAACAAATAGATGACTGCACCACTGCAAAATTTCATCTCTAAGTCCTGGCTTGGAACACTTCCTCCCTATCTAAATTCCCTAATCTCCCCCCAACCCACTCCCTCTCGACTTCTAAGATCCCATGACCACAGAACTCTGACTGTTCCCTGGAGATCCATCATTAGTGGGTAGGCCTTCTTCTCCTACCGTCTCCCTAAACTTCCTACACAAATCCGATCCTCTTCCTCACCTGGCTCATTAAACCAAGCTCTACATAACTTCCTCTTTGTAAATTGCTCTTGCCCCTAGCTCCCACCCTTTTCTTGTCTCACACCCTGTCTGTGGCCCTGTCTGCCTAGCTACAACCAAATCTATGCACTTATAGTCTCGGAGCCTACAGTGGCTTCAGTTGTGCATGGCTGCTTCTTCCACCTCTCTCTCTCTCTCTCTCTCTCTCTCGCTCTCTCTCTCGCTCTCTCTCTTACTCTCTCTCTCTCTCCTATCTCTCTCTCTCTATATATATATATATATATATATCTAATCTCCTTAGTCTGCTGTTCTAGCGCTAGGCCCTGGCTCACCTCTCTATCACTTTGATACCTCTCCATCACTTGTTTGCTCTGTGCCATTTTTAATTTTTAATCTGAAGTGTGCAAGGCCATAGGTCCCTTTTGCCATTATGTTACCTGCTATTTATTTGCTTTCTTGCTAATATGTTGTTCACTGTTTTTTATTTTGTCATTTTATAATGTGTGCATACTCATTGATACTATGTAACTCCCATCACCCTTTCCCCCAGGTCATACTGGGAGATGAGCAACTTGTTGTTCAGTGTACATTACTTGGTGAAACTCTTCAATAAATAAAATAAATAAACTAGATTTTAATATGTATCTACATAATGTAACCTATCATACAGTATGTCAAAACAAGCATAACTGATGCAGTTTCACTATAAATAATAACTCTTAATAGGTTTTTGGCAATAAAACGGTAAAGCCAAGGATTTATTATAAAGACAAATGCATTAAAATGGTTTCATCATATAAACATCTTGGCATAACGCTTCATGATAAAATCTTTTGGAATTTATATATAAACGAGCAAATAGTTAAAGCAAAACATGTAGTCAAAGCACTGTTAAGATTTAACTTTAAATTTGGTGGCTCCTTGGTAATCCCAGCCATTAAGGCAGGGGAAGCAAAAATTACACCTCTAATTTTGTACAGGGCCGAAATATGGGGAGTCAAAAAAATATCACAACTAGAATTACCCTTGTTGCATTACTACAAAGCCATTTTACAAGTACCAGCTACAATGGCAGGTGCCATTGTAAGAGCAGAACTAAGTAGATTACCTTTGGTTGATTTTATCAAATTGAGCCTAATCTCTTACTGGCTTAGAAAAATTAATCATACCAACAATTATTTACCATTATTATGTGTTAATGAAAAAGAAGCATGGTATAAGGAGGGGTTCTCTTCTCCATGGTTGAAGGCACTTTTGCAAACTCTACATAATTCTACAATTATGCATCTGTGGTACGATTATCATCTTAACATAAAGATTCATGGGTCATGTAAGGACTCGGTTAAAAAGAGAATAATACTCTTGGCTTCAGATACTCAGATCAACCAAGTTCATGCTCAAAGGCAAACCTCCTGGCTTAGCCAATATAAAATTGATTAAATCTTGAGGATGACCTTCAAATTTCTTTAGCCCCTAAATATCAGAAAGCAATTATCTGGGCAAGATTTGCACTAATTACCTCAAAATATTCTTATTACAATAGATTAATAACCCAAGATAAGTCAAAAGGGACAAAATGTTTATGTAATAAAGGCTTTATTGAAACACTATCACATGTCCTAATACAATGTCCCCTATATAATCACCCTCACACTAAATTTCCTAGGGATTTCTTTATTAAATACACAGATTTAGATTATGACCCAGTTTTTATATTGATGCACCCAAGGACATCTGAAGAGGCTATAAGGATTGGAAATTGTATTATGTTTATAGTAAGTATCAAAAAAAGGGCTTATAAGAAGAGACTTGGAAGGGAATGAATTAAATGTATGGATGTATCTATTATATATGTATTTGGGTATAAAGACCCTTTTTATCATTGATATTTCTGTTCTTATCACTTTTATTGTGAAATGAACTTATAAGTTCTCTCTTTATTTAAATATATCTCTTGTACATAGTCTGTAAATCTTGTAATGTTCAAAATTTTGTAACAAATCTTTTGGAAGAACAAATAAAACTTGAAACTTGAACTCTTAATAAATAGGTTGGTCATATCAGGGAGGGTGAGTTCTGTGAAGCTGTTAGTGGAGAAGGCAAGCAGCAGGCAGGTACAGTAAGAGAAGCAGATGGGGTCGAAATTTGAAAATGAACAAAATTACAATTTCATACCATTTTTACAAAACCCTGTCGTCACATAATTTGTATTGAATACTGCGCATTGCTGTATTTTTTTAATCTGCTGGAAAGACATATTTTAATGTTTTTACGTTTATATTGCTCAAGAAAGCAGGTTGATCCATCCCCTATTTCTAGTTTCCATTAAAGTATGTTACTTGTACATGACTCCAGAAACATTCTTCAGAACAATGAGTCTGAAGTGATTATGGACTCAATGAATCCACCCTTCCCCAGCTGACTTGAAGCTTTCTTTGGAACTGAGATGGAAAGGAATAGGAAACTGCTGAAATGAACCCCTCCCTCAACTAAAATACACATACTAATATTGCAATTCAAATGCAACATGTAGTCCTCCTATATGCTGTCTGCTGCTATGGTGACCTGTGGAGCTTTTTCTGGGGGGGAGGGGGATGAAATGAAAATGCAAGGCTGTGTTGGCAAACAGCAATCCATGAATTTGAGTTAAAAAGAAATAAAGCAATTTCCAACATGTTTACAGTATGTTTATGCAAGACAACCCAGCTGGCATGCAGTGTCTCATTTTCAGCAAGGTCCTGTGCATTTTCCAATTGTTGCATAAGGCAATTATAGCCATACTTACAATATATGATTTCTAAACTATAATTTTTATATGTTGTACAGAATAAATAAAAGCTTAAATTAATATAAGTTTTTAATTGATTAATTACAAAATTCTCACAAACCCAACATGCCTACTCTGACCATGTTTAATAATATTGTGAACGATTTGAGCAATCTACTACAATACTTTAAATGAAACTTACACAGCAACAGAATATGTGAGCTATCGCATAATTTCATGCACTGTCAGCGTTTAATGCAATGTTCTGTTAAGCAACCCCACCACTCACCCTCACCCCCTCCACCCTAAAAAAAATGTTGGTAAAGTCAGAGAGAAGAATGCAGTAAGTAACACAGTAAACAATGGAAAATAAGTTAGAATGATATGTGAGAGCCCAAGGAAACAGCAGGTAAAAATGTCTGGGGTAAATAACGCTAACCAAAACCAGCAGTATGATTTGCTGACCCTTACACTGGTCATAAATACTGTATTGGTCCCCTTACCACAAGCCCCATTGCCTTATTGTTTTAAAATAAAATATTTGTCCCCTGTTGATTTAGTTGACTTCTCTCCCACAAGCCCTGATCCACCTGTTGTAAAATAAAGCATTTGTCCCCTGGTGGTTTCCCTGGTGTCCACCCCCCAAGCCCTGATCCCGTTATCAATTAAAGTATTTTCCAATGGTAGTTTCCTTGGTGATCCCTTATCCACAAGCACACACACACACACAAACTCACACAGGCACATGCTGAGGATGGTGAAAGCTTCTCTTCTGATGATGATTCAAACAAAGAACAGCGTCCAGATCTAGCCTCTGAATTGTTTGATTTTGCTCTGTAATTAATTTTAGTTTAAAATATTGTCTGTACTCCTCAGTCATTAATTCAAGTCTTGCCCTGTTAGTAGTAGCCGTTTTGTACATTGTTTTGTGTTTTGTAAATACATTCCATCTTAAATTTAAATTTTTATCATTTTTGTCGATGTCTCATCTAAAAAGATGTCCTCGATCTCATCTGTGCCCATATGTTTATCACTGAAAACAAGCCCTTATTTTTATTTCAGGAACCCTCCTCCCTGAACAGAGACCCCATTATATGCAAAATAGTAATTTATACAGTCATTGGTAGCATAGTGCCCCAATATCGGGATAACAGGAGAATATGGATTAATCAAATGAACTCACTAAGGAATTCAATAATTAATAATCACAACTTAGAACATGCCGGCTTACATGGGTATGTACCGATACTGATTTCCTAAACAGATTGTTCCCTTTGCATGGGTTTCTGCATTTTCACTGAACATAGCATTACCATCTGGTTCTTTTTTATGTGTTTGTATTTGCTTATAGCTGGTCTTTGCATGGAAATTGCATGTTAGCTTTGGTTTCAATCTTAGTAAAAATACAGCAGTCCTTAACCAGCCATTGGATGTATTCACTTGCTGAATTAAGTTTTATAAGCTCTATAAGTGAATGGGATGCTAGAAAATTCATTGAAGTTGCCTTAAGACACAGGAAACTGTGACTGTCATGAATGCCTGACAACCCTGACATGACCCTGTAATTCCAACACTGTTAAACCTCCCATGCCTTTGTAGTGTACAATCTATTCAATGTTATTAAGTCAGTCTTCAAGTTTCTACCCTACAAAGGGACACTGTTCCAGTGAGCTCACCAAGTTAACAAAATAAATAAGCAAACACTGATGTTTAGAGAAATGATACAGAACTGGAGCACCCCATCCATCAGCTTCCTAATGGAATTTCTGCAGCTCTGTTCAGGATATGTGAAATCAGCTCATGTGTGCAAATGTTCATGAAAATGCTGGTCATTTGTTCAGGCATGATAGAGGCTAAAAAGGTAGCTATACAGCCATAAAACAGAGAGGTTTGCCGTAGTACAAGACACAGACTGGTGCCAATGTGGTTAAGACAGTTGCTGAATTACCAGTCTGGGTTCTGTGAAGCTTCCCAGGGATACAAATTATTGTGTGCCCTTTCAGTTGTTCACTTTTTCTGATAAAAAAATTATGATTCAGTTTATGATCCCGTGGCTGTCTACAGATGTAATTATCACATGATCTGGGATGCCCATAGTTCTGATGTAACATGGAATGCTAACACAATCACTTCTAATTATCTGCCCCACCTACATAAGCACATCTAATTATCGTCCATACCTGATGTAAATCACTTAAAATTATATGTGTGTCTGAGGTAGGCAGTTGAAGCTAAGAGATGCTGCTGGGTTTCCCCCAACCTGTTACACAAACCCAGATACCAAAACTAAAATGTACAGTATTACATATTTTTTGATACTTACTAATTGTGAAGCATGGAAGCAAGTCAGGTGGAAATGTCCGCAGTTGCCAGTTAACAAGATAATTGTGAATGAGAGGCCACATGTCTGTTGAAGTGACTTAGACAGGAAGACTTTCATTCATAAACTATCTTGTTTAATACAGCCTTACCATGTACTGTTTTTGCTAGTGAGGTAGCGGTGTTTGTGTCCACACTAAGTTAAAAAAAATTATTTAAAAGGGAGTTCCTGATTTTTTTTTAATTTGACATTTTTCGACAGCTACCGAATGCTACCAAGCCTAGTTATCTGTATAAAATGGTTTATCTGAGTCCCAGCAGCCCCCAGAATCATCTACTGTACTTCATATACTTTACAGTGATTTAATTGTCTGGTAGTTCTGTTTCAGTCTGTGTCCATTGCCATACATGAGCCTGGCATGCCAGTGAATATGGTACAATACAGTAGGAACACTGTCATACACTTGCTCTCACCTATGCTGCCAGATGCACACATACAATTTCAGTATATTTTAAATCAGTAGGGGAGGGCCTAATAAACAACTGATTTCCCTGTGCTGGATTCACAAAAAATAAAAATGTTATGTAGAATCAGTAGTGGCTATCGGGCTTTGCACATTTCCAGTTTATGTAGAGTGCATCCACACAGAAGATCTGTGCACATCACAGCCTAGATAACAGCTTATTTCTAGCTGATTTCTCTGTGCTGGATTTAAAAAAAAATGTTGTGATACAGGTACATTAGAAAACGTGCACAGACCAGTTTCTGTCTAGTGTACCTATTCTCTTGACAATCAATCAATCAACAAATAAAATGTGCACATACCTTCAGAGTGGATGTGGGCATAAACTAGCATTTTATAAAGCTATGTAATGCATATGTTTATTAATGCACTGTCATATTGCAAGACTGAATACATAGTCCAACTCTGATTAAATAAATCATTTCAAGTGATATCAGACTTTTTAACCAGATTTTAATTTGTATCTGCATAATGCAGCCTATCATATAGTATGTCAAAACAAGCAAACAGATTCAGTTTCACTGTAGATAATAACTCTTAATAAATGAGTTTGGTCAAACTGGGGAAGGTGAGGTCTGAGAAGCTGTCAGTGGAGAAGGCAAGCGGCAGGCAGGTGCATTAAAAGCAGAAGATGGGGTCGGAATTTGAAAATGAACAAAATTATGGTTTCATACCATATTTTAAAAACCCTGCCATCAGATAATTTGTATTGAATACCGTGCATTGCTGTATTCTTTTTATCTGCTGGAAAGACATGTTTTAATACTTTTACTATTATTCTTCAGAACAATGAGTCTGAAGTGATTATGGACTCAATGAATCCATCCTTCCCCAGCTGACTTGAAGCTTTCTTTGGAACTGAGATGGAAAGGAATAGGAAACAGCTGAAATGAACCCCTCCCCCAACTAAAATACCAACTAGTATTGCCATTCAAATGCAAATTTTTTCGACCTACATTCTATCTTTGCTATGGTGACCTATGGAGCTTTTTCTGTGGGGGAAGGGGATGAAATGAAAATCCAAGGCTGTGTTGCAAACAGCAATCCACAAATTTGAGTTAAAAAGAAATAAAGTGATTTCCAACATGTTTATAGTGTGTTTACACATGACAACCCAGCTGACACACAGTTCTCATTTTCAGTGAGGTCCTGTGCATTTTCCATTTGTTACATAAGGCAGTTATAGCCACACGTACAGTATATGATTTCTAAACTATAATTTTTATATACTGTGCAGAATAAATAAAAACTTAAAATAAACAGATTAATATAAGTTTTTAATTAATTGTAAAATTCCCACAACCCCAACGTGCCTACTCTGACCATATATACCAATATTGTGACCGATTTGAGTAATCTACATCAACACTTCAAATTAAACTTACACAGCAACAGATTATGTGAGCTATTACATAATTTCACGCATAGTCAGGGTTTAATGCAATGCTCTGTTAAGCAACCCCACCCCTCACCATCACCCCCCCCATCCTAAAAACGTGTTGGTAAATTCTGCAAGAAGAGCATAGTAAGACAGTAAACAATGTATAATAAAATAGAATGATATGTGAGAGCCCTAGGAAACAGCAGGTAAAAACATCTGGGGTAAATAACGCTAACCAAAAACACCAGTATGATTTGCCAATCCTTACACTGGTCATAAATGTGATTGTCACCACTAACCAGCCCCTGTAGATTGGGTTCTATAATGTTAAACTGCTGCTGCTGGAGTGATTGTGAATGTGGGATGCTTATCAGAAAAAGGGGGCAAATCCAGAGCACTATGACAGAAAAAATTATAAATATCTAGGTACAGTACACTGATAACTTATTTTAATATGGACAGATTCTGGGAGTTATTATTTCTTCATATGGGCAAGCTGCAAAAAAATCACAGCTATTCTGTTTGTAATGTTCCTTGATTTAAAGCATATTTTGGGAACTTCCATGTAGAGAACCACAAAGCAACAGTAATCAGCCTTCTCTGAAATCACATCTTGACAAGACCTCACCATCCCTGTTCTTGCATCTGATGCCATCCCACCACATCATTGCCTGCAACCATAATGAGACCAGCATCCATTCATGCAGATTCTGTGGTGACACCATACATAGGAGGAATGTGGATTGCAGAGCTTAACATGTCATCAGCCCACACCACCACCATCACCACCACAAACTTCCCATAAGTCCATCCACTACTTTGCGAGAACAATGCAGAACATTAGTGGCAGTAAATAGCCACCATTACTTCTATGCAACTCTTACAGTCCTTCCCACTCTGGTTGAAATAGATACAGGGTCTAGTTCTTACTGCTGTTAAATGTGAAATATTGACTGAGAGACAGATGAATTGATGCCTCATGTTTGCCAAAATCACAGAGGGAGAAGGTGGAAAGACACTGATAGCAGATCTGGACAAATGCATGTCATGGTACTTGCATTTGGACAGATCCGTGAATTAATGACTGTAAAGGTTAACGGCTTCCACTTAGCTCATCTTTATTTTTACAACCCACAGCTGCAGTCCACTCTGTTTGTGTCATGGATAGGCAAGAAAGTTTGGGACTCTGCTCTAGTACAGAATAGCTTTATTAGTTAATTCATTAGCCCAATACTGCAGGTGAGAGAGTGAAGGTGAAGTGCACAGCGGAGTATTACAATTAAAATAATACTAGCTAGAAAATGGTTTCTGTGTTTAATTTTCATAAGATTTCATTCTGAGTAAATAAATCTTACAGAAATAATCATTCCTAAGGCATTGATCATTCTGGACAGTATCGAGAGGGAGGGAGGGAGAGAGAGTGACAGAGAGAGAGAGAGAGGCTATCACTTGTGAGCACAGGCAACAAGTGATTTTACAAACTAATCATGATCAAGTTGTTTTGTTTGGCATAACCAGTGATGTAAAGTGTACAAAAAAAAGACAGCATATTGTGACCCCAACACAAGTTGAACAAGCATTTACTGCCCCATACATAAACACTGGGAAAAAAATTAAAGAACAGTTTCAAAATGTGATCACACAAGGTACAGTGATGTGTTGAGCAACCTGCAGGCACTATCACAATAAAACAAATTGCAATAAATCAGAAGGGCAGTCCCTTTCCGATTTCCCTGACACCTGTACCTAGACTGCCACGGATCTGTTTAAATTCTCTCACACCTGTAGTTAGTAGTGGGGAGTGAGTGAATTATCATGTGCTCCATATTCCAAAACTGATTTTCTTTTAACATTTTAATTGGGGAGAATGACAAAAGGATATTAAAATCAATACAACAGACAAATGATACTGTTTTCATCGATGTTTTTTAAGTAGACTGGTATCACTAGCACCAGCTTGCCAGCTGTCTTGTGCACAAGCTGTTAGGGCAAACGTCAGTCCATGAATGAAATCAACAACAGTCAGGAGCATCGGGTTATGGAAAAAAAAGATGAGCTGAACAGCGCCGCTTACTTTTGTAAAACAACCTCATAAAACAGTAAATGGTTATAGATTAATAAAAAACACACATACATGATTTTTACAATGATTTTTATTAGACTGCAGGCATCAGTGAAAGGAAAACAGAAAAATTAGTTCGAAGCTTTGCAGTTGATCTTTAAGCCCATTTATATCTACAGTACTTTTGTAATGGAGATATTTTCCTGTCAGTCTCCCTGTCACTGATGGCATGGTGGTTACCCGACAAAAACTTTTAAAATGTAAGGAAATAGTAGAAGATATTAAAGTGTCAGCTTTTTGTGCAGCATCCATGTTCTCTATACAGTATACACTATACTGTGTATTGGATAATGGGCAGCTAGGATGGGTGTGCAGGTGGGGTTGACAGTAGGCAGAAGAGGGATTGGGAGGGATAATTTACTAAGGACAATTTATCAGGATAATGTATAAGGACAGCTGCCAGGAAGGGTAAGGGGTTAACAGCACATAGAGAGAAGAAGTGTAAGGGATAATCAAGATAGTAGGGTGAAGGGGAACGGAGGCTGGGTGAGGTACCACTAGACTCACAGGGAAAGTTTTTTTTCCTAAAGGAGAGTGATCGGAGGCCAGTGTGTACATCATTGGCACAGTCCCAACAAGTGTGTGTGTGGGGGGAGGAGTGGAGATCAAAAAGGCAAATAACATGCCCTATGAAACTGTGCCTAAATTGCAGTAGTGTTCAGTGTGCACATAAAATGCTATTTGGCATCATAAAAAGTAAGGCAGAATGAGCAGTGAGGAAGGATGCTAGACCCATTACTGAATTTGTGGGAGGTCACTGAGGTCAAATATAATAGTATGAATAGCACTGTGTATCCAGTTAAATAACAGATGACTCGGTCCAAAACCTAGGAACATCATAATTGCCGCAGGCTTGTATACATTTTAACAGATGTACTGGTATCAATATTGTATTGTATATGGTGTTAAGGTCACAATTATGTAACTTGATACAGAGTGCTGTATATATTATTACTTTTGACCTCAGTGACCTCCCAAACACTCTATAATGCACAGTATCTTGCACCCTTCCTTATTTCTCATTCTCTCTTATTTTATGCACTGCCGATTACGATTTTGATGTGTGCACTTAACACTAGCACAGGCACATTTCATATGCACATATTGTTTTCCTTAGTGCTTTTTCCCAGCGACTGCCCCTTGTTTGTTGTTTTTAAAAATGACTCCCCATTTTTTGATTGGTCATCCTATTGAAATATACTGTACAGTATATTGTGCCAATACATTTTTTTAAACATATAACAAAGTTCGGCCTAATTGGGAGACATGATATACAGTAGTATGCTGGTTCTCAGAGTGGCTAACTGAAGCCGACAGGGGAGGACCTCAGTCATGATGTGCATGTTGATGGTGGGTTGTAACAAGTTTTCCTGAAGTGATGGTGTTTTCAGGGCTCCACATAGAATCTGATGTCCATCTCAGCAGTGCCATCTCTACTGGAAACACCTCCATTTCAAAGTGCAAGGACAATTCAAATTGTCAGTAGCAATTTCAAAATTTGCCAACTTTCAGGCAGCATTAGTGATGTATCAGGAATTCCTGGAGACTCATCTGTTGAAGGTGGCAGTACCACCAGGACTACCAAGAAACTCACGTATTGACAAAGTCCTTTCTGATCCACTGAATGAACCTGGTAGTGAAGCGCTTTTGGTTGATGTCTTGGAGTGCACCCCCCCAGACAGTAGGTTGGGGTGGTGGGTTAGGTGCCAATATATATTTATATTGTCCATCATTCTCTCTCTCTCTCTCTGCCAAAATATTCTGTCTCTGTCACCTTTTCTCTCTGTCAGCAAATGAACCTGAGATGTGGGTATGTTGCAGCATTTCCTAAATTCACTCACAATTAGTCTCCAGCTATGCTGCACTGTAAGACTGCAACTTTGCCTAGCAATTCACTACAATTAAATAATGTTACTATTTTTTTTGTGTTAGTATTTCTAGCTTGAATTGATGCAGCAGTGATTCAACTGGTGGGCAGTGTGTACACTGTTAATTTGCAGTTACACTGGTTGTCAGCTGTGCGGTGCGGTTGTCAGCGCTGATTAAAAAAACAGTGGTAAACCATTCAGTGCACCATCTTTTCTGGCATTTAAGAATATGAAAATGACACATTCAAATGAATCACCTGTTGTGAATAAAATGCCAGCTGAGTGAGTCATTCCATCCACTGAAGTTCACACTACACATATAATAATTCACAGCATGGCAACACACTTAGTCTACAGAGTTTACCATGAATAAAACAAAAGTCATGGATCACACCTCATATATCCAGTAAAACCCAGAGACAAGGGCTGACAGAGTACGTTCCTTCCACTGGTTGGGTTTCAAAAATCCATATAGAGGATTTTGTAAAATGAAAAAATTACAGATGCTGATCACATACTGCACTCTACCTATGGTAAATCAGGTTGCCGACTCAAAATTATGAAAGACACCATAGATAAATAACAAATGTCAAGCAGCCAGAAAACACAGAGGAGCAGTCGTGACTTCAGTACTATTATTTTTAGATGGCTTGGCTTATGGTTAATGTTCACAGTAGCAGCGCACACAAATAGCACTGAAGATTAATCTGCATTTCAAAGCTACTGGAACAGGACAGCAGGTGCAGCATGTGGATTACCCTACTGACATGGTCATGGTTCTGCTTTCTCGAAAGTAGCTGAGTGCAGAATTTGCTTATCTCTGCCATCTCCATGACAGACATAGGTGAAGTAGGGTGTTCAATTTAGCGGTATGGGTGGGCAGTAAAAGTGAATTGTAAAAAAATCTGTGTACTAGCAGCAAGTCATCATTGAAACGCACATTCTGAAATGAGGGATAAGCATGCAGCATAGTTGCTGTCTGTTGATACTCCGGTACCAGCACCACAAAAATAACATTTTAATTTTATTTTCTAAACAATTTAAATAAATCAGTGTGGATCTCAAAGTCATGTATTTCCTCTTCTGGGGGATACAGGATGGGGAACATGAAATGGTTGGCGGTGGACAGCATGCAGAGGGAAGTAGTGAGAGGGATAGTTTAAAAAATTAAAACAGTCAGTGCCTTGATGAGAATGGGTTGGGGTGGGCAGCATGCAGAGGGAGGGAGTGGAAAAGCTAGTTTTAAAAAGACGGCCAGTGCATTGATGGGAACAGGTTGGGGTTAACAGCACACAGAGAGAGGGAGCTGGAGGGATACTGTAAAACAGATGAGAACTGGGACATGAATGGGCTGGGGGTGGTCAGCACAAGGGACAAAGTAGGAGGGATACCTCAAAAAGACCAGTGCTCCAATGGGAACGGGTTGGGAGAGAGAGGAGGGATAATTTATACCGTAATAAAATAGGTTACTGCAGAATAAAAAAACACACAGCTGCATTGTTTAAATACTAATTTTATTTGGATCTTAGAAACAAAAAATCTGCTCTCAACATGACAGTCTCCTTTAAACGTTAAAAAAAAAAGATTGATTAAATTCAAGCCATTGCTGGTGTACATGTAAAAACAGTGTGAAAAGGAACACTGGGACACTTCTGGGCTTCATTAATGCTTAGATGAGTTGCGGTCACCACCCAATGGATTAGAGAGGAAGTGCATCAGGAAGCAAACTATACCGCACTGAATTATTACAATATGTGCCACACTGAGCATTACACTGAGCAGCGTAGTGCTGCACCGAGTGTTAAAACGCAGTACCAGACAACTTTTCTGTAACAAGTACTGTATATCTGTTCTGTAAGAAGCAGTGGAGCTTAGTCTACCTCTGCTAAGTTAAACCTACATTAATCTTTTCACTCTTCTGCTAAGAGTTTACTCAAGCTTGCTGCAGGTCTCCCCCTGTGCCAGCCTTGCTTCCTTGTATCCCTACCCTGTCCTTCCCTTAAACTCCTGCTACTGATTTACATTCAAGCCCTGTGCCTTAGCCCCTAAGCTGCTTTTATTTTTAAATACCCTTAGCCCTATTCCTATTCCTTTCTGTGGCTACAGTCAGATCCCTGGTATCTTAATCTTTAAATTTAGGTGTCAAAACAATGGCCACCCATTGCTGTATTGGGCCACTCCCTCCTTCTGTCTGCCACTTGTTTAACTTCCATTTTTGTTCCTGTAGCTCTAAGCATTCCTTGGTGTTTTATTCTAACATTTAGGTGCCAAACCAACGGCCGCCCATTGTGCTGCTTGAGCTCCCCCTTCCCCTGCCCACTTCTCAGCTAACCTGCTCCCTCCCACATCACTAATCCCTTAATCCCCACCCTGCCAATAAGTGCCCTGCTAAGCCTTTGTATTGGGGTTATATTTGTGACCTTCCCCCTTTTCTTCCTCAGGTGCAGCCCCACTGAGCCATCTCTGACTCCGTGACTGGTGGGAGGATGCCGCTGGCTGATCAACCTGAAAACCGCCTCACCAAGGACTCTCCCCTGCAGAAAAGCACCTGGCATGGCATTTTGGCACTGACTCCAAAGCCAGGGAAATGATTGTCACTTATCCACTGGAGGAAGAAGCTGATTGGCTTCCCCTCCACAACCCCCCAACTATTAGCCAATTCCACATTCATGGGCATAGGACTTGACTGACAACAGGAACTTCCTGTTTGGGAGCTGGAAGGGAGTGATCACAGAGGCAAAAAAAGACTCAACATCCTATAAGGTAAAATAGCTCTACATCCCCCCCCCCCAGCTGCTGGAGGTCTGACTCTGAGCAAGTAAGAAGAAGACTATTGAGCAATACAGGAACTTCCTGTCCCAAAACAGGAAGAGCAGGAGCTTTAAGGGCATGTAGGCAGTAGGAAAGAAGGGAGAAAAAAACACATAAAAAGAGAGAGGAAAGAGTAAGAATACAAAGCAACAGTTGAGGGGACACAAATAAGACATGATAAGAGTGGTGCAGTGCAGTGGCTGTGGAGCGGTAGTCTTCCAGGAGACATTCTGGGGGATGCAGTGTTGTCCCATCTGCAGGCACTTCTCTGGGCTGAGGGAGGAGGTTGCTTGTTTCCAGGCTGAGTTGGCCAGGATTCAGGGGACCTCCTCTCCCACCCAGGGACCACAAGGGCTGACGCTGCTGCCTCAGAGGTTGCCAAGAAAGAGGAGTGGTTGGACCACAGTGGGCTCAGGGAGGGTGAGGGTGGTTTAACAGAGGTGCATCTCTCCAGTTGTACCTCTCCACAATTCATACACTGTTCTGGCAGAGTGTGGTTCCTCTATGGAGGCACCTGCAGTGGAGGCCAAGGATGATGCTGGGAACCTCCATGAAGGAGACCAACAGGAGGGTGG
This sequence comes from Neoceratodus forsteri, assembly GCA_016271365.2. Classification (NCBI taxonomy): domain Eukaryota; kingdom Metazoa; phylum Chordata; order Ceratodontiformes; family Ceratodontidae; genus Neoceratodus; species Neoceratodus forsteri. Next base: position 47,208,026 of record CM028129.1, on the reverse strand, counting down.
CGTGGGACCCCACAAGAGATGGAAACAACTCCCATTGGGAGACTCCATTATTAGGAGTGTAGAACTGGGTAATAGGGGAGATGGAGGTAAGGTGCCTGCCTGGTGCCGTGGCTTGGCGGGACAGGGAGAGAATCATCATCTCCAGAGACAGAGAGAGAGAGAGATAAAGCAGCCAGAGTTTCCTTAAATCAAGGTGGTTATTTTCTAGACTACACTGAACTGAATTATTACTTTTTGGACCTGTATAAGTAACTAGTATTGATTCTGTTTTTGGGGTTGACTTGTCTTAGTTTTAACTTTAATTTGCCAGGGAGGAACTGTAGCTGGGAGAGATTTGCAGTCATTTGTGACTAGAACTGTTACTTTAGCTCTGTGAAATAGGTGTCTGAAAGGAAGGAAGGCACTCTCGGGGTGGAGGGTCAGAGTTGTAGTTGATTGTTTCTGGATGACATAGGTTTACTCCCTCCCACTCTTCTCCTCACCCCACCCACCCCAAGCGCATAACTTCCTTTATAGCAGGGGTTCTGACATCACTTCCCCAAAACTGCTAACAACACACACCTGTTCATATCCTTAAAGACACAGTACACTGAATAGGGGGTAGAGACACTCACAAGCTTGCACACACTAAAACAAGAACAAATAAAACAACAAAAGAAAAACATCTGTAACAGGAAATGACATAGACATGTGGGGAGTGGTGCAATGTACTGGCTGTGGAGCAGCAGTCTTCTGGGAGACATTCTGGAAACTGCGTTGCTGCCATATTTGTAGGCACCTCTCTGGTCTGAGGGAGGATGTTACTCATCTCCATGCTGACCTGGCAATGATTCTGGAAACCTGCTCCCCCACCCAGGGACCATCCAGGCCACTGCCACTACCTCAGAGGTTGCCAAGAGAGAGGAGTGGTTGGACCACAGTGGACTCAGGGAGGGTGAGGGTGGTGGAACAGAGGCACATCCCTCCAGTTGTGCCTCTCCACAATTCATTCACCACTCTGGTGGAGCATGGTTCCTCTATGGATGCACCCACAGTGGAGAGCAAGGAGGATGCTGGGAACCTCCACAATGGAGACCCACAAGAGGGTGGCACAGAACTCCACCGGGGAAGGAAACAACTCCTGGTGGGGGACTCAATTGTTAGGGGGTAGAACTGGGGGAGGGGAAAGGGAGGTAAGGTGCCTGCCCAGTGCCATGGCTTGGAGGGACAGGAAATGAATCCTCAGGATCTTGGGAGCAGCTGCAAGAGGGAGTGAACTGGATGTCATTATCCACCTAGGGATGAATGACCTGGCTGAGAATGGGATCAGAGCAGTGCAACAGGAGTTTGTGGAGTTGGGAAGGGGACTTAGACAAGTAGCACACATGGTAACTTTCTCAGAAGTGCTATCTGTCTATGGCATGGATGAGGCTAGGGTACTCTGCACCATGGGATTCAGTGACTGGTTGAAAAACTGGTGCAGAGCTCAGGGATTTGGCTTCATTGGGGACTGGGGCTCCACCTGAAGGGATGCAGGCCTATACAGGCACGATGGTCTGCATCTATCCAGGAGGGGAACCAGGAACCTAGGTGATAGGTTTAAATGCTTCATTGGCAAGCATTTAAACTAGCCAAGGGGGGAGGCACTGAAAAGGAAAAGGGAAATCCTAGCCCCCCAAAAAATCAGGGTAGTTAGTGAGATAAACACCAAGATAGAGCAGTCGATATGGATAAGGGCAGGGGTAAATGGAGAAAAAGACAAAGGCAGTAAGGACAGGGATGGGGCAAAAAGAAATAAAGCCATAAAAAATGGAGGGTAATGAGTACCAATGCCTGTAGTCTAGATAAAAACTCCTGAAATGATGGCCTTGCGGAAGAGGGATGCCTGGATATTGCGGCAGTCACAGAAACATGGTACAGAGAACCATGACTGGGATGTCAACATACCACAGTACACAATCTACAGGAGGGACAAGGAGGGAAGAAGAGGAGGAGGAGGAGTAGCTCTCTATGTAAGGGAAGGGATCAAAGCAACAGAACTAAAGGGTAAACAGGGAGGAGAGGAGGCACTGTGGGTCACTCTGGAGACTGGAAATGGCTCCACAATCCACACAGGGGTTGTATACAGACCCTCATCCTAGAGAGAGGAAATGGGCAAGGAAATGACAGAAGGCATCCTTGGGATGGCAGAGAAAGGGGAGATATTGCTGATGGGGGAACTGAATATGCCAGATGTTAACTGGAGCACCATTGCTGCAGCCACATCCAAGAGCAGGGTCATTCTCAATGCCCTACAGGGGGCATACCTCAGACAGCTAGTTTTAGAACCCGCTCCGGAGGGAGTAATCTTAGACCTTGTACTCTCACATGGGGATGGAGAGAGGATCTCTGGTCTTGAAGTGGGGAGCCATCTGGGAACAAGCAGCCACCAAACAGTGTGGTTCACAATAAACTTAGCTGTAGAGTCAAGCCACACAAAACTGAAGCTACTGGACTTCAGGAGGGATGATTTTGTCAAAATGGGAGAGTGCCTCAGAAAAGCACTAGCAAACAGGCAAGAAGGTGGGGTGGAGCAACAATGGGGAAACATCAAAATTCAGATAACCAAAAACAAGGATGAACTCCACTGCAAGTCACATGATAATTAGCAAACAATAGCGCCTTTTATTGTATTAAACACACTTACAGTATAAATGGGGCAACAGTTTTGTGGCTTTCAACACTTCTTCAGGCCCATACAACAGTGTTGATCTGTCTACTAAAACTATATTCCTTCATCTCACACCTTGTAAGTTTATTCCCTCTCTTTCTTTTCATCTTCCAGTTTTACTCATAGAAACTTGCTGTCTCCCCTATCTCAGGACTTGACTTAATTCACCAGACAATGTGGCTGCAAAGGTCTCAGTGTCTCCCTGGATATAGGATCCCATATCTTTTGCAGAAACATCAAAACTGCCATCACAGAGGCAACAAGCCTTTGTGTGAAGCAAATAAATCAAAATGAAAGAAAAAACACTATGGTTCTCAAAAGAAGTGGCAAGGAAGATAATGGATAATAAAAAGATAGCATTCAGAAAGTTCAAGGAAACACAGAAGGAGCAGGGCAGAGAACTGTACCAATTAAAGCAGAAGAAAGTGGGGAAGGCAGTCAGAACAGCAAAGGCCCAAACTGAGAAAAAGATAGCCAACCCGGTTAAGAAGGGGGATAAAACCTTTTATAGGTACATTAGGGAGTGAATAATACAAAAAAAAGGAGGGATAGTGAAGCTTAATAAAGGGGAGAGTGGGTGGGCAGAGAGGGACAGTGAAAAAGCAGGGATACTGACTGAATGCTTCTGCTCAGTATTCACAAGAGAAGAGGAGGGGGAGGTACCTAATCCAGTCAATGAAAGCACTCTGGATAGGGGGTCGATACCAGTCCTTTCACAGAAGAAAGGGTTCTGAAAGAACTCCTAATACTGAAAGTGGACAAAGCAATGGGGCTTGACTGGATTCACCCCAGGATTCTAAAAGAACTAAGGGGAGAACTAGTGACACCACTGACTACCCTTTTTAACAAATCATGGGAGGATGGTGTGGTACCTCAGGACTGGAGGAGGGTGGATGTGATTCCCCTTCACAAAACTGGGAGCAAAGCAGAGGCAGGAAACTTCAGACCTGTTAGTTTGACCTCAGTGGTAGGAAAAATGATGGAATCACTTCTGAATAAAAGAATTGTTGAGTACCTAGAGGCCAGTGATGCACAGGACCCAAGGCAGCATGGAATCACAGCGGGAAGGTCATGTCAGATAAATCTAATATATTTCATTGACTGAGTGACCAAAGTAGTAGAACAGGGAGGGGCTGTGAACATGGATTACCTTGACTTTAGCAAGGCATTTGACACAGTTCCACACAAAAGATTAATAAACAAATTAGCCAGCCTCAGAATGGGTCCCAGGGTGGTTGCCTTGGTAAACGATTGGCTGAACAACAGGACACAGAGGGTAATAATAAACAGAGTACACTCTGAAGAAAGGGTGATTGCTAGCGGGTACTGCAGGGTTCAGTACTGGATCCAGTCCTTTTTAATGTCTTTATAAGTGACATTGCAGAGGGACTGGAAGTAAAAGTATGCCTCTTTGCTGATGACACAAAGATCTGCAACAAAGTTGATACATGGGGGTGTAAATGATGAGAAGGGACTTGGCAAGGTTGGAGGAATGGTCAAAAGTATGGCAGCTTATATTCAGTGCAAAGAAGTGAAAAGTAATGCACTTGATAAACAAAAACCCAGGGGAAGAGTACACAATGGGGGAAGGGGTATTAACAACAACAAAAATGGAAAGGGACCTGGGGGTAATCATAACAGATGACCTAAAGGTAAGCAAGCAATGTGAGAAGGCAGTAAGGAGGGGTGGGGAATACTGGGATGAATAGGGAGAGGCATCACCAGTAGAAAACAAAAAGTTGTTATCCCTCTGTACAGACAGCTGGTGAGACCCCATCTGGAGTACTGCATGCAGTTCTGGAGACCCCATCTCCACAAGGAGATAGACAGGATGGAGGCAGTCCAGAGGGGGGCAACTAAAATGGTGCAGGGTCTGCAACAGAAGCCATAAGAAGAGAGACTAAAAGAGCTTAATATGATATCCTTGAGGAAAAGAGGGAGGGGGTGAACATGATAGAAACTTTCAAGTACCTCAAGTGAATCAACAAAGTCCAAGAGGGTAGCATCTTTCAGAAAAAGCGATGTGCAAGAACAAGGGGACACAATTTGAAGATAGAGGGGGGATGGCTCAGGGGCAATATGAGGAAGTATTTTTTCACAGAGAGGGTGGAGGACACATGGAACAGCCTTCCTGAGAAGGTCATGGGGTCAAAATCAGTGGGAGAATTCAAGAATGTATGGGACAGACATGAGGCAATTCTGGTGGGGGGGTAGGAAGAAGTAGGCTGTTGGCTAACTAGGATCTGCAGCTTATCCAATAGGTAGAGAAATGGGCAGACAAGGTGGGCCAAGCAGTCCTTATCTGCCATCAAAGTCTATGTTTCTATGTTTTCTATGGTTGATTGATTCCGGTAATGACCAGGCTCCGATTGGTTGCAACACTTGCTGGTTGTCCTGGGTTGCTTCTCCATGGCTTCTTCCTGGCTGCTGTGCTGTAAGCCACTGAGAAGGGCTCAGACCTGAAACTTTATGCTCAGCTTTTTTGAAACTGTAGGCTCAGTTTCTTGGCCCACCCCACCACCCCCTTCCTAGGCCACCTTAAATGCACATTGACCCCACCTACTTTTTTGCTTAAATTCCTCATTGGTCAACAATTTTGTTGTGATTTGAATGGGACACAGCGCTATGTCTCAGACTGTGCATCTGCTGAGATTTAAAGGTTGACCCTCCTTATATCTTAAAGTAAATTGGATCAAGAGCTGCTGTGCCCCCCCATCCTGTATACAGAACTAGGATTGGATATAACATATGGCAAACACTGGCTACCCTCCCCCTAATCTTTTACTGGAAGTAGATCAAGAGCTACTATAGCTCACCTCTTTTCCTTTGTCTACAGAACTAGGTTTAGTAAAGCCTTACGGCAAACATTGTGACCCGGCTCCAGAATGAGGGCCATTTACTTGTTCCCCTGTTTGTCCCGCTTTTTGCTATGCTCTCTAGAATTTCATACGATTCTACATCAATCACCCAGATGTGCATTTGAGCTATGAACCATAATGGACTACCAGTGTGTTTTTGACTACCCTTAATGATGCATATGGGCCTTTAAGTTTCACAAATTAGAACCTACAATACGTCTACCTTGGTGGGCTGGAACACTTACTGTGATGGCGATAGAGAGAGTGCGACTCTATCTTCATTCACCCAGGTCCCTCAGCTCTCCCTGCTATTCAAGCCCAGGGTACTTATCTACATGGTGCTAGGCCCCCTAGGTATTTGTCTTAGGGACCCTGCTATCCTACTTAATAATCCCTGCAAATGAGAATGGACTAGAGCACACAGGCTACTCATAGGAGCTTTTAAGAAACTTTTGCTGCTTCTATTATTGTGTTCTAGCAATATCGAGCTCAACCCTGGTCCTCCAGCAGCTATCTCATCTCCTGCCGACCTACCCAGTATTAAAGGAGTGAGCTTTATGCACGTTAATGCATGTAGTCCATTAAAGAAGTTTACCTCTATTCAGGCTTGGGTCTGCAATACCATGCCTGATGTCTTGGTGGTCACTGAGGTTTGCCTCAGACCTGGTACTGCTGACCATGAGGTGAATATCCCATCTTACACCTTTTCAGAACTGATAGGCAGGTAAGAGGAGGAGGAGGAGGAGGAGGAGGAGGAGTAGCCATTTATGGTTAAAGATACACTTTCTGCCTCTGTCTCAATTCCCAAAGCTCTCCACTCCTCTCATTCTGTGTTATAGGATGCTATAGGCCTCCGTCGGCAGGATTACAGTTCTTGGACCACCTAAATAACTCTCAAGGATCCCTGCCCTCAGAGATTATCATATTAGGAGACCTTACTATGGAATGATTTTCCAGTGTCTCCATACCCCTAAAATCCATTTGTGACTCCTTTGGGTTATCACAACTTATTACTGAAGCAACACTCCCTAGTAAGAAGAACCCCAAAAATAGCACTCTGTTGGATGTCATTTTAGTAAGCAAACCTCATCTATTTTCTAATGCTAATGTGTTCTTCTCTGATATCAGTGACCACTGTTTCATTGCCTGTGTAAGATCCACCTAGAAATCATTGTACACATTCAAATTTACCATCAAAAGGTGTTGTCACAATCAATTTTGACCCCCGTGCATTTATCTCTGACCTGCAGGATTTCTTGAGTTGGCAGGACTTCTACCTAGAAAAATCAGTGAACACAGTGTGTGACATCTTCCAGAAAATTGTGTTGGAGCACTGGATAAGCATGCACCACTGATTAAAGTCTGCTCTAAGAAAAAATCATGCCGGTGGTTTATGGCTGACTTGAAAGCCGCACTGCATAGTAGAGACTTGCTTTAGGAAACAGCTCGAAAAACAAAGCTCCCAGCTGACTGGATTTCATTTAGGAGGGTGACGAATCTCTGTACTAAGATGGTTAGTGAGGCGAAGACAAACTATTTCCGTATAGAACTTGACTGTTCCTCTAAATGTTTCTCCAAATTCTGGAAAACCCTTAAGGATATTGAAGTCATGCATCCACAAATTCCTTACCCACAAGAATTACTATTGGTGTCACTACAGTCTCAGATAGGCCGACAATCCTTGACTCTCTCAACAACCATTTCGATACAACAGGTTTAGCCTTTGGTGCCTACCCCGCCAGTAACCACTGCTCACAACTTGGTGTACAGATCAAGAAGCTCCTGTCACCAGCACTGTATTCTCTCTTCAGCCTGCATCCTTGAAAGATGTTGAGGACATTCTGTTACACTTGGATACCAGGAAGAATGCTGGTGCAGACCTCTTAAACTCTTTTTTCCTGAAACTTGGTCATCGCATCCTGGCTGTGCCAATTACTCATCTCTTTAACCTATCCCTTTTGCAGGGTGAACTTCTTCCCTTGTGGAATATTGCCCATGTGATCCCCATTCTCAAATCTGGAGACCTCAGTGACCTCAATAATTATAGGCCAATCTCCCTACTCCCAATTCTGTCTAAACTGCTGGAGAAAATTGTGAGTTCACAGCTCAGGAACTATCTAGAGTCCACAAATCAGATTAACTCACTACAATTAGGATTTAGACCACATCATAGCACTAATGTGGCACTTGCAAAGGTGACTAATGACTGGCAGTGTGACCCGGATACCAAGAATTTCATTTGTGCAGTACTTTTGGACCTAAGTAAGGCATTCAACACTGTCAAACATGGTCTGCTCCTTATATCCCTCCAGAACATTGGCCTGCACCCTATATCTCTAAGATGGTTCTCTAATTACCTCACAGGTCATCATCAGCAGGTAAAAGCAGAAGGGGCATTCTCACCACTAAAACCATTGTTGAGGGGCGTACCTCAGGGCTTCATATTGGGACCACTGCTCTTCGCAATATATATTAACAGAATCGATGCTAGCATCAAATCTGCCAACATACATCTTTTTGCAGATATGTTACTATAAATTAGCAGACCTACTCCTGAAGCAGCATGTAGAGATCTTCTACAAAAATTTAATCAGCTGCAACTACAGCTATTGAACCAGAAACTTCTCTTGAAGGCAAAAACCAAACAAAGGCAATGTTCTTTTCACCCTTTGTACATGCAACGAATCCTGCCGCCCAAGGAATCTCACCTCAGATCACTACACTTCTAGGTGAACCACTGGAATATGTAACCAAGTTCAAATACCTAGGGGTCTGGATTGACCATAGACTTTGATTTAATGATTTAAGGTCTGCTGCTGCTACAATTAACAACTTCATGCTGCACTTTGTGCCCTGTGTTCGTTCCTGCAGTTGGTCAGGGAGGCTTCTACTACATCTCCCAATAAACAGACTTTGTGCCCTGATACTCTGGTAAGCTGTGTGCCACTTTTACATCTGTTCCCGGTTCTCGATAAGTGAGGGGGCTACTGGGCAGGCGAGTGTGGCTGGACAGCTGATTAAGGGACGGAGACTGCACTTTAAAAGCACCGTGTTACTGCATTATCTGAGACTGCTGCTGCTACAATTAACAACTTCATGCTGCACTTTGTGCCCTGTGTTCGTGCCTGCTGTCGGTTGGGGAGGCTTCTACTACATCTCCCAATAAACAGACTTTATGCCCTGATAGTCTGGTAAGCTGTGTGCCACTTTTACATCTGTTTCCAGTTCTCGGTATGCGAGGGGGCTACCGGGCGGGCGAGTGTGGCTGGACAGCTGATTAAGAGGCGGAGACTGCTAATTGATTTCCCAATTTATTTGCATCATCATTAGCGGCTGTCCGTGGAGTGGCTGTATGCGTGAGTGAAAGTACGCAGGAGTGGTGGAGTCACTTTCGGGAGTCAACGGAGGGAGACTGCGGGGAGACTGTATGCAAAATTTGCATTGTTATTAGTTAGATAACTTTTGCAAGTATCTCTTTTAGGTCATTTATTGATTGACTAGTTAGCTAACATGTGGGGCTTACAGATATGCATGATGTGTTGTGTTATGGGATTATTTTTGCTTGATCATGGTGTAATGTATACCACTGATCCTATATTGTTAAATGTTCATGATTATTCACTTACTGACTGTACATTTCAAATTTACTAAAGGCCTCTACTTCCTGTCTTTCCTTAACTGTTAGGAATTTGGGTAGTCTTAATAGGAGAAATGTATATGAAATGTTTTTTTTTGTTCTACAGCTAGTGTAAATATTTCATTTGTTTCCTTGTTGCTTGGTACTATGTGGTGTATTCTACTTTTATTTGGTGATGTGGAAACAAACCATGGGCCTTTAATTTCAAATGCAGGAAATTATGACAACTATTGGCAAACTAAAGATTTAAGAATAATTCATTTAAATGTTAGAAGTTTTATGTCTAAACAAGCTGAAATTGAGGCCTGGGTCACTACCTATGACCCAGACATATTTAGTGTGACTGAAACCTGGTTGAAACCTTCAGTATCAAATAATCTTGTTGCTCGTGAAGGTTATAATGTAATACGGAAAGATAGGAATGGAAAAAAGAAGGGAGGAGGCATAATGGTGTATTATAAATCTGAATTAAAATTAGTTGAAATTTCTCCTGAATACAAACATACCTCTGATTTCGAATGGTTGTTGTTGGAATTGAAGTTGGGTGGTTGCCAAAAATTAAGATTTTGTACAGTTTATAATCCCCCAAAAACTGCTAAAAAAGGGTTGGATGATTTTTTGCAGTTTGTAGCAACTATCCAATCAGGTAGTGATCTTTTGATTACTGGAGATTTTAATATTCATTGGGATCCTATAAATGATCCTTCTATAGAAAGGTTATTGACCAGTGTTGGCCTGTCTCAGTTCATTAACTCATTTACTCATATGAATATGAGTAGTCAGAACCATACAATTTTAGACTGGGTTCTTGTTAATAAACGGGTAAACATTTCTGGTGTTGGTGTACTTCCCGATGTAATAAGTGACCATTTGGCCACTTATTGCATATGGAGATCAAAAAGGTCTAAATTGCCTCCTAGGTTCATATCATACCGTAAGTTTGTTAATGAGGTCAGTGGTGATCTTATTGATTTGCAGAATATTGATTGGACTTATTTGGATGCAATCCCGGATGTAAATATTGCTGTTGAATATTTTACTTCCACTCTTTTGGGATTACAAAATAAATATTTTCCTAGAGTGGTTAGGAGAGTTAGAGGCTCCCTGAATAAATGGATTACTGCCCCTTTGTTACATTTAATGAAACTGAGAGATGCTGCCTGGAAATTGTATAAGGTAACTAAGTTAATGAGAGATTTTAATAGTTATAGGAAGCTTAGAAATGAATGTAAAATAAAAATTAGACAAAGTAAATCTAGTTATTTCCAGAACCTACAAACTTCTAGTTTAAATAACCCAAAAAGGTTTTGGTCTTCTATAAATACTTTAATTAATACATCTAGGAAAGAATCTATTGGGGCTTTTAGTAAGGATGGTCAAGTGATTTCTGATGTGCAGGTTATTTGTGATTCTTTTTTGGATAAATTTTTTGATTTGTCTAGGTATACGCAGGCCTTTACTCAGGACCTGTGTATAGATAAACAATCTCATGTTGTTTCTGAACCAGGTTCTTTTTCTTTTTCATTTATTGAACCATATCGGGTTTACAATCTCTTGAAACACATGCCAATTTTTTCAAGTGCATGTGAACTTGAAACTCGGTTCTTAAAACTGATTTCTGAATACATTACTTATCCACTTACTTCTATTTTCAACTTATATTGGCTTACTGGATGTTTTCCTGATGTATGGAAACAGACAGTAATCAAACCTATTTATAAATCTGATGATAGAATGGATATGGAAAATTATTGTCCTATTTCCCTCTTGCCACCTTTGGGTAAGATTTTTGAGAGACTTGTGAATGAGCAGTTTTCTGCCTACTTACACGATAATGGTATCAGGACTCATGATCACCATGGGTTTTGTAAGTATCATGGGACGGGGAAGGCCTTGGCCAGGTTCACGAACCGCACCAGTGTTGCTATGGATGAGGGGTTGCTCATTGGTGCTGTATTCATGGATCTGTCCAAGGTCTTTGATTTAGTAAGCCATCCCTTGCTGATCAGGATGCTCCGAAGTTATGGTATGATGGAGACTGCTGTTGATTGGTTTCATAGTTATTTGTCTAATAACCCACTTAAAGTAGGACTAAATGGAGCATTTTCATCTAGTAAAATTTTGTTACAGGGGGTGCCCCAGGGGTCCGTTCTTGGCCCTCTTTTGTTTACTGTATTTGTAGATGTTGTTCCATCTCTACTGAATGATACACTTTGCCTGATTTATGCAGATGACATTATTTTGTATAAAAGTTCAATTTCAGTTGAACTTATAAATAAGTCCTTAAATAAGGACTCATTGAAGAACTGATAAAAAAGCTTAGACAGAGGCTTGGTCTCTTTTACATGATTAATCACCTACTTTTATTTTTTAATAATTTTTTATTGATATTTCAGAACATAAAACAAAACATAAGGTCACATTACAAAATACAATTAATCACCTACTTAAGTGGGATGCTAAGAAGAAACTGGTCCAAACCACTTTCCTTTCATTACTGGACTATGTGGACTTCCTCTATAGCCAAGGCCCCATTACTGTGCTAGTCAATCTTGACATGCTCTATCACAGAGCTATAAGGTTCATTACTGGTCGTCCCTACTCCATGCATCACTGCTCCCTATACACTGCTATGGGATGGCCATCCCTCAATTATAGAAGACAGAGAAATGCCACCCTTTGGACTTTCAGAGCTATTACTAAGAAGCTGCTTCAATATATCTCAGATTGTGTTCCACTAAGCATGGTTGCAAGCATGCCCTGAGGAGCACCTCCTATATCTCCCTTACTATACTTAAGGTCAAATCGCACTTTGGTAGAACATTCTTAAGTTAGGTACTACCTCTACTCTGGAACAAGCTGCAAAAACATTGAAATTGGTCCATCCCATCTAATTACCAGCATTCAAAACACTTTATGCTCATTCCTGCAAGGAATCCTGTAATTATTTCCCTGATCTTTGCCTTATCTCTAGATAACAGAGCCTTCCACAATCTGTCTCCCCCAGATCCCTTAACATTCTGTTCCCTTTAACTCCCCTTCATCCAATTGCATTCTGGAACCTGTAATCACTCTCTGTCTGTTGTCTCCATGCCTGAAAATAGAGTCCACATCATTGAACATTGAACTTACTTGCTCTTGTACAACTTCCCCCACTATCTGCAATTGGAGCCCCGTATTCACTCCATTCAGCTGTGCCACCAGTCTCCAGCAAACAGTGGCCTCCTTATGGGGTCCCCTGCCTTCTTATGCTTCTTATGCTTCCACCCCCCTTCCCGCTACTAGAAATAACCTTCTACTTTCACACCTGATCTAAAGATCCTCTCATTTATACATCCTGGCAAACTCCATGTATATTTTATATATATTGAATTCTAAGTATTTGACACTGTTATTCATCTAGAATATTTTACATTGCTTTTTGCTCAATTTATATTTGTACCATGGTTCTGTTGTAAAATGTTGTGTATGTAACCCCTTACTATGTAATGATTATGTATTCTTTCAAGGTCCATCTTGAAAATGAGCTTTGCTCAATGGTGTTCACCTGGCTAAATAAAGATTTTGATTGATTGTGTGACCTCCCATGAAGTCTGAGAAAGAGAGATAAGAACTGTTTTCTGAAATTGGAGTAATATTTGCATGGTCAAGTTGATGCAATTGTATTTTGTAAATAATATTGCTAGTTTCTTACTTTTTCTTTCACTGCTGGAACCAGGTGGTTAGAAACATGTGGGAACAATGGAGGAAAAGAAGACTTCTTCAACGTGGGGATGTTCTATAGTTTGCCATTGCAGACTCTATGAGGGGGTCCAAAAGGGAAGGTTGTACAAGTGCTGATGCCTGGACAACACTGCTATGAGAGGTAAGAGACATGGGGGGATTAGCAGGGATAGTAAGAATAACCTATTACATGTAAAGAATGTGAGAGAGGGATAATCCCTGGTCAAGATGGATGGAAAGAGAAGGCATCAATATATTAACAAGTCACAAGAAGGAGACACATTGGGGGATGGAGGAGGGGTGCTACTTTTGACAAAGATAGTATAATGGGGGAGAGAATACTGTAAAAATGCTTAGATAGATAAACACCAGAAGGGGGTTGGAAGGGCTTGCATGGAACCATATCCTCTGTTTAGCAAAAAGGTACATGACAGAAGTGTAACCTGGATACAGTGCCATTTGGCACACCAGAAAAAAAGAGATCCGGGGGAGGGCAAAGGAGCTTAGATAGATGGGCTGATGTTCCGACTGTGATGTACTATTAATATGATTATAAGCCTTTGGATGGGAGAAGGTGTTAGCTACTAGGTCTCATACTCCCAAAAGGCCCAGGTAGTGGCACCTGAGTGCAGGGGAGTGGCACCACTACCTCCCTGGGCAGAAGGGAAGATGAGATATGGACGGGTCCCTCACCAGGAGAAAAGGAAGATATGGTTATCTTCCTCTACCTTGGAAGTGTTGTAATTTATGTTATGAAGTTTAAAAGGGTAGCTAATACTAATTAACTAGTTGATAGTTAAAGAGTGATGTGACAGAAGCCAAAGTGGGTCCCAAGAGTGGAAGGAGAGGGAACAAGCTCAGCCACCAGAATTTTTAAAGGAGGTACATGCCAAATCAATAAATCAATGATGGTCAATACAAGAACTACAATTCTGACTTACAACATGAATGGACTGTCTACCCCAATCAGAAGGAAGAAAATAATGACTTATGTAAAGCAAACAAAAACAGAAAGTGTTCCTCCAAGAAGCACACCTAATGGAGATGGAACATCAGAAGCTAAGCCAACTTGGATATGAGGGAGTATACTCCTCATTATGAAAAAGGAGGAAAATAAGTGGGGTACTTATACTAATTCCCCATGTGACAACTTTTGAATGTCTAGAGTAGGAGATTGATGAGGAAGGGCAGATATATGATCTTAAAAGGAAAACTAAATGGACAGCTAGTAACATTGGTCTGTATATATGCTCCCCCAGGATCTGCATATGGAGTGCACAGGGCTATTTTAATGAAGGTGGTGGAGAGGGCAGAGGGTACACTACTCTGTGGAGGGGATTGGAACCTTAGAATGAATCCACAATTAGATACTTCATCAGACATACCCAGGATGGTACACAGAATAGAAAAAACAAGTAAAAGCATTATTGGGGAAATGGGCTATAGGATATGTGGAGATATCTAGAGAGAAATAATAAGGGATATACATATTTTTCGCAGTCCCATCAGATGTGTTTTAGACTAGATCTGTCTTTCATATCAAGGGAAGCACTCGCTAAATTAAGTAAATGTGGGTGGGACCATTGGGTCTCTTAGACCATTCCCAAATACACATGGAAATGGACTTACAGGCAATGAAGAAAACTGCATTTTGAAGATTGAATCTCTCCCTGCTTAGAAACAAAGAGATGCTAGAGCAAATACCTAAATTAATAGACCATTTGGTTCAGGGCCATAGCAATTCAGAAGTCAGAGGGAGAAAAATTTGGGACATGTTAAAAGCAATACTTAGAGGCAAATTAATTGCAATATGGATGGGGCTGAAAAAAACAGAGAAATGGAGAGGCAGAGAGAGTTGGAATCACCAATAGTATCACTGTAGTCTTTACAACAGAAGAAGTTAGATAATTACAGGAGGGACAGGGAGGGTTAAAGAGGAGGAGGAGTAGCTCTTTACATAAGGGAAGGAATCAAGGCAACAGAACAAAAGGGAAAATAGGGAAGAGAAGAAGCTCTGTGGGTAAATTTGGAGACCGGCAATGGCACCACAATCTGCACAGGGGTTGTATACAGACCCCCTTCTCAGGGGGAGGAAATGGACAAGGAAATGATAGAAAGAATACTTAGAATGGCAGAAAAAGGGGAGATATTGCTGATGGGTGATCCGAATATGCCAGATGTTAACTGGAGTGCAGTTGCAGAAGCCACTTCGAAGAGTGGGGTTATTTTAGATGCCTTACAGGGGGCATGCCTTAGACAACTAGTATTGGAGCCCACTCGAGAGGGAGCAATTGTAGATCTGGTTCTCTCAAATGGAGATGAAGAGAGGATCACAGATGTAGAAGTGGGTAGCCATCTGGGAACTAGCAACCATCGAACAGTATGGTTCACAATAAACACAGCAATAGAGTCAAGCCATACAAAGGCAAAAGTACTGGACTTTAGGAGGGCTGACTTTGCCAAAATGGGTGAGTGCCTAAGGAATGCACCAGCAAATAGACAGGAAGGAGGGGTGGAAGAACAATGGGGAATAATAAAAACTGCCATCACAGAGGTAATGAGCCTTTGTGTGAAGCAAATAAACAAAACAAAATGATGTAAGAAACCACTGTGGTTCTCAAAGGAAGTGGCAGTGAAGGTTCAAGAGAAAAATAAAGCATTCAGGAAGTACAAGGAATCACAGAAGGAGCAGGACAGAGAACTGTATCAGTTAAAGCAAAAGGATGCCGGGAAGGCAGTCAGAACAGCAAAGGCCCAAACCGAGGAAAAGATAGTCAACTCAGTTAAGAAGGGGGATAAAACCTTTTATAGGTACATCAGGGAGCGAAGGAAGACCAAGGGAGGGTTAATGAGGCTTAATAAAGGGGAGGGAGGGAGGAGGGAGGGCAGAGGGTGACTGTGAAAAGGCAGAGATACTAAACAGATATTTATGTTCAGTATTTACAAAGGAAGAGGGGGAGGTATCTAAAACAAACAGCAGAAACACTCTGGATACAGAAGTTGATACCAGCCCATTTACAGAAGAAATGGTGCTGAAAGAACTCTTAAAACTGAAGGTGGACAAAGCAATGGGGCCTGATGGTATTCATCCCAGAATTCTAAAAGAACTAAGGGTAGAACTAGTGATACCACTAACTACCCTCTTTAACAAATCATGGGAGGATGGGGTGGTACCCGAGGACTGGAGGAGGGCAGATGTGATTCCTCTTCACAAAAGTGGGAGCAAGGCAGAAGCAGGAAACTACAGACCTGTTAGTTTAACCTCAGTGGTAGGGAAAATGATGGAATCACTTCTGAAGCAAAGAACTGTGGAGTATTTAGAGGCCAGAGGGGCACATGACCCAAAGCAGCATTGATTCACAGTGGGAAGGTCATGCCAGACAAATCTGATAGATTTCTTTGACCGGGTGACCAAAGTAGTAGATCAGGGAGGGGTTGTGGACATGGCCTACCTAGACTTTAGCAAGGCATTTGACACAGTCCCACACAAAAGATTAATATACAAGTTAGCCAGCCTGGGAGTGGGTCCCAAGATGACAGCCTGGGTAAAAGAATTGGCTGGAGAATAGGACAGAGAGTAATAGTAAATGGAGTCCACTCTGAAGAAATGGGGTTACTAGTGGCTACCGCAGGGTTCAGTATTAGATCGGTCCTCTCAATGTCTTTATAAGCGACATTGCAGAGGGACTGAAGGAAAATATGTCTCTTTGCAGATGACACAAAGATCTGCAACAGAGTTGATGCACAAGGTGGGGTAGAAAGGATGAGAAGGGACTTGGCAAGGTTAGAGGAATGGTAAAATGTATGGCAGCTTAGATTCAATGCTAAGAAGTGCAAGGTAATGCACTTGGGAAACAAAAGCCCAGGGGAAGAGTACACAATGGGGGGTGAGATACTAGCAACAACAAAAATGGAAAGGGACCTGGGGGTAGTCATATCAGATGACCTAAAGGTGGGCAAGCAATGTGAGAGGGCAGCAAGGAGGGCTAGGGGGATACTGGGATGCATAGGGAGAGGCATCACCAGTAGAAAACAGGAAGTTATTATCCCTCTGTACAGACAGTTGGTGAGACCCCATCTGGTGTACTGCATGCAGTTCTGGAAACCCAATCTCCGAAAAGACATAGACAGGATGGAAGCTGTCCAGAGTAGGGCAACTAAAATGGTGCAGGGTCTGCACCGGAAGACATATGAAGAGAGACTTAAGGAGCTAAATATGTATAGCCTCGAGGAAAGGAGGGAGAGGGGGGACATGATAGAAACTTCCAAGTACCTCAAGGGAATCAACAAAGTCCAAGAGGGTAGCATCTTTCAAAATAAGAGGTGTGCAAGAACAAGGGGGCACAATTTGAAGATAGAAGGGGGGCCGCTCAGAGGTAACTTAAGGAATTATTTTTTCACAGAGAGGGTTGTGGATGCATGGAACGGCCTTTCAGAGGAAGTTGTGGAGTCAAAATCAGTGGTGGAATTCAAGCATGCATGGGACAGTCATAAGGCAATTCTAGGGGGTGGGGGTAGGAAGAAGTAGGCTGCTGGTTAACTAGGATCGGCAGCTTATCCATTAGGTAGGGAAATGGGCAGACTGGGTGGGCCAAGCGGTCCTTATCTGCCGTCAAAATCTATGTTTCTATGTTTCTATACAAAGAGGGAAAGATCTTATTAAACTTAAAAAAAGAGCTAAACTATTTACTAGATCAAAAAGTGGAGAAAAGTTTACAATTCTTGAAACAAAGATATCATGAGGGGGTACAGAGGGAGCTGAAGTTATTAGCCTGCCGAGTTACAGCCGGAAGAGCCAGATCACGGATTATAAAACTACACTACTCAGAAACTGGGGAAAGGGTTCATATCCTAATGCACTTTCCCAGTAACCGAAAGCTAATAAATAAATTAGTAAATGCTGAGAGATCAGAAGTGCCGTTCCATCTTGATGCTTCTTGATCTCTCTTCAGCATTTGACACTGTGGACCATGGGGTGCTGCTTAAGTGCCTGAGGGTTATCTGTGGCCTGGCTGGTCCAGTTCTCAGACAGTGATGGGCGAAGTGGCCCCAATTCGCTCCTCGAAGTGATTCACGGAGTGAATGCGAATTCACTGAGTGGTCCGCAACGCGAAGCGGAGTACTGGCAAGAGCACGGGTAACCCGAAGTCCATTGAAAACAATGACTTTGTGTTACTCCACCTTCCACTTCGCCTTGTTTTTAAGCTCCAAAGGTGAATTTTGCAGTGATTCATGGGATTTCAGGTCACATGGGCTCTAGATTGTTCTGCACAGCCTCAGTTTGGGGTAGTGTGTGTAGGAAGCTGTAGGAGACAATCTGCTCTGAGAGCTCTCTGCGATTCAAACCTTCAAAAAGCTGTTAAAAAAGCCTTTTTGGTTAATTTTTTTTTTGGTGAAACTTTAGTTCATTGATTACAGGAAACCCTCCTGTGTTCATATCATCGAGCGTTTATTGTTTGTGTATGGATTTTGAATGTTAAAGTACAACATTCAGTCTGTGTACTGAGAGACAGTGGAAGTGTGCTTTGGGGGAGGGGTGTATCTGTGGTGTAGGTAGATTAACTTGGAAAGACAGTGCTTTTTCTTTTGGTGATATTTTTCTTGTTTAACTGTGTTAATGTACACACAGTAATAGTTTCAATATTTCTTGCAATTTTTTTGCTGATTGTTGTGTTGCAGCAGTGCATAATTTTAGATTGTTTAAAATATGTTATATTACTGAAGTTTTCAATTTGCATGCATTACTTAGTGTGAGTGTGAGTATGTGTGTGATGCTTGTCATCAAATCAGACACCTTTTATTGTGCCACAAAATAATTTCAGCAATGTGAAGCTGCTATCCACTGCAGCTGTGTGATTTTTGTACTTCTTTGTGGTATCTATACTGGTACTAGTACTAGTGACTGCTACTGCCACAGTGCATAATTTTAGTTTGTTTAAAATATGTGGTTATATTACTGAAGTTTTCAATTTGCTGCACATTACTTAGTGTGTGTGTGTGTGAGTATGTGTGTGACGTGTGTCATCAAATCAGACACCTTTTATTGTGCCACATAATAATTTCAGCAATGTGAAGCTGCTATCCACTGCAGCTGTGTGATTTTTGTACTTCTTTGTGGTATCTTTACTGGTACTAGTACTAGTGACTGTTACTGCAGCAGTACAGTACTATGCCCCCCCCCACCCATGCGACCCGTCCCAACCGGTAAATGTATTCTTTTCCAGATTTGAATTTCTGATGGTGAGCACTGGTTAGGTGCTGTGCCTTTGAGTCTGCATCTCTTCGGTGCACAGCACAATCTTAATCTGTCTGTGCATTTGCATCTCTTTAGGGCCCAATCTCCATTTGTAACTTAAGTCACAGTTGTTTCTTTGGCTTCCCTTCAAGGTACTGGACAGGTGTGGTGCTTAATTCTGCATGAACATTGTACTCATTAATATGCATTTTAAGTCAGGACCATCATCACGAGTCACTCGTGATACAAATCACGTTCTTCATCATCACGGTCACAAATGCAGTCACAAATCACGATTCATGATCATTCACGTTACGAATCACAACATTAATTTTTTTTCTAGTTACTTGGATGTATTGTAAGCCTGTTTTGTAGTATCTCTCCAGGCTTCACTACCCCACCATTGTACTCATTGATACATGTTTTTAAGTCTGGGAGTTTTAAGCTACAGCTTATCAGGGAAGTACAGCCACAAGCAGTAAGCATTCATGTTTCTTCATCATCACGGCACAAATGCAGTCACAAATCATGATTCACGATCATTCACGTTACAAATCACAACATTAATTTTTTTTCTAGTTACTTGGATGTATTGTAAGCCTGTTTTGTAGTATCTCTCCAGGCTTCACCACCCCACCATTGTATGCATTGATACATGTTTTTAAGTCTGGGAGTTTTAAGCTACAGCTCACTGGTATCCGGGGAAGTACAGCCATAGGCATTCACGTTTCTTCATCATCACAGTCACAAATGCAGTCACAAATCACAATTTACGATCACATCATGAATCACAACATACATTTTTTTAGTAGTTACTTGGATATATTGTAAGCCTGCTGGTCATGGTACTGAACAGGGATGGGATCCACACCTGGGCCCGGGGGAACAGGCACATCCTACTCCAGAGGACCTGGTGCTGGACTTGGTGGTGGTGGTGGTGGTGGTTCAACTGCCTCAGAGTCAGGACAGGGAGGTGCTGGTCCTGCTTTGGGGGGGGGCACTCACAAGTTTTGAGCAGTCCAACAGGAATGGGCGCCCATGCCCTCCACACATGCACATGGTATGATGCTTACCCCTACCACGCTCTTCCAGAGCTGCCCCATCCTATACATTCCCTCCCCCTGGTCCATCTCTCCTACTGAACTCCCTCAGTCCGAGCAATCACTACTCACACTGTCACACAACACACACACTCATTCATTTACACAGACACAGACAAACAACTAACTACTTAAAAAGGTAAGAAAAATAAAATTTACAGAAAGAACAAATTAAGTAAAAAAGAGTACAGAAATTACAAAAAAATGTAGCTTTTAAAAAAGCTGTTGGGTCCAAATCAAAGTTTAAATCTCCTCCTCGCTCTGATCTAAAAGTATCAGCAGTCACAAAACACACTACTCTCTCTCCATCTGCACAAGAGAAAGTAAAAGTGTCTGCTTGTGTGACTCACTTTCTTCCTGCCTAGCTAAAGAGCTTGTGACTTACAGTACTGTAAGCCATGTGATGTGGGGGGGGGCTGCCAAATCTGAAACTCCAAGTGGATCACTTAGAATCATAATGAGGAACGCGAAGTCCATTAAAAATAATGACTTCGCCTTACTTTGCATTGCCATTCCACCTGAACGTGAAGTGGTAATCACAAGGCGGAGTGAGCACTTTGCATTGCCCACTCTGCGTAGCGGAGTGGCAATGCAAAGTGCCCACTTCGCATTCACTTCGACGGCGGAATTTAAGTTCGCTGCATCTCTATTCTCAGATGGTTTCAATCTTTCCTTTTTGGCAGATCCCAGATGGTGGTGTCATTTTTTTTTCTCCCTCTGATCAATTCTTTCTATCATGCTGGATCCCCCAGGACTTGGTGTTGCCTCCCATGTTGTTTGCAGTGTACATGTTGCCCCTCGGAGACATTGTAAGATGATATGGGCTGAGGTTTCACTGCTATGCTGATAATACAAAGCTATGTCTTTTGCACCTGATCAGGATAGTGCAGTCTCAATGTTTAACAGCTGTCTAGCAGAAATCCATGACTGGATGAAATCAAGCAGGCTGAAATTGAATTCCAGGAAGACTGAGGTGTTGGTGGTGGATCCAGGTCACCAGATAAAGAGGTCAGCAGTGGGTTTACCCTCTGGTCTTTGGCTTGAGGGTCCACAGCTGTTTTCCTCTGAACAGGTGTATGATCTAGGGGTAGTTCTTGATGATGGACTGACACTGCATTCGCAGGTGTCAGCAGTCTTCAGGTCTTCCTTTTATCATTTTAGGAATATTGCCAGAATTAGGCACCTTGTTCCATCCAGTGATCTGCCTACATTGAGCCATTCCTTTGTGACTTTGCACCTGGACTACTGCAACTTCCTTTACCTGGGGCTTCCGGAGGTTGATATCAGTCACTTGCAGCTAGTGCAGAACGCTGCAGCATAGTTGTTGACTGGGACTTCTCATTCAAATCATATTACTCCCATGCTGTGCAAACTGTACTGGCTGCCTGTACAGTGGTGGATCACCTTCAAGGTTGGGTTTCTGACCTACAAAGTACTGTACAGACTGGGTCCAAACTATCCATAAGAGCTTCTGACTCCTTACAGCCCTGGCCATCCTCTCTGCTCAACTGACGAGGGGTTGTTAGAGGTTCCCAGGGTGCGACTGAAAACATTTTGGGATTGGGCTTTTATGTTTAGTGCACTGTCCCTGTGGAACTCTCTACCTCATCAGATTAGAGCATGCAGGACTGTGGAGAGCTTTAAAGTAGGCCTAAAAATGTATCTGTTTAAGCAAGCATTATGCATGTAGTTTACAGTATCTTCTGATAATTTTAACTGTCTTATTTAAATCATATTGTAAATAATTTTAAGTTATGTTATTCTGTTTTTATGATGCTCTTAATTATGTACAGAACTTTGAATTCCAGAATTGCGCTTAATAAATAAAGCATATTATTATTATTATATTATATTATTATTATTACATAAATAAAGTAGATAAAATCCTAGAAGACTTAAGACATATTATAAACAAGCATTTGTCAATGCCGAATGTTGATTGCTTATATGTGCTGCTTAGGTATTTGGAAGTGAAAGTACCACGCCTAAGAACTGTCATGTGCCCCTTCCTCCAAAGACATCCCCTGTGTCTTTCTGTTCAGTATTCACAGGAGAGGGGGAAGGGAAAGGACCACAGCAGTACAGCAATTGCAAAGGCATGAAGAGGTGGACAATAGTCCATTCACAGGCAGAAGAATCCTGGAGAAGGTGAGTAAACTAAAGGTGGACAAAGTGATGGGACCAGATGGCATACACCCAAGGATATGAAAAGAACTGTGAAGGGAAATAGCAGTACCTGTGGAAGCCATGTTCACTGAGTCATTCAACAGAGGGATGGTACCAGAGAATTGGAGGAGGGCACATATGGTCCCTCTATAGAAATCCAGCAATAGGGAGGAGGCAGAGAACTATAGGCCAGTCAGCCTCACTTCTAGTGGGGAAGATCATGGAGACATAGGTTAAAGAAAGGATAGTGGGTCATGTAGAAGAGATCAGGGCCCAGGATCACAGGCAACATGGATTCACAGTGGAGAGGTCATGTCAGACAAATATGGTTGATGTCTTTGGGTTGCAAAGGAAGTAAATCAGGGTGGGGCAGTGGAGAACACTTACTGTGATGTAAGCAATGCATTTGACACTGTCCCACATAGGAGGCTGATAAACTGGCTGAGTAGGGTGGGCATTGGGGGAAGGGTTGTAAAGTGAGTTAGAAACTGGGTAAGAGAAGGAGGCAGAGAGTGGTAATAAATGGAGCGCAGTCTGAGGAGAAGGGGTGACCAGTAGGGTGCCACAGGGATTGGTCCTGGGGCCAGTCTCGTTCAATGTCTTCATGACTGACATTGCAGAAGGGGTGAAGGGAAAGGTCTGCCTGGCAGATGACACCAAGATTTGTAACACAGTGGATACCCCAGAGGGAGGGGGGAGAAAATAAGGAGGGACAGGGGAAGGTTGAGAAATGGTTTGAGGACTGGCAACTGAACTTTACTTCAAAAAAGTGCAAAAGTATGGACCTGGGACACAGAAACCCTGGGGAAAGGAAAAGAACGGGGGTGGGGGGGGAGTTGGTGACAGTCACAAAGAAGAAAAGGGACATGGGGGTTCTTATGTTAGATGACCTGAAAATGTCAAAGTGGTAAGGCAGCTGGGAGGGCCAGTGATATGCTGGGGTGCATAGGCAGGGGTATCACCAGCATAAGGAGGGAGATAGTGATGCCATGATATAAAACTATGGCCAGGCTTCACATGGAGTACTGTGTGCAGTTCTGGAGGTCGCACCATCGTGAGGATATTAACAGGCTGGAGATGGTCCAGAGAAGGGCAAATGAGATGGTACAGAGCTTGCAACATGAGACTTATGAGGAGAAAGTAAGGGATCTCAATATGTACTCACTGGAAGAGAGGAGAGAAACAGGGAATATGATAGAAACATTCAAGTACCTCAAGGGTATAAATAGAAGTACTGAGAAGCAGGAGACAGTTGCTATAGGGATATGTGTCAGCTTCTGTGTGATATTCTTTTGTTCTTATAAATTTGTAATCTCCAGTATTTCAGTAACCACATGACCACACTGCCTTCTTTAGGGGATTTTATGCTGGTTTATGCCTTGCGTCAGATGGCAGACAGAGGGCTCACCAGATTGTGCCATTTGAAAAACTTCATAGAGTATTCTTTTACTGGTAAGCATTTTGAAAAGGTGGTGAAGGTCTCACAATGTTTATTAAGATTTTATCTCCTTATGAGTGTCCCCTTTGATCCCCTCATCCCCACACCCCAACAGTCATCAGTGGCCACAGCTTCAGCCTTCATCTTGCCAAGATGGTGGGTGAGAAACAGAAACATACAAGTTGCTGGCACATAAGAACTGCTTGGGCCACCTAGTCTGCTCATTTCCCTACTTGATGGATAAGCTGCAGATTCTAGTTAATCAACAGCTTACTTCCTCCTATCCCCCAGTAGAATTGCCTTATGTCTGTCCGTGAGCAACTGCCTTCACAGTCTGTAAAGTCTGAAGTCTTTCAGTGTCGCTTATTGGTCATCTTCCAACACAGGCGAGGTGCTACCAGGCCAAAAGTAACTCAGGACAAGCAGGTTTCAAAGTGGGGAAGAAATGGAGTAAGCAAGAATCAAGTACTCAGTCAGATGCAGTGTCGATTTTAAGATCAGCATACTGGTGTGGGCACTGCAAATAGAACCCCATCTCTTTAAGTAGCCTTATGAAGAGTAAAGGCTTCTCAAAGCAGTGGGGTTCTTTTTTTTGCACTGTAAGTGGGCTGCATATAATTCAGTAATTTACTGTACCTTACATGTGGATGTATGGTAGGCCCAACTTTAAATAAACACTGCACCTGAATTAACACATGATGCGATAGAAACATAGAATTCGTCAGCAGAAAAGGACCGCTCAGCCCACCCAGTCTGGCCAAGTGTTGTCTATCTACAAGTAACTCCTACCTGTATATGTTAGTGCATGTCTTATTCTGCCTGCGTCCATCAGGACCTCCTTGTGAATGAGCTTAATGGATTTTTCCTGCAATGAACTTGAACCTACTCCACTTCCATGGCCCTATTGATCTCCGTTGACCCCCTCCTTCTCCTTTTTGTAATATACCCCTGTGTTTATTCCATGCATGCATAATGCCCCCTACCATTTTAGCTTCCACCACTTCTCCTGGCAGTCTGTTCAAGGCATCTACCACCCTTTCAGTAAAGAAATATTTCTTCACATCTATCCTGAATGCCACCCCCCCCAGCTTTATTGCATGTCCCTTGGTTTGGGTGCTCATTCTCATTTGAAGGAAACTCTTCAACTGTACCCTCTTTACCCTCAGTGAGGTACTTTGTAGGTCTTGATCATGTCACATTTTGGCCTCCTCTCTTCTAGAGTGTACATGTTGAGATTCTTCAGCCTTTCCTTGTAGGGATTCCTGTGAAAATTCTGAACCATTTTAGTTGCCCTCCTGTGAAAAACCTCTACCTTATGTCCTTTCTGAAGTGTGGACTGTAAAACTGGACATAGTAGTTCCTCTGGGGGAATGCCAGGGAGTGATACAATGGCAGCAGAACATCTCTCATCCTCCTACTGGAGATGCCAGTCCTTATGCACCCCAGAATTCAATTTGCCCTGCCCATAGCCTTGTCATACTGTAATGCCATCTTGAGGTCCTCTGATATAATAACCTCAAGGACCCTTTCATGTCTACTGAGTATCAGTACCTCCCCCCCATCGTATGCCCAGTATCGGGGTACCTGTGCCCTAGGTACTTGATTTTACATTTGTTGGCATTGAACCCCAAGTAAGTAAGAAAATGGAATTGATTTGAATGAATTGCAGACTTTTAAGCAGCTTTTTGGGGAGTGTGTATGTGTGTGTTTGGGGGTGGCTCTGATATGGGCAGTACCTCCAAGAATGCCACCGACTTCACCATCCCATCACACTGCCTGCCCAAGTGCAGAAACCTCCCCCTCACTACTTCCACAGTGTCCTCCAAGTTGTTTGTACCCACATGCAACAGTAAATGAGGTTTCTTCCTGCCCCTTGCTGTACATTTGAGCAGTGCCTGCCCTGCCCATCCTGCACACAATCTGGGGGCAGCTGCAATGCAAATATGGGTGGGCCCTTTCCCCCTTTCCACCCCATCTCACCCATTTCAGTATAGAATCCCCCAGGATGAGTACTCCCCACCCCTTACCCTCTTTTCCTTCTAATGCCTCTTCCAATACCCCAGTATTCATTCTTTCCTGTCCCTTACCCCCACCAACTGCACCCTCTGTGACTTCTATATCTGTACCCCTTACTTCTGCCTCACCCCTTTTCTCTGCCTTATTCACCCCATTCCCCTTGAGCTCCTTCCCAGCCTGACTACTTCCTGCTGGGCTTCCCTTGTCAATCTCCTCTCCTCCCCTGCTGATTCCAACCCCTCTCCTATCCCCATTGTTGTCGATTTAGAGCCCCCATTCCCTTCTACCCAGATAGTGATGCCCCTCCCATCCTTCCCCCTTCCCATAGCCTTCTGTTCTTCAGTCACCACCCCCACCTTCTTTACTAGCCTCCTTCTACCCTTTTGTCCTCGCTATCTCTTCCCCTACCTGTTGCCATCCCTCTCATGCCCCATGTGTCCTCTCCCCTTCAGTATGTTCCTGCTCCCCCTCTGTGTCCCATAACAGAGGTTCGAATGTATTCGTAATCCATACCTGTCCTTCATCTCTTCCCCCTATCGGTTCCCCCCTTCTACTTGTTCCCCTCCGTGCCACCCCTGCTGCCTCACTACCCTCAGCCATCTGCTCTCTCTCCTGGTACTCCTCGTGGTGTCTTGCTCCCCCATGAGTAGGCAGCTCTGTCGTCACCTTAGGCACCCCCTTCTCTTATCCTCTCCTCTCTTTCCTGCTAGTGCCTCTGATACTGGGGTCGGTTTTAGTCCCTAGTTATTCTTCCTCTGTCCCCCTTTGCCATCCCCTATTCCCCCCTCAGGATGCCTATCATACTCATATGTTCTGCCACTTACACTCCTCCCTAACCTCCACAGTTCCTCCCTCAAACTAGCCAGTCATCTACATACCGTACACCCCTCCTATCCTCCAAGCCCAGTCCAGGATCATGGCACACCTATACCCTGTACACCCCTCCACCCTTCCAAAGATGCCCGCCCTAATGACATGTGGCACCTGCCCCACTGTGGCTCTCGTCTTGTGCTAGGGGGTCTTACTCCCAGGTTCTGTACCCTACTACAACTGTTAGGCCCCTATTTACTCAAATTCCTGTCCCCCCCCCCGCACTAGTCCCCCTACTGACCCATTGCCGAAGGGGGTAATTCAGGCTCAAATGTCATCCGTTAGACACTGTATTACTGTAGCAATCCTAAAGCCTTCTTGTCCATTTTTCACCCCTCAGCTACCATGCTTTTTGTTCTTGTTTCTCATATAGTTTCACTTAGACCACTTAGAAATCCTATTGCACTCCCAGTATTACTCAGTTTAGTTAGAGAAATAAACAGAACAAATAAATATGTATTATTATTACAGCAATCATAATAGTATAGCTCAGTACTTAGCTCAGTTAGAGAAAGAAACAGAAGAAGTAAATCTGTATTATTACAGCAATGCTAAAGCATCCAATCATTGCTTTGTCTCCATTCCAGCGACCCTGCTGTAATAGAGGACCACAGAGGACACTGGGGGAGGGTGGGAAAGTGTAAAGTCCCGGCAGAGCTCCACTGAGCTCGCTCACTACCCCTCTCTCACTCACTCATTCTGTTTCTCCCAGAGCTGCAGGCTGCCCTTTGGTACTGGGCTCCTGCCTGTGTTTGTACCTTTTCCTGCCCACAAAGAAATCTGCAGTAGTACCGACACAGCCCCATTGAGCTCGCTCACTCTCCATCTCTCACTCACTCGTTCTGTTTCTCCTGGTGCTGCAGGCTGCCCTTTTGTACTCAGTTCTTGCCTGCGTTGGCGCCTTTTTCTGCCACAAAGAAGTTCACAGTTGTCCCAACAGAGTTCCATTGGGGTCGCTCAGTCCTCCTCTCTTACTCGCTCATTCTGTTTCTCCTGGTGCTGCAGGCTGCCCTTTTGTACTGGGCTCCTGCCTCTGTTGGTGCCTTTTTGTGCCCACAAAGAAATCTGCAGCAGTACTGACACAGCTCCGTTGAGCTTGCTCACTCCCCCTCTCTCACTCGCTCGTTCTGTTTCTCCTAGCGGTGCAGGCTGCCCTTTTGTATTGACCTTCTGCCTGCACAGGCACCTTTTTCTCTCCACAAAGAAATCTGCAGCAGTCCCAACAGAGCTCTATTGAGCTTGCTCACTCCTCCTCTCTCACTTGCTCATTGTGTTTCTCCTGCCGCTGCAGACTGCCCTTTTTGTACTGGGGCCCTGCCTGCATTGATGCCTTTTTCTGCCCACAAAGAAATCTGCAGCAGTCCCAAAAGAGCTCTGTTGACCTCGCTCAGTCCCCCTCCCTCACTCACTCATTCTGTTTCTCCTGGCACTGCAGGATGCCCTTTTGTACTGGGCTCCTGCTTGCGTTGGGGCCTTTTTCTGCCCACAAAGAAATCTGAACCAGTCCCGACAGAGCACAGTTGAGCTCGGTCACTCCCCCTCTCTCATTTATTTGAGTCTAATCGGTCCCAAACACTGATTTCCCAAAGCAACTGTGGTATTGTGCGCCGGAAGACTGAAAACACATTTCAGCCAGGGTTTGAAATATGAAAGCTGTACTATTCATAAGGAGGTGTGAAAAAATGCTAGTGCCGAAAACCTGGTGTGAAAATATTACTGATTTGTGAAGTTACAAGAGTGCATGGAAACTGTACAACGCACACTCATAACACAATCATTTTATGGACTTTCATCACAAAATTTTCAACATAGGAATTTTAGGACCTCTGCTCATGAACAGTGTCACTGTGGTTTTCTTCATGTGTCCCGAACACTGATTTCCCACAGCGACCACACTATTCTGCACCAGAAGTGCCAAAATGCATTTTGGCCAGGATGTGAAAAATGAGTTGTAATGTTCATAAGGAGGTGTGGAAAAATGCCAGTGTTGAAAATTTGGAGTGAAAATATCGCAAATTTGTAAAGTTATGAGCGTGCATAGCAAGTACACAAAGCACGCTTGTAAAATAGTCATTTTTTGGATTTTGTCTAACAAATTTATTACTCAGCTCAGTTAGAGAAACAAACAGAACAACTTAATCTGTATTATTAGAGCAGTCCTAAAAGTATCCAGTCATTACTTTGTCTCCACTCCAAAGACCCTGCTGTAATATAGGACCACAGAGGACAGTGGGCGGGAGGGTGGGCAACTCTAAAGTTCTGGCACAGCTCCACTGAGCTCGCTCACCTCCCCTCTCTCACTTGCTCATTCTATTTCTCCACCGCTGCAGGCTGCCCTTTGTACTGGGCTCCTGCTTGCATTGGTGCCTTTTTCTGCCCACAAAGAAATCTTCAGCATTCCCGACACAGCTCCGATGAGCTCACTCACTCCCCCTCTCTCACTCGCTCATTCTATCTCTTTTCATGCTGCAGGCTGCCCTTTTCTACTGGGCTCCTACCTGTGTTGGTGCCTTTTTCTGCCCACAAAGAAGGTCACAGCTGTCCTGACAGAGTTCCGTTATGGTCAATCACTCCACCTCTCTCACTCGCTCATTCTGTTTCTCCTGGCACTGCAGGCTGCCCTTTCGTACTGGGCTCCTGCCTCCAGTGGTGCCTTTTTCTGCCCACAAAGAAATCCACAGCAGTCCCAACAGAGTTCTGTTGAGCTCACTCACTCCCCCTTTCTCACTCACTCGTTTGGTTTCTCCCAGCACTGCAGGCTGCCTTTTTGTACTGGGTTCCTGCCTGCATTGGCACCTTTTTCTGCCCACAAAGAAATCCACAGTCATCCTGATAGAGCTCCATTGAGCTCGCTCAGTGCCCCCTCTCACTTGTTCATACTGTTTCTCCCACCGCTGCAGGCTGCCCTTTTGTACTGGGCCCCTGCCTGCACTGACGCTTTTTTCTGCCCACAAAGAAATCCGCAACAGTCCCGACAGAGCTCCGTGGAGTTCACTCACTCCCCCTCCCTCACTAGCTCTCTTGTTCTGTTTCTCCTGGTGCTGCAGACTGCCCTTTTGTACTGGGATCCCACATTGGGGCCTTTTTCTGCCCACAAAGAAATCCACAGCAGTCCCAACAGAGCTTAGTTGAGCTCGGTCACTCCCCCCTCTCACTCATTCGATCTTAATCTGTCCCAAAAACTGATTTCCCACAGTGACCATGCTATTCTGCGGCAGGAGTGCAAAAACATAATTTGGCAAGGATGTGAAAAATGGCAGCTGTACTGTTCATAAGGAGGTGTAAAAAAAGCCAGTGTTGAAAATGTGGCATGAAAATATTACAAATTTGTGAAGTTACAAGGGTGCGTGGAAACAGGTCAATGCATGCTTGTAACACAGTCTTTTTATGGACTTTCTTCACCAAATTTTCAACATAGTGATTTTAGGACCTCTGCTCATGAACAGCGTAACTGTCATTTTCTTAATCCGTCCCGAACACTACTTTCCCACGGGCGGCTATTCTAAGCCGGGCAGCAACACATTTAGCCAGGATGTGAAAAATGACAGCTGTACTGTTCACAAGGAGGTGTGAAAAAATGCCAGTGTTGAAGATCTGGTCTGAGAATATTGCAAATGCGTGAAGTTAAGGGCGTGTATAGCAATTGCGCAACACGTGCTCATAAAACAGTCATTTTTTGGATTTTTTCCACCAAATTTGCAACATAGGCTTTTTGAGAGCCCACCTCATGAACACTGGCACTGTCATTTTGTTAATCAGTCCTGAAAGGTGATTCTGCACAGTGACAGCAACATCACATTTTGAGGCCAAATAATGCCATAACAGTGACAGAATTCATGAGGAGAGGGGTCCCAAAAACCCCATGTTGAAAATTTCATGCCAAAATTCCAAAAAATGCTTGAGATATGCACCAAAGTAAAAAAAAAAAAACCTATTTAAGCCATTATACAGCTTATTGGCATTTCCTCAGTTCACAGTCAGCTTTGAAGAGTGCAGATGTGTTCCCGGTCCACCAAAGATCATCGCACCAGACTCTGGAGGTTAGTAAGGGGTGAGGGGGAGGTGTGGAGATGTGGGGTACACAGTGGGAGGGCACGGGTTGGGGGAGGAGGCACAGATGGTGAGGGACCGTTTTCTTCTTTTCAGGGTTATATAAAAAAAAAGACATTGTGGGTCATTTTTTTATTTTTGCAGGTATTTTTGGCATGCTCGGGTGGGCTCCCAGTGTGCAACCTGTGTGTTTTGGGGTGGGGGGATTGGAGCTGATGGGGATTGGGAACCCCCATTGGCACATACTGGTATGGGGATCTCATGAGCTGAGGAGGATTGGGCACCCCCTCGGCACACAAGAACTTGGGGAAGGAACATGCCGATGGGGATTGGGCACCCCATCAGCAAAGAACCAGGGGGATGGGGATATGATGCTGAGAGGGATTGGGCACCCCCTCAGCAAACAGGTCGGGAATGTAAGGGAGCCCTGCAATGAGGGGTCACTCCATCACTGCAGTGAATGACACTGCAATGACGAGGCGGCACCTGATTGCAGTGGCTAAAACTTCTCAAGGTCACGGCACGCTAGCTGAACTAGTGTCAGAAGCAACGTGCCATGCCATTGGAGACAGAGGGGCCCAGCCTCAAAAGGCAATAGGGGCTTTGGCCACAACAGTGCCACACCTCCACTGCCTGTTTCTGCAGCAAGCTGCAGGAACATGTTTCTTGCGCATGCATGCAGTCAGCATAAAAATGATATAGTCCAAAAGCAGGGATCCTTAAGGAGCAGATTAGCTCCTTTCTGCACCGACTTAAGCTTCCTGAATTAACTAAGGAGCAAAATGGAGTACTATGTAGACAAATAAAAATAGCTGAAATTAATAACATGAAAGGAAATAATAAAACAGGGAAGTGTCTGGGAATGGATGGGTTCCCTTGTGAAGTTTATAAGAAATTTGCATGTAAGATGGCTCCACTGTTACAAGGGGCATTTCAGAAAGTGATGGTGGGGGGTTTTCTACCATCATGAAAAGAGGTGGTAATTTCTGTGATCCCCAGGTAGAGATGTTGCAAAATTTTATTTTGCCAGAAAAATCATGAATTTTGCCCGGCATAGCATTTCACAAAATTAAGCCCTTGTGGTTAAATTTTGCTGTCAATTTCACCAGTAAATTTCACTTTTGCAGGTAAATTTCACCTTGCAGTAATATCAGGCACAATTAGGAAAAAAAAGACTTGTCACATGACTTACTCTCTGCAGCAGACTGCAGGTCACATGGGTGACTGTACTCAGGCAGGAAGCCACTGAATCTGCTTCCTTTTCCTAGAGCTTGCAGGCAGAGGTAGTGGTGTGTGAGACTGTAGCAGAGGAAAAACCTGTTTAAAGTTAAGTGTACTTTGTGTTTTGATTGTTCCTGGAAGTGCAGTATTTACCCCCTTGACATATGTGTCCCCACTTTTGTTTGCCCGTCTGGCAGGTTGTCCCTGCATTTGCTGCCTGATTACAGTATATGTTTCCTGAACAGGTCCTATCATGTCCGGGACTACGCTGCTGCTATGAGTTGTTTCACCACCCTGCTGGTTGTTGTCCCTCCCAATTAGTGATGGGCGAAGTGGTCCCAATTCACTCTGAGGAGTGATTCACGAAGTAAAGGTGAATTCACAGAGTGCTCCACAACGCAAAGCGGAGTACTTCGCGTTATTAATGAGTACCACAAAGTCCATTGAAAACAATGACTTTGCATTACTCCGCCTTCCGAAACCACTACTTCACCAATTCTTAAGGCGAAGTACATTGAAAACAATGTACTTCACCTTACTTTGTCTTGTTTTTAAGCTCCAAAGTTGAATTTTTCAGTGTTTCATGCAATTTCAGGTCACATGGGCTCTAGATTGTTCTGCACAGCCTCAGTTTGGGGTAGTGTGTGTAGGAAGCTGTAGGAGACAATCTGCTCTGTGAGCTTTCTGCAATTCAAACCTTCAAAAAGCTGTTGAAAAAGTCTTTTTGAGTCATTTTTTTTTTTTGCTGAAACTTTAGTTCATCGATTATAGGAAAGCCTCCTGTGCTCATATCATCTAGCGTTTATTGTTTGTGTATGGATTTTGAATGTTAATGTACAACATTCAGCCTGTGTACTGAGAGACAGTGGAAGTGTGCTTTGGGGGAAGGGTGTATCTGCGGTGTAGGTAGATTAACTTGGAGATAAAGACAGTGCTTTCTGTTTTGGTGATATTTTTCTTGTATAACTGTGATAATGTACACACAGTAATATTTTCAATATTTCTTGCCATTTTTTTTGCTGATTGGTGTGATGCAGCAGTGCGTAATTTTAGTCTGTTTAAAATATGTGATTATATTACTGAAGTTTTCAATTTGCTATGCATTACTTGGCGTGTATGTGAGTACATGTGTGATGTGTGTCATCAAATCAGACACCTTTTATTGTGCCACATAATAATTTCAGCAATATGAAGCTGCTATCCACTGCAGCTGCGTGATTTTTGTACTTCTTTATGGTATCTTTACTGGTACTAGTACTAGTAACTGTTACTGCAGCAGTGTATTACACTGCCCCCAGCGGCCCGCCCCAACCGACATAGGTATTCTTTTACAGATTTGAATTTCTGATGGTGAGCACTGGTTAGGTGTTGTGCCTTTGTGTCTGCATCTCTTCAGTGCACAGTGCAATCTTAATCTGTTTGTGCATTTGCATCTCTTTAGGGCCCAATCTCCATCTGTAACTTAAGTCACAGTTGTTTCTTTGACTTCCCTTCAGAGTACTGGACAGGTGTGGTGCATAATTCTGCATGAACATTGTACTCATTAATATGTATTTTTAAGTCAGGACCATCATCATGAGTCACTCATGATACAAATCACGTTCTTCATCATCACAGTCACAAATGCAGTCACAAATCACGATTCACGATCATTCACATTACAAATCACAACATTAATTTTTTTTCTAGTTACTTGGAAGTATTGTAAGCCTGTTTTGTAGTATCTCTCCAGGCTTCACCACCCCACCATTGTACTCATTGATATGTGTTTTTAAGTCTGGGAGTTTTAAGCTACAGCTTATCGGGGAAGTACAGCCATAGGCGGTAGGCATTCACATTTCTTCATCATCAAGGTCACAAATGCAGTCACAAATCATGATTCATGATCACGTCACGAATCACATTAATTTTTACTAGTTACTTGGATGTATTGTAAGCCTGTTTTGTAGTATCTCTCCAGGCTTCACCACCCCACCATTGTACTCATTAATGTTTGTTTTTAAGTCAGGGAGTTGGACAGTGTCTGCAGTACATACACAGACTGGAAAGAAGAGTGAAAGCACACATGTTGTTTAGTACAGTATACTTGCACTGCTCAGAATACAAAGTGTCACGCATCCAGAAGACAACAAAAAGGGGCATAATTACATACAAGGTCGGGGATGGTGGAGGAATACATTTCATAACACAGCAAGGAAGGTGTGGGGGGGCACATGGTGTGAGGAAAAAAAAATAATGTGGGATCCCATGGTGATCCAGCAGCAGTTCCAGCATGGACATAATTTGCAACTGATGTCCCTCTATATGATCCAGCCACTGCTCCACAGCACTCACCCTCTCATTGTTATCCTCAACAGCACTCCAGAGAACTGCCAAGTCAGCCAGTGTTACATGCAGTTCTCTGGGGTCCACACTTTCTACAGGCTGACCTGCTGGTGGTGGTGGTGGGGGTGGGGGTGCTGGTGGAGCAGCAGGTACTGCTGTGGCCCTCCTCTTTTTAGGGATGCCTCAATTCACAGCTGCACTCTCTGCTGCAGAATGGCCAGCAGGTGCAGGCATGATCTGTTCTATGGCAGCCTGCCACTCCAATTTCTGGTGATTAAGCATATGGGTGTGCTGGCCCCCAGTCCCCAGGTGAGTCCCCCGAGGGCCACGGCACACCTCCACCTCACATAGGCGGCACTTGACCAAACTGCTGTCCCTCCGACACAGACAAAAAACTGCCAAACAATGGAGGTGCGGGGAGGACCAGCCACAGGCAGGGGATGGCCAGATGAACTGGCAGCCAGCTGGTCACAGTGCTGAACAGGGATGGGATCCACACTTGGGCCCGGGGGAACAGGCACATCCTGCTCCAGAGGATCTGGTGCTGGACTTGGTGGTGGTGGTATGTTCAACTGCCTCAGAGTCAGGACAGGAGGCAGTGCTGGCCCTGCTTTGGGGGGGCACTCACAAGTTTTGAGCGGTCCATCAGGAATGGGCGCCCATGCCCTCCACACATGCGCATGGTACAATGCTTACCACTACCATGCTCTCCCAGAGCTGCCCCCACCTCAGACATTCCCTCACCATGGTTCATCTCTCCTACTAAGCTCCCTCAGTCTGAGCAATCACTACTTGCACTGTCACACAACACACACACACAGTCATACAGACACAAACAACTACCTACTTATAAAGGTAAGAAAAAAAAATTTACAGAAAGAACAAATTAAGTAAAAAAGAGTTCAGAAAAGACAAAAAAATGTAGCTTTTAAAAAAGCTGTTGGGTCCAAATCAAAGTTTAAATCTCCTCCTCGCTCTGATCTCAAAGTATCAGCAGTCACAAAACACACTACTCTCTCTCCGTCTGCACAGGAGAAAGTAAAAGTGTCTGCTTGTATGACTCCCTTTCTTCCTGCCTAGCTAAAGAGCATGTGACTTGCAGTACTGTAAGCCATGTGACGTGTGGGGGCTGCCAAATCTGAAACACCAAGTGGATCACTTAGAATCATAATGAGGAACTCGAAGTCCATTAAAAACAATGACTTTGCCTTACTTTGCATTGCCATTCTGCCTTAACGCAAAGTGGTAATGACAAGGTGGAGTGAGCATTTTGCATTGCCCACTCCGCATAGCGGAGTGGCAATGCGAAGTGCCCACTTTGCGTTCACTTCACCAGGGGAATTTAAATTTGCTGCATCTCTACTTCTGATTTGCTGGCCTTCTTTAGCCCTGACTGCGCCTGCTCCAAGATGCTGGTTCTGCATCACATGACAACTCATAAGTGGCATCTCCATCGAATGAGGATCTCGCCTTGTGGTATATTGAATTAGAAATCCACCGCTGCTCCATCTGCACAAGGTTTGTGTGCTGCTTCTATGGGATTAGACTCCTCCAGCAGCATGGTTTCTACAATCTACATCTCTGGCTCATCCTTTTGACTCTCTTGTAGTACCCGTCAGGACCTGTTCCTCTTCTCCAGCTGGGATAGTTGATTCCCAGACTATGCTGGACTACTCAGGTATCCCTTCCTCCCTGTATTTGTTAATCAGCTGGGAGTTTTGAATGCTCTGTGGTCTTCAGTGGAAAATGTCAAGAGACTGATATGTCATAGACTTTTTGAATCTCTGCTATTTACACCTGCCTGTATCTCTTCTTTTATATATATAAATATATACATGTTTATTTGGACTTAAACTATGCCAGGCAATTAGAGTAAGAGTGTGTTTCCTTTCTCTTCACAGAATTTTATGGGGGGGGTCTTTCACTGTTAAGGGGACTTCTCATTCATATAGTTGATTTACAAGTATAGTTGGTACCTTTGGTGAGTTATGGTTGGTGCAACTTTAATATCATACTGTAAATAATATTTTTTCTTTTTAAGTTAAATGGAACTTAAAGTTTAATGAGTTGGTGGGGGGTGAGGTGGGGGTGTGGATGTTGCTGATCTTGGGGGCCTCGTGAGCCGAATTCAGGGTTGGGTTGTTACCATTGGGTTGGGTCTGAGGTGCATTTTGTTTTTTATCGTTTTAGGGCTCCTGATGTCTGATTTAATTTCTCCTATATATTTAAATCTTAACCGGGGATGGGGCGGGGTTTTCTTGGCTGGATTGCTAATTTCTGGTAAGCCTGGTTCATTTCTCTTAATTCATTTGTCTCTAATATCAGAAGGTTCCAGACTTCCAACTATTTGAGTATTTTGTACTATTTTATACCTGGCTTCATTACATTGCCCCCTCACCCTCCATGTCTTTTGGTTTTACCTGTGGGTCGTTAGGCATAGTTACCCCCAGTGGTTTGTTACCTGGGATTCTTGGGGAGGAGGGGAGAGGGGAGTACTTTGCCCTCAGGAGGGGAATTGTTTCTGTGTAGTGTGCATTTTTGACATTCTTGTTGTATTCTGGATTGAGGGGTAAGGGTGATTGCCACCAGGGACCTTTACTATTTTAGGGACACACGGGCATGCATGGTTGGATCAAACCACATTGCTTCTTATCCACTGTTATGGATGCTATGGCAACAGCGTTTAAAGTTTGCTCTTGGAATATAAAGGGCACCCAATCCCCCTCAAAACGGGCAAAGATTTTAATCCATTTACATAAACTTGATGTAAATGTTGCCTTTTTGCAGGAAACCCACTTGCCAATCTCCCAGTCTCTCCTTTTTAGGCAATCCTGGGTAGAGCAGGCCTTTGGTGCGGGGGTTGATTCACTTAAGTGAGGGGTTGCCATTCTGATAGCAAGGAGGGTGACCTTTTACTTACTTCAGGAACTTTCTGACCCCCAAGGCCAGTTTCTTATTCTGCATGCTCTCATGGGCTATTTGGAAGTAATCCTCGGTGTCTTGTATGGACTAACGGTTGAGGGTCCCACCTTGTTTACCTCCCTAATGACACACCCTGCACCCTGGACTTCACTACCTATGTTGTTAGGGGGGAGATTGTAACATAGTGTATAGTAATAGTTTAGATAGGTCTGATCCCCATTGATTAATTCTGTCTTGGGGGCAAATGGCCCTCCGGGAACACATTGTCTTCTTCAGCATTGTGGATCCAGGGTATTTGTTGCATCCAGACCTACAGGAGTATTTATTTCTTTCACTTCCCCATAACACTTTCTCGCAGATTGGCAATTTCTCGCTAGGGCTTTAACATCTCTCTGGGGTTGTCTCCTGTCAGTACTTGCTAAGGTAATCTCTGACCACCATCCAACTCTACTTCATTTAAGTTTTTCCCCTTCTTTGATTCATAGAAACATAGAAGTTGATGGCAGATAAGGACCACAAGGTCCAACCAGTCTGCCCATTTTTTCTACCCTATGAATGTGCCATAGGCCTGTACTCTGTCAATGGCCTATCTATTCCCAATCATCTGTAGTGCTCCTTTAAGCCTATCCCATGCCTGTTTGAAGCCCAGCATTGTATTCATATTCACCACTTCCTGAAGTAGGCCATTTCATACATCCACCACCATTTCTGTAAAAAAGAATTTCCTCACATTACCCCTTAATCGGCCTCCTTCTAATCTCAGGCTGTGTCCTCTTGTCCTGCTATTTTTCTTATATTGAAATGTGTTACACTCTTTCATCATGTTAATGCCCTTAAGATGTTTGAATGTTTTGATCATATCACCTCTCTCCCTCCTTTGCTCTAGGGTATACATACTGAGCTACGTTAATCTGTCCTCATATGTTTTCTGATGCAGTCCCTGCACCATTTTGGTTGCCCTTTTCTGGACTGCCTCCATTTTGTTAATGTCCTTGTGCAGGTGCGGCCTCCAGTACTGCATGCAGTACTCCAGATGGGTCCTAACCAGTGTCTTGTAAAAAGGGATTATTACCTCCCTCTTATGACTTGCAATACCCCTACTAATACACCCCAACGTACCTCTAGCCTTATTTACTGCTTTAGTAGTCTGCTTGGATGATTTCAAGTCATCTGTAATGATGATTCCCAAGTCTCTTTCTTCCCTTGTGATTGCCAGCAACTCCCCTTCCAACCTATAGGTGGCTTCAGGGTTTCTCTTCCCTATGTGCATGATCCTGCACTTCTTTGCGTTAAACCCCAGTTGCCACTCTTCCAACCATTTTGCAAGTTTATCCAGATCTCTTTTCATTCTGCCCACCACCCCATCTGTATCATCTACTATGCTGCAGATCTTGGTGTTATCTGCAAACAGACAAACCTTACCCACCAGTCCATCTGCAATGTGACTGATGAAAATATCAAAGAGGACTGGCCCCAGGACAGATCCCTGAGGTACGCCACTTCTGACTTGCATCTCTTCTGACTGTATACCATTTACCACCACTCTCTGTTTTCTGCCCGTCAACCAGTTTGCCACCCATTTGAGCAACTTCTGACTCACCCAAGTCTATCAAGTTTATTAATCAATCTTCTATGTGGAACAGTATCAAAAACTTTGCTGAAGTCAAGGTAGGTGACATGAACTGCACCCCCTTGGTCCACCACTGTGATTACCCAGTCAAAGAAATCTATGAGATTATTTTGACACAACCTTTCTGTTGTAAACCCATGCTGTCTTGGATCCTGTGCTCCTATGGATTCCAGGTGTTGCACTATCCTTTCCTTAAGGAGTGCCTCCATAATCTTGCCAACTACTGAGGTAAGACTGATTGGTCTGTGGTTCCCTGCCTACTTCTTGCTATCACTCTTGTGGATTGAGATCACATGAGCCCTTCTCCAGTTTTCTGGGACTTCTCCTGTGTTCAGAGGCTCATTAAACAGGTCTGCTAATGGCTCTGCTAGTTCCACCCTTAGATTCTTTAGTACCTTGGGATGTATGCCATCAGGTCCCATTGCCTTGGCCACCCTGAGCTTAGCAAACTATCGTAGGATCCTTTCTTTTGTGAAGGGACTAGTGCACATCTCCCTTCCCCCTGTGTCCATGTTGCTGAGCTGTGGGCCCTGCCCTACCTTCTTTTCAGTAAATACTGAACAGAAGCATCTATTTAGGAAAGATGCTTTTCCTTGGTCCTCCTCCACACACTCCCTCGTATCCCCATTGATTTAGCAATATCTCTTCTGGACTTTCTCCTTTCACTAATATATCTATAAAAAGTCTTGTCCCCTTCTTTTACTGTTCATGGTAGTGTTTCCTTGGGGTGGGCCTTTGCCTGCCTTATTGCCTTCCCTGCTTCCCTTAGGGAAGTTTGGTATGCCTCCCTATCTTCATCCTGCTGCATTCCCTTATATTTC
This sequence comes from Neoceratodus forsteri, assembly GCA_016271365.2. NCBI lineage: Eukaryota > Metazoa > Chordata > Ceratodontiformes > Ceratodontidae > Neoceratodus > Neoceratodus forsteri. The sequence goes on along the minus strand of CM028129.1, from coordinate 47,168,325 downwards.
CTGAAGGCTAGCCTTTTGGCGCTGAACTTTTCTGCTACTGTTTTTGAGAACCAAAGTGGTTTCCTCCTAATTTTGCACTTGCTTTTCTCTCTAACACAATGGGATGTTGCTTCAAGTATTGCATCCTTAATGCTTGCCCACTTTGCCTGTACCCCCCTCACCTGTATTTCTTCTTGCCAGGGCTAGCTTAACTCTGTTGGCCATCTTATCAAAGTCAGCTCCTCTGAAGTTCCATAGTTTTGCCTTGGAATGGGATGATTTAGTTCTATTGGCCAAATTGAACCATACCATGTGATGGTCATTGGCCCCCAGGTGATGTTCTTCCTGGAGAGCTGTGATCTTTTCCCCATTACTTAGTAGTAGATCTAGGATAGCCCTGTCTGTTGTGGGTTGTTGCACCAGTTGTTTGAGCCCCCTCCCTTGCAGGAAATCCTCTATGTGTCTAGTTCTGGTGGATGTTCCTGCTGGTATTGACCAGTCTGTATCTGGCATGCTGAAGTCTCCCATTATCAGAACCTCCCCTTTAGCTGTAATGTTTTGTATATCTTCTAACAGTAATGTTTCTATGTCCTCCCCTTGGTCCGGAGGCCTGTAGACAACCCTAGTTCATATGGCTGTCTCATTTCCTGTTTCCAGGGTGACCCACAGTTCTTCTGGCTCCCTATGTGTATTCTAAATTTCAGTAGCTTTGATATTTTCATTGACATAAAGCGCCCCCCCCACCTTTTGCACCTTGGTCTCTTCTGAACAGTACAAAACTGGGTAGCGACGTCTCCCAAATGTGGTTACTGATAAACATGTCTCACTATTGCTTCTATGTCCATTTTAGCCTCTGTCATTGTTGCCTGCAGGTCTGGGATCGTTTCCCATACTGCAGACATTTGTGTACATGATTTTCCATTGGTCAGATTTCGGTGTGTTAGTTGCTGGGTGAGGTCCAGCATTTCCCCTGTGTGTCATAGGGGGAGCCAGATCTTTTTCCTTAGCTGGTGATGCAGATGAACTACAAACATGCTGAACTCCTATTTGATCACTAGCTGAAGGGGGAAGGGTGTTCTTCCCATTCGATGTATTGCCTGCTGCACTCCTCTTCCCCATTTGCTATTTTAAATATTCTGCAAAGATATCAAACTTCTGCCCCAATGCACTGACTCCCTCCTTAGTCAGATGCAGTCCAGCAAATTTAAATAACTTTCGCTCCCAAAACTGTTGCCAGTTACCTACAAATTTGTATCCTTTTTCCTGTCACCAGCTCTTATGCCACATGTTTAGCTTCCTTATCTCCCCTTCTCTGACATTCTGTCCATCTGCTGCCCTCTCCCAGACTGGCAGGATCTCAGAGAAGGAGATGCCAGATGAAATGGATGACAGTTTGTCTCCCAGCTTGGGCAGGTGTTCCTTGGTCTCCACAACTGACTGGTGAGTGAGATCATTAGTCCCTATGTGTAACAGGATGTCAATGTTTTCTCCTGCTTCCTGCATGATTTTAGCAATGTGGTCAGTGTCTCTCCATGCCAATATACCTGGGAGACATCTGACCATTACCCCCAGCTGTAGGTAGGTATCAACTCCCTGAATCAAGGAATCTCCTATGATCAGAAGTGTTTTCAATTTCCTTTTTGCTTTTTTTGTTTTGGTCCCTGTTTTGGGCAAGTTTTGTTGCACTAGCTCCTGTGCTGCAGTGTCCTGCTCTGCAGTGTCCTCTGCCCCTTTGTTTGATTTCAGAGATAGAGACAGATACCCATTTGTAGTTGTTTTTTTCCTGAGTCCACCTTGCCCACTGAAGTCCCCCCTCCTGCACTACCGGCATTAGACCCCCTTCCCCTCAGCCCCATGACTTACCCCTCATGGTGGGGTGTGAAGAGCAACTCAACCCACCAGTCCAGATCAAGTTCACAGGAAGTGCCCCCCAGCAGTACGATGAGGGGACAATTGTCATCCCGGACAGACTCCATTTTCATTGATGTTCCCCCTGCAGAGAGGGGGCATGCAATGACGCTGGTGTAGGGGCGCAGATGCATCCACGTGTGCTCCTACTAGCATCTGCTCCATCTCCGCCTCTCTTCCTACAGTGTCAGTCCACTATCCCGTTCCCTGTGCTAGGGTCCAGAAGTGCACTGACTGTGAGTCCCCCCACCCCAGAGAGGGAGAGCAGTCCTTTGGACACTTGATCCCTCTTCTTCCCTACTGACCCCTGGCAGTCCAAGTCCATTCTCGATCCCAGGTCACCAGCATGGCACAAGGTGTGGTGCCCAGCACCTCAACCCTCAGTGCCACTGAGCTGGCCTGTCTGTAGTTTTTATATGGTTTGAGGAGTTGATATGTTGGAGAGCATTGAGTGATAAGGTAACCGATTGGCCCCTTCTAACCACCTGCCAACCTCCCAGACCAACTACTCTCTGCGGACGAGGTGCTTCAGTTGGATGTTGGGGAAATGGTGGGTGATTCTTATAATATATTTCCTCCTGAATATGCAATTTGAGGTGCACAATCTCTGCCCATGCCGCCTGGAGCTGAGCCCTTGGATCTCCAATGGTCCAGCATGTAGGACAGCATAGTAAATCCTGTATAATTGCCCTTTTGAAAAGTGTGCCACAGTACCTGAAGTTAATAATATCCATTCCAGATGAGTTTCTGGGTTTATAACTTGGTCTGAGTAATTAGAAGGAGGAAAATGAAAGCAAACATTTCATTTTGGTGGAGGGGCTTAGACTTCAGACTTCTGCATATCCCTTTCATGCACACCTCAAAGGGCCAATCTGCTTTCAAATATAGACTGCCCAAATTTTGGAATGACCTCCCTGCTGAAATTAGGCAGTCCTCCACCCCAAGGACCTTGAAAACTCTCCTTCAGGCCCACTTCTCTGTCTCATGTAACTGCAACCTGCAGCCCAGTTCTGGTAGCAAGAGGCTTCATAACGTGCCATAAACTATAAAATTGACTATAACTGTTGCCTCCACCAAGGCGCCACTGTCTGCTTATGTCCTAGTTACTCTTGCACTCTGATTTAAACTAGTATTTAAGTACCTAATGCATAGTCCAGCCTGTAACATTTCCTGGACCTGATGTTTCACCCTTTATTGTACTCATTCTGTACCTGCTCTATGCACCATTGTCTATGCTTCAATTGTATTGCATGTATGTAACTCCCAGGTCGCATCTGGAAATGAGTGGATCCTGCTCAGTATGCATATCTGGTAAATCTCTTAAATAAATAAATACATTTTCTGTTTTGTTTGTTTGTTTTTGTATAACTTGTTATAACAAGTTAAATTACTTGTGCCCCTGTGAGGTCACTGTGTGTATACCCCTTTGATCCTCCCCTTCCTGCTTTGCTACTGGAAATGTCATGACTGTGCTACCTTAAAAAAGGAGTGTAGCATGGGGTGGTTGGGGATGGGGTGGGTGGATGGGCCCTTCCCCTGCCGAAAAAGAAGAACCATGGGCAAAAGAAACAAGAAGGTAAGAGCAGAAACAATCTACCCAAGGAGGTAAGAGCAGAAACAATCAACCAACAACAAATGCAGTAGCCCTGAAAGCTTAGCCTAATGATAGATATAACTGAAAAACCTGTAAAGCACCACCTGTAATAATTTCACAGAAGATATACCCTGCAAAAAACACTTTGCTACAGAGAAAAATAAAGCAGTAACAGAAGATATACCTTGCAAAAAACAATTTGAATCAAAGAAGATTCCAGCAGAAATCTGTAAGCACAAAACAGCACCAAACCTGTAGGCACACCCTGTAATATTGCAGCAGAATGTATACCCTGTGAAGAAGCCAGAAGGGGAAGGAAGGAAACATATTCAATTCAGTGCTTTAGAGTAACTGGTAATTGCTATTTTTCTTTTTAAACTTAGATTGTGGGCTTTTAGTGACACTATACTTTCTTTGTTGTCTTTACTTATAATTGTTTTTGGGCTGTTGAAAATTTAAAACATAGTGGTGGTGTAATTCTGTGCTGTCTTTAATTGCTGCAAATTTTCACCCCCCATCCCTCCCCTTCCCCCAACTCTTAATGATATACCCTGTTAAATCTGATTGACAGGAGCTAAACACAGGGTACAGTAAGGGGTGTGAAGTAGGAGGGGCATAAGGGGGAAGAAGCCCACCCTCAGCACGACAAGTGTTTTGACTCATTTATTTATTTATTGGTTTCTTTTTCTTTAAAAAAAAAATATCTGAGGATCAGTGGCAGGATTTTTAGTACAGTAAATTAATAAAAAGGGAACTAGGAGAGCTTCAGTAGCAGACAAGTAGTGGAATTGCAGTATAATGTGGGGAGTGGTGCAATGCAGTGGCTGTGGGGCAGCCATATTCAGGCAGACCTTCTGGACACTGAGGTGCTGCCCTATCTGCATGCATCTCTCTGGACTGCGGGATGAGGTAGCCAGACTCAGAGCGGAAGTAAACTGGGTCAGGAGTACCATCACCCCTATCCAGGGACCACCCAGTCCAATGCAACTGCCTCAAAGGATGCCGAGAACCAGGAGCACTTGGAAGACAGTGGGCTCAGGGAGGGTTAGAGCAGTCAGGCAGAGGCACATCCCAGATCCTATTCTATTTAAGAACTCATATACCACACTGGCAAATGAGGACAACCAAATAGAGGTACCCAGAGAAGTGGAAGGAAAGGATGTGGAGGTTAGCCAAGGAGGTGACCTCAGCAGGGAAAGCAGTGGACCCCAGAGGAGGAGGAAGTGAATCCTGGTGGGGGACTCCATCATAAGAGGGATCCAGCTAGGAACACAGGAGGGGGAGGACAGGGAGGTGAGGTGTCTACCAGGTGCCACGGCATGGAGGGATGGAAGGAAGATCCTGGGGATCACTGGGAAGGCAAGATGGGAGGGTGAGCTGGATGTCATTATCCACCTTGGTACTAATGACCTGGAAAATGGGGAGCCAAAGGAAGTTCAGGAAGAGTTTATGAAACTGGGGAGGGGTCTCAAGCAAGTAGCTACTTCTGTCACTTTCTCAGAAGTACTACCTGTGAGAGGCAAGGGAGAGCATAGGAGTGCATGCACCAGGAACTTTAACTCATGGTTGAAGAACTGGTGCTGTGAGGAAGGGTTTGGATTCATTGGTGACTGGGGACCCACCTGGAGGGATGGAGGTTTGTTCAAGCCTGATGGCCTGCATCCATCCTGGAGGGGAATCCAAGCACTCAATGATAAGTTTAAATGCTACATTGACAAGCACTTAAACTAGCAAAGGGTGGTGGCAGGCCAGCAAGGATGGTACCTACTTGCTCACCCCCCACAGCTAGCAGTGGAACCAGTGAACCAGAGGAGTGGCTATCTCTGCAAAGCAGTGTGCAAAAGATGGAGATTAGTGCCCAAGAGGTGGATAAGCAGAAAAGGGCAAAATTCAGCAGAAGGGCAGACAGCAATGAGAACCAGGGATAAATGACAACCAAGGAAGGGGCTGGAGTAGAACAGTGAAACAGTTTAGGGAGGTCAAATCATGGAAAGCCACGTGTGCAAATGCCAGGAGCCTTAGCAACAAGATGGAAGATCTGGAGGCTGTCATGGTACAGTCAGACCTGGACATTGTGGCCATCACTGAAACCTGGTGTAATGATAACCACGACTGGGAGATGGCCATACCTGGCTACAACATATTCAGAAGAGACAGAGCAAGCAGGAAGGGAGGAGGAGTGGCACTGTATGTGAAAAATGATGTAAGGGCCACAGAGATCCAGGAGGAACAAAATGGGGGAGAGATACTGTGGGTTAAGCTGGAAAGGAAAATGGGGACAGCCATCTGCACAGGTGTGGTCTATAGACCACCAGCCCAGGAGGAAGAAAACAGATGGGAGCTGATGCTAGCCATCCAAAGGATGGCAGACAAGGATGAGGGAGTACTGGTTGGAGACTTCAATATTCCAGACGTGGACTGGAGCATCCCAGCAGCAGCATCAACTAGGAGCAGATTTATCCTGGACTCCTTCAGGGTGCCTTCCTCAAGCAACTGGTCATGGAACCAACTCGGCAGAAGGCAATACTGGACCTTGTGCTCACAAACAGGGACAGTGTGATGGGGGTAACAGTGGGGAGCACCAGAGACAGTGACCACCAGTCATTGTGGTTTGAAATCACAGAAAGAGTAGAGCCAAACCACACAAAAACACGTATCCTGGATTTTAGGGGGGCAGACTTTGGGAAAATGGGGAGATACTTGAAAGAGGCATTAAGGGGAATGGGACAGGAATCAGGGGTTGAGGAACAGTGGGCAATATTTAAAATGGGGATTACAAGAACAACAGAATTATGCATTAAGCAGGTTAGCAAGAGGAAAAGGAAGAGGAAACCATTATGGTTTTCCAAAGAGGTAACAAAGAAATGAAAGCCAAAAGATTGCATTCAGGCAATACAAAAGACACAGGCAGAAGGGAAGTGAAGGTAATGCACCTGGGAAACAAAAACCCAGGGAAGAGTACACAATGGGGGTGAGATACTAACAACAACAGAAATGGAAGGGACCTGGGGGTAGTCATATCAGATGACCTAAGGTGGGCAAGCAATGTGAGAGGCAGCAAGGAGGGCTGGGGGATACTGGGATGCATAGGGAGGCATCACCAGTAGAAAACAGGAAGTTATTATCCTCTGTACAGACAGCTGGTGAGACCCCATCTAGAGTACTGTGTGCAGTTCTGGAGACCCAATCTCCATAAAGACATAGACAGGATGGAAGCTGTCCAGAGGAGGGCACTAAAATGGTGCAGGATCTGCACGGAGGACATATGAAGAGAGACTTAAGGAGCTTAATATGTATAGCCTCGAGGAAAGGAGGGAGAGGGGACATGATAGAAACTTTCAAGTACCTCAAGGGAATCAACAAAGTCCAAGAGGTAGCATCTTTCAAAAAAGAGGTGTGCAAGAACAAGAGGGCACAATTTGAAGATAGAGGGGCGGCTCAGAGGTAATTTAAGGAAGTATTTTTTCACAGAGAGGGTTGTGGATGCATGGAATGGCCTTCCGGAGGAGGTTGTGGAGTCAAAACAGTGGTGGAATTCAAGCATGCATGGGATAGTCATAAGGCAATTCTAGGGGGTGGGGGTAGGAAGAAATAGGCTGCTGGTTAACTAGGATCTGCAGCTTATCCAGTAGGTAGGGAAATGGGCAGACTGGATGGGCCAAGCGTCCTTATCTGCCGTCAAATTCTATGTTTCTATAGGAGAAGTACCAGGAGAAGCAAAGGGAGGCAGGGAGGTCAGTAAGGGAAGCCAAAGCTCAGACAGAAGAACACATTGCAAAATCAGTGGGTAGAGGGACAAAACCTTTACAGGTACATAAGTGAAAAAAAGAAAGACAAAGGGAGGGATAGTGAGACTGAGGGGGAGGATGGGGGCCGCGTGGAGGATGACAACAGTAAAGCTGACATATTGAACAGGTATTTCTGCTCAGTCTTTACTGAGGAAGAGGAGGGTAATGGGTCTGAAGGGAGTACAAGGGTGAGAATGGTACAGAAATGGACACAAGTCCCTTTACACGAGAAAGGGTCCTGAAGGAACTGGAAGTAATAAGAGTTGATAAAGCAATGGGGCCAGATGAGTTGCCCAGGGTCCTTAAAGAACTAAGAGGTGGTGGCTGAACCTCTGGCTATCCTGTTTAGCCGATCACTGGAAACAGGGAGGTACCCAAAGACTGGAGGACAGCAGATGTAGTCCCCTTATACAAAAGTGGGAACAAAGAGGAAGCAGGGAACTACAGACCAGTCAGCCTCACCTCGGTAGTGGGAAGATCATGGAAGCACTACTGAAGGAGAGATTGGTGGAACATCTAGTTGTCAATGGACTACAGGACCCAAGGCAGCATGGTTTCACCAGGGGGAGGTTATGTCAGACCAACCTCATTGAATTTTTTGACTGGGTGACTAGGGAGGTGGATCAGGGGAGGGCAGTGGACATGGCCTATCTGGACTTCAGCAAGGCCTTTGACACTGTGCCACATGGAAGACTATTACACAAACTGGGGAATATGGGTGTGGGCAGGACAGTAGTGTGGTGGGTAAGTAACTGGCTGGGTGGCAGGACACAGAGGGTGGTGGTAAATGGCTGTCACTCCACAGAGGGAAGAGTGACCAGTGGGGTACCACAGGGATCAGTGCTGAACCGGTCCTATTCAACATCTTCATCAGTGACATTGCGCAGGACCTAGAAGGCAGAATTTCACTGTTCGCTGAAGACACAAAGCTCTGTAACAGAGTAGACACACCAGAGGGTGTAGACAGAATGAGAAGCGACCTGCAGAAACTTGAAGAATGGTCAGGGGTTTGGCAGTTGAAATTCAATGCAAAGAAGTGCAAGATAATGCATATGGGGCATAAAAACCCTGGCACAATATATCAGTTGGGGGGTGAGGATATAGCATGCACCAAGCAGGAAAGGGATCTTGGGGTTGTCATCTCTGATGACCTCAAGGTAGGGAAACAGTGTGACAAGGCAGCAGGTAAAGCAAATAGGATGCTGGGATGTATAGGCAGGGGCATCACCAGCAGGAAAAGGGAGGTCATAATTCCGCTATACAAGACACTAGTGAGGCCCCACCTGGAGTACAGTGTACAGTTCTGGAGAACATACCTACGTAAGGACATAGACAGGGTAGAGAAGGTTCAGAGGAGGGCAACAAAGATGGTGCATGGATTGCATCACAAGTCCTGTGAAGACAGGTTGAAGGAACTGAACATGTACTCCCTGAAGGAGAGGAGGGAGAAAGGGGATATGATAGAGACATACAAGTATCTTACAGGGAGGAACAGGGTGCAGGAAAACACTATTTTTAAGTGAAAAAGATGTTCCAGCACTAGAGGGCATGGGATTAAGTTGGAGGGAGGACGATTCAGAGGAAACACGAGAAAGAATTTCTTCACAGAATGGGTGGTGGACAAGTGGAACACCCTGCCAGAGGAAGTGGTCGGGGCCGAAACAATCACGGGATTTAAGAATGCATGGAATAGACATAAAGGAATTCTGGAGGTCAGGGGTAAGGGGCAACAGACTTCTAGGAAAACAAACTGAACTTACAAGCTCAAATGGGCAGACTGGGTGGGCCATAGGCCCTTATCTGCCGACACTGTCTATGTATCTATGTATCTATGTATCTATGTAATTTGAATTAGAGAACAATAAAGCAGTAAAATGTTAGCAAAAAACAGTAACAAACCATGTGAGTACAAAAGAAAATAATAACACACAGTAAACCTGCCTAGCCAAAGGAAGCCCTAATCTTTTTCCTTGCTTTGATAATGTTCCTTGCTCTGTCCTTACAAGCAAATCTAGAAGAAAATAGCTCAGTTGAAGCTAGTTGAAGCCTTTACCAACAAACCTAGTCTTCCACAAATGTCATCACAAAGTTTAGCATTTTAATGGCCAGCTGCTTAAATCTGAATATCTGACTCTGCGTATTCAGAGTTTTATCATTTCTTTTCTAGAGTTCTACTCTCCCTCTTGCTCCAAGCTGGACTTTCTTTGGGGGGGGTACTCAAATGTTTGCTTCATGGCAAATTCAATTCGTCTAGCCTTTGCCTGGAAATGCACAGCCTCGTGTGCCCTGTCCTCCCTTCTAGGCCAGATTAGGGTGATGAAACGGCAGCTTTCTTCATCCTCCTCCCAGTCTGACTGGAACCAGTTGGAAGTCATCCGGTCTCAATATCATACCTTGCTGGGGGAGAAAGCAGAACATATGATTCTGCACTCTAAGGTTTAGTATGTTGACCAAGGAGAGAAGGCCATAAAACATCTGGCTTTGCATCTCTGATCACAGGCTGCAGACAGAATTGTCTCCTCACTCCAAAATGCTTCTGGTCAACTTCTTACCTCCTCTCAGGATATAGTAGGGCTTTTCAGAGATTACTATATAGCCTTATATCAGCCATCCTCTTTTCCCTTTAATGTGACTCAGTTTGAAGCCTTCTTGCAGGGCATTGACCTTACCCTTCTGGACCCCTCTCAAGTACATATCTTGCAAGCCCCTTTGACCCTTTCTGAAATTTTGGCAGCTATTTACTCTCTCTCTCTCACTGGACAAGACTCTGGGCCCAGATGATTATGCCACTGACTTTTATAAAACATTCAAACAGCAGTTTACACTTATCCTGCTTGATACCTTTAATTACATTTTCATGGAGGGTGTCTCAGATTTTACCCTCACTGAGGAGGCCATCATGGTTCTACTGAAGCCTGGTAGGGACCCCTTGCTGGTTATGAACTACCAGCCAATATATCTTATTAATGTTGATTTGTTTTCCATATATGTTTTGTCTTTTTCTCTTTTTGCTCCCCATCCCCCGTGGGCCATGGCATACACATGCATGTACAAGCGTGGAGGCGCATGCACCCACCAGGATCTGGTGGCCCTCTCTGCTCCTCCCCGGACTTACATCACTGCTGCTAATCACCTACACTACCCACCGGACTGCCACCCAGTGGGTGCAGGACTATGGCAGAGCGGGCATCCACCCCATGGAAGGAAGAGCCAAGACTTGATCCTGTTCCATTCCTCCCCCCAAGCTGGCTCCCTGGCAGCCCAAGGTCATATCTGAACCTGGGTTGCCGGCATGGTGTGAGGTAAGGCACCAGTGCCTCAGCCCTCTGCGCCACCAGGCTGGCAAATTAATGTTGATTTTAAGATTCTCACAAAGGTACTGTCTGGTAGGTTGAATCAGGTCTGGAGCCCACTTATCAGCCAAGAGCAGGTTGGCTTTGTGGCAGGATAGTTCTCTGCAGACCATCTCCATACTCTTTCTCATCTCATTGCTGCATCCAGAGAGTCTAGCTTGTCATTGGTACTGAACTCCCTGGATGTAGAAAAGGCCTTTGATAGGGTCTCATGGGAATATTTGTTTCATTTACTACCCAAGTTTCATATTCCCGCTACTTTTGTTAATTTGGTCCAGGTACTTTATTCCCGTCCTTTGGCCCTTATCCTATGTAATGGAGTATTATCTGCCCCTTTCTGCTTGTATCAAGGTACCAGGCAGGGCAGTCCACTCTGGCCCTTTCTGTTTATTCTCTTTCTTGAGCCACTGATCAGGAAGATTAAACTCTCCTCTCAGGTTACGGGTATTTCTATAGGGCCCTCCCAATATAAACTTTCAGTTTATGCAGATGACATTCTTCTTCATTTCACATCCTCTGCCTCATCTCTACCTGTGGTGCTGGATATTATTTTGGAATTCGTTTCGCTCTCAAACTATAAACTGAACCTGACTAAAATGGAGGTGATGCTGCTCAATGGTGTTACTTGTGGTCTGAGATGAAATATCTGGGTTTGATCTGGACCCATGATAAGTTAAAATATTTGGGTATGTATATTAGTATTACACCTTCCTAATTTAAACAATATAACCTTGATGCTGCAGCTAGTACCACTCATATGGATTTGCAACATTGGGCTCTTCTACCTATTTCTCGTTGGAGCCACCTCAGTAATGTAAAAATTAATGTTCTTCCCTGCCTTCTTTACCCATTGCAAATATTTAATCACACCTTGCTGAAATCTTGATTCCTTCAACTCAAAAGGATTATCTCTTCCTTTCTGTGGTATGGTAAGATGCTCTCACAGGGCTCTCTTCAAACTAATGTACTCTAAAGAATGGGGTGGTCTTCAGGTACCCGATTTATACATTTATTACCTATCTATTCACAGTCCCAGGTTCTTTCACTGGTCATGGTCATGTACAATAGAGGATCCATCCAATTACACTCCCGTATGGCTAGAGATAGAATGAGCTCTCTGTTCCTTACATGAGTTGGACATTTGTTCCCTTCTCTATATTTCTCCTAAGAAACTCCCCAGATCTCTACACTGTTCATCTGTAGAGGCATCCATACATGCTCACTTGCAATTTTGTGCTCTTTTCAAGCTTCAGCCCTATACAAATACACAAATATCTCTCAGCCTATAGCTGGCAATCCCAATTTTAAGATTGGGGGTCACATTCTTACCACTTCCTTATAGCCTTTCATCAAGGTGGATAGAGTGTCAGACCTGATATCTGCCCAAAAACTCTTGACGTTCCAGGAAGCCCAGTGCATGTTCCATCTACCATCTTCTTTTTGTTTCAAATATTTCCAGCACTCCCATATGTTTGTGTCTCATTTTGGTTCTGGTCCCTGAGAAAGTCCATACCAATCCCGTGTGCTTTCCATGGTTGCCTCAGCTCCTAATTCCCATGTTATTTCTTTTTATTAGCATTCTTTCCTGGATTTTTGGACTCTGTCAGAGAGGCAACCTTTTTACTGTTGGGATCAGGCTTTACCTTCTCCCAGTTCTCCTCGCAATTGACCACGCATTTGGAAGCATTTATACAGATACATTAAATGGGATTGATATCGCCTTCTTTCAGGTTTTGCACAATCTCTTTTATACTCCAGATAAACTATATAAAATGGGAAGACTACCATCTGATATTTGCTTCAGATGTACTAAAGAACCTGATACTTTACTTCATGTTCTTTGGTTTTGTGAAAAAGTTGCCTCCTTCTGGACCACGATTCAATCACGCCTGGATCCACTACTTGGCCTCTCTAAGGCCTTTCTCCCGGAGAGATATATATATATATATATATATTGAGAGATAATGAAAATAACCTGGTTGGTAATCAAAGCTGTCACGTGTCCCTTATTTCACTCTGTGCAAAAAAAATGATGTTAAGACATTGGCGTGACCAAGACACCCCCACTTTCACTGAGTGGTTCAAGGAAATAGTGTTCGCTTTACAAGCCAAAAGGATCATTGCTAATCATTCTCATAGAGCTTCCACTTATTGGAAAATATGGGAACCCCTATATAGGTTATCAACTTTATAAGTTTCCTACCTCCTTTAAGCGTTCCTGCTTGCCAGGGTCCCCCTTGGTTAGCTTTGTTTCTGGCTATCTGGGTGCCCTTTGAATTTCTTTACCTATTTTATTTATTAATTATTTATTTATTCTAGGATTACAAGAACCTTTGAGCCAAGGCTCTTTTACAAAGGTGCCATGTCAGAAATAACAAACAACAAGGAAGCAACAGTGAAATAACAGTAAACAATTCATGTACAACAGTACTATTGAAAGGGGTCAATTATAGGAAGAATAAGGTGTAGAGGAGGAGGAGGAGTGTAGGTAGTTAGAGGCAGCTATAGTAAAATGGTGAACACAGCTAGGACGCATGTGCCTACAAGGAATGGGTAGGGTCAGGCGCCCAGGGCTGGCAGAGAAACAGGGATGAGAGGAGAGGGGGAGGATGAAGATGCAGCTGGAGGCATTTGTAGAAAAATAAATGGGAAGGAGTGAATAGAAGAGAAAAAGGGGCAGGGTGAGTGGGGGGAAATAAGTGCTATAATGGGGCAAGGAGAGACTAATGAGGTGGTATGAAGACCTGAGATTTGAAATGGCACCTCAGGAGCTGGGGGGAGGGGGACTGGGGGGCTTGGGGTTAAGCAGTATATAAGTTAGGATTAAAGCTGTGTAGGTCATCATCTAGGAGAGGCAGTCACAGGAGCTAGAGGCAATGAGATGGTCCTGGAGCCTGGTTTTGAACAGACTTAGTGTTGAGGTAGAGGAGATGGTGTGGCTGAGACAATTCATCCATAGAGGAGCCCTATAGGCGAAGGAGTGTTGGCCCTGTGTAGTTTGACATCCAGGAACTTGTAGAATATGAATTGTCGAGCTCCTGGTGTTCTGTCGGTTGGTGTTTTGATGTAACAAAGCAGTAACACCTTGGGGTGTGTGGCCAAGGTTAATTTTTCCCGCCACAGCATATGTGAGATACTTTATATGGTTGGAGAGCTGCAGCCATCTGGATTGTTCATAAAGGGCACAGGTGTTGGTGGGTGGTGGGCACCAGTTGTGAGTCGGCATGCTTTGTTAAGTGCAGTTGTTATACGTCGGAGGGCAGACGTCGTGGCAGAGCCATAGATAATGAGGCCATAATCAATAATTGACACCACAGAGTTCTGGACGGTAATCTTCAGAGCCTCTGGGGTGAGGTGTTCTCTTGGCTCCCTAGTTAGTTTTCATGTTTAAAGTAGGGTAGGTTCCCTCAGTGGTGGGGAGGGAGGTGGGGTTCTCTATTTGCAGGGTTGTGTTATTTGTTTCTACCATATTCGTTTTTTTTCTTCTTCAGGTTTTTACTGTTTTGGGGGGATAGTCTCAGTATAGTCACTAGGTTACCCTGCATTTTAATTCTTGATACATTATTGTGGGCGGGTATTAGTAGGGAAGGCAGGTGGTTTATGTTGATGTGATTTAGTTTTTTCTGGCTTGTTGTAATTGTTGTTATGGTTATTGTGTATTCATTTTTGTTCTTGTTATTCTTGAAACATTTTATAAAGAATATTAAATCTGAAAAACAGGTGTAGTTTGTGTGATTGTTTGTGTGTTGTTCCCCAATTTCTTTATTTTAAAAAATGTTATCTTTCTGTGGTAGGACATTTTCTGTTGTGTTATATTTTTCTATCTAAGTTTATAGTGTGTGTGTGTGTGTGTGCATGTGTGTGTGTGTGTGTGTGTGTGTGTGGTCAGTACAGCAGTATGACTGTGTATATGAAGCTGAGACGAAAACAGCAGATGAAGTTCAGATTATGAAATGAGTCATAAAACTAAGGTTCATTTTCATACCACACAAAATTTAATGCATGTGACAGCAGGAGTCTTTAAAAAACAACACAGTGAGAGAGAGAGAGAGAGAGAGAGAGAGAGAGAGGAGACTGAAATCAGAGAACAGGCCAGTCCTACAAATTCTAACAAAATGGAATGCATTTGACAGCTGAATTCCAAAAATAAAACAAGAGAGAGTATGTGTGTGTGTGTGTGTGTGTGTTTGACTCCCTCTCTCTCTTTTTCTTTCTTTTTCGTTTCTTTAGTTTTCTATTAAGAAGAAAACTTTTTTCTTAACATTGATGGGAAAGATAAGTCAAGGGGGACTGGGCAGAAGGCAAGAGCAGCAGGAATGGGAGGATCTACTGTTCGCCTTAACAGGTGGGCATTTCTGTCTGGAAGACAGACCCCCCTGCAGGAGCATGTGCCCCCTGGTCACCCAGCAGCAGGAGCCAATTGCCACCCCTGCAGCAGCAGGTTTCCCTGCCCCCCAGCAGCAGGAGCACCTTGTCCCCCCAGCAACAGCATGTGCCCCTCCACCCCACAGCAGCAGGAGCCCATTGCTCCCCCAGCAGCAGGAGCATGTGCCCCCTGGTCCCCCAGCAACAAGGGCTGGATCTTGTTGAGGCCCCTGCAGTGACATCAACGATGCCCCCCAACAGATTTTCAGAGGTGTAGTCCTTTTTTACCACAAAAACTGGAGATGGCACTGTTGTCATTTGTAACCTTTTTGGCAGCAGAGTTAGCCTGGGAAAACAAGGGTCCCACTTTGGAACCAGTGGTCAAAGGAGCCACCTGCAGCACCACCACCCTGCAGAATGGTTCACAAAGCAGCAGGAGTTGGCAGCAGCATGGAGCAGCGATGAGCAAGGGGAAGGGGGCCATGAGCAGGAGGAAGGCAGTCAGCACCAGCCTATTGGGTGCCATACCCAGTCCAGCAGAAGGACACAGCAGCAGCAGCAGGAGGCAGCAGGACCATCCAGCAACAATGCACCCCACAACTGCTGGGACTACCATGACCATCATGCTGCTGATTCATCACAGTCTGCAGCAGCCCCCCCAGGTCAGGTCAGCAGGAAGACATGGCGGACATGTGCCATGAGGTGGTGGTGGTGCACAATCAAGTGCAAGGTACCTGACAGGACTTTGAACAGTTCCACCAGGAGGTCAAAGGGCACCTCCAAAAAATAATGGAGGACCAACAGAAAGTGTTGGACCTCCTGGCGGAACTGCATCATGGGGGGGGTCATGGTTGTGGCACTGGTGGCAGTGCATAATGGGGTGGTCCAAAGTCTGACACTGTGTAACTTTTGACAGCCGGGAGGCAGCGCAGCACCTAATTTTTTTTCTTTTATTTTTCTTCTCCTTTGTTACTCTCACTCTTCCTCATCTGCACCCCTAAATACAAGAACCCTCCAAAATAAAAAAAATTAAAAAAAAACAATCTTTTCTGTCCTTTTCCTCTTCTATATCCTCTTGTTTCTTTTTCTTGTCCAGTGGTTTTGTGTGTTATTTGTTATGTAATGTTTATGCTCCCTCCCTTTCCCCTCTCAAATGAATTCCCTTTCCTTGACACTGCATGTTCCCGCTGTTGTAGTATTGTACCCATAAACTCTACCTTTCTTCATGTTTGATGTTACTCTTTCTTTATATCTTATACTGTATGTTTCCTCCTCCTATCCACAAATGTCAAGTATTGTAATTTGTTCCTATGAACACAAATTTTTTCCCAAAGCTATGTGGTGTTGTGTGGGCTTGTGGCAGTTGTTACCTGAAGGACCTTCTTGCACCTGCTGTCTCGGTCCATTCCCTTCACTCCTCCTCCAGGGGCCTCCTCACGATTCCCAGGACGAGGTTAAAAACTGCTGGTGACAAAGCATTCAGTGCCGCTGCCCCCGTCCTGTAGAATTCACTTCCTTTAGCTGTCCGGGAGGCCCCTTCTGTGGAGGTATTTAAGGTCCACCTCAAGGCCTTCTTGTATAATCAGGCCTTCCCAGACTGTGTTTTATAGTCCCTACCTGTCTTTTAGAAATCGATGCTTAATTTAGTTTTTAGTGATTCGGAATTTAGTTGCTGTTGAGAGTAGAAAATTCTGTTTTAACTGTTTGGAATATTGTATACAAATGTTTATTATTGTGTTGTTCTCTATTTATTTTGATTGATGAACGGTGCCCAGAGCCTGCGGGATGGGCGTCTTTTAAATAAAACTTGCCTTGCCGTTTTGGCCGTGTGCAGCATCAGTCTGAATAAGTACACAACAATCATAGAAACATGAGCACTTTTATTGCAAAGTTTAAAATAATTATGTTTTTTATGCTTAACAACATGTATGCCCTGGCCTTGCCACCCATAAATGTTAACTTTGTGTCCCTCCCCTTCAGTCATGGTAATGTTTTGTAGTGCCCCCCCAGCACCACCACCTGGTCCAAAATGTGCACTTGGGCCACAGTTTAACACAGCCTCTTGCCACCATACTGTGGAGAGTAGGCATGCTAAGACAAGAAATATGTCAGGAAAAAAGTAGGATGAAACTGAGGCATGAATCTGCTCTCAGTCATGATGTTATATAGTGCCCTGTCACCACCCGGACTATACAATGCTGTTTTATCCACTGTTTACAAATGATTTCAGGCTGATCTTGTTGACACTACTGCAGAACAGGCCGTACAAGGGTTCTAAAATGCCGGTTTGACAACCCTTTTGTCGACTGGCATCTCACCGACAGGAATCATGTCGACCGTAAGTTGCAGTCATCATGATTCCTGTTTGTCTCCTGGTCCTTTTTTTTATTGGGGGGCTTCCCCCCAACCCTCCCTTTAGGATTCTTAACTCCAGTCGGAGTTACTTCAGGCCTGGGGTGCAGGGCCGGTAGACAGTGTGCCCCTGTCTCGGGCACACCAACACAGCGACCTGTCAGCATAGTGTTGATTTTGCCGACAGGATTGTAGCTCACTGTGTTGGTGTCGCCCTAAGGGGTGCATACCCTGTACAAGTCCAGAAATGTTACATAAAATTATTTATTTATTGAAAAGTTTCACCAGGAAAGGCACACTGAACAATATAACATTGCTCATCTCCTGGAGCATCCTGGAGGGAAGTTGAACATGGAAGTACAAAAATCATTAAACATTTACATAGATAATAATGAATATGGAAAACAGCAGATCAAGAAGAATACAGTACAACAATTAGATACCAATCATAAGCATAGTACAACAATTAGGAACCATCCAAAGCATAGTAGGTATACAATACATCATTTTACAGCATTAGGACAAATGGATATACATAAAGGTTGTACATTGCAAGAGGCAATAGGTGACATTTTAATACAATACAGACGTGAAAGTGGGATGATACATATTGAGGTTAACTCTCGTTAAGTGCTAGGCAGGCAGGATGAAATAGGAGAGAGGAGACAAGGGAATTAGGAACAGTTGCAGGTTGGAGAGAGGAAGATGAGGAGAGAGGAAGAGATGGACCATGGGGGAGGAGGAGGCATTGAGTTCCAGAGTTTCAGGAACCTATAAGAGAAGGCTGATTGACCTACAGAAGTGGTACACCATGGGATAATTAGAGTGTGAGTGTCACTAGATCTGAGGGAGTGAAGGGGTCAGTGAGGAGGAGAGATAGGAGGGAAGTGAGGCAAACCAGAATTTAGAGGCAAATTTTATGTACTGGGCTAGGCAGCAGTTTTCCAAGGAAGGAAAAGCTAAAGACTGATAGAGGTCACAATATTAAGTGAAGAAAGGGGCATCCAGTGATAAGCGACAGAAAGCATTGAAAAGGGTAGTTTCATTTTCTGGACAAGCTCCCACCAGGCCTGTAGAGGTAGGCAGATTCAGTTCCTGTAAAATGCTCCTAATGTGGAGTGCAACTTTTTTCAGGATGGAGTCAATGTGCCCAGTAAAGTTGAGGTGCTGCTCTAGCTAGACCCCAAGATACCTAAAGGAGGAGGTGTCCTCGAGAGTAAGTTTGGATAGCCTAGAGAGTCTCTGCCTATTGCCAAAGGTCTTGGAGACTGTTTTCTTTGCATTTAGGAAGAGTTGATGAAAGCTTAAACAAAGTTAAACTTTCTAGAAGACATCCTGGAGTTTGGAAGCTTCATCAGCTGATGATTGGCCAGAATAGAAAAGGACAGTGCCACCCATGTACATGTGGACAGAGGAGAAGGTGCACATAGATGTGAGGTTGTTTAGGAATATGGAGAAAAGAAGGGGGCCAAAGACAGAGCCTTGGGGTGCTCCAGCATTTATCTGGGGGGGAGTGGAATCAGCAATTTTGACTGTGTCCTACCCTTTAGGTCGGAGCTAAACCAGTTTGTGGCTGATTCTGACAGGCCAGCAGACTGCAGATTATCTAGGAGGAGGGAGTGGGAGACCATGTTGAAAGCCTTATCAAGGTCGACAAAGATAGCAGAGGTAATTAGACCACTTGCCATACCTGAGCATATGGAATCGGTGAGCCTAAGTAAGGAAGTGGCCATAGAGTGATGTTTCCTGAAACCAGATTGGTAGGGTGTGAAAATGTATGTGTCAAAGAGGTAAGAGGAGAGTTGAGAAAGGACAAGATGCTCCTGGAGCTTGGCAAAAATAGGTAGGAGTGAGTGTAGCTAATAGTTCCCCTTGCCTAGAGGGGTCACCTCCCTTTGGTAAGGGGAGAACTACAGCATGCTTCCAGGAGTCAGGGACTGAGGCAGATGAAAAGGAGCGATTAAGTAAGGCAGATAGCAGTGAAGAAACCGCATGAGCAGAGAGGAACAGGAGCTTTGGATCAAGGCCATCAGAGGAGGAACCTTTAGATGAAATGAGAGTGAGGAGAGCTTTTAGAGTATCATAAGATGTGACCGGTGAGAAGGAGACGTGGTTGCCTGAAAGTGTGAGCTTTTGTGGATAGATATGTTCGGATGGGTAGGGGGAAGAGAAAGTAAGAGGGCAGAAGTGCTGGAAGTGAAGTAAGAGCTGAATTCAGTAGCAATGGAGAGGTGGATGGAAGTAAGACAATTTGCCGACAAGGATGCTGGGGGGTTGGGGTTTAGAATGGGGGTGAAAAGGGAGTGAACAACTTTCCAAAATTTTAAGGGGGTAAGTATGTTAGCACCGAAGGTGGACCTAAAGTATTCAAACTTATCTAGTTGTGTTGCCTTTGAGCAGGCGTTTCTAAGGGCTTGATATCTATCGCGGTTGGCTTGAGAGTTGGAGACTTTGTGAGCCTTCCAAGCCCAATCACGAGCTCTCATGCACACCACTAGTTCAGGTGTGATCCACGGGGAGGTGGTTTCCACATACTTGTGTATGCTTTATGGGTGTGTGCTTGTCCCAGATGTTGAGAAAGTGGCCTTGGAAGTAGTCCAGGGCTTCATTAACTGTGGTAGCAGAGTGAATAGGTGACCAGTCTGTTTTGGCTCAGTCATTTAGAAAGTGGGAGAGATCTAGGGACTTACATGTGCGAAGAAGTAATGTTTTGTGAGGGGCTTTTGAGTGGTGAAGTCTGCAGATCATATAAATCATATGATGGTCACTTAATGCATCAGGGAGGAGGCCTGATTCAATAACTCTGTGTTTGTGGGAGGTTAGGGCCCAATTGATAATTGAGTGGGTACCAGTTTTGGGGTTTAGATGGCCTGGCTCTTGAATCAGTTGCATTAGATTAAGGACGGTGGTGTTGTTTCACAAGTTGCTTAGGGAGGACTCAGGCCAGTTTTGGTTAAAATTGCCTAGGATGTAGAGTTCACCATTGGATATGAGCATAGAGATTTCAGTGAGATGATTTGAGGCAATAAAAGAGGAGGAGCCAGGGTGTCAGTATATCCTAGCAATGTAGCTAGGGCTAGAGTAGGGCATGTGGAGCCTGAGGAGGAGAGCCTCACAAGCTGCAGGGACTAATGCAGCTAGGACCAGAGTAGTATGAATGGAGGTCATGGTGTAGATAGCTATGCCGCTGCCCCTACCTTCATGGTCTTGCCAGGTGATATTGTAGCCAGGGATAGAAATATATTGATCAGGTGTGTTGTTATTTAACCAGGTTTCTGATATAATGAGGAGGTCAGGGGCTAGCATTACTGCACAGGGATGAAATAGGACTAATCTTGGAAGGAGGCTCCATATGTTGAGGTGGAGAATTTTGAGTTCATGAGGGAGACTGGGTGCATTAGGAGCAGGGGGAGTGATCATGGGAAGGTTGACAACATAGCGTTAGATGGAGTGGGGCCAGGGTTATGGTTCATATCCCCTGCAGATAGGCGGAGGAGAGAGATGATTATAAAGTGGAGTTTTGAACTTTTGTACCATGACTTGGTTGTGACTGGGCTATTAAGGGTAGGAGAGTAGAGAGAGGAGGCAAAATGGATAGTTATGGAGCTCAGAAGTGCATATGAGCTTGACAGAGATGAGATGGAAGCACAGGGTGGGAATGGTAAGTAAGACCAAAGTTGGAGGAAGGTAGCTGGGGACACTGCCTTTGGGATTGTAGAAACTAAAAGTAGAGGAAAGGAATAATCATGGGGGTTATGGAGGGAAAATTGAGCCAGAAATCTGGTCTCAGTCATGATGTTATATGGTGTCCTCCCACATCCCCGACCAAAAAATGCTGTTTTGGCCACTGATTTCAGGCTGATTCTTGTTGCCGCTAGTGCAGAACAGGCTGTACATGTCCATAAATGTTAGATAAAAAATGTTACATAAAATTGAGATAGAAATCTGCTGTCAGTCATGATGTTATATAGTGCCCTGCCACCACCTGGACAATAAAATGCTGTTTTGTCCATTGTTTACAAAGGATTTCAGGTTGAATCTTGTTGCCGTTAGTGTAGAACAGGCCGTACAAGTCCAGAAATGTCATGAAATAGCCAAAAGGGGTGCCATGCTGAGAAAATAAATTCTTCCTGCAAAATCGTGCTGCTGCTGCTTGCACTTGCTTCCTACTTCTGCTGGTTTCTTAAGTGATTGAGAAAAAATGTAGAATTATCATTTCCTAATGCTGTTGTCCTGTTTGGCAGTTTTGACTCTAGGTCGTAACTTGTACGGTGTGGTGGGAATGAGATTTTGGGGTGCTATAGCTTGCTGCCTGCTGCTCTGCCACGAGAAGTAATGTTTTGGCTAGTTAATGGATCATTGTCATGGAGTCCATACTGCTGCTGCTGCACATGTAAGTATCTGTCTGTATTTTTTTTTCTGTTCAAGATAAGGGTTTTTGTGGGTTGATATTGTGGTGTCTTGAGTTCTAATATGTTTGTACTGCTTTTGTAGTTTCTTTCAGTTTGCTGAGGATTACATCATCATGCGAGGCCGGGATTTGGATCTGGAATGTTGGAACGCACATTTCCCAGCACAGACAATAAGTATTTATTTTTATGTTTGCTTGCGTGCATGTGCAAGAAACATTATGTGGCAGCTTAGGAGAGAAGTGGGTTGTGGAGGTGCGGCACTGTGGCAGCCAACGGAGGCATTGCATTTGGGGGCTTGGCACTGGTGGACCAATGGAGGCACAATGTGCTGATGACACTGGCTTCCTAAAGTGCCACCAAGTTGTAACATTTTCGCCACAGCAATCAGGGGCCACCTCATCATTGCAGTGTCAGGCTTTCTGCTGCAATGAGGGAGTGACCCTTCATTGCAGGGTGGTACCTTGCCTAGTCTAACATTGTTTGTGAACGTGGCAGCAAGCCACCACCATGTTTACAAGCAATATTAAACAGCCCCCAGTGCTGAGGGGGTGCCTAATCCCCCTTGGCATTGTGCTCCCCATCAAAACAGTCTTTGTTTGCTGACAGGGGGCCCAATCCCCATCGGCTTCAATCCCCCCTTTCCAGTTTAATTTGCCAATGAGGGAGCCCACTCCCTGTCAGCATAATGTCCACCCCCCAAAATAATTTGTTTTGTGCCGAGGGAGGTGCCCAATCCCCCTAGGCACTTGCCTCCCCCTCGGTATGTGCCGATGGGGGTGCCCAATCCCCCATCGGCTACAGCCCCCCCAAAAAAACACTAGGGTGGCATGCTGGGAGCCCACTCCAGTGTGCCAAGTGTCCCTGTTTAAAAAAAAAAGTCCCAGGATATATATATTTTTTTAACCTGTAAAACAGAATACGGCCCCTCGTTGAGTCCAGTGGCCCCTCTCCCAACCCGCGCCCACCCTCTGCACACTCTGCCTCCCCACACCTCCCTCTCACCCCATACTTACCTCTGGAGCCCAGCGCGATGACCTTCGGTGGACCGGGAACACATCGGCACTCTTCAAAAACAACCGCGAAGTGAAGAAATGCCGGTAAGCTGTACAATGGCAGAAATAGGGGTTTTTCCACTTTGATGCATATCTCAGGTATTTTGGGGAATTTTGGCACCAAATTTAAAACATAGGGTTATTGGAAGGCCTCCTCATGAATTCAGCCACTGTCATGGCATTATTCGGTCCTGAAAGGTGATTTTGCGGTCAGTGCGTGGAATCCCCTTTCAGGACTGATTAATGAAATGACAGTGCCAGCGATCATGAGGTGGGCTCTCAGAAAGTCTATGTTGCAAATTTGGTGGAAAAAATCCAAAAAATGACTGTTTTATGAGCATGTGTTGGGCAGTTGCCATGCACACTTGTAACTTTGCGAATCTGCAATATTTGCACTCCAGATTTTCAACATTGCCATTTTTCTGCACCTCCTTATGAACAGTACAGCTGTCATTTTTCACATCCTGGCCGAAATGCGTTTTCACACTCCCGGTGCAGAATAGCACGGTTGCTGTGGGAAATCAGTGTTTGGGACACATTAAGAATATCACAGTGACACTGTTCATGAGCAGATGTCCTAAAATACCTATATTGAAAATTTTGTGACGAAAGTCCATAAAATGAGTGTGTTACGAGTGTGTGTTGCACAGTTTCCATGCTCGCTCGTAACTTTGCAAATTTTAATATTTTCACTCCAGATTTTCAACATTGGCATTTTTCAACACCTCCTTTTGAACAGTACAGCTGTCATTTTTCACATCCTGACCAAAATGTGTTTTTGCACATCTGGCGCAGAATAGTGTGGTCACTGTGGGAAATCAGTTTTCGGGGCACATTAAGGAAATCACAGTGACACTGTTCATGAGCAGAGGTCCTAAAATGCCTATGTTGAAAACTTGATGATGAAAGTCCATAAAATGACTGTGTTACGTGCACGCGTTGCTCAGTTTCCACGTATGCTCAGAAGTGCGAGCATTTTTAATATTCCCACTACAGATTTTCAACATTGCAATCTCTTCACACCTCCCTATGGATGATACAGCTGTCGTTCTTCACATCCTGCCCGATCTGTGTTTTCATACATGTGGCGCAGAATGACATGGCCTCTGATGGAACTCAAAGTTTGGGACACATTGACAAAATCACACTGCCACTCTTCATGAGAAGAGGTCCAAAATGCTTTCATTAAGTTGGGTCACAAAAAGGCCATGTTGAAAATTTGTAGTGCAAATGCCAACAAACGCCTGGGGCGTTAGGGTTTTTAACCATAATGTCCCACCCTGTACAGACTGACAGGCATTGGGGTGTGCCTTTGGATTGCCGACTGTACTGCTCATGCCATCCAACCCTCGCTCCCCAGCCAGTGACAGGCATCAAGGTGAAGCATGGACTCTTCGGCCCCAGAGGACACCCCATTCTCCTATGCTGCACCCATTTCAGCATATGTTCTTATGGAATGGGGTGAATGTAAAGCCAAAAGGGTGCGGTGACATAGCATGAACATCATGGGCAATTACCCAAACACTTATCCCAACGCCTGTCCGTCTCTACAGGATGGAGGTGGGGTTGGTGTGAAATTCAATATTTCATTGCCATTCCTATTCTGCATCTGCCTAACTCCTGCATTTCCAGTGCTATTACCAGCAAGCAAATATTTGGCATTGGCACATGCTTGTTTCATTACTGGGGTAGGTTACTGCAGTCCGGATGTCTGAGTTTGATAGTAATTGTGTTTCTTTTGCTTTTGTCAACATTCAGAAATTCCGGTGATGTTACCGCCCACTCCTACTGCTGCTCAAGATGTGGGTAATTCATTTACCTCTGCAATTGTTCCAGTTCCACAGAATCCCTGAGGTAAGTATTTCTTTATTTTTTATGGTTTTCGGTGGGGGGAAGGGGGTTCATGGTGGTGGGGCATGGATGGGGGCCGGGGTTGGGAGGGGTGAAACTTTTAACAATCCTTAAAATGTGTTCTTTTCATCTTTTTTTCCAAGTATGCACTACTTTTAGTGGAAGGGGAATCAGGATGCCTGCTGATGTGCTTCATGTGCCCTGCCCCGCATGTTCCTTCCAGGGGCAATTTCTGCAGTTTAATTACATTCACTGGGTATGGTAAGTATATATATTTTTTTCTCTGCTTCTAATTTGCTTGTTAACACCAGGTATGCAGATGAATGAGTATTCATCATGTATCCTGTCACTGTTGCTACTTCTTGGGTCATTTTCCTCTGGTGACTTTTCATTCCATGTCTGTGTGATGACTACATCCAGGCCCTGCAGGAGCTGGTATGTGTGGAAGACAGAGTGGGTTACTTGAACTGTGATGTAGGCCACTGGTTTTATTAACGAGTAAACAGTACACCCAGGGAGGAATTATATGAGGAAATGGACAGTGGAGATGGTGTTTAGTAATTAGGTGGAGGGGGCTAATGTCTTGTCTAATCATTTGAGGTGGCAGAGCTACAGTATTAGGACATTTTAGAAGCCAAACTGCAGGCAGCAAACACCTACCCCCATAGGGACAATCACAGTTTCTGTACAAGTGCTATCATACTACTTATAAGTAACCTTTTGGGGGGAATTGGATGTTGTTAAGCTTTTTTATGATAATTACTTTTTAAATAATGACTTGCATCTTTAAAGATGGCCTCCATTCACCATTTTGCAAAATCTGTTCAACTGGTGTTAATGGTTGAATGAGCATGTTACATTCATACTCTACTTGTCGTGGATAGTAAGTGGCAGAAAATATTTAATTGTTCACATGGAGTGCATGGGCGTGTTAGGTGGCAGGAGGGGAGGCCGAGTTTTCCATGTGCCAGGCTCCAGCATGGGCACTTTTAAAGATGTCAAGACAACATATCATTCTTTAAGATGGGGATAGTTGAAATTAAAAGTAAAATGTGTATCTTGATATTTTAGGTAGCAAAACATTATAACTGTATAATCAAACAAAATGTTTATGGGTTATGGTAATTTGACTGCTGCTGCTTTATATAGGGTGGGGAATAAACAACAGTTTAGGGCAAAGGGTAATCAAATGACACTGATTAACACTGCAGGAGGTAACACAACCATGACAAATCCAGCGATAGATAGATCACAATAATTTATAACACTATACTGAGCTAAAATTGGTTGGGGGGGGCTTTGAGTAACTTCAGCTTTGTTCCACTTCCACATCCTCCAAGAAGCAGTCCTTACAGTTTGCAAGACAGGAGTTGTCACCAGGTAGAAATTCTCTCAGCATTGCTGCTTCATCCACCTCATTGCTGGTGGATGCATTAGTAGAGGGATTGTCATCATCATCATCACTGAGACACAGTTTGTGTGGCAACACCATTGACATCACTGTGTTATGCAGAAGTGCCTTTCGTTCATTTTTGTGTAGAGACACCCATCTCAGGGGAAGAAATTGACAAGGAAATGATAGAAGGCATCCTTAAAATGGCAGAAAAAGGGGAGATATTGTTGATGGGGGACCTGAATATGCCAGATGTTAACTGGAGTACCTTTGCTGCAGGCACATCCAAGAGCATGGTCATTCTTGATGCTCTACAGGGGGCATGCCTCAGACACCTAGTGTTGGAACCCACTTGGGAGGGAGCAGACTTAGACCTGGTACTCTCAAATGGGGAAGGAGAAAAGATCTCAGATTTAGAAGTGGGTAGCAATCTGGGAACAAGTCACCACCAAACAGTGTGGTTCACAATAAACACAGCCATAGAGTCAAGCCATACAAAAATAAGAGTATTGGACTTTAGGAAGGCTGACTTTCAGAAAATGTGAGAGTGTCTTAGAAAAGCACTAGCAAATGGGCAAGAAGGAGGGGTGGAGGAACAATGGGGAATAATCAAAACAGCCATCACAGAGGCAACAAGCCTTTGTGTAAAGCAAATCAATAAAATAAAATGAAGGAAGAAAACCACTATGGTTCTCAAAAGAGGTGGCAGGGATGGTTAAGGAGAAAAGGATAGCTTTCAGGAAATATAAGGAAACACAGAAGGAGCAGGACAGAGATCTTTATCAGTTAAAGCAGAAGGAGGCAGGGAAGGCAGTCAGAATAGCAAAGGCACAAACTGAGGAAAAGATAGCCAACTCTGTTAAGAAGGAGGATAACACCTTTTATAGGTACATTAGGGAGTGAAGAAAGACCAAGGGAGGGATACAGAGACTTAATAAATGGGAGGGAATGTGGACTGAGGGTGACAGTGAAAAAGCAGGGATACTGAATAAATATTTCTGCTCAGCATTCACAACAGATGAGGAGGGGGAGGTGCCAAAACCAAACAAAGAAGAAACTCTGAATAAGGGATTCGATTCCAATCCATTCACAGAAGAAAGGGTTTTGAAAGAACTCTTGAAACTAAGAGTGGACAAAGCAATGGGGCCTGATGGGATTCACCCAAGAATACTAAAAGGACTAAGGGTAGAACTAGTAACACCACTGACTACTCTCTTTAACAAATCATGGGAGGATGGAGTGGTACCTGAGGACAGGAGGAGGGCAAATGTGATTCCTCTTCACAAAAGTGGAAGCAGGACAGAGGCAGGAAACTACAGACCAGTTAGTTAGACTTCAGCGGTAGGGAAAATGATGGAATCACTTCTGAAGGAAAGAACTGTTAAGTACCTAGTGGCCAGTGGGGCAAAGGACCCAAGGCAGCATGGTTTCACAGCAGGAAGGTCATGTCAGATGAACTTAACAGATTTCTTTGACTGGGTGACCAAAGTAGTAGATCAGGGAGGGGCTGTGGATATGGCCTACCTAGATTTTAGCAAGGCATTCGACACAGTCTCACACAAAAGATTAATATACAAGTTAGCCAGCTTGGAGTGGGTCCCAAGGTGGAAGCCTGGATAAAAAACTGGCTGGACAACAGGACGCAAAGGGTAATAGTAAACGGAGTCCACAGTGAAGAAAGGAGGGTAACTAGTGGGGTACCGCAGTGTTTGGTATTGAGACCGGTCCTCTTTAATATCTTTATAAGTGACATAGGACAGTACCTCGAAGGAAAGTTATGCCTCTTTGTAGATGACACAAAGATCTGCAACAGGGTTGATACACAAGGTGGGGTGGAAAGAATGAAAAGGGACTTGGCAAGGTTGGAGGAATGGTCACATACGTGGCAGCTCAGAATCAATGCAAAGAAGTGCAAGGTAATGCATCTGAGAAACAAAAACCCCATCTCTGCAAAGACATAGACAGAATGGAGGCTGTTCAGTGGAGGGCAGCCAAAATGGTGCAAGGTCTGCACCAGAAGACATACGAGGAGAGACTAAAGCAGCTTAATATGTATACCCTTGAGGAAAGGAGGGAGAGGGGGGACATGACAGAAACTTTCAAATATCTCAAGGGAATTAACTAGGTACAAGAGGGTAGTATCTTTCAGAAGAAGAGATGTGCAAGAACAAGGGGGCACAATTTGAAGATAGAGGGGAGACGTCTCAGAGGTAATGTTAGAAAGTATTTTTTCACAGAGAGAGAGAGAGTTGTTGATGCGTGGAACAGCCTTCCTGAGGAGGTTGTGAAGTCAGGAACAGTGGGAGAATTCAAGATGTATGGGACAGAAATAAGGCAATTCTAGTGGGGGGTCAGGAGGAAGTAAGCTGTTGATTAACTAGAATCTGCAGCTTATCCATCAGGTAGGGAAATGGGCAGACTGGATGGGCCAAGCGGTCCTTATCTGCCATCAAATTCTACATTTCTATGTTTCTAAGAATGGATATAACACAGGCTAACAGCATCAGAAACTGTCAGACAGGAGTCACTTTTCAAATAAAAAAATACGTGCCAAGATGTAAGAAAATGAATACAAATAAGTAGTACACCAACACAAATATAAAGGCTTAAAAGAAATAACAGTAAATTACTCACAATTTGTGAGAAATCTATTTGCAAAAGGCTAGAAATAGCCTTCACTGGTTTACACACCTACCCTACCCCACTCAACTCCTTCACAGACACAAACAAAACTAAAAAAAATAATTAAAGTAAGTATTATGCAAAAATCCACAAAATTAGAAAATGTTCCCTAGCAGAACTAGGCACAAACTGTATATCTGGGAGCAATTAGCTCTCAAAAACAAGTTTTAAAGCAGTTTTCAAAGGGTTTATTGGCTGTGATGCACCACAACAGACAGTTTTCCGACTCCACAGGCAACAGACTGTGCTGTAAACAACCTGCATGTGATATTTGACCTATTTACCTATAATGAATTGCAAATTTCACCTTTGGAGCATAATTTCACCAGTGAAATCAAAAGTTACACTGGTGACATTTTCGTCACAAGGTGAAATTTAAGCATGGATGGACAAAATTGGTCGGTCAAAGGATTTTATGTGAAATTTCGCAATTACGTGAAATCGAAATCCAAGGCGAAATTACATTTTGCCAGGCCAAACAATTCCACATAATTGTGAAAGTACGCAAAATACGTCACCTGGCAAAAATTTTCAGTTTTCTCACAATACTATCCCCAAGCCTGGCAAAGACCCCTCCATATGTGCCTCATATCATCCTATATCCATCCTCAGTGTGGACTATAAATACTTAACTGCCATAATGGCAAAAAGACTGGAAGAGCTAGTTTCCAAATTAGTAGAAATAGACCAAACAGGTTTTCATGGAAGGACGTCAGGCGACAGATAGCGTCAGGTGCACATTACACTTAATTGACCACCTTAATCCAACAAAGACACCTGTGGTCATTATGAGTTTAGATGCCGATAAGGCATTTGATCAGGTAGACTGGACATACCTGTTTGAGGTCCTTGCTCAATCTGGGTTTGACAACACATTTATAGAAACTGTTTAAAGGTTGTATAATAGCCAGCAAGTTTATGTGAGGGTTAATAATCACCTGTCGGAGAGATTCAAGTTGAGGAGTGGGACACGTCAGGGGTGCCCATTATCACCCCTATTGTTTGCCCTATATATTGAGCCCCTAGCACAATGGATCAGAAAAGTCCTGGACATTAAAAGAATAACTGTTGGCTGGCCCGGTGGTGCTGAGTTTTGAGGCACTGGATGCCACACCTCATGCCATGCTGGCGAACTTGGGTTCAGACACAAGCCCAGGCTGTCAGGGGTTGTCAGGGGAGGAATAGGATTGAGCATCCACAGGAATGCTCTCCTATCCCAGGGAGGGATCCAGGGAGCCACCGCTCTGTAGCAGCCCCTGGTGATGACCAGGGGCACTACCAGAGTGTTGCCAGCGAGGGGGCGGAGGACAGTAGACGTCGGCATGCTGTTCCTGACATCATTGCACGCTAGCACTCCAAGAGTGAAAACCAGGAGGAAAATACTAGCAGGGGTGATCTCTGTGGCTGATGGCTGTGCCCTGCATCCCTGAATCTGAGAGAGGTGCCTGACTAGGGTACGGCATGATGTTTTCCTGGCCCTGTGTATGTGGGTTTGTGTGGCCAGTGCACACAACCAGGTTGGGGGGGGGTGCAGATGATGGTGGCTGGAGATTGTAGGGGTCTGCTCCACTGAGGCAGAAAAACAGAAGGAATAAAAAAAAGAAAGAAAGAAAGAAAAACTGTTGTGTTCATGACCGGTACGTCTTCTAGCGACCACATGCGCAGATTACTGCAGCTCCTCTCACTGGCCAAGAAATCAAATATCCCAATGGTTTTATTATCCCCAGATGCTGAAAAGGCCTTTGAACGGGTCTCTTGGGATTTTCTCTTTACCGCCTTAGAGAGTTGCAGTTTGCCAGATGAGTTCACTAAATGGGTCAGTGTGTTATATACTTCCCCCAATAGCCCATGTCTGGTGCAATGGTGTTCTTTCAGATTCTTTCCTGTTACACCATGGCACCAGGCAGGGGTGCCCCTTATCCCCGCTGCTATTCAACCTATATTTAGAACCTTTCATTAGAAGGTTAATCTCTTCTCCTTGCCTTCGAGGTGTTGAGGTGGGAGGACAACAACATCTTTTATCGGCCTAAGCCGGTGATTTATTGTTACACATGGAAGAACCCGCAGCAAGTATTCCAGCTTTATTAGAGGAGATTGACCTATTTTCCAAAGTCTCCTACTACAAACTAAATTTCATGAAAACCAGAGTCATTCCAATGAATGGCAGAACTTTGCAAGCGGACATAGCGGAGTTTGGTCTGGTATGGGAACCAAAATCCTTGACTTATTTTGGTATTAAAGTAGCTAGAGAGGTGTCTACAATAGTAAAGGAGAATCTTGCAAACTTAATCAGTGTCAGTGGCTCAGTAGGTAGCACACTCACCTCTGAGGCTGGGAGATCAGAGGGCTGTGGGTTCAGTTCCCACATCTGGCACTTGGGTTAATATCCCAGTACTGACACTGTAGTGCAGCATGAGAGGGGTGCTGCACTTCTGAGGTGCCATCTTTCAGATGAGACGTTAAACCGAGGTCTCATCTGCCTGGATTGGTGGTAGTTCAGGTGGATGTTAAAGATCCCATGGCACTTATCGAAAAGAGTAGGGGATTTCCCCGGTGTCCTGGCCAAATTTCCCTCATTCAGTAAAAATATCACCAACAGCTTAATCTGGTTCAAGGTCAGTTGGCATTCATCTGTATCCCCCTCCCCGGGTCGTGCCTGAAAATAGACAGGATTTGTCTAGTGCACTTACCCGGTCAACAAAAAATAAATAAATAATGTTCAAACTGAAGATAGATCTTTATAGGTGGGGAGTCATCCCAGTCTCCCTATGGGGAAGGATCAACACAGTAAAAATGAATGTGCTCTCTCGAATTCTCTATCCCATGGGTATGCTGGGGCTCTTCCTTCCTAAGTTCTGGTTTGCTCATTTGAAAAAAATATTGAACTCTTATTTATGGAAAGGAAAAGGGGTTAGATGGGCATACTTCAAGTCAAGGGCACCAAAGTTACAAGGCGGTCTCTCTCTTCCCTCCTTTTTTACTTACTATAGTGCATACCACATTAGCAAGCTACGTTACTGGAACTGTACTCCAGTTTAACGAGGTTCAGGAGCATATTCACCTCTTTGGTTGGACATAGAGGAATATTTGGCCTCCAAAAATTATTGTACCCTAGCATCTCTGGTGTAGTCTTCCCCAAAACATCTCCCTACAGTAAGTCCTTAAAAGGTACCCCAATGGGGTGGTCCCTCAAGGCTTTACACCAGCTACAGAGACATTTATTTCTTGACTGGCGTAAGTCCCTTGAACAGCCAATAGTGGGCAACCCTCACCTTAGAATTGGAAACAAGTCCATTTCTTCTTTATATTGGGCTTCTCTAGTAGAAGTCAAGCTCCTGGATATAGCCCCTAATGGACAGATGCTTTCCTTTCTCCGATTTCAACAGCAATTTAATTTTCACGAAAAATACATTTTTAAATATTGGCAAATAAAACAGACCCTGGCTTACTTTCTGGGAATTATGTCGAGCTTTACTCCCCCAAAACAAAGCCCTCTTCCCTTTTTCAAGTGGCTGAATTGCCACATCCATTAAAGGTATACAAAGTCCTACAATCCCTGGACTTCCACTTGCCACAAGGTGTGTGCTACTATTGGACCCAACAATTACCCATTGCAGCAGATGCTCATATCTGGACACAGATTTTGGGTAATATTTACAGATTTATTAAGCAGGACAGACTTCGGTTAATACAATACAATATCACGTATAATTTGTACTTCACTCCAGAGAGACTATATAAAATGGGCAGGCTCCCCTCCTCTCAGTGTCAGTGATGCTTAGATATGGATGGGGATCTATACCATATGCTATGGACATGTTAAAAGGTTTGTACCTTTTGGCATGCCATTAGAAGATCGTTAGATCCAACGTTAGGACTTGACTCACTGTTCACACCGGAGGTCTGTCTGCTTAATAGTTACCCCCAGGGTAACTTCAGGGTTCGGAAGGCACATATGGTCCTAGTATCTGCTGTGGCCAAGCTAATAATTATGAGACATTGGAAGAAAAAGTCCTTGCCACCTGTGTTGGAATGGCATAGGAAGTTCTAGTGGCTCTCAAGCTGGAATGACACATTGTGTCAATGGCCAATAGACTTCAAGATTACCAAAGCAAATGGGGTTTCTTGGATGCCTTGCTTACTGTTTGGAAGCCCTAGAGATCAAATCCGCTCACTGATAAACTAGGCTCTCCTTGACAATGACCACTATATTTGGCACAGGGGAAGATTGGGGAGAGGGGTGGGTGGGTGTGTTGCTTAGATTAGCTATAAACAGTGTTGTCTTTTATTGTTTATTTCTGTATAATGCCTGATGTATGCAGTCTTGTCATTACATGCTGCAGTCTGTCATTGTAACCTTAACTGCTTCCTCTGTGTTTTCTGAGGTTTAATCAAAACTGAATAAAGTATATTGAATTAAAGAATAACTGTTGGGGATCAGGAACATAAAATGGCCCTCTATGCAAATGCTGTCCTTATGTATGCAATGGACCCAGATAGATCTATACCGAGACTATGGAAATGGTAAAAGAAGTTACTGAACCTGCAGGATACACCTTAAGTGCAAATAAAACAGAAACATTAATGTTTAACTGCACCCCATCACCACAGATGAAAAGAAAATATCTGATGAAGTGGGCATTGACATCACTAAAATATTTGGGGACAGTGTTAAGAAATACAAATAAGTGCATCTTCCAGGATAATTTTGTTCCATTGATAAACCAAGTCAGGGAAGATATAAAAAGATGGGCCCTCATACCCCTTCCTTTACATTCCAGAATGCAAACGGTGAAAATGAATCTCTTGCCGCGGTTGTTATATATATTTCAATGTGCTCCAGAACAGCTAACTAAACAATGGCTAACAAGATGCCCAAAAATGCTCTTTAACTTTATTTGGGCGGACAGAAAATCCATGGTGAGAAGTCGGTTATTAGTCATCAAAAAGAAATTGGAGAATATTAGCTAGCCACACAAATTCAGTGGGCTCTTCTATGGAGACATACAGAGCTGAAGGCACACTGGTGAAGTTGGGAAGAAATGGGGGGGAGTCAGACCTCTGGGCTCCATCTTTTTTAGCCCACAGATGGATAACCAGGCAAGAAACATATGGTTCTCACAATTAGAGTCATGGAGACCGCCTGGATATGGTTCCAACAATACCAAATGGTCAAAAAGGATCAATAGAGAAATGACTGATTAGGAATATTGAATTTCAACCCATAGACTTAGATCCCTGATTTGAAAGACAAGCTCAAAGAGGCCTTGTCCAGCGCATGTCCTTAAGGGAGACACTATGCTATCATTTGAGGACTGTTGCAAACAGTATGGCTGGATTGGAGCAGACAGGCTAATTACATCCTAATCCAAATCAGGAAATACTCCTATACATATCACCTCAGTAGAGGTGCCCAAGTTAGAAGAGCTATTGAATATGGTCTCCCCTAGAGGGGCAATCTCACAGATCTATCAATTCTTAAATGTGCATAGAGAAGAAGGGGCAAAACACATAATGACAAAATAGGAAGAGAGAGTGGGATTTCATTTAACTAAGAAAGAGTAGGAGTAGGAAGCAGTATAGTGCAGTGATTTAAGGTTCTGAGCTGCAAACCTGGAGACCTGGGTTTGAATCCCACAGCTCCCACTTGCATACTGTGCGACCCTGAACAAGTCACTTAACTTCCTTCTGCTCCCAGGATGCACCTGTAAACAAGCTTTCAGCTTAGTGTCTCTCTCATGGTAAAAAAAAGGTAAAAAAAAAAAAGAACAGGGTGTGGGAGGGAACATTTAAAACCACATCCGCTCCAAGATGGCTGGAATTTTCTTGGAAAATCAAATCAAGATATTTTATAACTATAAACACTGCAGCAAGATGAGAAGGAGGGGGATCTTCAAAGTGTTGGAGGAATTGTGGGGAATAAAAGGCAAGACACGAACATGTATTTTATTCATGCCCGGTTATAGAGAGCTTTACAAGGGATGTTACAGGCAAGATACAGGCTCTATTTCAGATAAGTACCCTCTTGAAACTACATCATTTGATCCTATGACTCCTGCCTCAAGAGGTAAGAGGGACTAATACCAAGTACATTTGGAGTATAGGCATAGCCTCAGTGGAGAAGGCTATAACATGAAAGTGGCTCAACCAAGACCCACCAACACAGCAGGATTGGGAAAAGATAGTAAATGAAATTCAGGAAATGGAGAGATTAACATTTTTAACACAGTACAGGGCAGGAATCTTTATAGAGAGGTGGATTAAATGGATAGTGGAAATGGAATAGGTGAAAGGAAGTAAGAAACTTGGTAAAGGGGAAAGATATGAGGAAGGGGCGTGCCCTCAGCAGACAGCAAATTGCTAACTAAAAAGCTTAAAATAGGCCCAACAGAAGCTGACATGCTCTTGTGATCTGCAGGGGTCCCCATCTGATAATAAAATAGGAATAGAAACTGAATTTACCCTAGACTATCTGTCACAAAGTTCTATTATGCTGTGTTGATATTAGTTAATTACATTCTGAATACTTTTGTTGGTATGGCATAAGCTTAACACAATAGTACCATGAGTGTATTATTGTAATGTTGACAATGTGACAAACGTAATGTACTTGATACCCAGAAAAATAAAGCAAGTATAAAAGACAAAAAAACCCACTGTGGCCCAGATATTCAAACTGCGCCCAAAAATTGCGCAACAGCTGGAGAAAGCGCAAGTCCATTGCGCCCATGCGCAAGAGGTGCGATATTCAAAAACTGCGCAGGCCAAGATGTGCCTACAGCTGATGACTGAATATCGCACCACCTGTGCCATAGCGCAACTAGGGAGGTGAAGCTGAGCATATCTGATGCGCCATAGCGCAACAAGGGATGTTCAGCTGAGCAGTCCAGATGCGCCATAGCACAACCAGGGATGCCCCCCAGCAGCAGGGCAGCAATGCAACAGCACAACCAGGGATGTAGGGGCCACCACCCATGCCACAGATGGGCAGAAGAACACACAGCAGAACAGACATCGTCCCCCCACACCCCATGCACTGCACAACTGGGGGAAGGCTGGAATAACCATTGGCCAATGGAGACCAGCAACCATCCCCCAGCTGGGCCATGGTGCCCCATCACACCCCCTGGCAAGCTGTGACCGGCACACAAGGAGGGCTGACCACACCGTGCCACACCATCTCACCAATGCAGAACACACCCTGCACTGTGATCCCCAGACACCCTGCCCAGGAGCAGCGTCCACCAGTGCAGGATACCCCATGCATGCCACCACCCCCACTGTGACAAAGCAACCCTGTGCACCACAGAACCATGCAAGGCAGCCCCACCACAAGCACCCATCAGTGGGTGGCAGTACACAGCGATGCAACGACTGCATACACAGTGCCACCATGCACATCCCCCCCCGAGGTACAGCTGAGAG
Source organism: Neoceratodus forsteri (assembly GCA_016271365.2). NCBI lineage: Eukaryota > Metazoa > Chordata > Ceratodontiformes > Ceratodontidae > Neoceratodus > Neoceratodus forsteri. The sequence goes on along the minus strand of CM028129.1, from coordinate 47,132,171 downwards.
ACCGACCATGCTTTGGCACACTAGGTACCCCACATGTGACAGGGCAAGCCCCGGACCCCGCCACCAGTGGTACAGCACCCTGCATACCCTCCCAAGGACACACCCCGACCCAGCACTGGCCACAACAGCCAGTGCAGACACCCACAGTGGTGCATGGAAGCATGCACCATACAGGATGCAACACAGTGCATGGATAAACACCCAGCCATTCCCAAGGGCACACTAACACAGGGACACAGTAGTGGGGCAGCCAAGCCCCCAGTGTGTGGCCATGGAAACCATGTACACATGGCCAACACTCCTCCATGGCACAGGAGTGCCAGCCACCCTGTACAGGCACTGTGGATCTGCACACCACCAGCATTTGCCTGGAGCACAAGTGACAGACAGTGGTGCACATCCCCTGCAACACACACAAGCCACAGCATGGAGGTGGGACAACAGCAGAGGCCACAGAGTCACCCAAGGCAGACATGCACCACACCAGTGACAGGAGGCAACCTGGCATTGTGACGGGTACAGTGGCTGTCCTGCATGGACAGCCACTACTGAAATGCCAGTGGACCATGCAGGTCACAGACATGCAAGGGTGTCAGCTGCACAGGCCATGGACGGGCTGACAAGTGCACCATGGACACAGAGCATTCACCATGGACCACTGCACACAGTCATCCAGTGCACAGGGAACAACACACACACCACAGACAGTGACTGGTAGCTACTCCCACACCATAGTCACTTCCCCACGGACACACACACATGCATATGACTGCACCACCCCTGATGCCATGCACACCACTGCAGCTGAGCGCCTATAGCCCACTGCAAAACAGAGACCACCACAGTAGGTATATCAAAGCAAATGTATTGTAAAAACACACAAAACTATTTACAGATATATACAAAGGTTGGGGGGGGCCACAAACAAGGTGGGGGTTGGTAAGGGGCAGGAGTGAACAAATGGTAGAGGGAAGGAGGGGTGTGAGGGTGGGTCCAGGGGGATAGGGAAAATCAGGGGCATTAGGACGCTCATTGGGAGCCCTGCTTCCCACTCTGGCTGCTCCTCCCACCATGCCACCATCTGACTCCCACACAGTCAATCCTCTCCAATATTTCCAGGGAGGCCCTGGCCACCTGCAGTATCTCCTGCAGCGTCCATCTGATGGCTTGCAACTGCAGTCCACCTAGGACAAGGGAGCAGAGTCAATAGGTGTGAAGGCACAGCCCCATGCAGCCCACCCACTGTGCATGGCATATGGCCATGGGACATGCCTCTGTGATGGTGTGTGACCACCCACAGTGATCATGTCCACAAGACCTGCCCACCCAGGTGCACAAAGCCATGTAGACCACTGCACACACCCACTGGCCAAATCCTGCACAGCACCACCATGGCTGTTCAGTGACATGGCTATGTGGTGTGAAGGCAGTGGCACAGCCAGGTACCTGGTGCACACATGGACCACCATTGACACACTCCCAGACATGCAGTGCCACTGGACAGTGCTGACTGTAACAAGTTGCGTGCATGGCAGTGGTATCAATGGATGGTGGCCATGCCCCACTGCCCACCCTGTTACACAGCATGCAATAGTAATCATGGATGTAAGGCACTCACCATCATCAGGCTGGTCCCTCTGACTCTGTGGACCTTCGCCCCTCCCGGAGTGACGGTCCACCTGCTGGTGCCTCCTCTCCCTCACCAGCCATTGCTCATCTGGGCCTAAGGTGCAAACATGAAGAGAGGAACATCAGTACAATCCTGTAGCAAAGTCCCCCTGCCACTATGTGTGTGCAATCTCACACAGCCAGACCCACCCACCCCACACCCTGATAACACCACCACGGCCAACACTGGATGGTCCCCCCCATGTTCCGGACACATGCAACCGTGATACCCATATGGAAAATAAAAGTGTATGGATGTTGCACCTACTTGGCCGTGGCACCATGCCTCTCATGGCACGTGCCCGCAGGCGGGCAAGCAGGTCCGGGTCCCTCCATCTCAGGTCCCCATATCTGTGGTGGCACTGCTCTGCCATCCGCTCCATACTGGTGACCTCCTCCAGGGTGTCGGCCACCTCCTGCCACACCTGACTCCTGGACCTGTCCAGGGGTGCCTCACCAAACAGTGGCTCCACAGTGGCAACCAAGTTTGCCATCTCTATCTGGTTTCACTGGGCTGCTCTCCTCTGCGCCTGGCATCTCTATTGCTCAGTTGAGTCAAAATGGCGCTCTGCAGCGCGGTTCCGCCATGTGCAGATGCTGTGCAGTACAGTGCTGCCATTCCCTATAGCACTGTCACCGAACAGCGCGATAGTGGTGCAACCATGCCTTATGCATGGCGCCTAGGGGGCAAAGGTTGGGCACAGGGTCAAGGGTCTCTGGCACACGGACAGCCACAGCACGACTGGAACCCAATGCATCTAGTGCAATTGGGTGCCTGTGTGCCACCTCCTGTAGCGGCCTACCGCACTGTTGCCACAGTGCACCTACGACATCCCAGTGCCACAGCACCATATAGGTGAACAGTGCTGTAGCACCACTGGCACAATGGTGGCCGTGCCCTGCATTGTCTCCCATGCACAGCACATCAGCAGCGTGGCAGGCGCCTGCGTCATCAACCCAGGTATGCGCAGTTAGGTGTGTACTGCACATGTCACAGAACTGCACCCTTGGCTCAGCACGTTCAACACAATTGCTCAAAGCGCAAAAGCGTGATATTCAGCCATAGTATGCAAATCAGCCATTCAATGGCGCAGTCACTGCATTTGCATCCACTTAAAAATGTGTCTTGCCTCATTTGCATGGGTTGCGCTATAAAAGTGGGACATTGGGCTGCACTGGCCATAGTCAGTTACTGCAGTCTATTGGTGAGTTGCATGCTGTTTGGGAGTGTGGACTGTGGATTTCGGGACATGCATGGGACTGCACAGTCACAGATAACACTTGTCATTCTCACAGGCTGAATCATGACTGAGCGAGTTGTGGAGGAAGAGGAACAGAGTTGTGGGAGGAGGAGGAGGCCAAATTTCCCGAAGGCCGAGATGGATGCCCTGTTTGAGGCCTACCTAGACCAGGAGTCACTTCTCAGTGGATGGCAGGGAACACCACAGGCCCGTGCAGCTGCATGGGAGGAGGTGGTGCATGCTGTAAACCTGCATGGCAGCCACCAGCGCTCCGTGCAGGAGTGCAAGAAGAAGATGGGCACAGACAGGAGGAGAATTAAGGAAAAGGTGGCTGCCATCAGGGCAGCATGATCTGTGACAGATGGGGGACAGCCGGAGCTGCTACATCTGAACCCACAGGAGGAGAGGGTTGCTGGCAGCATGCAGCGTTGCCCCATTGAGGGTGTTCCTGGTGGTGGATTCCAGACGGGTGGTAGCCTGTCACTGCATGGTAGGTCATGGTCTGTCTATTGGGGGCAGGCTAGGTCACATGCAGTAACGCGACTTTGTTTTCCCTTACAGCTCCTGAGCATCTGCATGGGTCAGCGGTGGTGGGCCTGTCCACTGAGGCCGGTCAGATGGAGATGGAGGAGGGCCCGTCCACCTCCACAGGAACACGTGGCTCAGTGTGACAGTGGGCCTGCCTGGTTGTCCAGACTGATGTTGTTGGAGCAGGTGCGGAGGAAGCTCTGCCCGTATCTCAGCGTGCCAGCGTCCATGGATGCCAGCATGCTGGGACTCAGGCTGGTGCCGGGTCTTTCACCAATGATGATGTCGCTAATGTCATGGGCAGTGACACGTGTGTGCTACAGGATGGTCACACAGCAGGTAACATTGCGGCCATGGCTGTGGGTGGTGCCACCATGGAGGCCTGTGTGTCATCACAGTCCCAGCCTGTGCCTGTCAGCACCAGTGGGGCAGCACTGGTGTGTTTACAGGACAGTGGAACTGTTGCGGCCACTGCGGCAGCAGCAGTGAGCCCTGGGGAGCGGCAGCTGGAGGGGCAGCATCAGCAGTCAGCCAATGGGCTTGGGGGTACAGTGTCAAGGGGTGGCATCAGTGCACAGCCTGTGGACATGCCCAGGCCTGGTCCTGGTGTGCAGCGCCCACCCTCAAGGGGTGCTGAGTATCAGGTCCATGCACACCCTGAGGGACAGCATGATGATCAGGCAGATGACCTGTTGGATGAGCACACCCGCATACTGCAAGCATCAGTCAATCATCAGATGCAGCTTGAGATGGCGGTGGATGCACTGAGTGCAGCTCTGGAGTGGGCAGAGGAGCGTTGCAGCAGAGAAACCGCTCTGCTCCTGGCAGGGATGGACCAGAGGCGGGAGGAGGTGACCACTGCCATTGACAGGCTGACACATACAATCACAGCTGCCATGGCCACAGGAGGCACACAGTTATTTTCCCATGTGGCGCAGACACCGCGCAGTGCAATGTCCACCCCCATTCCCGGTGTCATGAGACACCATCCTTGTCGACACCGGGTTCAGCTGTGGGCATCCCGAGCACGCCTGGCGCAGGCATGTTCGGTGTACTGCAGACACCTGCACAAGCACAGTCACGTTCATGCAGTGGAACCCCTGGGGGACCATCAGTGCCACCCCATGAGGCCAGTGGTCAGCCTGTCAGTGCTGGTGGGTCTCGGCGGGGCCACCCATGCATCCGTGGTGGCCAGGGCACTGTGGTGCATGACTGACCTGTCTCCCAACGTGGCTACTGTCTGATACTGCCCTGTGTGCATTGTGTCATTCAGCGGGCAATGCACGGATGGGTACCCGACCCTGCACGCAGACACACAGTCCATCTGCACATCATCCCGACTGCTGTCCGCAGTTGCGTGTGCATGATGATGCCTGCATTGCACTGTACGCCAATCTGCAGTGGTGCTCAGCTCTGACACATGCACAATGACAGGCAGTGGGCGTGGTGGCCTGTGGACATGTGGTGGCTAGGGGTGGTGTTCTGGGTCAGTGTGCCTCCTACCCTTAGTGCATGTCTGATGAGTTTTGTGTGTGTGTGTGTCTGTCCGCATGCCATGTTAGACCTCACCCATCCCTGGTGGTGTGTGTGGTTCCATGCCCGGCCACTTCCCTTGACAGCATGCACCCTTGGTGTGTGTCCATGCATGTTTGTGGGTTGTGCCTTTGCCACTGGTGGTTGCACATGACCCTATGACTTACCTAGGTTGGCTGAAGTGCTCCTCCGTGATGGTGTCCCGGTGCAGCTGTGCCAGCCAGAGCAGTCGGGGGTCCCGTTTCCTAAGGGGGGGCTGCCCATCACCATTGTCACTGGCGTCCTCACTGTTCCCATCGCTGTCCCCCTCTTCGACCTGTACGGCTATCCCACGTTCATTGGCCATGTTTTGCAGGATGCAACAGGCCAGGAATAGCCCACAGGACTTTAAGGGGCTATACGGTAGGGCACCGCCGAAGGTGTCCAGGCAACAGAAAGTGCCTTCATCATCCCGAACACCTGCTCAATGACATTACGTGTGGTGGCGTGTGCCTCATTGTAGCATTGCTGTGATGGGGTTGTGGGCTGCCAGTATGGTGTGAGCAGCCTGGGACGGAGTAGGTATCCACTGTCACCTGTGTGTAGATGGTGGAGGTTAGTTTGGTGATCAGCATCATCCTGCCCTGGGCCATGTAGGCCTCTACCCATGTCACCTCTGACTATGCCCCTCCCAAGTCCTATGTCTCTCCATATGGTTTGCATACTCACCCACTAGGTGGCCAGTGGGGATGTCCCCACTCTCGAATCTGTGGCACAGTGCTGACTGGTGCCAGATGAAGGCATTGTGTGCTCCCAAGGGTGCGTGGCACAGACATTGATTATGAGCCCCCTGGAATCACACACCACCTGGCAGTTGATGCTAGCATAGCCCTTGCAATTCAGGTATGCAGCCCCCTCGGGGCCAGGTGGTATGCTGACAGCCACATGGGTGCAGCCTATTGACCCTAGCACACCAGGCATACATGCTACCCTGTGGAACTCCTGTATGTTTGCTGTGCACTCTGCCGGTGTGCTGGGGAAATGAATGTACTCCGCAGCATGTGGCAGCAGTGCGCTGAGGAAATGGGTGAGGTGGCATGATGCAGTCGACTGGGTTATGCCTGTGGTGTCCCCTGTTGGTCTCTGGAAGGTACCCGTGGTAAGCAAGCACATGCAAGCTGTCACTTTAGTCTCCACTGACACAGCATGGCTCCGTCGTGTGGGTGCCTGCATCACATCACTGCACAGCTCACAGAGCCACCTCAGAATTGCCCGATTCAGGTGGTACCGGCCCACGATCTCAGTATCACCGTACAGCTCAAAGCTGGTGCGGGCTCAGTACTGCCTGTTGGGGGCATACCACCGATGGGCCCTTCCACAGCCATGCCCCCCTGCTGCCCACCATCTCACCCCCTCATTACTGCCTCCATCTGTAGTGTTCTTGTGCCTCTCCCTTGTTCCTTTTTATTTTGGCTCATTTCTGCTATGGCGCAACTTCCGCTTGCTCCCCTATTGCACATGGCGCATGTTGTTGAATACCGCACTATGCCATTTATGCATGGTTCCTCCCTCTTCAGTTGCACATACATTCATTACCATTGCGCTATTGCTCAGTATGATTTGGGGGGCGTAACTGCCACCCGCTGAATATCGCAGAATGGCGCATTTTCAGACTTGCGCTGGAGCAACCCTATTGCGCATGGCGCAACCCTTTTGAATATCTGGGCCTCTGTTTCTAAAAGCTGAAACTTTTTTTTAAATAAAGGCTTCAGCTCACCATGTAGAGTGGCAGTGTTTCACCCAGCAGCAGGTTCCCCATAAATGAGCTGTCCCTCATTTCTGCTTTGTTAAAATACTTAGGCGTGAGAGGGAAAACGCTAAGGTGAGCCAATGGAAGTCAGCCTGCCTAGGCCATCAATCATACCAGCCTGACAGCTTCTTTACCACCCTTGTCCACACCTCAGCTATTCCTAGGCAATAAAACAGTGCTCACTCCTGAAAGAGCAAAACAGAGAATTTGTCTCTTCCCAGTAAGAGATGAGTTCATCTTTTTCCCTCTTTTCCATTTCATAATACCTCTCAGATCAAGTTCTCTTGAACTCTGTTACTGATGTATGCTTGCAGCCATAAACTCGTGCATCTGTTATCCAGCATACATATGAACATATGAATCTTCCAGCAGAATCAGACCACCCAGTCCTTCACTGTCTGCCTGAGTGTGCAGCTAGCCCCCTAGATTTTAGCTTCCCCAACCCCCTCCCCATCTGTCATTCCCATGAAGGCCTTAGTCCCCTCCACCCAGACCCTTCCACATGCTCTGTCCCATTCCCTCTTAAAACTTCCTACTGACTTACATGATACCATCCCCTCTGGCTGAGCATTCCATTTAGACACCACCCTCTCTGTGAAGTAGTGCCTCATCATCTCCCTCCTAAATCTTCATGCCCCCTCATTTCCCTACCCTTCTTCAATTTAAATACCCCTTCAGTGCTAGCTTTGTTTACCCCACCTCAAATACTTGGACATTTCAATCATATCACCCCTATCCCTCTTCTGCTCCAACATGTACATATTCAGCTCATTCTGCCTGTCCTCAAAGGCCTTGCCACCCATCCCCTGTAACATTTTCGTTGCCCTCTTTTGCACCCCTTCCAGTAAATTAATATCCCTTTTCAGATACGGTCACTAGTTCTGCACACAGTACTCCAAGCACAGCCTGATCAAAGATCTGTAGAGGGACGGGATCACCTTCCTATGCCTGTATGAGAAACCCCTTGCAATACAGCCCAACATCCTGTTTGCCTTAACTGCTGCTTTCCTGCATTGGGCAGAGTTGTTCATGCTCCCTTTTACCAACACCTCTAGGTCCTTCTTTTCCTCAGTGATCCCCAGCCTCACCCCTCCCAACCAATAGTCCCTCCCTGGGTTCTTTACCCTGAAGTGCATAATCTTGCACTTTTTCACATTGAATCCTAGCTGCCACTTCTCTGACCATACCTCCAGTTGGGTTAGATCCCTTTGTAGTTGTTTCCATCCATACTTTTTGTCCACCACTGCCCCCATTTTGGTATCATCTGTGAACAGACTAACCCTGCTCCCAGCTCTGTGTGCAATATCTGAGATAAAGCATACTGCATTCATACATTTTTCTGGAGTGGGCAGATGTCTCGCATCACATGGCCCTATATTTTAACAATATCTAAGAGAAATAGCTCTTTACTGCCCCATCTATTGTGGCTCAGTTGATTCTATAACTACACTAGATATGTGATACATATTGCCATGGGTTCAATTCTAGGGGTGGGTGAAAGTTGCGAATTCCTCATTCACGGAACTTCCGTGAAATTTCAGAAATTTCGTGGAAATTGCAGAACTTCCGCCATTGGTGAAAGTAGGATTTTCTGCAGAGTTCTGAGGACTTTTTTTGGGAACTGTGGAAAAATGCATATAAACTGCGGAATTAATCCTTTCCACAGTTTAATGACTGTCAGTGAATGAGCGCCTGCTTGTACAACCACGAGGTTATTCACTGACAATTCAGTGGCCACCGGTAGTGGAGGAGAGAGGAGGGCTGCGCTGGTGGCCTGCTCAGGGGCAGGGTGGGAGGGAGTTGGGTGGTGGCAGATGAACTGTCAGGGTGGTGTTTGTGGGGGTCTAATAGACACCAGGGAATTGAGATTATTTTTTTTACAAGGAATCTGGGATGGGGAGGTCCACTAGACACCAGGGAATACTGGAACTAGAGGAGGATGAGTTGGTGGACTGCCAGCTGTTTATTTGTGGACTAAGGAATCCAGGATAGGGAGGGGGTCTGCTAGACATCACGGAAATAAAATGTTTTGGGAGTCATGATTGGTGGGTGGAGGGGCACTAGAAACCATGAGGGTCCAAGGAAGGGATCGGAGGTATTTATTGGGACCCCTGATCAGTAGGGCGGGGGTGGATTAATGAGTTAAACTGCAGTTAAAAAAAGCTTCAGAAATGACCACTGGCAGTGATCCTTTCTGCAGATTTTTTTCCGCAGTTCAATAAATTATCCCACCGTTTTTTATATTTTTTCTACAGTTTTAAGTCGGAATTTCCATGAAAGTTCCGAAAATGATTTCAGAACTTTCACGGAAGCGGAGTTCGCACTTTTGCCAAAATTCCACTGGCGAAATTAATTTTTGCACATCCCTATTCAATTCTCAACAACCCATTTTTCAAAGCTTTAGATAGCTATATTTTACTATTGTTAAATGAGTGATCCTTTTATACTAAATGATCGATACTCAACAAATTGTTAACTAAAGTGAATTTTTTAATATATTATCTGACCATTTGTTTTGTGTCTAGAATGAACAATATCTTACATCATACAGTCTAATATTTTAAGGATGCCAGAAAGCAACAGCTTTATTGCTACATTTACTGTGGCTCAGGTAGTTTTTAACTGGTTTATGATACGTCTGGTCCCAGGTTCAAATCTCAATGACTCATTTTTTCAAAACTTTGAACATCTGTATTTTACTATTGTTGAATAAATGATCTGAACAGACTGAATACTAGATACTTAAAGAGTTGTTAACCGAAACTATTTTTTTGTTATTTGATATGACCATTTTTATGTCAATATACTGCAGAATCCAGCTCAGTCCACCAATATTTCCAAAGCCATCATCTCTGGCTTTCTGCATGACACCAAAAAATGTTGGTTTAAAACCAAATGATGTAATGAACTACATTATACCTTTCTTAAAGTACTTCTCTAAATAATACTGAATAAATAATCACATTTAAAGGGCAAAAAGCACTAAATACCCAAACCATGGAATCTATGGCTCAAGTAGCAATTGACTATGTTCACAACACCAGTGGTCTTTGTTTCAAATCCTGACAAATTTCATAAATGTTGCTAATTAATACTAATTCGTATTAAATAATATTCACTATTAATTAAATAATTTCAAATACTCTGTACTGTCATTAAGGATCAAATGGAAGAGTTCCATTTAAACTAAACAGATGGGCATGGGGCAAAGCAGTCTGTTACTTCACGTAAAGTTATAACTCAAAACAAAAACAAAATAGGGGAAAAGCTAAGGATGCAATCAAATGCCTGTTAAGCAATGCTAGGAGCATTAATAACAAAATGGGGGGAGTAAGAAGCTTTAGTTGCATCAGAAAATAAAATGGATATTGTCCTTCTCACTGAAACATAGGGGATACCTGATGAGACATGAGGAAAATGTAGAGCGGTATCAGCTTTTTAGACTGGACAAGCAACAACAAAGGGTTGGGTGTCATAACTGCATTCATGTCTGATGATATCTCAGTAATAGATATGTAACAAATTATAATATTACCTTTGTAATACCTGTCTGCTGACATCACCAAGGGGCTTCCTTTGAGGTTCTACCCTCAGCCAAAGGTAGCAGGCTTAAACTGATTGAGGGGAAAATGTTGGGTCATTCGACCCGACAGCTGGACACCCAAAACCTGGTGCGGAGCCAGCCAGTGGCAGGAATGAAGAAGTACCTCAATAAGGGGGAGACACTGTTCCCTCTGAAAGATACCACTGCCATCACCCAGAGCAACAGACTAAAAAGTGCATCACAATCTGCTAAAACTAACAACTCAGACAGTTTTTAATCAAATAAATAGCCTTTACATATAGGGTGAAGGGAAAAGGGCAATGCAATGCCAAATTTCAGTTACTAAATCAGTAATGATGAATAACACTGTAAAGGACTTATAACTGTAAACTAAGCAATATGAATCACTGTACGGGGCTTATCACTGCAACCGTAACAATAAGAATCACTTTACAGGGCTTATCACTGTAATCTTTACAATAAAATCACTGTACGGGAATTATTACTGTAACCTTTGAAATAAAATCATTGGACATCAAGAGCAAGATCAGTCTGTTTGCTGATGATACCAAGGTAGGAGCAGTGGTGGATGACCTAGGGGGATGGCAGGGGTTGCAGGATGATCTAGCAAAGCTTGAAACCTGGTCAGACACCTGGCAACTGGGGTTTAATGCCAAAAAGTGCAAGGTGCTGCATTTTGGGATGAAGAAACCAAGGAGGAGTTACCAGCTGGGGGGAGTGCAGCTAGCCCAGACAGAGGAGAAGGAGAAGGATCTGAGGGGTGCTCATTACGGGTCAATGAACAACTCATCACAATGTAGGAAGGCAGCTGCAAAGGCCAACAAAATGCTGGGTTGTATTGCAAGGGGTATATCCTTGAGGAGGGAGGAGGTGATTCTACCACTGTATAGGTCATTAGTTAGACCGCACCTGGAGTACTGCATGCAGTACTGGTGCCTGTATCTGAAAAGGGACATTAAGTTACTGGAGGAGGTGCAGCACAGGGTGACAAAGATGATCGAAGGGCTGGAGGACTTATCATGCGAGAGGAGGGTGGGGGAGTTGAACATGTACTCACTGGAGGAGAGGAGAGGAGGGACAGGGGTGACATGATTAAAACCTTTAAATACATGAAAGGAATAAACAAAACAGGTGCAGAGGGGCTCTTCAAAGTGAGGGAGGGGAGAGACACCAGGGGCCATGATATGAGACTGGAGGGAGGAAGGTTCAGGAGGGAGATGAGGAGATACTTTTTTACAGAGAGGGTGGTGACTGGGTGGAGTGCGTTACCTACAGAAGTGGTATCCAGTAGAACAGTGGGCTGCTTCTAAAGGGGATGGAACAGGACAGGGGGGAGGGTTAATGAAGGGGAAGGGTGGAAGGGAAGGGCAACTGCAGAATAAGGGATGCTAACTGCACATTCGAGCAGACTTGATAGACCTCTAGGCCTTTATCTGCTGGCAAATTTTGTATGTTCATATGTTCGTACATACAGGGCTTATCACTGTAACCTTAGCAATAAAATCACTGTATGGGACATATCACTGTAACCTTAGCAATAAAATCACTGTACGGGGCTTATTACCATAACTTTAGCAATAAGGTCACTGTACGGGGCTTATCACTGTAACCTTAGCAATACAACAGGGCCATCCCCCCAAGACCACAGGAAGGAGAAAATGGACAAGATACTACCTCTACCATCCCAGAAAAACTGGATGCCACAGTTAGAGGTGATGGGCAGTTTCCAGCCCTGAAAAGGACTCTTGTGAGGGATCAAAACCACCCTAAAGCTCTAGCCCCATTAGCCAATTGGCTAGGATGAGGGAGAATTGCTAGTCCACCCTAGAACCTTACATACCAGTGCCCAATATATCACCACTCCAGGGTTCTCTCCCCCGGGTGCCACACCTCCCCCATGAACTGCTGCAAGCTTTGCAAATGGATACAAGCCTTAGAAGCTGAGGTCCACCACTAACTGATGTGCTAGTTGACTGCCCAAAAGGTGGCTCACTGCTAGCCCTACCTGCTAGCTGACCTGCTAGTCAAGTCTCCTAAGAATGCTCCACAGCTAGCCAAACTGTTAGCTGAGGGTCCCAAGGCTGCTCCGCCACTAGCCAGTTTGCTAGCTGAGTGTCCAAGGGGTGCTGCACTACTAGCTGACCTACTAACCAAGTCTCCCATCAGGTATTGTGCCACTAGCCAACCTAATAGCCGAATGTTCAAAGAAGTACCTGTGAGGGTTAGGGAAGACAGTCTAAGTTCACCAGCCTTCCCTGCTGCTGAACACCAGAGTCAATTGCCAAGCCTAAGTGATTCAGCTCTTTTAAGACCACTTTTTAAAGTAAAACTTACCAGTCTGGTGGGACTCTATCAGTGACCCCTGCAGGTCCCCCAAGGCTCCTTCTTGGGGTACTTCTTCAGGGACCCTCCTGTGACCCTCTTCTAGCTGCTCCTTCTCTTTCAAACACCCCTTCTCCTTCTGGCTGCTCCTTCTTCATTCAAGTTCCTTCCCCAGGAGCTCTCCTCCTCAACTGCCCAACACCCTGCAGACAACCTTTTAGGTTATAATGAGGGAACGTGGCTACCCTGGGGGACCAACTGACTGGATGGCTAAGGGGACACTGCTGATTGGTTATACAAATCAAGGGCTTGACTGCATAACCAATCAGCAGTGAGGGCTGCTGCCCAGCCCTCATGCCGCCTCCCTTGTACAAGCTGGCCCCAACAGCTTTAACTGCCATTTTGATTTTAAACTGAAAAATCAGTGCATTTGGTGTGCCTCTTAGAGATGTTGGATTTTTAAATCCATGGGCAAAGTTCCCATGAAGTCACCAAATCTGCCCTGCAAAAAACTTCAGGTAAATGACCTTTTTGGTGTTAAAACTTACCTAGGAAATTTCGTCGGTTAACTTTGATTTTGTTTAGTAACTTCGAAGGTAACTGTCTTAATCTGGTGGCAGAACTTTGCTGGTTAACTTCAAAGGCAACTTTGACTTTGTTAATAACTTCAGAGTTAATGACAAATATGGTTTGTCACATGATTCACTTACTGCATGTCACATGGGAGACTCCAGGCAGGCAGGAAGTGAATGCTTCACTTTCGTTTCGACTTACAGCTGAAGGAGAGTGGAGACAGTCTGATTGACTCAGAGGAGACAGAGCATTTTGTATATCTGATTCTTTAGAGTTTAGACTAGAGTTGAATATTTTACACCTTTTTTAGTTTTAATCTTTATCTTTCTTTACTATACTTTATGATTTAATACATTTTTTTTAGTGTATGCTTCTTTTTCCTGAGTTCTTACTGTATTTTTCTTTCATTTTCTTTACATTTCTGTTTGTGATGGGGAGGCAGTGTCAGGACGTGGCTGAGTCCAGACTGGGTGGTGCTGGAGCACCAGCAAGGCATCCACACCTTAGCAGGCATGTTTTTTCAAAAGGGACTGCGCTCGCCCCCAGCTCAGGAAGGGAGTACTGCGCTGCAGAACAGCAGCAACAAGAAAAAGATCAACAACAGCATCAGGAGCAGGAACAACAGCAGCAGCAGCCACAAGTTCCTCCCCCCCAAGCAGGAGCCTGCCGCTTCCTCTTTCAGTGGTCCCCCAGTCCTGAAGCATTCTGTGGTGTGGGATTTTTTCGATATGCACCCTGCAGAAGAGATAGTGGCTATCTGCAAGATGTTTGGGTGGTGTGTGAGAGATATGGCAAAAAAGGGAACCATCTTGGGACCGGCGGCCAGAGGATGCACCTCCGCATCCACCACATCACTGAGTGGAGGGTCAAAGCGTGATGTGGCTGCATCACATGATGATGGTGGTGGTGGTGATGGCCCTAGGGGAAATGTGGAGCAGCATGAGGTTGGCGGTGCTGCTGCAGCACCAGCGAGTCAGCAACGGTGTGGCAGGCATGATGTGCACCACAGCAGTACTCCTCATGTACCTCAGCAGTGCCGTTATGACAGTGGCAGTAATGATGACCCCATGGCACCTGCTATAAATGGCTATCTTGTTGTTTTGTGGGCTAAGGTGAATGATCTGAGCCAAGAATTCAACACCTTCCAGTAGGAGGTGATGGATCGGCTGGACAGTGTCATGGCCAGCCATGAGAGGATCCTCACTCCTCCTATCCAAGCTGTGTGGTGGTGGTGGTGGTGGGCATGGCTCGTCTTCTGGCAGTGTTGGTGGGGTGGTCTGAGTTGTTTTGTTTCAAGTTTTATTTTACTTTATATGTAGTTATTCTGTCATCTGTGTTCTTCATTTCTCCACTCTTTAGTCCCCCCATTAAAAAAAAACACCCTAAAAATATAAAAAGTAAAAAAAAAGCTCTGTTGTTTTAAGCTCTTGTTTCTCTGTCCTCTTTTTTAGTATTGTTTCATTCATGTGGCTGTCCCTTGCTTGTCCTGTTCTGTTATTTCTTTACTCCTTTCCTACACATGATGAACCACATTCCTTCCTTTCATTTTTATCACTGGTTCATCAATCAATCAATCAATCAAATCTTTATTTATTCAGGCGATCATCATTGAGCAAGGCTCATTTACAAGATGGACCTGATAAGGTCAAGGTTCGAGTTGGTGCACAGCAATTACATCACATACTTATGAGACAGTTATACATACAGAAAAAAGAAAATGTTATTTATAACACAATAATATACAGAGAATTCACATGTTAAAGCTTGGCAAGAGAAAGTTAAACTAAATTCTACTATATGTACAGTACAGATATATCACAATGAGGGCCATGACAGTCACTCACATAATGAGTACAAGGATGGTGAAGGGGAATATTGGGTGCCATATACTGGTGGTGTCTGGCTGGAAGGAATCATGTGTACTCCCTCCTTCTATCCACAAATGTCAAGTGTTTGCCACATTACGTACATTGATTTCCCGTGGTATGTGATGGTGCGTAACTGGTAGTTGTGTTGTATGCAACTGTCAGCCACCCAAAGAAGTGCAAACCATAACACAAACATAAGCTATTCTACTGAGAAGTTAAGCATAAATCTGTTTTAAGCACTTAACACATTTACCTCTTTTGCCAGAAATGTGAAGTTGTGTCCCCCAGGCATTAATTGCTTCCCTTCACTTAAATACTGTTGCCTCACACACCAGAGAAGGCAGTGCAAAGCATATGTGAAGCTTGCAACAGAACCTAAACATATTTATCATACTAAGCATTTTTGGGCCTACTACCCACCACCACCACCATCACTTTGCCAGAAATGTGAAATTGTGTCCCCAGAGAGAAAACACTTCCCTTCAGTCAAATACTTTTTGCTGCACACACCAGAGAAGGTAGTGCAAAGCATATGTGAAGCTTGCAAGAGAACCTAAACATACTTATCATACTAAGCATTTGTGGGTCTGCCACCCCCCCCCCACCACCACCACCACCAGCACTTTGCTAGAAATGTGATATTGTGTCCCCACAGAGAAAACACATCCTTTCAGTCAAATACTATTGCCACACACACCAGAAAAGGCAGTGCAAAGTGTATGTGAGGCTTGCAAGAGAACCAGAACATATTTATTGTACTAAGCATTTTTGGGCCTGCCACCCCACCACCAGAACTTTGCCAGAAATGTGAAGTTGTGTCCCCACAGAAAAAACGCATCCTTTCAGTCAAATACTGTTGCCACACACACCAAAGAAGGGCAGTGCACAGCATATGTGAAGCTTGCAAAAGACTCTAAACATATTTATCATACTAAGCATTTGTGGGACCTACCACTCCCCCCACCACCACCACCACCAGCACTTTGCCAGAAATTTTAAGTTGTGTCCCCACAGGGAAAATGCATCCTTTCAGTCAAATACTGTTGCCACACACACCAGAGAAGATGGTGCAAAGCATATGTGAAGCTTGCAAGCATAGACATACTGCACAGGTAAGTATCTTTGTTTTCTTTTCAGTGTAATGGAGGGGGTTATTGCTACTGTTCAAAGTCTAATATATTCGTAATTCTCTGTCATTGATTTTCAGTTATTTGTGCATATGACAACTTATTGCTGGACAGATACAACACAGATGCTGTTGTCTGACACATGCACAACATTGGCCAACAATGAAGGTAAGTATTTTGGGTGTTTTAGGGTGTGGCAATTTGTTGCTGTACCATAATTGAAAAATTTACTTCATTTCTTAATCACTGACTCTGCTGTTCTTCCTTATTTTTACAGGTATTCCTTGTGCCTGAATTTGTTGCTTTGATGTGCTTGATGATTCACCAAGCAGATGATGTCAGTCCACTGAGACCATCTGGAAAACAAGAAAGAATTTTTGTGAATGAAAGTCATAGAAAGAATAGGAAAAGAAAGGAAAGCAAAAGAAAGGAGATGAAATTAAAGCAAGGTAAAGGAAAAGCATTAAATCATGATGATACCATTACAGTACTAGTGTTGGCTGTGCAATTCTGTTTTGGTGTCTGTGTTCTGTAGTAGAATTAGCAAAACCTGCATGAAGAAGATATTACAGGAAGACATTTTAATGCTGCAATGAGTCTCATCAATCACGGACTGATTTTCTGCCTGTAGTAGGCTTATAGAAGTCCTACAGTGTCTGAAAAACAGTGCAGGTGTCTTACCAACAGCAGATGAAGAAAGTCCTTGATGCAGTGTGGTTACGCTCACATGAGGATGCCTTGCAGACTTCAGTCAGTGGCTTGATGGAGGAGGAGGAGGACCAAGATGAATATGTAAAGAGAAGAGTTCTAAGGAGGTACAGGAGGCGATTTTGTCTATAACATTGGTGGCAATTGAATCATCAGTCACTACGGTGGTGGAAGTGGTATACCAAGCCAGTGCTGTTTCTTACTTGATGTGATTGTGAGGAGGAGGAGAAGGACATAGCTGAAACAGCCCAGGAAGTACAGAGGAGGTAGAGGAGGTGATTCTCTTTATCACAATCGGCTGCCTACTACATACTGATACCACTAGTGGTGGAAGTGCTGTGCCATGTGGTTTTGGCCTGTGTTGGAGGAGGATCCAAGGCATCTACAGTGCACACAAGAGATAACAGGAGGAGGAGGAGAAGGGTGAGGTGTTGAGGTCACTTCTGCATGGCTGCGGTGTTTCTTTCTGGCTAGAGTGGGTGTTCTGTTCAATAATTCATAAATGGCATAGTGCATTGTTTACAGCTGTTCAAGAAGCAGCACTAATTAATAGTTGTTGATGTATATCTCAGCACTAAATGTGATACATAATTGTTGTTATTAAGTTGACATCCAGGAGTACATGGTTGTGGATGGATGGGGACGTGGAGGGAGAAAAAGAAAATAAAAAGTATAGTCCATCATTCTTCCACGCCCTCCATGAAGCATCCCTCACAGCCTCCAATTCTGGAAGTCTCACCATATGGGAACTCCCTCTCCATCACTGCTTCATCCACTTCAGTGTTGCAAGATAATGATTAGATATGTCCCGGTCTACCAAAAGAACTTTTCTCCTCATCATCATCACCACTGTCAATCGGTGCTGTTACCATGGATATTACTGTTTTTGAGGGTAGGTGAGCCTCATTCATTTTGATAAATGTCAGCATGCCAACATTTTTAGGAGATAGATTTGTGTGCCTGTCAGGCACAATGGCACCCACTGAACTGAACACTTGCTCAACACTGACACTGGAGGATGGGCAGCTAAGATATTTAAGGGCAACCGCAGTCTGTGGTGGCCATTGACCTTAGTGCCCCCATATAGTAGTGGCTCATCTCCAATGGTGAGGTTCTTTGTATCTGTGAAATATGCATCTACCATGCTTTTTGCCAGTCAAAGACGTGCAGCATGATCCTCCTCCTCCTCCTCCTCAGTTTCCTCAATGTATGTGACTACCACCCAACTGAAGGCAGCCCAAATGGGATTCAGCATAGGTTCCTTTACCTTGCATTGTTTTTTTGCAGTTTGACACCCTGGCCGAGATAAAGAGAAGTGGGTGGCAGTAAGACCAGATCACTGTGCAGTACCATCATCTTTCTTTGTCCCCTGTGCCTGTAGTAGCAACTGTGCACCACTTACCCTCTCAGTGAGCAGTTATGTCAGTTTCTGCAACGCATGATGCCCACCTTGTAATATGGCTGCCAGCCCACGCTTATAATGAGGGTTGAGCACTGTTGCAATACCAGACTCCTCAGACTGCATAATATACTTTATGTGGGTGTAGGAGCCTAACGTGGACAGCATGTGTTCCATTAATGAGCAAATTGCTCTGTTACCACCTACCTCCAGCTGTTGTTGCACATTCAGCAGTGTCTGCCTCAGCACCCGTACCAGAGGAATAGACTCACTTATGCAGGCAGTGTCCCCACTCACTGCCTGTGTTGCATACTCAAAGGGTCTCAGTGTCGAGATGAGCCCATCCATTAGGCACCACTGCTCTACTGTGAGACACATGGATGCCCCACTGTTGTCACGACTTGCATGAATCAGAAGATACTCAAATATAGCCTTATACTGCTGGTATAGATGCTTCACCATGTACAAGGTGGAGTTCCACCAGGTGACAACACCAAACTTTAAACAGTGCTGAGCCAGCTTGTTCTTTACCTGCAGATCATGGAGACGGTCATGTGCTTTTGCTGAATACGCAAAGTGGGCACAGATGCCTTGGGCAAGAGCCCAAACTTCTTTTGTATCTGGATGGTTAAGGGAAGCCTGCACCATAAGGTTAAGACAATGTGCCAGGCATGGCACCCTGACAAATCCCCCATCAGTGACGCATTTCCGGACATTTGAGCCATCATCACTGGCGATGAATCCAGCATTCAGTACATGATGGTGGAGCCTCTAATCAATTAAGCAATAAGGCATGACCAAGGGTTATGTTAATGGTTCATTAATCACCTCTAGGTGTATCAGCACGAGGTAGCTGAGTGCCACATGCCCCTAGAGGGTGATTAACTGACTATTAACATAATCCCTGGGAGTACCTTATTGCTATTATGATAAAAAATGTTTTAAACAGTGTTAAACCTTGTTCAGCATATGGCTAAGCTCTACATGTTAGTTAATAAAAGATTAACATAAGGCTGTTAGAACGTTTGCAGCCAATCAGAAAGCTCCATTTCTGAGACCCTTTTTATAATCTTGGTTAGTATGACTTCCAGCATCTTTTCTTCAGTGTGTGACCCCGGGATACTCTTCATGGTCAGTGTTGCATGCTGCCTAACACCAGGCATGTTGCTATTACCACAGTTTGCCCTAGTGCAATTCTCTCCTCTCTACCTATCAGCCGCTGCCCCAGGTACCTGTGCCCAGTGTGCTGTAATACACAGGTAAGAGCTACCAGATGCTTTCCCACTGGTCCACATGTCCATGCTGAGATGGACATACTCTGCTGAGGAATGCTGCAGGGTATGATATACCATTTCACATACAGTACTGTACAATTCAGGGATGGCACACTTTGAAAAGTATGTATGTGAAGGCTCCTGACATTTCAGCAAGGCATGAGCCTTGAACCACCTAAATCCCACATTCTCTACCAAGGAATATGGCAACAAATCCACAGGATTAATTTCTGCACACGCTGCATTCAACTCCCATGCTGTACCATGATTAGATGGGAATTTTGTTTGCCTATCAAAACAAAAAACAAAGAGGAAGCAGGGAACTACAGACCAGTCAGCCTCACCTCGGTAGTGGGGAAGATCATGGAAGCACTACTGAAGGAGAGATTGGTGGAACATCTGGTTGTCAATGGACTACAGGACCCAAGGCAGCATGGTTTCACCAGGGGGAGGTCATGTCAGACCAACCTCGTTGAATTTTTTGACTGGGTGGCTAGGAGGTGGATCAGGGGAGGGCAGTGGACATGGCCTATCTGGACTTCAGCAAGGCCTTTGACACTGTGCCACATAGAAGACTATTACACAAACTGGGGAATATGGGTGTGGACAGGACTGTAGTGTGGTGGGTAGGTAACTGGCTGGGTGGTAGGACACAGTGACTAGTGGGGTACCACAGGGATCAGTGCTGGGACCGGTCCTATTCAACATCTTCATCAGTGACATGGCTCAGGACCTAGAAGGCAGAATTTCACTGTTCGCTGATGACACAAAGCTCTGTAACAGAGTAGACACACCAGAGGGTGTAGACAGAATGAGAAGCGACCTGCAGAAACTTGAAGAATGATCAGGGGTTTGGCAGTTGAAATTCAATGCAAAGAAGTGCAAGATAATGCATATGGGGCACAAAAGCCCTGGCACAATATATCAGTTGGGGGGTGAGGATATAGCATGCACCAAGCAGGAAAGTGATCTTGGGGTTATCATCTCTGATGACCTCAAGGTAGGGAAACAGTGTGACAAGGCAGCAGGTAAAGCAAATAGGATGCTGGGATGTATAGGCAGGGGCATTACGAGCAGGAAAAGGGAGGTCATAATTCCACTATACAAGATACTAGTGAGGCCCCACCTGGAGTACAGTGTACACTTCTGGAGACCATACCTACGTAAGGACATAGACAGGGTAGAGAAGGTTCAGAGGAGGGCAACAAAGATGGTGCATGGATTGCATCACAAGTCCTATGAAGACAGGTTGAAGGAACTGAACATGTACTCCCTGGAGGAGAGGATGGAGAGAGGGGATGTGATAGAGACATACAAGTATCTTACAGGGAGGAACAGGGTGCAGGAAAACACTATTTTTAAGCGAAAAAGATGTTCCAGGACTAGAGGCGGGATGAAGTTGAGGGAGGACGATTCAGAGGAAACATGAGAAAGAATTCTTCACAGAACGGTGGTGGACAAGTGGAACACCCTGCCAGAGGAAGTGGTGGGGCTGAAACAATCATGGGATTTAAGAATGCATGGGATAGACATAAAGGAATTCTGGAGGTCAGGGGTAAGGTGCAACAGACTTCTAGGAAAACAAACTGAACTTACAAGCTCAAATGGGCAGACTGGATGGGCCATAGGCCCTTATCTGCCGACACTGTCTATGTATCTATGTATTAGTGATGCACCTTATGGCATGACAAACAGCTTGCCTCATTGTTGAGCCAGTAAGGGGGTGCTCCTTGCCTGTGGACTGCCAATGGTACTAATGGCCTGTGGCGATGCACGCCGCACCTCAGCGGCTTTTTGGTTTTTCATAACTAGTGGGGTAGCAATCACATTTTGGGTTGGGATTTGTACTCCAAATGCTAGGACCACTACTCTGCCCATTTCCAGAATCCTCCTCATCCAGTTCAACAATGATGTCCTCCTCCTCATCTGTACCTCCATATCCCTTTAGTGGTGCTGGGTGTATTTTGCTTACATTGCTCTCTGATTGGGATGTACCAGAACCACTGGCGCTGTCTGCCTTCTGGTGTTGATGCCACTGAATCGGGTGCCTATTTTTAAGGTGTGTATGTTGCCCACCTGTGCTGAGGTGACTACCCTTCTTACCCCTACTTACTCATGTTTGACACAGTTGGCAAATTGCCACTGTCTCGTCAGATGGGTTCAGTACATAGAAATCCCACCCTAGGGATTTATGGGGCCTTATATTTACTTGGTGACAAGATGACTGTGATTGTGACAACAAAGGAGAAGATTTGTGTTTTTTTTTTTCAGTTGTGGGGT
Organism: Neoceratodus forsteri; assembly: GCA_016271365.2. Taxonomy (NCBI): domain Eukaryota; kingdom Metazoa; phylum Chordata; order Ceratodontiformes; family Ceratodontidae; genus Neoceratodus; species Neoceratodus forsteri. The sequence goes on along the minus strand of CM028129.1, from coordinate 47,110,296 downwards.
GACTGGAACAATGTAGAAATGGGACAAACAGTGACTGGCGTGACCTTCTCCTTTGTGGTTTTAGCAGTTAAGGCAACAGGAAAGACACGTTCTGTAACACCCTGTTTTGCCCTTTTCTTTTCTGGCTCCCATGAGGGATCTGTGTGATCTGACTCATCATCATCATCCACATCATAGTCTGGAAAAAAGCTGGCAGTTTCATCAGCCTCAGCAGGTCTGTCTGCCTCAGTAGCAAGTGCCACAGGCTCTTTAACATGCATCTCCTCTTTATGGCTGTTGTCCTCATGTTGCTCCACATGTACCACCACCTCACCCTCACTCACTGGACATGGACACTCATTATCTGGCTCCACCTCTGACCTACCATCACCAACAGCACCACTTTCAAATTGCACTTCAGAACCAACCACCTCCAAGCCCACAGTTGTTTGTTTGCTGGTGGTGCTACTGCTTCCTCTCAATGTGTCACTTGACATTGAGACATCCATCAACATGTCTGCTACAGATTCTGCAGAGAAAAACTTAACAGCAGGAAAGCCAACACCAGGGCCATATATCTTGCTGCTACTGCCTGCCACAAAGTCATCTGAATGCTGTCCCTGTGTTCTCACTGACATATTTCTGGTTCCTGCACCACTATTAGGATTAGGATTAGGAACCACACATTGGGAAATGTTCTTTGTGGCCACTCCATGGCCTTTCCCTTTAGTTGCCCTTTTCTTCCCAGTCATTCTTCAACACATGCAGGGACACAACAATCACTTGGGTTAAATCACTTTCTGGAGAACAGTGATTTTTTTTCCTAAATACAGGTGTGTATGCAGGGACACAACAATCACTCTGGTGAAATCACTGTCTGGAGAAAAGTGATTTTTTTTCCTAAATACAGGTGTGTACGCAGGGACACAACAGTCACTCGGGTTAAATCACTGTCTGGAGAAGAGTGATTTTTTCCTAAATACAGGTATGCATGCAGGGACACAACAATCACTTGGGTAAAATCACTGTCTGGAGAAGTGATTTTTTTCCTAAATACAATTCTGCATGCAGGGACACAACAATCATGCTGGTTATATTGCTGTCTGGAGAACAGTGATTTTTTTCCCCTAAATACAGGTGTGTATGCAATGACACAACAATCACTCAGGTTAAATTGCTGTCTGGAGATCAGTGATTTTTTTCCTAAATACAGTTGTGCAAGCAGTCACACAAAAATCACTCAGGTTAAATCGCAGTCAGGAGGACAGTGATTTTTTTTCTTAAGAAAAGACAGGGCACTTTTCCACTGATTTTGTTCAGAATAAAACTATGCCTTCTAAGCTGCTCCTACCCTTCCATGGCCCACACAAGCCACCAAACCACAGCTTCCAACAGAAAATTAAATACTGCAAATAAACAATACAGGACAGAGAAAAACAACACAAAAAATCACTGCATGTGCAATTAGCACTCACAGTAACAGTTCTGAAGCAATTTGACAAACAAAATGCTCTTTTACAGTATGTAATGTTTTTAGATTTGACTCTAAAAGTCAGCACAAGCTCTGCTCTCTAAGCCTCTGTCAAATACACTACACTCACAGAACAACAAAACTAGCTTTTCATTGGCTGTCCAGCAACATGTGATCTCATATCACATGGTTAATTGTAAACTTTGACTCTTATGCTGAACTTCAATGGTGAAGTTCCAGCTTTGCGGATCTGGAACACCGCTATCATTGGCTGTAACAGGAACTGAAGTTTTTGAATTAAAAATGTCATGAATCTGCTTAAAAATGCTTCAAGTGGGACTTCACAGGATGGAAACTTCATGGAATAGTTAAAAACTGTGAAATTTTATGCAGAGAGAATTTTACCAACTTCACACACCCATAGTGCCACTGTAGGAGCCACTAGATTGGGACTCTTGCAGACAGCACTTTCACTTTTTAAATTGAGTGTCTACACATAGCTTGGAGGTCAGGCAAGGTAAGGTCAATCCTTCCTGACCCTCTTTGTTCACCACACACACATTTTAATAATAATAGAAAAAGAAAGTCAGCAGCTAGCACCACTGCTGCAGACGAAACGCCAGCACTTTCACATTATACAGTCAGGAGGTAGGGGAAAGTAAAGCCAGTCTTTCCCCACCTTCTCACTCCACACATTAACTTTCTTTATAATCAAAATAAGAATCAGCTAACATGGCAGCCAGCGCCACAGCTGGCATGGGACACCCACATTTTCACTTTTACGGAGCACCCGATGTGGATATGATTTGGCTGCCACAGATATTTCAAATAAAATTAAGCCCAAATGTTCCACAACAGAATCAATTTAGCTTAACATTGGTAGTAACAACAGTGGATACAAAATTTGGGGTCTGTTTTATAGGCTGCCAAACATGGAGACGATACAAATCTACCCTGTAGCAAACTGTCCCACCTAAAATCCTGCCTCTTGTGACAAGATTGGTCTCCCATACACCTTGTGCAGAATGTAGGCTTGGCTCTTGATCATTTCATCACCACATTCAATGCTGCCTGTGATCTACACGCCCCAGTAAAAAAGCACAAAGTCAAGGCACAATCCAATCCCTGGCTTAATACTGGACTACTGGCACAGCTAAAAGCAAGGGACCACCTCTGGGCAATCGCCAGGACCACAGGCGCCCAACCAGACATTCAAGCCTATAAACAATCTCACAACAATTGCATGAAACTAATACAAATGGCAAAGAGCACCTACTACAAAGAAGCACTCACCAACACCTGGGGTAACGGGAGAGCCTTTTGGGATAATATAAAGGAGATTTCAGGGAAATCGTCAAAATCCTCCCCTACTCTACTGACTATCGATGGTACCACCACCCTTGCCCCACTGGCCATAGCAAATGCCTTCAATGCTGCCTTCACAGACCTCAATAGTGTCCTCCCCCCAGACTTTTTCTCAGAAACTGACACCCCTGAATCAACTTCCCTTCCCAACCCTTCAAGCCATCCACCATTCCACTTTAAGAAAGTCAACAAAGGTGAAGTCCGCAGATACATAAAAAGGGCTATCTCCAAGACCAGAGCCAGTGGTGACTCACTGGACCTGAAACTGCTATCCCTCACACTTGAGGAAGTGCTTCACCTGCTTACCAGAATTTTCAACCTCTCACTCAACCTCAGTCAATTCCCAAGCAAATGAAAACCAACTATTGTCACACCAGTCTTCAAAAGTGGTGAAAAATCAATCCTGGGAAACTACCGACCAATCTCAATACTGCCCCCCTCTTTCCAAAGCCCTTGAGTGCATTGTAGCCGACCAGCTTTCAGTCAGCCTGGACAAATACAACATCCTTTGTCCTCAGCAACACGGTTTCAGGCAAGGGCACAGCACCTCTACAGCCCTCCTGGAGTTTACTGGAGCTCTCCACAAGTCTATGGACAAAAGCCATTTAACTGGAGCCATATTCATCGACTTAACCAAAGCATTCAACATTGTCCACCATGGCCCTCTCTCCAGACAGCTGCTGAATACTGGTCTCTCCCCAGACACTACAGCATGGTTCAATAGTTACCTTCGCCAACGCTCACAAAGAGTAAAATTCTCAGGTAATCTCTTTGACTCCAAGTCAGTCCTTTCTGGCATCCCCAGGGCTCAATACTGGATCCCCTACTTTTCAGTCTTTTCCTAAACTCTCTCCCATAACCCTGCCCAGAACAAATTATCCTCTATGCCAATGACACTGTGCTTTTCACCCCACAGAAAGACCCAGAACCATTAACTCACAACCTTCAACTTGCATTATCATCTGTTGAAAACTGTTTTTCTTCTCATAAGCTGATTCTTAACCACAAAAAGACTAAATCAATGCTCTTCTGCAGCTCACAAAACAAACATAGGTGATACCCCCTTGACATCAAAACAAATGCTGGTCTTACCCTTGAACAAGTGTCATATTTTAAATACCTAGGAATCACTCTTGACCATGGTCTGTCATATGTGACCCTCATCAATAACTTCGCCAGAGTTGCAAATGGGCGCATTGGAATTCTCTTTTGAAACAAGCAACACCTCACCCAAGCAGCATTAAAGATGGCCATCCAGAGCTCTGTTTTGTCAGTTGTAGATTATGGCCTCATAGTCTATGGCTCTGCCACCACCACCACCCTTAGGCGCATAATAACCTCCCTAAACAAGGCCTGCCGACTGGTCACTGGAGCCCACCAACTCACACATACATGTGAACTCTTTGCCAATTCAGGATGGCTTCAACTCGCAAATCATATAAAGTACCTAACTTGTCTAATGGTGAAAAAAACTATCCTGGGTATTTCCCCGCCATGTGTCCAAGTCCTTCTGAGTCCAACCTCTAATCTACGCTGCACTAGAGGGTCAGAACAGCAACTTCTCCAAGTTCCTCGATGCTGCACATCACTGGGTCAAAGATTCTTTGCACACCGTGCCCCCTCCTGGATGAATGCCCTCAGCGCTCATATCACTTCCTCCTCTTCACTGGGCATTTTCAAATCAAGACTACACCTTCATCTCACTACCTCCAGTTGCTGTGACTGCCTCTCCTAACTTCCTTTTCCCCCATGGCACACCTCCCCTCTCCTCTGCTCTTTGACAATGCTGTGAATCTGCTCTAGTTTCTCTTCAGCAGCTGCCCCCTCCCCAACCCCTCTCTCCCTACCACTCACAGACCTCTGAACTTTTCCTTACCTAAGTGTCTCATTACCTTATTTCTATAATGCAACATCTGAGCCAATGAGTGTTGATACTTAATCTCTGTTTAAAAAAAATATACAGTATATAAATTGTTTTTGTTTGCCTATGTATAGACAAATGTAGCTTAGTCTAAAATGATTGTATTTCTCTTGATGTAGAACCTTTGTAAAAGAGCCTTGGCTCAAAGGTATTTGTAATCCTAGACTTTCAATAAACAATAAACCATTATAGATTAACACAAGCTAGCATGTGAAATGGGAGAGGTGGACCTCATGGATGATTTAAATTTCAGCGACATAAATTGGAAGACAAATACAGCTACAATCAAAAAAAGTAATGATTTTCTAAAGATGTATATCAAGCAAAACCTTGTCCAATATGTCACTGAACTAACAAGAGGTGATAAAATTCTAGATATTATATTAGGAACTCCAAATATAATCATTACTGATTGTGTGGTAGGACACCTCACTTGGATCAAGTGACAATGCTATTGTCTTCTTTACTCTCATTTTAAAGACTGAGCTGTTGATGGGCTGCACTGAAATGTATTGATATAAATCTGCAGATGTTACCAGACTAAATAATAAAATAAACAGTGTTAACTGGGAAACGCAATTCAAAGGAAAAAGTGTCAAAGAAAATGAGAGCCTTATTAAAAGCACCATAGTATCTACCTATGATAATTATATTTGAAAAATGTAAATATCTATTAAAGGTCACGTACCAAAATGGTATATAACAAGATTAAACAACTAGTACAAAAAAAGAATACAGGAGATACAAGAAAACAAACACTGAAGTCTCATGGAAACAGTTCACAAGCATTCAGAAAAAATACAAAAACTCAATTAAAATGGCTAAACTAAACATGGAGATAAAACATGCTCAGACAGCTACAAAATAAAACAGCAACATTTTCTATAGCTATGAAAACGCCCTTAAAAAATCCAATAATAAGTTAACATTAACGAATAGAAGTGACACTATAAATAATCCTTGACAGATAGCAAATATTTTTAACAATTACTTTTGCTCCGTATTTAATAAAAATTCTGTCCCCCCTGTACTCACAAAACATCAAATTTAGAAAAGGTTAAGATTACAGAAGAACTAATATCTACTAAAATTGATAATAATAAAACTCATAGTGCACCAAGACCAAATAATATCTTCCCCCTGTCTGATGCTCAAATTAATGAAATCCAGTTTTATAAGATAATTGAGACTTTTATATGGAAAATCTGTTGCAGAAGGTGTGGTGCCATAGGAATGAAAGATGGCACATGTGACCAACAGTAATAAAAAAGGGAATAGACAGGAGGAACAAACTGACATCTCAATTAGTTTCACCTGAGTTATTGGGAAAATGCTAAAGTCTATATTAAAAGATAAAATATTAACTCATATGAACATTCATGACCAAATTGACATAGAACAACACAGTTTTATATCTGGCCACTCCTGTATGACCAATTTGCTCTGTTTTTATGAACATGTTAGCATGGCACTTCATAATGGATCATCAGTTGATGATTTATAGATTTTTGTTAAGCATTTGATACAGTCCCATATTGGGCAATTTTTGAAAAATTGTGTAACCTAAATATACTAAACAATATCCTGCAGTGGGTTAGAGACTGGTTAACAAGGTGTACCCAGAAGGTATCTTTGAATGGTTATCTATCAGATGTGGAGAAAGGGATTAGTAGGGTCACCCAGGAGTCAATCCTAGGTCTATAATATTCCAAATCTTCAGCACAGACATGAATAAAGAGTTATCAATTTGAGTACAAACTATGCTGATGACTCTAAAATTGGTTGTCTATGTAGCACCTTGGAAGACATTGAGAGACTTCAGCTAGATCTAGACTCAGTTACATGATGGCCACATAGGTAGGGTACGAATTTTAACCCCAACAAAGGCAGAATATTTCACCTGGAAAGGACCCGCATTGTGCATAGATATTCACTGTGTAGCAATATATTTCACGTGACTTTAAATGAGAGAGACTTAGGAATTATTGTAACAAATACATTTGAACAAAATATTCAACACTTTGCAGTAATATCTAAAGCAAACAGGGTCCTAGAATCTGTAAGGAAAAGTACAAGTAACCATAGAAAAGAGGTGCTAATGCCCTTGTACAAACCCTTAACAGACTTCACTTGGATACTGGAAGCCAACTGTGGTGCTGGTATAAATGATACAACATAAAGGGAGTGTAGAGGCTGCAACATAGGGCTGCTAAGATGATTAATAGCCTAAAGAATAAGAAATGTGAGGACATATTACCTTAACTAAACCTCGTGAATTTAGAATTAGGCAGAAAAAGAGAGAATTTGCTTCTAATGCATGACCCAATAAAAGATCCATCATATCCTTACAGAAATTAATTTGGAGTTCAAAAACATGAAAAAACTCACATGTGGGCGTCCATTATATTTGAAACCTACTAGATTGCATGCAATGATGAGAAAATACTTCTACACGCAATGACTCATAAACCTATGGAACGACTTGACCGAAAGTATTTTTATAAGTGACACTAAAAGTATTGTTAAAAACAAACTTGATCTATATATTATATCTGGCACAGACATTACTATTAGCTAGAGACTCCATCTATGGGCATGTGTCTCTACCGTTCCTTACTACATTAGTGAACATAAGTGAACTAACTGAATTTTAAGTAAATATGACGTTTGTAATCTTGAGCTAAATGTGAGGCATTTGTCTGGCTTCAGTTGCATCTGGCTTGGCAAGTATCTATAAGAACTGTAATGTCTGAGGCAGCATGGGATAAAGGTTTCTGGCTGGAAATGTCACAGGTGGCAAGAGAACATTTGTGCCTACCAACATCGTCTCCAGTTTTCATCTTCATTCACTCCCACACATGGATCTAAAGTGTTCAGCTTGTAAATCCAAAACATGTCCCTGCTCTGAAGTGTTGTTTCCCAGTTATTGCCCTGCTGTGTTTCTAACACTAGTTCAATGGTCCAAAATTTTAAACTGGCTGCTGAACGGCTTGCAGTTTGAAAATGTCTCGCCACTGGGGAGTGTTCTGCTTGGTTTCTAATAGTGTTATTATGTTTGTTAATCCTCATTTTCAATGATCTAGTATGTTTTCAGCATGCAGTAAAGCTTAGAAAAAGGACATGTTAATATAAATATCACATGGTCTGATTCAAAGGTTAAATGTGTCTTGACTGGGAATAAGCTGTCTCCACTTGGATATGTTATTTTTTTTTTTCCATAGAGGTTTTCAACTCCCTGGAAGGCTGGGTGGCTGTATCAGCCCTGTAAAACAGTCCAGAACCATCCTGATTCTCCATCCTTCTTCTGAGACTGGGTGGGCCATTAGCACTCATGGGGTGGGAGTCATTAAGCCCAGCTTCTGTTTTTTCCACCAATTTTCTCCCAAGGGCACAGCAGATGTGCAATGAGTGTGCAAGCCCATTTTACCTCTGTGGACATGCTCCAGCACTCTGAACACCGTCCCTTCCCTCTATCTGCAGGACTCACACATGCCACCAATTGGCTTTCACCAGGTGGAAGTCGAGCAGTGAGTCACTGAATCCCCCCTTCATGAAGGAATAGAGTTGTCATGTGGATACACAGAGTTCCTTCTCCTAGCTTAGTCACCAAGCAGACTGGGTCCATTTCCGAACCCAGGTCACCAGCATGGCAGCAAGGAGGCAAGGATGCCTCAACTCACTATGCCACTGGGCTGACAGCATTTCTTTGTTTCTTGAAGTGTTACTCCAGTGGCACATCTATGATATGGGTCCAGTATTCCAGACTTGCCTATAAGGTAAAGTGATTGCACCGGGTTTGCTCAGTTTGTGTCATGCACATATTCAGAGGTTGAGGGCAAAGGGATGGAAGGGGACAGCAACAGTGGCACAATGCAATATTCAACACATTTGCACTGTGCAAAAGGGTTAGTGCAGGACAATTTGTGTAGCTCAAATACCACCGAGAAGAAGCACAATCTGCTCCAGGCAACCTTAGCAGCTGGTGGAGCCACCGTAGGCAACAATCATGTTGGCAGTTGGGGGGCACACCTGCTCCCTAGTGGCTAGTGGCTTCCCCCTCCAAACCCTGGCCCCATTAAAATAAAGTAAGTCTTTAGTACCTAGTGGTCCCCCCACCTTCTGATCACTGGCCCTCTTTGTAACTCATGATGCCCTGGTGCCTAGTCGTACCCCTCCCTCTGATTGCCAGCCCCATGTGTAAATCACAATGACCCGGTGCCTAGTGATCCAGAAACAAATGCTTTGATACTTTTATTGGACCAACACAGATGTAACAACAGAAAACAGTGCTTAAGCTTTCCGACCAACCACATCCTTCCTTGGAAGCTTATAAGCCTCTGAGGAAGGACTTCATTGGTCCAAAAGCTTAAGTACTATTTTCTTTTCTTACATCTATGTTGGTCCAATAAAAGGTATAAAACCATTTGTTTCTGGATCTGTTCTTAAAAGGACAAATACAGCAACAAACTATTTCTGGTGCCTAGTGGTCCCCCTCCCTCCAATCGCCAGCCCTATGTGTAAATCACAATGCTCAGGTACCTAGTGGTCCCCTCCTCCGATTGCAAGCCCCATGTGTAAAACCTAATGCCCTGGTGCTTAGTGGTCCTCCCCCTCTTATGTCCTATTTTATTGTTATTACCCTTGACTGCATAGTGCCACCCTGATTTCCAATCCCTTCCAGTATCACCCTCCTTTGACATCAGCTTAACTCTGGGTTCTTACACATAATTTTATTGTTGAAAATATTAATTGCTGTGTTTACTCCATTGTTCATTGCTACTTTATGTTACTCAGTATTTATATTGCCATTTTACAAAGCAATTGCTATGTCTGTACTTATTATATTTAATGTTATTGCATCTTGTTGTCAAAGTTAGATAGATAGATAAAAACTTTAATTTTTTGACAGGAAAAATAACTTTTAGGACCAGAAGAGGCCCTGTTTATCAAAGTTGTCCTGTTTTAGAATACAGTTTCAACAGATACAAAACATCATGTAATAAAGTACGTTACGGGAATAGTCTTAAGAACATTACTCACTTAATTTCCCAGTATACATACAAAAACAGAAATACACAATATACCATAAATCTGAATAAGAATTTTGTCATAAAGAATAAATATAACCATTTAAAAATGGACAAAGCAGTATATATATGTATACAATTAATGCAATGCATTTTTCTAGGATTTCAGGTCTAAGAAAGGGAGCATCAAAAGAAAGAGAGGAGGTGGGGAGAGAGGAATAGTAATACCAGCTGTCATCTTTCCCCTTCCTCTTCCCCCAGGACACATCTGGAAATAAGTTGTTACCAGCTCGGTATGTTTTTCCTCATATAACTTTTAAAATAAATAAAGAATAGGTTATGGATCTTGGAAATAAGTATTATAAGCAAGTAAAGAAGCTGAGACATGAAATGATGTGGATTGTGTGGAGACTAAAAGAGTTAAGAGTGAAAGAGCAGATGAGTCATGAAGTACTGTAGGGTCTAGCAAGTGAGTAAAGACAACTGGAAAGTGACGAGGATGTGGGGGTGGGGTGGAGGAGTAAGAGTGAAGAAAACCAAGATAAAAGAAATATGAAGACATACACTCCCAGCACGAGTGCCCACACGAGTAAGTCCCTGACATACTCTGAACATACTGTGTGCCAGCTCAGCCATAGAAACACAGAAACATAGACTTTGTTGGCAGATAAGGACTGCTTGGCCTACTTAGTTTGCCCATTTCCCAACCTACAGGATAAGCTGCAGATCCTCGTTAACCAACAGCCTATTTCTTCCTACCCCCTCCACCAGAACTGCCTTATGTCTGTCCCATGCATTCTTGATGCCACATGCATACACATACAGTCTCATGATCTAGGGAACAGTTTTTTTTTTTAACTTATACACAGTTTGTATTGCTAATTCATGTTACCTGTGAATTAAAACACACATTGTAATGATCTTTTAAAATCTATTTAATATATATTTTTTTTTAAACAGAGAGGGATACATTTTATTTCATTTCATCTATGTTTTTCTTTGCAATTCCAATCTTTCAATGAAAGAAAGAACTGGCTGATGATGCTCAACATGGTTCTCACTGACTGAAACGCCCTGCTCTACAAATTAGGATCCTAAACTCCAGGCTACAAAAGAAGCTGCTGACCACACTTGGACTCAGAAGAATTTCATTTTCTTTCTTTCTTTCATAGACATAAAATTCAGTCACAAATGGCACAGCATAATGGCAGAGAGAGCCCACTGGAGCGTAATGTACCTTTTGCTCCCTGGTGCTTTGTCAAGATATGTTTCTGAAGTTTATGAAAGAAACAAAATGAAATTCCTCTGACTCCAAATGAGAGCTGGAGTTCATTTTGTGAATCAAAAGAACATGTTTGCATCCCTGAATTATTACAGTGACTGAATCAATACTCTGTAATGCTACATGCATGCAACAATTTCCAGATGACAGGAAATCCAACTTTCCAGAGATCTACTGTATATAGAATAAAAATTCTTGGAATTTTAACCAGAGGAGGTGTTCCATCATCAGACCCTTCCTGGGTCTGTCTTACACCCATTTCATTTCCCTGTTCTTTCCTAATGCCACTTGCATAATTCCTTTTTAAATAATAATCCTGTTTGATTTTGAATCTGGTTATTTATTCATCAGTGTTAACCTATTTTTCAAAAGCATTTCATAGTGCAATGGCACTTTCAGTCTGTATCTGCTAAACTGTGAACCATATCAGAAGGGTGCCACAAGTTGATGTGTGATATGGCTGCCACTACACATGAAGTCACTTCCCTACCAGTACAGCATTGCTTGTAAAGTGCTTAGGGATGCACTGTGTAGTAAAAGTGTTATATAAATGTTGATTCTTCTCCTTCTTCTAAACACTGTGCCCATTACTGAGGGTTAGAATTTTAAATGTGGGATCTATTGGTGTCCACATCCAGCCACTCGCAACCAAGGCTGGGGACCCTATTTTTAAAATGATTACTCTGTTTTTGACAAAAAGTCATGGGTCCCCTTATTCAAAGGTGTCCCTTGACACCATGCACAAAATACCATGCAGCCATTAGGGTGTCATAATCATACAGGCAGTGCACATGGTCTAGTGTGCTTCTTGTATGACTATAGGGTTGTGATAGTGTTACTCAAAAGTAAATATGTGTGGCAGCCCCCTTTTGGAAATTGACATCCTGGAGCTAATTGAGTACATGAATCTCAAATTGAATAGCGCCATTGCCCCTGTGAGCTACATTTAGTCACAGGCATGCCAATGACCACAAATACATGCAATGGGCTAATGGGTCATTTGCATATCATTATGTTGCTTTTATCAGCTCTGCACAATGCTTCTGTGCACAAGTGTTCACAGGCATTGTGCAGAGCCTCAGCCATCCCCCTAATCCCTGAAAAACTGCCACAGTCCCTGGAAGTCTAATGGCCCCCCAATCCCAAAGAATCATTCAATATTGGTACACAAGGTTGGGTGGAAAGAGTGAAAAGGGACTTCACAAGGTAGGGGGAATGGTCAAATATGTGGCAGCTCAGATTCAGTGCTAAGAAGTGCAAGATAATGCATCTGGGAAACAAAAACCCAGGGGAACAGTACACAATGGGGGTGAGATACTGACAACAGTAAAAATGGAGTATGAGGGTAATTATATCAGATGACCTAAAGGTGGGCAAGCAATGTGAGAAGGCAGTAAGGAGGGCTGGGGGGATACTGGGATGCATAGGGAGAGGTATCAACAGTAGAAAACAGGAAGTTGTTATCCCTCTGTATAGACAGTTAGTGAGACCCCATCTGGAGTACTGCTTGCAATTCTGGAGACCCCATCTCCACAAAGACATAGACAGAGTGGAGGCTGTTCAGAGGAGGGTAATTAAAACGGTGCAGGGTCTGCACCAGAAGACATAAGAGGAGAGACTAAAGCAGCTTAATAAGTATACCCTTGAGGAAAGGAGGGAGGGGACATGATAGAAACTTTCAAGTATGTCAAGGGAATTAACAAAGTACAAGAGGGTAGTAGCTTTCAGAAGAAGAGATGTGCAAGAACAAGGGGGCACAATTTGAAGATAGAGGAAGGATGGCTCAGAGGTAATATTAGAAAGTATTTGTTCACAAAGAGGGTTGTGGATGCATGGAACAGCCTTCCTGAGGAGGTTGTGCAGTCAGGAACAGTGGGAGAATTCAAGAATGCATGGGACAGGCATAAGGCAATTCTAGTGGGGGGTAGGAGGAAGTAAGCTGTTGATTAACCAGAATCTGTAGCTTATCCATCAGGTAAGGAAATGGGCAGACTAGGTGGGTCAAGCGGTCCTTATCTGCAGTCAAATTCTATGTTTCTATGTAAAAACACTGGCAGTTAAGTTGTCTCTTCTGATTCCCAAGGAAATGTCAAAAGTCCTGGTAGTCTAGTGGCCCCAGATCCCTGAGATCATGTTAAAAACCTTGGTAGTCTAGTATCTCCACCCAATCCTGAATTGCATACCACAATCCTGGTAGTTCCGTGGTAACTGAGAGGTAGCCTCTACTCCCACCAAATCACCATTATATTGATTGCACTCCACCCCCTCCCTGGCCCACTCAATCAGAACCCACCACCTCATCTACACCCCCACTTACCCATAAAGTGTCATTTTGGGTTCAATAGCAGACCAGCAGGCAGCAGCCTGTCAAGACTCCATACACACCACCTTAGCCAACTCCTGTCTGAAAGAAAGCAAGTGCACACGTACTATACAAACTTTTCTTACAGTGTGCTTGAGCTTGCTTTCTGTTCTTCGCATGACCGGTGGTGGGTGCTGAGTAGAGATGTTGCAAAATTATATTTCATTGGTGGAATTCCCATGAAATTGGCAATTTTGTCAGGTGAAATATTTCATGAAATTTGCCCGTTACACAAAACATTTAGCGGGGTGCGAAATGCGGAAAATCGCCTCTGAAATGCAAAGTTGTGCCAAAAAAGTGGCAACATTTTTCCAGCGAAAGGTGTATGATGCCATTTCACTGGTGAAATTTTGCCTTCCATGGGCAAAATTCTGCATTCCACAGGCAAAATTTAGAATTTCGCTTCTGAGAAAAATGTCACGGAACAGGTGAATTTCGTGAAATATTGCGCCTAGCAAAATTTTCCAGTTTTGCACATCTCTAGTGATGAGTGGGTTGGCTGCATGGGTGGTGCAATCAGTGTAAAGGGGATCAGGTGGGAGGCAGGGACCACTGGACTACCAAGAATTGTTCCATGCCGTCAGGGACTGTTGGGGCGGTGGACTCCCAGGGATTTGGGCAGGTTCTTATTGATGGGAGGGCACAACACTACAATTGTTTTTTACATTTACTTTGGGATCATAGGACATCAAGGGTTTTGACATTTACTTGGGGATCAGGAGGACACTAGGATATCAGGGCTTTTATATTTTTTTCAGGAATTGGGGGACCATTAGACTACAAGGATTTATGACATTTACTTGGGGATTAGTGGGGTCCCAATAAACTTCTGGGAATTTTGACAGGTTCTCAGGGTTGGGGATAGGGTGGGGTGGGGGTTTTGGCCACACAGGATTTTGACAGATGCTTGGAGATCAGGGCTTTAACATTTACTCAGCGATTAGGGGATCACTAGACTACCACTGTTTTGACAAATCTCTTAGACCAGGTGAAGACAGAGGTGGGATGTCACCTGAGAGATAAATAAATTCTGATGGTTGTTTAATGTTGTAGATATACCCAAACTTCATGTTCCATCTGTTGGTCCCATGAATGCTGGATAAAAATGGTAGATTGCATAAATATTGTACTGACACCTTGACAAATTTTGCAATTTTCAGCTCCATGTACTTAATGCAGATTCTTGTGCCATTACTTTGAGAGTAAGTGAAGTGTATTGTACATTCAAGTGTAGTGTAAATGAATAGGCAGGAGTCAGAGCTTTCAAATGCATACCCATATGTTACCTCAAAAGATTAATGTTAAAATTGTAGGTTAAATACCAGCCATCACCCCTTAATTTATTGCAAAATTTCAAAATAGTCTTATATTAAACCTTGTCAGACAGGATTTATTGCACTTCACAATGTGATTTTATGTTGTCTAAAAGGGTAAGGATTCTGATTTGAAATGCATATGTCGGTGTGAAGTTTTAAAGTAATATAAGAGGATAAATTGATAAAAGGGAATACATCTTTAATAGATGAAATTTTAGCAAGTTTATACTCTCTGACTTCTTCACACCATATCATCTTTGTTTATATATGTGTATATGTTTTATATTATTGTGGCGTGGTAGCACCACTATAGTAGGGTTGAATAAGCAGTTTAATGTTAGACCCCAAATGTTTCACTTTAAAAACTTTGCAACTGTTCAATGGATGTGCAGATCATTTGGTATGCACTGTCCCATGGGGTAGATCTCTTGACATGCCACATTGTGGTTTGACCAGATTTGAGGGTTTTGTGCAGTGCATGGTGAAAAAAGTGTTCTTCACTTTTTTTGACCAGTTTTTGCTGATTGTTCCCATCATGCTGCGTTCACATCAACTGGAATTTCAGTGTGAAATTTTCAGGGTAGAAAGAAGTTGCCCCAAAGAACAAGTCAACATTGGTTTGGTAAAAAAAAAATACATTCCAAAGTTATTGCATTTTGGATTTGGGGTTCTGAGCTTGCCCAATTCAGTCTTTTGGATAGGTGTATAAATTGTGAACAAGGATTTGCCTCATGATCAGAGATTTTGACAGCTCGGGAACAGGGATTTGTAGAATTCCTGTTCATGGGAAAAATTCCCTGTTTGTGAGACACCATCTTGTTTTCACTTTTCTTCATCAAACAAAAGATTATAAGTTGACTCAGGGAAGTGCTGTGAGGTACACCAAGCATGGGTTTTGTTCCGAGCGATGTCCTCTACAAACCCATTCTTTTGGTTTACTTTATTTTAACCACAAAATGTGATTTTGAAATTTTAAAAATCCTTGTTCCTGTCTCACCTCTGATCCTTGTTTGTGAGGTGTCATAATCCTTGTTTGTGAGCCGATCCTTGTTCATGAGCTGTCAAATTTCCTGTTCATGTGATGATGACCAGATGGCCCTATCTCACAAACAGGGATTTCTCACAAACAAGGATTTCGACACCTCATGAACAGGGATCCAGTTGATGAACACATATTTTGACAGCTCATGAACAGGGATTCTAAAAAGTACTGGGTGAATATAGCACTACTGAAATATCGCATGAATAGCCATGCAGTCTAAAGCACAGAATGCAGTACAGCAACAGGGGTAAAATAGTGGCAGTAAACTACTGCTATCCCTGTCACACAATAGGAAATGTAGGAAGGGGTAAATATGCTAGAAATGCTGTGCCTGGTTGATCTGCTCCCATTGTGAAGTGACTAAGGCACAAGCACCTGGTGCAGTGGAGGCCTGGGGATTGGGGTTTGATTCCTCATCTCCCTATATATTTTTTTTAGGTTGCAAAAAAAAACTAAGTTTCCCTCTCCCGAATTTGCCTTTTGACCCTTGGTCCACACCCCCTTTGGAGTTGGTTATTTTAGTTGGGGAAGTGGAGGGGTGCAGCCCCCACATAAACACAGATTTTGGCATTGCTGCCAATGGTGTGTGCTATGGTGGTGAGGTTGGCATTGTGTCCTGACCTTATTTTGCTGCATGCTGTTTTGCATGCAGCATTGTTCTATGCACGGTTTCAGATGCAACATAATGACCTCATGCCATTCGTGAGTTGTCAAAATCCTTGTTCGTGAGCTGCCAAAATCCCTATTCGTGATATGACAACCAGATGGCCCTATCTCATGAACAGGGATTTCTCATGAACAAGGATTTTTACACCTCACAAACAGGGATTTAACTTATGATCAGGGATTTTGACAGCTCATGAGCAGGGATTCTAAAAAGAAGTCCCTGACTGCGAAGAGTCAAAATCTCTGTTTGTGAGCTGTCAAAATTCTTGTTCATGAGACATCATTGTTCATAAGCTGTCAAAATCCCTGTTCATGAGATAACAACCAGTTGGCCCTATCTCACAAACAGGTATTTCTCACAAACAAGGATTTTGACACCTCACAAACAGGGATTTGGCTGACAAACAGTGATTTTGACAGCTCACAAACAAGGATTCCAAAAAGGAATCCCTGTTCGTGAGGTGTCAAAATCCCTGTTCTTGAGCTGTCAGAATCCTTGTTCATGAGAAATCCTTGTTTGTGAGCAGTTAAAATCCCTGTTTATGAGATGACGACCAGATGGCCCTAAAATCCCTGTTCGTGAGCTGTTGAAATCCTTATTCGTGAGGTGTCAAAATCCCTGTTCATGAGCCATTCCCTGTTCATTAGCTGTCAAAATCCTTCTTCGTGAGGGGAGGACCAGATATCTCTACCTTGTGAACAGGGACTAGCTCATGAACAGGGATTTTGGCACCTCACAAACAGGTATTCGGCTCCCAAACAAGGATTCTGACAGTTAACGAACAGAGATTTTTAAAGGTTGCTGTTTCTTTGCCACTTCACTGCAAAGAAATGGTTAGGACTTTTGGCTTGAAATTTGCAGGGTAAAAAAGAGGCGTCCCAGAGAGTGAGTTCTGATGGTTTGGTGTAAAAACTTGAATTGGTTACATAGTTATGGTATTCAGGAGTTGAGAAATTTCTCATAGGATAACATTGTGCTGAACGTGGTGTCTTTCAATGCCTATATCTCAAAAATGGTCATGAAATATGGATTTTTTGCTAAACACAGCCTGTGTACTAGGCATGCATGCAGGTTATTAGTCCATGATTACAACTGCAGTGGAATGTTTTCCAAGGTTGCTATGATTACTGAGATACTGTGCCATTTGCAACACAAGGGTTACTTGGAATGGCCTATGCTGCATCTCTACAATCATAGATAGGTGGGAGCCCCATGTATGAATACCATTATGCAGTAATGGGACTGCTGAGCCACCCATTATGCAATACTGGGAGATGACAGTTCATTACAATGTCTGTACACTTATGGATAGATGATACCATGAAACCTGATTCCATGGCCCTGCACTCCCAAAAACCATATTACATTAGGGTAAGATTACATTTTCTCAGTAGTAAGGAAATTCATTGCAAAAAACATTGTTAATGCATCAGTTAGGGTTGAATTGACAAAAGTAGGGAAATAAGGCATTAGGGATGAGACCCTAACACCCCCACCCTACCACCCCACCCCACTTCCACCCTCTACAGACCAAAAGGTGATGGGTGTGCCTTGGGGTCATCAGGCCTAACTCACCTCATTCTCCTATACTATATCATGTCAACTTTCTAACACATGGAATGTGGCAAGAGCTAGGGCCAATGATCCCAAGGTACACCCCATTGCCTGTTGGTCTGTGGAGGGTGGGATGGGGTGGTAGGGTGGGGGTGTTAGGGTCTCAATCCTAATGCCTCATGTCCCTACTTGTGTTGCTTCAACCCTAACTGATGCATTAACAATGTTTTTTTTTTGTAATTTATTTATACATATCTACCTATCTATCTATACTGTATATATAGTATGGACAGCCCTTATTATTAATTGAATCAATGATATAACAAAATGAAATGCTCACAACAATCAATGTTCTAATGAAACAGAATGCTGACAACAATCAATGTTCTGTAAAGTAATTCAGTAAAGTGAAATATATACTAACACAACATTTCTTTTTATTTCAGACACATTGAGGATGTTTCTAAACTTTTCTGTCAATCATAAATGCAAAGAGAAAAATGCTAGGACCGTGCAGTGTATAGTGCATTACCCTGCCCTGACAACAACAGATTGTGACGTAACTCCTCTGAGTGACAAAAGTTACTGCACACTTATAGAGAGCAAGGATATTCAAACCAAGTTAGGTGGTGAAAATCGTCATGATAAGCAGTGTGCATCAATTCCAGTGCCTAACTATGACCCAGCCAAGCATGCCTACCATAGACAATGCTATCAAAAGTTCACAAAAACCAATAGTATCAGAAAATCTGGAGACCATGCAGATGCTGGTGAATGTAGTTCACATCATCATCTCAGGGGTGGTGTTCCTTGTACCTCATCATCTAGAGTGTTAGAAACATAGAAACATAGACTTTGACAGCAGATAAGGACCGCTTGGCCCATCTAGTCAGCCCATTTCCCTACCTACAGGATAGGCCACAGATCCTAGTTAACCAACAGCCTATGTCTTCCTACCCCCCACAAGAATTGCCTTATGTCTGTCCCATGCATTCTTGAATACTCCCACAGTTTTAGACCCCAAAGCCTCCTCAGGAAGACTGTTCCATGCATCCACTACCCTCTGTGAAATAATACTTCCTCACATTGCCCCTGAACCGCCCCCCTTCTATCTTTAAATTGTGTCCCCTTGTTCTTGCACGTCTCTTTTTCTAAAAGATGCTACCCTCTTGGACTTTGTTGATTCCACTGAGGTACTTGAAAGTTTCTATCATGTCCCCCCTCTCCCTTCTTTCCTCAAGGGTATACATATTAAGCTCCTTTAGTCTCTCCTCATATGGCTTCTCTTGCAGACCCTGCACCATTTTAGTTGCTGTCCTCTGGACTACCTCTATCCTGTCTATGTCCTTGCAGAGATGGGGTCTCCAGAACTGGATGCAGTTCTCCAGATGGGGTCTCACCAACTGTCTGTACAGAGGGATAATAACCTCCTGTTTTCTGCTGCTGATGCCACTCCCTATGCATCCCAGTATACCCCCAGCCCTCCCTACTGCCTTCTCACATTACTTGCTAACCTTAAGGTCATCTGATATGATTACCCCTACCCAGGTCCCTTTCCTTTTTTGTTGTTGTTACTACCTCCCCCCCACTGTGTATTCTTCCCCTGGGTTCTTGTTTCCCAGGTGCATTATTTTGCACTTCTTTGAATTGAATTCTAGCAGCCGTACTTCTGACCATTCCTTCAACCTTGCCAAGTCCCTTCTCATCCTTTCCACGCCTCCTTGTGTATCAACCCTGTTGCAGATCTTTGTGTCATCTGCAAAGAGGCATACTTTTCCTTCCAGTCCCTCTGCAATGTCACTTATGAAGACATTAAAAAGGACTGGACCCAATAGTGAACCCTGTGGTACCCCACTAGTAAACCCTCTTTCTTCAGAGTGGACTCCATTTACAATTACTTTCTGTGTCCTGTTGTCCAGCCAATGTTTTACCCAGGCTACCACCCTGGGACCCACTCCCAGGCTGGTTAATTTGACTATTAATCTTTTGTGTGGGACTGTGTCAAATGCCTTGCTGAAGTCTAGGTAGACCATGTCCACAGCCCCTCCCTGGTCTACTACTTTGGTCACTCAGTCAAAGAAATCTATTAGATTCATCTGACATGACCTTCCCGCTGTGAACCCATGCTGCCTTGGGTCCTGTGCCCCACTGGCCTCTAGGTACTCAACTCTTCTTTCCTTTAGAAGTGACTCCATTACTTTCCCTACCACAGAGGTCAAACTGATAGGTCTGTAGTTTTCTGCCTCTGTCTTGGTCCCACTTTTGTGAAGGGAAATCACATCTGCCTTCCTCCAGTCCTCGGGTACCACACCATCTTCCCATGATTTATTAAAAAGTGTAGCCAGTGGTTTCACTAGTTCCCCCCTTAATTCTTTAAGAATTCTGGGGTGAATTCCATCAGGCCCCATTGCTTTGTCCACCTTCAGTTTTAGGAGTTTGTGCAAAACCCTTTCTTCTGTGAAAGGACTGGGATTGACCCCCCTATCAAGAGTGCTTCTGATAATTGGATTAGGCACTTCCCCCTCCTCTTTTGTGAATACTGAGCAGAAATATTCGTTCAGTATCCCTGCTTTTTCACTGTCCCCCTCTGCCCACCCACCATTCATTCTATTCAGCCTCACTATCCCTCCCTTTGTCTTTCTACGCTCGCTGATGTACCTATAAAAGGTTTTATCCCCCTTCTTAACTGAGTTGGCTATCTTTTCCTCAGTTTCAGCCTTTGATATTCTGAGTTCCTTCCCTGCTTCCTTCTGCCTTAACTGGTACAGATCTCTGTCCTGCTCCTTCTGTGTTTCCTTATACTTCCGGAATGCTATCTTTTTCTTCCTGACTTTCACAGCCACCTCTTTTGAGAACCATAGTGGCTTTTTCTTTCATTTTGATTTGTTTATTCGCTTCACACAAAGGCTTGTTGCCACTGTGATGGCAGTTTTGATGATTCCCCATTGTTGCTCCACACCTCCTTCTAGCCTGTTTGCTAGTGCTTTTCTGAGGCACTCTCCCATCTTGCTAAAGTCAGCCCTCCTGAAGTCCAGTACCCTCACTTTTGTATGGCTTGACTCTGTAGCTGAGTTTAACGTGAACCACACTGTTTGATGGTCACTTGTTCCCAGATGGCAACCCACTTCTAGATCTGAGATCCTCTCACTGCCCCCATTTGAGAGTATGAGGTCTAAGATTGCTCCATCACGAGTGGGTTCCAAAACTAGCTGTCCAAGGCCTGCCACCTGTAGGGCATCAAGAATGGCCCTGCTCTTGGATGTGGCTGCAGCAAATGTGCTCCAGTTAACATCTGGCATATTCAGTTCTCCCATCAACAGTATCTCCCCTTTCTCTGCCATTCTAAGAATTCCTTATATCATATCCTTGTCCATTCCCTTCCCCTGACATGGGGGTCTGTACACAACCCATGTGCAGACTGTGGTGCTCTTTCCAGTCTCCAAGTTGACCCACAGTGCCTCCTCTCCTCCCTGTTTACTCTTTTGTTCAGTTGCTTTTATCCCTTCCTTTACATAGAGAGCTACTCCTCCCCCTCTTCTTCCCTGCCTGTCTCTCCTGTAGGTTATGTACCCAGGTATGTTAACATCCCAGTCATTGTTTTCTGTGTACCATGTTTCTGTGACTGCTACCATATCCATATATCCATCTTCCATCAAGGCCACCAGCTCAGGGAGCTTGTTGCCCAGACTACAGGCATTGGTACTCATTTCCCTCCATTTCCTGATGACCTTACTCCTTTTTGTCCCATCCCTGTCCTTCTTGCCTTTGTCACTTTCTCTATTTAGCCCTGCCCTTCCCCCTATCGACACCTCTATGTTGGTGTTTACCACACTTACTACCGTGATTTTTTGGGGGGACTAGGATTTCCATGCTTCTTTCCAGTGCCTCCTCCCTTGGCTAGTTTAAATGTTTGCCAATGAAGCATTTAAACCTATCACCTAGGATCCTGGTTCCCCTCCTGGACAAATGCAGTGCATCATGCCAGTATAGGCTTGCATCACTCCAGGTGGACCCCCAGTCCCCAATGAAGCCAAATCCCTGAGCTCCACATCAGTTTTTCAACCACTGATTGAATCCCATGGTGCGGAACACCCTATCCTCTCCTATGCCATAGATGGGCTGCACCTCTGAGAAGGTTACCGTGCATGATACTTGACTAAGGCCCCTTCCCAATTCCACAAACTCTTCCTGCACTTCTCTAATCCCTTTCTTAGCCAGGTCATTTGTTCCTAGGTGGACAATGATATCCAGCTCCCTTCCCTGTGCAGCTGCTCCAGCAATCCTGAGGATTCGCTTCCTGTCCCTCTAAGCCATGGCACCAGGCAGGCACCTTACCTCCCTCTCCCCCTTCTCCCCAAGTTCTACCTTCCTAACAATGGAGTCCCCCACCAGGAGTTGTTTCCTTCCCCTGCAGGGTCCCCTGCCACCCTCCTGTGGGTCTCCTTTGTGGAGGATCCCCGCATCCTCCTTGGTCTCCACTGCAGGTGCCTCCATAGAGGAACCACACTTTTCTAGAATGGCATATGAATTGTGGAGAGTTACAACTGGGGGGATTTACCTCTGTTCCACCACCCTCACCCTCCCTGAGCCCACTATGGTCCAACAGCTCCTCTTTCTTGGCAACCTCTGAGGCAATGGCAGTGGCACTGGTGGTCCCTGAATGGAAGAGGAGGTCCCACAAATCCTGGTCAACTCAGCCTAGAGATGAGCAACCTCCTCCCTCAGTCCAGAGAGGTGCCTGCAGATGGGACAACATCTCATCCTCCAGAACATCTCCCAGAAGACTGCTGCTCCACAGCCACTGCACTGCACCACTCCCATCATATCTTATTTCTGGTCCCTTAACTGTTTGCAATCCTTACTCTTTCCTTTGTTTTTTCTTTTCTCTCTCTCTCTCCTTACTTTCTACCTGTGTGCCCATTAAGCTCCTGATTGTCCTGTTCTGAGACAAGAATATCCTATATTTCTCAATAGACCCCTTACTTGCTCAGAGGCAAACCTCCAGCATCTAGAGGGGGCTGGAGAGCTATTCTTGCCCTTCTAGGATGGTGTGTCTTTGGTGGCTCTGTGATCACTCACTTCCTGCTCCCAAACAGGAAATTCCTGTTGTCAGTCAAATCCTGTTCCTATAAAAATAGAACTAGCTTAGGGTGGGGCAGTGGAGGGGAGGGAAGGAGGGCAATATAGTCCCAGTAGAGAAGTCCAGTCACACAGCAGTCCTTTCTCCTGGTGTCTTCTGCCAAGCTAGTAGCAGAATCTTTCTAAGGCAGTGTTTAAATGTAGCTTCCTTCTAGCTAAGCCACTCCACCTACTTACTAGATCTTTCTACAAGTAATTTAAACCTCACAGCTATCAAGTCCTTTCAATCAACTGAGATTTACACCTAGATAACTGTTTAGATAACCTTTCAGTTCAGTTAACTCAGACAAACACACACTTTTTTTTGTTTTGTTTGTTAGGTTTTTTTTTACCCTAAATTAAAGGTCCAAGTACAAGAGTTCTACTTCTTTAGTCCCAGCAGAGAAGTTCTGTCACACAGCAGTCCTTTTTCCTGGTGTCTTCTGCCAAGCTAGTTATTTCCTGATACATGTGTAATCTGTAAAAATATGTTATCAAAGTGAAGGGGAAGATGCAATATCCAACTATTATTGTTACAAAAACAGTTGAAGTCATAATGAAAAGGATGGCAGAGCTATGTGATGACCAAGATATGCTCACAAAAATTAAAACAGGACATCATTGCAAGGTAGTTTGATAAATATGACAAGTGTTACCTAAATTTTACAGCAATCACAAGGGACAGTACCCCAGATGATCAGAATAGAAGAGATGATGAGGATGAGAAAAAGCAGTCAGATGGAACTGGGTTTGAGACTGTTTCTCGTGTAACTGAAAACAGTATGCTTCAAAGACACCAAGCCATTTCAATGAAGGCATTCAATGACATTTCAGGTGCCAGAGCAGGAGAGCAATGATACCATTATAAATTTAGAAACTAGCTGAAAAAGAAATATGGGGATACATTTTTATTTTTAACAGTTGATCCTCAAAAACCACTAGTTGTAATCAGTGCTGAATCATTGACTGGTGGTACATCAGTAAGAGAAATCTTGTGAGTGGATGACAATTAAGTTATTAAGCATGCTGCTTCCTTGTGTGAATATATCTTAATATTTGTAGAGACAGCACCTTCACTACCATGGCCATCAACAGTGGATGCTCTCCTGAGTAAAACAGATACAAAATAGGCTCACCACTTCGTATGGAAATCTGCGTGGTGGTGCTCCTTATATTAACTCATTTCCTCCTTGGTGGTCATTTTGTGTCAGGTAGACAATGGATAGTTCAGACTTCATATGGAGCTATTGGAGGTAATGAGTTAATCTAAAAAAAACAAGAAAAGAACAGTGCACTCACCTCTGAAGTCTATTACTTAACACTGCTTATACTATACTTTAGCTTCTTCTTGGAACTTTTATTCACTCAAAAAATTCAATGACTCCAATACTTACAGTCCAATAATGTATTTGAAGAATAAAAATACAACCCATATGAAGCAGAGCACACAAGCAGGACAGACCAGTAAAAATGCTAGAGCAATGCCATGTTAATGGTGAAAAAAGCCTTACATTTCACCACAGCCTTGCATGGTTTCTTCAGAGGCATGCCAACAATTATAGTACTAGGTATATTTATACTATAAGCAATTAAATCATTAAAGTGTAAGAGAAAAATACAGCAAATCACCCAACACCATACATTTAAATTTAAAAAGCAAGAAATAGTGGCTCGCAGTCCTAATTAACCAGGTAATTACATAAATTAAGTTAATTTTATATAAATCCAATACATACCCCTAACAACATTGATAATGAAATTGCTGTAAACATTTATACATTAACACATTCAAATAAAAAAAACCCATATTATGATGTTTGGAAATGTTTTAGTCCATAGACATAGCATTCTCCACAGATTAACTTCATATCTGATTTCATCTCTGTGTGCAGTATCTTCTGTTCCAAAGGGCTATTTGAAGATTTAAAGGGGATCCATTAAGCCAAAACATAGTAGGACATTTTAACAAATTACAATCTAAAAATGCATAAATATTTACAAAAAAATACACTCCATTTAATTACTGTGTAGATCACACATTCATTCTTATTTTTTGCTCCTATTATAGTATGACCATTGATAGTGGTTTGGCACAAAGAGCAAATGAAATGGTTACTACAGGACAGTTCCATTACACTAAGCAGGCTTTTGAGCTTAGTGGCTCTAGTACTCCTTTATTTGGTAATTACAATTCCCATCAAGTTAATTCTAGAGTGGAATACAACACTGATAATGCATACACAGTTTATTTCAAGTTGGAAAAAACTGTTTAAAAGGCACATCAGATGTACAGGCACAAAACCTCAATTGAGGCTTATTTAACTTTGAAACAAGTGCCTTGAGGTTTGCAGATTACAACAATGCCAGCATTTGGAACAGAAATAAAGTATTTTATGGACACATGGCAGGAAATTTCACAAGGCCTCTACCAAGTGGATGGAACTTATATTAATTAATGTGCAGCCCATTAGAGAGAAAGTTGCTAATGACATTAAACAAAATGAGCAGCAATTGGTGGGATTGGTCACTGAGAGTGAACTAACTGACTTTAGAAAGGAGCTTGATGGAAAAATTCAAAAGTACGATGCTAGACTTAAAGCAGTAAAAGAGAAAAAGCTAAAAAGATGCTGGAGACTATAAGAATGGTACAGTGTTTGATTGGTCAAAAAAGACAGAACAGAGTACTCCTAGATCAATTTTGAAAAAAGTCCAAATAGATGAAGAAACAGTGTTAGACTACACCTCAGGACCGGAATCTGATTCCTCTAGCAATACCTCTTATTTTCTACCCAGGAGATCAAGCAGCAATCAACTGCCCCCACCACAATATTCCTCCCTTCCCCAGGATGAACACAGGCAACAAACACCACGGAGGAGCAATCCTCAAATGAGATTCAGAATTGCCCAAAACTGGGGAAGGGGTGAGGATGAGGATGGAGGGGTGAGAAGTAAAAGAGGGAAAACTACAATTATTAAGATCTATTAGTGAACTGGGCAATGTAATTAATCTCTCAAAAAGAAATGTAACAACTTTTGAATGCAATGTACTAAATAAAGGTCTTATTTTTGTTCCATCTACACCCTTGGACTTTAGCAGGACCATAATTGGTTTAAATTTGTTTGTAAGAAATATTATATTTCCAAAAGATTCTATTTCAGATCCTGATACTAAGATGCCTTTGGAGCTGGTGATGCAGACTGCATTCCATCCCAAATCGACATATTGCCCACCTCATAGCCCAGCGGCAACTGCATTTCTACAACTATTTTAAGTCAACCTCATCTCTTTGGATCTGAATTCAAGCGTTCAAAGTGAGGTAACCAATAATTTGCCAAAATGTGAAAGACAACCTTTACAAGATTTATCTAAGGACAAAACAATAGTGATGAAGCCAGCAGATAAGGGTGTGCTATTGTTTTATGAGACAGTATTGATCATGAAAATGAAATAGTAGGGCAGTTGAGTGATACTAGCTACTGTAGAGTACTTAGTGGCAAGTTGACAAAGGTTTGTAATACAAAGAGTGGATGATTATTTAAAATGGGCATCTGACTGCAATTGGATCACTAAAGAAGAGCAGTGGTATTTGACAACTAAACATCCGGTGGTTCCAACCATTTATACATTACCAAAAATTCATGAGAGTTTGGTAAAGCATCTCGGATGTCTGATAATTGCAGGTATTGGGTGGGTTACTGAATCTTTGCCAAAATTTGTTGATGCTCACAGAAGACCAGTTTTGCAGACAGTGCTGTCCTATATTCATGACACAACAGAGATTATGAATACTGTTCATTATATTAACATGGATTCTGAGTGCTTTTTTTTGCAACGTTAGATGTGCAGTCATTATACACATCTATCCCCTTTGATGAAGGGTTGGAAGCACTGAAGTTTTTTTCTAAATAAGAGATCAGAAATTGCAAACCCACCAACAGAACTATTGTTGGATCTGGCACAACTGGTTTTGAAACAAAACATGTTCACTTTTAAGGGAAGGTATTATCTTCAAATCAGAGGTACCGCAATGGGGGCAACTTTCGACCCCAGTTTTGCAAATTTATATTTGGCTTACTGGGAATACTGCTTTGTCAGGGACACCTCCACAAATCCACATCTTGGATGTGTGGATTTGTGGAGGCATTTTATTGACAATATTCTTTTTATATGGAAGGGCACAGAAGAAGAAATGATTTAGTTTGTATATAATATTTGGAACAAACAAATGCAGCTTTAAAATTTAAACTGGTTATCAATTTGAACAGTATTGAATTTTTGGATGTTACACTGTATAAGAATAGTGAGGGGGCATTGGTTCTGATTTATATGTAAAAAATACTGATTGAAACACTTTGTTGCAGGTTAAATGTAGCCATATGTTGCATGTTAAAAAGCTATTCCAAAGGGCCAACTCATTTGAATTAAGAGAAACTGCAGTGACCATATTAAATATAAAGTAAGAGAGCAACAACTGGTAGAAAAGTTTATTGTCCATGGATAAACACAAGAAACAATTGATTTAGCACTACAGCCAGTGGGTCTTATGGATAGGCAAAATATGATGAAAAGTAAGAAGCAGAGTGCTTTTTAGTTTCCTAGATTTATTACAACTTATACTCAGGGTGCTTCGTATGTTAGGAATATTGTTAATCAGTAGTGGCCCATCTTGTTTAGGTATTCAAGACTTCAAGGCATTTTACCTAAAAAAACAGAGATTACATCTAGAAAGGAGAAGAGTATAAAAAGTCATGTGGTTAGAAGCCACTATGTTCAAGAAATACCTAGAACTGTGTTTTGGTAAATCCCTCAGATCAATAAATGCTGTGGTCATTGTAGTTTCTGTGATTATATCATTCAAGGTCCAGAAATAATTCACCTGAGGGGTAAAAAATGATATTTATTGTAACTCATGCATAAATTGTAACTCAGAGGGAGTAGAGTATATTTTGAAGTGCAAATGTGAGGCATTTTACATTGGCCATACTATACAGCATTTTAAACAACATATTCGTGCATGGAGGGATGGCATTTTAAAGTATGCTATTGGCAAACACGTAGTGGGGAAAATAAATGGCAAACATATGATAAACTTCTTTGGCATTGAGAAAGTGCATAAAAAGGCAAGAGGTGGTCACTGGAAAGGTCAAGTGAGCACAATAGAAACAGTTTGGATTTGCAGAACTTGGGCATGCTTCCCACCGGGAATGAATGACTCAGTTGAGGTTAAACATTTATCATAATTGTCCATTCTGATTCAACCTATAGGTTTTACTGGTTCTAATTCTCTGTGCTTTGTCTTGGCTTTCCAACCCCCCTTTCCCCTCCTCCAACCCAATCCCTTCCTTATAAGAAACTGTGCGACTTTGTATATTGATGTTCCAACTCCCCCCAACCCCCACACTTCCCATTTTGGGTATAAGGCAGTCTGTTTATGTGATAAGAAAGATAAAAATCTTAGGTTGCTATATGAATTTATTTTTGTTTCTAGACAGTTGGCTTTTGAGAATCAAATTGTACCATCTATGATGTGTTTTCCTTGCTTTTTACATTTAAGAATATTCTAAATGTACCAAAATAGGAATCAAAATAATTAAACAAGAGAAATAAACTTTAGAACTAAAATAGAGTATGAAGTAGTAGTCTTTTGATTTTTATATATTAAATGTCTGAACTTGGTATATAAAAGGAGATCAAATTTGGAATATATTTGGTGTGTGGCAAGTTTATATATTTTTTTTGTAAATATTTATACATTTTTAGATTGTAATTTGTTAAAATGTCCTACTAGGTGTTGGCTTAATGGGTCCCCTTTAAATATTCAGATACCCCTTTGGAACAGAAGATACTGCACACACAGAGGAAATCAAGATACAAAGTTAATCTGTGGAGAATGCTACATCTATCAACTAAAACATTTCCAAGCATCATAATATGGGACTTTTACTATGCTGTTACGAGTATGTATTGGATTTATATAAAATTGACTTTATTTATATAATTACCTGGCTAATTAGGACCGTGAGCCACGCTTTCTTGCTTTTTAAATTTAAGTATATGGTGTTGGTTGATTCGCTGTATTTTTCTCGAGCACTTTAATTAATGATTTAATTGCTCATGGTATAAATATACCTAGCACTGTAATTGTTGGTATGCCTCTGATGAACCCATGCAAGGCCGTGGTCAAACGTAAGTTTTTTTTTTTCTTGCCATTAACATGGCATTGCTCTAGCATCTTTACTGGTCTGTACTGTTTGTGTGTTCTGCTTTGTACGGATTGTATTTTTATTCTTCAAATAAATTATTGGACTGTAAGTATTTAAGTTGTTGAATTTTTTGAGGGAATAAAAGTTCCAAGAAGAAGCTAAAGTATGATATAAGTAGTGTTAAGTAATGGACTTAAGAGGTGGGTGCATTATCCTTTTCTTGGTTTCGCCTGAGCAAAAAACAACAGCCCCCAGAGACAGTTCAATCATTTTTCTCACATGTACTAAAATCCCTCAAACAAAGAGAGTGAACAAGTCTCCCAGTTGTCAAAGTCCTACTCAGAAGACTTAATTCATGGTGTCTTATGTGTCAGGTTTCCCACTACAAAACATGCACTTGTAGTTGTGCTGCACAATATGACCAGACAGAAAATGCCAATTAACATCCTGTTTCATTTAGGAAATAGTTGTAGTTATGACCAAGTGTGTGAAATTGAAGTTGGTTTAGTGGAACTTCCTCAGCATTTTTAAGTACAAGGTCTGTTACTGTCACTTCAGCTAAAGTCAGAGTCTTCTGTTGATGTAACACTTTTCTGGATGGACAACTTTGATTAGAACATTGAAACAGTAACTGGACAGGAAACAATATACACATGGTGTTGTAAACCAAGAAGAATCTGAAGGTTCCATTCTCCAGGATGATTCTATTGAAATTCCTCACACAAAAAGAACAATTGTATCTAACAAAAAGGAATTAGAACATTGACAGGTGAATTCAAAGAAGAAGCCAACCACACTTGACAATATGCCTAAGTCTATTGTGAAAATATCAGTGGAAAATAATGTCAAGCCAAAGCTAAAGCTATGGAAACTCAATGCAGAAGCACAAAAGGAGGATCAGCTTGTCCCAAAGTTTATTGGTTGGCTGATACTAGTTTGTAACAATCATTCAAATTCACCAAAAAAGATGGTTAAAAAGGCCACTGATTTATGGTGATTAAAACAATTAAATTCCGTTTTCAAGACTTAAGATTCCAGAATTTCACCGGTGATTGTTACTCTAATTTCCAGATTTTACCAGGATTCTGCTATCATTCTTTTAGTAAATGCATAAATAATCAGAATTAATGAAGGCTTAATATACAGAGCATTAAATAAAGCAAACTGAAAATAGTACAGGAAGGAATAAAAAGAAAAACACACTTTTTTATAGATTTCCTGATATGATAGAAAATGCCAGATTCCATGAAATCTTCATTTTTACCGGTCTTCAGGCAGCCCTAATTCCGGAATTTTACTGGATTTTCTGGTAAAAAATGAAAACAGTGGCCTTAGTTATCACGTATCTTCCACCCATCCACAAATCCATCACTGATTATGTCACTGTAGTTAAATACCTCACACAAACTCAAGAAATAGCTCAGCAAGCACATATGCCCCATGTTCACCTGACACTTCATGTTGGAGCAGCACCAAAGGCATATCACGTTGTGTGGAATTTCCTTGATCGTGGTGTCATAATCCATTTGAGAGAGTTCCACCTATTCCTGGAAAACTTAGGCATTATAGAACAGTAAGTGGTGGCAGTGGCTTTGAGGACTTAGAATTTCAGTCTGGTCTTTGTGCCTCTGGCAGCATAAGGGAAGTTTTGCATGGGAACAATTACAGTCGGGCATGGACTGTACATGAGCATTTTGCAGATGCATTAGAGCAATTGCTTCAGGTCAGATTTGTAGAGTATTCAGCAGAATTGAATACCACTCCTTCACTATTGGTTAGCCTTATTAAATCATCACCGCAACCCAGAGACATCCATAAACTGTTTCAGGAAGATAAGCTTGTCACTTTCCAGTCTAAGTAAGAGGTTGTCAGACAGTGGATTTGTCACAGTGAGCTGGGGGAAGACCCCAAAGCTCTGGATGACATTTCTGGATTTAGTGGATTGGCAACATTTGCTCCACACAGTAATAAAAGAAAATGACTTTGACCTTAGACTACTGTGTTGAAAATATTCACTGCCCCTGTTCTTCACCCTCAACAAGCAAAAGTATGCTAAATATGAGGATTACTGTGTGCATACTCTTGAAACTCTTGAAGCTTCTCATCCTGAGTCCAGGACATTCATTGAAAAGCAAGGGCTTTCAGTTCAAAGGAGCCATCACAAACCTTCTAGGGAATCAGTTGACCAAGCTGGTGAGCAGACATGCAATCAAAGTGCCAAAATTCCATGTGGAATCAAACACTTTGCTGCAAATCAAATGGCCTATGGTAAATGGGTGTTAAATCAGCAACATCTAACAAAATTCAGAAAGGCACTTTTGGAGATGACTGACCTTCACAGTTCAGCCAGTAATCTGCAAAAAACATACAGGCCATCTGAAATCATCAAGTCAAAACAACACATCAAAGCCATATTGACTCTTCTTGATCAAGAGTTTATCAACTCATTGCATGCTACTTTAGATGCTGAATGATTGTACAGTTTGTCCACGGGCGCACCTGTTGTACCTGATATTACAGAGAACCTCACCAGTGCTGAATGAGGTACAGAAATGTCAAAGAAAGACTGGAAAGTGGTAAAATGAAATGTGTTGATCCAACTTCAAAAGCCCCAGTGAAAACCTTAAATAATGCAAACAAAAAAGCAAAAGT
Source organism: Neoceratodus forsteri (assembly GCA_016271365.2). Lineage (NCBI taxonomy): Eukaryota > Metazoa > Chordata > Ceratodontiformes > Ceratodontidae > Neoceratodus > Neoceratodus forsteri. Next base: position 47,078,336 of record CM028129.1, on the reverse strand, counting down.
AACTACCAAAGGAAAAGTTACAGAACTTACATTTAAAAGAGATATCCTGTATTGGGAAAACATTTGGCCCTTGCAAACAAGCACTGCTCCTCTGTAGATATAAAAAAGTTATTAACATGTTGCTAGGGCCCAGTCCCAGAGTCTAGTCAATGCAGATGGAACTAGACTGACAGCACCAAAGAGCAAGTTACTTGAGGTTCTAGCAGAATAATGTCCAGTGATAGACACTTCTGAACTTTCCCCCAGGATAAGTGTCTCAGCAAACATAGTTGATATAATGGCAACAATGCGGGTTATGACAGAAATCCCTGAAATCTTTGGTGATCTGGCAATGAAACTCCTGAATAGTCTTCCAAAGGGATTTGCAACAGTGGATGTTGTTACAGATACATACAGAGAGCAGTCACTCAAAGAGGCTTAGAGATTTCTGTGAAGATTTTTTTTTATGTTCTTCTTTTTGGCCCTACTACTCACATCAGCATCTGCTCTGGTCATGGACCCCCTTCACCTAAACCTTTGGTTATGCCTGCATCCCCCTGTCATCTCTGGCTTTCCCTCCAGAGATCGTGGCAGCGGCACCAACCCCCTATATCGGGGCCACAGTACATGTATCTGGTCGGGGGATCGGCTCTGGAGGCTAATCAAGGTACCTGGGGGCAGAGCCTCACTGTAGATGGCAAGGTTCAGGAGTTTTTTCCCCCTTTAAGCAGGATGGCGACGTGCAATGATGACCTGCGTCTGCCCCATCCTGACATTCTGTTGAGTGTCGACATGGTGCAGCTACCCAGCCTCTGCTAGGTGCTGCTCATGTCACAGACATTGCCCTGCCTTCCCCCTGGAGAAGAAGAGCTGTCCTAGGGATATTCAATCCTTCTCTCCCCCAGCCGGCCCTCCAGCAACCCGGGTCCATTCCTGAACCTGGGTTGCCAGCTTCGCAAGCGGAAATCCAACCGCTGCGCCGACAGGACAGCTTTTCAGTGAGGATTTAGTGTGAAGCATATTATCAAAGGTCCCCACACCAAAGTGCAAAATAATTTTAGTTACTTCCTTTCTAATGAATCTAACAAGAAGCACCTGTTTGATTTGATCATGCAGGTCTGGGGAGAAAATTGCAAGTGTTTGCTAGAGGGCCAAGTGATCTATTTTTTTTAAGAGAGACAAATGCTACATGACCACCAAAGAAGGGACTGTAGTTATAGATGATCTCTGTTCTGACCACAAAGATGCAGACAAAAACAATGCACTTCATATGCAGCATACCATCACAATAAGTCCAGGCCCTGTCATCATCCATTCACCATGTGGGGACACTGCTATAAAAGTACTTTTACTGTCGCTATTTTGAGAATGCAAGCAAAGTACTGTATATACCTGGACAATGGCCATGGTAACAGTAGGAAAATCTTCAACATTCATAAGTATGAAATGACCACTGCAACTAAGAAAGCCTTAATCAGTTTCCATGCATTCATAGCTAATGACTATGTTTCTGCGTTCTTCAAAAAGGGTAAAAAGATTTGCTGGAAAGTCCTTCAAAAGAAACCCAAATTCCTAGATGCCTTTCAGAAACTTGGAAGTGGTTGACAAATGGGTAATGGTGTTGTAGCTCTGTTGGAGGGCTATGTCTGTAAACTGTACGGAAGGCAGCAAGTTACTAGTGTAAGTATAGTGAGGCAGCAGATCTTCTGGGAGGAAATATAACAAACACAACAGAATAACTGATCTGCCTCTGCTACCACCCTGCCAGGAAACCCTGAAGTTACATATTCCATGAGCCAAGTATGTCTGCCAATTGTGAAGGCTTTCTTCTGTTGCAGTTATCAATGCCCCAAATGCAGCCTTGCATAGTTGGACTGATGTTCTCAATGTAAAGTGGATGTATACACCATTTTCAGATGATGGCATGTCTCTGCTCTATAATGCAAATGATGAGGACTCAGATTAGGATCAAGATGCATGTGATTACTAAGATGATATTAACATATCAGATGATGACAGATATTTTTCCTAGATGGATAAGATTAAGTTCCACTGCTTTACCAACAGTCATATTTTTTTTTGTAGACTCTTTTTATGCTCCGACCTGACTGGGGCATCTCTCGGGAATCCTCGCTCAGCTCTGGTGCTCCTGACCACCCATCTGAACCATCACCTCTGACCGCATAATTGGGTTCAGGACCTCGGCTGCCCCCGGACCCCTTAGGAGAGGCCCGAGATCCCCATGGTGAAGTCAGGGTTGCCAGCTGATGATGGACATGTAGGACCAGTCCATTGGAGGTTCCATTGCCTCCCCGGGGTAGAGGTATTTTACTTTTTTTCTCCCCAAAGCTCAGACGTGCAATGACATCCAGCTCGGCTGGTGCATGCTCCCATGCACCCCCAAAAGACGTCCACAGCAGCTTCCAGACCTGTATTCTGCAGCCATGCACTGTAGTACTGCTAGCCTTTTCTAACAGTCATTAGTGCATCAGCAGGTGGAATCCCCCATCCCCGGGGAAGGAGAGCAGTCCTTGAGATGTTCAATCGTTCCCCATCCCTGCTGACCCCGGTCGCTGGCATAGCGTGAGGTGGGGTGTCCAGCATCTCAATCCTCAGTGCTACTGGGTCAACACAATAGTCATATTTTAAATTTAAATATTTTGAAATAAAAATGTTTTGTGTAAACAAAAGTGTTTTTTTTTCTTTTAGATAAATTTCCTTCTTTAAAAAAACATTTAAAATTAACCTTGGAGACAACTTATGGGTATGCATTTTAAAGCTCTAACTCCCACCTATTCATTGAGATCACACTTGAATGCAAATTTAAATTAGTCTCACGGTAATGCCCCGAGAATCTGCATTAAGTACGCTTAGCTAAAAGTCGCAAACTTTCACAAGGTATAAACTTACTAACATTTAGTCTGTTAATAGAGTCTTCACTTTTATCAATGTATCCTCTTATATTAACTTAAGACTTCAAAACCACATATGCATTTCAAAGCAGAATCCTTACCCTTTTAGACAACATAAAAGTATATTATAAAGTGTAATAAATCCTGTCTGACAAGATTAAATGTAAGAATATTTTGAAATTTCACAAACAATTAAGGGGTGGTTGTTGGTATGTAACCCTATAACTTAACATTAATGTTTTAAGGTAACACATGGATATGCATTTTAAAGTTCTAACTCCCGCCTATTCATTGAGCCCACACATTAATGGATATTTCACTTAATCTCGAAGTAATGGCTGAAGAATCTTCATTGAGTACATGGAGCTTAAAATCACACAATTTATCAAGGTGTCAGTTCAAAATTGATGCAAACTACCATTTTGTCTGAGCGTTCATGCAATCAACAGATGGATCATGAATTTTGGGTATATCGACATCGTTAAAAAACTATCAGCATTTGTTTAGCGCTCAGGTGACACCCCACCTCAATCCACACCTGGTCTATTTGAGGGATTGGGGGAACCAATCGATTATCAGGGATTTTCTTTTTATAGATCTTTGTCTCCCTTATGTTGCTGATCAGTCCAGCTCTGTCTCAACCACCCAGCTCCATCATTCACCATCTCTAGGACATAGCTTCTCCTCCAGGTAGTTGCATGGCCAGTATCCTGATACCTCCAGAAGACACAGTTTGTCAGTGGTGCAGAGCCTGTGATGGACTGAGATAGGTTTGGGGGATTTCACCATTTGCCTGCCTGGGCTGTCTGCTGTGCAGTACTGAGCTGAGTGGGTGTGCAGAGGCTCACACTCACATAGGCATGTGTTGGTGAGCCCTTTCATTATGTGCTTCTCCCGCTGTGCTGCTTCCCATCCTATTCCAGATGGCAGGAAAAGAGCTATGTGACCTGTCCCCCCTCCCTAAGAGAGAAAAATCCATGGGGAGCTCAATCCTCTCTCTCCCCCCCCAGTCACCCCCATGTGACCAGAGTCTACTCTTGAATACAGGTCACCAATGTAACAGACATTAGGTCCATGGCTGAAACACTGGCCCAGCCCAAATACCAGAGATTTTGACAGTTTGTCAGGGATTGGATCAGGGAGGTTGGATGATACTGCACCATTTTGCACATTGGTATGGATAGAGCTTTGTAAGCAGTGAATAGCACATCCACTGCAACCTTTAACTGCTTACGAAATCCAATGAATATACCTTTGTACTCTGTATGCTAGAGGGTGCCCTCTTGCATGGAGACAGTGGTGTGTATAAAGTGATCACACTATCCACTGAAGGCCATACACCAGGGCCTATTACATATGCACCTGCAGCATTCAAATGAACTATGTTCAGTTAGCCTTGTGCTCTTCATGTTACAGCCATGCTAACCTTCTGAAAATGGAGGCCCTGATGTGTGATAAAGTTGCTTCAAAGAAATGATGCAAAGTTAATTTGTCTAATTTCTCAACTCAAATGCAACTTTTTGGATGCATATGTGTCTGAAATCTGGATGAGGTTAAACCGTCCAACAGATGGCATAATAGTTTGGATGGATGTCCACCTCTGAAACTATGGGCTGGTGGAACCATTTTGGAAATTCCACCCTTAAACTCTCAAAATTGTGACTTGGATGCTTGGAGTCTGTGATGATCATGAGGATTCTGCTCTCAAGTATTTCTACTTCTGGGTACCAGAAAATGTTTGGGACACTGACGACCTGAATTCCACATAATGGCACAAGAAACACCTTCTTTATAATGAAATATCCTCCTGTCCTAAGTTAGAACAATGGGGAAAAATCAGAACTGCCATCATAGTGGCAACAAGCCTTTGTGAGAAACAAATAAAGAAAACAAAATGAAGCAAAAAGCCACTATGGTTCTCAAAAGAGGTGGCAATGAAGGTTAGGGAGAAAAAGATAGCATTCAGGAAGTATAAGTAATCACAGATGGAGCAGGACAGAGAACTGTATCAGTTAAAGCAAAGGGAAGCATGGAAGGCAGTCAGGATAGCAAAGGCCCAAACTGAGAAAATTATAGCCATCTCAGTTAGGAAGGAGGATAAAACCTTTCGTAGATACATTATGGAGCGAAGAAAAATCAAGGGAGGGATAGTGAGACTTAATAAAGGGGAGGGAGGTGGACAGAGAGTGACAGTGAAAAGGCAGAGATACTGAATGAATACTTTTGCTCAGTATTCACAAAAGAAAAAGGGGGGAGGTACCTAAACCTAATAATAGAAGCACTCTGGGCAGGGGGTCGATACCAGTCCATTCATGGAAGAAAGGGTCTTGAAACAACTCTTAAAACTCATGGTGGACGAAACAATGGGATCTGATGGGATTTACCCCAGAATTGTAAAAGAACTAAGGGGAAACCTAGTGACACCGCTGACTACCCTCTTTAACAAATCATGGGAGGATGGTGTGGTACCTGAGGACTGGAGGAGGGCGGATGTGATCCTCCTTCACAAAAATGGGAGCAAGGCAGAGTCAGGAAACTACAGACCTGTTAGTTTGATCTCAGTGGTAGGGAAAATGATAGAATCACTTCAGAAAGAAAGAAGTGTTGAGTACCTAGAGGTCAGTGGGACACAGGACCCCAGGCAGCATGGATTCACAGCAGAAAGGCCATGTCAGACGAATCTCATAGATTTCTTTGACTGGGTGACCAAAGTAGTAGAACAGGGAGGGGCTGTAGATATGGCCTACTTAGACTTTAGCAAGGCAGTTGACACAGTACCACACTAAAAATTATTAAACAAGTTAGCCAGCGTAGGGGTGGGTCCCAGGGTGATACATAGAAACATAGAAGTTGATGGCAGATAAGGACCGCAAGGCCCATCCAGTCTGCCCATTTCTTTTTCTACCTTATAAATGTGCCATCGGCCTTTGCTCTGTCAGTGGCCTATCTATTCATAGTTATTTGTATTGCTCCCTTATGCCTATCCCATGCCTGTTTGAAGCCCTGCACTGTATTCAGCCGCTTACTTCCTGTGGTAAGCCATTCCATGCATCCACCACCCTTTCTGTGAAAAATAATTTCTCACATTCCCCTTAATCGGCCTCCTCTAATCTCATGCTGTGTCCTCTTGTCCTGCTATTTTCTTATATTTAAACATGTTAGACTCTTTCACCTTGTTTATGCCCTTAAGGTGTTTGAATGCCTCGATCATATCACCTCTCTCCCTCCTTTGCTCAAGGGTATACATATTGAGTTCCGTTAATCTGTCCTCATATGTCTTCTGATGCAGTCCCTGCACCATTTTGGTTGCCCTTCTCTGGACTGCCTCAATTTGGTTAATGTCCTTGTGAAGGTGTGGCCTCCAATACTGCCGCAGTACTCCAGATGGGGCCTAACTAGTGTCTTGTACAGAGGATTATTACCTCCCTCTTACGACTTGTGATACCCTACTAATACACCCTAACACCCCCTAGCCTTACCTACTGCTTTAGAGGTCTGCTTGGATGATTTTAGGTCATCAGTGATGATGATGCCCAAGTCTCTTTCTTCCTTTGTGACTGCTAGCAACTCCTCCCAGCCTATAGGTGGCTTCAGGGTTTCTCTTCCCTATGTGCATGATTTTGCACTTCTTTGCATTAAATCCAGTTGCCACTCTTCTAACCATTCTGCTAGTTTATCCAGATCTCTTCTCATTCTGCCCACCCCATCTGGATCATCTACTCTGTTGCAGATCTTGGTGTCATCTGCAAACAGACAAAGTCTTACCCTCTAGTCCATCTGCAGGTCACTAATGAAGATGTTTAGAGGACTGGCCCCAGGACTGATCCCTGAGGTACCCACTTGTGACTTGCATCTCTTCTGACTGTATACCATTTACCACCACTCTCTGTTTTCTGCCCGTCAACCAGTTTGCCACCCAGTTGACCAACTTCTGACTCACCCCGAGCCTACCCAGCTTATTTATCAATCTTCTATGTGGAACAGTGTCAAAAGCTTTGCTGAAGTCAAGGTACCTGGAAGATACCTGGGTAACAAATTGGTTGAACAACAGGACACAGAGGGTAATAGTAAACAGAACACACTCTGGAGAAAGGGGAGTTATTAGTGGGGTTCAGTACTGGGACTGGTGCTGTTTAATGTTTTTATTGGTGACATTGTGGAGGGGCTGGAAGGAAAAGTATGCCTCTTTGCATACGACACAAAGATCTGCAACAGGGTTGACACACCAGGAGGTATGGAAAGGATGAGAAGGGACCTGGCAAGGTTGGAGCAATAGTCAAGAGTATGGCAGCATAGTTTCAGTGTTCAGATAAGTTCAAAGTAATGCATATGGGAAACAAAAGCTCAGGGGAAGAGTACACAATGCAAGGGGGTACTAACAACAACAAAAATGAAAAGGGACCTGGAGGTACTCATATCAGATGACCTTAAGGTAGGCAAGCAATGTGAGAAGGCAGTAAAGAGGGCTGGGGGAATTCTGGGATGCATAGGGAGAGGCATCACCAGTAGAAAGCAGGAAGTTGTTATCCCTCTGTACAGGCAGTTGGTGAGACCCCATCTGGAGTACTGCGTCCAGTTCTGGAGACCCCATCTCCGCAGAGACATAGACAGGATGGAGGCAGTCCAGAGGAGGGCAACTAAAATGGTGCAGGGTCAGCAAAAGAAGTCATATGAGGGGAGACTAAAGGAGCTTAACATGTATACCCTTGAGGAAAGGAGGGAGAGGGGGGACATGATAGAAACTTTCAAGTACTTCAATGGAATCAACAAAGTCCAAGATGGTAGCATATTTCAGAAAAAGAGATGTGCAATAACAAGGGGCAAAATTTTAAGATAGAGGGGTGACTGCTCTGGGGCAATGTGAGGAAGTATTTTTTTATAGGGGGTGGTGGATGCATGGAACAGCCTTCCTGAGGAGGTCATGGGGTCAAAAACAGTGGGAAATTCAACAATGCATGGGACTGATATGAGGCAATTATATTGGAAGGATAGGAGAGAGTAGGCTGCTGGTTAACTAGGATCTGCAACTTAACCATAGGTAGGAAAATTAGCAGACTAGGTGGGCCAAGCAGTCGTCATTTGCTGTCAAAGTCTATGTTTCTATGTTTCTATCTAGAGCTGGCAGCACAAGCTGTAAATTACATGAAGCCATTCAGTTTTTGGAAGCTATTACCTATTGAGATATTCAGAGTATTCAGATATTGGTTTTTACACTTATTTTCATCACAACAACACTAGTTCATGCAATTATGTTTTTCTTTTCTTGAGGTATGAGTTACATAGAAACATAGAAGTTGATGGCAGAAGGAGACTGCTAGGTCCATCTAGTCTGCCCATTTGTTTTAGACCTATTTTGACACTGTAGTTGCCCTTTGAAGTCAGGGCCCCCTTGTGTCTATCCCATGCATTCTTTAATCCCCCCACAGTGTTGACCCCCATAACCTCTTGGGGCAGGCTAGTCCAAGCATCCACCATTCTTTCTGTGAAGAACAACTTCCTGGTGTTAGTAGCAAACCTCCCTCCTTGCAGCCTGAGATCATGTCCCCTGGTCTTGGAGCTCTTCTTAAAGTGAAAAAGTTCATGTGCCTGTACCTTGTTAATGCCTTTTATGTACCTGAATGTTTCAATCATGTCCCTTCTCTCTCTTCTCTGCTCCAGGGAGTACATATTCAGTTCCCTAAGTCTTTCCTCATAGGACATGTACTGCAGACCCTGAATCATTTTTGTTGCCTTTCTCTGTACTGTTTCCACCTGGTAAATGTCCTTCCTGAGGTGAGGCCTCCAGAACTGGACTCCATATTTCACACGAGTCCTGACCAGTGGTCTGTACAGTAGTAGTACCACCACTCTCTTCCTGCTCATGATTGCTTTCCCAATGCAACCCAGCATTCTGTTGACCTTCATTGTTGCCTTCTCACACTGCTTACTAATCTTCAAGTCATCTGAGATTATGATTCCCAGATCTTATTCCTGGTTTGAGGTTGCCAGTCTTTGCCTCCTAGATAATACTCCTTTCTTGTATTTTCTTTCCTATGTGCAAGACCTTGCACTTTTTAGTATTCAATCTCAGCCACCACACTCCAGACCATTCTTCTAGTTTCTTGAGGTCAGCTTCCATCTTGCTTACTCCTTCTGGGGTGTCCACCCTGCTACATATCTTGGTGTCATCTGCAAACAGACACACCTTCTCTTCCAGTCAGTCAGTGATGTCTGCTATAAAAACATTGAAGAGCACAGATCCTAGCACTGAGCCTTGGGGCACACCGCTGGTCACCCTGCCTTCCGTCGATTGCACTCCATTAACCGGTACCCTCTGGATTCTGCCTTGTAACCAGTTTTGTACCCATCTGACTACTTCTGGACCAGCCTCCATGAGGTAAAGTTTCTTTACCAGCCTTCTATGTGGAATCAAGTCAAAGGCCTTACTAAAGTCTAGGTAGACCACATCTACTGCCCCACCGTCGTCCACTATTTTTGTAGCATAGCCAATAAACTGGATCAGATTTCTCTGGCATGATCTACCTCCTGTGAAACCGTGCTGTTTAGGGTCTTGTTGGCTGCTAGTTTCGAGGAATGCTATGATCCTCTGTTTGAGTAGTGTCTCCATTACAGAGTTTCCCTACTATAGACGTGAGGTTCATCGGTCTGTAATTACTGGCATTTTCGCAACTGCCTGATTTGTGAAGTGGAATCACTATTGCCTTTTTCCAGTCTTTGGGTACCAGACTGCTCTTCAAGTATTTCATGAATAGAAGTGCCAGAGGGGCTGCTAATTCTGCCCCCAGTTCCTTAAGGATTCTGTGGTGTATCTCGTCTGGTCTCATGTCTTTGTCTGCTTTTAGTTTATTTAGTGCCTCCCATACTTCTGCTTCTGTAAAGGGACTCGTGTCTACCCCTGGTCCTGGGGTATTGTGTTTTTTCAGGACTTTGCCATCCCTGGGTCATCTTTGGCAAACACCGAGCAGAAGTATTTGTTGAGGATTTCGCCTTTCTCTGGGTCAGGTTTGGTGCATTTCCCTTATTCAGTAGCAATCTTTACTATCCCTCCTTTTGTCTTTCTACATTCCCTAATGTATCTAAAAGATGATTTGTCTTGTCTCTTTGCCCCTTCTGCTATCTTTTCCTCTGTCTGGGCTTTTGACTTTCTAATTTGTTTGTTTGACTCTCATTTTTTCCTTGTACAACTCCCAGTCTTTCTCAGTTTTGGTTTCTGGTATATCTCATTCACACCACGAGAGCTCTTTGAGACTTCCACCACTTGTGCCCTGTATACTCTTAGCACTGCATCCTGGGCTTTTCTAAGCAAAATCAAACCATATTCAGCATGCCACAAACAAATGTGAATAACTCTTGAAGGTTAAGTGCTACACACAAAGTATCAGTGGCAGAGTTGTTCAACACAACGTTACATTTCCAATGGTGCTATGCAATCAGTTGTAATTAATTTAGTTTTTATTTTATACTAGCTGAAATACCAAACAACTGATTTTTTTCAAGGTGCTTGGGTGACGCATGAGAGACAAATGTCAGCCATGCACACCATCCCTTAAACAAATGCAAATAACTTCTAAAGTATATGTGGTAGACACAAAGTATCAGCGACAAAATTGTTCAGCACAAAATAACCTTTCTAATGGTGCTATGCAATCAACTGTAATCCATTTAGTTTTTATTTTATAGTAGCTGAAATACCAAACAACTGTTTTTTTTTTTTTCAGATTTATTCAAGGTGCTTAGGTGAGGCTTGACAGACAAATGTTAGCCATGCACATCATACCTTAAACAAAAATGAATAACTCCTAAAGTATACATGATAGACACGAAGTATCAGCAGCAAAATTGTTCAGAGCAAAATAACCTTTCTAACGGTGCTATGCATTCAATTCTAAGCAATTCGGTTTGTTTAATAGTTAGGTAAAAACTGCTGACCTCCTCAGACGTTTCTAGGCCTGAGTGAAAGTCAGTTGAGTACGTCTACAGGCGTTATTGTCCTGAGTGGCTATGCTTTCAGACACCGCCTACAGATGTCTCTAGGCCTGAATAAGATATGCTGTATGCCTTCATTTTTTCTTTGACTGTGGTAGCCTCTTCCTTGGAAAATCATAGATGATTTCTTTTTCTTTTTGCTTTGCTGACCCATCTAGTACATTGTTCTGTGGCAGTCTTTATTGCTGCCTTAAATCTCCTCCACATGACCGTCACCTCCTCAACCTCTGTTTCCATTAACTGGCTACTTGTGTTGTTCCTCATTTTTTGGAAGTCAGCCTTTCTGAAATCTAGTACCTTTATCTTTGAGTTGCTGGTGTCCTGTGTTATGTTTATCTTAAAGCTTACCATGCAATGGTCACTGTTGTCCATATGACATCCAACTTCGATGTCCTTGATCCTTTCTGAGCTTGTGAGGACAAGATTGAGAATGTCATCTCCCCTGGTTTGGTTTTTAACAAGTTGGCACAGTTCTGCGCCTTGTAGTGACAATAAGAAGTCCCTACTCCTTGTTGTTGCTGCCATTAGTGCTCTTCAGTTAATATCTGGTAGGTTGAAGTCCCCCACCAGTATTGCCTCACCTTTATCAGACATTTTGTGTGTTTTCTCTATTAGGTCTTTGTCTCCTTTATCTCCTTGATTTGGGGGCCTGCACATGACATCGATTCTGAAAGGTTTTCCCTTGCCCATGTCCCAGTAATGCTCTAGTGCATTTTGATATGAATAAAGGATCTCTTCCAGATATATGTTACTAAGTATGGAGTTATTGCTCACCATTCAAATCTTACTGGCCCCTCCCATCTACACACTGTTAACTAGGCAACATCCAAATCAGTTTCTTGGTTCTCAAAACAGCTTTCCCACACATCATAACATGAAATAAATAGTCATAAAAATTAAAGAGCATAGAGAAGCTGCAAAAGAATTGCAGCAGCAGGCAGTTTTTCTGCCCTCCTCCCAACCTAGGGTTCATATAAGAAATACTTGTACAGGAGTGGAGAGCAGCCCTGGCACCACCTTAGGAGGAGGAGGAACCATAGGGAGCGCTCGCAGGGAGGTGACTGCCTGGGGGAGGGACAGAGAAAGAAGGATTAAAAACAGCTGAGGGCTAACATTTCACCCTCTTTCTTATCCTCTCTTTAGATCAATGAGCAGTGGATCAAGACCACCAAGCTAACTTCTAAGGTACTGGAATTTCAGTTCTATGGTAGGCATCTGATCATGCTGGCAGTTGTAATGAGCAACAGACAGGGAGCTTAAGCAGGGCCTTTGTGTGGGGAGCTTAGGCATGGCTTGAGTGTTGGCAGTTGTGGTGGAGGGAGAGAGAAAGAGAGAGAGAGAGAGAGAGACAGAGAGAGAGTGATCAGCAGACAAAGACAGGTGTCAGTGGCCTTTATTCCTGAACAAAAGATTCACTCGGTAAGCCTAGCCTAGCTTCACTGAGGGAATTAAGCATGTAGTAATAAGAAAAACAGGCTGGCTTTGTTCAAGAAGGGGTTAGTGGGGGGAAGTATACGGAGGGGGATCTAGACAAGGCAGAAATACTGAACAAATACTTCTGTTCAGTATTCACTGATGAGGGAGAGGGCCAAGGACCACAATTGGGGAGCAGAGACAATGGGGGGGGGGAGAAATGGACACCAGTCCATTCACAGTGGAGAGAGTTCTGGAGGAACTCACAAAGCTGAAGATGGATAAAGCCAAGAAGCCAGATGACATACACCCGAAGATATTAAGGGAACTGCGGTGGGAACTAGCAGCACCTCTGGCCACCCTGTTCACAGAGTCACTCAACACAGGCATGGTTTATAGAGGACTGGAGGAGGGAGTATGTAGTCCCACTGCACAAAATTGGCAGTAGGGTGGAAGCGGGGAACTACAGGCCAGTCAGCCTCACCTCAGTGTTATGGAAGATCATGGAGACACTGCTGAAAGAAAGGATAGTGGTACACCTGTAATCCATGGGTGCCCAGGATCTGAAGCAGCATACAGTCACATCGGAAAGGTCTGGACAAACAAATCTGATAGATTTTTTTGTTTGATTGGGTAACTAAGGAAGTTAATCAGGAAGTGGCCATAGACATCGCCTTCCTAGATTTCAGCAAAGCCTTCGATACTGTCCCACACAGAAGGCTGGTTAACAAGATGAGTAGTTTAGGCATGGGGCATAAGGTGACACAGTGGGTTAGAAACTGGCTGACAGACAGAAGATAGAGGGTGGTGGTAAATGGGATCCAACATGGGGAGAGAGGGGTGACCAGCGGAGTGCCACAAGGATCAGTACTGGACCAGTTCTGTTCAATGTCTTCATTAGTGACATTGCAGAGAGTCTGGAAGGAAAGGTCTGCCTATTTGCAGATGACACCAAGATCTGCAAAAGGGTGGATACTCCAGAAGGGGTCCAAATAATGAAGAGGGACCTGGAGAAGCTTGAAAGATGGTCAGAGGTGTGGCAACTGAGGTTCAATGCACAAAAGTGCAAGATAATGCACCTGGGTAGGGGAAGCCCTGGGGAGACCTACAGGATGGGGGGGGGAGGTGCTGACCATCACCAAAGAGGAGAAGGACTTAGGGGTTATCATGTATGATGACCTGAAGATATCAACGCAGTGTGCAAAGGCTGCAGGGAGGGCTAGTATCATGCTGGGGTGAATAGGCACAGGTATTACTTGTAGGAGGCAGGAAGTGGTGATGCCATTGTATAAAACACTAGTAAGGCCTCACCTGGAGTACTGTGTACAGTACTGGAGACCACACATGCGTAAGGACATAAACATGGTGGAGGCTGTCCAGAGAAGGGCGACAAAGATGGTGCATGGTTTGCACCACAAAAGATATGAGGAAAGACTAAGAGACCTCAACATGTACTCACTGGAGGAGAGGAGAAAAAGGGGTGACATGATAGAAACTTTTAAGTACCTCAAGGGCATAAACAAGGTGCAGTTGGGAGATCATTTCCAAAGTAGAAAAGATTCCAGAACAAGGGGGCACAATATGAAATTGGACGGAGGAAGATTAAGAGGTAATGTGAGGAAGTTTCTCCTACGTGGAGAGGGTGGTGAACACTTGGAATAGTCTGCCACAATAGGTGGTAGGGGCAAGCACAGTGAAAGGGCTTAAACAAGCCTGGGACAAGCACAGGGAAACCTTGGGTGGGAAGGGAATGATGAAAAGCCATTGACCACTTAAGGTGAGTGAATGCATACATGTATAGGGCCTATGGGCAGACTGATGGGCCTAGCGGTCCTTATCTGCTGACAATGTCTATGTTTCTTAATTGGCCCATTCAAGGTGCTGGTTTGGTCTTTGAACACCCACTTGGTGCTCCCCCAATCCCCTTGCCATCCTACTGCAGCCAGCTGTTGTCGTGGAGTTTGGTGACTGCATTAGTCTATGCAGTGTGCATCAGGCATTTAACAAGAAAAAGAAAGAATTACAAAGTCAGATGTCCAGTGGGGTTTGCAGCCAAGCTTTCCAGTATGACAGGGCTCCAGCCAACTAGTTGAGTGGGCAAGCACAGTCCCATGGAGCAGGGTCCCTCTTGGATCAAGGCTTGGGTGTCCCGGGATAGAGCTGCCAAGTTGATAGCAGGTTTGGTGGCTGGCCACGTGGAATCTTGATGATCAGCAGCAGAAAGGGAAGCTGGTGTCTGGCAGAGTAAAGGATCCAAGGCCAAGCTCGCTGGTGGGGGTTTGAGCTGCAGAGAGGCACCCAGCTGTAGGGATCCTTCCACGAGAGCAGCATTTGCCAATGCTAAGAGTACGGTCCTCATGCCTCAGGTAGCTGTTCATGGGAGCGACTTTCGCTAGATGATAGCGGAGATGGTGGTTCCCCCTTCCCCCACTATAGGTAGCTGCACACTGCCGCAATTCATCTCCTTCCTTGGGTTTAAACAGCCTGCAACAAATACCTGGTCAGGAAGCTGCTAACACTTAGTATCTCATCACCCCTGGCCAGTGGGTTTCTTCCTTCCTTCTGCTCCCCTCCCTCCTTTTTCCTGTCTCTCTCCATGCCACTCAGATCAGGGCTAGGTGTGGAAGCCTGTGCACTGCCAGAGGAGTGACAGTAGTGTAGAAGCATGGATCCTCTAGGTGGGTTGGGCTGAGTTGCTGGTGATAGGCCACATGGTCAGATCAGCTCAAAGAAAAAAGTGTTATGTTGCAGAGGAGGGGTTCAGAGGTAGAGAGAGTTGGACAGTGGGAATATAGGTGCATGCCTCTATGGCTCTGATCATTGGATGTCAGTACATGATCTTTCTTTCTTTCTTTCTTTCTTTCTTTCTTTCTTACTTTCGTTTCACCAGGAAAGACATACTCAGCTGATATCAGCTTGTTTCCAGATTCTTCCTGGGGGAGGAGTAAGTGGGAAGAGAGAACAATCAAGCAGTAAAATTACATACAATACATGCAAAATAAATACAATAAGAATTCTAATTACATAACAAGAAGAAGACCAAATAACAATCAATATGAGGCAGTTAAAAGCAATTTGACAAAATTATACAATATTTGTGTATGGCAACCATGAATGTGGAGAAGAGTGTAACTCTGAGGGTATTGAGAATGAGCAAGTTTAGTGCAAGGTGCAGTTAGAGGAAGAGGAAGGGACATCCAACCATTAGGAATTTTGTTAGGGGCAGTCAGGGTGCCGGTAGTGGCCCAGGAATAGCAGGAGGGGGTGGAAAGAGAAGAACAGGAGATGTGGGTATGGAAGAAAGTTAATGAGAGAGGAACAGGAGGTGGGGGTTGCAGGTACAGAGTAGAAGGAACACGGACAACTATCAGGGGCAATTGCAGGTGTGGGTAGTGAAGTCATGGAGTATGGGAGATAATCAGCACAGGGGAAGGGCAGAGCAAATGTTTAGGTGGAGAGAGTTCCATAGTTTAGGGAAATGGTATGAGAAAGCAGCCTGGCCAGCTAGAAATGTTCTAGAAGGGAGAGAAAGGGAGCGATAGCCAGAGTTATGGAGAGTGTAAAAGGAGGGTGGGGGAGTGGAGAAGAGAGAGGTGAGGTAGGAGGGGAGGGAAGCAAGCCAGAATTTAAAGACAAAAGAGGCACAGTGAGCAAAGCGTCTGGCTTCAATGGAGGGAAGGGAGAGAGATGGAGGAATAGAGGGAGCAATGGTGGGTGTTGGGAGGCAGTCTAAAGCAATGTGGCAGAAGGAGTAAAAGAGGGGGTCCAGCCTGGCTATGGTAGTCTTCAGAGCAGCACTACAGACAATGTCACCAAAATCAACTGGACTGAGGAGCACAGAAGGTATATATATACAGTATTTACATATATATATATATATAGATATATATATACATTAGTGGTGCTGTAGCACCACTGTAGTTAGGGTTGAGCAGGCACCCTAATGTGAAACCCCAATTTTTGGCCCTTAATATATTCACAACCATTTGATGGATTTGCATGCAATGTTGCATGTGCAGTGTTGTGGGGTAGATCGCTTGATATATCAAGTTGTACTCCAGTCAGAAGTGTGGATTTTATGATGCAGATAGCAATTAACATGAACAAAATCACAGTTTTTTGTTGTTTTGTTTGTCATTGTGTAGTGCCCAGATGGGGTGGAATTTTGGTCTGACATTTTCAGGGTAGAAAGGGCTTGGCTCAGAAGGATGTCCTATTCTGATCTGGTGAAAAAAAATATTAATCCATTCCAAAGATATTTCAGTTTAAAAATTGGGGTTCTGAGCATGCTCAATAAGCACTTTAAAATAACTGTATGAACTTTTCATGTGGGGAATCCTTTTTCATGAGGGCAATACTCTTTTTTTTCCTGGCATCCCCTAGCCCCATGAATGGGCTCGCCAGGCTCCAGCAACCTTCCTCCTTATACTCGGGGATGCCCACCCCGAGTGGGGCCACCGTGGTGGAATTAATATGTCCAGAGGGTTAGCACCAGAGCTGGCTCATTAGTGGGGGTTAGCATTTTCTGCCTTAGTTCCCTCGGGGGCAGGGACTTGCAATGACAGCCCATGTCTGCCCTGCCCCCCGTGCATGCTGGCGCCGACTGCTGTGGTACTCCCTGGCCTCCACTGGGGGTCCATAGTACATCGGACACTCTACCCCACCTCTCCCCAGAGTAGGAGAGCAGTCCAGTGGACATTCTATCCTACTCCCCTTGGCCGGCCCTCCAACTCCTGGATCCATTCTCAAACTTGGGTCATTGGCAACACAGACAGCAGCCATGCCTCTGCACCAGCAGGTTGGCTCCCCCTCCTCCCTCCTACCAACAACAACCTCTCCCTCCTTTACCTCCCTTCCTTTCTCCCCCCCAGTCATCCTTCCTCAACCCTCTTATATTAACCACTGATTCTCTGTCTCATCCCCTGTGGTGCACTCTTTATGAACACTTTCTCAAGTACTGGCTTACTTCAAATTGTCCAATTTGTTATCACTTGACAAAAGAGTTGCTTCTTTGGATCATACTCTGGCTGTATTAGAATTCTCTATACTACATGATTGCCTATTGTGTGTTCTATTCCAGCTGATTGTCATGATGTTTATAATGTACTTAATATTTGTAACGTATCGCTGTAAACTTCCTGTACTATATTGTGAGTTTATGTAAAATGTATGTATTGTTGACTGTCTGTTGTACGCAATTGTATTTTGATGTCGAATCTCTGTAAACGAGTCTCTTACTCAAAGGTATGCCCAAGATCACAATAAATAAATAAAACATTCAAATTGTATTTTTAATTTTAATCCTTTATCATATCAAATGAGGAACTCAATATTTGCATAAAGAAGTTCAAGAATTAAGACAATAAAATTTGGTGTTGGGTGACCTGAACACTGAGTGCCTGAGCCCAACTCTAATGTTATGTTCCTGGTGTCTGTTGGCACCTTCCCCCATCTGATTTCCATCCCTGTAACTAAATATATATTTACCTGGTGTCTAGTGGCACCTCCCCATCAATTGCCATCCCTGACATTGATATATGTTTCCCCGGTGTCGGGTAGCACCCCCCCATGCTCTGATTGCTGTCCTTATAATTAATATAATATTTCCATGGTGTCTAGTGTCCCCCCCAATTACCATGCCCATCATTAAATGTATTTTCCTTGTGTCTAGAGGAACCCCTCTCCCTCTCTGATCACCATCCCTATCTTTTAAAATCCTGTAAAAAAAGAAAACCTTCCCTCGATGTAGTTTTTTTTACCTGTAAAAAAAAAAGTCCCTCCTGGGTTGCCGCCACCCAATTTACCACTGAGCACCTATCACACTGCACCCCCCTCACACCCCCCACACACCCTCACTCACCTGAACAGGTCCCAGGGTCAAGATCCACCGTCTGATCAAAGACATGTCTTGCTGCTGAAATTGTCGACTTCTGCATGAAAAACGAAGGTAATTGCAGTTCAATTTATTTCAATGAGGTTTTGAAGTTTCATGCATAATTTTGTCATTTTTGCAGATTTTGATCTCAGACATTCGTCATGGCCTTTATGAGACCCCATCTTATGACCAATATCAGTGGAATTTCAGAAATCCAGCCCAAAAGGCAATTCTGTTGCTGCTTGGCAAAATCACCATTCAGGTGGGATTTGAACATTTTTACCAGTGTTGTTCATGAGGTGGGGTTATAAGAAGGCTATGTTGAAAATGTTGGGAAAAAATATGTAAAAATTGAAAAGTTATGCTCATACATCAAGATTTGAAATATTTTAACACCATATTTTTAACATAATCATCTTTTTACACCACATCGTGTCATGAACATGACAACTGTCATTTTTCAAATACTGGCCAAACTCTGTTTTTCCACAGGTGATGCACAATGGTGTTGCGGTGGCACAGAATCATAGTTTGGAGGGGATTTTAGCATTTTCATTACTAGGTTAATGAGTTAGGGTAATAAGAAGGCTATCCTGACAGTTTTGTTCTGATTACATGTATGCATCTAAGGAGGGAGCACAGGGCCCTCTAGGCCCAGCACTCCCGGAGACAAATGAGGATACAATTATACTATCTGAAAAAGTAAGAAAATTATTTGGAAAAATCTTCATTGAAGCACTAGTTACAGTAGGGTTAAAGCAGCAAAAGTAGGGAAACGTGGTGCTAGGGTTTCCTACCCTAAGGCCCCACCCCCACCCTGCAGGCAGCAACATGAAAAACTATTACAGTTTCACCTCTTGTGCCTCTTCGCAAATCAGGCATGGCTTGTGCATTGGGGTTGTCAACCCTAGTGCTCACTCCATTCTCATATACTGTACCCATGCCTGCTTAATTACTGATGGAATGGGATGAGTGTTATGGCTGACAACCCCAAGGCACACCGCAGGCCTGATTTGCAAAGAGACCAGACAGGATAAACTGTAATAGTTTTCCTGTTGCTGCCTGCATGGTGGCGGTGGGTTATTAGGGTTGGAAATCCTAATGCCACATTTCCCTACTTTTATCGCTTTAACCCTAACTAGTGCACCAACAAAGTTTTTTGCAAAGAATAAATATTACACTTGTGCAGTGATTTTCCTAAAAGCAGAATGACGCAGGCTATGGAGTGTAATCATGGATAGTGTATGTTCTTGTGCTAAAGTTTGAGACTATAAGTACGTCTGATAAAAATAGAAATTACAAATCCAGGATCCAATATAAACATTACACTACTAACGGAAGAAAACTTTCTTCATTGAATTTTTTTTAAATTAATTTAATAAGGACGATAATCTTCCAGCATGGTCTCAAAATCCATACTATGTTGCTCTTTGAAATTAAAAGTTGTATTTTGTGATTATTGGGGAAGAGAGTGATTTAAAAGTAACTTCAGTGGGATAAATCTTCATATCCATCAAAAACAGCTTATTATGTGAAATGAACGGTTAATTTGTATTTGTTTACAGGCATATTAAATGCAGATACAAACTATGAGACACTTATAAATCAAGTGCTTAGTTACCATGTACAGCATAGTGTCTCTGTGCATGTAATTACATTTTGGGGACTAAAACAAGAGGCACTTCAGGGAAAAACAAATGTATTACTCTTCATGCAGTTATTAAGAAGATTTTCAGATTTTAAGACATACTTGAGGATCTCTGTGATGGAATGTGAACCGGATCTTCACATGACATGTGGAGGCTGATGCCTGCCAGCCCAGCTCCTTCAAATATAGCTTCCAAGGCTATTAGCGACTGCTGGAATTGTGTTGCCAAAGTTTTCACACAACTTTAGATGGGTTGGAAATCGGTATATTTTGCAGGTGTAAAAAGCAGCTACCTAACAACCATGCACAGTGTGTGCTCTCCAATGGTGAGCGGATGTTAGATGGGAAAACTGGCTCTGTTTTCTCTGTGAAAACTGCTCCTCAGTGGACCAAACACAATACTGACCTTTCTGCAGGAGAACCAGAGATGGGCCTTTGACTGAATTAAAATCACAGAATCACAGAAAACCGGTGGCAGAAAAGGATACTTTGGCCCATCAACTCTGCCCTTTCCCCTCTCCCTTTCTTTTTTTCACTCATTGGGGCCCTCCCCTTTCCCTCACTTCCCAATCCCATATGTCTGTCCCATGCCCTCTTAAATCCAACCACTGTTTCTGCTACCTCTTCAGGTACAGTAGTTTATTCCAGGCCTCCATCACTCCCTCCTTGAAGAATCGCCCCCCTCACATTGCCTCTGTATCTTCCACCTTCCAATCTTAGGCTATGCTTTCCAGTTTTAGCCCCCTCCTTCCTTCTGAACAAGCTCCCCTCCTTTGCCTTGTTTGTCCTCTTCACATACTTAAAAGTTTCAATCATGTATCCCCTCTCCCTTCTATTCTTCAATGGGTACAGATCCAATTTCCTACACCTCTGTTCATATGGTTTCCCATGCATACCATGCACCATCTTGGTTGCCCTTCTCTGAACCCTTTCCATCCCATCAATGTCCTTGTGGAGGTGCGATCTCCAGAATTGGAACCCGTACTCTAGGTGTGGTCTCACCATGGCCTTGTACAGAAGCATCAGCACCTCCCTCTTTCTGCTAGTTATGCCCCTCCCAATGCATGCCAACATTCCATTTGCCTTCCCTACTGCCTTGCTACATTGGATATTCATCTTAAGGTTGCTTGATACTATAATCCCCAAATCCCTCTCCTGCTCTGTTTTTTTGATTTCCTCCTCTCCTAAAATGTAAGCTGCCCATGGGTTTTTACACCCCAGATGCAACGCAACATGTTTTTTGGCATTGAATTTCAGTTGCCAAGTTTCCAACCACCCCTCTAGAGTCCTCAAGTCTTGCATCATAGCATCTACCCCCTAGGGTGTCCACCCTATTGCAGATTTTTGTATCATCAGTGAATAGACACACTTCCATCCAGATCCTCTGCTATGTCACTGATGTATATGTTAAAAATGAGGGGTCCCAGCATCGACCCCTAGGCACCCCACTCGTTACCCCCTCACCCTAGAATGCAACCCATTTACCAGCACTCTCTGACTTCTGCCTGCCACCCAGTTTTCCACCCATCTAGTTGTTTTCTGGTGCATCCCTAAGCTTTCTAGCTTATTTATTAGCCTTCCATGAGGGATGGTGTCAAAGGCCTTGCTGAAGTCCAGATAGGCCATGTCCACCGCTGCCCCCTGGGCCACCACCTGCATCACCCAATTGAAGAACTCATTTCTCTGGCAGGACTTCCAATTTGTGAATCTGTGCTGCCTTTTGCACTTCAGTCTGCTATCCAGCATGTAATCCGCTACCCTTTCCTTCATTAGTGCCTCCATCACCTTTCCCACCACCAAGGTGAGGCTGACTGGGTGATAATTTTCCGCTGCTTTATTACTGCCCCCCCTTGTGCAGTGGTACCACATCTGCCCTTCTCCAGTCCCTTGGCACGTACCCTGTATCCATGGACAAGTTAAACAGTCTCGCCAGTGGGCCTGCCAGCTCCTCCCTCAGCTCCCGGAGTACCCTTGGGTGCAGGCCATCCAGCCCCATTGCTTTGTCCACCTTTAACCTGCCTAGTTCCTCCCTTACCCTGTCTATGCTGAACATACTTGGATCCAACTATTTTCCATCCCTGCCCCTCCTCCCCAGCTCTGGTCTCCTACCCCCCCCCGCAGTGAAGCCCAAGCAGAAGTAGTTATTCAACACCTCTGCTTTCCCAAAGTCCCCTTCCAGTTGTATTCATCCCTCCCCCTGCAACCTTGCTATCCCCTGCTTCACCTTCCTTCTTTCCCCCACATACCTAAAATAAAGTTTTACCCCTCCTTTCGGCCCACTTAGCTATTGTCTTCTCAGTATCAGCTTTAGCCCTCCTTATCTTCTGCACTGCCACCTTCCTCTTTTCTCTATAAGCTCCCCTGCCCTTCCCTCTTTGTATCTTCTTGTATTCCCTGAATGCTCTTTTCATTTCCCTGACCGCCCCTGCCAGTTCCTTTGTAAACCAAAGCAATCTCCTCCTTTTTTTGTTCTTACTCACATTCTTAATGCAAATTTCAGTTAAGGTTACCACCTTTTAAGAAGCCCAAAGTGGGACATTTCCTCTTACATGATTTTTCGCAGTACGAGATATGACCTTGACCAATGCAACAGACTTGTTTTCTCAAAATAATCAGAATTGAGACTAGGTGTTGTAGTTTTTAAGTTGTTTCTCTTGTTTCTTATCATTTTAAGGTATTTTAGTTAAGGTATTACAGTTTTCTACAACATTCATGAGACGTTAGAAAATCTTTTTTCTGCTATAAGAAGTCAGAACATGTAGTATTTTTCATGTTTTTTCACAGGACACAGCTGCCCAAATCAGGACTGTCCTGTGAAAATCAGAACAGGTGGTAACCCTAATTTCAGTGGCCTTCAATACCCCTCCTATGTTAGCTCTCCATAGCTCCTTAACATCCCCTGTATTCCCATTCCCTACCATTTCTTACTCAAATATCTTCCTCATTTTGTTAAAGTCCTTGCTTCAAAAGTCCATCACCCTTGTTCTAGTCTGATTTATCTTCCTCCTTGCTTTTACCCTGAACCTCACAGTCCTGTGATCACTAGTGCCTAGTTTGTCTCCCACCTTCACCTCTTCCACATTGTCCATATTTGTGAGGACCATGTCCAGTAGGTGTTCTTCCCTTGTGGGCTCCCTGACCAGCTGTTGCATAAATACCCCTTGTAGCACCTCTAGGATCCCCCTGCTCCTGGCTGATACTGCAGCAGGGAGCCCTCAGTCCACATCGGAGAGGTTTAGGTCCTCCACTAGCAGAAGCACCCCCTTAAGACCCATTCTTTTAACTGTCTGTATCAGCTTCCTATCCCCTTCCTCCCTCCCTCTGCATTGGAGGTCTGTAGACCACCCCTATCCTTAGTGATTACCAGTCCATTCATCAAGCATGACCGACATGAGCTCAGTCTTCCTTACCTCCTCCTGCCCTTCTGTTGTCCTAATGTTGTCTTTGGCATATAATGCCACCCCACACATCATGATGGATGCCCAGTGGCACTGGAGGTTGAGGCGCTGGTCACTGCACCTCGCTCCATGCCAGCAACCCGGGGTTCAGCAATGAGTCTGGTTCGCCAGGTGTCAGTAGGGGGGAGAGGGGATCTAGCATGCAGAGGACTGCTCTCCTCTCTCTGGGGGAGGGATACTAACTAGTTGTCCTGCTCATTGACTGCCCTCTGGTGGTGGCCAGAGGGCAGTAAGTGTCGGGAGACTTGCTCTGATGTCTTTACACCGGTGGGGGAGAGGGGTGGGGAGAAAATTGAAAAATGTGAGCCTGGCAGACTCAGTGATGGTCCTTCACTCCTGGGAGCCATCTCCAGATTCTGGATTGGGTCTCTGGAGGGAGTGCAACCTGGCAACTACCTTCCTGGCTCTGCCACAGGGGCAATCCTTGGGGAAATCACCGGGGATTGTCAAAAGCACAGGAGTGGCAGGACCAGAGAGAGAGAGTCCCGCTGCTAGGAGGGCTGTAGCCTCTTGCCAGGGCTCCAGGGAGGTATAAACACCTCTATGGAAAAAAAAAGTTGATAACCAGGAAAGGCACACTGAGTCGATGGCTTGATTCCAGGTGCAACCCAGGGCAAGGGGCAAGGGGCAAGGGTACAGTACACAACTGATGCAAGAATAAGTAACAACAGTTAATGCTGGCAGAAGTAGAAATCACAGGGGCAATAACAATACAGGGAAACATTGCTGCATGGGTATGCACAGTAATATAGAGGACTTGGAGGCATTACATAAAACATACAACAATATAGGCAGTGCTTTGGGATTGCTGATAAATACACAGCTAAAATACTGAACACAAAAATAAGAGCAAAAGTTGGCATGGGGTCAAGAATGAATAGGAAGGAGAGTGAGGAAGAAACGTGGGTAAAGGGATGGGGGGATGATGCGTAGAAACATAGAAATTGTTAGCAGATAAGAATCACAAGGCTCATCTAGTCTGCGCATAAGTCCTGTACCTGAATACAGCTTTTGACCCTCCCCTTACTTAACCTCTGTGGTTCCCCTATTCCTGTCCCATGCATGTTTTAATCCAACCACAGTGCTCACTCCCACCACCTCCTATGACAGACCATTTCATATGGCCACCACCTTCTCTGTGAGGAAAAATTTTCTCACATTCCCTCTTAACCTGCCACCATCCAGTTTCATGTCATGCCCCCTAGTTCTAGTACTTCTCCTGTATTGGAATATCCCCCCCCCCCACACCCTGTGTATGCCTCTGAGGTACTTGAATGTTTTTATCATGTCCCTTTCTCCCTCTTCTCGTCCAGTAAGTGCATATTGAGGTCTCTTAATCTCTCCCCGTAAGTCTTGTGGTGCAAGCCCTGTACCATCTTAGTCATCCTTCTCTGGACTGCCTCCAGTCTGATAATGTCCTTTTGAAGGTGTGACCTCCAGAACTGCACACAGTGTTCCATGTATGACCTGACCAGGGTTTTGTATAACAGCATCACCACCTCACGGGTTCTGCTGGCCATACCCCTTGCTATATACCCTAGCATGCCACTGGCCCTCCCTGCTGACTTTGTACTCTGCTTTGACATTTTCAGGTCTCTTTCCTCTTTGGTGACTGTCAGCAACTACCCCCAAATCCTGTAGCTCTCCCCAGGGTTACTGTGTCCCAGGTGCCTAATTGTGCACTATTTTCAATTAAATCTCGGTTGCCAATCTGCAGACTATTTCTCAATCTTCCTCAGGTACCTCCTCATTTTCTCCACCCCTTCAGGAGTATCAACTCTGTTACAGATCTTTGTGTCATCTGCAAACAAGCAGACCTTTCCTTCCAGCCCCTCTGCAATGTCACTGATGAAGACATTGCACAGAACTAGTCCAAGGACTGATCCCTGAGGTACTATTCTGATCATCCTCCTCTCCCCAGATTGTACTCCGTTTACCACCACCCTCTGTCTCCTCTCCATTAGCCAGTTCCTAACCCACTTTACCACCTTGTCTCCCATGCAGACTCCCCGTCTTATTAACCAGACTCCTATATGGGACGGTGTTGAAGGCTTTGCTGAAACTGAGGTAGGGGACATCCACCACCCCCCATTTACTTCCTTCATCACCCAGTCAAAAAGTCTATTATGAGATTTGTCTAACACAACCTAACCGCTGTGAACCCATATTGCCTAGTGTCCTGGTCACCAATGGCTTCTAGATGCCCCACTATACTTTCCTTAAGCAATGCCTCTATGATCTTCCCCACTACCAAGGTGAGGCTGACCAGCCTATAGTTGCTTGCCTCCTCCTTGCTGCCTGATTTGTGTAGAGGGATGACATGTGACCTCCAATCCTCTGGCACCACTCCTATGTTAAGTGACTCGGTGAAAAATGCTGCCAGAGGTTCTGCTAGCTCTCTTCACAGCTCCCATAGTATACTTGGGAGTATGCAGGGGGGACTTAAGATTAGGGAGGCAGGTGGAAGAGACAGGGGGAAGGGGAGACACCTGAAGTATTTTTGATGGACACCGCAGTTGGCAAACTATGAACAGTGAGGGGTAGTGAATTCTATAGGGCAGGGAGCCAGTAGTCAAAGGCTTGCTCCTGGTGGGTGAATGCTGATTTGCTAATGTTAAACAGTGTAGGTCGCAGGAGTGCAATGCTTAGCCAGTGCAGGGGGGTGGAGCTATAAGGGAGAAGAGGTAAGAGGGAAGAGTATTGAACTGGAACTTGGCAATGATGCAAGCACAATGTGCAAACTGATGATTAGCAAGCATGCCATGCTTGTTTTTTCAAGGAAGCAAGCCCATTCTCTGCTCCAGACTTCACTTGGCCAATACAAAAGAGTTTACCTTTCAATAGGCAGGCATGATTGTCAGAGTTTCATTGGGAAAGGCTAAGGGGGAGGGGGATCCAGGAACAGGTTACACAAAGAAAAGACAAAGGGGAGGGGAAAGGGATCAATGCATCATGGGTAAGGGAGAGACAAGAAAGAGAGAGACAAGCAGGGATTGGCTGGATCAGGAGAAGGGAGGAGGAGTCTAGAGGTACTTAAGGGCATGCAAGGAAGCAGAGAGCCTTCTTTTGCTGGATTTTCATGAATTTCCCACTCTCCCACCCTTACAATAAGGCAACAGGAAGAAGGGACAAGTAGTGGGTGATAAAGGCATAGGGCTGGCAAGTGAGTCTGCAGGTTGAACAAATTTAGGTTGGAGAAGATCTGGTTTTCAGAGGAGGGCAACAGCAGCGGGGAACAAAGGGTTGCTGATTGAGGGCAATGGTCAGTCTGGAAAGGACAGGGTGAAGAGAGGTAGGAGATGGGATAAAGAAGGATTAGGAATTAAAAGGGGGAAGCAGGGGGAGTCACATGATGCCTTCAGAGGAGTAAGCAGCACGAAGGTGCAGCTCCGCTATACAACTGACTAAAGCTACCAACTACACAGGCAATAATCATTAATTTAAATCAAGACAGAGTGTTAGCTGGCAGACAGTGGTGGGAATAAAAGAAAATCATCATGGAAATAAAGAATTACATCGCAGTGAGGCAGACAAAGAGCCTATGAAAGACACGATGACGATGGAGGCCAAAAGGCTGCGCAGAAGTTCATCCCCCAACTTGGATTTGAACTTAGACACCATGAACATGCAGTCAGAACAACTGCAGGAGGACATTTCCACCATTAAAACCACCTTGTTTTCTCTGATAGAGGAATTTCGGGACTGGAAAGCTTCGTTGTCAGGTCTGGTAGTAAGGGTGTCAGATAAAGAGACCCGGATTGCATCGATGGAAGACCGAGCGCACAAACTGGAAACAGACAATATTTCTCTTAAAAAGGCTGTCAGAAAACTAGATGAGAAAGTAGACGATCTGGAGGGAAGATCACATCATAATAATTTAGTATTATTAGGGCTCCCAGAAGGTGAGGAGGGTAATAATGCAGTAGTCTTTCTGCAGAAACTTTGTATCCGAGTAGCAGGCCCCTCACCAAATGGCCCGACATATGTAATCGAATGTGCACATAGATCGATTAGACCGAGACCTCCTCCGGACCAGCTGTCCTGTCCTATCATCTTCAAGGTATTAAACTATTTGGATAGAGACCATATACTCAAGACAGACAGAAATTCAGAGAAATTAGAATGGGAGGGCAAGAAGCTGAGAATTGTGCCGGACTTAACATTCAAAGTTAAACAAGACAGGGTGGCTTATTGACCTATTCAGGCCAAGCTGTGGGCAGCAAGAATGAAACATAGGATGTTATTTCCTGTGAGACTAGAGGTCACTTTGGACTTGGGAACCCAGAGATATGAATCTGCTACTCAAGCGGTGACAGATCTTTATAATAGACTACCAGACCTGTTTGGGAAGGGCAGCTGCTAACTTGGAGTGGAAGCGGTTTCAAGCGATCGACCGTGAACACGGAGATTTGGAGGTCTACATGGATTAAGCTCAAGGGACAAGGGTTCACATAGAGACAATATTGGTATATGGGGAGTCAATTTTTTTTTTTTGTATCTATTTTTGTTTGGGAGAGTTTATTATACTCTATGGAGTTATGCTATGCCCTGTTAAGTATATAGAGAGACATGAAGCCCCCTGCTGCTTGTGAGAGACACATGCGATAAATAAGAATGGCGCTCCACCTACTGGCAGTGATTTGATCATGCAAAATCACTTTAAGCAACATGGAGACACTGTATAGAGAGACATATTTTTCTTTTTCCTTTGGACTCTATGGATCTGATGTAAAGGCTCACACTCCCAAGGACCCAGTGATTGTTTAAGTTTAAGAGGAATATTACATGGGGGCAACCAATATGTGTCTAAGAAGACAGACTTTAATTTTCGTTTGATGGACTTAATAAGAAGAAGCTGGAAACACAAGGGGAGAAAAAAGTTAATGATTTAAGTGTGAACTTTTAGATATAGATTCAGTAGATCAGTAGAAATAGATAATAGTTGGTAGCAAGGAAGATGTCTCCTAGGAGACGCAACTTGGGGGGGGCGGCAGCTGCTCATTTGGGGGCATGACGAATAAAAATGTCGGGAGTAGGCTAATGGCCTGGATATCTATATGGAGATGGGGAGTGTGGGTGTTAGAGGTTTGGGGTAGATTCATATGTTGGGGCCAACTGGGACAAGAAGTACAACATACTATAGGTAGAGAGGGATGGATTCGAAAGGACTACTATGATATAGGGGCCAATAGAAGTTTAGAAAAATGGGCAGTTGGAACATAATATCTTGGA
Organism: Neoceratodus forsteri; assembly: GCA_016271365.2. Taxonomy (NCBI): domain Eukaryota; kingdom Metazoa; phylum Chordata; order Ceratodontiformes; family Ceratodontidae; genus Neoceratodus; species Neoceratodus forsteri. The sequence continues at coordinate 47,049,833 of CM028129.1, read as the reverse complement.
ACATAAAAGGTGGAAAAGACAATTCAAAAAGGTACACTATTTTAAGGCACTTGAATAGATACCAACCACATATTGCGATGATACAGGAGACACATATAACTGCAAATCAAGTTACAAAGTTACAGAAACTTTGGGTTGGCCAGGCCTTTGGCATAGGCAACAGTGAAAGAAGTGGAGGAGTTGCAATACTCATATGCAAGAATGTTCCTTTTAAAGAAATTAAAACTTGGAGGGATCAGGAGGGGAGATATATAATAATACTAGGGAATTTAGCGGGAGAGGAAATACTAATAGGTTCAGTATATGGCCCCAACTCGGACAACCCTACTTTTTTTTCACCTTTAGCCATGATCATTGCATCGGCGCCAAATGCACCTTGTCTTTTGGGGGGAGACTTGGAATGTGGTTTATACAAATGATCTTGATAGATCATATAAGAAAAGAGCAGGTCTATCCCCTGCACAGAGGGCCATAAGAGAATTAATGAGTGACTCCGGCTTGGTTGATCCGTGGAGACTGTACCATCCCATGGAAAAAGACTATACATTTTATTCTCCCCCATAAGGTATACTCTAGGATTGACTTCTTTCTTCTAAGTTCTATTACATTACATACAGTTGATGACACTGGAATATATCCGAGAGTGCTTTCGGATCATTCACCTATTTGGATAAAATAAGGATTTTCTGCAGGTAGGACAGCATATAAATCCTGGTCTTTAAATACTCAAATGTTGGCAGAAGAAGAGATAGTGCAAAAATTGAGGAGGTTTATTAAAGATTCCTGGGATTCTAATCTAAACTCGATTTTGAGAAAGGATGTTTTATGGGGGGCGTAAAAGGCGGTATGGAGGGGAGAGTTTATTAGACTTGCTACCAACAGGAAGAGGAGAAAGACTAAAGAGGTGGAAGAATGGCTAGATAGAATAAGATTTTTCGAACAACACCTGAGCCAAAAGGCGGATGAGAAAAGTTGGATGGAACTCCATTCACTGAGAGCGAAATATGTAGCCTATTGCCTAAACAAAACAAAGAAAACATCTTTAAAGAGGAAAGCGACATACATTGGGCAGGGTGAAAAAGCTGGGAAGTTATTAGTGAACAGAATAAAGCAACAAAGAGAGACGAGATGGGTAATAGCAATTCGAGACAGGGAAACAGGAGAGTTAAAGGCTAATCCAGATGAAATTGTCAACATTTTTCTAGAATATTATATGGAATTATATACAGCACAACACATAGAGATAGATTATGAGAGGAAACTGAATTTATTTTTCAGAGACATACAGTTGCATAAGCTTACATCAGATCAAAGTTCAACATTAATAGGAGAGGTTACCTTGCAGGAAATTCGAGATGCAATAGATAGGCTGCCGAAGGACAAGGCACCAGGACCTTATGGGTATCCTCCAGCTTTTTACAAAACATTCAAAGAGGAGTTGATACCATATCTAAAGATCTTATTCAATTATTTGTACTCTGCCGAACCTAATGAAATGGCACTGTTCGAAGCTAGGATCGTGCTTATACCTAAGCCGGGGAGAGATCAGACATGTCCAGAAAATGACAGACCGATTTCATTATTAAACATTGAGATCAAGGTATTAGCCAGTATATTGGCAGCCAGACTTAAAAGGGTATGGGAGAATTTGATAAGACCCGAACAAGCGGGTTTTGTTGCAGGGAGGCAGTCGAGCGACCATTTTAGAAAGATATGCTATCTTCTTTCCACGTCGGGGGATACGGACACTGGGAAGGTCTTTGTGTCCCTCGATGCAGAAAAGGCATTTGATAGAGTTAGTTGGAAGTACCTGTTTGATCTTTTACCAAGATATGGAATACCCCAAGAATACAGACAATGGATTGCAATTTTATATGCAATTCCTTTGGCAAGAGTGGCATGTAACGGGGCTATTTCCAATAATTTTAGACTATCAAGAGGAACCAGACAGGGCTGTCTGCTCTCTCCCATGCTTTTTAATTTATATATTGAACCCCTAGCTAGAAAAATTAATGCTTCCAGGGCAATCAAAGGAATAAATATAGGTCCTATCACATATCAAATTTCGAAGTTCGCGGATGACATCCTTATGCATCTCACCTCATGGTGTGAATTGGTACCAGCAGTTTTGGAGTTAACAGAGGAGTTCAGTTCTGTGTCAGGATATAAGCTGAACCATCATAAAACAGCAGTACTTTCACTGACATCTATATGTACTGAGAAGGATGTAGAGGAGATAGGGCTGAAATGAGCCGGAGGTTCACTCACCTTTCTGGGTCTAGAGGTTGCGCAAGACATCAATAAGCTAAAATCATTAAATATAGATCCGATAGTAACCCAGATGCAGCAAAATCTAAAGAGATGGCAATCTTTACCTTTAACACTTTGGGGAGAGTTAACTTAATCAAGATGGCTGTATTCCCTAGGCTAATGTACCCCCTGGCTATGCTGAACTTAGCCCTCCCTAAGACATGGTTTAAAGAAATCAGTTTGATTTGGTCTGCATTCCTCTGGAATGATAAAAAATCTAGAAGGAAGATAAGCAAACTGATGGAGAGGAAAGAGAGGGGATGGTTGGGAATCCCTAACTTGTTTTTTATATTATTTGGCTTTTCAGACTTCCAAATACTGTTTATGGTTGGCGCCTCAGGAATCACTCCCCCCTAATTTGATGTGGTATGTGATAGAGAGACAAATGGCCACCTCCAATAAAGTTTCATTGGAATCATTGCTTTATATGGCCGGCAAAAAGATACCTCATTCCTGGCAGTATACGCCGTTAGCGTGGACTTTGCAAGCTCATGCTCAATTGTGTCATTATTTCAAAATAGATAATAAAAAAGACTTAGGTCAGCCTTTGGTTTATAACTGGAATTTTCAAATAGGCAATATGACTATTCCACCCACCTTTTGGGAAGGGATAGACGGAATCAAATTAGTAGACTTAGTTAAAGATCATAAAATTTTGACCCCCCAGGAACTGAAGATTACTCTTCAGTTCTCTGAATTCCCCGTGTTTAAATATTTACAAATTAAGCAATGTATTAAGATGGTACTCGGGGAATCACCTGGGTCGACCCGGGGCTTCGGAATTCTTTATGGATGTACATAAACGCGTAATACAGCCAAAACCTATAGCTCAGATTTATAAACTCTTAAATAGTAGAGTAGAAGAGAAATCATCGCCAATAGCTTTTTATTGGCAGCAGGCCATTAACCTATCCTATGACGGGTGTACATGGGAATCGGTTTGGAAAAATCATTATAAACTGGTAAAACAAGATAGACTACATTTGATTAGGTTTAAAGTACTTTACAATTTATACCATACTCCGATTAGTAGACACTGCATGGATAGGATGTTAAGCAACTTATGCCAAAGGTGTAAAAGAGAGCCAGGCTCTCTGATACATATGATTTGGACATGTCCTAATATTCAAAACGTTTGGCAGCAAGTTAAGTGTTTTATGCTGCCTTTGTTCGAAAAGGGAGACATTTTTAATATTGAGACATGTGTGCTTGGTAATCTCTTAGCTTTAGAGAATCGGATGTTGCAGTTTTATATGGCCCTCATTTCTGCAGTCTCACTGCTTGTGATCATGAGAAATTGGACTAGAGAAGGTTCGCCTTCCATTAGAGAATGGTTTCAGGAACTGAATATAGCCTACTATGCTGAATAGGCAATTGCATTACAATTTTATAACCTAGACGTTTTTAATAATAGATGGGAGAAGTTTTCACAATTTTTAACTGAGAGATATAAAGATTGGTAAAAGGAGAGTGTTCCACTGATTCAATAGAGAAGCAGGAATTTCTAGAAGAAAAGGAATCAATAGATATAAGGTGGCTTTAGGAAAGGAAAGTCGTACTTACCTATCAGATTATTCCTTGACGTGTATGTCCCAGTGCTCCAGGGGATGGTAGGTGGTAGGGGGTGGTATAAACAGATAATTAGGATATAGACAGACTAGTGGGGAGGAGGGTGGGGGTGGGAGGTGAAGGCAAGGGGCAGTTTTGACATGTTTAAAGCCAACTGGTATGTCTTGTACGAAGATGTATACTGTAAAATGTCAATAAAGTATACTGAATAGCAAAACCCAAAGGGGGAAGCAGGATCATGGGGGGAAAGGGGGTGCAAGGGGCTCTGGGAGGGAGGGGCACAGACTGGGTTTAACATCTGGCTGGGCCAAGGACCTCATGTGGTGATCACCCCAGGGTTAATGGAACAGGGGGTCAGGTAGGAGACCCAATCCCAAGAAAAGAAGATAAGGACACAAAAGGATAGATTACACAGAGTGTGTTGGGTGCACACCCAAACCCAAGAAGGACACAAAGGGGAGAGAATGTAGGAGAAAAGTGGACTGTTTTTTATCAAGATACAAGTTGTGTGAAATATGATGTGTTGGAATGATGTATATAACTGTGAAAATTATGAATTAGAGTTTTAAAATATGGTGATTTATATAAACCTTGGACAACTGAGCAACCAAATTTATGGAATGAAAATGTTATTTCACTTGGAAATCCCCATGACAATTCTATACATAGAAAATACATGTCCTGCTGTTCTAATGAAACTAGAGGATACTCTAGTATGTAAAACCATTATCTGATTTCCATAGGGATTTTTTTATTCATGTTTGGGCCAGTCCCCCACCCCTATCATCATCTATAACCCATCTCCAGTGCAAGTTACAGCTCAGCTGCATGTTCTGCATACCATCGCTCGATAGTGGGACCAGAGGAGGGCTGCACCCAGACCTACAACTTGCATGGCTAGTGCATGTGTTACCTACTTTTTGTGTTACTGGGAAAAAGAGGAGAGACTGAGAAGAGTGACACAGCACAAGCCAAGGGGAGCATGTCCCACTAGCTCTTACCTTTAGCTGTGGAGGGGCTGCTTATTACACACAGCGCTGCCAGGGCAGTTAGGAAGAAAAGCTGCAACAAGTATCCCCACAGTACTAGTCCTGATCCTGGTCCCCAGTCACCCACAGTCCATATTCTTTTCCCCATGATTCAATTGCAGCAAGTATCCACATAGTACTAGTCCTGGTCATGGTCCCCAGTTGCCACAGTCCATGTACTTATCCCCATAGTTCACACAGTAGAGCAGGCAGGGTGACTGTGGCACTTGGTTTTCTGGGGATCTGTATAGAAGCATACTGTGTATCCTATCTACAGAAGCTGGGTGGTTTTCACCCTGAGTGTTTTACATATTTTACTCTGTAGTTTACCATGTGTTTTTTTTTTTTTTATTTAATACACTTTTTACATAGAATATTTAAATTCCCGATTAGGCATTTCATTTATAATTTCATTTACAATTTAAACTTCCAGCTATAGTTTAAATTTAAATTGACTAACGATGAAGTTTAATACAAGCTTGTGCTGCTTGTAAACTGATATCACAATGATATCACAGTTTGACTGAGTCTGAAAGAACATCTGAACCAATGTATCTAGCTGGGAAAACATGTCCTTAAAAATACTACTTGTCCTTTATTTCTATGGAGAAACAAGTTTGGGGAAACAAAACGCACCACTCTATTTTGCAATGAGCATGTACAGTAGTAAAATGCATTTGTAATAAAACTGTTATATAACCTCTAGTACGAACACTGCAGGGCACAAAGGGAAGAAGTGGTGGAAATCGGTAAGTTGTGCTACTACTCATTTTCAGTGCCTCCTGAAGATTTTATGATAAAATTGTACAAAAAAGACCACAATACAGTTGAGTTCCATTGCCCTGTTCTGTAAGTAAACAAATAAAACTATTAGCTTACATACAACATGGGTGATCCTAACATTACACAGTAGTATGGAGATACCATACTGTCAGTTCTTGCTGCTTTCAAAAGTCTTATATTTTTATGAAAGTCAACATATAGCAGTACTGTGTATGAAAAAAAATCTCCTTTGTGCTGTTGTTATACTTTAAAATTATATTTAAAAAAGGATTATATATTTCATTAAACATAACATACTAATGCACAGCCTGCTTTAGAAAGATAAAGCTAATAATACTTACGTAACAGTAGAAAAAAAACCTGACATTTTAGGTATCCACAGAATGAAAAAACAAACAAACAAACAGACAAATTAATTTCTGTATAGCTTTGTTGCACTACCAGAATATCGTGTATTTGTTTTCATGAGAGAGTTAATAAGAAGACCAAGGGAGCTGATAGTTGCATTAACCAATGCTCTTTCTCCTGTTATACAAATAGTGCTTATAACTGCCTGCTAAATAAATCTAATTAAACTAAGCCTCCACATCATAAACTCTGCACCATACAATAGCATATTTTCAAAGGGGAATATTCTCAACAGTTACAGCAGAATGTGATTAAGATTAAACCTTTGTGCACATCAGGCCACTAGAATTAGTGTTGTGAATTATCCAATTCCCCATTTAATCTATGGAGCATTATTAATGTATCTGATTTTTTTTCAGTACACATCTTTGAAATGAATAGTAGGGTATTTTTAGTTGCAATTTCATATATGTTTAATAGGAAAAATTTAATAACTTCAACCATCTTGTCAGCTGAAGCTGTATAGAGGTACTAAACACAAAATAAAATGCTTTCTGCTGCCAGTTTATTGTAATGTGTTTATCAGGTGCTCTGAAACTTTACTCCAGTATGAAGCAGTGCTACCTCACTTTTATAGCAGAAGTTAAACTAAGTCATAAAACCCCAAGAGACAGGAGGTTTAAAATGGCAGAGGCTGACACTGATGACTGTTAAACCTGCATCAACTTATGCCTGAGTCCAGCTGATATTATAAAATTTGATGTGCCCATTAGTGACACAAATTCAAGGTTTGTAGCAAAAACAAAAGGATGAATTACAGTTGTCATCATTTTTTTTATTATTATTTTATTTGTAATTTGTTAACCGAGTAGAGCTAAGAGCATTAGATGCCCATTTTCAAGGGTGGCCCAGAGATGTAAAGAAGAGCAACAACACAGAATATATATGCAATAGAGAATAAATCTGCAATCCATCTGTGTACATAGTAATTGGGTGACATTTCTGCTGCAATTGTGCCTTTTTTGTTGCAAAATTTTGAAAATAACACTGGTCACATCTTGAATAGATCCTTCTGAGAATCCTGCCCATGGTCTTTTTTCCAGACAGAAGGCACTCCACAGGCCAACTGGTACAGAATTCTGCCTGAGTAATTATTAGGCTTCAGTGGAGGGTCCATTTGTGTTTCCACGGGATTATATCATTTAACCCTGAATATCCACAGAGCACCCATATACCAGCCAAACCATGTAGATGGTAAAGAGATAGTCAATGAAAATACCTTAAAATATTTTGATACCTCTGGCCCAGCAAGGGAAGGGTCACAAAACATACTAATGGGCCCTTCAACTGGCCCCATAAAAGCTTCTCTTCATGGCCCACTGATACTAAAATAGGCTGCAGAATGAGGGGTGCTAGCTGCACATTCGAGCAGACTTGATAGACCTCTAGGCCTTTATCTGCTGGCAAATTTCGTATATTCGTATGTTCGTAATTACATGCCTTGCAGCAGTCTTTCCTTATCCTCCAGTACCTTGATATAGTGTAGGTGTTCTTTTGGGGTGCAATGTGCCCCTCTTCATACTCCCATCCCACCTGGAGATCCACTGTTTTGGGTTCCTGTTCAATCCCAGCAATAAGTAACAGGCACCAAGTATTCAAAGACTCCTACGGTACGTGTTCTCTGCGGAATTTTCCTGGTGCTGTAGTTCTCATTTGCAGTGGATTGGGGGTATGGTGGTCTGATGCAACTGCATCACCTTGAAGGAAGCATTTACAGCAATGTCACACCTACCCAGCCTAACCAAGAACTAAGGAGCACTCATAGCAGTTGGAGGGTCCTTAGTACAGTACAGTATTCTGAATACAGCAGTGTTCTGAATATAAAGTGTTCTAAATTATTATTCTGAATACTGTGTTCTCATGGTACTGGAATATATATTCCACTTGTATTTCCAGTTTACATGTAAATTGCAGTATTCAGAATAAGCAACACTTCAAGCACGCTCTGTATACTATCTATTGTTTAAATGGCACCCTGGAGGAATGTTTTCAGAGGTCATGAATCTGCTCATTGCATGAAGGCTGTGACATATCACAAACGCTGAGCTTTCTGCATTTCCATGGCACAGTGGTCTGCTGGAGAAGTAGTAATTTTATTTGTATACAGTGTTATAACATTCAGACAATATTACCGATACACAAGTGTATTCCTGTTCCGTACAGTTATAGCAAACATTCATACCTAAAGACAATAATTTAAATAAAATTCATATAACATTTTAAAACATTGACAAACATACTGCAGTTCACTTTTCATAGCTTTGTGGAAGAGGCTCAGTGAAGGTTTTTGGTGCTGTACATTGTTTCTTCACTGAGCCTACTCCAGTATCTGGCTGCATTGTGATAAGTATTCATCTCTTCATAATTTATGTGTGTTGAGATCTTCATCTCTTCATAATTTATGTGTTGAGATCTGGTGTTGTTAAACACCTTGTGCTGGAAGTTCTTATTGAGTCCTGTACAGTAAAGATCAGAAGTATAAGAGAGGAGGTTATACTACCCTTGTACAGGTCACTGGTGAGGCCACATATAGAGTATGGAGTTCAGTACTAGAGCGCACACCTCAGAAAGGACATTAACCTGCTGGAGAAGGTCCAGAGGAGGGCTACAAAGATGATAGTGGGTCAACAGGGTAAGGCATATGAGTCGAGGTTGAGGGCACTGAACATGTATCCCTTGGAAGAAAGGAGAAAGAGAGAGAGAGAGATAGAGGACATGATTGGACCTTCAAGTACTTGAAATAGATAAATAAAATTGATAAGGATGATCTTTTTAAGTTGAGTGGCAACCATAACACGAGTGAGCACAGTTTTAAGCTGGAGGAGGGTGGGGTTCATGAGAGAGGTCAGGAAGCACTTCTTCACAGGGAGGTGGTGAACATGTCATCTTCCTAAAAAAGGGAAAAAAACAACACCTGTAAGAAAAAATGATCCCTCATTGACTGTCTTGCCCCCCCTTCCCCAACCAGCACCCACCCCCTGTGCACCCACCTCCCCACACCTCCCCTGATCTCATACTTACCTCCAGAGCCCAGAGTGATGATCTTCGGTGGACCGGGAACACGTCTGCACTCTTCCAAGCCAACGGTGAACTGAAGAAATGCCAGTAAGCTGTATAATGGCATAATTTTTTTTTTTTTTTATTTAGATCTAGGATTACAATTACCTTTGAACCAAGGCTCTTTTACAAAGGTTCCACGTCAGGAGAGTACATACATGTTAAACAAGGGCATACAACATTAAAGACAGCATACAACAATATTCATCAGTTCAGATACAACATCACAGTAAATAGTATACATGAATAACTCATACAAGGAATCATTTCAGAAACCTAGAAGATATCAGGGAGGAAGGGTGAGAGGATAGGGGAGTGGCAGCCAAAAAAGAGACTAGAGCAGCTCACAGCATTGTCAAAAAACATCAGAGAGGGGTGGCTGATCTCAATGGGGAAGGGGGAAGTTAGGGGTGGCAGTCACATGAGCTGGAGGTCGTGAGATGATGATGGAGGCTTGATTTGAATATGCCCAGTGAGGAGGTGGAGGTGATGAGAGTGCTGAGGGCATTCATCCAGCTGGGTGCAAGGTGCACAAAGGATCTATGGCCCAGAGTGGTGCGACAACAGGGGACCTGTAGAAGCTAACGTTCAGACCCTCTGGTGTTACGAGAATTAGTGTTTGGGTGCAGGAGGGCTTGGACACTAGGTGGAGTAAGGCCCAAAGTAGTTTTTTCACCATCAAGCAGATAAGGTATTTCATGCGGTTAGCGAGTTGAAACCATCCCATTTGAGCGTAAAGCTCACATGTATGTGTGAATCAGTGGGATCCAGTAAGCAGTCGACAGGCCTTGATTAGGGAGGTCATTATGCACCTGAAGGTGGTAGTAGATGCAGAGCCATAGATTATGAGGCCGCAGTCTATGACAGAGACCACAGAGCTCAGGATAGCAATCTTCAGTGCTGCCTGGGTAAGATGCTGTCTATTTTGGTAGAGAATTCCAATGTGTGAGTTTACAACTCTGGCAATACTATCAATGTGGGTCCCATAAGATAGGCAAGGGTTGAGTGAGATTCCAAGGTATTTAAAAAATGACACTTGTTCGAGAGTATTACTAGCGCTTGTAGTGATCTCAAGAGGGTATCAGCTGTGTTTGTTTTGCGAGCTGCAGAAAAGCATAGATTTAGTCTTTTTGTGGTTTAGAACCAGTTTATGTTATGCAAACCAGTTTTCAACAGTGGAGAAAGCAAGCTGAAGGTTGTGAAGTAAGGGTTGTGGGTCCTTATGGGGGGTGAGAAGCACAGCGTCATCGGCATAGAGGATAATTTGTTCTGGGCAGGATAGTGGAAGGGAGTTCAGGAAAAGGCTGAAAATTAGTAGGCCCAGTATGGATCCCTGAGAGATGCCTGAGCGAGCAGGTTTGGAGTCAGAGAGTACTCTTGAGATTTTTTCTGTTTGGCAGTGCTGGTCCAGGTAACTATTAAACCATGCAGTAGAGTCCTGGGAGAGCCTGGGATTCAGCAGCTGTTTGGTAAGCAGGCCATGGTGAACAGTGTCAAATGCCTTAGTCAAGTAGATGAATATTTATTTTTCAACTTTGGTGCATATCTCGGCCATTTTTTGGAATTTTTTCACAAAATTTTCAATATGGGGTTCTTGGGACCCCTCCTCATGAACTCAGTCACTATTAATTTGTTATTCAGTCCCGAAAGGTGATTTCACGGTCACTTTGCGGAACCACCTTTCCGGACTGATTAATAAAATGGCGGTGTCACAGTTCATGAGGTAGGCCCCCAAATACCCTATGTTGAAAATTTGAACAAATTCCCCAAAATGACTGTTTAAAGAGCGTTCGTTGCGCAGTTCCTATGCACACTCGTAACGTTCAGAATTTTTAATATTTTCACTCCAGATTTTCAACATTGGCATTTTACCACACCTCCTTATGAACAGTATAGCTGTCTTTCTTCACATCTTGCCCAAAATGTGTTTTCGTACATGTAGCGCACATTGACGTGGTAGGTGTGCGAAATCAATGTTCAGGACACATTAAGAAAATCACAGTGACACTGTTCATGAGCAGAGGTGTTAAAATGGCTATGTTGAAAATTTGGTGACAAAAGTCCATAAAATGACTCTGTTACGAGTGTGTATTGTGCAATTTCCATGCACCATCGTAAGTACATGAATTTGTAATATTTTCAGTCCAGATTTTCCACATTGACATTTTTCCACACCTCCTTATGAACAGTACAGCTGTCATTTTTCACACCCTGACCAAAATGTGTTTTCACACTTCTGGCGCAGAATAGCACGGTCGCTGTGGAAAATTAGTGTCTGTGACAGATTAAGAAACGCATAGTGCCCCGTTTCATGAGCGGAGCTCCTAAAATGCCTATGCTGAAAATCTGGTGTAAAAAATTCCCAAACTAATTACATTACAGGTGTACATTGCTCAGTTTCTACGCATGTTCGTGACTTCACCAGTTTTTGTATATTTTCACTCCAGATTTTCAACAATGCCATTTTTTACACCTCCTCATGAATAGTACACTTGTCACTTTGCTCATCCTGTTTGAAATATGTTTTCGCACCTGTGGTACCAAACGGCTCAGTCACTGTGCAAAATTACCTTTCGCCTAACTAACTGATAGTGTCACTGTTTATGTGGTGGGGTCACAAAAAGCCCATGTGGAAAACTTGGAGTAAAAATACCAAGAAACACCCAGGGCATTAGGGTTTTCAACTATAATGCCCTACCCTGTAAGGACTGACAGGCATCAGGGGTGTGATTTGGAATTGTCGACAGTAATCCTTATGCCATTCCACCCTCACCCCCACCCTGCAGCCAGTGACTGGCATCGAGGTGCACCTTGGACCCTTTGCCCCCAGAGTTCACCCCATTCTCCTATACTGCACCCATTTCAGCATATTTTCTTATGGAATGAGGTGAATGTAAAGCCCAAACACCCCGAGGCACACCTCAACACTTGTCAGTGTCTGAAGGGCAGGTTGAGGTGAAATGCTGTGACTGTCATGGGTGATGACCCAAAGGCACACTGCAATGCCTGTCCTTCTCTGCAGGGTGAGGGTGGAGTTGGCATCAGTTCAGTACTTCAATGCCAATCCTATACTGCATCTGTCTAACTCCTGCCCTACCACTGCTAATGCCAGCAAGCAAACATTCGGCATTGACAAATGCTTGTTCATTTTAATGTAATGTCTCTGTGAGTTCATTTGGGTTTGAAGGCGTTGTCTCTTTTCCCCCCACATAACCTGTATGTGGACTTTTCTTGCATTGGAAGTAATAAAAAAATGTTTCTAGATGTACATGTACTGTAAAACTAGTTATTTTCATACAAAGTAATGTTAGTGCAAACACAAATGCAACCATAATTGCGTGAATTTAATTTAGCTCAAAGTCATTTGCACCAAATTCACTGCAATGGAAAAAGTGGTAATTAGCACAAAGTAATTTTAATGCAAAGTACTGCTTTCGCAAAAATCGTGAAAATTATTTGCCAGAGAAAATTTCAAGTTTTACATTATAATTCCTCTATATCTTGAATTATTTTTTCAGGCAGATGCTGATAGAATCTGATTGAAAATATGCTCACATGTCTTACATTTTGGACTATAGCAAGGAGTAGTGCCATCTAGTTTTCTGTTGTTTTGGTCATGTATACATTTGCTCCTGACAATCAGATTAGATGAATTAGGTGGCTGTTTGAAAGACAGTAAAGGTAGTTCTTGGAAGATACATTTCAAGGTGTCATCCTCACTGAATATTGATTGGAGGTCCTTGATGATTTTACGGAAGGGCTCCAGATTGGGACTGTATGTAACAATAAAGGGTATCCAGTGTGTGGTGGCCTTTTCTTGATATTGTAGGAGTTATTCTCTTGGCATATGCATGGCACATTCTATAGCTCTGTCAGTTTCTCTAGAGGAGTGTCCCTGCCAATAAATATTGTTTTTTGTGCGGTCAAGTGTTTGTCTCTGTTCTCTTCACTTGAACAGATTCAGTGACAGTGAAGCGCTTGACTGTATATTATTAGTTTTTTTAGTGTGCTTAGGGCAATTGCTGTTGAGTGAGTGTCTTTGTTATTCATTTTCCTGTAAATACAGGTTTGAAGGATTTCTTCTTTGATGGTAACTCTGGTGTCCAGGAAATTAACACTGATGTCAGAATATTCCAGGGAAATTTTAATAGAAAGGTGGAGAGAGTTAAGTTCCTGAAGAAATTGTTTGAGTGTTTGGGTACCTTTTGTCCAAATGATCAATAAATCATTAATATATCAGAAGTAAGCAAGTGGCTTATGTGTACATTGTTTCAGGAAATCTTCCTTCAAATTTGCCATGAAAAGATTGGCATACTGTGGAGCCATCCTGGTGCCCATTGCTGTTCTCATAGTATGAACACAATGTTCAAGTAGCACACACAGTAACCTTCTCAGAGGTGCTGCCTGTCTATGGCATGGGTGAGGCTAGGGTGCTACACACCATGGGATTCAATCAGTGGTTGAAAAACTGGTGCAGAGCTCTGGGATTTGGCTTCATTGGGGACTAGGGGTCCACCTGGAAGGATGCAGACCTATACTGGCGTGATGGTCTGCATCTGTCCAGGAGGGGAACCAGGATCCTAGGTGATAGGTTTAAATGCTTCATTGGCAAGCAGTTAAACTAGCCAAGGGGGGAGGCACTGGAAAGGAGCAGGAAAATTCTAGCCCCCCCCAAAAAAAATCAGGGTAGTAAGTGATGTAAACACCAAGATATAGATGTCGATAGGGAGAAGGGCAGGGGTAAATGGAGAAAATGACAAAGGCAATAAGGACAGAGATGGGGCAAAAAGGAATAAGGCCATCAGGAAATGGAGGGTAATGAGTACCAATGCCCGTAGTCTGGGCAACAAGCTCCCTGAGCTGGTGGCCTTGATGGAAGAGGCATGCCTGGATATCATAGCAGTCACAGAAACATGGTACATAGAGAACCATGACTGGGATGTTAACATACCAGGGTACACAACCTACAGAAGAGACAGGAAGGGTAGAAGAGGGGGAGGAGTAGCTTTCTATGTAAGGGAAGGGATAAAAGCAACAGAACAAAAGAGTAAACAAGGAGGAGAGGAGGCACTGTGGCTCACCTTAGAGACTGGAAATGGCACCACAATCTGCACAGGGGTTGTATACAGACTCCCATGTCAGGGGGAAGGAATGGACAAGGATATGATAGAAGGCATCCTTAGAATGGCAGAGAAAAGGGAGATACTGTTGATGGGGAACCTGAATATGCCAGATGTTAACTGGAGCACCTTTGCTGCAGCCACATCCAAGAGCAGGGCCATTCTTGATGCCCTACAGGTGGCATGCCTCAGACAACTGGTCTTGGAACCCACTTGTGAGGGAGCAATCTTAGACCTTGTACTTTAAAATGAGAATAGTGAGAGGATCTCAGATCCAGAAGTGGGTAGCCATCTGGGAACAAGTGACCACCAAACAGTGCGGTTCACTATAAACTCAGCTACAGAGTCAAGCCATACAAAAGTGAGGGTACTGGACTTCAGGAGGGCTAACTTTGGCAAGATGGGAGAGTGCCTTAGAAAAGCAGTAGCAAAAAGGCTAGAAGGAGGTTTGGAGCAACAATGGGGAAACATCAAAACTGTCATCACAGAGGCAAAAAACCTTTGTGTGAAGCAAATAAACAAATTAAATCAAAAGAAAAAGCCACTATGGTTCTCAAAAGAGGTGGCGGGGAAGGATAGAGAGAAAAAGATGGCATATAGGAAGTATAAGGAAACACAGAAGAAGCAGGACAGAGAACTGTACCAGTTAAGGCAGAAGGAAGCAGGGAGGGATGTCAGAATAGCAAAGGCACAAACTGAGGAAAAGATAGCAAACTCAGTTAAGAAGGGGGATAAAACCTTTTATAGGTATACCAGGGAGCATAGAAAGACAAAGGGAGGGAAAGTGAGGCCGAATAGAATGGACGGTGGGTGGGCAGAGAGGGACAGTGAAAAATCAGGGATACTGAACAAATACTTCGGCTCAGTATCCACAAAAGAGGAGGAGGGGGAGGTGCCTAATCCAATTAACAGAAGCACTCTGGATATGGGGGTCGATCCCAGTCCTTTCACAAAAGAAAGGGTACTGAAAGAACTCTTAAAACTGAAGATAGACAAAGCAATGGGGCCTGACAGAATTCACCCCAGAATTCTAAAAGAATTAAGGGGAGAACTAGTGACACCACTGACTACCCTTTTTAACAAGTCATGGGAGGATGGTGTGGTACCTGAGGACTGGATGAAGGTGGATATGATCCCCCTTCACAAAAGTGGGAGCAAGACAGAGGCAGGAAACTACAGACCTGTCAATTTGACCTCTGTGGTAGGGAAAGTGATGGAATCACTTCTGAAGGAAAGAACTGTTGAGTATCTAGAGGCCAGTGGGGCACAGGACCCAAGGCAGCATGGGAACACAGCGAGAAGATCATATTAGGTGAATCTAATTGATTTCTTTGACCGGGTGATCAAAGTAGTAGACCGGGGGGCAGTGGACATGGTCTACCTAGACTTTAGCAAGGCATATGACACAGTCCCACACAAAAGATTAATAATCAAATTAACCAGCCTGGGAGTGGGTCCCAGGGTGGTAGCCTGGGTCAAACATTGGCTGGAGAACAGTACACAGAAGGTAATTGTAAATGGAGTCCTCTCTGAAGAAAGAGGGTTTATTAGTGGGGTACTGCAGGGTTCTGTACTGGGTCCAGTTCTTTTTAATGTCTTTATAAGTGACATTGCAGTGGGACTGGAAGGAAAGTATGCCTCTTTGCTGATGACACAAAGATCTGCAACTGGGTTGATACACAAGGAGGTGTGGCAAGGATGAGAAGGGACTTGGCAAGGTTGGAGGAATGATCAGAAGTATGGCAGCTTAGATTTAATGCAAAGAAGTTCAAAATAATGCACCTGGGAAACAAAAACCCAGGGGAAGATTACACAATGCGGGGGGAGGTAGTAACAACAACAAAAATGGAAGGGACCTGGGGGTAATCATATCAGATGACCTTAAGGTTAGCAAGCAATGTGAGAAGGCAGTAGGGAGGGCTGGGGGATACTGGGAGGTATAGGGAGAGGCATCACCAGCAGAAAACAGGAAGTTATTATCCCTCTATACAGACAGTTTGTGAGACCCCTTCTGGAGTACTGCATTCAGTTCTAGAGACCCCATCTCTGCAAAGACATAGACAGGATGGAGGCAGTCCAGAGGAGGGCAACTAAAATGGTGCAGGGTCGGTTAAAGAAGCCATATGAGGAGAGACTAAAGTTGCGTAATATGTATACTCTTGAGGAAAGGAGGGAGAGGGGGGACATGATAGAAACTTTTAAGTACCTCAGTGGAATCAACAAAGTCCAAGAGGGTAGTATCTTTCAGACAAAGAGATGTGCAAGAACAAGGAGACACAATTTGAAGATAGAGAGGGGGGATGGCTTAGGGGCAATGTGAGGAAGTATTTTTTCACAGAGGGGATGGTGGACACATGGAACAGCCTTCCTGAGGAGATTGGGGGGGTCTAAAACTGTGGGAGAATTCAGGAATGCATGGGACAGACATAAGGCAATTCTTGTGGAGGGTTGGAAGAAATAGGCTGTTGGTTAACTAGCATCTTCAGCTTATCCAGTAGGTGAGGAAATGGGCAGACTAGGTGGGCCAGGCAGTCCTTATCTGCCGTCAAAGTCTATGTTTCTATGTTTCTGTGTTTACAATTAAAGCTGAATTTGTTATGAGTCAGAATAAAATTGATAAGCAATGAATTTAGGGCGGATTTCATGATGCAGTCTTTTTTCTTGCAAGTATTTAACAGATGCAAAAATGCCAGCCTTATGGGAAATATTAGTGTAAAGACAGTTCACATCAATCCTGGCTAAGGTGGCTTTTTTTATCTTGAGAAAGTTATGAATTTACAACACAGTTGCAAGTATTTGAAAGCACTTAATGAATGGATGTTTGCATGATTTGTGCACTTAGTCATTAAACCGACAAGGTGTTCATGTATCAAAAAGAGCCCTCATAATATGTCATGTTGAACTGAATTCATAAGATTGCACTATTCCCTTATAAATTAAGATGTAAAAACACTTTAATAATGCACATTAACACTTTTTTTTAGAGTTGTTAATATGCTTAGTGCATTCAGTCTTAAAAGCAGAAGGATGCTTGTATATTAAAAAGATTCCTCACAATATGCCACGTTGTACTGAATTTAATGGATTGCAGTGTTCCTTTGTAAGTAAGATTCTGTAGAGTGATTTTAATCCCCCACTCAGATTGAGAGAGACACAGATGGGTGAGCTGTTTACATAGAGTGTGGAATTCCTCCTGGAATGTTACTATGCTTTTCTGCACTCAATTTCTGTTCAAATAAACCAATAGCTTTTATGGTACTGTGGCTGGCTGCAGGGTAAGGACTGATTTGCACACACACATACACACATACACACACACGCACGCACACACACATACGCACATGCACAAACACATACACACACACACACACAAGCTGCTTTTGTTTTGAGAGAGAGACAGAGAGACAGAGAGGAAAGTTAGCTGGAGGATGGAAAGAAACTGATGGAGATTAACTATCTGTGACTCGGACATCAAAGGCTCCTTCTACTACTATGTTATACCACTGGGATTCCTTTGAAATGCACTCAGCACAGTCATCACATAAGAGCCATTGCTAGAAAGCAAGGAAATAGTGTTGTGTGGAAAGAAAATGGTGGAGATGAACTATCTGTGACTCAGACATCAAAGGCTCCTTCTACTATTATGTTATACCACTGGAATTCCTTTGAAATGCACTTAGCACAGTCATCACATAAGAGCCATTGCTAGGAAGCAAGGAAATAGTGTTGTATAGTCTGATCAGATGTGTGTGTATGGGGGGGCAGACAAACAGACACCACTGTAATCAATGTGCAGGAGGTGGAGGTATGTGATGCAGTTCCAGTCAAACACTACGGTGGAAGAAGACACTGTATGTATCCAGTAGTCTGCTTCTCTCTCTTCTACATCATAGCAACACGTCAGCATGGCTCTGCCCATGCAGTCATTAGAAGGAGGTGGCTATGGCACTGTACAAATCACTAGTGAGACCTCATCTGGAGTACTGTGTCCAGTTCTGGTGGCCACATCTTCAGAAGGACATGGACAAAATGGAGGAAATCCAGAGAAGGACAAAAAAATGGTGCATAGACTATACCAAAAGTCATATGAGGAAAGACTACAGGACCTCAGTATGTATTCCCTCAAGGAGAGGGGGTATGATAGAGACATTCAAGTACCTCAGGGGTATGAACAAGGTACAATAGGGTAGCAACTTTCAGAAAAGAAGGTGTATAAGAACAAGGGGGAACGACATGAGGCTAGAGGTGGGGTAGACTCAGGGGCAACATAAGGAAGTACTTTTTCACAGAGAGAGCAGTGGGTGCTTGTAACAGCCTCCCTGCAGAGGTGATGGGGCAAAAATGATAGGGGAATTCAAGAATGCATGGAATAGCCATAAGAGCAGTCTAACAATGGGGAAGAGGGGGCAAGCCACAGATCGACTAGGGTCTGCAGTATTGCATTGGGTAGGGAAAAGGGGCAGACTAGATGGGCCACATGGTCCTTATCTGCCATCACCTTCTGTGTTTCTATTTTTAGATTCAAAGGCACATTACTTCAGTATGCATGCTAAATCTTGAGTGTACACCTGCAATAGCAGTGGAGCTAAAAATATCCAAATGTTTTGAAAATGTTCGCAAAATTTAACAAATACATTGTAAAATTTTGAATGCCAGCAACTTACAATTTACATAACAAATTACCTCTCTATTTAGCACTTTCTATGACTCTTTCAAAAAAGTATCCATATGAATTTTCACATGAATAGTAAATTGCCAGAATTTGAACCTCTACATATATGTTTTTTTAAACCAGGAAAGAGAAACACTAAGCTGAAATCTTGTTTACAGGTGTGACCTGGGAGCACAAGAAAGTTAAGTGACTTGCTCAGGGTCAAACAGTATGCAAGTGGGGGCTTTGGAATTTAAACCCAGGTCTCTAGGTTTGCAGCTCAGAGCCTTAAACCACTGCACTATACTGCCTCCCTAATGTCTTCCCCTCCTCTCAAACAAACATCATGAAACTTGACACACTTTTAGCGCCTCTTCCAAGGCTCAGGCTCAGAGCTCTAGATATAATACTGGCCATATAATACAGATCAAGTTATGACTAATTAAAGAATTTCAGGAAATTCCCCAAAAGTTCATGAAATTTTATCGAATTTTGTGAAATTCCACAAAATCAGAATTTGCTAATTTTGCCCTGCCCTAGTGCTAGCCCTGATGAAAACACTTTGATTGAAATGTTGGCATGTACATTATACACTGGGTAATACTAGCTGTCACAATAAAGTGTTTTTTGCTTACTATTGTCTGGTGAGTGGGTGTATTATGTGATTCAATTTGGCATTTGAAGGGTTTTATATCAGGTCAGGCTTCTCCCACTTTGTTGTTTCTTTTTCCGGGATATCCACACTGGCATTCCTTCAATGACTGTTTCAATTAATCCTGTGAAGAGTGGATGTGAGGAAGAGTATTATTATTACCCGAAGAACAACACATTTGAATTAGAAATCCATTGGGTTGTTAGTTCATTTTCACTGTTGTCCTTTCTGTAGTACAGTTGCAAATTGTAGTAGTTACAATATATTTAGAATAATGTATGTACTGTATATGAATATAATTTAACAAAAAATATGTACACATGTAACGTGCAAGAAACACACAAATCTGAAAAAGTAGTAAAAGCTAACATTAATATACTGCAGAGATCATGATAAATAATTTAACTTGGGGCATCAAAAGTTCTAATTTATTGTCATGGGCCAGTTTATTAATTTAAATGTGAAGGTCGAGGAATTGTAACTTAACTCTAGGGGTAAAATGTCAAGTGTCTGTCAAGAAGAGATGCAGTAAATTTGGAGTCCACCCTCAAAGGTGGTTCAAAGTCAGACATTTTTGCTATTTGTGGCAAGGCAAAGTTTTCCAATGTCTCTTCACCCCAACTTAGTGCAGTGAAGTTTGCTTAAAAAAAAAGCAACCACCTGTTTGTATATGTGTAACCTGACACCCACAAACTGTGAAATACTGTTTCCACCCTCTCTGCCATACAGGATCTTTGAAAGGAAGTGCCCCAACCCACCACACTCTAACACCCACCTTCCTCCCTCCCCACCCCACAGTACTGTTGAAGTTTATGCCCTAAATATAATATTAATGAAATAGATATCCCTTCTTCCATGCAGTAAATAGAAAACTAGAGTCACAGAATGACAGCCAGCCTAACTATACAGGGACCACAAGTAGAGATGCAGCAAATTTTTTAATCCACCTGCGAAATGGACATGAAGTGGCCACTTCACGTTAGCCGGACCACAGCATGAAATGGGCACTGCAAAGTACTCATAGATTATTACCACTCACCTGTGTTGCATTACGCCTTAATGCGAAGTAAGGTGAAGTGAGAAGAGAATAGGCACATCACATGGCTTCCAGTACAGAAAGTCACATGCTTTAGCCAGGCAGGAAGGAAGTGAGTCACAGAAGCAGTTTCACTTTCTCCTTTGCATTTGTAGAGGGAGAAAGCATTTGTGAGAGGAGAGGAGTTACAGTGCTTGATTGTCTTGTTGCCACTTCATTGCATTTCAGTTCCAGAAGAAAAGCAACAGCTTTTTTAAAAGCTGTATCTTTATTTAGTTTCTGTATTGTATTTGTGTTTTTTTTATTTTGTTAGTGAATTTTTTTGTATAAGATTTGTTTTGTTTTGTGTGTGTGACTGACAATGTGTGTGTGTGTCCACTGTCTTATTTATTTATTTATTTATTGAAGAATCAGATTTACAACCTTTGAGTCAGTGACTCGTTTACAAAGGTACCTCGTCAAAAAGGGGGGGAGACAACAAATAGTGAGGTTTTAGGACAGGGATTACATACAGGTGAGATACAAAAACACCCAGAGTTACAGGCAGCAACTATACTATATGTCTGTGTGTGTCGGCCCGTGAACTTCAGGAGGATGGATCTAGGGGAAGGTGAGTCGCTGGACCGTGGGCGCAGTAGGAGGGAAGTGCGGACCCGTGGGGGGCAGGGCGGTCGTGTCATGTTGGACTGCTCCTGACTCCTGGCCAGTGTTGCTTCCCCTGTTGAAGCAACAGGAGCAGCAGCAGCACCAGTTCCACCAGTGGCTGATGTGCATCCACCTTCTCCACCACTACCACCACCACCACTACCACCGGTAGCAGCAGCTGTTGGGGCTCCAGCAGCACCCCTCCACCACCTTCACAGCCACAGAAGGTGGCCCAGGAAAATGTAGGTGGTGGTGGGACTCATGCGAGGACTGTGTCTGGTCCCCCACCCCGCAGATCCCCAGTGTGGGAGTTTTTTAACTGTGTGGGGGGAGAAAGCACAGTGGTGGAGTGCTGTGTGTGTGGTGTGATGGTGCGCCATGGCCCCAGTGGGACACATTTGGGGACTGGTGGCCAGCGCACCCACATGCTGAACCGCCAGAGGGCAAAGTAGCAGGCTGCCACGGAAGGGACCAGGTGTCCACCTGCTGGACCTTCCGTGGCAGTGGCCGAGGGTGCTGCTGGGGTGTGAGTTGTGCCTTGCAGTCACCGCTGCAGCAGGAGGAGGGCTACTACAGCAGCTGCTCCACCACCACCACCACCACTGCCACAGCCACCAGCACCACCCTATCCACCACCACCCCCACTACCTGGATTCCCCGCTGCAGTGGACTCCACCACAATCCCTGCAACACAGTCTGACATTGGCCTGGTGTGGGCAGCGATTGAAGAAAATAATGAGCGGTTCAGTGCTTTGCAGCAGCAGGTGAACAGAGTAGAAGCACAGCAGCAGCAAATAGTTTCATTGCTGCACCTGCTGCTGGACCACCATAGAAACATAGAAACATAGACTTTGATGGCAGGTAAGGACCACTTGGCCCACATAGTCTGCCCATTTCCCTACCTACAGGATAAGCTGCAGATCCTATTTAACTAATAGCCTATTTCTTCCTACCCCTAAAAAAATTGCCTGATGTCTGTCCCATGCATTCTAGAATTCTCCCACAGTTTTAGACCCCACAACCTCCTCTGGAAGGCTGTTCCAATGCGTCCGCCACCCTCTCTCTAAAAAAATACTTCCCCACATTGCCCCTGAGCCATCCCCCCTCTATCTTCAAATTGTGCCCCCTTGTTCTTGCACATCTCTTTTTCTGAAAGATGCTACCCTCTTGGACTTTGTTGATTCCACTGAGGTACTTAAACATTTCTATTATGTCCCTCCTTTCCTCAAGGGTATACATGTTAAGCTCCTTTAGTCTCTCCTCATATGGTTTCTCTTGAAGATCCTGCACCATTTTAGTTGCCCTCCTTTGAACTGCCTCCATCCTGTCTATGTCCTTGCAGAGATTGGGTCTCCAGAACTGGATGCAGTACTCCAGATGGGGTCTCACCAACTGTCTGTACAGGGGGATAACAACTTCCTGTTTTCTGCTGGTGATGCCTCTCCCTATACATCCCAGTATACCCCAAGCCCTCCCTACCACCTTCTCACATTGCTTTCCAACCTTAAGGTCATCTGATATGATTACCCCAGGTCCTTTTCCATTTTTGTAGTTGTTACTACCCCCCAATTGTGTAATCTTGCCCTGGGTTTTTGTTTCCCAGGTGCATTACTTTGCTCTTCTTTGCACTGAATCCAATCTGCCTTTCTTCTGACCATTCCTCCAACCTTGCCAAGTCCCTTCTCATTCTATCCACACCTCCTTGTGTATCAACCCTGTTGCAGATCTTTGTGTCATCTGCAAAGAGGCATACTTTTCATTCCAGTCCCTCTGCAATGTCACTTATAAAGACATTAAAAAGGACTGGACCCAGTACTGAACCCTGTAGTACTCCACTAGTAACCCCTCTTTCTTCAGAGTGGACTCCATTTACAATTACCTTCTGTGTCCTGTTGTTCAGCCAATGTTTTACCCAGGCTACCACCCTGAGACCCACTCCCAGGCTGGTTAATTTGACTACTAATCTTTTGGGTGGGACTGTGTCAAATGCCTTGCTAAAGTCTAGGTAGGCCATGTCCACAGCCCCTGCCTGGTCAACTACTTTGGTCACCCAGTCAAAGGAATCAATTAGATTCATCTGACATGACCTTCCCACTGTGAACCCATGCTGCCTTGGGTCCTGTGCCCCACTGGCCTCTAGGTACTCAACAATTCTTTCCTTCAGAAGTGATTCCATCACTTTCCCTACCTAGAGGTCAAACTGACGGTCTGTAGTTTCCTGCCTCTGTCTTGGTCCCACTTTTGTGAAGAGGAATCACATCAGTCTTCTTCCAGTCCTCAGGTACCACACCATCCTCCCATGATTTGTTAAAAAGGGTAGTCAGTGGTGTCACTAGTTCTCTGCTTAATTCTTTTAGAATTCTGGGGTGAATTCCATCTGGCCCCATTGCTTTGTCCACCTTGAGTTTTAGGAGTTCTTTCAGAACCCTTTCTTCTGTGAATGGACTGGGATCGACCCCCCTCTCCAGAGTGCTTCTGTTAATTGGATTAGGTGCCTCCCTCACTTCCTCTTTCATGAGTACTGAACAGAAGTATTCATTCAGTATCCCTGCTTTTTCACTGTCACTCTCTGCCCACCCACCATCCATTCTATTCAGCCTCACTATCCTTCCCTTTGTCTTTCTACACTCCCTGATATACCTATAAAAGGTTTTAACCCCCTTCTTAACTGAGTTGGCTATCTTTTCCTCACTTTGTGCCTTTGCTATTCTGACTACCCTCCCTGCTTCCTACATAAACAGTGTCGACAGATATGGGCCTATGGCCCACCTAGTCTGCCCATTTGAGCTTGTAAGTTCAGTTTATGTTTTCCTAGAAGTCTGTTGCCCCTTACCCCTGACCTCCAGAATTCCTTTATGTCTATCCCATGCATTCTTAAATCCCGTGATTGTTTCAGCCCCCACCACTTCCTCTGGCAGGGTGTTCCACTTGTCCACCACCCGTTCTGTGAAGAAATTCTTCCTCATGTTTCCTCTGAATCATCCTCCCTCCAACTTCATCCCATGCCCTCTAGTCCTGGTACATATTTTTCGCTTAAAAATAGTATATTCCAGCACTCTGTTCCTCCCTGTGAGATACTTGTATGTCTCTATCATATCCTCTCTCTCCCTCCTCTCCTCCAGGGAGTACATGTTCAGTTCCTTCAACCTGTCTTCATAGGACTTGTGATGCAATCCATGTACCATCTTTGTTGCCCTCCTGTGAACCTTCTCTACCCTGTCTATGTCCTAATGTAGGTATGGTCTCCAGAACTGTACACTGTACTCCAGGTGTTGCCTCACTAGTGTCTTGTATAACGGAATTATGACCTCCCTTTTCCTGCTGGTGATGTCCCTGCCTATACATCCCAGCATCCTATTTGCTTTACCTGCTGCCTTGTCACACTGTTTCCCTACCTTGAGGTCATCAGAGATGAAAACCCCAAGATCTCTTTCCTGCTTGGTGCATGCTATATCCTCACCCCCCAACTGATATATTGTACCAGGGTTTTTGTACCCCATATGCATTATCTTGCACTTCTTTGCATTGAATTTCAACTGCCAAACCCCTGACCATTCTTCAAGTTTCTGCAGGTCCCTTCTCATTCTGTCTACACCCTCTGGTGTGTCTACTCTGTTACAGAGCTTTGTGTCATCAGCAAACAGTGAAATATTGCCTTCTAGGTCCTGCGTAATGTCACTGATGAAGATGTTGAATAGGACCGGTCCCAGCACTGATCCCTGTGGTACCCCACTGGTCACTCTTCCCTCTGTGGAGTGACAGGCATTTACCACCACCCTCTGTGTCCTGCCACCCAGCCAGTTACCTACCCACCACACTACTGTCCTGCCCACCCATATTCCCAGTTTGTGTAGTAGTCTTCTATGTGGCACAGTGTCACAGGCCTTGCTGAAGTCCAGATAGACCATGTCCACTGCCCTCCCCGATCCACCTCCCTAGTCACCCAGTCAAAAAATTCAACGAGGTTGGTTTGACATGACCTCCCCCTGGTGAAACCATGCTGCCTTGGGTTCTGTAGTCCATTGACAACCAGATGTTCCACCAATCTCTCCTTCAGTAGTGCTTCCATGATCTTGCCCACTACCGAGGTGAGGCTGACTGGTCTGTAGTTCCCTGCTTCCTCTTTGTTTCTGCTTTTGTATAAGGGGACTACATCTGCTGTCCTCCAGTCTTTGGGCACCTCCCCTGTTTCCAGTGATTGGCTAAACAGGATAGCCAGAGGTTCAGCCACCACCTCTCTTAGTTCTTTAAGGACCTGGGGTGCACGCCATCTGGCCCCATTGCTTTATCAACTCTTATTACTTCCAGTTCCAGGACCCTTTCTCGTAAAGGGACTTGTGTCCATTTCTGCACCATTCTCACCCCTTGTACTCCATTCAGACCCATTACCCTTCCCTTCCTCAGTAAAGACTGAGCAGAAATACCTGTTCAATATGTCAGCTTTACTGTTGTCATCCTCCACGCAGCCCCCATCCTCCCCCTTCAGTCTCACTATCCCTTCCTTTTCACTATCCATTCCTTCTGCCTTAACTGGTACAGTTCTCTGTCCTGTTCCTTCTGTGTTTCCTTATACTTCCTAAATGCTATCTTTTTCTCCCTAACCTTCACCGCCACCTCTTTTAAGAACCATAGTGGCTTTTTCTTTCATTTTGATTTGTTTATTTGCTTCACACAAAGGCTTGTTGCCTCTGTGATGGCAGTTTTGATATTTCCCCATTGTTGCTCCACCCCTCCTTCTAGCCTGTTTGCTAGTGCTTTTCTAAGGCACTCTCCCATCCTGCCAAAGTCAGCCCTCCTGAAATCCAGAACCCTCACTTTTGTATGGCTTGACTCTGTAGCTGAGTTTATCATTAACCACACTGTTTGGTGGTCCCTTGCTCCCAAATGGCTACCCACTTCTAGATCTGAGATCCTCTCATTGTCTCCATTTGAGAGTACCAGGTCTAAGATTGCTCCCTCATGAGTGGGTTCCAAAACTAGCTGTCTGAGGCATGCCACCTGAAGGGCATCAACAATGGCCCTGCTTTTGGATGTGGCTGTAGCAAAGGTGCTCCAGTTAACATCTGGCATATTAAGGTCCCCCATCAACAGTATCTCCCCTTTGTCTGCCATCCTAAGTATGCCCTCTATCATATCTTTGTCCATTCCCTCCCCCTGACATGGGGGTCTGTATACAATCCCTGTGTGGATTGTGGTGCCATTTCCAGTCTCTAAGGTGACCCACAGTGCCTCCTCTCCTACCCTCCCTGTTTACTGTTTTGTTCAGTTGCTTTTATCCCTTTCCTTACATAGAGAACTACTCTCTCCTCATCTGCCCTTCCTGTCTCTCCTGTAGGTTGTGTACCCAGGTATGTTAACATCCCAGTCATGGTTCTCTGTGTACCATGTTTCTGTGACTGCAACAATATCCAGGCATCCCTCTTCCTTCAAGGCCACCAGTTCAGGGAGCTTGTTGCCCAGACTATGGGCATTGGTACTCATTACCCTCCATTTCTTGATGGCCTTACCCCTTTTTGCCCCATCCTTGTCCTTATTGCGTTTGTCACTTTCTTCATTTACCCCTGTGCTTCTCTCTATTGACATCTCTATGTTAGTGTCTACCTCAGTACCCTGATTTTTTTGGGGGGGCTAGGATTTCTATGCTCCTTTCCAGTGCCTCCCCCCTTGGCTAGTTTAAATGCTTGCAAATGAAGTATTTAAACCTATCACCTAGGATCCTGGTTCCCTCCTGGATAGATGCAGACCATCACATCAGTATAGGCCTGCATCCCTCCAGGTGGCTCCCAGTCCCCAATGAAGCCAAATCCCTGAGCTCTGCACCAGTTTTTCAACCACTGATTGAATCCCATGGTGTGGAGCACCCTAGTCTCACACGTGCTAGAGACAGGCAGCACCTCCAAGAAGGTTACTGTGTGTGTTATTTGTCTAAGGCCCCTCCCCATTTCCACAAATACTTCTTGCACTGCTCTGATCCCTTTCTTAGCTAGGTCATTTGTCCCTAGGTGGACAATGACATCCAGCTCCTTCCCCTGTGCAGCTGCTCCAGTGATCCTGAGGATTCACTTCCTGTCCCTCCAAGCCATGACCCAGGCCGGCACCTTACCTCCCTCTCCCCTACTTCCCCCAGTTCTACCTTCCTAAGAATGGAGTCCCCCACCAGGAGTTGTTTCCTTCCCCTGTGGGGTCCCATGCCACCCTCCTGTGGGTCTCCTTTGTTGAGGTTCTCAGCATACTCCTTGGTCTCCACTGTGGATGCCTCCATAGATGAACCACACTTTTCCAGAATGGCATAGAAATTGTGGAGAGGTATAACTGGAGGGATGGGCCCCTGTTCCACCACCCTCACCCTCCCTGAGCCCACTGTGGTCCAACCACTCCTCTTTCTTGGCAACCTCTGAGGCAACGGCAGTGACCCTGGTGGTCCCTGGGTGGGAGAGGAGGTCCCACAAATCCTGGCCAACTCAGCCTGGAGATGAGCAACCTCCTCCTCAGCCCAGAGAGGTTCCTGCAGATGGGACAACACTGCATCCTCCAGAACGTCTCCCGGAAGACTGCTGCTCCACAGCCACTGCACTGCACCACTCCCATCATGTCTTTTTTCTGGCCCCTTAACTGTCATTTGGAATACTTACTCTTTCCTCTGTTTGTTTATTTCTTTTTTTTCTTTATTCTCTCCCTACTTACTTACTGCCTCTGTGCTCTTATAGCTCCTGATCTTCCTGTTCTGAGACAAGAAGTTCCTATATTTCTTAGTAGTCTCCTTACTTGCTCAGAGTCAGACCTCCTGCAGCTAGAGGGGGACGGAGAGCCACTCTTGCCCTTCTAGGATGGTTCATCTTTGTTGGCTCTGTAATCATGCACTTCCTGCTCCCAAACAGGAAGTTCCTGTTGTCAGTTAAATCCTGTGCCTATAAATGTAGAACTGGTTTAGGGTGGGGATGGAGGGGAGGGAAGGAGGGCAATATAGTCCCAGTAGAGCAAGTTTTAGTTATACCAGTAGCTCCTTCCTCCTGGTGTTCTGTCTGTTTTCCGGCAGAAGCTATCTAGGGCAGTGTTTAAATCTGGTTTTAACCTGGCTCCTTCTAGTTAAGCCACTCCCCCTACTGTGCAAATATTTCTACACTTAGTTAATTTCACAGATAACAATTCCCTTCTGACACCTGTGACACCACGGCATCCCAAGGCCACAGTAATTGAGAGGGTTGTTTTCTGCCCCCACCCCCACCCCTGACCCCACCTCACTACTGTGTTGAACTGTTTTTATGTGTTTTTTTCTTTGTTGTTGTTTAATCATACACATTTTCCCTTCCAGGGGAATCTTTCTTGCATCACATAGTGCAATACATTTTTGTGAAAACTGCCTGTAATTTAATTACAGTGTGTCACATGATGGAGGAATTTCTGTTCTGAAAATCTGGCCACATTCTGCCTTCCTTCTCAGCAACGTTAGGACATGATGGCAGGGAGATTGTGTGTGCTTGCTCCTTACAGTGAATATATGATTGTCTGGCAGGTTTCCGAATGTTTCTTTATAATGGTCAGTTTGTGGTGAAACGTATGGGCACATTTCCAGTAAGAAGAGTCTTGTTAGTGGAAACATTCCCACATTTCACCACAAGGTCAACATTATAACATAAGGAAACATTGGGATAGCTGCCGGACATTCACAATAGTGGAGCATGCACCTGTTGCGATGCCCCCGGCATCACGTCCTAACATTGCTGAGAAAGGGGGCAGAATATGGATGGCTTTTCTGATCAGTAATTCCTCCATCATGTGACTCACTGTAATGTAATTATGGGTGGTTTTCACTGAAATATATTGCACTCTGTGCAGCAAGAAATGTTGCAGTGGGAGTAATGCCCCCACATATTAGTTTATGTGCATCACCATAACTATGTAATGTGGTGAATCTCTGTAAAGCAGCAGCGCAACAGTCTGTTGATGTAGTAGTAGTAGTAGTAGTAGTAGTAGTAGTAGAAGTAGTAGTAGTAAATCATTTTTTATTCACAATGAATAAAAGGATGCATTCAATTGAGCAAAGCTCATTTTCAATGAAGTTCCAGGTCACAATTAATTTAAAGTAAATTTCAACATCTAATCATAAAAACCACATGTAATTGATAACTCTGACCTATATTTTTAATGCTATGTTACAACTTCCTTTACTTACATCCTGACTGACTGGAATGATATGAGAATTTGCAGTAGTTGAGTCTGCTGTATTACCTTTTTTCATGTATGAAATAATAAAAGGAGCATTCCTTTTAAATCGGTGTTGACCAGGTCTTTGTCATTGTTTTCCTCTGCTTTTCTCCATCACATCAATTAGTTGTTATAAATCACCTCTGTTGTTAATTAACAGTTATGCAGCAGGCAGTGTTTTATGACACCATGGAACAATAGTTATTGAAAAGCAGCTGCAAATAAATACAAACCTGGTCCAAACAATATTGGAAGGCGTGCTCTTTTTTTTTCATACATGAAAAAAGTAGTCAAGTAAGTAAAGCAGACATAAATTGTGAAAAGAATCGTATCATTCAAGCCGTGACTCGGAGGTAACTAGTGGTGGCTATGGCAATGTAAAGTAGCATAAAAAAGTACAATTCAAAACTGCGAGGACATTCTTGCAATGCTGCTTTAATTGTAAAAATCTCAGTATGACATCATGAGCTCACAGCAACAATCACAGAACACACAAAAGTGGCAAAGAGTCCCAGATGTTTTCTACAGGCCCAAAATGCATCATGCTTGTGTGCAGAAAATTGACAAGTGGTCACACAGCAAAATGAGACTGTTTCAGCACATACAAAGTCCCTCAGAATTAATGGAGCACTCAGTCATGTGTACAGTGGTGGCACAGAGTCCGAGATTTTTTCTGCCATCCCAAAATGCATCCTGCTTGTGTGCAGAAAATTGACAAGTGTTAACACAGTGGAATGAGAGTGTTTCAGCACATACCCCAGTATAAAATGATGACTGTGGGTGCTGTGTTGCTGATCCAATGTGTTTTGTGAGACAATTCCAGCAAATGCAATGTGATCATCTCAACTTGATTGAAGGGTGCCCTTTGGTTACAGTAATAGTAGCCTTGGTGAGTATATATATATATATATATATATATATATATATATATATATATGGTTGTGTTGTGTATTTTGTAGGTGAGGGGGGTTGACATGGACATGTACTCATGGTATTGTTCTGCATCACAGGTCACACAGAAACTGTTGGTGTGCACATTCCAATGCTCAATGAGAATTTTTGTGCACTGAAATTAGAAACGGCAAACTCTCAAGCACGTGAAGGTAAGTATTTTTTATTTTTTTTTGGTGGGTGGGGGGAATCATATTTGCAGGTTTATCTCTAATTGTTTCTTATTTTGTTACTTCTTCACAGATTTCATCAGCATCCTTCTGGAGTCCAGTTGTGTTAGGATGGTCATGGTCATCTAATGAAATGACTTCTGTGTGTTGCATGTGTTCCCAAGCTCGGGGGAAGGGGTGCCTGATGTTGGAGAACTTTTTTGGATAAGGCCACTTTGATAGAACAACAAAGCATCTGGAAATTTCCTATAAAAAGAAATTAATGACTTCTTACAACTTAATTGTTATGTGTCCCTCCCTGGTTGTCAAATCTCAATCTAAAGTCAAGTTACATTTCAAACCCACATCTTGTCAACTAACACAACCTGTGTGCAATATTTGCTGCAGTCTTTCCAAAACAATGAAACGGATGAAATAAAATCTTCATACTTACCAGAATGGATTTCACATAGATATATTACATTGATTCCTTTCTGTACGGTACAGCTACAGTACCATTCCCAATGAGTTTTAACTATGGAGCCTTTTTTTGTTACCCTGTAAAAAAAACAAAAAAAGTGCACCGTATGTGTTTTACCATTGCGGCTTTGAAAAGCTACAGAAAACAAAACATACAACTAAAGGAAGTGACGCAGCATAACAAACATGACTACACATACTCACTTTATGGTTTAAATAGTAAGAAACTTTGTGTCTCTGGCTGATGGATGTGGTGGTCCAGACAGACTCAGACTCAGTGGTGGCAGTGGCTAACAACAGTCCTGGTGGTGGTGGTGGTTTGGGGGGCAGACTCATGGTGGCAGTGGTGGCAGTGACTAACAGCAGTCCCGGTGGTAGTGGTCCAGGGGGCAGACAGACTCATGGTGGCAGTGGCTAACATCAGTCCCAGTGGTGGTGGTCTGGGGGGAAGACAGACTCATGGTGGCAGTGGCTAACATCAGTCCCGGTGGTGGTGGTGGTTCAGGGGGCAGACAGATTCATGGTGGCAGTGGTGGCAGTGGCTAACATCAGTCCCAGTGGTGGTGGTCTGGGGGACACACAGCCTTTTTAAAACTTCAGTTAAAACCTGCCAACATTAACCTCATCATCATCCTCATAAAGAAAGCTGCCCTCACAGTCATCGATGTCTGCAGTCTGACCACTGGGAAATTCTTTCTCCATTGTGTCATCATCTAAGTCAGTGGTGGTCCGTTTCAGGCAACTGCTGCCAGTGCCACCCG
The DNA here is from genome assembly GCA_016271365.2 of Neoceratodus forsteri. NCBI lineage: Eukaryota > Metazoa > Chordata > Ceratodontiformes > Ceratodontidae > Neoceratodus > Neoceratodus forsteri. Next base: position 47,018,028 of record CM028129.1, on the reverse strand, counting down.
GATGCTTCATTTCCTCATCAGCAAGACCACCATGACTAGGTCAGGGTACGAATACCGAGGTAGCAGTCTGTGCTGGTATGTGCCTCTCATTCATTTTAATGAATGTTAGCAACTAACATTTGCAGGAGACAGGTTTGTCTGACAATGCCTGACTATTGCACCTGCTGAGCTGAATACCCTCTCAGCACTTACACTGGAGGGTGGGTATGTGAGGTACTTCAGAGCCACTGCAGTCAGCTCTGGCCATTCACTGACCTTTCCACTCCAGCACAAAAGAGGATCTTCAGTTATTGTCACATGCCTGTTTTCAGACAAATATGACTCAACCATTCTCTGTGCCGCACTAAGTCCAACTGTTGAAACATCATCCTGTTCTCCCGAAACATTTATTTCACAAATACCCACTTGGGACAAAGCCTCCCAAAGCGGGTTGATGCCAGCCACTTTGGATGGCAGACCACCGGAAATGCAGTCCCCTTCCCTTTGCAGGATATGCTTGATGGTTCTCCAGGTATACCTTCAGCCAGATTATCCTGCTGAGATTTGTTGACCTTGGCACATGACTTCTGTGCCCCATGAACCAAGAGCACCAGTTGACCACTGATATTTTTTACCTGTTCAGGCCATCCCTCCAGTACTGATGCAATTCCATGTTTGTATCATGGGTCCAGCATTGTTGCTATGGCAAAGTGTCACTACACTGAATGCTCACAATGTGATGATTCTGGTTGAATACTATCAGCATGTGTTGCAGCAACATACTGCTACCACTGTCTCTGGCAACATCAAGGCTGTGCTGTACATTCACCAATGTCTGCCTTAGCACCCACAGCAGTGGAATTGATTGGGTAATGGAGGCAGACTCGCCACTCACTGCCTGTGTGGCATGGTCAAAAGGCCACAAAATTGTTATTACAGAGTCCATGAGGTGCCACTGTTCAGTCGTCATAGACATGGAGGCCCCGGAACAGTCACAGCTAGAGTGCATAACCAAATATTCTGAGATGGCTTTGTATTGTTCATACAATCTCTCTGCCATGTATAAAGTGGAGTTCTACTGGGTGAAAATTTCCAGTTTCAAGTGGTGCTGAGGCAGGCTGTTTTGTATCTGCAACTGCCGCAGTTGGTCACGGGCCTTTCCAGATCTTGAAAAGTGAGACCAGATACGTTGTGCAATGGTCAGCATTTCCTTTATGTCAGGGTGCTGCAGAAACTCCTGAACCACAAGATTTTAAAAGTGGGCCATGCATGGAACATAAAAAAAAAAAAAAACACCATTCGTGATGCATTTCACCAAATTTGACCCATTATCACTTGCTATGAACCCAGCTCTCAGGGACAGAGGGTTTAGCCATCTGTCAGTTTCAGTCAGTACCATGTTCAACATCTTCTCACCAATGTGTGAACAGGTCACATTGCACATAGCAATCGTTGCATGCTGTTGAAATCCTGGAAGACTGCTACTGCGACAATCCACCTTACTGCACTGATAATTCACACTACCAACATCAAAAACAACCCCCGGCACCTGCGCCCAGTGTGCAGTTATACACAAATATGAACTTCCTACTGTTTTGCTACTTGTCTACATATCCATACTTAAATGGATGAATGGAGAGGAGGAATGATGAAGGGCATGTCTTACTGAGTCGGACACAGTGCGGAACAACTCGGGGACAGCAAGGGTAGAAAAGTATGTCCTGGATGGGACTTTCCATTTTGGACAGACACGTGCAGCAAACCGCTGGAACCCAGAATTCTTTACAAAGGAGAAGGGCAAAAGATCAATTGCCGGATTTACGCTATGGCAGCATTGTGTTCACGTGACACTGTATGATTCAGGGGGTACTTCAGCTTATGCACAAAAACACTGTAACGTGGGCTGACTTAAATGTTTTACATGGGGTGTGTTGATCACAAATGGTTGTGCTCTGTGATGAATGGCATTGGCAGGGGGTGGAGTGTGGACATTTGATGAAGACGGTTGCACAAGTGATGATGACAAACCCAGAAATGCTGTTATTTTGCCAGACTTGCCAACCGGGGTTGATGTACCACTTGCACTAGACATACTGCATTCACCACCACTCAAAAACTGCTACTCTCACCAGCACTGGACAGCATTTCAAAGTCATTATGGTTCTCCACCTCATCAAACCTGTAGTAATCCTCTGCTCTTATTACCGCAGTATTGCATACGTTTAATGTCTTACTGGGCTTAACAGTCATGGAAGGGGATAACATGCTGGCTATGCTTGCCGGTGACATGGGTGAACACCCCACTGTGGTATTAGCTGCCAGCTTGTGCTGGGTCCAGAGTGCCAAGTGCCTATTCATAAGATGTGTATGCTGTCCTCCTGTCCCAAGATGGCTCCCCTTTTTACTTCGACTCATATGCACAAGGCAAACCTGGCAGATTGCAACTGAATCATCATGTGCAACTTGAACAAAAAAATCCCAAACAAGGGATTGTGATGCTCTGCTTTTAACATGTCCATGATGTGGCTTATTTAAGTCTGTTATTTTAAGCACTGAAGTGGAGGGGCAAGTGATGTTTTGGGCACTGCACACCTGGACTGCAACTGACCCTCGCAACTGCCTATCATATTGATTACTGGGTCATCATCATCATCAACTAAAACTGGTAGATCACAAGTTTTTACGGTAGGGAATTGCTGCAAACAGACTCAGATACAGCCACTTTTAATTTCTTTTTCTCTGGTTCCTAACTGGGGTCAATTACATCATCATCATATTCATCAATGTCACGCACATCCACATCTCCTGCTTGGATGCTAGCATGTGGACTGCATGTTGCAACAACAGCAACATCATCATCATCATCATCATCACATTCATCATCAGCATCTACACCACCATCACCTGATATTTTTTCACCACACTGTGAATCATTGCATGGAAAATGCATGACGTTAAGTGCTACGGTGGACGGAATATCACATTGTATGCTATCGATGACATGATTATCAGAATCCTCAGGTTCAGTTACTGGGATGTTACTGGAAAGTATGACATCATCTACACTGCCACTCACTTGCACTGCTTCACACTCAATATATTTGGATACAGTACACTGGTCGGAATTAGAACTTGATGCAACAATACTAATACTACCTCCACCACCACTAACACCAGTAACACTAACACCACCGGCTGGGAAAACAACATCTCCTCCAACTATGAGTGAAGCTACTGATTGGGCTGTAAAAAACATTGCAGGAGAAATACCTTTCCTAACATCAGCAATACACGTTTGCGTCTGTGTACTACTACCATGCCCACAGACCATCTTACTGCCAACATTGCCATGGTGAGAAACAGCTTTGCTTGCACGTCTCTTTGCAGCCATTTTGAAGGATCGACCACAATATTATAACCAAATTCAGATTTTGATACATTCATTCTCTGATTGGAGGGACACTCAATGTGAAGCCAAATAAACAACTGTGGCTTCAGCAACAGATAACAGACTACTCTGAAACTGTCACGGAATTAAAACAACTTCAGTAACCAGTGGTGCTGATGAGGTCACAAAAACAATCCGATCTGGTAAAAAATACCTTTTGAACATGGGGTTGGGGGGGAACACTGAAAGCAGACAGTGCAGATTTTTACGGCACTACAAGCAGCAAAACTAAGAACAGATACCATGATCGCAGTACAAAATCAGGCAGCTGCAGTGGATAGCAGGTTCACACTGCTGTGCCTGCAATTACACAGAACAGTTTGTGTACAATGCTGAATGAGGAATGCATTGCAAATGCAAAAGTTCAGTACTATGCCACGTTATGTATTGTAAATTTGTAATGTAAACAACCTGAACTTATGAACTGCTGCACCACATCCACACAACAAACAGCAAGAACATTTCTACTATTGACAATATTACTGTGTGTACATCAAAACAGTCAGTTATATAACAAAAATATAACCAAAAAACAAAGAAATCACTATTTCTCCAACTTAAATCTACCTACACCACAGATACACCCCTTCCCCAAAGCAAACTTTCACTGTCTTTCACCACACACACTCAATGTTGTAAATTAACATTCAAAATCCACAGAAAAACAAAAACGCTCGATGATATGAGCACAGGAGGGTTTCCTACAATCGATGAACTAATGTTTGATCCCCCCGAAGAAAAATGCTTTTTCAACAGCTTTTACAAGATTCCTATCACAGACAGCTATCAGAGCACACTGTCTGTAACTCCTTCCTACTCATACTACCCTAAACCGAGGATGTGCAGATCAATATAGAGCCCATGTGACCTGAAATCCGATGAATCACTTCAAAATTCACTTTTGGAGCTGAAAAACTTGGTGAAGTGAGGCAAAGTGCACTGCCTGCAATGCACTTCGCCTTTAATTTGGCAGAGTAGTGGCCTGGGGAGGTGGAGTAACACAAAGTCATTGCTTCCAATGGACTTTATGCTCCTCATTATAATGTGAAATACTAAGCCAGACATGGAGCACTACACTGGCTTTGCTCCGTGAACTGCTTCACAGAGCGGATTGAGTCCACTTCGCCCACCACTAACCACAAGCCCATTATAGTATATGGTTAGGGGTTATTGTTACTAGAAAATGGTGGCTTTCAAAATGTTGTTGTAGGACAGTTCAAAGGCCAAAAAAGTTGTTGTAGTATTGTTCTGGCATCACATTGATAGTACAACAACTTTTTTTCCTTGAGCTGCCACCCGATTGGTGAAAACTCCACTCCTCACAAAAAAATGCAAACTACAATGGTGGTGCCACATAGCGAGCTGTCCGGCGAAGGATTCAAAACACGTTTGTACACGGACTGCCATAGTCAGCTCCGTGTATTCATGCTTTCAATTTGTCCGTCTTTTTTTTTAATTTAAATCTGGTGTTTACTTTCATGGTTGGGATTGTGAACAGAGGGAACGTCAGCGAGGACTGGGATCTTCAGGGTCATTTCGGGAGAGGAGTGCATCTGTAGTGTGTGTCTGTGGCGAGGACCGGGACGAAGCAGAGCTGTGAATACACAAGGTATGAAACCTTTTGAAATGAATGTTTTACACATTAGGGGAACCATATACTATATAAAATAGTGGATGGTTGACCATCTACAACAAAGGCAGCGTTTTCCATCTCGGGAGTTGATGATATCGTGGAGACCTATCGAGGTTCGCTCTCAAGGTCTCTCTGATGTCATCAACATCCTCAATGGAACTGCAGCCTTGGTGTGGATGGTCGTCCATCCACTATTCTATATGTAATGCTGTTAATAAGTATGATATATTTGCCACTTTGTTTACCAGACTTGTCTTATGCATTACAAATACTTATTTCTGTGAGGGCCCTAAAGCACAGATGGTATACATGCAAATGTTAAATAACTTATAAAAAATTACTGTAGCCCAACATGTAGAAAGTAATAAAATAAAATATTTTGGACTCAGAATATGTTTTATTTATTTTATTATTATTATTTTTTTTTTTTTGCTTTTTGATTACTGGGTAAGTGCACTACACACTAATGTGCCTATTTAGCAGAAAAGAGAACTTTTATGTTTTTAACTCAGTTGACACTAGGAAAGTGATGCCTTCAGGAGGTACAAAAGAATGGGGGGCAGGGAGGGGTACCTGAATGAGTCAAGGGGGGCCAAGGATAGTAAGGGCAGCCATGGCATCTAAGTAGCTCAGGCTGGCACAGGGCATTAAGGAGGGGGAGAAGGACTTCCTCAGGTACATCAGGGAGAAAAGGAAGTGTAAGGACCATATATTAAGGATAAAGAGGGAGGGGGATGGGTTGGAAGAGGGGGTGAAAAGGCAGAAGCACTAAACGACTACTTCTGTTCAGTATTTACTAAAGAGAAGGGAGGTATCCAAGGGGGGGTTGAAGGGCAGGAACAGAAGGAGAGGGGGTGACAGATGGGGAAATCACAGAGGGCAAGGTTCTGGAGGGCACTGAGGGTGGACAAGGCACCATGGCCAGATAGCATTCACCCCAGGGTTCTGAGAAGCTGGCAGAGGTCCTGGTGGGGACTTTGGCAGATCTATTCAATGCTTCTCTGGACTTAGGATGTGTACCTCAGGATTGGAGAATGGCTCACATCGTACCACACCATAAGAGCAGACCCAGAGATGAACCAGGGAACTACAGACCAGTGAGCCTCACGTCCATTGTGGGTAAGCTGATGGAGACAATCCTGAAGGAGAGGCTGATGGCCTTTCTAGAGGACAGTGGGCTGCAGAACAGTAGGCAGCATGGCCTTGTCACTGGCAGATCCTGCCAGATCAACCTGGTGGAGTACCAAGACTAGGAAGCTAGGCAATTGGACAGGGATGTCCTGTACCTGGACTTCAGTAAGGCATTTGACTCAGTGTCACGTGGGAGATTAGGAAGTAAGCTAGAGGTCACAGGGGCAGGTGGTATGGGTAGTGAACTGAATCCGGGGAAGGCTACAGAGAATGATGGTAGGTGGGGAGCTCTCATCCCCAAGGGCGGTGATGAGTGGAGTTCTGCAGGGCTTGGTGATGGGATCATTGTTGATTGAGAGATTCATTGCAGATATTTTATTGGGCATGAAGAGCAGGATCAGGCTGTTTGCTGATGACACCAAGATGGGTGCTGTGGTGGATGACATTGAGGGTTGGCAGGGGTTGCAAGGTGATCTGGCAAAGCTGAAGACCTGGTTGGACACCTGGCAACTGGAGTTCAAGGCCAAAAAATGCAAGGTGTTGCATTTTGGGGCAAACAACCCAAGGAGGAGCTACCAGCTGGGCAGCGGGTGCAGCTAGCCATTACAGAGGAGGAGAAGGATCTAGGGGTGCTCATTACAGGATTGATGAACAACTCAGCACAATATAGAAAGGCAGCTGCAAAGGCCCAAAAAATGCTGGGTTGTATTGCCAGGGGTATATCCTCAAGGAGGGGAGAGGTGATTCTACCCTTGTATAGATCACTGGTTAGGCCACACCTGGTGTACTGCATGTAGTTCTGGCACCTGTATCTGAAGCAGGACATCAACTTACTGGAGTGGTGCAGCACTGGGTGACAAAGATAATCCATGGTCTGGGGGACTTACCATTCGAGTGTAAGCTGAGGGAGTTGAACATGTACTCACTGGAGAAGAGGAGGGACAGGGGTATATGACTGAATCCTTTAAGTACACAAAAGGAATAAAAAAGACGAGTACAGAGGGGATTTTCAAAGTAAGAGAGGGGAGGGACGCTCAAGGCCATGATATGAGTTTCGAAGGAGGAAGGTTCAGGAGAGTGATGGAAAGACACTTTTTTACAGAAAGGGTGGTGGCCTGGTGGAATGCATTACTTGTGGAAGTGGTATCTGGTAGAACAGTGGGCTGTTTCAAAAGGGTCTGGGACAGGGCAAGAGGGAGGGTCACAGGAGGGGAGAGAGAGAAGGGCAGCTGCAGAATAAGGGCTGCTAGCCGCATAATCGAGCAGACTTTGATAGACTACAAGGCCGTTATCTGCTGGCTATTTTTGTATGTTCGTATGTTACAAGATGGAGATTTTTTTCCACTACTCAGAGTAATTTGTGAGACTGATTTTCAGTGTCTCTTTTTGCTTTCAGTGAAGATACTTTCAATGAACTCATGGATTAAAAGGGCATATTTGTTTTGGAAAATTAAACATTTATGGTAAGAGTGATGTCCAACCATTTAGTGTGTGTGTATCCATTTTATATGCAACAGTGCAACCAGTAACTCAAGTTAACCTGCTCACTGCACATCCACATGACGCCTAATGCTTTTAGAATTAGTAATTATAAATGTACAGTTCTAGTTCTCTTTGAATGGAATGCTAACAGTACCATGTTTTTTTTATTCTGATACAAGTAGGAGGCACATTACTCCTGGTATTGATAGTATGTAATTTTTCCAAAGATCAGTTTAAATATCATAAAAATTGTTCATTACATGGGTATGAAGATTGAAAGAAAAAGATGATTAAAAAGATGACAGTGAATGAACTCTGTTCTTTTTAAGTAAATGTCAGCCAATGTTATTAAAAATGTACTATTAACCAAATGTTGTAGATGTTTGAGGGACTGATGAACTACGGTAATGATGAAGAGGTGGTCTCGTCTTTACATTTACAAGGCAATTAACTTATTATAGCCATAGCCCATTTATTATAAACCTGGAGAAATGCTTGATGTGGAAAGTAGTGTGCAAGTGTGTTGTCCAATGAACAATACACTTTATTTTGCCCTACTAGACAAACTTCTTTCTGTCGTTTAATGGGTCTCAAATAAATTCAATATAAACATGAATGAGTAAAATCAAAAGTGCAGTATTTCAGGTGTTTTGAGAGGTTCATCAGTGTGTCATCAGGGTTTCCTTGAGTCAAACTTATTGCTGTTGAGCTCTGTAAGTACACCAATTATCTATACATGTTATAGTCCAATCCAAAAATATTAGAATTGTACAAAAATAACCACAATGGAAAAAAGCCAGCTGCAAAAAGTAAGGCTAAGCAAATGTGAAAATTGACAATGGTCATATGGATTCATTTTAGATACCCCTCTGTCATAGCAACATAGAAGCTGATGGCAGACAAGGACTGCAAGGCCCATCCAGTCTGCCCATTTCTTTTTCTACCTAATGAATGTGCCATCGGCCTTTGTTCTGTCAATGGCCTATCTATTCATACTCATCTGTATTGGTCCCTTATGCCTATCCCATGCCTGCTTGAAGACCTGCACTGTATTCATATCCACCACTTCCTGAGGTAGGCCGTTCCATGCATCCACCACCATTTCTGTGAAAAAGAACTTCCTCACATTACCCTTAATCAGCCTTCCTCTAATCTCATGCTGTGTCCTCTTGTCCTGCTATTTTTTTTATATTGAAATGTGCCCGTCAGCTGGAAATCGAGCGTCAGAGAGACCGGGACCGAAGAGAATATGAGGCCAGATGGAACGAGACATTGCGGGCTTTTCAATCATTAGGCTCTGGTGGGCCATCTGCCAGTCCTAGAGTTGGACAGAAAGACATCAAACTGGCAAAACTATCAGATAGTGATGACATCGAAGCATATTTATTAACATTTGAAAGAGTGGCAACAGCTTGTACTTGGCCCAGAGACCAATGGGTCATTCGACTGGCCCCCTACCTAACTGGAAAGGCACGGATCGCCTATAGTCAAGTCGAGATGGTGGACATCAACAACTATGACCGAGTCAAGCAGACCATCTTAAAAAGGTATGATATAAATACTGAGACTTATAGACAGAGATTCAGAACATTTCTTTATACTTCTGTTGATAACCCTCAAGACACCTTTATGCAGCTTAAAGATCTGTGTGTAAAATGGTTACAACCAACCACCCGAACTGTAGACCAAATCATTGAGACTATAGTGTTAGAACAATTTGTCTGGGTATTTCCCCCTGATGTTCAATTATGGGTGAAGGAACACCGACCAGATACGTCAGACACAGCAATAAGGTTGGCTGAGGATTATCTTGCTGCTAGGCCACAGAGGCAGAGAAATTATCATCCAGGGGCACAGCCACAAGGACATTTAACAAAGCCTCCTAATACAATCGGAGGAGCTGCTTCCAGTGCCACCACTCCTAGCCCTGGCAAGATAGGAAGAGGAAATAACCCTGACATTGTGTGCTACGACTGTAAACTAAAGGGGCATATAGCCAGATTTTGCCCCAAGCGGAAGTCTGAGCAAAGTCACCTTGCTTTAGCCAACTGGGGGCAATTTATGGTTCCCATACAAATAGGGCAACACACAGTGACTGGTCTATTAGATTCCGGGAGCAAGCAAACATTAGTTCACCCCCAGCTACTAGCAACACCTACTGTCCTGAATGAAACCTCTACTACAGTGACCTGTATACATGGTGATACCCATTCTTATCCCCTGACCAATGTAGAATTTGGCATACAGGGACAGATATATTGCATGCAAGTAGGTGTGGTGCCCAACCTTCCCCTCCCAGTGGTTATCGGACATGATTGTCCTGCCTTCCAGACTCTGATAGCAGATAACCTAAGTGCCATGGTAACCAGATCACAGACTCAATTAACACCAGCAGAAAACCAGTTCCCTTTTGATGAAGATGTTTTTGGGGAACGTGGGAAGGAAAGAAAGTCCAAGAAGCAGAGGAGGAAAGAAAAGGAAGACTGGACTAAGAAACATCAGCTTGGGTTAGATAACCACATGGGGTGGGATGAGAAAAGTGGGGAGAGGGAATGTTTTTCTGATGCTCAAAGCAATGATGAGTCTTTAAAGTTACTTTTCACTTCCCAGGAGAAACTCCTGGGGGGTGAAAGAAAGTATGAGAGAAAAGATGGTTTAATGTATAGAGTGTGTATTAATCCCAGGACATAAGAAAGGGTGGAACAGTTGTTAATTCTTGGAAAATACCATACAATGTTATTGAGACTTGCTCATGATATCCCGATGGCCGGACATCTGGGGAGGGATCGTACGTTAAGTAGGCTCCTAACTAGATATTTCTGGCCTGGGATTCATGAACAGGTTGCAGTATATTGCAAGAGTTGTCCAGAATGTCAACAGGTAGCAAAACTTATAAGGAAAGATAAAGTCCCCATGCAACCTATGCCCTTATTTACTATCCCCTTTCAAAGAATCGCAATGGATGTTGTAGGCCCAGTACAAAAAAGTACAAAAGGGAATCAGTATATCCTAGTAATATGTGATTATGCCACAAAATATCCGGAAGCAATACCCCTTCGAACTGTCACTGCTACTAAAATAGCTGAAGAACTAGGGAAGGTGTTTAGTAGAGTAGGTATTCCACAAGAAATACTAACTGATCGGGGTACAAATTTTTGTTCCCAAGTGTTGAAACAACTCTACCAGACCTTAGGAATTACAGCCATACGTACCACCTCATATCACCCACAAACCGATGGGCTGGTTGAGCGTTTCAATCAAAACCCTGAAAAAAATTCTACAAAAGTTCACACAGGACGAAGGTAGACAATGGGATCAATATCTTCCATATTTATTGTTTGCCTACAGGGAAGTACCACAGGCTTTGACGGGGTTTTCCCTATTTGAGCTATTGTACGGAAGGAATCCAAGGGGTCCTTTAGACATTGTAAAGGAATGGTGGGAAGATAAGAAGGGGATACAACAAAAGTGGCCACTTGAATACTTACAACATTTAAGGGACTGGATAACAAAATATGCCCGACAAGCCCAGGTGAATAATCAGAAGCAACAGGTACAACAAAAAAAGGCTCTATGATCAAGGCACTAAGCCCAAAGAGTTTTCAGAGGGAGACTTAGTGTTGCTATTACTTCCTTCCTCTGAGAACAAATTGTTGATGAAGTGGCAGGGTCCTTATAAAGTAACAAAAAAAATGGGGCCTGTCACTTATGAGATATTTTTACATGATAAAACTCAAAACAAAAAACAAATTTTTCATGTAAACTTGTTAAAACCTTGGGTCGAGAGAGAGAGAGAGCTTAACTTACATGGTTATGTGTACCCAGACACCGCGGACAGTGAGTTAGACATTGCCTACCAGAGACTTGAAACACACGGGGACATTGGTGATGTCAAGATAAATCCCGAGTTGACACCCCAACAAACAGACGAATGTTAGCCATGATGCAGCAGTATAAAAACATATTTAGGGGAACACCAGGGAGGGTAGAAGGGGAGAAACATGACATTGTGTTAACACAGAGTAATCCGATTCGGCAGAAACCTTATCGTCTACCCGAAAAGGTGAGAGAAGCAGTGATATCCGAACTAAAGAAAATTCAAGAATCAGATATTATAGAGCCTTCCCCCAGTGGGTGGAGTTTTCCGCTAGTGGTAGTACAAAATAAAGATGGGGGAGTTTGTCTATGTCTAGATTTCAGAAGGCTAAACGCCATTTCCAAATTTGATAGCTACCCCATGCCCCGCATAGATGATATACTGGATCATCTAGGTAATGCCCAATATTTCTCTACTATAGATCTGACTAAAGGCTATTGGCAAATGCCTTTAGACTCGGAAGCCAAAGAGAAAACAGCTTTTAGTACACCTATTGGCTTATATCAATTCAAAGTGATGTCCTTTGGCCTTCATGGTGCCCCTGCCACCTTTCAACGGGGGAGGGATAAAATTCTAGCCCCTCATGCCACTTACAGTGCCAGTTATCTGGACGACGTGGTAATTTACAGTCCTATTTGGGAAACCCACCTAAAACATTTGGAAAATGTCCTTACGGCCATTTCCAACTCCAGTCTCACTATAAACCCTGGTAAGTGCACCATGGGAATGCAAGAAACCAAATATTTAGGTTTTTTAATTGGGCATGGGTGTGTAAAGCCACACAGCAGTAAAGTAGAGGCAATAGCATCCTGTCCTAGACCAAGAACTAAGAAGGATGTCCAGTCTTTCCTGGGGATAGCTGGATACTATAGACATTTTATTCCAGCTTTTTCGTCTATAGCTGGTCCTTTGATGGATTTAATAAAAAAACGACAACTGGAAAAGGTAAAGTGGAACTCAAATTGTGAAGAGGCCTTTTGTTCCATAAAAGCACAATTGTGCTCTTCTCCAATACTTTGTATCCCTGACTTCACACGTCCGTTCATCCTACAAAAGGATGCTTCTAATTATGGCATAGGCACGGTGTTAACCCAAATAATAGACAGTGAAGAACATCCAGTCATATATGTTAGCCGCAAATTACATGAACGTGAGGTTAAATATGCCACCATTGAGAAGGAATGTCTAGCCATAAAGTGGGCTATCGAGGCTTTACGTTTCTATCTCTGGGGCGTAGAATTTGAAATTTGGACAGACCATAATCCTTTATGCTGGCTTCAGCAAATGAAAGACAAGAACCCTCGGATTATGAGGTGGTATCTTTATCTCCAGCCTTATAGGTTTATGATAAAGCATCGAAAGGGAAAGTCAAACAAAAATGCAGATTTCCTCTCTCGGTACAGAATGGATGATCCTAGCAATATGAACCCCGGGGAAATACAGACGAAAGAAAAGGAACATGTCAACTTTCCTATTACATGTTAGAAATAGAATTTTGATTTAATTAAGGGACCCCGGGGTGGAACCATGGAGAGGGTGGGCTGTGGTTCCACAAAAAGTTCGCTAGGATCAAAAGGAGGGAGGAGTATGTGAGAGGGTCTTTCAACCCCCCCTTTTTTTTGTTTGTTTGTATTCTTGTATGTCTTTTGTCTTGTGGAATGAATGCTGTCTCTAGTGTCGTTAGTGTCTTTCTAGTCATTGGTAATTCATTTTGTGTGGAGCAGGAGGGTGTTTTGACTGGCCATCCATCGCCCATTTAATTGTATTAGTGTCTCAAATATGTATGTTTGCATTATCTCCATTTATAATTTGCTGAAAAGGAGCACTGTATTAGTATAAAGGAAAAAGCACCTTTATTATTTTCAAATTCCCCTTTTGGGATAAAGTGTCTAAACCTGTTTGTATCCCGGTTTGTCTCAGTACAGCAACTGGGTATGAATATCCTAACCATAGCATCTTCTTGGCGAATGGTGAAAATTCCACCGTTTATCGTCCGCTACGGAAGGTCCTGTTATTTGTATAAAAAAATTATCCCCTGCAACTGCACAATGCCGTGGACAAGAGAGTTAATTAAGGGTTGTCCGCAAGGCAGGGATTCATTTAATGTTCCGACTTTTCCCGCTGCACGAATGTGCAGACATTCGTGCAGATAGCCTATTATAGTCTTTGCTCTGCAAACTTTACTTCTCTTTCAGTAGTTTCTGTCACATACCTGAACAATGAACCGAGTGTGACCAGTGTTGTAATGAGGGAATTTCTGTATTTGGAACGTTTTAGCTGGTTTGGGACACCACGGCTCCTCTCTTCTCCTCTGCCCCTCTAAGGGCTGGCCGGTCGTTTCAGTCTCTGTTTTATACAGAGGGAATGGGCGGAGCAGATCGGCGTTCCAAAACTTTTCCTTCCTAAAGTTTATTTTTGTTAGCTAAGTTCAGAATAATAATGAGCATGAAAATCCTAGTTACCTGTGATAAAAGCCTTATCATAAAAAGCAAGAATTAATACATTTTTATTTAATATGTATTCACGAACCAATCATGTCTTGGTATACCCATTATAAGCCAGAACACTGTTCACTTAAAGTCAGATGCGTTTTAGGTGTTGTACTGTGAACACCTCCGAGGTGAAGTAGCTTTGTCTTCTACTGACCTATTTTTATTTTATTTTGTCTTCTGGTTTATGTCGTTCTGTAATAAGTTTGAATTATTTTTATTTAAGCCGTGGTGTTCCTGTAATAAAAGAAATGAAGAACAGAAGTACATGCTGTTTTCCAGAGCGTCCTTCTTGCTACCCCTGAGCCTTCCACAGTGGACCAAGCAGTTCTTATCTGCCATCAAAGTCTATGTTTCTGTTTCTGCATATCCTCTTCTTCCCCTTCCCCATTCTATCTTTTCTCCCTAGCCTTCACAGTCCCCTTGCAGGGTTCTCAGCATCCTGAAAGGGTCCTACTGGGCCTAGACTTGTCTCCTCTTCTTCCCCTCCCCCATCTACCTTTCTCCCCAGTCTTCACAGTCCCCCTTGGAGGGTTCCCAGCATCCTGAGAGGGTCCGACTGTACCTAGTCTTGTCTCCTCTCCTCTCCTTTCCCTTCCCCATCTACTATTCTCCCTGGCCATTGCAGTCCCCTTGCAGGGTTCTCAGAATCCTGAATGGGTCAAACAGAGCCTAAGCATATATCCCCTATTCTATCTAGCCACTATCTTGGCTTTCATTGACTTCTAGCAGAGTCCAATGCATTGTGATGGACTATTGATTAGGCCCCATCCCCTCCAAAGGTGCAAATTCTCTTTCTCTCAAGGGTTCAATTCTCCCTACCTCTCCTATCACTCTCTTAATCCCTATCTACTGACCTTCCCCCCCCTTGCAGGGTACCCCACATCCTGAAGGGTCCTCTCTTGGGTTAGGTCCTATTCTCCCTCCTAGCATTAAGTCACACCTCTTCCTTCTCTGTCTCCTCCCTCTTTAAATCCCTACAGCCTTATCCCCTTTCTATCTAGCCCCACAGTGCCCTTGCAGGGTTTCCCACATCCTGAAGGGAGCTCTCTGGGACACTGCCTCATCACTCTTCTTTCTGGTCCCCCCGTCCCCTTGCAGGGTTCCTCACATCCTTAAGGAGTCTCCAGGGCCAAGATTCCCCCCTCACCTCACACCTCCCTCTCCTTTTCCCCCTTTTCTTTTACATAAGCACTTGTTTACTTATTAACCTGGCACTTATTATTGTCCACTCTTTCTACCTAATATGCACAACACTGTTGTAACACCTGCCTTACAACAGTATGTTAATTTTGATCTTGTAACTTGAATATTTAATGTCTCATTCCAGTGGCACTGAGGGTTGAGGTACTGGATGCCACACCTCATGCCACACTGGTGACCCAGGTTCGGGAGCAAGCCAGGGCCACAGGGAGTCGGCAGGGGAGGGAAGAGATCAAGCATTCGGAGGGCAGCTCTCCCTTTCCTGGGGAGGGCCCCAGGGTCACGCTGCTCTGTAGTGACACCTTGTGACAGTCGGGTGCAGCACAAACAGATGGTGCATGTTTCAATGGGGAGGAGCTTGGCAGGTGGTGGCACATAGTGCCCAGCCACCAGTGCATGCCCAAGCTCCTCGGGTGACCAACAAAAAAAAGTAGAAAAATCCCCTTCCCTTGGGAATAGGTGAAGACGCTTCCTCCCAGTCCACACTCCCAATGCTGGGTGCTTTCCTCTCCATCCCCCACCACTCTGGCCCAGCACTCTACACTACAGATAGAGTGCCCTGGGTGGATAGGGTGGCCCTTCCCTGAGGGGGTTCAGATCTGGAGGATGTGCTGAGTCTGGGTGGGTGTATGGTGCAGCGTCACAGCGGCAGGTAAAGATTGAGGTCAGAGTTAGCTGGAGAGAGTTCCTTTGGAAGGTATAGAAACAAAGTCTACAAAAACAAAACAAACAAAAAAGTCTCATTCCTATTGTACCCTTTCCCCCCAGGACACACCTGGAGATGAGTGACTTGTCGCTCAGTGTGCCTTCCTGGTGAAACATTTCAATAAATAAAAATTAGCAAATAGCAGCAGGAATGCAAAAAGACAGTAGACATGAATTGCACAATACTGATTGTGAGATATAAGTGCTAGTCCAGAACATGAGACATTGGCGCTGTAAGTACTAATACCTAAATACATGAGGGGAGGGAGGGGAGGCCAGGAGGTAGTAGACAAGTGGCAGTAAAAGGCAGTGTAGATTTGTGTTGGGAATGCGATGCATGTAAGTAGGGGAAGGGGTGGTAGACAGTTGCAGTCACACCCTGTGGGATGAATGCACCTTAGAGTAAGACAATGGTGGGCACACTATGTGTAATGGCATTGCAGTTTTTTTTCTGGGACAAGAAGCAACATGAGAGCATGATAAATGTGCAATAATCGAAACATTGCCTAGCTTGCATTTTTTCAGTATAGGTGATCAAAATTTACCATTATTATTGTGGGCTAGTGCAATCACCTGCGGACTAGTGCAGTTTGGAATCAACTTGTCCTGCTGACTAGTGCAAAAAAAAGTTAAGGTTGACCCCTGATGAGATGCCATTTCTTCTGTGAACTATTCAAGCCAAATATATAGCAATCAGCAAGCATATTCTAGGAACACTCATTGTAAAAATGTATAAAAGGAAGACCACATTGAAACTGCCTCTCAGCAGATCTGCATTTTGCAAATTCATTAGAAATAATGGATGAAAGCACCCCCAAAAGCTCTCCACAGCCATTTCGGCTCTGACCAGAGTTTGTTTTATAAAGGTAACACATTTATATGAATGTCAGTTGCATCTAATGTTGCCCTTTTCCCCCTTTTAGATATTTGTGCTAAAGACCAGACAGTAACAAATGTGTATTTGGTGATTTGCCAAAATTCTGCACTTTTGCATTTGATTTTGCCTAATCAAACATGTAGGCCACTTTGAGATCACTTCATCATCTGGCCAGAAATTTACAAAACACACTTTAGCCCTTTGTTAATGGCCTAGGTTAGTCATATGACCACCCCTTTTCCTCAGTTTGGGCCTTTGCTATTCTGACTTCCCTCCCTGCTTCCTTCTGACTTAACTAGTACAGCTGCTCCTGTGTTTTCTTATACTTCCTGAATGTTATCCTTTTCTCCCTGACCTTCCTCACCACCTCTTTTGAGAACCATAGTGGCTTTTTCTTTCATTTTGATTTGTTTATTTGCTTCACACAAAAGCTTGTTGCCTCTGTGATGGCAGTTTTGATGTTTCCCCATTGTTGCTCCACACCTCCTTCTAGCCTATTTGCTAGTGCTTTTCTAAGGCACTCTCCCATCTTGCCAAAGTCAGCCCTCCTCAAGTCCAGTATCCTCACTTTGGTATGGCTTGACTCTGTAGCTTAGTTTATCATGAACCACACTGTTTGGTGGTCACTTGGTCCCAGGTGGCTACCCAATTCAAGATCTGAGATCCTCTCACTGTCCCCATTTGAGAATACAAGGTCTAAGATTGCTCCCTCTCGAGTGGGTTCCAAAACTAACTGTCTGAGGAATGCCACCTGTAGGACATCGAGAATGGCCCTGCTCTTGGATGTGACTGCAGAAAATGTGCTCCAGTTAACATCTGGCATATTCAGGTCTCCCATCAACAGTATCTCCCCTTTCTCTGCCATACTTATAATGCCTTCTATCATATCCTTGTCCATTCTCTCCCCATGACATGGGGGTCTGTATACAATCCCTGTGCAGATTGTGGTGCCATTTCCAGTCTCTAAGGTGACCCACTGTGCCTCCTCTCCTCCCTGTTTACTCTTTTGTTCAGTTGCTTTTATCCCTTCCATTACATAGAGAGCTACTTCTCCCCTCTTCTCCCCTCCCTATCTCTCCTGTAGGTTGTGTACCCTGGTATGTTAACATCCCAGTCATGGTTCTCTGTGTACCATGTTTCTGTGACTGCTACGATATACAGGCATCCCTCTTCCATCAAGACCACCAGTTCAGGGAGCTAGATGCAGTAGGACCCCTTCAGGCAGGGTGCTGAGAACCCTGCAAGGGAACTGCAAAGGCTAGGGGGACAGGTAGATAGGGGAAGGGGAAGGAGAGGAGACAAGCTTAAATGTAGTAGGACTCCTTCGGGATGCTAAGAACCCTGCAAGAGGACTGCAAGTCTAGTGAGATTGGAGGGATGGTGGGGTGTGTGGGAAGGAAGTAGATGAGAGATACAAGCCCCTTGGGGGGGTAGAAGAGGGATACATGGAGACCATTTGGGGTCCCTTACATTTTTATATATTGTATAACCAAATTTTGTTCATGCTTGTGGCCTTCATTGTCAGTATGTCTGTATGAGTTCTCAGTTACCTAATACTACTTTATGCATTGTATGACGCTAAGGGGAAAGCGTTCACAGGGTGAACATTCCGAATACAAAGAGAGTGGAGGGGGAAGAGTCAGAAGGGGCTGTTGTGGGGAAGCCTAGTAGAGCAGACATTGAGAAGGGAGGGGCTGTTGTGGGGAAGCCTAAAACAGCAGACTGTGGGAAGGGAGTTCCTAAGGAGAACAGAGCAAGAGGGGAAGAAGAGGGGCAGTTTAGAGGTGCAGTCAGGGGAAACTCGGGTTACTTGATGGAGGCTGACATAGAGTGTCACAATAAATTTGAGCTACTAAGCAACCTAGAGGGAGGAAGGTTGTGGAAATGAGGAAACTGATACAGAGGCTGGGGAGGGAGTTGGATACCCATAGGGCATCACAGACCAGCAATGGAAAGGATAGAAATAGTCCCAGAGGAGAAGGGAAACATAAATGTTAAGCAGATGGGGAGATGCAACATATTGCAGACATGAGGGAGGAGAGCATGACTGGAGAGAAACTGGGAGACAAGGAGGTGGGAGAGGAGCCCCCCTTCAGCAGGGAGGTCAGTACCAAGGATGGGGCCCTGACTAAAGGGGATCCACAGAGAGCCTCTGGAGGCAGGAGTACTATTACAAGGGGGGAGGATGGCGGCGTGGGGGAAGGGGAAACCATCAGGGCCAGGAAAAATGGTTCGGATAAGAGAGGGTTAAAGGGGACACCGATTCAGAGGGGGTCTGAGTTAAGTGGGCAAAATAACGAGGGAGGCAGAAAGGGGAGGGTGACAAGGGGGTCTCTAATAAGGCAGGAAGACTCCCATGGAATTGAGATCATGAATAAGGGGGGTGGGAGGCTGAGAGGGCATAGTGGAGGTAACCATAAGGATGATGGTGGTGTTAAGGTTCTGTTATTGGAGACTGATGATTAGGGGTATCCAGTGGGAGGGACAGGGTGGATGCTATAGCCAGGTGAAGGTAGTGAGTATCTCTGGGCTGACAGGTACAGAGCAAAGTTCATGGTGTATGAAATGGTTAGGGATTGTGGAGGGAAACCAGATTTCTGGCATTTGGGAACCAACGATCTAGAGGAAATAGGCTTTGAAATCCAAGCAAGGTTCAAGAACTTGCCAGAGTCTGTCGGGATAATGGATGCAACATTTCCTTTTCAGAATATTGCCAGTACCAAAGGCCCCAGTGGAGAAAAAAATGAAGATCACAGAGGTTAATGACTGGCCCAGGAAGTGGGGTGAAGAGAGTGGGTTAGGGGTGTTAGGGAACTGGAAAGGAGTTTGGGAGGATAAGGGACTATATGCCAAGGACAGGCTTCATCTTGCCCCATTAGGGAAGGATGTCCTTAAACAGGGGACGGCTGACTACATTCAAGAAAGGTGGGGTTTAAACTTGTGAGGGGAGAAGGGATAAGGGAGGGGCTGACCAGAAGCCCTCTCCTCCAGATGAGGGGAGTAGCCTTCAAACCCAAGGGGGAGGGGGAAACAGACTGGGGGTGGAGGTTTCAGGAGGAGCAGAGGGAGGATGGAAGTATAAGGAACCTGGGTGGGGTTTGACAAAGGGGATCAGGGATAAGGGGGGGGTTGGTGTTAGTAAATGCCAGGAGCTTGGGAAACAAGTTGCCAGAGTTCCAGATCATGCTGTTCGGGGGGGTGGATGTGGCGGTGGTCACGGAGACGTGGGCCAACAAAAACCATGACTGGGACCTAAACGTGCAGGGGTACACTATGCTTAGGAAGGATAGAAAGGAGGGCAGAGGGGGTGGAGTGGCTATGTTCATTAGTGATGACATAGAAATTGCTAGGGTAGAAGAGGCAGAGGGAAACGTGGAGGCCTTATGGGTCACCTTACGATCCCCAGCAGGAGATAAGGTCAAGCTGGGTGTAGTATATAGGCCCCCCGGGATGAGTGATGTTCTAGAGGATGGTTTGCTGGACAACATCATTACCCAATGTGGACCAAAAGGGGAAGGAGTGGTGTTGATGGGGGACCTTAATATGCCAGGTACAAACTGGGGAACCATGTCCTCTAAGGTGGCCAAGGAGCAGAGGCTGCTGGACGGCTTCCAGGATGTGTTCTTAACACAGCATGTGATGGAGCCCACAAGGGAGGGGCATGTCCTGGACGTAGTTCTGGCAGATGGGGATCTGGTAAGGGACCTGGTTGTAGAGGACCCCCTGAGTGGGAGCTACCACAATACTGTCTGGTTTCAAACAAGCATAGGGCGAGGGGGGTGAGATCTAGGACACTGGCAATGGACTTCGGCGGGCATACTTTGTGGGCATGGGAAATATTCTCAAGGATCACTTGAAGGGGATTACATCAATGACAAGTGTGGAAAGGAGATGGGAGGTCATAAAACGGGGACTTCATGAGGCAGTCAGGATCTGCGCTAAGTTGAAACATAAGGGAGCAAGGTCACATATACCATAGTGGTGGTCCAGTGAGGTACAGGTAGCGGTCAGAGAAAAGAAGGCGGCCTACAAAAAATATAAAACAACAAGAGGGTATAGGGATAAGTAAATGTACCATCTTGCATCTAGAAAAGTCACCCGGATGGTGAGGGGAGCAAAGTCCAGTAAAGAGCAGCGGCTGGCACAGGGGATACATGGAGGGGAAAAGGGGTTCTTCCAGTACATTGGGGAGCGAAGAAAAACTAAGGGCAATCTCAGCAGATTGAGATCAGAAGGAGGGTGGGCGGAAGAGGCGAGGAACCAGGCAGAGGTATTTAACGAGTACTTTGCCTCTGTGTTCACTAGGGACGGGGATGGGATATCTACAAAGCAAGGCATTATGGAGGTAGAAGCGGCAGTGAGTGGTATCAGGGGAGCAACAGAAATGGAGCAAGAGGGAGAGAGAGGTACCCCAGAGGTGTCACATCTGGATAAGGATAAACAGGCCAGTAAGGTGGAGGGGACAGATGATGCTATCTCCGCCAAAAGGGTGTGGTTAGCCCTCAAGGCCCTAAAGAAAGACAAATCTCCTGGGCCGGATGGCATTCATCCGAGAGTACTATGGGAATTGGCGTACATACTGGCTGCACCCCTGGCGGAACTCTTCAACAGGTCACTTGAGACAGGGAAGGTACCTAGGGATTGGCGAGAGGCACATGCGGTGCCAATCCATAAAGGGAGGTCGAGGGAAGTACCAGGTAACTATAGACCCATCAGTTTGACCTCAGTGGTGGGAAAATTAATGGAGAGTATACAAAAGGAACGATTGGGGGTGTACTTGGAGAAGGTGGGAGGTCTGGACAGTCGGCAGCATGGGTTTGTGCCAGGTAGATCATGTCAAACCAATCTTGTGGAGTTCTAATGAATGGGTAACATCAGAACTGGACAGGGGAAAGCCTGTGGATGTATTATTCTTGGACTTCAGTAAGGCTTGACTCTGTCCCCCACAATGGTCTGGTGGAGAAACTGATGGGGTCAGGAGTAGGCCCTTTGGTGGTCAGATGGATTGAAAACTGGCTAGCTGGATGCACCCAGAGAGTAGTGGTCTGTGGGGAGCTCTCGAACCCTAGAGAGGTTGGTAGTGGGGCACTGCAGGGCTCGGTCCTGGGTCCGATCCTGTTTAATGCATACATATCGGACATCAGGGAGTGTATAGGGTGTGAAATGAGTCTCTTCGCTGATGACTCCAAGATGGGAGCAGTAGTTGAGGGAGAAGAGGGAAGGTTGGCCCTGCAAGAGGACCTGGACACCCTGGAAAGCTGGGCTCACACATGGAAATTAAATTTCAATATCACCAAGTGCAAGGTGTTGCATCTTGGGTGGGGAAACCCTAAACACAGGTACACCCTGGGAGGGGAGGCACTGGAGGCCTCAATAGGGGAAAAAGACCTAGGGGTCATGGTGGACGCATGTATGATTAACTCTGAGCAGTGCAGGAGAGCGGCTAGCAAGGCAAACAGGATGTTGGGATGCATCGTAAGGGGGATCACCTCTAGGAGCAAGGAAGTGATTCTGCCGCTGTACAATGGACTGGTTAGACCATACCTTGAGTACTGTGTACAGTACTGGAGACCACACTTGAAGAGGAACATACAGCTCCTGGAGAGGGTACAAAGGAGGCAACTAAGATGATACGAGGGCTAGGGGATTTGATGTATGAGGACAGACTTGAGGAGCTCTGCCTGTTTTCATTGGAGGAGAGGAGAGACAGGGGGGACATGATTGAGGTCTTCAAGTACCTCAAGGGAATAAATAGGATAAACATGGAGGGGATCTTTAGACTAATGCAGGGCAGTATTACCAGAGGCCATGGTTTGAAGTTGGAAGGTGGAAGGGTGAGGGGGAAGAGGAGGTTTTTCACTGAGAGGGTGGTGGACCCTTGGAATGCACTGCCTGGTGAGCTGGTTCAGAGATCCACAGAGGAGGGCTTCAAGAGAGGGTGGGACAGACACAGAAAGTGGATGTATCAGATGATGGCCTGTCTCAGAGGGGTGGGGATGGATGATAGGGGTTTCTGGAACACAAGGGAGGGGAGGGCCTTGGCACCCAACTAGGGATCTGAGGTTCAAGCAGACTTGATAGACAGTAAGGCCTAATCTGCTGGCAAATAGTATGTTAGTATGGCCTTCACCTAGCAAATGTACAATTTTTGTGTTATTCTCTTCCTCCTGTACCCCTCCCCCCAGGACGCACTGGGAAACAAGCAATCCCAGTTGCTCAGCGTGCTTTCCTGGTAAAACTTTTCAACAAATAAATAAAATTGTTTTGTACCATGGCCTTCTTTCTTCCCCTTTCTGCTTCCCACCCCCCCCCCGAACTAGAGAATACCACAACAGCAAATGTTCAAACGAGCAGTCCTAGTTCTGCACACACTATAGCTGATGTCATTATGCACCTCACTACACTGTCACTACCACCCACATGGCAATGATCAGAGTCAGGCAGAGAAAGACACACTGAGCCCCCACTATAAAAATCAACTGGAGACCTGCACTTCTGGAAGTTTTCTTATGGTGTCAAGTGAGCCAGGAACACATCTAGGAATTCTTTGGGGAGGTGGCCACACAAAACTACGGGGCTTGAGAAACAGAAATCTTTATGACTTTTTTAATTTTAAAAGAATTGATTGTATTATGTTCTACCCCAACAACAACAGTTTTTTGAAACATTGTCCTTTCATCCACCCAAGGGAAACAGTACACAGGCATGATGTTATACAACCTCTTCTTCCATATAGAATGATCGATGCACCCCAGGAATGACTATTTTAACCTTTCAGGTTATGTATGGTTGGCTGGCATGGTCCATTTAAAAGGGTTGGTGACCCCCTACAATTGCCAATAATGGCAGCTGTGGATCTATGGATGGTCATTTCAGAGTCTGGTCTGCAGTGGTGCCCAGGGAAAGTATAGAGCTGAGAGATTTGGAGGGGAGAGGGAGCAGCTATGATGAGGCTGGGATAAAACTCACCACCTGCAGGGCAGACTCTGTGCACCTCTTAGTATTTTGTCACTGAAATGTTGGATAGAAGCACTCAAAATGTATGGAAATGAGGGGCACTGGTCTTAATAATGTGGGACAAATTGTCAGACAGAGACACATTTAGAAAACTGGAAGCTGGTGGCATAACAGCACTCTACCCTTGATCACACCTGGACACTAGCAGAATGTCCTAACAGTGGAGTGATAATGTTTTCTGTGGGAAGCCCCTCTTCAACTGCCAGATAACTGCAGCTCTTAATGAGCTGTTAATCACACCAGTCTAAATGGAACATTGAGAGGGATTAGCATGAGGAATAGAGCCTGCTAAAGTAGGGACTTTAACTTCACTTGTAACATAAGGAAAAGAAAGGGTTGTGCATGATTGGTCAACTTGCATCAGCTGATCATACATTAATCCTCAATTAATGTATGGATGTGTCTGCTGACATTGTCTTCCTCCTCTCACAAGAACCTCTTACAGATGCAGTAGTACCATTCAGTCGTAGCCTGCAATTCACTTCGGGCCATCAGATGGCTGTCAAACAAGAAACATAGAAACATAGAAACATAGAAACATAGAATTTGACGGCAGATAAGGACCGCTTGGCCCACCCAGTCTGCCCATTTCCCTACCTACTGGATAAGCTGCAGATCCTAGTTAACCAGCAGCCTACTTCTTCCTACCCCCAACCCCCAGAACTGCCTTATGACTATCCCATGCATGCTTGAATTCCACCACTGATTTTGACTCCACAACCTCCTTCGAAGGCTGCTCCATGCATCCACAACCCTCTGTAAAAATACTTCCTTAAATTACCTCTGAGCCGCCTCTATTTTCAAATTGTGCCCTCTTGTTCTTGCACACCTTTTTTTGAAAGATGCTACCCTCTTGGACTTTGTTGATTCCCTTGAGGTACTTGAACGTTTCTATCATGTCCCCTCTCCCTTCTTTCCTCGAGGCTATACATATTAAGCTCCTTAAGTCTCTCTTCATATGTCTTCCGGTGCAGACCCTGCACCATTTTAGTTGCCCTCCTCTGGACAGCTTCCATCCTGTCTATGTTCTATGGAGATTGGGTCTCCAGAACTGCACACAATACTCCAGATGGGGTCTCACCAGCTGTCTGTACAGAGGGATAATAACTTCCTGTTTTCTACTGGTGATGCCTCTCCCATGCATCCCAGTATCCCCCAGCCCTCCTTGCTGCCCTCTCACATTGCTTGCCTGTCCTTTAGGTCATCTGATATGACTACCCCCAGGTCCTTTCATTTTTGTTGTTGTTAGTATCTCACCCCCATTGTGTACTCTTCCTCTGGGTTTTGTTCTCAGGTGCATTACCTTGCACTTCTTAGTACTGAATCTAAGCTGCCATACATTTGACCATTCCTCTAACCTTCCAAGTCCCTTCTCATCCTTTCCACCCCACCCTGTGCATCAACTCTGTTGCAGATCTTAGTGTCATCTGCAAAGAGACATATTTTTCCTTCCAGTCCTTCTGCAATGTCGCTTATAAAGACATTGAAGAGGACCGGTCCTAATACTGAACCCTGCGGTACCCCACTAGTAACCCTCCTTTCTTCTGAGTGGACTCCATTTACTATTACTCTCTGTGTCCTATTCTCCAGCCAATTCTTTACCCAGGCTGTCATCTTGGGACCCACTCCCAGGCTGGCTAACTTGCATATTAATCTTTTGTGTGGGACTGTGTCAAACAAGAAGAGATATACTTAAGTGAAATTTCCGGTAGTTCCATTCCGGTAGCTTTAAACATCTATAAGACTAAGTAATGTTTTTTTTTTTTTTTTTACTTGATTCATTGGCTCATAAACACATACCCTTTCAGTAACTACACAGTAATGTATGCCACATGATTTTCCAGATTTCTCCATGTCTTTGTTAAATATTTAAAAAACTACTTAAACAGTGGGACAACAAAAGCACTCACCTTGGACTAATGTCTTCAAACCTGAAAGTTTCAGGTTTCAAGTCTGCTATTTTTATAGTTATCAGGCTAAAAAAGGCTTAATATTTTCCAAAACTGAGACTGTTGCATTTTTTTAGATCTCTGTAACTTTGCCTCCCTGAACCAATCTACATAGAATTTACAGGATCAAGAGGTTCTCACACAGAGGCTGTGTTTTCTAAATTTCATGTAAACCAGTTGAAAGGGGGCAAAGTTATTAATGTGCAGTGTTGGCTGTAAAATTCACTGATTAAAAAGATGTACGCCTCAGTGTACTACCATCTGTTGGTTGGACAAGGAATTGCAGCTACCAGATCTCAAATCTCCTCTGCATTTAAACTATTTCCCATAATGCACAGTAGCCAAATCCCAAACATCAAACATATCAGGAAAACAGAGATGATTCCAGTTTACGAAAGTAAGTCAGCCAAAATTAGCACATATTCTGAAATGTTGTTCACGTCTACCTGTAATCAGTAATTGTTCACTGTTGCAGTCACAATATACAAAAGTTAAGCATGTAGTTTTTTTCAGTCAGGTGCACCCCCGCCCCCCCGGTGAAATTTCAATGTATGCCATATATGATTTTCCAGACTGGCTTCATGTCTTTTTTGAAATATTTAAAGAGCAGCAGTCACGTACCTTTGTAGAGTAATCTTTGCCCTGTGCAGATATCACAAGTATTGGGGGGGGGGAACAAAATGCATTAAAATCCATGCTGTGGAAGTGTAATGTTACATTTTTATGTAGTAGCACGACCGTATTGTTTTCATTCAGCTGGCGGTCTGTGTGCGTCCCCATCTTTCGCGCTGTGACGTCATGTGTGGAATGTGCTATGCCTGTCCTTAGTCAAACCGCATGGCAGACTATGCAGGACTAATACTCAAAACAAGTGTTCTGATCGATTCTGTAATTTCTGAGGACTCCAGTCACCAAGAGGAGTCTGACATTAGCGATGTGTCAGGGTTGGAGATCGAGTTTAATGAGGAAGAAGATGTAGAGACTGGGAATGAGGGAGTCTGGCCCAATCTTCAAAACATCCTGCCCTACATGTATAGGCCAGAGCTGGGGCCTGAAGACATGGTGGCTGAGGCATCTTCATCCCATGAAGAGGATGGTGCTGATGCTGCAAGGATCAACAACACTGACTGGTAAATACTTTTTTCCTGCATATTCATTTAGAGTTGCACGTGTTGCATCTTGATAGCAGCAGCTCAGTAGGTCACCAAACCCCATCAATGTCACATTGCTGCTGATCAAAATGTGAAGACTATATTTTATGATTTAGTACCTGTTTTTCTGCATTAAATTCTATATTGTTTTTATTTTTTTGCCCACATAACTCCCTCCACAATCACCCCCCCCAAATCACAATGTGGTATATTGTACTATATGTGTGCTTGTGTGTGTGTGTGTGTGTGTTTGTGTTCACGTAATGGCAGTGTCAATTTATGTCTAGACTGGATCATGATTTTTTTCAGATAATGTCCACCACCACACACCTCGTGTTGATACTGTATTTTGTCAGTACATGTGTTTTCACTTGCCATGGTACCATTACTTACTGGCCATGTACTGTTATGCTCCTTATTTGAACACCTTGACACTGAAGTGACAACTGTCACTGCAAGTATTGTCCAATAATGTTTCACAAGTGTCCCATAAGTTATCAGGAATGCTATTTGCGTGTTGATGCTGCATCTTGGTGGCAGTTGTGTTGGTGGTGGTTGTCCGGTGGGTGATGGTGGTGTTGGGGGATGTAGGCACTGTTTTACTGTGTCCCGAATCACTTTCTCACTCATTCATTAGCTTATGAAATACAGTAGTCATGTGGTATATGTACTTGCCATTCAGTATTGGAGGGATGAGTGCACATGGCCGTGTCAGTCAACATGGCACTGACTGTGGTGCCTCCCACCTGTCTTACCGATATGATTGCATGTCTGCAGAGAATAGCATAATTTTTCATCCTCTTGTGTGAGGGTTCTGTTGTCTCGTAATGTATCATATGGTGCCTTGTGTGCATCTGTGCACCAACTACTGGGACATCTATGCAATTGAGGTATTGTTGTCCCTTGATTTGCAGTGGAGTGTGCTTCTGCTGTGTATTGTGAAAGGAACATACCCATTAATGCACATGACAGTGCCTATCATAATTTATCATGAATTGTCGGAAGTTGGACCTACTTCGTGTGGCTGATACTGTAAAGATTTGTGTTGTAGCTGTAACCTGACATTTGTTATGTACTTTAGCACATGCTTCCTTTTCCACTGTGGAGCTTCAGCACTGCATAAAGTGGCCATGCATGCATGCAATGTTTTCTGATGTGCTGATTGCCTTACCCCAAGTCATGCAGTGTCATGTGTACCTGATGGAGCACAGGTATTATACAGGATCAGTGGATGGCATGATGGACCTTGATCAAGAAGCTGCAAGTCAGCTGTCTACTCCCTGGGCAAAGTCACTGCCTACTCCCCACTGTCCATTAGTGCAGTGACCGATGTCACTGCATGTTGGTAGTTGATGTAGGGTGTCCTTTACCATCACCTGGCTTTCAAGCCTCCATATATGGATGCATATTAAGTCTTAGCTCTTGTCAACTTTGTTGTATAGTAAGATCGAACCACTATGTAAGAAATATTTCATAGTGGCTTATGTGACACACTGTTCTTTGTTCTGGTTCTCTGTAGGTGCACCTGTTCTTTATGCCAGTCAATGCCTACAGCTGTAGAGTTTGTGTGCTGTCGAGAAGAGCAACCAGTTGTTGACTGTGCTGCAGATTACAGCTGCATAACACTGCATCTGGGTTTCAACATGGTTTGTCTTGACATCTGGGTCCTGCAAGCAGCACACTTTGGTCTCAGGCAGCATTATGGACATCAAGGTGATGCCCTGTGAATGAGTGAGTAGACTGATCTATAACAGAATTTCATGTAATTGTCTGTCTCTCTGGTGCCTAACAGCAGAAGCCCTAAATTGTGATGGTTTCTTTTCCTTTTCTATGTTGGATATTAATTAATTTATTTATTTATAGAATTTTGTTGACCCAGTAGGCCCACTGATACTAGAAGTACATTTTTCAGGGGCTATCGGGGGGGAAGGGGGCTACAGATGTAACCAACTGAAATTGAACCAGCTGTAGGTGGTATTTTGAGTGAATGGGGGAAATTTGGCCGGAACAACGGGGAAATTCCCCTACTCTTTTGCAGCAGGGGGCACTGCTGTCATCCGGTGTGTAGGATTGCAGACGGCTCCAGGGTGTTGGAGGAGCAGGACGTGTTGGAGTGGAGGCAACCGGAGATTCAATCCCCCTCTCCGGTAGCTGAGCATCTAGGGGATGAAGAGTTACCTCAGACATCGGCTAGTGCGGAGCACAGTGATTTGCATGATTTGGTTCATGCAGCGGGAGAATTGACAATGGAGGGTACGCCTGTTAAATTCTTGACCACTGCAGATATTCGCGTGGAGATTGTCCAGGAATATGTGGAGCCAGTGTCTATTACTTCTGCCGACAAAATGACAGAGCTTCAGATTGTCAAAGCTGAGATCCAGATGGACAGCAGAGGGTGAGTCAGCCAGCTGATGAAACTGAGGCTGGAATGTGGAACTCGACTAGAGTGCATGTGGCTTTCCTGGAGCAGGACTGGGCAAAGGAAACAGCTCTGAGGGATGATGGTTGGGTTTCTGTGAAGGCAAATGGATCCCTGATTTGAATTGGATTTATTTTTCTTTGACTGTGCAGGACAGTACAAGCAACGCACCAGGACCGGTTATGGAGTTTGTACAAGCAAGTTCAGGTCAGCAACTGAATACAGCTATGCAAACTGTTAATACTTAAGGAACTGCTAGAGTTTCTGCTGATGGGTGCGGTGAGAGGGCTGACCAGGGGGATTTTTCTGATCCAGGGACTGATTCTCGTCCTTTCTCCCCACGAAGAGGTTTTCACAGAGCCGGTCCATGTTTTTCGGATTTACTTAAGGATAATAAACTTGAGCAGGCTCCAAGATGCAATGGCATTCAATTACAGTATAGGGGCGACTTGCAGGAGCACCCTGATCATTTTTATGTAGCACAACATTTGTTAAAAGAATCCATGGGTTTTCAAGCCTGTGATATTTTTGCTCTAATAAATGTGAGAGGGGAAGACATATTCGATGTCACTTTAAATCCTTTTCTGGACTGGTTAAATTCTGGTTAAAATATGAGACTTGTAAAACTTCCCACTGTAGATGCCTTTCTGGGCCATCCCTCTCACTAAGCCTCTGTTTAAGACTGTAAATGTCATGTTTTGGAATGAAGGTGTTAATGTTGGGGATGTCCAATTCTGTCTTGAGAAAAAGTGTACTGTTTTGGGGCCTCCTGAGGCTATCATTGATGATGAGGGAATTTGGACTGGGGGCTGGAAGTTTAAGGTTAAGCTACTGATTTTGGGAAATGATGTCCAACACATTCCAAATAATTTCTTTTTGGGGAAGGATAGAGGGGTATGATTCTACCCTGGCCAGCCCAAGGCCTGTTACAAATGTGGTAGTAGGAGGCACTTGAGCAGTGCATGTGATAAAATTAAATGTGCACTGTGTGGAGATTTAGACCATGATAGTGGAACTGTAGAAATGTTTTTAAATGGAATTTGTATGAGGAAAAGGGACATGCATATCATCAATGTCCCTGGGCTGGCCAGAACAAGCAAGGAGGGGGCAAGATAAGGAAACTTTGATCAACCAGGCCCAGGATAGGTATAGGCCGCATACTGCTGAGAGGGATCACCGGATGCAGGGCTTCCATGACAGACTTACCACACCAGGCAGGCATGACTAGAATGCTACCACCAGTCGAAGCTCTGGCTGACCAGACTAGGATGCAAGAGGAATGCATGTCAACAGTTTCTGAGATGGTGGAGAAGGAAATCATGCCCCCCCAGCATCCTGAATTTCAAACTTCACATCCAAGGAGGGTGACCAGGGCTAACAGTAAGCAAACTATTGTAGCTGCAGGGGTCCAGACACAGAACTCTTTTCAAGTCTTGCTGGAACTAGAGGGGGAATCTGAGTCTGATGTGTCTTCTAGATCTGGGGCAATCTCGGAGATGGACTATGAGGAGGATGGTGCACCTGAGGTATTAGAAACAAAGAAAAAAAAGGGGAAGAAGAGGAAAAAGAAGAAATTGTGATTGGCTCGCTGTTTGCTTCCTTTGTACTTCGTCTAAATGGCAACTTTAAATTTAGTTTCAATTAATACCTGTAGCAGAAAGAGCTATAAAAAGATTGGATTTTCTGCATTATTATAAAAGTTTAAAAGCAGACATCATTATGCTACAAGAAACTAGATTTAATTTTTGCAGGATGTTACTCAAACACAAAAATTATGGACTGAGGGTCCTTCTTTCTGGTCTTTTGATCAGATACTGTAGATGGGGAGGGATTCTGTTTAGCCATCCTCAGGTGCAGGTGACTAGATGGGTAGATATACAACTTGGTAGGGCTTTTATGATAGATTGCTTAATTCAGGGATTTTCTTCGAATTATTAACACCTATGCCCTACAAACTAAAACAGCTAGGATAGACTTATTTAAGATTATTACACTTTATCTCTTTACACAAAAACATTATATGGGGTGGCAATCTAAATTGTAGTTTAGACATTAAAATCAGAGATCAGGTTCAGAAAAGGTGTACTGTGATATGCACGCTTTACAAGATGTTCTTAATGAAACAAATTTAAAAGATGCTAACAGGAGTTGCACAAAGATGCTGGCTCCACCTATAGAAGAAGTGCTTTTCTACAAGAATTGATTTTTCTTTTATCACAGACTTTAGTTACTGTTAAATTTACCATGCATCTATGTGAATTTTCTGATCATTTGGGTTTAAAATGTACTGTTAGTTTAGTTAAAATTCCCAAGGTTTCCTTCAGTTTCTACTCGATGGAAATTAAATTCTTCTCTCTTAGAACAGCAAACTTTGCAAGTCAAACTTAGAAATGTTTTGTTTAATAGAAAATCAGTGGCAGGTATGTATGACACCTGGGCTGATTGGTGGGGAGATACTAAAATGAATTTAAGGATGTTTTTATCTCCCTGGTAAGAAAATACAATCAGGACTATATAACATATTTAGAATATAGAAATCAGTATTATAGGTTGATGTTTTACCTAATGCTAGTGATGTCCGAATCTGGGAACAGATAGACAGCATTAAAAACAAAGATGAAACAATACCAGTATGATAGGGCTAGTTCTCTTCAGGCAGAAATGAAATATGGCCTAAAACACACTCCTTTTCAGACCCTTTTTCGCTTGTAAACAAGTTCTAGAAAAGAAATTGATGGATGGTTTAGAGGATGAGACTGGGACCATGAAAAGCACAGATATAGAAATGTTGGATATTGTCCTGTGGTCTTTACAGCACCAATTTGGCTGGGCTTTTCACCTAAAACACAATGGGATGATCTTTTGACTTTTACATCCCCAAAGTTACAACAGTACAAAATCAGGATTTGGTGAAACCGATTACTGTACATGAAGTCAAGGCAGAAATACATAGGTTAAAACTTGAGTTTCTCCTGGTGAGGATGGCCTCTACAAATGAACTGTATAAATTCTTATGGAGGACGGAGTGATATACTACATAATGTTTTTAATGAACTCTTGGAAACTGGAGCTATGCCTCAGAATTTTTTGTGCAGTAGTGTTTTTTTAATACAAAAGGGGTAGGCATAAGCTAGAAAACTGGAGGCCTATTAGTCTCCTGAATATGGATTATAAGATCTTGTCCTCTATTTTGTGGCATAGATTGCAGAAAACAGCTCCTATGGTGATTCACCCGGTTCAGACATGTTCAATTCCTGGGAGAAACATACAGAAAAATCTTGCTTTTCTACAGAATGTTAGTGAATATGGGAAAGCAAATAAATTGGTTGGTTATGTTGAATCATTGGATCAGTCCAAGGTCTTTGATAAAGTTTCCCATGGATTTTGTATCAGGTGCTTGAGAATTATAGTTTTTCACCACTTTTTAAACACTGGATGCAAACATTATATAATGCTGCCACAGTATACCCTACAGTAAATGATGACAGTATAACTGTAAGGCATGGGGTGAGGCAGGGGTGCCTGATTAGTCCCTTATTATACACTTTCATTGTGGATCTGGTTATTAGAGAAATTATTAAGGATACTGATATTCAGAGTCTGCACCGTCTCCGATGCTTGAACCTCAGAAATTGGCTGTTTATGTTGATGATATGTGCCTTTTGGTTAGGAATGCAGAGTATTATGCAGAGGGGTAAAAGCACTCCAGACTTTAGGGAATTATACTGCTTTGGCAGAGGCAGAGGTGAATCAGAGAAAAGCATGGGAGGTTTTATAGGATACAGACCTTTTGATTCCCATATCGCACAGATTAAAATCACTAGTACTACTATTATCATTTTAGGGTGCCATTTTGGGAATGGGAACCTGGCTGAATTAAATTGGGAAGAGAAAATTATTGCAGGGGAACAGTAGGCACATGTGTGGAAAGCATGGTCTTTCTCCAGACAGAAACAGTTGATGGTTATTAAAAAGTTTTTACTTCCTCCTTTTCTTTATTTCTGTGCTATATTTCTGATCCCTACAATTTTTGAAACAAGAGTTTTAAGTATCTTTTTTTCAAATGTTGTGGGGAAGTCGTTCTGGAGGATGCGGTGTTGTCCCATCTGCAGGCACCTCTCTGGGCTGAGGGAGGAGGCTGCTCATCTCCAGCTAAGTTGGCCAGGATTTGTGGGACCTCCTCTGCATCCAGGGACCACCAGTGCCACTGCCGCTGCCTCAGAGGTTGCCAAGAAAGAGGAGTGGTTGGACCACAGTGGGATCAGGGAGGGTGAGGGTGGTGGAACAGAGTGTATCCTCCAGTTGTACCTCTCCACAATTCCTATGTCATTCTGGAAAAGTGTGGTTCCTCTATGGAGGCACCCGCAGTGGAGACCAAGGAGGATGCTGGGAACCTCCACAAAGGAGACCCACAGGAGGGTGGCAGGGGACCTGCAGGGGAAGGAAACAACTCCTGGTAGGGGACTCCATTGTTAGGTAGAACTGGGGAGAAAGGGAGAGGGAGGTAAGGTGCCTGCCTGGCACTATGGCTTGGAGGGACAGGGAGCGAATCCTCAGGATTGCCAGAGCAGCTGCACAGGGGAGGGAGCTGGATGTCATTGTCCACCTAGGGACAAATGATCTGGCTAAGAAAGGGATTAGAGAAGTGCAGGAAGAGTTTGTGGAATTGGGGAGGGGCCTTAGCCAAGTAGCACACACGGTAATCTTCTCGGAGGTGCTGCCCATCTATGGCATAGGAGAGGCTAGGGTGTTCTGCACCATGGGATTCAATCAGTGGTTGAAAAACTGGTGTGGAGCTCAGGGATTTGGCTTCATTGGGGACTGGGGGTCCACCTGGAGTGATGCAGCCTATACTGGCATGATGGGCTGCATCTGTCCAGGAGGGGAACCAGGATCCTAGGTGATAGGTTTAAATGCTTCATTGGCAAGCTTTTAAACTAGCCAAGGGGGGAGGCACTAGAAAGGAGCAGGGAAATCCTAGCCCCCCCAAATAATCATGGTAGTAGGTGTGACAAACACCAACATAGAGGTGTCGATAGGGAGAAGGGCAGGCGTAAATGGAGAAAGTGACAAAGGCAAGAAGGACAGGGATGGGGAAAAAGGGAGTAAGGCCATCAGGAAATGGAGGGTAATGAGTACCAATGCCCGTAGTCTGGGCAACAAGCTCCCTGAGCTGGTGGCCTTGATGGAAGAGGGATGCCTGGATATCATAGCAGTCACAGAAACATGGTACACAGAGAACCATGACTGGGATGTTAACATACCAGGGTGCATAACCTACAGGAGAGAAAGGCAGGAAGAAGAGGGGAGGAGTAGCTCTCATGTAAAGGAAGGGATAAAAGCAACTGAACAAAAGAGTAAACAGGGAGGAGAGGAGGCACTGTGGGTCACCTTGGAGACTGGAAAGGGCACCACAATCCGCACAGGGTTGTGTACAGACCCCATGTCAGGGGAGGAATGGACAAGGATATGATAGAAGGCATTCTTAGAATGGTAGAAAGGGAGATACTGTTGATGGGAGACCTGAATATGCCAGATGTTAACTGGAGCACATTTGCTGCAGCCACATCCAAGATCTGGGCCATTCTTGATGCCCTACAGGTGGCAGGCCTTAGACAGCTAGTTTC
Source organism: Neoceratodus forsteri (assembly GCA_016271365.2). NCBI lineage: Eukaryota > Metazoa > Chordata > Ceratodontiformes > Ceratodontidae > Neoceratodus > Neoceratodus forsteri. The sequence goes on along the minus strand of CM028129.1, from coordinate 46,983,041 downwards.
GGAACCCACTCATGAGGAAGCAATCTTAGACCTCGTACTCTCAAACGGGGGCAGTGAGAGGATCTCAGATCTAGAAGGGGGTTGTCATCTGGGGACAAGTGACCATCAATCAGTGTGGTTCATGTTAAACTCAGCTACAGAGTCAAGCCATACAAAAGTGAGGGTACTGGACTTTAGGAGGGCTGACTTTGGCAAGATGGGAGAGTGCCTCAGAAAAGCACTAGCAAACAGGCTAGAAGGAGGTGTGGAGCAACAATGGGGAATCATCAAAACTGCCATCACAGAAGCAACAAGCCTTTGTGTGAAGCAAATAAACAAATCAAAATGAAAGAAAAAGCCACTATGGTTCTCAAAAGAGGTGGCTGTGAAAGTCAGGAAGAAAAAGATAGCATTCCGGAAGTATAAGGAAACACAGAAGGAGCAGGGCAGAGAGCTGTACCAGTTAAGGCAGAAAGAAGCAGGGAGGGAAGTCAGAATAGCTAAGGCCCAAACTGAGGAAAAGATAGCCAACTCAGTTAAGAAAGGGATACAACCTTTTATAGGTACATCAGCGAGCGTAGAAAGACAAAGGAAGGGATAGTGAGGCTGAATAGAATGAACGGTAGGTGGGCAGAGGGGGACAGTGAAAAAGCAGGGATACTGAACGAATATTTCTGCTCAGTATTCACAAAAGAGGAGGGGGATGTGCCTAATCCAATTAACAGAAGCACTCTTGATAGGGGGTCGATCCCAGTCCTTTCACAGAAGAAAGGGTTCTGCAAGAACTCCTAAAACTGAAGGTGGGCAAAGCAATGGGTCCTGATGGAATTCACTCCAGAATTCTAAAAGAATTAAGGAGGAACTAGTGAAACCACTGGCTACTCTTTTTAATAAATCATGGGAGGATGGTGTGGTACCCGAGGACTGGAGGAAGGCGGATGTGATTCCCCTTCACAAAAGTGGGACCAAGACAGAGGCAGGAAACTACAGACCTGTCAGTCTAACCTCTGTGGTAGGGAAAGTGATGGAGTCACTTCTGAAGGAAAGAATAGTTGAGTACCTAGAGGCCAGTGGAGCACAGGACTCAAGTCAGCATGGGTTCACAGCGGGAAGGTCATGTCAGATGAATCTAATAGATTTCTTTGACTGGGTGACCAAAGTAGCAGACCAGGGAGGGGCTGTGGACATGGCCTACCTAGACTTTAGCAAGGCATTTGACACAGTCCCACACAAAAGATTAATAGTCAAATTAACCAGCCTGGGAGTGGGTCCCAGGGTGGTAGCCTGGGTAAAACATTAGCTGCACAACAGGACACAGAAGGTAATTGTAAATGGAGTCCACTCTGAAGAAAGAGGGGTTACTAGTGGGGTACCGCAGGGTTCAGTATTGGGTCCAGTCCTTTTTAATGTCTTCATCAGTGACATTGCAGAGGGACTGGAAGGAAAAGTATGCCTTTTTGCAGATGACACAAAGATCTGCAACTGGGTTGATACACAAGGAGGCATGGAAAGGATGAAAGGGACTTGGCAAGGTTGGAGGAATGGTCAGAAGTATGGCAGCTAGGATGCAATGTAAAAAGTGCAAAATAATGCACCTGGGAAACAAGAACCAGGGAAGAATACACAATGGGTGGGGAGATAGTAACAACAACAAAAGGAAAGGGACCTGGGGTAATCATATCAGATGACCTTAAGGTTAGCAAGCAATGTGAGAAGGCAGTAGGGAGGGCTGGGGTATATTGGGATGTATAGGGAGGCATCAGCAGCAGAAAACAGGAAGTTGTTATCCCTCTGTACAGACAGTTGGTGAGACCCCATCTGGAGTACTGTGTCCAGTTCTGGAGACCCCATCTCTGCAAGGACATAGACAGGATAGAGGTAGTCCAGAGGAGGGCAACTAAAATGGTGCAGGGTCTGCAAGAGAAGCTGTATGGAGAAGAGACTAAAGGAGCTTAATATGTATACCCTTGAGGAAAGAAGGAGAGGGACATGATAGAAACTTTAAGTACCTCAGTGGAATCAACAAAGTCCAAGAGGGTAGCATCTTTCAGAAAAAGAGACTTGCAAGAACAAGGGGACACAATTTAAAGATAGAAGGAGGGCGGTTCAGGGGCAATGTGAGGAAGTATTATTTCACAGAGAGGGTAGTGGATGCATGGAACAGCCTTCCTGAGGAGGTTGTGGGGTCTAAAACTGTGGGAGAATTCAAGAATGCATGGGACAGACATAAGGCAATTCTTGTGGGGGGTAGGAAGAAATAGGCTGTCGGTTAACTAGGATCTGCGGCCTATCCTGTAGGTAGGGAAATGGGCAGACTAGATGGGCCAAGCGATCCTTATCTGCCGTCAAAGTCTATGTTTCTATGTTAAACCCCATTAAAAGAGATTTCACATATTTGACACAGAAACAAGGGGGATTAGGGATGATAAATCCACTGGAGTTTTATTTTTCCTTTTTTCTAAAGGATGCCTTTGGTGGAGATAAGGGAGCAAATAAACACATGTGGGACTCTTGGTCAATAAGGTTTTTTCAGCCTTTTATGCAGGAATGGGGATGAAGTCCCTACTGTCTGGCCCCTTGGAGTTCTTCTTTTGCATACCCAGCAATTAGGAAATTGAAAGTGTGGGGGATTTTGAAGACCCAAGTGCAAACGTTACACAGGAAGGCTTTTTATGAGGACATAATGGGGAGACATTTTTTTGTTCAGGAAGACTTCCAGAGGTGTGTACCATCTAAACTGAAATTTGCTTTGTGAGTTTTGAATGATAGGAGAATTCCCACAATGATGTGGGATGTTCTATGGCTTAGTTGCCATGGGAGATTGGGGGTTAAGGGCAATTTAAAACATAAGCCCATAACAGAAAGGCACTGTATTAGGTCAGAATGTGAGGGACTGGAAGAAACAATGATGCATTTTTATTTCACCTGTTACTATGCTAGGCAATTCTGGATTGCTTTAGTTTCTAGATGGCAATGGGGTTGGTGCAGCACAGTAAGTATGAAAGCTTGGTTCTGGGGACTATTCAGGGTTCCTATCTAGGTACCATCCCAGTACTTTGAATTTAATCTTTGCTTGCATCAAATATTACTTGTGGCAAGCTAGATGCCAATTTTCTTACAACATACCCTTACACCAGTCTTAGTTTTGTTAAACAGATTGAATCTGCAATTACTAAACAAAAGGAACATGAAAGGAGAGTTTGAGGGTCAGATTTTTGATAGATATTGGAGACATGTGCATTGGATTATTTAATTTCTTTGTGGTATGACACATTTCTAGATAGAGTAGGATAGATATTTTTTCTTTCCATACTTTGTATATTACTTATCTGATTTTGGAATGTATCTTGCATTTTACCAGTAGGGTTTTATGGGGTTTATTTTGATTGTTCGGGATACAGCACTATATTGTATGAGCGGATTTTTTTGGAAATGTCTGTGATTTACTGTGACTTCTGCAGTTTGTTTTTCTTGATGTTTTGTTTTCTGTAATAAAAAATTCCCCTACTCTGCCAGCATGGGACTTGACTTCCTGAGAGCAGAGTGGAGGAGCACAGTTTGCAGCCAGACTGCAGAAGAGGAGGAAGTGCTGATGTGGCAGAGGAGAGGGCCTCTTCCCCAGTCTTGTATACTACTAGAGGCCTGAAAATTTTTTTCTGATGTGGGGAGAGCCATTGGAGAAGCTGGCACGAGGTCATGTCATGAGGAGAGTTCAGACAGGGGCGTAGCCAGGATTTGGTGGTGGGGGGTTTCCCAAACAAATGTAGGGGGTCTGGGGGCATGCCCCCCCCAGAAAATTTTGAAAATGTAGGTGTTAAATGGTGCAGTTTCATGCATTTTAGGCAATAATTGTTGAGTCACAGAATGTTCAAAATTTGAATCATCATTCTCATCCATCCCTGCAATCTCAAGTATTTCAGCCAGGTGTTCCTTCTAAACTTTTTTTTTTTGGGGGAGTAATTTTCATTTCCCCAAATGTAATTTATGTGTTCAGCTATTGCCTTGCCCTTTATGTTCCACCTTTCCCACTGCATGTATTCCCCTTTTAAAAATTGCCCGCAGTTTGTATGGTTTCTGTTAATTGTTTTCCTCCCTTTGCCTCTACATTACATGCATGACCCCCACTCTTAATTGAAACAAATAAAACTCAGGTACTTTTTTATTTTTAAATGTTTACTGTTTGTGTGCAGCTCACATATTAAACAGTAATGCATTAAAAATATTTAAACATATATAAAGTGCCTGTCTATAATGTGCGCAGCAGGGGATACACAGCTTTTCCCATCAAAGTAGTATGCAACCAATGAATGACACATTTGACAACTGGGTGTTAAGAGTGTTTTTAAATGTTAACTACAAACATTACATAACTACTTTTCACATCAAACACATAGTTATTTTCCTAGAACTTGTTTGTTTATCAGGTTATCTTCTGTACTCATGTTGAGTTTTTTCAGTCTATGAATGACACAAAATAAGGAGTCCCAGCTTCAAAATAACAACATGTAGTACGAAATAAACAGAAAAATCATGCTGGGTAGGAAGAAATTAGTAGACCCCAGCTTTCTTACTCTAGTTCTAATTTTGTTACTGCCATCACACAACCACCACCACCCTGGATGTTTTGTTGCAAACCTTTCAACTTCATCAATGTACACTTTTTCTGCCCATGAATGCATTAAGACAAAGCTGGCTTTCTATAATTATCAATGTGATTAAAATTATCAAACCAGTAGAACAGATAAAGATGGTAGATTGAATTATTTGACAACTGGGTGTCATCAGAGTGTAAGAATAAAATGTAACATGAACACACTACAACTATAACCCACAATTTCACATAGTTATTTGCCAGGCTCTCTTGTTTCTTTATCAGATTTATCTCCCTAATCTAGTTCTGTATTTAAAGTCTGGACTGATGCAAAATAAGGATTCCAGCTTCAAAATGCCAAATATACATAAAAGTATTTTAAGATGCCTGGTAGGAAGAAATTACTGAAATGGACCCCCCTGCTTTCTTACTCTAGTTCTCATTTTGTTGCTGTGCCATCACATTTATGAGCAACATCCATCTTGGATGTTTTGTTGCAAACCTTTCAATCACTTTATCAGTGTCCACTTTAGCTCCATAATGAATTTTCATTAAGGCAAGACCTGACATTCTCTCATTTCCCATTGTGCTTCTGACATAAGTTTTGAGCCTGTGAAGATCACTGAAAGAGCGCTCACATTGTGCACTTCTGACTGGAATTATGCAGAGTATCTTGAGTAAAGTGTATATGTTTGCGAAAAAGGATGCATCACAGGCTCTGAATGCTTCTACAGCAGTAGCAAGTGGGTTTTGATTGTTTTGCCATTCAGTTTTCCATGTTAGCAGTTCCACATCTATAACCTGAGGAGAAGGAATATCTTTTTTTTTATAGAAATTGATAACTTCATCTAGGTTGATGTTTCCACCATTGGATTTAATCACTGATGGAATAAGGCCCATTAGCTTAGCCACAACTTGCTGTGTTCTTGAAAATTTCACAGCCAGTGTCTCAAGGAGATAATCAAGCATTGGAATTGCAATCACCCTCCTATAATACTCTTCAGGATCACTTGCAGGAGTATTGCTTTGGTGAGTCTGTCTCCCAGCAGTGCGTGGTATTTCAGGTTGAAAGTTGACCTTTTCTGAAACATTGCATGCCTGTGTGTACCAGCTGTGGAACAGAGTCTCAATTTCTTGTCGAGCTACCTTTATACTGTCCTCTACTGGGTAATCATGTTATAAGCATTAATTATATCAATTGCACTGTTTTGCAGATTTACACTCAGTGGTTGCACAAACTTCAGTACCTTCATGACTGTGATGATTCAAATAATGTAACGGAAATTTCCATGGAATAAAGGATCCCATTTGATAATGTCTTAGTCTCAGCATCCCAATTCCATTCTCCATACTCATCAACATATTCTGTCCATTACTGATGACATGCAGTGCAATGAGAATACTTGAAAAAGATAATAAAATATCTCACATGCTGTATGCCTCATTGCCCATCTTGTTCTGCAAAGAGATTGCAATGTCACCGTTTAGCCTTCAGGATAATTACGACCTACTACTTTCAACAGAAGCTCATTTCTTTGGGTGAGAAATTGAAGAAGTTACAACACTGGTTAAGCACATCATGCAAGTTCCAGATTTCAGGGTGTTGACAAGAGTTCACTATGTACAAATTGAGGCAATGCATTACAGTGCACGTAAACAGCGGATTCATTTTGCTGGCAAATTAAACCTTGTGTGCCTTGAACTTTTGAGGACATGTTTGAGGCCCCATCATATCCTTGGCCTCAGCATGCTTGAATGTCAAAACCCCATTGTACCAATTTATGTAATATGTTCTTTGCAAGTGCCTCACCAGTTATTCTCTCACAAGCTACAAAGTCTAGGAAGTCTTCTCTTATATTCTGAGTTTTGTCAATATATCGGAGTACCAGAGACAAAACTTCTCTGTTACTTACATCTGTAACTTCATCACCAAGAATAGAGTAGTACTCAGCATCTTTTATGTCTTTAATTATATTGTCTCTAATCTGATCCCCAATAATCTCTATCAACTAATTTTGAATATGTGGCGAGTGATATTGTGCATTTCTCCCAACGAACTGTAAATGTTGAGCTAAACTTGTATCTCCAGCATTTACCCTGAATTTTAACAGGGAGATAAAGTTTCCTGGATTGTGGGTATCATCATCTATTTTCTCAATATGGCCATGTAAAGCTATATTCTGGCAACCACAGACAATTATAGTTTCTATTATTGTCCTAATATTTTCCTGTTTTCTTCAATTCTTGCAGCACACCTAGCATCAAGTTTGCTCCTCACTTTTTCTGGGTTTCCATAGTTATTTTAAAAATTCGAGCCTTTTCCAATGCATTCATGTGATATTGTTTCTTGCAGTGTTCTTTTAGAATCTCCTTTGCTTTTGTCCAGTTAGTTAATGGTTTAGTGACAAGAGTGCCCAAGCTATCACTGTAGCCAAACAAGCTACAAAACTTACAAAGCCACCCCAACGATTCACTGTAAACTAGCAAGGGTATTCAATACACCATTTGTGTTGGAAGGATCGTTGTTTAGCATGCATCACTGTCTTTGGAAACATATAAGTAGCTGATGGACTGAAGTGCTGAGTGAGGTATTTATACTTCTAGAATCATTGAGTGAGGTGCCAGTGATTCTACCAATATCATAAGGGCCCTCTTCTGGCATACTGCTACTCTCATTTTGCACATTTTGCACTAGTATGCTATTATTGCTGTTTTCATTGGACAAGCTTTCTTGAACAGTGCTTCTGTTGTCACTGCCTGCTGCAATGCCTGAATCTAAAAATACAAAAGGCGTTGTTAAGTTCTTCATGCATATGGGAAAATGAAAGCAGAGATGAGACAAGTGTTTTTTTTTTTACGTGTTGCTCAAATGCTGTTTCCAAAATAACAGTATTGCAAAACTGGAGGGGGGGATTGAAACAAGGGGGAAATGCAAACGGCGAAGTGTAGGTGGTAATGGAATATTTTAGTGAGAAAGATCATATGACCAGCAGGATTAAGTCTGTGCAGAAACTACATGAACCTTTCATTTCCTACCATGAAATAATTGTAGCAATAAAGTGCATTCAATGCTTGAATGTACTTATTGCTGAGACTAATGTCATTAATGACAAGTGCAAACTACCTATGATAATATGAAAACATGGAGTGGTGGGGGGCACAATACAAGATAGAAAGACAATCATTCTTATGCAAATAAGAATCATGACTCTGTTTTCTGACTATAATTCAGTTGTTTTAGAAAAGACTGATAATAAAGATTCAACAGTGCATTTCCAATATACAAGAGACACACCTTGAGAGCTCCCACTTTCTAATGGGCTTAATAGTCATTTTGTTCCAAATCCAAATGAAGAAAGAGTTGCCTGATTGGTAAATCCTCGCTTCTTAGTAGCTGCCATCTCAGAGACTGATCCAAGTCAATGTCCCTTTTTGAAATGGAGGAGCAGAGTTTTACTTAATGCATATGGTTTCAATATCAATCACATTACTTTAAATGTATTTGCCTTGCAAACAGAACAAACTTGACAATATTAACTCTAACCCCTGCCAAAAGGCCCCAGCCAAGTCCAATTATCTGTGTCTGTCAACCGATGGCAGCAACAAGATAAGAACTTAAGTAAGAAAGCAGGGTGTTGCAGTACAGTAAGATGTCCGTAACCTAGCATTTTACAGGGATTTTCTCTATATTTATTCATGTACTCAGTAACTGACAGCAATATGTTGATAATCATGGAACAACTGATGCTGAGAGTAAGACAATGGGAAAGGTAAGGAGGCCTGGGGATCTTGAGATAGTCAGTGTCTTCACCAATAAAAAACAGGAAGTTGTTATCCATGTACAGAAAGCTGGTGAGACCCATCCTGAGTACTGTGTGCAGTTTTGGGGATCTCTCTGCAAGGACATAAAGACAGGATGGAGGCAGTCCAGAGGGCAACTAAAATGGTGCAGGGTTTGCAGCAAAATATGGAGAGAGAGACTATAGGACCTGAATATAACCTCTAGGATAGGAGTGAGAAGCCTGACTGGGGGACATGAGAGAAACCTTTGGTCTAAAAGGAACAAAGTCCAACAGGGTAGCATCTTTCAGAACAAAATGTGTTAACAAGGGGTCACAATTTCGAGATAGAGGAGGGTGACTGAGGGTAACATGAGGAAGTATTTTTTCATGGAGGGGGTGGTGGATGCATGGAATGGCCTTCCTGAGGTTCTGGTGTGAAAAACACACAGTGGGGGGGACTTAAGAATGTATGGGACACAGGCGCAAGACAGTTCAAGTACTGGGGGTTAGAAGTGTATGCTGTTAGAACTGATCTGCCAGCTTAGCCACTGGGAAATGGTGGGGGACCAAGTGGTCTTTATCTGCCAGAATAAAGTATTGTGAAATTATAATCTTTGTGTGCTATTTTACTACTGTCATTGTCACCCAGCATGTTGTGGAATAATTTAATTCAAATCACCATTAATCTTATGGGTCTGTGTAATTTTAATGCAGTCTGTGTGCAACTGCCACAAATACAACAATAATGTATTTCCCCATTAAGCCAAACATTTCCATTTTTCTCAGGGAGTGAGTAGTCTCCATACTGGACTTAAGTTCAGGCTTTTGCACATTCCTGTGATACACTGTGTGACTCAGTACAATCACGCGTTAGTGCCACTAATAAATCGAATAAAACACACAACCGCATTATTATTCAGAATTCCACAGCTTGTCAACTGTGTAGTCTGTCATCCCTAAGGGCCTCAGATTTTCCAATCAGCCATCAGTAATTTTAATCAGTACTCCATGAATGAGATGGATTACACAGGCAGCTCACAGATCAGCCCACCACCCTGACTGTATTTTAATATACAGTCTCATGAGAGTAATACACACAGCTCACAGATAGAAACCCTTTATGTTTTTTGTCTCGTGTGTGACTGTGATCAGATATGAGTAGCCTCATTGCATTCTGTGTCCAGTTAGCTGTGCTAATTCATAAGCCAGCCACACTTTCATTTCCTATTACCCCGGGCCCTCAGTCACAGACATTGCAGATGGACTGGAGGGCAAAGTTTGTCTGTTTGCAGATGACACCCAAAATCTGCAACACAGTAGATGATCCAGATGGGGTGGGCAGAATGAACAGAGATCTGGATAAACTAGCAAAATGGTTTGAAGAATGGCAACTGGGGTTTAATGCAAAGAAGTGCAAGATCATGCACATTGGGAAGAGAAACCCTGAAGCCACCTATAGGCTGGGAGGGGAGTTGCTGGCAGTCACAAGGGAAGAAAAAGACTTGTGCATCATCATCACAGATGACCTGAAATCATCCAAGCAGACCACTAAAGCAGTGGGTAAGGCTAGGGGGATGTTAGAGTGTATCAGTAGGGGTATCACAAGTCATAAGAGGGAGGTAATATTCCTTCTTTACAAGACACTGGTTAGGCCCCATCTGGAGTACTGCATTCAGTACTGGAGCTCACACCTTCACAAGGACATTAACCAAATTGAGGCAGTCCGGAGAAGGGCAACCAAAATGGTGCAGGGTCTGCATCAGAAAACGTATGAGGGGGCAGATTACCCTACAGCAAAGGAGGGAGAGAGGTGATATGATTGAAACATTCAAACACCTAAAGGGTATTAACAAGGTGAAAGAGTGTAACATGTTTCAATATAAGAAAAATAGCAGGACAGGACACAGCATGAGATTAGATGGAGGCCGATTAAGGGGTAACGTGAGGAAGTTCTTTTTCACAGAAAGGGTGATGGATGCATGGAATGGCCTACCTAAGGAAGTGGTGAATATGAATACAGTGCAGGGCTTCAAATAGGCATGGGATAGGCATAAGGAGCAATTTGGATGAGTATGAATAGACAGGTCATTGACAGAGCAAAAGCTGATGGCACATTCATAAGGTAGAAAAAGAAATGGGCAGACCATGGGCCTTGCAGTCCTTATCTGCCTTCAACTTCTATGTTTCTATGATGATTTTTATTTAGCCCCCTTTATGTTGTTCATGTGACCAGATAGTCACTCGGCCAGGCAACCACAGTTTCATTTCCTAGACCCCTGGTCACATCAGCCCCATTCAGTGTGTGAGGAATCAGACAGAATAGAAATACCCACCTCCAGGCCACTTTAGTTTGTCAAGATTGCCAGTGCCCCACCCATGGTCATTTTTCCATGCCCCAATGGTGATTCCTTACCCCCACCAAGCACATCATTTTTTTATTTGATAGCCCCCTTATGTATTTTGTCTCACTTGTGACCAGAAAAGTCACCTCATTGCATTGTGCCCATTTAGTGTTGCAATGAGCCAGCCACACTTTCATTCCCATCCCCTCATGTCATCACAGCCCTTTCAGTCAGTGAGATGAAAGTAGAATATATCTACTGAACCAGGGTCCAGTGGCACTGAGGACTGAGACACTGGACGCCCACCTCACTCCACACTGGCAACCATACGGTGATGGACTCGACCACCAGGGGTCGGTGGGGGGGGAGAGAGAGATCGAGTGCCCAGCAGTGGATCTCCTTCTCTGGGGAAGGGTGGTCTGTCTGCCTTGCTACTATATCACCATCTACCGAGTAAACCGGGATTGAAGATGCAGGTTGCAACACACACACACAACGGGAGGAGAAGCATCAGCTGAGAGCCCTGGGAGGAGTTGCATCTCAACGCATGCCTCCTAAATGGCTCTCCTAGCAAGCCAATGTCTACAGGGTAAGGTTACCAGAAAAAAAGGAAAATCAGGAGCCCGTCACTCCTAGGTGACAACTCCTCCAGTGCCAGACCGCATCACCATCCATCACCAGGGGCAGACTCCGCTGTGATCCACCCAGTCCACTGTTGTTTGAGGGAAGGTAAGGGTCCCTCACCCCACCTGGGGGGGGTATACCGGAATATCTGTGAGTGGGGGGACAGTCTAGGAGCAGATTCCTGGGGAGGTTAAGGGATGCTGTGAAGGTTTGGGGATCCAATTGAGTGGACCGACCGTACAATAATAAGGCGAATAAAGAGAAGTTAAAAAAAAAAAAAAATTTAACCAGAAGACAAGTACCCCATATCCTTATTTTTATTTAGCCCCCTTTCTGTTGTTCATGTGACCAGATAGTCACTGACTGGCCAGCCAGCCACATTTTCATAGACCCCCTGGTCAGTCGGGGGTCTATGAAAATGTGGCTGGCTGGCCATCAGCCCCTCAGTGTGATGAATCAGCACATATGGAAATCCCCACCTCTAGGCCACTTCTGCCAAAATTGCCCCCTCCCGCCATTTTTCCTAGTACCCCATCCAATAATGTTTGTGAGTTAGTTTTCCTATCTAATTGCCTGCTGAACGCTGAAAATTGCCAAGCCTCCCATGGTAATTTTTCCTTAATTCCTAGCATGACAGTAGTCTTTTTCGTTTACCACATTTCACCTCAGTTACGGAGTTGCACATGCTACCTGAAATATCCACCCTGGCAGAGGTAATTTTTTCCTTAATTCCTATGTCAGTCTTTCCTTATTCCCCTCCTGAATCTGTTTATTCTCCCCATTTCTCCTCACTCACGGAGCTGCAGTGCATGATGCTACCTGAAACATCCTCCCTGGCTGAGGTGATTTTTACCTTAATTCCTAGCTATGCCAGTCCTTATTCCCCTGTTTATTTGCCCCATTTCACGTCAGTAACGGAGCTGCAGTCATGGAAATATCCTCCCTGGCAGAGGTATTTTTTCCTTAATTCCTAGCCATGTCAGTCTTTACTTATCCCCTCCTGAATCTGTTTTATTTGCCCCATTTCACCTCAGTCACGGATCTGCAGCAGTGCATGTTACCTGAAATATCCTCCCTGGCTGAGGTGATTTTTACCTTAATTCCTAGCTATGCCAGTCCTTATTCCCCTGTTTATTTGCCCCATTTCACGTCAGTAATGGAGCTGCAGTCATGGAAATATCCTCCCTGCGTAAGGTATTTTTTCCTTAATTCCTAGCCATGTCAGTCTTTACTTATCCCTTCCTGAATCTGTTTTATTTGCCCCATTTCACCTCAGTCACGGATCTGCAGCAGTGCATGTTACCTAAAATATCCTCCCTGGCTGAGGTAATTATTTTTACCTTAATTCCAGTCCCAGCCATGCCAGAGTCACTTATTTCCCTCCTGAATTTGCCCCATTTCACCTCAGTCACGTCAGCTGAGCAGTGCATGTTACCTGAAATATCCCCCCTGGCTGAGGTAATTTTTACCTTAATTCCAATCATAGCCATGCCAGAGTCACTTATTTCCCTCCTGAATTTGCCCCATTTCACCTCAGTCACGGCAACTGCACAGTGCATGGACCTGAAATATTCCTTTCTGTCTCTGAGGTAATTTTGTATCATTACTAAGCCATCATGTCAGTGAGTCTTCTTCCTTACTTCCCCATTAAATCTGTTTATTTGCCCCTCAGTCACGGAGCTGCAGTACAGATTGCTACTTGAAATAATTATATCCTCCTGGCTGACTTCACTGCGCACCCGCTTGGTCAGGCAAGTCTGCCGCCCTCTGGCTTCTAAGGCCTTTTTGCCCCAAGTTTTACTGCGACCTGCAACCAAGATGTCCCCCTGCCTCACGTCCCAAATTAACAGGAAGTATTTAATCAGTACTACTGAGAGACTTAGATCATGAAACAACACTACACGGACGTGCGGTGATGGGCAAGCTGCTCTGATCACTAGTAGCCTGACCCAACCATTCAAAATCCTGCCTGAGTGTGCAGCTGAATGAGCTTTGGCATCGACGCAGTGGCTTTCAGCATCATGTGACTGCCAATCTGCACTCACATGTGATGCAGAGCCGAGGCGGCTGAGGCCTCTTCGTGAACAAGCCGAAGGCCATCAGCCGACTGGGTGCCCTTCTTCCTCGCATGCGCCAATGTGGGTTTAATTATTAAAGTGCATTTCGTGCCGGTTGGAAAGTTACGCGGCAGGCAAGGCTTTAAGACACAGGATCATTCATCACGGTGCGGGTCGAAACTTACGGCCACACTGACGGTCAGTATCATTATGTTAATCAATCGGGGTTGGGAATCACAATTTGCACGAAATCGACAAGTGGAGTTGCACAGTTGGCAAGTGGAGGTTCTGAGCACCCAGGAAACCCCTAGCTATGCCCTGTCAGATGCAATGACAACAGAACTGAGGGTGGGCAATGCACAAATAACAGCGGAAGGTGCAGCGCAGGTTAATGAGCAAGGAATAAACAGTGCACCTTCTGAGGAGTCAGGGAGTGCAGGTAAGAAACCGCATAGTAAAATTGTTGGGGGCAAAGCTAAAGTTTAAAAAAATAGGGAAAATGGCTCTGCACAGCAGAATTGAGCAAAAAGGAAAGGCAGATCAAACTAATGGCAAGATTGCAGCCTGTCAAAGTCAGCAGGTAAATGCTGATGCAGGAGCATCAAAAGAAGCTGGGTCAAGTGTAAAAAAGCTGGTCTTAAAGCAGCAGGCACAAGGGAAAGTGAAGCCTGAACAGGATGGCCAGAAAGGGTCAGAAACGGTCCAGCCTAAGAAGGGCTACACAAGATGAAAAAATAATTTATTGAAGTATTATTGCTGAGAATGAAAAGGATGGAGAAATACAAGAGGATGTTAAAAATGACCAAGCTATAACACAAAATGGCACTGACAGTGGCAGGAGTGAGGAAAAGGACAATAGATCATGCTGAGCCACTGGGTCAGGCAACTTACAGGATACACCAGAATGGGTTGCAGAGGCACTATTAAAAGTAGGATGGAAGAGAGTAGAAGATGGCAAAGGGTGGAATCCTAACAGACCAAGTGGGTCAGGTAGGGACCAGAACCCCAAATCCAGATAAAATACAGGAAACAGAACAACAGGCTGCATTACCAGATGTGGGGACACAAGATATAGAGATGCAGTTGCCTGAAGCTGGGCAAAATGAAATAGAGAATGGAAATGATACAAAATAATTAGAAGGCCTAGTCATGGATGAGGGCCTAAATGTATCCATGGAGGTAGAAGGAGATGCAGCAATAAATGAGGAAATAAAAGAGAAAAACAATGATGAGCATCCTACAGTGTGGAGTGAGAATGTAGCAGAAAGGTTATTCCCTGATGCAATACTAACATGCTAACATACTATTTGCCAGCAGATTAGGCCTCACGGTCTATCGAGTCTGCTCGAACCTCAGATCCCTAGTTGGGTGCCGAGGCCCTTCCCTCCCTTGTGTTCCAGAAACCCCTGTCATCCATCCCCACCCCCCTGGGACAGGCCATCATCTGATACATCCACTTTCTGTGTCTGTCCCACCATCTCTTGAAGCCCTCCACTGTGGATCTCTGAACCAGCTCACCAGGCAGTGCATTCCAAGGGTCCACCACCCTATCAGTGAAAAATCTCCTCCTCTTTTCCCCCCTCACCCTTCCTCCTTCCAACTTCAAACCATGCCCTCTGGTAATACTTCCCTGCTTTAGTCTAAAGATCTCCTCCATGTTTACCCTATTTATTCCCTTGAGGTACTTGAAGACCTCAATCATGTCCCCCCGTCTCTCCTCTCCTCCAATGAAAGCAGGCAGAGCTCCTCAAGTCTGTCCTCATACGTCAAATCCCCTAGCCCTCGTATCATCTTAGTTGCCCTCCTCTGTATCCTCTCCAGGAGCTGTATGTCCCTCTTCAAATGTGGTCTCCAGTACTGCACACAGTACTCAAGGTGTGGTCTAACCAGTCCATTATACAGTGGCAAAATCACTTTGCTCCTAGAGGTGATCCCCCTTACGATGCATCCCAACATCCTGTTTGCCTTGCTAGCACTCTCCTGCACTGCTCAGAGTTATTCATACATGCATCCACCATGACCCCTAGGTCTTTTTCCCCTATTGAGGCCTCCAGCGCCTCCCCTCCCAGGGTGTACCTGTGTGTAGGGTTTCCCAGCCCAAGATGCAACACCTTGCACTTGGTGATATTGAAATTTAATTTCCATGTGTGAGCCCAGCTTTCCAGGGTGCCCAGGTCCCCTTGCAGGGCCAACCTCCCCTCTTCTCCCTCAACTACTGCTCCCATCTTGGAGTCATCAGCGAAGAGACTCATTTCACACCCTATACCCTCCCTGATGTCCGATATGTATGCATTAAACAGGATTGGACCCAGGACCGAGCCCTGCGGTACCCCACTACCAACCTCTCTAGGGTTCGAGAGCTCCCCACAGACCACTACTCTCTGGGTGCATCCAGCTAGCCAGTTTTCAATCCATCTGACCATCAAAGGGCCTACTCCTAACCCCATCAGTTTCTCAGCCAGACCATTGTGGGGGACAGAGTCAAACGCCTTGCTGAAGTCCAAGAATAATACATCCACAGGCTTTCCCCTGTCCAGTTCTGATGTTACCCATTCATAGAACTCCACAAGATTGGTTTGACATGATCTACCTGGCACAAACCCATGTTGCCGACTATCCAGACCTCCTCCCTCCTCCAAGAACACCTCAATCGTTCCTTAGTATACTCTCCATTAATTTTCCCACCACCGAGGTCAAACTGATGGGTCTATAGTTACCTGGTACTTCCCTCGACCCCCCTTTATGGATTGGCACCACATGTGCCTCTCTCCAATCCCTAGGTACCCTCCCTGTCTCAAGTGACCTGTTGAAGAGCTCTGCCAGGGGTGCAGCCAGTATGTCCACCAATTTCCATAGTACTCTAGGTTGAATGCCATCTGGCCCAGGAGATTTGTCTTTCTTTAGGGCCTTGAGGGCTAACCACACCCTTTTGGTGGAGATAGCATCATCCATGCCCTCCACCTTACTGACCTTTTTATCCTTGTCCAGATGTGACACCCCTGGGGTACCTCTCTCTCTCCTCTTGCTCCATTTCTGTTGCTCCCCTGATCCCACTCACTGCCGCTTCTATCCCTATCGTGCCTTGCTTTGTAGATATCCCATCCCCCTCCCTAGTGAACACAGAGGCAAAGTACTCGTTAAATACCTCTGCCTGGTCCCTCGCCTCTTCCACCCACCCTCCTTCTGATCTCAATCTGCTGAGATGGCCCTTAGATTTTCTCCTCCCCAATGTACCGGAAGAACCCCTTTCCTCCATGTATCCCTATGCCAGCCGCTGCTTTTACTGGACTTTGCTCCCCTCACCATCCGGGTGACTTTTCTAGATGCAAGATGGTACATTTCCTTATCTCTATCCCCTCTTGTTGTTTTATAATTTTGTAGGCTGCCTTCTTTTCTCTGACTGCTACCTGTACCTCACTGGACCACCAGCATGGTTTATGTGACCTTGCTCCCTTACGTTTCAACTTAGCGCAGATCCTGACTGCCTCATGAAGTCCCCGTTTTATGACCTCCCATCTCCCTTCCACACTTGTCATTGATGTAATCCCCTTCAAGTGATCCTTGAGAATATTTCCCATGCCCACAAAGTCTGCCCCCCTGAAGTCCACTGCCAGTGTCCTAGATCTCACCCCCTCCCCCCATGCTTATTTGAAACCAGACAATATTGTGGTCGCTCCCAGTCAGGGGTCCTCTACAACCAGGTCCCTTACCAGATCCCCATCTGCCAGAACCACGTCCAGGACATGCCCCTCCCTTGTGGGCTCCATCACATGCTGTGTTAAGAACACATCCTGGAAGCCGACAGCAGCCTCTGCTCCCTTGGCCACCTTAGAGGACATGGTTCCCCAGTTAGTACCTGGCATATTAAGGTCCCCCATCAACACCACTCTTTCCCCTTTTGGTCCACACTGGGCAATGATGTTGTCCAGCAAACCATCCTCTAGAACATTACTCATCCCGGGGGGCCTATATACTACACCCAGCTTGACCTTATCTCCTGCTGGGCAATAAATAGACTTTCAGAGCCAGCTAAAAGAAGGAATGCAGTGAGGTTAAAATATAGGGGTGTGCCTGATGAGGCCCCAGACCACATTTTTGTTGGAAAACAACTCCTCAAAACCAGCTTAAAGTTTTATGCATATGAAATTTATGCTTTGATACACTCCCCAGGAGAAACAGCTTATGATGTAAGTTTTAAGCACCCATCAGGATTGGACAGATTTTGGAAATTGTACCATCAGGTGAAGAGAACCCCTTTATGGAGAGATTTCTTGGCAACCCCCCTAACCAAACCAGCTTACAGATTGGTGACTGCCTTATTTAAAAATGATGGGGTGAACGTAGTGGACATTTCATATTGGCTCAAACAGAGATGTACCCTCACTGGACCACCAGAGCCAATACTAGATAAGGAGAGTTTGTGGACTGGGGGTTGGAAATTCAAGGTGACTCTTAAACAAGTAGATGGAGAATTGCAGCACCTGCCAAATTGTTTTTTTTGGGGGGGAGGGATTTAGGGAGTTGTTTTTTATGCTGGCCAGCCATGGGCATGTTATAAATGTGGGGAGAAAGGATATCTTAGCAATGCCTGTGAAAAAATTTAATGTGGACTGTGTGGAGTATTGGGACATCATGGGGCTATCTGAAAAAAAAAACAGTTAAGTGCAGCCTCTGTGAAGAATCAGGGCATATCTTTAATAATTGCTCATGGGCAACACACAACAGCCCAGATCAGCTGGAGAAAGCTGAGCAAGATGTATACTTGGCACAGGCACCGAAAAAAAAGCAAAAAAAGAGAAAATTATAGAAGAAACCACAGAAATGGGAAATATAAACCAAGAAAAAAGCAGGGACCAAGGAAGGGAAAAAAATACCTCACCTCTTCCAGAGACAAACAAATCACTGGAAGTCCAGAGTGATGGTAGACAAAGTAAGCAATCAGCAGTTTTGAAAAGTAATGAAGTGAAAAATAAGGAACATGGAGCAGATGGGTACACAGTGGTGACAATATTAAAGAAGAGGAGTTGTAAACCCCTTAAATGGGATGGGAGGAAGAAAGAAAAGGACTCAGTGCCTCTGTCTAACAAATACATGACATTACAGGACAAGTAATGGGCCACAGTAGATGATGACTCAGACATAACTATATCCGAACCATCAGAAGGGGAACTTACCTCTGAGTATGAAACTACAAACATGTAAGCTTCAAAAACAAGGAAAAAAACCTCTTGAAAAAATGGAGAACAGCTAGGGACTGCACAAACTATCTGCTAAAATGAATGCTCTGAATTGCATTACTAGTAATGTGAATAGCATTACAAATAAAGACAAAAGGATGGTAACATTTTCCTGACTAATAGATTTTAAGGGGGATGTATACTTCTTTGAAGGTACAAGATTACACACCATAAATGAGTTGAAACAAGCTTAAAAGGATTGGAGGTGGGGGCCTTCTATATGGTCCATAGAAGAAGAAACATGCTCTGGTGTTGGTATGAGGTTTATGTCTCCAGAGGTTAAGATACTAAAGCTAATAGACTTACTTCCAAGAAGAGTTTTGATTTTAGATGTTATAATAAAAAAAAAAAAAACAGGAGTGAGGCTGATTAACTTCTACAATCCCCAAAGTAAAGCAGAAAGATGTAAAACCATGGGGAAAATTGATCCCTTTCTTCACACCTCCAAACTTACCTTATGGGGGGAGGGGGGACTTTAATTGTGGTTTGACCAGAAAAGATTGGAATAGAAAAATAGAAAAAAATCTTTTGCGATACTAATTGAAAAAAAATTTGTTGGGACCTCAAATGGTGGGTGCATATAAAAATGTAAACAAAGCTTCAGTGCACACCTTTTTTAAAAGGAAAATATCTACAAAGATAGATTTTTGGTGAGAGGGGGAAAAAAACAAAGCTTAAAGATGTAAGTGTAGCCCTAATAGGAACATCACACCATTTGGTGCTTCACCTTAAAATTAATCTAATAAATAGTCCATCTTTTGGGGGAAGGGTCTGAAGGATGAACACAGAATTATAGCAGGATGAAAAAATAATAGAAAATATTAAGGATATATTGGCAGCAAGAATCTCTGTATTAGATTTGTATAAAGATGCTTTGGAATGGTGGGAGGACACAAAAACGGACATTAAATCATTAATGATTATAGAAGCAAACGATAAAGGGAAGTCAACATATCAAACTTATCTTAGTTTAAGAGCTAAATTGTATAAAGAAATAACAACTCAAAATGAAACAAGACAAAACTGTACAGAGAAAATACAAGGTACAAAAAATCAGATGTGGGAGTACCAATATAACAGGGGGAGATCCTTATTATTGGAACAAAAATGTGGAACTCAGGGGACAAAGGCCCAGACTAATCCATTTGAAAGTAATAAAGAGAGACTAGAAAATAGGGTAATGTATGGTTTAAAAGATAAGGAAGGGAAGGTACATACAGATACAGAAAATATTAAACAAATAGTCTAAGACATTCTAAGGGAGAAGTTCCAGAGGAAGAACATAAAGGAGACTAACAGATGATAGGAACAAATCCAAGTGCCAGTCATAGGCCCACAGGGGAAGGAGGAGGTTAAAAAACATATTAGGGATGCAGAAATTAAAGAAGCTATTGCTTCACTGACAAATAATACAGCACCAGGGGTAGATGGAACCTCAAACTGTTTCTATAAACAGTTTGAAGAAATGCTCACTCCTATGTTGGGAATAGTGTACAGCTGTTTTTCACATAAATGTTCTAACAGAGACTATGAAACAGGGGGTCACATTTTTTTTCTGTAAAAGAGGAGACAGGAAGGATATGAAAAACTGGAGGCCAATCAGTCTGTTGACCACAGACTATAAAATGTTGGCAAAAATTATAAACAAAAGATTAATGGAGCAAGCACAAACCTTAGTACTTCCAAAACAATCATGTGCAATTCTGGGAGGAACATAAGGAAAATTTGATATATATATATATATATATATATATATATATATAAATAAAGGGCAAGAAGGTGAATTGGAAGGGCTATTGTATCTAATAGATCAAGAAACAGCCTTTGATGCTGTAAAGCATGAGTACATATGGCAAGTTTGGGTTCCCAGATGAATTTATAGGATTGGTAAAAAGTCTGTACAATGAAGCTCAGGTATTACCTATGATAAATGGACATTTGGGTACTCCCATGTACATATATAATGGGGTCCATCAGGGATGCCCACTAAGCCCCCTCCTATATGTCTTATGTCTAGACCCTTTGTTGAGAGGAATAGAAACTGAGCGGAGTATTAAAGCCATGGAATATGATAAGGGAAGCATTCACAAAACTCTAGCATATGCTGAAGATTGTATTTTGTTTACTGAAAGACCAGACCTCAGGGAAAAAAATGTTTAAGTTGTTTTAAAAATAATGAGAATGTGACAGATATAAAGGTGAATAAGGGTAAAAGTAAGATTCTGGTCATAGGGAAAAATCCAGTGAACAGAAATGGAAGCATAGAAATTATGCAATCAAGGGGGGAGGCACTGATAAGCAGCAGGAAAATCCCAGCCTCTCCCTACAAAACAGGGTACTAAATGAGAAAAAGGCCAAGGTAGAAAAGTCAGTGGGGGATGCTGCAACTGAAGGTAAAGCCATCAAAAATGGAAAGCAATGAGTACCAATGCCCGTAGTCTGAGTAACAAGCTTCCTGAATTAGTGGCCTTGATGGAGGAGGAACATCTGGATATCGTGGCAGTCACAGAAACATGGTTCACACAAAACCATGACTGGGACGTAACATACCAGGATACACTATCTACAGGAGGGACAGAGAGGGTAATAGAGGAGGAGGAGTAGCTCTTTACACGGGAAGGAATCAAACAACAGAACAAAAGGGAAAACAGGGAGGAGAAGAAGCACTGTAGGTAAATTTGGAGACCGCAATGGCACCACAATCTGCACAGGGGTTGTATACAGACCTCCTTCTCAGGGGGAGGAAATGGACAAGGAAATGATAGAAAGTATACTTAGTAAGGCAGAAAAAGGGGAGATATTGCTGATGGGTGATCTGAATATGCCAGATGTTAACTGGAGTGCAGTTGCAGCAGCCACTTCGAAGAGTGGGGTTATTCTAGATGCCCTACAGGGGGCATGCCTTAGACAACTAGTATTGGAGCCCACTCGAGAGGGAGCAATCTTAGACCTGGTTCTCTCAAATGGAGATGAAGAGAGGATCACAGATGTAGAAGTGGGTAGCCATCTGGGAACTAGCGACCATCGAACAGTATGGTTCACAATAAACACAGCAATAGAGTCAAGCCATACAAAGGCAAAGGTACTGGACTTTAGGAGGGCTGACTTTGCCAAAATGGGTGAGTGCCTAAGGAATGCACTAGCAAATGGGCAGGAAGGAGGGGTGGAAGAACAATGGGGAATAATAAAAACTGCCATCACAGAGGTAACTAGCCTTTGTGTGAAGCAAATAAACAAAACTAAATGATGTAAGAAACCACTATGGTTCTCAAAGGAAGTGGCAGTGAAGGTTCAAGAGAAAAAGAAAGCATTCAGGAAGTACAAGGAATCACAGAAGGAGCAGGACAGAGAACTGTATCAGTTAAAGCAAAGGGAAGCTGGGAAGGCAGTCAGAACAGCAAAGGCCCAAACTGAGGAAAAGATAGCCAACTCAGTTAAGAAGGGGGATAAAACATTTTATAGGTACATCAGGGAGCGAAGGAAGACCAAGGGAGGGATAGTGAGGCTTAATAAAGGGGAGGGAGGTTGGGCAGAGGGTGACTGTGAAAAGGCAGAGATACTAAACAAATATTTTTGCTCTGTATTTACAAAGGAAGAGAGGGAGGTACCTAAAACAAACAGTAGAAACACTCTGGATACAGAAGTTGATACCAGCCCATTTACAGAAGAAAGGATTCTGAAAGAACTCTTAAAACTGAAGGTGGACAAAGAATTGGGGCCTGATGGGATTCATCCCAGAATTCTAAAAGAATTAAGGATGGAATTAGTGACACCACTGACTACCCTGTTTAACAAATCATGGGAGGATGGGGTGGTACCCGAGACTGGAGGAGGGCAGATGTGATTCTCCTTCACAAAAGTGGGAGCAAGGCAGAAGCAGGAAACTACAGACCTGTTAGTTTAACCTCAGTGGTAGGGAAAATGATGGAATCACTTCTGAAGGAAAGAATTGTCCAGTATCTAGAGGCCAGAGGGCTAGGACCCAAGGCAGCATGGATTCACAGCGGGAAGGTCATGCCAGACAAATCTGATAGATTTCTTTGACTGGGTGACCAAAGTAGTAGATCAGGGAGGGCTGTGGACATGGCCTACCTAGACTTTACAAGGCATTTGACACAGTCCCACACAAAGATTAATATACAAGTTAGCTAGCCTGGGAGTGGGTCCCAAGATGACAGTCTGGGTAAAAACTGGCTGGAGAATAGGACACAGAGAGCAATAGTAAATGGAGTCCACTCTGAAGAAAGGGGGTTACTGGTGGGGTACCACAGGGTTCAGTATTAGGACCGGTCCTCTTCAATGTCTTTATTTTAGCGACTTGCAGAGGGACTGAAGGAAAGTATGTCTCTTTGCAGATGACACAAAGATCTGCAACAGAGTTGATGCACAAGGTGGGGTGGAAAGGATGAAAAGGGACTTGGCAAGGTTAGAGGAATGGTCAAATGTATGGCAGCTTAGATTCAATGCTAAGAAGTGCAAGGTAATGCACCTGGGAAACAAAAACCCAGGGGAAGAGTACACAATGGGGGGTGAGATACTAACAACAACAAAAATGGAAAGGGACCTGGGGGTAGTCATATCAGATGACCTAAAGGTGGGCAAGCAATGTGAGAGGCAGCAATGAGGGCTGGGGGATACTGGGATGTATAGGAGAGGCATCACCAGTAGAAACAGGAAGTTATTATCCCTCTGTACAGACAGCTGGTCAGACCCCATCTGGAGTACTGTGTGCAGTTCTGGAGACCCAGTCTTTGCAAAGACATAGATAGGATGGAAGCTGCAGAGGAGGCAACTAAAATGGTGCAGGGTCTGCACGGAAGACATATGAAGAGAGTTTAAGGAGCTTAATATGTATAGTCTCGAAAAAAGGAGGGAGAGGGGGACATGATAGAAACTTTCAAGTACCTCAAGGAATCAACAAAGTCCAAGAGGGTAGCATCTTTCAAAAAAGAGGTGTGCAAGAACAAGGGGCACAATTTGAAGATAGAGGGGCGCCCAGAGGTAATTTAGAAAGTATTTTTCACAGAGAGGTTGTGGATGCATGGAGCGGCCTTCCGGAGGAGTCGTGAGTCAAAAACAGTGGTGGAATTCAAGCATGCATGGGACAGTCATAAGGCAATTCTAGGGGGTGGGGGTAGAAAGAAGTAGGCTGCTGGTTAACTAGGATCTGCAGCTTATCCAGTAGGCAGGGAAATGGGCAGACTGGGTGGGCCAAGCGGTCCTTATCTGCCGTCAAATTCTATGTTTCTATGTTTCTATAAGTAAAGAAATATTATGAGTGTGCTTTGGTGGACAAGACCCTATACAGGAAAACTGGGATACGAAAATAAGTATAACACAGAAAAAAGTTGAGAGATGGAAAGCTTGGAATATGACCAAACAGAAAAGGATATACATGTTAAAAACCTTTATTGTACCCATCTTTCTATATATTGCATATGTATTTCCTATTTCTTGGAAGGATCAGACTAGGATCTTAGGTTTATTTATTCAGCTTTTGTGGGGAGATAGATTAAACCCTGTTAAAGGAATAATACATACAGACCTATAGCAGATGGGGGCTTAAACATGTTAAATCCTATAGTGGTTTTTATAAATATTTTTGTTTATGCTAATATAGTACCAGTATTGCAAGGTAAGAATGATATTTGGGGTACCTTGGGAGGAGAATGGAAAGAAGAGATGGTGGCCCCTTGGGGTGAGAAGCGGTATAAGGAAAAGAACAGAGAAAAGTTGCCAGAATATATTAAAATAGTCATGAAATACTTGGATAGCTGGAAAGTAACAGTGGACATGATACTAATAAAAAATAGGAAGCAGCTGTATAAAGAAGTGCTTCAGATCAGATTTTATGAGACACTTGTTTTCATAATACCACAAAGGGTGAAAGAATGTCTAATTGTAGAAGCTATGTTAGAGAAAAGAATACCTCAGAAGATGAGGGAAACAGTTTGGCTATGTAGTCCTGGGAAGTTGCAGGTTAAAGGATATTTGAAACATGAAAACTGATGAAAGATTATGTCTGGGACAGAATTGTATTACTATGGAAGAATCAAAGAGTCACTTATTTTTTGACTGTGATTACATTAGACTATTCTGGAAGCAGTTGGCAGATACATGGGGTATTAAGCAGTTTGAAAGGATTAATTATGACATATTAGTATATGGACAACTGACTGAAGAATGGAGTAAGTGGGACAAGCACACACTATCTGGTGTTTGCAGTTATAAAGTGGGCTATCTGGCAAGTGAGGTGTCAGAGATTTATACAGAATAAAGACATCTCTCACTGAACTGTTATTTAAAATTCAAGTTGAACTAGATGGGATACATCAGAAAGAGTTAAAAATGTATGGGGAAAAACACAAGTTGAATATGTGGAGGAACTTTGAATGTATAGGCTAAATAATGAGTCATTCTAGATGCTGTGATCATAATTTGATGTAATCTTTTGTTAATTTCGTTATGTATTTATTGGTTTTGTTTTGAATAAATTCCTTTGCAAAGTTTGTTTTTGGTTTTAAATAAAAACTTCCCCTACTCTTTTCGAGAAGTTCCATAGGATCTTTAACGTCCACCTGAACAACCACCAGAAGAGGCAGACGGGACCTCAGTTTAACGTCTCATCCGAAAGACAGCACCTCAGGAGTGCAGCATCACCCTCATGATGCACTACAGTGTCAGTATTGGGATATTAACCCAAGTTTGCCTACCACTTAGCAAAGTTATCTATTTCATCCATGTTTTGTACCACCAACACTGATTCCTGCATTCCATCAGATCTGCCAATGTGGCATATAATCAAAGGCCTGGGCAGAAATCAGGTGTACCAAATGCATACGGATGCTGTCTTGAAAGTCCTGTAACAGGATGTGTATATTGCGACACAGGTGGACTTAAACTAGTTGGGGGGGTGGAAAGTGGACAGCAGGTAGGCAGGGGTCCGATAGAGCTTAGTGACTGTCTATTCCAGCAGGCTAGCAGAAAAGGGAGGGAGTAGAAGGGAGTAGAAGGGAGGATATGGATGGCAATGAAGGGAAGGGTGACGGATCAAGGGTAGTATCGCCGAGTGCAAGAAGCCTAGGTAACAAATCATCTGATCTACAGTCACTTCTTGTCAGTGTGGATGGTGGCTATTGCAGCTTTCATAGAATCATGGGCAACCAGGTACTGGGAATGGGATCTAGCAATACCAGGTGACAAATTATACAGGAAGTACCCTGAGATGGGGAGGGTGTATGGGTGTCAGTCCATGTGAGGGACAGTATCAAACTCACAAGGGACAAGGGGGAGGAAAGAAGAGCAGAGGAAACCTGGCAGGAGCTCCTACAGTTAAGTGACAAAATAGTTATGTTTGGGGTGGTATACAGTCAGCCGTTACAGTCTGAGTAGCTTGACAGGGAATTAGCGGGACATACAGTATAAGAACGGTATGTAGAAAAGGGAAGGGTGTTCATTGTGGTGGATTTCAACTTGACGGTGATTAACTGTAGCATTCTGGTCACCTCCAGTGCTAGGGAGCAAGTGCCACTGTATGCAGTCCAGGTGGGTCTCCGGATGCATTTGATCAGTGGACCTACTAGGCTACAGAACACTTTACATCAGGTATTGTGGAACTATTAGGCAGTAAGGGAAATAAGGGTGCAGGACCCAGTAGCCGATATTGATCACCAAATAGTGTGGTTTAATATTGTGATGTGCAGGGAGACATAGAAGTCTGTAACCCGAGTGGTAAACTTCAGGGTGGTGGACTTTGGGACGATGCGTAAAGTAGTGAAAGGGAAACTGGTGAGCATAAGGCAGGATATGGATGTGGAGCCAAAAGTTGGATATTATTAAACATGGGATTAATGATGCAACGGAAGCCTGCACCAAGACACAGAGTAAGAGGAGTAGAGAAAGGAAACCATGATGGTTAAACAGTGAGGTAGTGGAGGTGGTGAGGGTAAAACGAAAGGTGCACAAGAGGTATTGTAGGACATGGAAGGAAGGTGACCGGGAGGAGTATGCAAGATTGTTTAGGGAGGTGACCAGAAAAGTTAGAGAAGCCAAGGCCCAGATGGGGCTGAGAGTAGCACAGTGAATTAAGGTGGGGGGGCACTTTTTAAGCTACATCAGGGAGAAAAGGAAGTGCAAGGAGATAATACTGAGGCTAAAAAATGGTGGAGAGTGGATGGAAAAGGGGAGGAACAGGCGAAAGCACTGACTGAATACTTTTGCTTCATGTTCATGGATGAAAAGGTGACACTGCTACCACCATGGGCTAGGAGGGTTGTGATGGGGGTGTAGGAGATCACAGATGGAGGGATTCAGGGAGGGACAGTCCGAGAGGGACTGAAGGCATGGAGGGTAGACAAGGCACCAGGGCCGGGTGGGATCCACCTCATGTTTCTGAGGGATATGGTGGATGTGTTGGTGGAGCCACTGGCAGATGAGTACATCACCTCATTGAAGTTGGGATATGTGACACTTGACTGGTTGATGGCACAGGTAGTGTCATTACACAAGAGCTGACCAAGGAACGAAAAGGGTAATTATCGTATGGTAAGTATCACCACCATAGTGTGCAAAGTCATGGAAATGATACTAAAGGAAAGACTGTTGTCATACCTGGAGGACAACATCCCTTAGGATGTGAGGCAGCATGGGTTTCTTTGGGGGGAGTCCTGTCAAAACAACGAGACAATATTATGACTGAGTGATATGTGAGATGCATAAGGGTCATGTGGTGGATGTTCTTTACTTGGACTTCAGCAAGGCCATTGAATCGGTGCCTCATGGGTGGCTTTGGTGGAAGCTAATTGGTGTATGGGTAGGATTACAAATGACAAACTGGATTACAAGATGGCTAAATGGGAGGCTGCAACCGGTTGTGTTGGGATGGGAGCTGTCAACTACGAAGCCGGTGACAAGCATTGTGCCAAAGTGCTCTGTGATGGCACCAGTATTATTTTGTCTCTTCGTATCAGATATTGCACATGTGGTGGTGATCAAGGTAAGTATGTTTGCTGATGACCCCTTAATGAGAACAGTGGTGGATGGACAGGAGGGATGGAAGCAGCTGCAGGGGGATGTAAGCAAGCTAGAGGAGCACTCAGAGATGTGGCAGCGGGGTATTCAATCCAAAAAAGTGTAAGGTTATGCACTCAGGGGTGAAGAACCCAAGGACATAATACTGGCTGGTGATCACTGAGGAGGAGGAGAAGTATGAAGGGGTGATGGTAACAGGGACCGTGAATAATACTGTACGATGCAGGAAAGAGAATGCAAAAGCAAACAAAACGCTGATGTGCATAGTGCTGGTGTTTTTTGTCTAGGCGAATCGAGGTTATCTTGCCCCTCTACATGTTGCTGCTAGTTTGGGATGCTATCACTGAAGCGTGATATCAGGCTACTGTAGGGGGGTGCAGAGGAGGACACCAAAGCTGATCTGTGTAACGGAGGGGAGAGACCATGGCAGCATGCTTGGAGATCTGAATATGTATACCCTGGAGAACAGAATGGACAGGTGGGGCATGATAGAGACACTCGAGTATCTGAGGGGAATCAATAATGAGTGACACAAGGTGGTACAGGCTAAGAACAGAGGGGGTAACATGTATGAGGTAAATTGGGAGACACTATTTGGTTGAGAGGGTGGTAGTAAAATGGAAAGCAGTACCAGAATGGGTCGTATCATGTAAACCTGTGAAGAGCTTTAAAAGGCCATGGCACATGGAGCATGGGAGACTGAGGGTGTGTGAGGTGATGGGCCGCAGTGGGATGACAAAGTGCAGGGTGTTGCTTAGTAGCAGCAAAGTAGGTGTGCTAGCTGCACACTCGAGCAGACGTAGATAGTCCGGGTGCTCTGTTTTTGATGTCACATTTGTTTGTATGTTATGTAAATATACATGGTTGGAAATATGTCCTGAAATGCAGCAGCAGTGTGATTGAGCCACACTCAAGTGGTAATGAAATATACTTTTTCTCTTCAATTGTTTGTTTCTATACAAACATACAAAGTTGCTAGCTGTTGCAGGTTTAGCGGTCTATGTAGCCTGCTGGACTGAACCCCACTTCAGTCTTTCAGACCGCAGCTTGCTTTCACCACCCTTGACTCTCCCCTCCTTGATTTTGCACTTGTATCCTTCATTTCCACTCCACGGCCCTCCACTGCTTCAAAACTCACTGTGAACATGTCCCACACACTTTTGAAGCCACCCACTGTCAACAGTGATATCACCTGTTTCGGCAGCATGGTCCACTCTGCCACCACCCTTTTTGTGAAATACTGCCTCCTTATGCCCCTCCTTAATCTGCCTCATTCAGAATGTGTCCCCTCTTTCCCTTCCATGTTTTAATTTGAAAATACTTTGTGTGTTTACTCTGTGCATGCCTTTCATCTTTCAGGTAACTGAAGTGGTCAGTCATATCGCCTGTCTTCCTTGTGTTGTCCTGGTGATACATATTGAGCTATGTCACTCTTTCCTCATAAGCTTTATCTCCCAATCACAGTATCATTTTGGTTGCCAGGCACTGTCCTCCCTTGAACAGCTTGATGTTCTTTTCTGTGTGTAGTTAAAATACTCTTTACTTAGCTGGCCCGGTGGTGATGAGGGCAGAGGCGCTGGTTACCTTACCTTGCGCCACACTGGCGACCCTTGTTCAGGAACGAGTACGGGATGTCAGGGGTTGGCAGGGGAGGAGAATGATTGAGCATCCATCAAACTGCTGTCCTTCTCCGGGGAGAGGGGCTCACAACAGTTGTCGCCTAGTTGCCCCCTGGTGGAGGCTGGGGGACAAGGCGCTGCACTTTACTTCCGGGAGGAGTCTGGTGCAGATGCCAGAAGGAAGCGCATGCAGGCACATGCGTGCTCCCTTGCACTGGTGTCATTTCATGCTCTCAGCTCTGGGGGAGCAAAAACACCAAAATAGAGAAGTGTGTTTCTGGGGCATAGCAGCTTCGTGGCCATCCATGGGTGCCAGCTCTGGAGGGTGCCTATCTGGATCCGTTATGGTGGTTGAGTGGGGCGGGGGTTCCCTGCTGCCCCACTGCAGGGGGAAAGCCATAGGGGAGTAAGGCGTGACCTCGAGGGAGTGCGAACACCCGGACAGTGGCTGGAATCCCAAGGCAGCTGCAAGAACATGAGAGCAGTCCAGATATACAAGAGGAGGCAAAAAGTATGAACAAAAAAAAATACTCTTTACTTTGCTGAAATGGTGCCTGCGCGGTTTCCGACATGTGATCATCAGATTCACTGGTGGTGTTGCAAGATATACATCCCATGCATGCACACATATGTACATGAACACAATATAGCGGTATGTTGCACGATTACCAACATTGCCCTGTATTCATGTTGGTGACATGGTCATTGGTTTCCATCACTGTAATCGATGTTGCCATATATTGGTTTGTTTTATGATAAGTCCCTTTGTAACGTAACCTGTATATTGCAGCACTCCTTTGACAAATGTCCATACTTGCAATTTTCTGTGTGTGCTGTCCAGTGAATGCTGGTTTATGATCTCTGTAATACTTCTGCTTTGTGTCACCTTTTGTTTGACACATGCTGCCCACTCAGCATTAATTTGCAAAACAGTGAGATTGAAAGCATTTCACTCTGTCCATCAAGGCAATGGAGAGAAAAGTTAGTTCAACAGAAAGATTAATCAATGTTTTCTCCTAGGAACCCTTATGCTGTTCACAAATCTGTACTGGAAATTCACAGTTTACTCTGTTCTAGCACTTAATGACTCCATTGTTCATAATGACATGATCTACTTTTTGTGTCAGCTGTTCGGTTTTGGTTTCTGTAATGTTACAGGATATAAAATGTGACATGTAGTTCCTATGTAATGTACCTAATGTATTCATTGTCTTCCTCTTTTTCCAGATGGTTCTGATACACGGCCTATTGTCAGATCGTTAGGTGGTGTTGGGGGTACCTCAGGAAGCATGTACACGTGCCCATACCATCCTGTGCTGTTCACCATATAAGAGAGGCCTTCCCTGCTGCTGAATACTGTGGCTTTCAGTATCCTGATCTGGATTAAGAAAACATTTTCTATCATGATTTGAGTCTGAATTTTGGACATTCATTATCAGTTCCACTTGACATTTTTCAAGTTAGCATTTCGTTCTAATGTTAAATGAAGTGTTTGTGGTAGCACTGTAATGAAGTTAGTAAGTATGGGTCATGATACCCATAGTGCTATGGCGTTGCATGTGTGTTTCAAATGGTAATTCACCTTAGATAGTATGACGTGATGTTATGGTGAGTTTCACTGATTAATGGTTTTAGCACTTACTTCACATTTTTGTGTTGCTTGCACGCATGTGCAATAAACACATTGCATCGGCTTCCTTCACAAGCGGGTTGTGGAGGCACGGCAATGTTGTGCCGAATGGCACCAGTCCCTTCTGGGGCTAGTCTCTGCCTCGATGAATACAGGAGCATGCTGTTGATGATGGCCGTTAATGAGCATGCCACTACGAAAAGAAACTCTGGCTGCTGCAATCAGGGAGCACCACATCACTACACAATCAGCTGTTTTTGCTGCGGGCGTCCCTGACTGCAGCAGATAATTACAAGCTGCATTGTGTGGTGTCTCCATGGCGACAGCTTCTCTGTCGGTCTCTCACAGCCCCCACAAAGCTGAGGGAAAGCCACCACCTGCCTCTCCCAGGTCTAAAAGCCGACGGGGGATGCCCAGTCCCCCTGTCGGCATGCCCCCTTCCCAGTTCATTTTTTTTTTTTTTTTACCAATTATTTTACCAGGTGAGACACACTAAGCTGAAAGCTTATTTGCAGGTGCAACCTGGAAGCACAAGGAAGTTAAGTGACTTGCTCAGGGTCACAGTATGCACCTAGGGGGCTGTGGATTCAAACCCAGGTCTCCAGATTTGCAGCTCAGAGCCTTAACCCACTGCGCCATACTGCCTCCTCAATTTGCCAAGATAGCCCAAACCCCGTAAGCATGATGCACCCCTCCCATTTGTGGTGTGCCAAGGGGGTGCCCAGTCCCCCTCGGCTCATGCGTTCTCCCCAGCACACTGTATGGCCAACAGGGTGCCCAATCACCATTGGCTTCATTCCCCCTTCCCCAACAAACATTCAGGTGGCACACTGGGAGCCCATCCCCAGCGTGCCAATAGTCCCGCAGTGTCCTTTTCTGCATTTTTTTTTCTATCTGTAAAAATAAAGATTATGGTCCCACACTGTCTGTGGCGCCCCCTCACCCATCCCTCACCGACCTTCTGTGCACCCACCTCCCCACACCCCCTCACCCCATACTTACCTCCGGAGCCAGGTGCGATGATCTTCGGTGGACCGGGAACATGCCTGCACTCTTCAAAGCCGACTATGAACTGAAGAAATGCCGGTAAGCTGTATAATGGCATAAATAGGGTTTTTTCAACTTAAGTGGATATCTCAGCCATTTTTAAGAATTTTTTTCACCAAATTTTCAATATGGGGTTCTTGGGACCCCACCTCATGAACTAAGTCACTGTCATTTTGTCATTCGGTCCCGAAAGGTGATTTTGTGGTCACTGCAAGGAACCACCTTTCAGGACTGATTAACAAAATGACAGTATCTGAATTCATGGTGAAACCCAAAACCCTATGTTGAGGGCCCAGTGAAAAATCCCAAAATGACTATTTTATGAACATGTGTTGCACAATTCCCCATGCACGCTCATAACTTTGAGAATTTTTAATATTTTCACTCCAGATTTTCAACATTGCCATTTTACCACACCTCCTTATGAACAGTACAGCTCTCATTTTTCACATCTTGCCTGAAATGTGTTTTCGCACATGTAGTGCACAATGGTGCGTCGGTGTGCAAAATCAATGTTTGGGACAGACTAAGAAAATCACAGTCACATTGTTAATGAGCAGAGGTCTTAAAGTGCCTATATTGAAAATGTGGTGATAAAAGTCCATAAAATGACAGTATTATGAGCGAGCATTGCGCGTTTCTTGCACCCTAGCAACTTCATGAATTTGTAATATTTTCATTCCAGATTTTCAGCACTGGCATTTTCCACACCTCCATATAAACAGTACAGCAGTCATTTTTCACATCCTGGCTGAATTGTGTTTTCTCACTTCCAGCGCAGAATAACGTGGTCGCTGTGGGGAAATCAGTGTTCGACATGAGAAAATCACAGTGACACTGTTCATGAGCGGAGGTCCCAAAATGCCTATGTTGAAAATCTGTGTAAAAATCCCAAAATAATTATGAGTGTGTGTTATGCAGCTTCCACGCATGCTTGTGACTTCACCAGTTTTACTCCAGATTTTCAACATTGCCATTTTTACACCTCTAATGAAAAGTACAGCTGCCATTTTTCACATCCTGTTTGAAATGCGTTTTCGCACCTGTGGCACCAAATGATGCAGTCTCTGTGCAAAGTCACCTTTCGGCTAACAAACTGATAGTGTCACTGTTCATGTGGTGGGGTCACAAAAAGCCTATGTTGAAAACTTGGAGTAAAAATACCAAGTAATGCCCAGGGCATTAGGGTTTCTGACCATAATGCCCTACCCTGTAGGGATTGACAGGCATCAGGGGTGTGACTTGGGATTGTCGACAGTAATGCTCACGCCATTCCACCCCCACTCCCACCCTGCAGCCAGTGACAGGCATCGAGGTGCATCTTGAACTCTTTGGCCCCAGACTTCACCCCATTCTCCTATACTACACCCATTTCAGTGTATTTCCTTATGGAATGAGGTAAGTGTAAAGCCTGAACACACCAAGGAACACCTCAACACTTGTAAATGTCTGCAGGGTAGGGTGAGGTGAAATGTCGTGACTGTTATGGGCTTCACTTCACTTTGCTGCCATTCCTATACTGCATCTGTCTAACACCTGCACTTCCACTGCTAATGCCAGCAAGCAACCATTCAGCATTGACAAATGCTTGTGTTCATTTGCAAGGCAAGCAAACATACTGGTATCGGTCTGAATTGTGAGGTGGGTTTGGGGACAGGGGGCCTTCCCCTCCTTCACATATCAAAGATTCAGAATACTGAATCTATTCCTAATTACATCCACTGTCTGCCTTTCTCTTCCTTTTACAATTGCTTGTGCTTGCACAAGAAATGTTGCTACAGAAACGCATTGCAGCGATTAATGTCACTGACTAGCATAAACAGGTCAAGCTGCACTGGGCTCCTCATCCTGACAGACCAATTATCATGCAAGCTAAGTATGACAATAGTTAACAGTTTATGGGTGAAAACTTTGTGCACTTGAAACAAATGAAGCACTCAATGAGAGAACACTTCTTCTGTTTCATATACATAAAGCCGTCCCCTTCATCACTCCATTTTCCTTGCTGTCTCTTCCTCCTCCCCTGCACACATCTTTTGTCTCATGTGTTCTCCATACCTCATTTCTCCCTTGTTGTCCCTCTGACCCTCTTGTCTTCTCATGTTTTGCATTTCTTCAAGCCAAGCTCCAGTGACCGCGCTAAAGTGTCTGGCTAAGCTGTGCTGCTATCAGCCTCACAAATTACGGGAGGAACCAGATAAGCTTTATCTTAAATGATGCACCACAAAGCTGCCTAGTGCTCCATTGGACAAGTGTTGCTGTAAGAGCTGAAACCTGGTATGCTCAGAGAGCCAGAGTTGATGGCTGACTCAGACTGTGCATGCATTTTGTGAATAGCAGAATACTCCCGTAGCGCTCCAATTATTCCCGCGGCTCTAAGAATAGCCTTTTTTTTTCTTAAAGTGAATCTGTACAATTCTTCTTTTGAATGGATTTGATTGACTGTGTGGCAGCACCCGACAGTGCGATAATGCAGACCTCCGTGCAACCAAAGCACAGTTAACAACTTCTGTGTACACACTTAGCCACCCGCGAACCACCGGGGACTGAGCCCACGGTGAAATCAGAACCATCCTGCACAATTTGTAGCTTCTGAGGCCCCAGTCCATGCTGTGTGCAGTCAGATTGCATTCTCAGACTCCAGTCCAGTGGGACAGACAGATTATGTTCCCAAGTTGGTGCAATGGGGACAAGCTGGGTGAAGTGATCCCACTCTGCGGTCTGAGAGAGAGAGAGAGAGAGAGAGAGAGAGAGAGAGAAGAGAGAGAGAGACAACCAAAGTTGTGGCAATGTACTGCATCTCTGTCTGTCTATATCTCTGTCTGCAGAAACAGTGGAAGCAATGATCAGCAGTTTAGAGCCCTCTGACAGGCTGTAATACAGGACAGCAGAGAAGACAGCAAGCGTGACAGTGACCACCCAGCATTTTCTTTCCTGGCACCCCCCAACTGTGTCTGCCCCATTGCCCGTTCCCCACCCTCAGTGCACAGATGATAGAGTGAAAGACAGGATCATCAGTCTTCTGCACCTGCACCATGGCTGAAATGTCCTGTGAGACAGCAAGAGAGAAAACATTGGAATGTTGTTGTCTGTGACCTCCCATTGCTGTCCGGTACAGAACAGTGTTGCAGTCTGTGTGCTGGAGAGACCTGTGTATTTGCTGTCTCTCTCTCTCTCTGTCTCAGTGTCTTTTTCTTTGGGAACCTCTGTGCTGCTTTCCCACCTCCCATACAACAAGTTCTCTGTGTCCCATTCTGCCAAACTGCCCCCCCATCCCAGTGAGAATGCGTGAGCGAAGGAACTGAGTCCCTCCGACATTCAAGAACGGAGCTCGGTGCTTAGAGACAGAGCTACACAGAGAAAGCGAGACAGGGAGAGTAACAGTGAGAGAGAGAGAGACAGAGACACTGGGGAGCAGCACTGAAGAGACAATGTGTGCTGTGTCTCTCTGTCTGTCTGTGGATAGTAGTGTGTTAGGGAGGACATAGTGAGAACAGCACATGCAAGCAACATATGCTTGTGTGTATCTCTCTCTGTCTGTAATTCATAACAGAAAGAGACACAGACATAGAAACATTGAAATTGTTAGCAAATGAGAACTACCTGGCCATCTAGTCTGCCTGGAAGCCCTTGTACTGGATTACTGCTTCTGACCCACTCGCTGCTGTACCTCTATGGTTCCCCTATGCCTCTCCCAAGCATGCTTGAATCCATCCACAGTGCTTACTCCCACCACCTCCTGAGGCAGACCATTCCACACATCCACCACCCTCTCTGTGAAGAAGAACTTCCTCACATTCCCTCTTAACCTCCCACCTTCCAATTTCATGTCATGCCCTCTTGTTCTTGTGCTCCTCTTGTATTGGAAAATGTCTCCCCCCCTGCACCATGTTTATACCCTTGAAGTACTTGAATGTTTCTATCATATTCCCTTTTTCCCTCCTCTCTTCCAGTGAGTACATATTGAGGTCTCTTAATCTCGCCTCATAAGTCTCTTATTCACTCTTCTCTGGACCATTTCCAGTCTGTTAATATCCTTACGAAGGTGCGACCTCCAGAACTGCACACAGTACTCCATGTGAGGCCTGACCATGGTTTTATATAATGGCATCACTACCTCCCTCCTTATGCTGGTGATACCTCTGCCTATGCACCCCAGCATCACTGGCCATCCCAGTTGCCTTAGCACTTTACTTTGACATTTTCAGGTAATCTGAAATAAGAATCCCCAGGTCCCTTTCCTTCTTTGTGACTGTCAGCAACTCCCCCCCCCCATCCTGTAGCTTTCCCCAGGGTTTCTGTGTCCCAGGTGCATAATTTTGCACTTTTTTGAATTAAACTTCAGTTGCCAGTCTTCAGACCATTTTTCAAGCTTCCCCAGGTCTCTCCTCATTTTCTCCACCCCCTCTGGGGTATCCACTGTGTTACAGATCTTGGTGTTATCTTCAAACATGCAGACCTTTCCCTTTAGCCCTTCTGCAATGTCACTAATAAAGAAATTGAACAGGACTGGCCCCAGGACCGATCCCTGCGGCACCCCACTGGTCACCCCCTCTCCCCAGACTGCACCCCATTTACCACCACTCTCTGCCTTCTCTCTCTTAGCCAGTTTCTAACCAGTTTACCACCCTCTCCCCATGCCCAGCCTACCCAGCTAGTTTATCAGCCTCCTATGTGGGACAGTGTCAGACTTTGCTGAAATCAAGGTAAGCGTTGTCCACTGCCCCATCCTGATTTACTTCCTTTGTCACCCAGTTGAAGAAATCAACCAGATTTGTCTGACAAGAGCTCCCCACTGTGAATCCATGTTGCCTATGCTCCTGGGCTCTGATGGCTTCTAGATGCCCCACTATTCTTTCTTTAAGCAATGTCTCCAAGATCTTCCCCACTACTGAGGTGAGGCTGACCGGCCTATAGTTCCCCGCCTCCTCCCTGCTGCCGGATTTGTGTTGAGGGACCACATGTGCCCTCCTCAAATTCTCTGGTACCACCCCTGTGTTGAATGACTGCATGAACATGGCTTCCAGAGGTACTGCTAACTCCTTCACAGTTCTCTTAATTTCCTTGGGTGTATGCCATCTGGTCCCATCACTTTGTTCACCTTCAGTTTAGTGAGCTTCTGCAGGACTCTTTTGCCTGTGAATGGACTATTGTCCACCTCTTTACCTTGGCAACTGCTGTACTGCTGTGGCCCTTGTTCTTCCCCCTCTTCTGTGAATACTGAACAGAAAGACACAGTGGTTGTCTGGGGGGCACATGACAGTTCTTAGACATGGTACTATCACTTCCAAATACCTAAACAGCACATACAAGCAAGCAACATTCGGCATTGACAAATGCTTATTAAGACAGTAATGTCTATTAACATGCTTGATCACAACTTTATCTTCAAAAGTATGGTCTCAGTGCACTTTGCAGTGGCTGCAAAGTCACACATTAGTGACACCACTTATGTCACCAGGGATGATCAATCCCACCCTGCATTTTTTATTGACTTTTTCTGTGGCTATTCAAACAGGTACTGACATGATGTGTGTATCTTTCTTGTTTGAACAGCACTGTTCTACAAATCATAATGATTATGTGGCATGGCAAATGTGCTCAGCTGGGCTATACATTCCACCCGCTTGGAAGCATGTAACTGTAGGTATGTGTAAATGCACACCCCACACTTGACATGCTGCAATGATGAGCAGGAAAGCATTGAACTCAGGGGCACATCTACTGGTTCCTTGACTCCATGATGTTTAAACTTTCCACTGTAAGGTCAACACCAAAGTGTCACTTATACCACAGCAAAAGCATGAATCAATTGTTCAACCTTTGCTAAGTATGTCAAGACATCAGTGTTGATGTCTGCATGCCATGTGTAATGTGCTGTACAAACAAGCAATGCATTGCGCTTGGTTCAAATTCCCTCTTTACATTTGACAGTTGTTAACGCACATGCAGACAACACATGAACTGTTCTTTTGAGATCAAGCACCAGCCATCAGTTGTAACAACTTCTTCGTGTCCTGATGGGCAGGAATACATCCCTAAACTATCAATTGTATGATCGTGGACACACTGTGTGCGACGTGTCTGTGACATGAGTACTGTGTGCTGTGATATTTGGCGCTGGCATCCATAGCCACACTGGTACAACAGCTGTGACCTATGATTATTTTCATAGCAATGTCATTCTTCATTAATATAATTCCTTATATGGATATTGTAAACAGCAACGTACTCCTGCTGCACAGGATGATGTCTCACTTGACCACCTGTTGTTGCCATCACCATGTCAGTGCCATACATCTAGTAGACCCTTCATATGCATCTGATTGTATTTGCACCTTACTGGTGTTCCCTGTTGTGCATATTCTAAAACAGTAACACACAGTGTCACAATTACATCCACATGTTTGTGTGTAGTTGTCCTTTGTGTGCTCCCCTGCAGACCCATTCCAGCTTCCTTTTTTAAAAAAA
The DNA here is from genome assembly GCA_016271365.2 of Neoceratodus forsteri. Taxonomy (NCBI): domain Eukaryota; kingdom Metazoa; phylum Chordata; order Ceratodontiformes; family Ceratodontidae; genus Neoceratodus; species Neoceratodus forsteri. The sequence goes on along the minus strand of CM028129.1, from coordinate 46,944,632 downwards.
TTAGTAGCTGTTCAATCCATTCTGTGTGATAATCACTTGAATGTGTTGCAAAGCAATATTTGATTGCCTATCTTTTTGTTTCTGAGTAAGATTGCAATCACATTGCCCTGTTCAGTAAACAATGAAACTTATGCATTGCAAGTACATAGTACTGTACAGCAACATCCACACTACGGTTACCAACTTTTAAAAAGCCCAAAGTGGGACATGTCTTACTGAACATGATTTTTTTGCAGGACAGTACGTAACCTCGACCAATGCAACAGACTGGTTTTCTGTATGTAATCAGAATTAAGGCAAAGTATTGTAGTTTCTTGGTTACTTCTATTGCTTGTAATCATTTTAGTTAAGGTATTATAGTTTTCTGCAACATTTAGTGGAACGTTAGAAAATATTTTTTGAAATAAAAAGTCAGGACATGTAATATTTTTCATGTCTTTTCGTAGGACACAGCTGTCCAAATCAGGACTGTCCCGAGAAAATCAGGACAGTTGGTAACCCTAATCCACACATTTACTCTTCTCCTTGTTTACCAATATGGTTATGGAAGGTTGACAGTCATGCTTATGTAATGACACACTTTTAACAGTGAGATGAGACTTCTCAGTCCAAATTTTATTTTTTAGATCTGAGTCAATTAATTGTACTGATAAACAGAGTAAACATTGTAACAGTTAACAAAATCTGACTTCTATCGTTAATAAACAATGTCAACAAACATTTATTTGAACTCCATCGTTAGTCTCACAGTGTGTGTTATTCATTCATACATATAACAGGAACAAGATTAACAAAGAGAACTGGCTGCTTGCAACTTTCATTGCCATACATACAGAATAATGCCGCACAGGATGGGGAAAGGCATAGTTTTGTTGTAAGAGCAAACTCTCCATGAGACAAAAACAGCATACACAAGGATGTGTTGTTTGGTATGTTAGGAAAGATATTCTGGCAAGCATAGCAGGTACTAGCAGTGTTCATGTTGTTGGTCGGGAGCAGTCAGGACCTGGAGTGTGGAATGGGGAAGAGGGTGAAAGACGAGAGAGAGAGAAGTACAGGGGGTGACTAAGGACACCTGTGAACACATGTCTGAACTGGATAAGTGGTGGCAGTAGTGGCATAGTTTCCCAGGATCCTGTTTAGGGATAAGCAAACATGACCAACATAGATGGGAGGAGGCCAGCATGGGGGAAGGGTCGGGAGTGGGGGAGGACCAATCAATGGGAAGGGAGGATGGGGATAGGCAACAAGCCATGGAAAGGGCTAGGGAGGGTGGTATGCTGCTAAGGATGCAGAGCTGCCATATTACTGGGAGTGGCATGGAGGGCTGGGGGCTGCATGGTGTGCCAGCAGATTAGTCAACTGAGGGAGGAGATTGTGTGGCTGTGGAGGGAACTGGAGGCATGGGGAGAGTGTGGGCATAAGAGGAACCTGTGGATACACACAATGCAGCCAGCAGCAGGGGGAATGGGTGCCAGAAAAAGCAGCATCTGGGTGTAGTGCATGACTGGCATGACAGCAGGTAGGGTGGGGCAGGTATGTACAGAAGGTGGGGGGAATCACATAGCATTGTACACCTGGGAATGAATGATCTGGAAGGAAGACAGGTAGAGGAGGTTCAGGACAGCTTCAGAGAAGAGGGGAACCTATGCAGTGAGGGGAGAAGCACAGTAACTTTCTCAGAAGTTCTGCCAGTACCATAAGCAAGCACAGACAGGAAACGCAGAATCATGGACTTCAACAAGTGGCTGGGTGAATGGTGTGAGTCCATGGGGTTCGCTGATGACACCAAGATCTGTGCTAAGGTGGATGGGGTGGAGGGCAGCACTTTACTTCTGGAAGATTTGGCAAAACTAGATGAGTAGTCACACACCTGGCAGCTTAGAGTCAATGCCAAGAAGTGCAAAGTGATGCATGTCAGTACCAGGAACCCAGGATACAGTTACTGGTTGGATGGTGTCAAACTGTCCACCTCCAATGAGGAGAAGGATCTGGGGGTGCTGGTGACTGGGGAAATGAACCCCTCAGCTCAGTGTAGGAGGGCAGCGGTAAAGGCAAACAGGATGCTAGGGTGCATAGCAAGGGGATTCTCCAGAAGTAGCAAAGTCATGTGCCTCTGCAGGTATCTGGTGAGGTCGCACTGAGTACTGCATGCAGTTCTGGCATCCGTACTTAAAAAGGGACATCAAACTACTAGAGGTGGTGCAATGAAGAGTAACAAAGATGATCCTGGGGTTGGGAGATAGGCCTTATGAGGAGAGGCTAAGAGAGATCAACATGTATACCCTGGAGGATAGAAGAGAGAGTGGGGACATGAACGAGACCTTCAAGTACATGAAGGGGTTGAACAGAGTAGGTGCCAGGGGTGGGTTCACTCTCCGGGTCATTACACCCATTGGGTGTGTAACAAAATTACAGTAACACAACAGTTATAACTGCTGGTGACACAGGCCCTCAGTACTCTGGAACAGTGTATGCACACCTTGCTGATAAACTTCACCAATAATTGTGTGTATTGATGCATATGTGCATCTGAAACCCACAGGTTGATTACACAATTGGGTATGTGTGTGGTGGGTGACATTAGGATCACGGATGAAGAAACTGATCAGTGGGTAACATTAACCAGCAACCGAATTGTGGGAAGCAGTCTACCAGGTCGTGGGAAAGCATATTGAATGCTGGCAAGTATAGGTAGGTAAGAACAAGCAGGAGGAATGAGGTATTGATGCACCTGTACCAATCCCTGGTGAGGCCTCACTCCAGTATGGAGTTCAGTTGTCGAGTCATACCTCCATAACAAAATATATAGAGTTTGTGGCAAGTGTTCAGAGAAAACGTGAACAGGATGGTGCTGGGGATGGAAGTCAACCCATATGAACAGTGATGCTTGCAACTGGTGCTCTACACATTGCACACTATAATGGTGAGTGTGGACATATTACAGATGTGGTGACCGAACACAGGTGGGTGGTTCGCCCTTCTGTCAAGGAGAAGCAGGCACAACGGTTCCAGATCCAAACAGATAGCTTTTATTAGTAGCAGCCACTTCTTCCACTGGAAAGTAATAGGTTAGGTGATTGTCATGCACAAAACAGTGTTTAGCAGTAAAAGACGATACAGGTCTAACAACAGTAGCTATAAAAATACACAACCATACATTTGTTACCAATGTGTGAAATACCTCTAACAGGATCACCTAGTGCCCTATGTCTGCTGACATCAATGATAATACTTTATCAAGACCCAACCACCTTGGCCAAGGATAATTAGTAGAAAAGCACACCAGTTATAGTCCGACAGTCTTATAGGAGGAGCAGTCTTTTTTTTTTGGTGCAGCACAGGTGGTGGCTAGCTAGCTTTGAAGAATGGGGTACAGTACCTGAGCGACCAATCAGTCTCGTTGGCCAGCAGGAGGGCTGAAGAAAACAAGCTGGGGATGAAGATGAAGATGAAGAAGGTGAAGAGGATGCAGGCGGGTCCGGAGCTGGAGATGCAGGCAATGAGAGGATGGAGGATGGTCGAGGTGATTTCTTCCAATGGCTGGGTCCTCTGACAGGCTCTTGACTTGGTGCCACCCAGCCGGGAAGGGAGCTATAGCCACCTCAAAGGAGCAAAACAAAAGCGGGGCAACTTCTACTCACGTGCACTTTGGAGGGCACCTCCACAACCACAGGCAGGCTCTAATGACTAGACTGAGGGTACTGACTGCTGCTATGCTAGCTAGTGCAGGCCTTTGTCATCTTCAGGGGTTGGTGGCAGGCTAGGCAGGAGGCACTGGATGCATGACCGAAAGACGGGTGACCCCTGACCTCAGGGGTGCAGGCAACTGCAGTCTTCTTAGGGCAGTTAGCTGGAAGATGGGACTCTCACTGTTGGACAGTCCATACACTTCCCCATGGAAACAGCTCAGACTGGGGGTGTAGAGAGAGAGAGAACTGATCTGACTCAATGGAGTCGGTGAGGGGGCAAGCCCCTTTTGGGACAGTCTAGGCACCAACTGGTCAAGATGAAGGGCAGGCAGTTCAGGCCCTATGGCAATTCTGATTAAACCCCAATGCAAGTTAGCTCAGTTAGGTGGGGTCAATGACATCCCAGGGTGCAGCCCAGGAAAACACTGTAAATTACAATTACACAATAACACTGAGTGATTTTACCAGGAGCTGGGTCGCTTTCCAGCCAGGATCAGGGTGACAGATAGCACAGCATAGGCCACACAGTCCCTACAGTCATTGGGTACACATGTGCTCAGAAAGCAGTCCAGGGATGGGAGAACTAGGTGGGAGTATTTGGGGGCACAGGGGAGAAGCTGGGGCCTTGGGGTGTCTCCCATAAATGGGATGCTGCCTTTTAAATCCAAAAGGGACCTCTGTTCTCCCCTTGGCAGGCCTGCTGGGGAATTTATCTAGGCCCGGATACAATTTGCATTTGGAGGAAGGGGGTGGCGATGGGGCGGTGCAGTGGGGCCGACTCCGCTCCACTCCTAATGGGTATTCACTTTAGGCTGTACTAGGGTACAGAACCTGGGTGCAGCTCCACCCCCTCCTGCCATTAATATGAAGGCCTTTGCCCCACCCCATCTCTCCTACCAAGCCTCTGGCTTTTTCTCCTCCCCTGGGGTGCTCTCTGGCACCCACCCTATACCTTGGGGCTCATGATTCGCGGTGCCCCATGTCACTACTTTTTCTCTATGGTGAGATCTCTGCCAACTAGCTTGCCTTTTTCCCTTCACCTTCTCCCATATCAGGGGTGCCTCCGAGGCTAAGAATCAAATTTTGGGCTACTAGCCCACTTGACATTAGCCCTGCCCCTCTGGGGCAACTTGTTGGTGGTGTGAGTGGTGTGAGCATCCTTGGGGACCACTCTCACCTGGCATCTCCTCTGCTGCCTGAAGAGGTTGGGTGGAACTACTGAGTCATGGGCAGTTGCTTCGCTCAGACCCAAAATGCAGCTGCACCTGGTGGTCCCTCAGCAAAGTGTCCCCACCTCCCAGGCCTGTGCAGGTTGGCAGCTGATGGGAGGCGTTCCCTGCTCCAAGCTCAGCAGCCGGAGGCTGCAGGACAAGTGGAAGGCGCGGTACCACTATCCACCACCGATTTTGGCCAAGGGTTCTGACTCTGTCCGGAGGGAGGGGCTGCTGCTCTGAGTTGTGGCTGAATCTGGCCAGGGATCCAATATTCAGGGAAACAGGGACCAGGGACAACCCAGGCACCCCACCAGGGACCCAACTGACCCTAGGGGCAATAAATCAAAATCAAGGTGGGGCTCTCAGGAGGGCACCAACACCCTCAGCCAGCACACTGGGAAAAGGAAGCAGGGAGGGCTGCAATAGCCACTCCAGGCAGGGTGCACTATCAGGCGCCCAGCCACGGGACACCTCAGTGGCAGACAAAGGAAATGGACTCACCCTATGGGATAGACTGCTGCTGCATGACTGGAAGACTGCTACAACTGGACTGGACCCCTTCCAACTGGAGGATGTCTGCTGTTATTCCTGCTGCTGAGGACCGCAGGACCCCTGGCTACAGAGGAGCAGCCACCAAGGAGCTATGGAGCCGAGCTTCAGGTAAGCCTCTAGGTGTCCATATCCTTGTGCTCGCTACTCTGTTAGCCACCCTGTCCAGAACTATCCTCTGGCTAGCAGGGGAGACCCTTTTCTAGCCTGGGGCAGACTGATTGGGTCCCTGGGGTCTAGATCAGCCACTTAGACTGATTTATGGCCCCCTTTAGGTGTTGGCTGGAACTCTGGCCTGGCCAGAACAAAGGCCAAAGCATGGAAAAAGTATGGGGGGGGGGAGAGGGGGACCAAGACAAGAAGTGATCTGCCAGCTAGCTCGGACAGCAAGCTGGATGACTGTATGTGGGGTGGGTGGGGTTAACCCTTTCCCTCCCTGCTGTCCTTCCTGCTCCTTTTGTAGCAACCATTGGGGTGCTACACAGATGTATGTCAAAGGGCTACATACAGTGGAGACAGGGACTTTAGGAAGGTCTATAGTACTGTCTGCTACAGAACACAATGACACAGTCTGATATTATGGTAGGGACATTTTCAGGATACCTAAGGGAGCTGTTCTTCACTGAGACAGTGCTGGAGCCCTGGAACAGGCTGCCAGAGGCGTACTTGTTATCCGATACTGTGTTCTGCTTCAGTATAGAATTGGACATGCACATGGGCTTAGTGGAATGAGCACCAAGTTTGCCCTTCCTTCCTTGCCATTACCCCCCATGCCTCAGCTGAGCTCTGTGATGCATGCTCCCCTATACCTATCATTGCCTTTCTTGAATCCCTAAACAGGAGCAGCAGCCACCAAGTACACGGGCAGCACATCTATGATGACTGGTGTGTAATATTACTCGCACATGCAATTTTTCTACCTAAGTATTGTCACTATTGTTTTAGACAAGCCCACTATGTGTCCCACCACCACCATCTCTCACTTGAAATATTGCTATCTTGTCATGTGAATTGATGAGCAAGGGAAATCTATTTCACAATCAGCAGCAGCAAGCAAACATTATAGCCCACCATTACTGGGCCACTAGAAGAAGCAAACAGTATGGAGATATTAAAACATATATGTTGCAGTATCTTTTGTTTTTCAACATGAGTGTCCTACTGTTGAAAGAAGCATGAAACATGTCCCACTAAAGCTGTTTCTTTATCCGGTTTCTCAAAAGATGAGCATAGTGACTCTGGGGTAGTGTTCAGCTGTGAAGTATCCAATTCGTCATCAATGCTTCCAAGACATAGATTGAGAACAGCATCCATTAGGTCTTCAACATACCCTGTGAATATAAACATTGTGTTATACTGTACCTTTAACAAAACCACATTAAGGTCACAGTTCACCAATGTGAACACCAGGGTGTTGGGGAGAACCGAGCAAAGCAAGAGCCAAGGGGACTTGAAGGAGGTTAGGAGGAATAAGAAACAGGGGTCCTGTCAAGAGGACAGGAGATGGGCACTGGGATATGGGCAAAAGAGAATGGGTAGGCAGGTTGAGGCAGCAGATGGAGGCCGAACAAATGGCATTGACCATAAAAACCGATTCACATCCCAGACAATTATAAACAAGGGAGGAAAATATGGGAAGGAGGAAACTGTTCTGGAGGCAGGTAAGCTGGGGAGGGTGATAGACTCAGCAGGTGAGGGAGAAGGAGGAGTTATTCCCAGGCATAGAGCCTCGGTGGGGAAAGCATGTGTAGGTGGCATGAGCACCGGCATGAGAAATGGGAGTTGGGGCACAGGGGAGAAGGGAGTGGATGACAAGGAAGAGGAAACTCAGAGCAGTGATGCCTGGGGGAGTATCAGAACAAATAAGAGGGTATATTATGTGGTGATGAGGTTATGCAGGGAGGGGGAGGGGCAGGGACCGAGGAGGGAAGAAGGGAGGGGCCATGCATTACCAGGGAGGGATGGGGGACCCAACCCATGTTACTCGGGGAAATATGGAGCTGGGTCTGGGAGTAGTAGGAGGAGAAGAGTTGGTGGGGGCCAGGACTGAGTGATAAAAGAACAGGGGGCAGAGAGGGGCCTTATTCCTGGGGGACATACTGGGTTGGTCTCAGACATAGCCATCGAAAGGAAAGAGGCTGAGGTGGACAGGTCAAGGAGGATGAAGACCTGGGGTGGAGGGGGTCCTCTCTTCAGGGTGACAAAATGAAATGGTCCACATTGTGGAATCAGGAAGAAAAGAGACCAAGAAGGACAGGTCTAAGCGGGTTACAGTGGGAGGGACGGGCCTTTTTTTGTCATTAGGCTGAGGGGAAGGGACAAGCATGGTAATGCTGGGGGAAGGTGGGGGGGAACTAGGATAGCGAGCAGGTGTACTAAAAAGGAGGCAGTAAGAGTGCTGCTCTTGGGAGACTCCGTGATTAATGGGATCAGATGGAGAGGGAGGGGGATGGGTGGACTTCCTGTGCTGTGAAGTCCAGGAGCACACCTGGCTTGACAGTGCATCAGGCAAAATATCACATCTATTCTGTAGCACAGTAATGTGGTGGGACACATCACATATTAGTGCACCTGGGTACTAACGATATAGAGGTGACCATTGAGCTGGAGATACAAGCTAGGTTTAGTGAGCTGGCAAGGGTCTGTCATGACGTGGGGTGCTCGGTATCCTTCTCGGAGATTGTACCGGTGATTAGAGCCAGTGTGGTAAATATGCAAAAAATAAGGGATGTAAATGCATGGCTCTGTAAATGGTGTGAGGCCAGGGTGTATGGGTGGGTGGGAGACTTGGGGGGCAACCTGGGATGACATGAAACTGTTCACAACTGACAGGCTCCACCTTAGCTCACAGGGAAAGGAGATCCTGCAGCTCAGAGTGGCAGAGATCATCCATTCATGGTGGGGTTTAAGGTTGTGAGGGTGGGAGGGAAAAGGCTCCCTTGCAGGCCAGGCCAGGGAGGTCCTGGGCTTCTCCCACAGGTGGGACAGAGGTGGCACAGGGCAGGAAAAACTGATATTGCATGAGGTGATCCTTGTATGCAAAAGGCAATGTGGCCTCAGAGCAGGGGAGAGGTAGGCAAGGGGGCAAGTTTGAGGGTGGTCATGATAAACACCAGGAACATGGGAAACAAGATGCAAGAGTTTCAGGCACTGTTGGTGGAGGGGTGGTGGATGTGGCAGCAGTCACAGAGACTTGGCCCATGCCCAGACATGATTGGGACATAAATCTACTAGGGTACACCACATTCAGAAGAGATAGGGTGGAGGGAAGAGGAGGGGGGAAGATTTTATCATTATGGATAATATACGGATAGGCAAGGTGGAGAAAGCAGGGGATCAGGTACAGGCTGTGTGGGTCACCCTGCAGGCTCCATGGGGTAAACAAGAAGATAAGGGTAGTATATAACCTCCTGGGCATGAGGATGAAAAGCAGAAAGGACTGCTGGCTAACCTTAAGGCCCACTATGGTAGGGAAAGGACAATACTGTGGTGCAGTGAGACCTGAATATGCCAGGAGCAGACTTGGGAAGTATGTCTTCCTCATTGAGCAGGGAGCAGTGCCTGTTGGACATCTTCTTGGATGCCTTCCTTGACCAGCTGGTGACTGAGCCAATGAGGGAGGGGCGCATCCTGGATCTGGTCCTGTCAGACGGGAAGCTTATCAGGGACTTAGTTGTTGGGGACACACTGGTGGGAAGTGACCATGCCATGGTTTGCTTCTACATAGAACTAGTGGGTGGGGTAGAACATACAAGAACTACAGTGGTTGATTTTACAGGTGTGGACTTTGGGGGGATGGAGCAGATCCTTAGGGGCTAGCTAGATGAGATCAGGCCAAGCATAAGCATGGAGGCTCGATGGGAAATTATAAAAAAGGTGCTCCTGGAGACTAACAGGGCCTGCACAAGGGAAAGACGCAAGCGGGGCAAAGCTAGGAGGCAGAGTTGGTGAACAAGGGTGGTCAGGATGCCGTAAGGAAAACAAAGGCTGCTTATAGCCAATATAAACATTCTCAGGGAGCTATACCAAAAACAGTAGTATGATAAGGCAGCCAGGAGGTTCAGATAGGTGGTGAGGTAGGCCAAGGCAGGGGCAGAGCTGAGATTGGCACAGGGTATTAAAAGGGTGGAAAAGGGATCTTCAGGTATATCAAAGAAAGAAGGAAGGGCAGATTATTCAGTTTAGGATAGGGAGTGGGTGGGTAGAGGAGGCGGGGCAGAAGGTGGAGGTACTGAATGACTTTTTGGCCTCGGTGTTTACCAAAGAGGGTGGGGTGGTGTGGCATGCCTGGGAGAGAGGGTAGGGGGACTGGCAGATGAAGTGGGGGATATGTATGTTGACATACCCAGAGGGAGGGTGTTGGAAGCCCTCAAGGAACTAAGAGGTATAGCACTGGGCCCAGATGGGATCCATCCCAGGTTGTTCAAGGAGATGTTAGATACCCTGGCCACACCCCTATCATACCTATTTAACTCCTCCCTGCAGCTGGGGTGGGTACCTCAGGAATGTACCAAAGAAGCTGGATGGAGTGAGGCTGAGGGAGGGAAACAAGGAGGCAGTACTTCACTGAGAGGATGGTGGAGCACTGTAATGTGCTGACCAGGTGGTTGGTGGCTGCTACTACTGTGGAGGAGTTCAGGAAGGGCTGGGATAGGTATAGAAGGAGGGTGCATCCTAGAGCCCTGCTGGGAAATGTGGAACCTTGTAGGGAGGTAGTAGTGCGCTACAAATGGTGCCCTGAGAAGGCACTGACCATCTAGCAGACTGGATAGACCATAGGGCCTAATATGCTGGCTTCATGGTATGTTAGTATATTAGTACTGTAATGGCTTAGGACCGGATGTCATCCACATGAGAATGTCAATGGAATTAGCATACATCCTAGTGAAGCAAGTTGCTGCCCTAAACAACACCTCCTTTGTATTTTGTGGTGAGGTCTTGTCATCAACAGCTGTCATGTATGGGTATCCGTAGGGCTTCGTACTGGTAAAAGAGCTGTTTGTGTATTGATTGCTGATTTATTGTGTTAAAATGGCAATTAGAGTTCAACAACACAAAGTGCAAGGTTATTCACTTAGGAGCAAGACATCTGGGTATGTAACATCACTGAAGTTGGGTAAAGTTGGGTAGCACAGAAGAGGACAAGCACCTATGGCAAATCATAATCAAGGTGAATTAACACATTGATCGGCATCACACGGCAAATAAATACATCAAAGCAGTGTGACATTTGCAAAGCTTCTGTTACATGGGCATACAACTGATCAAAACACACTGAAATGTAATGTAATCACCATGAGTTGGCTTATGCACAACACCACATACGATGTACCTGCCCTTTTTATATTTTGGGTTATGTATGGTGTGTCTCTTGTCACCACTGGCTGTCTGTGCCTGCTGTCTTCTACTATTTTCATTATAGTGGAGTGCAGCCAAAAGAGCTCTACAATAGAGAATAACACAACATAATCACAAATGGCAATCTCTGGGTTTATACATACCAATGATGTTCACTGTATGACTTTGACAAATGGACGTCAGTACCTGCACTTCATTCCATTGTAGGAAAACACCACCATCTTTGGTGCAAACTGATTTAGGAGACTGTGAAATGCCTCCAACTCTAAAGTTTGGTATTGTCCAGAAATTTTCACAACATCCCTACACAGCCTTTTGTCCTTCACTATTTTTTCAACACTTTCTGAAACCTTAGATGCTGAACAGAGTAATATATACTGGTGTGAGTTACAGCATGTGATGGCGTGATGGACCTTTGCATTGTACTGTGCTGCAACGCATAGGTTTGCCATACCAAAACATTGAATGCGTGTATGTATTGCACAACCGCAAGCAACCACAGTGAGATATTCTGCCTGGAGTACTGGACCACATGACATGGGATACTGTTCCATTTATATGACACCAGAATGTGGTGTGAGGACAGACCTACAAAGGACATGAACTTGGAGTGGGGACACCAACAGGCAACTGAAAACTATAGTGTGATGGGAGATAAACCTTCTGAGGATACACTGAGAGACCTCAATATGTATTTCCAGGAGTATAGCATGGAATGGGGCCATATGGTTGAGACCTTGTAGTGACGGAAGGGTATGAACAGAGTAAGTTCAGTAATTGCTTTTACATGAGAATGTGTGGCACAGAATCAGAAGCTGTAAGGAGTAAGATTCAAGAGAGAAAAGAAGTGGAGGTATTTCAGCTAACTGGTGAAGGCTGGCTGTAAAGCGCTGCATTATGAGGTGATATTACTGCATGCAGCATGCAGCTTAAAAGGAGTGGCACAGGTTAACAGAGAGGTTTGAAACAGCGGAAGTGGACTGGGTAGATGATGGATACATGGGCAGAATCTATGGTTGTGTAGGAAGGCAGATGGTGGGCACAAAAGTCTGCAATATTGAAGTGAACCACACTCCAGCAGACAAGATAGACAGGTAGGTATGTGACGTGAACTGTGTATGTTATGTTGTTCGTAGTGTAACTGTGAACTGAACTTTGTTGGTGGCTGCATACAGATGGTACTGGTCACTGGACTGGAGTCATTGTTTAAGTAGGTGAGCTGTGCCTTTGAGCATGTGACACTGGCATGTGAAAGAGTACTGTGATGACAATCAATTTGCAGCTAAACATTGTGTCCCCTCTACATGAACCCATTGTACAATGCTTGTGTGGCATTTTCATTTATCACGTATGACGATCACCATGTTACTCTCCATAGTGGTGATGGTCATGATTTCACAGTTTTTTTTCTATATGCATTGGTTACATTATAAAAACATTTTTGAATAAAATAACATAGTGAGTTCAGGAACGCTACTCACATGGTGGTAGCCACTGCTTCTGCCTGTCCTGCCCATCCATGTCATCATGTGCACAATGTGGAAAGTCTGTGCTGTCATGCATATGATGATTTTGAACATGGGCAAACACTGACTTCTACTTTACAGCAATCACATTTTCATCTCCCACTGCACTAGAACCCACAGATCAATAGAGATGGTTCACAATGCTGTGAATCTAAAGTCGAAGATCAGCACAGTCTTTCAAATCTGAGACAGCCACCAACATTTTGTTTTGACACCTGTCAAAAGTGCATATGGACCGGCGACCCGGGTTCGGGAGCGGACTCGGTCACTGGTGGGCGGCGGAGTTAGCAAGCATGCAACACACTCGCCTACTCTGGGAGGGTACAGGCATACGCCTGCACACTTGGCTGACTCCGAGCGGAGGCTCGGAGTACTGCAAGCCCCCAAGATCAGGGGGAGGGCTGCCATGATACAGCGCAATGTCGGTGCCTTGCGCCTTGACATCAGGGGTCTCATGCTGCTGGGGTAGGGAAAAGTGGAAAATGCCTGCCATCGCCGGGAAGACAGAGCCTCCGGAGACGTGCCTTCGATGTGCCTTCGGCCGCCCGATGGCCCCTGGACAGACGACAGTTGATTGATGGGGTAAGGGGGCCCTGTCCCATCCCCACTTGGGGGGTAATCCGAAGCGCTATGGGGTTCCAGAGGGGCATATGGGCAGGGTGGAAGGTAGAGGGATGTCTGCCTTGAGGCTCCGGAAGGGTCGGGGATGGTAGCAAGGAAGGTGGATAAAAAGAAATTTCAAAAAAAAAAAAAGTGCATATGGACATGCATGTCATTTTCTTTTTAACTTGGTTTTATTAGTTAGTCATGTATAGTCACCATTACATTATGGTTTGTCAATCAGTGATACATAAATTGTCCACGTTTGTGACCATGTAGTCTCACAGATTTTCAAAGTAATTTATACATACTCTAATTAGTACACAGTTCTATGCTAATATTAATGTAACTATGCTATAGTTGTTCATCACAAACATATTTCAAATATTAATGCTTCACAGTGTATATACATTTCAATGCGCCACCTCAGGATCTGTGCTAGGGCATTCATGGTCTTATTCCCCACTAGCAATGCTGGAAGGCTCAAGATAAGGTCCTCCACCATGAAAGGAATCTTAAGGCCCATGAGCCCCTGTATTTGTGTATGTATTGCTCTCCAAAAACCTTGTATCTGAGGGCAGTTCCAAAAGACAAGTGTGTGGGTCCCCTAATTCTGCAACCTCTCCAACATAGGTCAGAACGATGGGTGCCAAAATGCACCACTATTGTTGGTGTCAGGAAAAATCTTACCAAAGTCCTTCCAATTAAATTATCTCCACACAGGAGAGTCAGTGACCCCCCAACCCCTTGTAACCTGTTTATTCCAGTGGGGCACTGATATGGTAGTACCAAGTTCAGTTTCCCACCTTTCCTTCATCTTAGGTAGAGATATTGAATCCTGTGAGCTCAAGGACCCTATATAATTCTGAGAGGTAGTGGAGTTCTCTTTTAGTGTGATGGAAAAGTAATAAAAGATTCTAACTCCATCCTCTCTCTGCATACTTTGCCCTCACCTCTGGGCTCTTTAGGTAGTGACATATCTGCAAATATCTATAATGATCTTCTAAGTAGAGACAACTTTGCTGTCAACTGGGGAAAGGGACACAAACCCTATCATCTAAGCATTGGGCAAATGTCGACAGCTTCTTGAGTTGTCCAGAATCCAAACTCTCCATTGACCCTGGGGTAGAAAGTCATTTCATATCTGACCAGTGACAGGGGTCCCAGGCCATCTGGTGTGAGTGAGACTTTTCTAAGTTTAATTAATATTTTGAGGGAGGGTTATATCCAGGGGTTGTCTGTGATCTTTCAAACATGAGCCGGTATGGTATTTGTTGGTAATGTCCACAGAGCCCAGCCCCCCAGAGCCACCTCCTCCTGCTGGTACCAGTCTGATGCTTCCCTACGCCTAGCCCAGGTGCATAACTGCGCCCCTCTCGCTGCTAAGTAGTAGCAGTAAAATTTCTGGAGGGCCAAACCCCCTCTGTCCCTTGGGGCCTGTAAGATGTGTTTTGCTATTCTATGTTGTTTTTTAGCCCAGATAAAATTCAGCATTTCTTTCTGTAGCTGTTTCCGAAAACGACTAGGGATATGTATTGGGAGAGTCTGAAATAAAAGACCAGCCTGGGCAATACATTCATTTTCAGGGATTGTATCCTACCATAAAGGGTCATAGCAAGAATGTGCCATCTGGCTACGTCCTCCTGTAGCTCTCCTAAAAGCCATAGACAATTATTCCTATAAGGTTGTGAAAGATCTACCGATATTCTGATCCCAAGGTAACGAAAAGTGTTTTTGGGTGCCCAGGCCAATGGGAAAGCCAATTTAAACCCTGGGGGTGGAGATCCACTTAATATCAATGTTTCAGACTTCATAAGGTTAATTTTATAACCTGCTACTTCACCATATGCCTCCAGTGTTTTTAATAAAAATGGGACAGATGTTTCTGGATTTGCCACAAACAACAGAGAGCCATCGGCATAAAGCACAATTTTCTGCTCCATACCTTCCACCATCACCCCTTTTATATTATTGTGCACTCTAATTTCAATAGCCAAGGTTTCAAAGAGAGAGCAAAGAGGAGGGGGGAGAGAGGGCACCTGCCTAGTACCTCTCTGTAAGGGGAATCTGTCTGACAGCTAGCCGTTCACCCTTACTTGAGCCTCTGGGGCCCTATACAATGCCTGTATCACCCCAGAAAATGTATCCCCAAGGCCAAATTGTTTTACAGTTAGAGCTAAATATATCCAGTCCACTCTGTTGAATGCCTTCTTGGCATCCATACTAATAGCTAATTGAAACTCACTCTTCTATTTTTGTGCCGAGACTACATTCAACAGGCGCCTGATGTTATCTTGCAAGTATCTATCCGTGATGAACCCTGTTTGGTCCCTGTGAACCAATGAGCCTATGAGCCCCTGTAGTCAGTGCGCTAGAATCTCCATAAAGATTTTTAAGTCCACCGGTAGTAGGAAAATGGGGCGATAGGATTTACAATCTTCTGGGTCCTTATTGGGTTTAAGGATCACTGAGATCTGAGCTTGCTTCCAGGAACTTGGAGCTGTCCCCTCTCCCGTTAACAACTCATTGAAGGCTACCCTCAGGGCAGGGACCACCATCCTACTAAATTGTTTGTAAAATTCAGATGGAAACCCATCCATCCTGGGTACATGCATGTCATTTTCGGATAATAAGACAGTCTGAAGTACATGTCCACCTGGTGCAACCCTGTTGTTACCTTTTGCCATGTGCCAAGCATCGTATCGATGCGCTGTGCTGTGCACATTTCCATGAACCCATTTTGACACCTGTACATGTCTGTCTGTTATTAACTCATCTATCTGAAGGCCATTGTCCTCCTGGTAAGCAACACAGCATTTCGGCCCCTCTGATTCCATGTTCACACCACCACTGCACTCATTGCTCTGTGGAAATAATAACACATGATCAGGTAACTAGCAACTGTTGTGTTTCATTACTTTTTTTTACGTATTTCACACAATTTATAACAGTGGTCTCAGAAATGCTGCAATCTGATTGGCTGTTAGGATTTCAACAGCCTTACGTTAATACATGTTACACTATCATGTACAGCCTGATCACCAGGAATATGGATTCTTCCTGTCAGCATTCCATACGCTAGCACTGCTGAATGACTGCAATGATGCATTCTGATTTCCAACCAGCATTCTTAAATTGTTGGTTGAAGAACTTTTTTTTATTAAAAATCTCCCTCTAATGAGTAAAACATTGAAAATGCATACTTTAACACTTTTCTTTTGGAATTTTTTTTAATAATAGCAATAAGGCTATTACATTAGATTAGTTAGATTAACAGCCAGTTAATCACCCCCTAGGGGTAATATGGCACTTGGCTATGCATCGTGACACATTACACCCCTAGGGAGTGATTGACAGACTGTTAATGTAACCCCTGGTCATGCCTTATTGCTTAAGTATACGCCTTCTTTTCACTGGTTGCAGGACTGTATCAGGGGTGATCAATGGGACAGAACACTATGCATTCATACAGGAACACACTATAAGCATGCACCGGAATGTGTGACCACCAATGGCGTCAGCACAACCACACCTGTGACATGACCACCTATTTGTTCAGTGCGCAGACTGCTGTTGATATTCATGCCATATGAAATGTATGCAATGAGTATCCAAAACAACAATATAATAAGAAATAATAAATCTTTATTTGTAAAGTGCCTTTCAAGCACTAAGGCGCTGGACAGTAAATAAGCATATAAAAGCAATAAAATACATAGTAGTGTAACCAAACAGGATAAATAATAAAGCTAAAATGATCATTCTGGGTAGGTATTCCACCATAGATGTGGCACCAGGACCTTCTTAAAGCCCTCCTCGTCGTGCACTCACGTATCTGATGGGGTAGAGAATTTGACAGGGCTGGGGCTACATACATAAATGCATTGAACCCCAGATGACTTAAGGCTCACCCTGGGAATCTCTAGCAACCCTCGTCAGCTGAGCAGAGTGGTCACCCAGGGCAGTATTGGCACAGGAGCTCTTACAGATAGTCCAGGCCCAGACTGTGCAGGGCCTTATAGGTCAGAAGCCTGACCTTAAAGGTGATCCACCACTGAATAGGCAGCCAGTGCAGTTCAAGGCGAGCACCGCATGATGTGACCTGCATAAGGTGTCCCTGTCAACAGGCGGCTGCAGCGCTCTGCATTAGCTGCATGTGGTGGATATCAACCCCTGGAAGCCCTAGATAAAGGGAGTTGCAGTAGTCAAGGCACAAGGTCACAAAGGCATGGATCAACATTGGAAAGTTGCCAGATGGAACAAGGTGCTTAACCTTGGCGATTTTCCTCAGATGGTAAAGAGGACTTGATGACTGCTGATGCCTGCAAATGCAGTGTCAGCCCATCATCAAGAATCACGCCCAGGTCTTGTACCTGACCAAAGGAAGGAAGTTGGATACCCCTAGACAAAGTCCAGTGGGTTGACCAGCCCTCAACCCCTCTGTCCAGTGACCAGGATCTACAACCATCACTTCAGCCTTTCCAGAGTTCAACTTCAACCACCTGGAGCTCATCCAGTCCTGGATTTCAGTGAGACAGTTGTTAAATACCAAACACTCACTATCCTGGTGAGGTGCAAAAGACAGGTAGAGCTGGGTATCATCAGCATAGCAGTGAAACCTCAGCCCATACCATCTTACAATGTCTCCAAGGGGAAGCATGTAGACTGTGAGCAACAAGGGGGAGAACACCAAGCCCTGAGGAACCCCACAAGGCAGAGAGAATGGATCAGAGGAAAAAATCCCCAACACCACCCTCTGAGTTCTGCCAGTGAGAAAGGACTTAAATCATCTGAGAACTGCACTAGACAGGCCACAGATGAACCTCAGGTGCTCAAGAAGCACCCATGGTCCACAGTATCAAAAGTTGAGGAGAGATCAAGAAGTACCAAGATAGGACAGAGCTTGATCTCTCACCATCAGAGATCATTGAGCACCTGAACCAGAGCGGTTTTGGTACTATACCTCTTATGAAAACCGGACTGGACAGGTTTGTAAATGTCATGGATGGTTGGGAGGTTCTCCAGTTGCAGTGCCACAACTTTCTCAGTTACCTTCCCAACAAAGGGAAGGTTTGAGATCGGTCTGTAGTTTGCAAAGCAGCTTGGGTCCAGACCAGCTTTCTTCAGGAGAGGTGTCACCACCACCTCCTTCAGGGAGCTAAGAAACTCACCAGACTCTAAGGTGTGCCAAGCTATCTTTATGAGGACCAGGCCGACGATGTCATAACAACCCATTATCAGGGAAGTTGGGCCCAGATCCAGACTACAGCACATTGGGCACATACCCTGAGCAATCCGCACAACATCCATGATTTCCAGCTGGTCAAAAGAACTCCAGTTAAACTGAGGAGGAGCGACCATGCACTGACCACTGTCAGCTCCCATAGAGTGTGCTGGTTGGATCTCCATCCTGATGCTGGCCACCTTATCCCCCAAAGAACTATGTGAGCTAATCACTCTCAATCTGTGAAAACTCTTCGAACCTGAAGACAGGTTAGGTTACACAACCTGTCCATGGTTCGAAAGAGCTGAGCCAGTCGATTCTGAGGAGCAGCAATCTTCCCAGACAGGAACTCTGCCTTCTTATGGGTGATTGCTGATTGATAGACTTGATAATGTTCCATCAATCTAAGGTGGTCAACAACCAGGGCAGATTTCTGCCAGCAACGCCCTAACCTTCGTCCATGTTGCCGCAACTCCCTCGAGGCCCATCAAATCATGGGGACCAACGGCGAAGGGAGAGAGGATAAACACGGATGGGAGTGATAGAGTCCAGACCCATAGTAACAGCCTTGTTATAGGCCTGAACCAGGCTCTCTGGACTCCCACTTGTCTCCGGAATTACCAATAGGTCTAACACTGCCGACAGACTATCGGGACTCAAATCCCGTAATGGGTGATATCTGACCATCTCCACAGGGACAGGCCTATATGAGGGGACAAAGAAGCTGAACCCCACAGTGTGATGATCTTACCATCAGAACAGAACACCAAACACTGAGGACATACACTCGTCACTGCCCTTGGCTATGATGGCTACACCCACAATGAGACTTTCTGTATCCTCACCCACACCTACTTCACTACACAGCAAATCATTTCCTCACCCACCCATGTCATATATCTATTGCCAGTACTGGTGGGTAAATCATAAAAAAAGGTCACTGAGCTGTGATAAAAAAAAAAAATAAACTGGATCATTGTTCAACACATTGTACTGCAACAGTCTACTGTGTCTGCATACCTGTACCAACTGTATGTCTAGCACAACTCCAGCTTGTAATTCCATTATGGAATAAGTGCCATATTTGGCACAGATTTACAGATACCCATATGTTTCATCAATCTGACCACCCTTGACATAGTTGAACTGAAAAAATAATATTGCCACAGACAGCAGAATATTTCCAAAGGGAACTTTGCCAACATATGGCTGACTGTGCCAGATGTGCTCCTTGAAACAAGACTTACAAGTCAGATAGATAATAAGTAGAGTGCCAAGTAGGGTGCTTCAATTGAACCTCAAGCCTGGACAGCCACAATCACTGCAAAGGCACCACAACAGTAATTTCATCAGGGCTGAGTGGACTATGATATATTTTTGCTCCTTATGGAAACTATGCTTCAGGCTCAGCCTTCTCTGGAGTTTCAGGAATTGATTCATCATCTACGGCTACAGATATTGGTGACAATGGGACATAATCAGGGTCTGCTTGCTGATTGTCCACAAATCATACTCGATGATGTCGTCATCATCAGACATGTGATCAGGATGCATCTCACCATACCTTGGTGGCTTCAACAATTCACACTGTATCCCAATGTCTGACGTGATTTTGGCTATCTGAGTCCCTGAAGAGAAATGACAGCTTGTCACTGTCAAGCATGTGCAAGTGCATAACAGAAGACGTGTTATACATCCAAGGATTTCTACATACAGTATGTGTAGGCATAAAAGCTACATAATTACGGGTGACACCATTTAAAACATGGACTACAGCCATGTTTCAAATGCTGTAATAACTGGTAGAAAAAGGTATTACGGCATTTGGAAAGCAACTCACTGGCACTGTCCTCGACTGCCACTTTCAGTTTCTTGACATCATAGCGTGCATGAGCAGTGTTTGTTTGTGGAAAAAATGAAGAAAAGTGGAATGCTGTTTCAAAAACCGTGTCGCGCCTTGGCAGTTTGGCGAATTCCACTAGTTCTTCCTTTCCATCAGAGCACACCTTCTCTTCCACAGGATCATCACTAGTAACTTTCCATTTTGCAACTGACCTAACATTGGTGCTTCCCTTACAGAACCACCCTATTGCCTCCTACCGCTTGACCACCTAACCTGCGCAATCTCCTGGTAAAAAAGCAGCCTACCCACTCTTACAGTTCCTCCCCAGGTACCAAACCTTGCAACAGGGCTCCTGCTACACCTGCAAATTTATTTCAGTGTAACTGAGATTCGGGGCCTACAGGTGTTTTTCACATCACCAAGGAGTTCTCATGCACATCCACTAATGTGGTGTACTGTATTCTTTGCAGGAGGTGTTCAGCAATTTACATGGAGAAACTGGTAGGCGTCTTGCTGACTGTTTCAGGAACATTACAGAACAGTCAGGAATGGTGAAACTACTAAACCCATTGTATCCACTTTATCTCCAGGGACCACAATGTCAATGACCTTTCTGTTTGTGTCCTTCAGCAGGGCTTCCGGGATCCTGACCATAGAAAAAACATGGAAGCCAAGCTGATCATCCGCCTTGGCTCCCAGCAGCCCTCTGGTTTAAATGATAGACTTATTTTCCACTAACATCTTTCAGCCATCCCTTTTTTTCCCTAAAGTCAATTTGTTTTTGTACTTATTTATTTTTAATTTTCACCATGTGTCTCCATTTCTGTCTCCTTCTCACACATTTGTCACCTTTCAGCCCTCTTACAAGGCCCTGTTAATCAGTCTCTACTTGGAACTTCCCAGCTCTTTCTCTCCCATTATGCTTTATCTTTCCCATCATCACCTTTTTGTTTCACAGATTCTCTCTTAATCTCACCTTTTATCACTTCTTCTCCCTTAGCCTCCCCCTTCTTCTTTCTCCACATATATATCTCTCTCATTTTACCTCTCCTCTACACTAACTTGTTTTTTTTTCTCTTTTAGATATTTCCTGAAGAAGACCTAAGGTCGAAACGTAGATTTTTAACTCTATTTTCTATTTTCAATGTGCATTTAATATAACCATTTTGTTTTGCTTTTATATTTGGCACAGTGACTTGGGCTGTCCGCCATTCCATCTCCTCCACATACTAGTCCTTTTCTTCTGCCTGCAAGCAAGCAGCCCACCACTTTTGCCTCTCTGTCCAAACATTCATGATAGCAGGCAGAAGTATGCAAGATTGATGTCAGAAAAATGTTTGGGCCGTGTAGGTACAGATACCCATATGTTTCATCAATCTGACCACCCTTGACATAGTTGAACTGAAAAATAATATTGCCACAGACAGCAGAATATTTCCAAAGGGAACTTTGCCACTATATGGCTGACTGTGCCAGATGTGCTCCTTGAAACAAGACTTGCAAGTCAGATAGACCAATAGTTCTCAGACTTTTTCACAGTGAGCCTCCCCAAATCCGTGGAAAAGATTTTGAGCCTCCCCCAAAAACTGAAATAATCTTGAGCCTCCCCCCAAAAAAATAACATATTGTACTTTGCGTAGTACACCATGAATAAATTGAAATCCCTCTGCGTACTTGGTTCTCATTCAGTTTTGTCTTATACGGACGTGGAACCTTTGAAAAAGTGCTCCTGTACTCAAAGGTGTTATCTGAATAACAAATAAAATAACAAATATTATTCAGCTTATGATACCCCCCACCCCAAAGGCCAGCCTACTTCCTTCACTATTTTCATTCTTGAACCATTGTTACCCCTTGTTGAAGTACCTTCATGGGTCAGACTACTTTTTTTGTTTCCTCTCTGTATGAAATAACCTTCTTTCTTACTTTGCTTTTCCACTCCATCCCTGTTCATAAGTAACTTCTAGGGATTACTTTGCTTCTTCCTGCTATTGCTCTAGCACTTCTATGCTCGACCCTTGTATTTGAGCTGTTCTGCAATCAGTCTACAAATTGATCATTTACCACCACTCATTATTAGTTTATTGTTCATATTTGTTTGCACTATTGTTCATTGTGTATTTCTTGATTGTTTTGCAGTTACCTTTTGAAATGCATTCACTCCCTACCCTTCCCCGGGTACACCTGAAATGAGCCTTGGCTCATTCACTGTCCCTTGTTACCTATTAGTAAAAAATACATTAAATTTACCTACTATTATACTCTTTCAGTTTGCTTCATCTCTTCACACAAAATATATAAAACTCAAAATTCAAATACAGTACTTTATCAGACTTGCTTGAGCCTCCCTTGGAACAGGTTGGGGCCTCCCCAAGGAGGCTGGCCTCACCATTTGAGAACCCCTGAGATAGACAATAAGTAGAGTGCCAAGTAGGGTGCTTCAATTGAACCTCAAGCCTGGACAGCCACAATCACTGCAAAGGCACCACAACAGTAATTTCATCAGGGCTGAGTGGACTATGATATATTTTGCTCATACGGAAACTGCGTTCAGGCTCAGCCTTCTCTGGAGTTTCAGGAATTGATTCATCATCTACGGCTACAGATATTGGTGACAATGGGACATAATCAGGGTCTGCTTGCTGATTGTCCACAAATCATACTCGATGATGTCGTCATCATCAGACATGTGATCAGGATGCATCTCACCATACCTTGGTGGCTTCAACAATTCACACTGTATCCCAATGTCTGACATGATTTTGGCTATCTGAGTCCCTGAAGAGAAATGACAGCTTGTCACTGTCAAGCATGTGCAAGTACATAACAGAAGACGTGTTATACATCCAAGGATTTCTATACAGTTGTATGTGTAGGCATAAAAGCTACATAATTCATTGGTGACACCATTTAAACATGGACTAGAGCCATGTTTCAAAATGCTGTAATAACTGGTAGAAAAGGTATTACGGCATTTGAAAGCAACTCACTGGCACTGTCCTTGACTGCCACTTTCAGTTTCTTGACATCATAGCGTGCATGAGCAGTGTTCGTTTGTGGAAAAAAAAATGAAGAAAAAGTGGAATGCTGTTTCAAAAACCGTGTCCCTTGTAGCAGTTACCCTACTCTTTATTTTTCGTTTCCCTACCCACACTGGTCAGTCTCTCCTTCAGGCACCCACACTGACCTCATTCCCACCCCCCGTAGTCCCCCAACCACTGCCCCATATCAAAGCTGATGTACCCCAAGCCTTCGCCAGGGTTCAGTAGGCACTGGTCCTGTACCCAATCTTCCCCAAGAGAAGGCAAGCTGTCAGCAGATGCTCCAACTTTCTCTCCCTGGCTGGCCTCCACGACAACTCTGTTCGAAACCAGGGTCGCCAGTGTCGCAGCGTAAATTTTACACCACTATGGCTGGATGGCTTAGCCTATTTTTAATGCATTTATGTTCTGTGTGTTAAACTCACTGGCCTAGATATTCAGAAGGGTTGTGCATGGTGCAACACTGTTCCACCATGCACAACCCACTGATGCGCTGACGCGATATTCAAATGGGGATTGTGCCTGGCACAAACTCCGATGCACCAGAGCGCATCAGTAATGTGGTATAGCGCAGGGTGGGGGTGTGTCCCGCTATTACCCGCACATCCTGATATTCAGCCTGGGTTGTGCTGAGCCCATGCATGTGCAACCCCTACTGCGCTGCACATATGTGAGCCAAAAAAAAGTGAACAATAGCTGACCACCCACAGGTGGGGTGCTGTATTGCAGGGTGCAACACGCAGCTGCCACCTGTAGATGGCTACTTGTTAAAGCTGCACTTTTTGTGGCGGACAGCCAATCGGTGGGGCATATGAAGAAGTTGAATGTCTTTCTGTCTGAGGACCGGCCGCAGTCAATCCAGGCATGTTGTACCACATCTGCTCCCGAGGGTCCAGCGGACTACCCAGTTTGATTGCGGCGTTGGTGAGGAAAGAAATGCCACATCAAACCAACCCCTGGTGGTCTAGCAGTACCTCTCCACTCAAGTGAGCTCCACCGCCCCGCCCTCGTCAGCAGTAGGCGTGCCTCCCACTCCTTGTTGCTTCCTCGCTCACTGACTGACACACCATACGGTGAGTTGTACTTCCATTGGTCCACAGCTGGAGCTAATGGTGTTTTGTCTGAGTCAGATTGTTTTTCAGAATTGTGGAATGGATCCATTCTTCCTGGATTGTGATCAGAATGGTATGTGCTGCACGCCTCATTGGCTCTGCCACTGTGGACCAATGGGCGATACAGCCCTACTTCAGACAGTGTCAGTCAGCAGGTGGTGGGGCGGCAAGCAGGTGGGGAGCTGCCGCCCACCGCTGATTGGGGGGGAGCTGGGCGGTGGGGCTCAGTGGGCAGGTGGGGAGGGGGGTACCGCTAGACCACCAGGGTTGGTTTGATGTGGCATTCTTTTGTACTGATGCCCGTGATCTGGCCGCGACTGGTCCACTGGACCACCACGGATATAGGACGGATTTAATTTACAACTTATGCCCGTGATCGGGGTGCGAGCGGTCCACTGGACCACCAGGGATATTGGACGTTTCATTATTTCTACATATGCCCACGATCGGGCAGTAGAGCACATTGCTGCCTGTGCAGGGGGCGTCGGTCCCTGATGGCTGCAGCCTGGCAGGGTGCCAGGCGCAAGTCGCTGGGGATAGGTGCACCTGCATGCAAATGGGGCCATAATGACATGCAAATGGCCCCATTTGCACCTTGTGTGCATTATGGCCCCATATGCATATGCATTTTTGAATATCGTGATTGTTGCGCCTAGCGCAACGGAACTTGCGCTAGCGCATCCCACTGCTCCACTCTGGCCACTTGCGCTGGTGCAGTGCCACTGCGCCATGTGCACTGCAGGTGGCCAGGGTGTGATATTCAATGCTGCTGTGCCATGGCACAGCTCCGTTGAATATCACCCTGTCAACGCCCTGCGCAGCCTAGTTGTACTGCGCCCAGGCTTGCACCACAGCCTGGCGCAGTCTGAATATCTGGGCCTCCGAGTATGGGTTGAGGAAAATGACTGAATCAGCAGCATCAGAAGATGAGATTGAAACGTAAATGAGTGGCAGCATTTGCTCATTCTTCAAACTCATCTTCTAAAGCCGCAGAGTCAGTCGCTCTCCTCAGTCTATACCCGGTGACTTTAACATACAAAAAAACAAGTAAAAGTACTGTATGTTAACTGCGAGAAGGGACATGGTTTTTAAAACAGTATTCCACTTTGTCTTCTTTTTTTTTCCCCAGAACCAACCCCACTCAGTCAGGCTACCTTGCACACCCAATTCTAAAAAGTAAAGGTTATGCAACTGTGTGCTACTGAATTTTTAACAAGCCTTCCGGTTGTGATGACCTCATAAACCTGTCAAGCTTTGCTCTAGATGTTAATTTGCCATCAGACCAGTTGGGTGTGTAAAAAAATTAAATAACACACAGTTGCATAACCATTATTCTCTATATATAGTCCAATGAATAATGTGCATTCACACCCCTGTGTTTTTGTACACCTGTCAAAAAGTGAGAAACATAAACCTGTCTTGAAAAGCACGCATCATGCTGTCAATTATATGAACTATGTACCTCATATCTGACAAAGGTAATTGCATTCAGAGAAGATTATACTGACCACCTTCCTGTAGCCCTTTGTAGCCCTTGGCGAAAATTGTGTACATACTTATAGCACAGTGTGTAACTGTGCATCACTGAGAGCCAGTTGGTCCTTCAGGAGTTTTCTGATGGAGCCTGGGTGTAGCTGGACACATCTACCACCAGACAGAGTGGTTTATTTAATTATTCGTGTTCCTCCACTCGGCGTCGGTGCTGAAGTGGTGACAAGGATGTAGGTCAGTTTTCAATGTGCCAAAGCTATGGAAGACCAGCCATGAGCACTTTGGGCTGTGGAGTGTCATACAGCTGGTGGAAAATTCAGAGGGTACAACACAGAGGATACCATTCAGTGGGCAGCATCAGATGAGTCTGTGTTGATTTTGGCGTTCCACGGGTCGGTTCTAGGACCTCTTCGGTTTACTTTACTAATCAGCGATATAGCACTGAGGATTCAGGGGAAGTTGAATCTCTTTGCAGACAATGACAAAAAACAGGAGAAAAAATGTTATGGCACAGTGCTCGCTGGGAGTACTTCACTGCAGGTAACTGAAGAATAGAGATACTGAGGCATCATAAAGTCACATGTTCTGAAGGTGCTGCATCACTGCGTGAGGACATTGTCATGATCAAGTAGAATGTTGTGTTGCATAGGGAGAGGGGTATCACGCAGAAAGATGTAGGGAATAATAGCCCTTTACACACAACTGGTTAGGCCTCACCTAAAATATGGCGTTCAGTTCTTGATGCCCTGCATCAGGAAAGACATGTAGAGTGTGTAGCAAGTTCAGCGGAGGGGGAAAATAATGATGAGGGACATAGAACACTTACCATATGAGGGGAAACTGAATGATATGGGCATGTACATCTTGGAATAAAAAAGGGAGAGGGGACATATGATTCATACTTTTAAATATTTCAGGGGGATAAATAATTTTCCTGTGGAGAACCAGTGACAGTTGGCAGAGACACCTACTGAAAAGGATCATGCGAAAAAAGATTAAAGGGGTGAAAAGCAAAGGTAACTTCAGGAAGTATTTCTTCACTAAGAGTGTAGTGGACAGCTAGAATGGGTTGCTGGGTGAAGTGGTTAGTGAGAGGCAGTGCGGTGGTTCCAGAGGGCATGGTATAAACACAGGGATGTTGAAACCAGGGCTGAAGGAATGCAGCAAAGACTAGGAGAATAATTGGCAATATTGGTAGACTGAGGGGCCTGACAGTATGTTTCTAGCATCACATTCCTATTTCCCTAACATTGGTTAAAGGAGGAAAACACATATGTATATGGTCACAGTGTCTCTGATGACCGATCAACATGGACTTGTTTGTTTCACAACCAAGGGTATCTTTTCCAGTGACTGCCATGTCACACATCAAAAATCATACTGTCAGTCACACCTACCTTTGTTAGACCCACAGAACACAGTCCGAGTCCTATGGCTGACAGAGCATTTTAGCTGGTATGCATGGCCCTGCGTGTCAGTGTCATGGATGCTTAGCACGTATCAGTCTCTGCGTTCTGCAGTGTGGTGACCAGCATCACACAGCAGACCGTTGGGAGGTGCTTCATCAAATCGCTGTGGTGCTGTGTCCATGATATCATGGTCAGTACTGTTGCTTTCACAAAGTATGTCCTACAGAATCTAGAAATACAAAAAATAAGCATGCTGTTCACACATGGTTGCACTTCATGAAGATTAGCTGAAACATGAGCAGACAGCACTGAGATTAAAGCTTGACATGACATAGGTCATTGTCAGATTCCAAGGGCACTCCAGACAGTGGTGAAGTCTGAGGCAAAGAATTTGACATGACCTGAATGCAAGTGCAAGACCAGAAAAACAGAAAATAACACTATGTTATGAGACTAGCGATTGCAACACACTTCGCTCATGGCACAGCGGCCTTCATGAATGCATGTATGAACACACTTCAGTCACAAAAACATCATACAAGTGTATAAGGGGTTGTGGCCGGCATGCCTGCAATACGTGGCTTGCACAACAACATGTACTGATAGCCACAAATGCAGTCACAGTTTGCACTGGCAAACAGCACCCACCCATACATGGCATGACCACCCTCTGAAGGACACCTCCCAGGTGGGAATCTCCACACCACCACCACCACCACACACCCACCCAACAGACCCTGTACCTCTGCAATGGGGCCCCTGCAGACACGGCCAACAAGACATCCATACACTCATTGCCATGGCAGGGGAACACTTGTTATGCAGCACAGAAACTGTCACAAATGTGTGTGGTACAGACAGCTTCACCCATGGAATATGGGGATGGTGATACAGACTGAGAAGTTGAATTATGGCAGTGGTTGCTGGGCGTGCTGCCATTCAATGGACCAACAGTAGGGCATGGACATGCTGGTACAGGTACCAACAGTAGGCATTCACACACTGGACCCATGCCTTACTGACAAAGGGATCCACTGTCCTGCAAAACCAGGAATCATATTCAGTGCCCTCCTGTGAACATGAACAAGCACACCAGCACGGTCCGCAGTCATGCCTTTTAGGTGTGATCATGGACAGATGTCCATCCGATGTGCATACCCCACCCAACCCCATGATCACCTATCTGCAGCTGTGGTACTGTGCCACACTACACAGTGCATATTCAGACGTAGGATGAGCAGCACATCACAGACCAGTACAGATATGAAAACAAGAGCCAGGATCTAGCTTGGCAAGACCTTACTGTCCTGCTGAGCTATGATCAACAACTGTAAACAAGTGAGATATAGCGTCAAGGCAAGACAGGCATGGTCCAAGTAAGCAGTTTGGTGAGCCTGACCAGTTAGTGTTAGGTGAGAAATGTGCAACTGCTATGTAAAGAGCAGCCCACATTCACCATGGCTGGGATCCATTTTTGAGTCATATAATCAAGGCAGAACTCTGCATTGGCTCTGGCTTGTCCGTAACTGATAAATTACAGGACTGCCTACCAATAACAAAGAATAAAGTGTTGCATTGCTGAAGCTTCCCATGCCCTCTCTAGAGTAATTAAAACAGTTAATTGTGCATGAAAAATGTATTCACCTGTTGTTGCTCTCTCTCTTGGCTAGGGCAGTCAAAACACGTTGCATCTTCACAACCTGTCCAATACTACCAGGTATTGATGGTGCTAAAGATGAGTCATCAGCATCATGTCGCAAACGAGGGCAGACATGACCGGTATTCACTCCCAATTTTTTCATCATTAAATACTCGGTTTCAAAGCACTCAGATAATGTGCAATGCATAGGCAGATAGTATCAGATGCACCACGCCAGTCTGCTCTGGTATGACGTACCGCCGCATTCCATTTATCCCACATATCGGTGTCCTTTGGAAACTTGTGAAGACTGTTGTTATCTTTGCAGGTGTTTGAACACCCATACGCTAGGCATCTGTTGACCATGTTAGTAAAGGAATGATGTTCAGTCAAAGGCAGAGTGAGACGTTTCACAGAGTAACACACAGTTTTGACAGAAAACATAAAAACATAGAATTTGACGGCAGATAAGGACCGCTGGCCCACCCAGCCTGCCCATTTACCCTACCTGATGGATAAGCTGCAGATCCTAGTTAACCAGCAGCCTACTTCTTCCTACCCCCACCCCTAGAATTGCCTTATGACTGTCCCATGCATGCTTGAATTCCACCACTGTTTTTGACTCCACAACCTCCTCTGGAAGGCCGTTCCATACATCCACAACCCTCTCTGTGAAAAAATACTTCCTTAAATTACCTCTGAGCTGCCCCCCTTCTTTCTTCAAATTGTGCCTCCTTGTTCTTGCACACCTCTTGTTTTGAAAGATGCTACCCTCTGGGACTTTGTTGATTCCCTTGAGGTACTTGAAAGTTTCTATCATGTCCCCCATCTCCCTCCTTTCCTCGAGGCTATACATATTAAGCTCCTTAAGTCTCTCTTCATATGTCTTCCGGTGCAGACCCTGCACCATTTTAGTTGCCCTCCTCTGGACAGCTTCCATCCTGTCTATGTCTTTGAAGATTGGTCTCCAGAACTGCAAGTACTCCAGATGTGGTCTCACCAGCTGTCTGTACAGAGGATAATAACTTTGTTTCTCTACGAGATGCCTCTCCTTGCATCCCAGTATCCCCCAGCCCTCCTTGCTGCCCTCTCACATTGCTTGCCCACCTTTAGGTCATCTGATATGTCTACCCCAGGTCCTTTCCATTTTTGTTGTTGTTAGTATCTCACCCCCCATTGTGTACTCTTCCCCTGGGTTTTTGTTTCCCAGGTGCATTACCTTGCACTTCTTAGCATTGAATCTAAGCTGCCATACATTTGACCATTCCTCTAACCTTGCCAAGTCCCTTCTCATCCTTTCCACCCCACCTTGTGCATCAACTCTGTTGCAGATCTTTGTGTCATCTGCAAAGAGACATACTTTTCCTTCCAGTCCCTCTGCAATGTCACTTATAAAGACATTGAAGAAGACCGGTCCTAATACTGAACCCTATGGTACCCCACTACTAACCCCCCTTTTTTCAGAGTGGACTCCATTTACTATTACGCTCTGTGTCCTATTCTCCAGCCGATTCTTTACTCAGGCTGTTATCTTGGGACCCACTCCCAGGCTGGCTAACTTGTATATTAATCTTTTGTGTGGGACTGTGTCAAATGCCTTGCTAAAGTCTAGGTAGGCCATGTCCACAGCCCCTCCCTGATCAACTACTTTGGTCACCCAGTCAAAGAAATCTATCAGATTTGTCTGGCATGACCTTACTGCTGTGAATCCATGCTGCCTTGGGTCCTGTGCCCCTCTGGCCTCTAGATACGCAACAATTCTTTCCTTCAGAAGTGATTCCATCATTTTCCCTACTGAGGTTAAAAAATCAGGTCTGTAGTTTCCTGCTTCTGCCTTGCTCCCACTTTTGTGAAGGGGAATCACATCTGCCCTCCTCCAGTCCTCAGGTACCATCCCATCCTCCCATGATTTGTTAAAGAGGGTAGTCAGTGGTGTCACTAGTTCTACCCTTAGTTCTTTTAGAATTCTGGGATGAATCCCATCAGGCCCCATTGCTTTGTCCACCTTCAGTTTTAAGAGCTCTTTCAGAACCCTTTCTTCTGTAAATGGGCTGGTATCAACTTCTGTATCCAGAGTGTTTCTACTGTTTGTTTTAGGTACCTCCCCCTCTTCTTTGTAAATACTGAGCAAAAATATTTGTTTAGTATCTCTGCCTTTTCACAGTCACCATCTGCCCACCCTCCTCCCTTTATTAAGCCTCACTATCCCTCCCTTGGTCTTCCTTCACTCCCTGATGTACCTATAAAAGGTTTTATCCCCCTTCTTAACTGAGTTGGCTATCTTTTCCTCGGTTTGGGCCTTTGCTGTTCTGACTGCCTTTCCAGCTTCCTTTTGCTTTAACTGATACAGTTCTCTGTCCTGTTCCTTCTGTGATTCCTTGTACTTCCTGAATGCTTTCTTTTTCTCTTGAACCTTCACTGCCACTTCCTTTGAGAACCATAGTGGTTTCTTACCTCGTTCGTTTTGTTTATTTGCTTTACACAAAGGCTTGTTACCTCTGTGATGGCAGTTTTATTATTCCCATTGTTGTTCCACCCTCCTTCCTGCCCATTTGCTAGTACATTCCTTAGGCACTCACCCATTTTGCAAGGTCAGTCAGCCTCTAAAATCCAGTACCTTTGTCTTTGTATGGCTTGACTCTTATTGCTGTGTTTATTGTGAACCATACTGTTCGATGGTCGCTAGTTCCCAGATGGCTACCCACTCTACATCTGTGATCCTCTCTTCATCTCCATTTGAGAGAACCAGGTCTAAGATTGCTCCCTCTCGAGTGGGCTCCAATACTAGTTGTCTAAGGCATGCCCCTGTAGGGCATCTAGAATAACCCCACTCTTAGAAGTGGCTGCTGCAACTGCACTCCAGTTAACATCTGGCATATTCAGATCACCCATCAGCAATATCTCCCTTTATCTGCCATTCTAAGTATACTTTCTATCATTTCCTTGTCCATTTCCTCCCCCTGAGAGGGGGTCTGTATACAACCCCTGTGCAGATTGTGGTGCCATTACCTGTCTCCAAATTGACCCACAGTGCTTCTTTCTTCCCTGTTTACCCTTTTGTTCTGTTACTTTGATTTCTTCTCTTATGTAGAGAGCTACCCTCCTCCTCTTTACCCTCCCTGTCCCTCCTGTAGATAGTGTATCCTGGTATGTTTATGTCCCAGTCATGGTTCTGTGTGTACCATGTTTCTGTGACTGCCACGATATCCAGATCTCCTCCATCAAGGCCACTAATTCAGGAAGCTTGTTACTCAGACTACGGGCATTGTTACTCATTGCTCTCCATTTTTTAATGGCTTTACCTTCTGTAGGCAACCCCCACTGACCTTTCTACCTTGGTCTTTTCTCATTTAGTACCCTGTTTTGTAGGGAGGCTGGGATTTTGCTGCTTATCAGTGCCTCCCCTTGACTAGTTTAAAGGCTTGCCAATGAAGCATTTAAACTGATTGCCCAAAAGACTTGTTCCCTTCCTGGACAGATGCAGACCATCCTGCCAGTATAGGCTGGTGTCCCTCCAGGTGGAACCCCAGTCCCCAATGAAGCCAAACCCTGTGCTACACACCATTTTTAACCATTTGTTAAACTGCATGGTGCAAAATACCCTCGCCTCACCCATGCCACTGACAGGCAGCACCTCTGAGAAGGATACTGTGTGCTACTTGTCTTAAGCCCTCCCCAACTCTACAAAGTCCTTCTGCACTGCTCTAATCTCATGATGAGCCAAGTCATTTGTCCCTAGGTGGACAATGATGTCCAGCTCAGACTCCCGTGCAACTGTTCTCATGATCCTAAGGATGCGCCTGTCCCTCCAAGCCATGGCACCAGGCAGGCACCTTACTTCAGTTTTCCCTGCTCCCAGTTCTATCCCCTAATAATTGAGTCCCCACCAGGGGCTGCTTTTTCCTGTGGTGCCTCTGCCTCCTTCCTGAGGGCCTCCCTGTGACAGTTGTCTGCACCCTCCTTAGTCTTCTCTGTGGGTGCATCCATAAGGAACTATGCTCCCCAGAATGGTGTATGAATTGTGGAGTGGAACAACTGACTGGGTGTGCCTCTCCACCACTCTTACACCTCCTGAGCCCACTGTGGTCCAACTGCTGTGCTTTCTTCGCAACCTCTGAGGTAGTGGTGGTGACTTGTGCTCCCTGGATGGGGAGGTTCCTTGCCACTGTCCAGTGCGGCCTGAAGATGGGCAACTTCCTCCTCAGGGCAGATAGTTGTCTGCAAACAGGCAGCATCTCAGCCTCCAGAAAGACTCCCGGAAGACTGCTGCCCCACAGCCATTACATTGTACTACTCCCACATAACTGTCTACCTTGTTTAGTTTTTTTTTTGTGTGTGTGTGTGTGTGTGAGTGTGCTTATAGAAATATATGTATTTATATAATGTATGCTTATATTGTCAGTGCAGTGTGCTAGACAGGATATGACAGTGATATGTACCTTGCCCTCTTGAGGAAATGATGTCAGAACCCCAGGTATAAATGAACTATTTCCAGGGTGGGTGGGGTGAGGGGTGGGAAGGGGTTGGGCCTAAACTGTGCCCTCACAAAACAATCAGCTAAACGCTCTGACCTACCGATGCGATGAGTGCCTTCCTGTCAGCAAGATGCCATACACGACAATTTGTAATACTGCTTCAAGCCAATTTGACACAGAAAATACCCTGCTAATCAAACAGAGAAAAATCCAAACATCCAAGTCAGACACAGGTAAACCTCCACAGCTCCAAAAGAGCCTGGTGACTTGTGCTCTGAAAACAGTCAGCCCCAAAACACGTAAGCTGTGCAGAAGGGCAGACACTGAAAACAGTATTCAGCCTATGTGGGTTTAAACTCTTCCTGCACTGAAAACCTTAACACTTGTAACAAAAGTAAAGCAAACTCCACCTCCTCTGTTGATTGAAAGACTGCCTTTTCTGATAATTGTAAGTTCCTTATTTCACCCTTCAGTTAGAAGTATCCTCCACCTGAAGAATATTAACTTTCCTAAGGAATCTGCTTCAAACCAAAGACAATTGTAAGTTGTAAGGTTCACCTCCTCTGTTGTGAGCACTACCTTTCTTGCAAATCAATTCCAGTGTTGCAGCTTGCAGCCAGAGGTAGCTTCACCTGAAGACCAAGACAGATTAGTGTTATAGAAAAATATTTATTGCTAGTATTACTAGTTACTTCAGATTACCAAACATACATAAGACAATGGACATGGAGTAGGTGTTGGAGGGGCACTCTAAGACCTAGTAAGCCAGAAGAAATCTGCAGATGGAAGTGTGACAGACAGAGGAAAAAAGGATAACCACTGTGTAAACAAGCGTTTGTCAATGCTGAATGTTATCTCGCTGGCATTGGCATTGGTAGTGCAGGAGTTAGAGACGCATAATAGGAATGGAAGTGAAGTATTGAACTGACGTTAAACCCACCCTCACCCTACAAAGACTGACAGGTGTTGGGGTGTGTCTTTGGGTCGTCAGATATAACAATCATGACATTTTACCTTACCCTTCCCTGTAGACACTGACAAGTGTTGTGGTGAGATTTGGGGTCTTTGGGCCTTATACTTACCTCATTCCATAAGGAAATACGCTGAGGTGGGTGCAGTACAGGAGAATGGGGCGAACTTTGGGGCTGAACACTCCAAGGCACACCTCGATGCCTGTCACTGGCTGCAGGGTGGGGGTGTGGGTGGAATGGCAGGAGCATTACAGCTGATGATCCCAAGTCACACCCCTGATGCCTGTCAGTCTCTATAGGGTGGGGTGTTACAGCTGGAAACCCTAACACCATAGGCATGTGTTGGTATTTTCACTCCAAATTATCAACATGGGCTTTTTTGTGACCCCATCTCATGAAGAGCGGCACTATCAGTTTGTTTGCCAAAAGGTGATTTTGCACAGTGGCTATGCCATTTGGCACCACAGGTACAGAAACACATTTTGGGCAGGGTGTGAAAAATGACAACTGTATTGTTCATGAGGAGGTGTAAAAAAATGGCAACGTTGAAAATCTGGAGTGAAAATATGAAAAATTGGTGAAGTCATGAGCATGCATTTAACTGCACAACACATGTCCATAACCCAATTATTTGGGGGATTTTATTAACCACATTTTCAACATAGGCATTTTGGGACCTCCCCTCATGAACAGTGGCACTGTAATTTTCTTACTCTGTCCGAAAAGTTGATTTCCCACAGTGACCAGGCCATTGTATGCCACAGGTGTGAAAACACATTTTGGGCAGGATGTTAAAAATGACAGCTGTACTGTACATAAGGAGGTGTGAAAAAATGCAAGTGTTGAAATCTGGCATGAAAATGTTGCAAATTTGCGAAGTTACAAGGGTGCATGGAAACTGCACAACGC
Source organism: Neoceratodus forsteri (assembly GCA_016271365.2). Taxonomy (NCBI): domain Eukaryota; kingdom Metazoa; phylum Chordata; order Ceratodontiformes; family Ceratodontidae; genus Neoceratodus; species Neoceratodus forsteri. The sequence goes on along the minus strand of CM028129.1, from coordinate 46,909,579 downwards.
ATGTTTGTAACACAGTCATTTTATGGAATTTTGTCACCAAATTTTCAACATAGGCATTTTAGGACCTCTGTTCATGAACAGTGGCACTGTGATTTTGTTACTCTGTCCCTAAAACTGACCCCATAGTGACCGTGCTATTCTGTGCTAGAAGTGCAAAAACACATTTAGGCCAGAATATGTAAATGACAGCTGTAAGAAGGTGTGGAAAAATGGCAATGTTGAAAATAGGGAGTGAAAATATTACAAATTCATGAAGTTAGGAGCTTGCGTGGAAACTGCACAATGCACGCTCTTAAAACAGTCATTTTTTGGATTTGTTTCACCAAATTTGCAACATAGGCTTTTGAGAGCCCACCTCATAAACAGTGGCACTGTCATTTCATTAATGGGTCCCGAAAGGTGATTCTGGGCAATGATCATGAAATCACCTTTTGCGACTGAATAATGCCTTGACAGTGACTGAATTCATGAGGAGGGGTCCCAATAACCCCATGATGAAAATGTGGTGCCAAAATTCCCCCAAATGGCCAAGATATGCACCAAAGTTGAAAAAAAACAACTATTTATGTCATTATACAGCTTATTGGTATTTCTTCATTTCGCAGTCGGTTTGAAGAGTGCAGACGTGTTCCCGATCCACCGAAAATCATCACACGGAGCTCCAGAGGTAAGTATAGTGTGAGGGTGTGTGTGGGGAGACAGGGTACGCAGCAGGTGGGTGCGGGTTGGGGGAGGGAGCAGGACAGACCATGAGGAACCATTTTCTGTTTTACAGGGTAAAAAAAAAAAGAAAAACATTGCGGGGCAGTGTTTTTTTGCAGGGACATTTGGCATGCTGAGCTGGGCTCCCAGCATGCCACCTGAGTGTTTTGGGGGGCTGTAGCTGATGGGGGATTGGGCAACCCATCAGCACATACCAAAGGGGGGGCAAGAGCCGAGGAGAATTGGGCACTCCCCTAGGCACACAACGGGAGGGGGAGATGTTATACCAATGGGGAGTGGGCTCCTCCATCGGCAAATTAAACTGGGAAGGGGGACTGAAGCCAATGGGGATTGAGCCCCCTGTCAGCAAAGAAAGACTGTTTTGGGGGGGCAAATGATGCTGGGAGGACTGGGCACCCCCTCAGCACACACTTGAAATGGGAGGGGGGCCATTATGCAGATGGGGAGGGCTCCCCATCAGAAATGAAGTGGGTCAGAGCATGACAGGGGATTGGGCACCCTTGAAGTCAAGCGGGGGCAGTCACTGCCGACATGTTTACTGGAATTGTCTCCAGTAAAGGCACATTGGAGGCGTGTTATTGTGCCATCGCATGACAAGCTTGCCTCTCAATGCAGTGGCACTTTTGTTAGATCTGGTGGCCACTTTACATATGCCTGGTGTCAGCACCTGCATGTTGGTTTATTGAGGAATAAGGATGCGCCTACTGATGTGTGCCCTGCATTTGCCCACAGTGAACATTATCAAAATCTGCTATTATTGCAATATGTTGGCTGGTGCAAGTGCGAGCCAATGTAAAATGAAACCAGTGTCTCAATTACCACTTTCTATTGTGACCACGACAGCATGACCAACACCAGCGTAATAGGCAAGGTATTAGGGTGACATATACAACCAAGGCACTTATACCATCATGCCTATAAAATATATTTATTTCCATGTATCATCAGTGTGACACAGCAGCCATCAACAAAACACACAGCCAAAAAATCCCATAAAGATTGCAAACATGTCTGTATAAATGACTGTATACACTCACATAGGACTGTACAGAAACAGTCATCACTTGACAAATACTATATATATATATATATATATATATATATGAAATGCAGGATGGGAAAGTGATAAGAAAATGTGAAACTCCACAAACTGCCCCTAGGTATCGCTGACAGCATGTACAATAGGCACTGTGGTGGACAGCACACGCACCACAGACAGAATATCAGTAGGATCACCCACGAAATTTTCAGCACTGATAGAAATCAACACGAACACTTAAAGTACGGCACACTAGTTCATACTGACAGTACTGCTGAAACCAGTTTTAAAATAATGCTCAGAAGACTGACAATGACAGCAGCTGTCAAACTCCCACTCTTGCATCCCTTGCAACTCACATGCGCTATGGATAGTTCTGGTGAGGGGGGAATGAAACAAGCTCAGAAGAAAGAAAATCTAACTACATTAAAAAAATAGTCACAATACTGCAAGAACAGAGATTGAGGTTGCAGACAATGATGCTCACAGAGGTTACTGAACAACAGTAAAAATGTTATTAGGATTAACAATTTGAAGTAGCCATGAAATGCACTTCCCTCTCGAACATATGCTTTTACTGATGATGACATTATGCAATGTGAGTGAGAACAAGCAGGTCTGGTGGCATTCACACAGTCGGGAGAGCACAGAGCCACAGTGACAGAATAAAATGGATTTTATGGCTGAAAGCATACAGAACTTTGAAAAAAAGCATGGGAAACATGTCTGGAAATGAAAGTGGGACACAGATATGTAAGGTAGGAAGGAAGATGACAGCTGTCTTTAAAGCAAACATTTGTCAATGCTGAATGTTTGCTTGCTGGCATTAGCAGTGGAAGTGCAGGAGCTAGACAGATGCAGTATAGGAATGGCATTGAAGTACTGAACTGACACCAACTCCACCCTCACTCTGCAGAGATGGACAGGCATTGGGGTGTGCCATTGGGTCATCGCCCATGACGTTCATGACATTTCACCTCACCCTACCCTTCAGACACTGACTAGTGTTGAGTTGTGCCTTGGGATGTTTGGGCTTTACATTCACCTCGTTCCATAAGGAAATACACTGAAATGGGAGCAGTGTAGGAGAACAGGGTGAATTCTGGGGGCAAAGGGTCCTAGACACACCTCGATGCCTGTCACTGGCTGCAAGGTGGGGTGGGGGTGATACAGTTTGAACATTACTGTCGACAATCCCAAGTCACACCCCTGATGCCTGTTGTCCTTACAGGGTAGGGCATAATGGTGAAACCATAATGCCCTGCGCGTTTCTTGGCATTTTTACTCCACGTCTTCCACATGGGCTTTCTGTAACCCCACCGCATGAACAGTGTCACTATCAGTTCATTAAGTGAAAGATAATTTTGCACCGCGACTGTATTATTTGGCACCACTGGTGCGAAAACACATTTCGAACAGGATGTGAAAAGTAACAGGTGTACTGTTCATGAGAAGGAAAAAAAATGCCATTGTTGAAAATCTGTAATGAAAATACTAAAATACTTTGGGAAAAATTGAGGAAGACAGTGAAAGAAAAAGATGGCAAACAATTCTGGACAATGGTTAATCAAGGTTATAATGAGTATGCTAGGATAGTAGAAGCATATATCCATCCAGATACATGGGTCCTTTTTTTTACAGAACTCTATTATTCTCAACAAGCTGTGGTATTACTAAGAGAAATAGAAAGTCTAAAAGACTTAAACATCATATATCCAATACCTATTATAATAACTGCAGAGGAAATGAAAACAGCAATTATGTGGTTAAAATCCAATAAGGCTCCAGGCTCGGCTAAAATAATAGGAGATGTGTATAAATATTATGTTGACTGGTGGGCTCCAGTAATGGAGACATTATATAACACCCTTGTACAAGGACATGAATACTCCATCAGCTGGAAAGGGAGTATTATATTCCTTGTTTTCAAGAAAGGTGACCCAAATGACTCTGAAATGTATCACCCAATAAGTCTAATAGATATTTCACAAAAAATGTTTACTGGAATTATCTTTGAGATACTAGAAGAATTGGCAGAATATAATAACATCTTACATGAAACACAAAATGGAATTCAGAAAAATAGATCTGCAATTCAACATTGTTATACACTTAACATCTGTGGTCTGAAATATAATAAAATTAAAAGACCAAGCTTTTTATTGTTTTTTCTTTGGACTTTATACCCATATTTGATAGTATTAGTGGAGTAATATTATGGAACAAGCTAAAGAAATTAGGGTTATACCTGGAGCTTCTTAATAGCTTAATAAGATTGCATTCAGATGCATGGGGAGTAGTAAATATGACCAGCATGGGAATATTTCTAGGTCATTTCAAATGACACGGGGGTCAGGCAAGGATGCTTACTGGCTCCTTTTTTTTAATATATACATTAATGATCTCTAGAAGGAAATAGAAAATCCAATATTTCATGCACCAAAAATAGGAAATACTCGAGTAGATTGTCTGGCGTATGCCGACGACTTAGTCTTAATTTCAACTTCAGTTTTGGGATTACAAAGGAAACTTAACTATTTTTCGAAATTATGTCATAACCATAAATTAAAGATAACTATGACCAAAACTAAAATATTGATATTTGGGAGCACTAAGACACATCTCAAATCATTATGGATAAATTCAGAAAAATTTGAAAGAGTCAAATATCATGACTATTTAGGTGTCAGATTTAGTCAGACCCTAAATGGAGAGATCATGTAGACCAGATTTTAGAAAGTAAAGAAAGCATTTAATGTATTTAGAGTATTTAATGTTAAGATGGGCTGAATATCGGGCAAAGGTGTATTGAGGGTCTTTGAGGCCAAAATAAATCTGAGTATACTTTATGCAGCAGAAATTTGGGGCACAGCAGATCTAAATAATACTATGCAATAAAATGAAAAGATACATCTTAATGGTACCACAATCAACACCAGTAGGTATATTAAATTCAGAATTGGGACAATATTTTATTTCTACATTAGTGAAAGAAAGATTGATCCTTTCTTCACTAAAGTTATTTTTTCTAGATGAAAACAGATTACCCAGGCAATGCTTGGAGGGAGAAATTAAAAATATTTCGATGGGGAAAATTTTCCTACCTTGGAAATTTTAGGTGTTTCATTTTCCAAATGGACTTGAAGATATCTTATGAGTATGTGTGTATACCATGCAAGTGATAGCTGAAAAGGTGAAGAATAGGTTAAGGGATCAGGAGAAAACTAAGGTACAAGTAAAAATAAAACAGCTTAAGCTATATAGATGGTACAAACAGATTAAAACAACATATGGCCCAGAGTCCTATTTGGTTAAGTTAATTAATCCAAAGGAGAGGACAATAATAACTAAATTTAAGCTTGAAATATATAATACTAACTATGTATTTCACAAACAAAAAGGAAAATACTCCTACCCCATTTTGTAATGTGACAAGTCATCTGAAGATGACTTAAAGCATGTATTGGTCTTATGCCCATTATATAAGGGACTACGCTTGAAATGGCTTGGTGACATCATGGCAAATCTCGACCTTCCCTCTGACAAAATGGTAAAATATTTAATGAATAATGAAAATCTATTTATTTTACAGAAAGTAGCTGGCTTCCTTCAGTCTACTCATGTATAATTATTAAGTGTAATTACTGTTGCGATTGTCTATAAATTTTTGTGAAAATGTAACAAGTGAATCTGTAATTTTATTGGAATTAACTCAAAGAGTGATATTTGGACATGGATGTTTTAACTTTTTAAAATGTTTTAATGACTTTGTCGAACAAATAAATTTGAACTTGAACTCAATCGTTACAATTTCTCTATGTCTTCCTTTACCTCTACCCTTACTCTCTCGGGCAGTCAGTAGGGCCTTTGCCTAATAGGAGCTGAGTCAGTGTGGATGCAGTGTGGATGCAGTGTTTTACCCCTCTTGCTCTTCCAGGCATACTCGTGAATGTACAAGGAAAGGAGCTGATCAGACCCTTTATCTCTCTTTTCTGGTAGTCTGTCTGATTATCATTAATTTTGATCTCTGTTTCCCTTCACCATCCTTCAGCCTTCCATAGGTGATATTTAGTTCAGACTCCTTCTCAGGTATTACCATCATACCCAAATTTGCTACTGTTTCCTCTTTGGGTTTCTCATATCATCACTTCAGAAGGTTGGCATGGTAAATTATTTAGCCTACTCTTCTGTCTGGGGTCTCAATCTTATACATTACAGCTCCTGTTTGGTTTATTACTGTGCAGGGGCCCTGCTATTTCATAATGATCTTCTGTTGAGAGGTGGGAAACAATAACAACACTTTCTTAGCACGGTTAAAGGTTTTCTCTGCCACCCTGCTGTCATAATACTTCTTTTGCTGGACCTGGGCTTCTGCACAACTTTGGTGAGCTACCTGAGCATACTTCAGTAACCTCCTTTTAACTTTACCATGCACTCAGCAATGGTACTATACTAGTTCTGTCCCTCTTCCCAGCACTTTTTAACAATATCCAACTGTCCCCTTGGATTTCTCCCTTATAACATTGTAAAGGGGGAGTAACCTGTGGTGGTCTGGAGCACCTCTCTATAAGCGAACAACAGGAATGGCAAGAAGGAGTCCCAATTCTTACCCTCTTCATGCACAAATTTGTGTAACATCCTTTTTAACATTTGATTGAAAGATTCTGTCTACCCATCTGTCTGCAGATGATAAGAGGATGTACGCAATGTCACTATTCCCAACAGTTTAAGTAGTTCTTTTAACAGGAGTCACGTGATGCAGAGCACGTAGCGGCTGTGTTCTCTGTGAGCTCCGCTAACCAATCCCGATTTTTGTCTTCTGACCCCTTCTGAGAGAGAAAACCTGATCGTTTCACGTGGTTCAGCAGTCAGCAGTGCGATATAATGGCTCGAGTTGTTACATGGGCGGAAATTAAAAAGCGCCTTAAGCATACCCCGACAACTCCGAAAAAGAAGGCTAAAGAGTCTAAGGCCTTGGCATTGCAGTTATCACAGAGCCCAGGAGCTGCCTGGGGCAGAGGAGCCTCTTACTTTGGCCAAGTTTTAGCGGAATTAGACCTTTTAAAGCCATTGGATGACATGGCTTGAGATTAAGTCTCTTTCCACAACAATGGAGGATCTGAACAGGAAGATTTCAGACAACTTTGCAAGAATTAAATCACTGGAAACTACTAAGGAGCAGATGGAAGCTAACATAATTGTGCTGCAGCAAAAGCTTAGTAAAAGTGGATTCTAAGCTTGAAGATTTGAGGAGAAGCCGTCTGCCATAATGTTGTGATCATTGGCTTGCCTGAGAAAGCTGAAGGTTTGGATCCGATTAAGTTCATACAAAGATTAATTGTAAAAGTTGCTGGGCCCTCACCCTTTGGCTCGTCTACATAATTGAATGAGCACATCGAGCTCTACGTCCGCTGCCCCCAAGGTGGTCCACCGAGAACATTTATTTTTCGATTCCTGAATTATCAGGAACGGCAGCTATTTGTCACCAAGGTCAGAGATAACAAGGAATTATACTGGGAGGGGGCCAAGCTCAGAGTGGTGCAGGATCTGCCGTTCACCGTGCAGGCAAAGAAGGGCAGCTTTCCATTTGGTGGTTAAAAAATTGATTGCAGCCGAGGTTAAATTCCAGATGATCTATCCTGCAAGACTTCAGGTGAAGATTCAAGATGAATGGAAAACATTTGAGTCTCCAGATCTGGCTAGGGAAACCCTGCAAAAGATTTTGCCTGCCTTATTTAAGGATCCTTGAAGACGCAATTTAGTATGGGACTTTGGAGCTCCTTTATTGGAGACTATGGGTATTTGCTGGACTGATAATCTTGATCATTTTACACCAATTTCTAGGGGACTCATATGTGAACTGGGATCTTTATATGGCTGAACTTGTGTAGCTAACATCTTTGCTGTGATATATAGTCTCTTCGGCTTAGTCCTACTCTGCATCAATGTCTTGTCAATGGACAGCATATCCGGCTTAATATTTGTTTGGCTCCTTGGGGTCATCATGTGAGGGAGTAGGAGCCTTCTCAGGCGACTTGCACTTTGTGCTCTGCAATTGAGTTGTTGTTCTTGTTTCTTATTATCTTTTTTTTTTTTTTTTTGCAGAGCAGCTCTTGGCAGCGAGTGTCTGTATGATGCCATAAATCTGTTGTGGTTCAGTTATCCAGGATTAACCTTTCTTGTTTTTTCTGGCCGAGGTTTCTCTCCTAGCAACAGGGGTAGATAATGGTCATGTAGATACCACACCCTTTATAAGTTTGTGTGGGTTATTTATATGTCGTCCCTTAATGTAGGGGTATATTTTCCTAGTGTATGTTCTTTGATCACTTTATGTATGGAAGGTTTTGGATGCACATGGCTATTTTCTAGGGGATATTACTGTATAAAATAGGTTGTCCTACATGGTATACTTTAATTTGTAGGGGTTGTATCTTCAGTGGGATTTAATGCTCGGGAGGGGAGGCGGGGAGGGGCAGGGAGTAAGCTGAGTGTCCTGTTATCATAGGCCATCGGTACATGTTTGGGGTAGGGGAGGAGGTTATGTTGATTGTTGGGATACTTCATCTTGGGGTATGGTATTATTGGGGGTGGGTGGGTTTTATTTTATTAGAGGCACTACATAAAGGGTTTATGGGTAGTTGTTCAAAGATCCTATCTGAAACCGGTGTCAGCAAGGAGTTGCATTCGTATTACACCCTGAAGTCGACATGGAAACATTGACACAAACTAAGTTTTCACTTGGAATGTTAAAGGCTCGGCTTAAGACAAACAATACAGAATTCTTAAACATATGGAACTTATTAAGGCCAAAGTTGTGTTTCTACAAGAAACACATCTACTATGTCGGAAGCAAATGCTATGAGGAGGTTACAAATGGAGTGAGGTTTTGCCTCCCAGGGTGTCGCAGAGCCGGAGGTCATGTTGTTGTTACATAGATCTTTGTCGTTTAAACCTCTACAGGTGATTCAGGATCCAGAGGGCAGATATGTACTAGCCAGAGGAAGTTACAAAATACGGAAATACTATTTGGATCCATATATGGTCCCAATACGGATACCAGGATTTTTCATGGGTTTACAAAGGTGTTGCTGCCTTTCACTCACCTTCCGATGGTTTTGGGCGGTGACTTCAATCTGACTTTGGATCCCTTGATGGACAGATCAGGTAAATCTCAGCTCTGCTTAACTCCTGCGATTCGGGCAATGACTGATCTGCTCGATCAGCTTGGACTGGCAGATATCTGGTGAGTCCTTCACCCGGATTCTAGGGAATTTACTTTTACCTCTTCTGCCCATGGGACCTCATCCCGTCTGGACTATTTCTTTCTCTCCCGGCCTCTCCTTAGAGGAGTTCTTAACTCCAAAATTATATCCGGTCCTATTTCGGATCATGCAGCCTTAACGAACATACGAACATACGAAAATTGCCAGCAGATAAAGGCCTAGAGGTCTATCAAGTCTGCTCAAATGTGCAGCTAGCACCCCTTATTCTGCAGCTGCCCCTTCCTTCCACCCTTCCCCTTCATTAACCCTCCCCCTTGTCCTGTCCCATCCTCGTTTGAAGCAGTCCACTGTTCCACTGCATACCACTTCTGCAGGTAACGCATTCCACCCAGCCACCACCCTCTCTGTAAAAAAGTGTCTCCTCATCTCCCTCCTGAACCTTCCTCGCTCCAGTCTCATATCATGGCCCTGGTGGCCCTCCTCTCACTTTGAACAGTCCTCTGTACCTGTCTTGTTTATTCCTTTCATGTATTTAAAGGTTTCAATCATGTCCCCTGTCTCTCCTCTCCTCCAGTGAGTACATGTTCAACTCCTTCAACCTCCTCTCATATGATAAGTCCCCCAGACCCTTGATCATCTTTGTCACCCTGCGCTGCACTCCCTCCAGTAACTTAATGTCCCTCTTCAGATACGGATGCCAGAACTTCACGCAGTACTCCAGGTGTGGTCTAACTAATGACCTATACAGTGGCAGAATCACCTCCTCCCTCCTTGAGGATATAGCCCTTGCAATACAACCCAGCATTTTGTTGGCCTTTGCAGCTGCCTTCCTACACTGTGCCAAGTTGTTCATTGACCCTGTGATGAGCACACCCAGATCCTTCTCCTCCTCTGTCTGGGCTAGCTGCCCCCTAGCTGGTAAGTCCTCCTTGGGTTCTTCATCCCAAAATGCATCACCTTGCACTTTTGGCATTAAAGCCCAGTTGCCAGGTGTCTGACCAGGTTTCAAGCTTTGCCAGATCATCCTGCAACCCCTGCCATCCCCTAGGTCATCCACCACCGCCAACCTTGGTATCATCAGCAAACAGACTGATCTTGCTCTTGATGTCCCATGATATGTCTGCAATGAATATCCCAAACAACACTGGTCCCAACACCGAGCCCTGTGGGACACCGCTCATCACTGCCCTTGGTGTGAGAGCTCCCCCACCACCACCCTCTGTTGCCTTCCCTGCAGCCAGTTTCCTACCCATCTCACCAGCATTGCACCTGCCCTGTGCCTACTAACTTCCTTCCCAGCCTTCCATGTGGCACTGAGTCGAATGCCTTACTGAAGTCCAGATACAAGACATCCACTGCATGTCCCTGTCCAGTTGCCTAGTTACCCAGTCATAGAACTCCGACCAGGTTGGTTTGGCAGGATCGGCTACGTATGTCATGCTGTCTGCTGTCCTGTAGTCCTTTGGCCTCTAAGAGGGCCACCAGCCTCCTTCAGGATAGTCTCCATTAAGCTTACCCACGATGGATGTGAGGCTCACTGGTCTGTAGTTTCCGGTTCATCCTTGGGGCCACTCTTGTGGAGGGGCACCACATGAGCCATCCTCCAGTCCTGAGGTACACACCCAGATGTGGTGAGGGCATTAAATAGGTCTGCCAAGGTCCTGCAAGGACCTCTGCCAACTCCTTCAGTACCCTGGGGTGGATGCCATCTGGGCCTGGTGTCTTGTCCACCCTCAGTGCCTTCAAACCCTCTCGAACTCTGCCCTCCATGATTTCCCATCTGTCACCACTTCCCCTGCATCTGCCATTTCTCCCATCTTGGGTGTCACCCCCTCTTTCTCTTTGGTAAATACTGAGCAGAAGTACTCATTTAGTGCTTCCGCCTTATCGATACCCTGCTTCCACCCAACCCCCCTCCTTCCTAATCCTTACTATGTGGTCCTTACAGCTCCTTTTCTCCCTGATGTACTTAAAGAAGTCCTTCTCCCCCTTCTTAATGCCTTGTGCCAGCCTGAGTTCCGTAGATGCTTTGGCTCCCCTTACTGCCCTTGTCACCTCCTTCGATTCTGTCAAGTACTCCTCTCTGTCCTCCCCCCCTCCCTGTTTTCTTGTATTTCCTAAAGGCAGCTCTTTTCCTCCTTACCTTTTCCATGACCTCCTTGCTCAACCAGCTCAGTTTCTTAGCCCTAGCCTTCTTGCTCTGGGTTTTGCAGCAGGTTTTGGTTGCCTCCACTATCCCAACTTTATGAGCTCCCATCTCTGGTTAGTATCCATACTAGATTGAATTCTGGCCAGGTACCCTTTTACCACTTCCCCCATCCTCCCAAAGTCAGCCCTCCTGAGTCCAGCACTCTTGTGCCAGATTCCACTCCTTCCTTGCCCTATCCAATGTGAGCCATACTGAGTGGTGGTCACTCCTGACAGCGGTTCCTCCACTGTAAGTTCTCTCACAAAGTCCCCATTTGCCAGCACAAGGTCAAGGGTATTCCCTAACCTGGTTGGTTCACTGACCATTGCAGCAGGAAGCTGTCCTGGAAGGCATCCAGCAGTACCTGCTCCCTTCTGTTCCTGGTTGTTGGGGTGCTCCAGTCCACTCCTGGCATGTTGAAGTCCCCACAATCACCACACTACCCTTCTCGCAGGTTTTCCTGATCTGTCCCACTAGTTCCCTGTCTAACTCCTCCATCTGAGATGGTAACTATTTCCCTTGCATCTATTACGAGAAAAGGAAATAGATGGAAATTTAATAACCAAATACTTAGGGCACCTAGAGTGGTTAAGCTTATAGCAGAACAGATTGAGAAATTCACACTGAACAATTTGAATAAGGATACTCGTCCAGATATTTTTTGGGGGGCGTTTAAGGCCTACCTAAGGGGTCTTGATTAGCCTGGCTGTGAGTAGCAAAGGAAAGAAGAAAACCATGGTGGTTATTGGCACACATTAGGGTATTAGAAATTGAAAGTGTCAATCATCCTACCAGGGATAACAAAGAGGAGTTAATTAAGACCAGAGATGCATATCTTAGGTTGCTTGGGGAGCAGGCAGAATTGGCTTTAGTTAAGACGAAAGCCAATTACATTGATCAGGGTAAAAAGCCTGGGAAATTATTAGCTAGGAGTTTGTCGCAATTGGAATCCTCTAGGCTAATTGAGGGAATTGTTTCCAGGGAGGAGGGTTGTGTTAAAACGTCCTCAGATGAAATCGCCCAACTTTTCTGTCAATATTTCGAGAATTTGTACAAGGAGATGGCAACACCACCTTTGGGGTGTCATATTACCGCATTTTTTAAAGATCTGGATCTGCCTTTCCTTACTGAAGTGGAGTGAAACTCCCTTACAGCAGATATTACTTTAGCAGAGATTGAATCTGCCATCAAGAATTTGTCCCTAGATAAAACCCCTGGCCCGGATGGGTTTTCGTCCAATTTTTATAAAACATTTCCTTCCTTGCTAGCTCCTCACCTTCTCAGATTGTTTCAACATATATGTGCGGGGAAGGAGACTGAGAAATCCTTTTTTGAAGCCTTTATTATCTTACTTCACAAACCTAATAGGCCCACCACAGACCTGGCTAGTTATAGACCCATTTCTCTGTTAAATTGTGATCTGAAAATTTTGGCCAAATTATTGGCGGATCGTATAAATAAGGTACTGCCTAAATTAATAGGGAGTGAGCAGGTAGATTTTATGAAGGCAGATCTTCGATTGACCATTTCTGAACATTGGCCCATGTTGTCTCGGCTTCAGAGACCAATCTCCCAATGGCATTGGTCTCCTTGGATGCGAAAAGAAAACTGATAGGGTCTATTAGATTTCCTATTTGAAACCATGTGAAAATTTGGATTCCCTGAAAAATTTTAGAGTGGCTGAGAGCCTTTACTCCAACCCATCAGCTAGAATTAGCTGTAATGGAGTGATCTCCATCTCCTTTCCATTACATGTGGGTACAAGGCAGGGATGTCCTTTATCCCATTGTTATTTAATTTGTATTTGGAACCCTTGATCGGAGAATACTCCACGAGCAGGAGATAGAACCCATTAAGATATTGGGATTCCCTATTAAGGTTACTGCTTATGCAGATGACCTTTGATATATGTGTCGAGGCCTCTAGATCTATTCCCAAACTGTTGGATTTGTTAAAACAATTCAGTCAGGTTTCTAATTATAAATTAAATTTAGACAAAACGGTGGTTTATCCTCTTAACACTAGGGTATTTAAAGGGAGATAACAGAATTTGGACTGAAATGGAGCTCGGATTCACTTAAATACTTGGGTCTGGTATTAACCCAAAATATAGCACGTGTCGTCAATTGAATTTAGATTCCCTGGTTCACACCATAGAGCTCGATCTTAAGAGATGGACTCAATTCCCTTTATCCTTATGGGGAAGGATTAGCGTAGTTAAAATGAATATATTTCCCAGGCTTTTCTACCCTTTAAGCAGATTAGATATATTTCTTCCGCTATCCTGGTTTAAGAATCTTCACGCTATAATTGCAAATTTTATCTGGAAGCATAAGAAATCCAGGATGGCCTACTACAAATTAGCTGCCCCCAAACTAGTTGGAGGCCTAAGATTACCCCATTTTGGTTTGTATTTTTGGGCTGCTCAGTCAAGTAAATATGGTAGATGGGCGTTGTTTGATAACATGGCTAACTCACTTGATTATGTCCCTTTATGGGTAAAACTCGAAAAGGCGTTAATTAGCAGCCATGGGATCAACCCTCTTGCCCTTTTTTTTCTATCTCCTAAAGCGCTTCCCTTAGCTTTGAAAAAATCTCCAATTGGAGTTGTGGTCAGGTCTCATGGTCAGCTTTGTGGATTCATTAAATATAATTATCTTGAGGATAGGGGGCAGCCGATTTGGGGTAATCCACAATTTCAGATTGGCAATAGGGTTGTTGAACCAGGTTGGTTGGAAATGTTAAGGGACTGCTCCCTTGTGGACTTCCTTGATGAAAACGGAAACATAATCATGGCCCAGGCAATAATAGAAAGGCTCAGACTTGTTAATAAGGATATCTTTACAGTATTGCAGCTCAGGCATGTTTTGCTATGGAAAGTGGGTAAGAGAGTGGAACAAACACCATCTATTGGATTTTGGAGAATATAAGCCCATTGATTGGTGCTTCGCAGGCAATCTCTAAAATTTATTTAGTCTTGTTTCACTGGGCTTATCTGACAAATCTTGCACCATGCACTTATTGGACTGATGTGTTTCAGATATTCCCTTAGACTGGACGGGAATTTGGACAGCATGTCATAAATATCTTAAGCATGACCAATTAAGGCTTATACAATTTAAGGTTGTGCATAACATTTACTATTCACCCCAGAAATTGAAAGATTTGGGTTTACTGAATGACCCCAAATGTTATAGATGTGAAGCAGATTCAGGAGACCTTTTGCATATTTTTTGGAATTGCCCTTTGATAGCCCCCTTATGGACTGAAATCCAAAATAACCTGAATCCGCTTCTAGGTTTAGAGGATATGTTTAGACTGGAGGTCTGCGTATTGGGTGAAATGACTGCTTTTCCTGTTAGAAACAGGACATTTTATATGGCTTTAATCGCTGTCACAGTCAAAAAGCTTGTGCTTCGGCATTGGAAGGACACGTTTTGTCCTTCTTACAATGAATGGTTAAATGAGCTCCTGGCCTTCTTAAGAATGGAGAGAATGATAGCTATTCTCCATAATCAGTCACATCTTTTTGACAGGATCTGGGGACTATTCGATGTTTGCTATTCTAGATAGACCTTGACTCTACCGGGTATTATTACACTTATTAGTGTGCCTCAGAGGGAGGGCCCTTTTGATGGGTTGGGAGGATAGAGTATTGGTGGGATGTGTGTGTTTGAGTTTATTGTTTTCCTGCTTTCTTATAGTTAGTAGTATTTAGGGTAGGGGGGTATTTGCAGAGTAAATTTCAATTGATATGAGATTGGACATTTATTACTGTGATGTATACATTCTTACTGTATGTCCTTGGTTGGCCTTTTCTCTGCTGAAAATCAATAAAGTTTAAATGGAAAAAAAAAAAAGTAGTTCTTTTAACAAAGAGGCATTAAAATTGGTACCTCAGTCCATCACTGTTTCTTTAGGGATACCCAGCTGGCTAAAAACCTTCCCCAGTTCTTCTGCAATTCAGGGGTTGCAACCAATATTCCCTCTAATATTTGACTCTGTCGGTGGAAGTCCTGTGTGTATGTGTGTGTGTGTGTGTGTGTGTGTGTGCAGCACTGGGCTCCAAGAAACAGATTTAGATGTGCAGTACAAGCTGAGTCTATAATAAGGATACTATTTATTGCCACTACAAAGTGTAGGTTAAATTTTCACTGTAACAGGTACTGCTAGTTCAAGTACTTTTAAAAGTTTGACACTCGAGCTTATTTATAGTCCAGTTCCATTCTGCTCAATTATTTGACTTAGGCCTGAAATTGTCAGACATTCAGACAATTCCCGGCTTTTAAAACCATGCTCAGAAATGCAGTGACATGCACTCCATTTTAAAGCTGACACAAACACAAATAATTTTGTAGGCCTTTAAAATCTCACAGACACACAGTTCTCTTAACCAGACTAAAAATATCTACTATATTAAAAAAATACTACAATTATCATCAGTGAGAATCTAGCTATTATAGCAAGGGCAGAAGAAATTACAAAAGCTGGCCCAGAACTGTTGTCCACTAAAGTTATGCCATGTGCTCTGCTACAATAAACATATTTCCAATGACTACAAATCCACAGTAATTATGAATTTGATAGCCTTTGCCATAATTTTTTTTCTTTCCATATTCTGTTTATACTCCTTGTCCCCCGTGCCCCCTTCAGACTGACCCTCCCAGCCCCGACTTCCCAGAATTACCAGGGCTTACCTTTCTGCCTGGTTAAGGAGCAGAGCCTACGGAGAGTCGAGCTTCATCCTGCAGCTGGAGGATTTTAATTTTTCCTCCATTTTCTCCCCAATCCCTGTTGCTGGGGTGCACATGCCAGATGTGTGCGCATGGAGGCGCGGGCACATCTGTGGAAGTCCCACAGCACCCATCCCTTCTGTGCGACCTACAGACTCACACTTCCCCAGGCCTCCACCTGGGGGTAATCATTTGGCAGGAGCGCAACCCCGCCACTCCAAGGAGAGGAGAGGAGAGCTGTCCTCCGGATGCATAATCCTCTCCCTTCTTGCCAACCCCCAACGGCCTGGGCTGGTTCCCAAACCTCAGTACAGACATAAATGTCTAATTGATCCAAAGTAAGCTGTTTCTTATTTAATTCCTTAACCAGGCTTTCTTGTTTGACCTTGAATATGACCTGTCCATCAAATTCTAATCTCCTAACACTGTTAATTAGAGAACTACTGACAAAAGTTCCCAAACAAACACCCACAAATTCAATTAGTTTCCTTTTTAAGTTAAATTTGTTCTTATTATGCAATTGCTTCAGTCCAAAGATAGAAACTAATGTTTCTTGTTGAGTTATTGCATATCCCTTATCATTATAAAATTCTGGGACGAGTTCATTCAAGGTCAATAAGTCTCCAACTTGGATTCCCATCCTCTCAAGCTCCTTAGTTTTTTGGACAACAGCTTTTAGAAGATAAAAACTGGTTAGTTACCAGCAAAACTTGTTCAGAGATAGAAATTGGTCTAATTATACTAATAGAATGCTTAACTAAATTAGAACCATCTAATATATTTGTTAACAAATCAGCCATTAAACCAGTTAATTTGTCCTGCATTTCCAGAGGAATACAGGACACATTAAATAATGGGAGAACAAAATCAGTGCCAAGAGTTTTTAACAAAAAACTTCTAAAATAATCATTACCCTCTTGGCTCACTCTATCCTGGGTACTTAATAAACTAAGTTCTTGAATGTTCTATGCTTTAATAACCTTCCCCTTGTTTACTAAACTTTCGTTCGCTGACGTGATGTTCTTTGTTATTTCCTTCTCAACTTCTCCCTTTATCCCTTCTAATTTCTTCTTTGCAATGTTTTTATTTTGTTCTTTCTTACTTGTCTTTGGTTTCTTCAGCTTCTCTAATCTATTTCCATTCTTAGGGCAACTTGTTTTTTCCACTCCCTGGTGTTCATTTAGATCTAGGTTAACACCTACACCACATAATAATAAGTCAGTATCCATTTTCCTTGTTTTACAGATGTTTTCAATTGTGCCTTAGACTCTGTTAAAGCTTCTCTAGCTTTGACTCCCTTTCCCTTACAATGCCTATCAGTTTTTAACCTGCTCCCCTTAACACATTTACACTTACCCTTATGCTTGCACTTACATTTACACTTACCCTTACCTTCACCTCTACTAGCCATTAAAATCCCTCTACAAGCCTCTTGCCCCTCTCCCTTTTTCCATAAAGAGGGAAATGTTTCCTCCATTTCTTTACAGATGCTAGTATCTCTTAATTTTTTGTTAGGTAACATTACACACTCAGAGCCATTACTTACAGTTGACTGCTCTGAGAAATTCTCTGCATTCACTCTTAAAATATCATTTGACTCTAAACTAAATCAGTCCTGATCAAACTGACCACTATGGTCCAAAGTATGACCCAAGGGGGACTAATAACACTCTGGCCAAGGATTAAGTTATCTCTAACACTTTGTACAGATATATCCACGCCCTTGTGTCCTTGTTCCATCAAGTCCAATTTATGTTTGTTTTCTAAACACATCTCTTTAATAAAGGAAAGGTCCTTTTTAATATCCAGCAATTGTTTAAACAAAAAAAATATTAGAGTTGAGTGGATCTCTTAATACATTAATAATATCTTTAGTTATACCCTCCAAGTCTGGAATGCTTCTATTCTCAGGACTCATTGTCCAGAAAGTGCAACTATACTCTTCCCTAGTAGTTTGATTCAAAACCTCCATCACCTGATTTTCTCCCTTTATATACCTTACTGATACTACCACTTCATCTTGCCTTTTTTTATATGTTTCTCAATGTCCATTTTATTTGAAAGAACTTCTATTTCAGTCTGAGCATCTGCCCTTTGCTCATTGTCACTAGCTTCCATGAATATATGCAGCCTTCTGAAAAAACTTGATTCCCTCCAATGCTGGGTCACACTGCACAAACCAGATTTCATAAGACTGGTGGAAACTTGGCTATCAAAGACCACCCTTGACTCCTTTGTCTCCCTCCCAGGGTTCACCTTTTACCGGGAGGATCGTTTAGGTAAATGGGGGGGGAATGGCTGTGCAATCTATACCAGGGATATCTCACTGACAAGCACTCCCTGCCCCAGCTCTCATATGGGGTACAGGCCCTAACCTTCAAATTGACTCTGGACCTTCAGGGACCCCTATATCTCACCACTGCCTACATTCCCCAAAACAAAACCCTGGCACTAGTTTCGTAACAGATTATCTTACAACTCTACATCATAAAGCAGACCAAATCCTTGTGGGCGACCTGAG
Source organism: Neoceratodus forsteri (assembly GCA_016271365.2). Classification (NCBI taxonomy): domain Eukaryota; kingdom Metazoa; phylum Chordata; order Ceratodontiformes; family Ceratodontidae; genus Neoceratodus; species Neoceratodus forsteri. The sequence goes on along the minus strand of CM028129.1, from coordinate 46,891,152 downwards.
CGTGAACTGGCTCAGCACATCCTCCTCCACCACCCAGGACTCCTTCGCAGCTATAGATCTGACTCAACTCATTTCCCAACCCACCAGAGTAAACACAAAGACAGGTACCTGCACCCTTCTAGATGTGGTCATCACCAACCACCCCAAACAAGTCCATGATATCCAGGTCCTTCCTGACTCACTTAGTGACCACTCCCCTATCCTATTCCTTTGGGTGACCTCCACACCCAAACCCACAGTCCAATCCACATTACGTCAGCGCCTCACACCAGGTGGACTAAAAAGCCTTAAGCAACTTCTTGCCCAAATAAACTGGTCACCCATACACTACACCACTGATATAGATATTACCCTAACCTTTTTCCCAAACCTTCAACAAAGCCTGTGACAGACATTGTACCCCTAACGGAAGTCTTCAACCAAAATACTTAATGCAACCTTGGTTACTCCTACCCTGCTTCAACTGCTCAAGCACAGGGATAACCTATGACACCTGGCCACAGAAACAGGCGGGACAGCACACAGACAGGCATACAATGCTGCATGAAACAAATGCACCTGGGCTATCAGAAAAGCAAGGCCTATCACTACCAGGCCACGGTCACCTCCTCCTGGGGGGTGCAAGAACATTCTGGGACAACATTAAACAATTAAATGGGAGTGTGCACTCCACCCGACCCAGCCTGCATAGCTAACTCCCAAACTCATCCTTCACGAACCTTAGTACGGTCCTCCCTGGCAATTTCTTTGAGCCACCCCTCCCTACCTGCCCCAGTCATCCAACCCCTAGTTTACACTTATACAGGGTAACTGCCCCGGAAGTCAGACCCCACCTGATTAAAGCACTAAAGCGCAATAGTACTGGGAGCTACTCCCTAGACCTCAGTATCCTTCATCGGGTGCAGGATCAGGTCCTTGCTCCACTCACTAACCTACTCAATAAATGCCTCTGCCTGGGGCAATTCCTTGGCCTGGAAAACTGCCACAGTTACACCCCATACACAAAGGAGGTGACAGGGCCACTGCCAGGAACTACCGCCCATGTCCATCCTCCCACCTCTCTCCAAAGCCCTAGAAAAACTGGTGGCCACTCAAATCCCTGATTATCTGACCAAACACAACATCCTCTGCCCAGAACAGCATGGTTTCCATGCAAGTCACAGTACCAGCACTGCCCTCATAGATTACTCAAATTTTCTACACTCCTTCCTGGACTCTGGCTCACTAGCAAGGGTGGTGTTCATTGATCTCTCAAAGGCCTTCGACACTGTCTCCCATCCCTTCCTGCTGGATACCCTCAGCCACACCAGCTTCGCCACTGGGCCGGCCTTCTGGTGCTCCAGCTACTTATCTGCCCACTCCCAGTGTGTTAAAATCAATGGGACCTTTTCCAAAACATGTCCCATCTGCTTAGGTGTTTCCCCAGGGTTCCATCCCGGGACCTCTACTCTTCTTACTGTGCCTCAACACCCTGTCCAGTGCATGCACTGGTAAAATTCTGCTGTATGCAGATGATTTCATCATCTTTGCCACCCACCAAAACCCCATCTCCCTACAGGACACCTTGCAATTATCCTTTAATGAAGCTGAAACCTGGTTTAAAGAGCATAGACTTGTTATCAATCTCAAAAAAACAAAAACTATGCTCTTTGCCCATCCCCAAAACAAAGCCAGCAACTTCCCACTCCACATCCTCCCTAGTTCCAAACATTCTCTCGAACAAGTCCGCTCATACAAGTACCTCGGGGTTTCCTTTGACTCAGCCCTCACATACCAAGCCCACATTGATGTTCTTGCCTCAGCTACCAATGTGCGGCTAGGTATCCTATACCACTACAAAAATTGTCTCCCTCCCGACACCCTCCGACTAGCGGTCACATCTTCAATAATGTCCCTTGTGGACTATGGCCTGCCGGTATACGGTGCTGTGGACTCGACCGCCCTCAATAAAATTTGCCTCACCATGAATAAGGCTTGTAGGCTAATTATGGGGGCCCCCAGACTAATACATACTTGCTAGCTCTATGACATGGCAATGCTGCTTAACCTGGATGAATGACTCAGATACCAAACCTGCCTCATAACGAAAAAACTCTTCTCGGGCTATCTCGCCCGGGCTGACAGTCTCCATCTGCCTAGTACAACCCTTAATTCAAACTCAACCTCCTGCAAGACCACTCTACTGGTCCCAATGTCCAGGACCACCCATGGACAGAGGTCCTTCTGATACAGAGCTCCCTCCTGGTATAACACGCTCCATACCTCCATCTCTGAAACCCCCATGATCTCCTGCTTCAAAACTGCACTTCAGATCCAGCTATTTAACACACATAGCTGCACCTGTCTCTAAGGTGATGTAGCTCACTATGCACTGACAAAGCTCTCTGAGCAGCTTCTTACCCCACCACTCACCAACCACGTCCCTTAGCCCACTGAACTATTACCACCTTGCTGTCTCTGCACACTACCGCATGTAAGTATATGCAAATGTATGTTATCCTGTTTCTCCCTATCCTAATAACTGTAACAGCATGTGATTGCCAAACCTGTAACCTCAAAGATGTCACAAAAATGTAACAGCATGTGATTGCCAAATCTGTAACCTCAATGATGTAACAAAATGTTGTAATGTATTTGTCCTCTATGTGACGAGGTACCTTTGGAAATGATCCTCTGTCTCAAAGGTTGTAAACTGATGAACAAATACATAAATAAATAAATAAATAAAATAAAGTGTGACCTCAGTGTTTCTCTCATACTTCTCATATCTGTATAATATAGTCAAATTATGAAAAATATCAGATAAGTCAATTTTGGTAGCTTGGATCTGTTCAGACTCCTCTCTAATTCCTTGTTTAATTGGGCTGACCCTTTCTAACTTACTATTACTGGAATGATGACACACTTCCTCCTCTTTACTTATAGGTGGTGTAATAGCTGCTTTTGTAATAATCTTGGATTTATCATGATTGTCCTGTGAGTCACAATACCAAAATATTTCAAAATGCCCCTGTTCGGGTGGATGCTAATTGAATAGCATTCCTTTTTAACCTTAACCTTAGCTTTCCTGCTATTTTCCTGTAGTATAGGCCTGTTATTATTACGGCAATTTTGTTTTTTACAGAGTGACTTTGTAGCTAATGTTTTTAGAGAGAGGGAGTTTTTTTGAATACCCTTAAAGGGCCCTCCTTATTTGACTTTCTTAAGTGCACCCTCAACCAAAATTAGTTCATCTCTGAGAGACATCTTGCTTCTAGTAACAGGTGGCATCTCAAGAAGGACAGAAAAGTTCTTAATTTGTGAAGGTCCTTAAATGAAAAAATATCAGTTTCTTCTCTTGAAAACAAGGTATTTCAAACTTGCAGGCCCACATCATCAAATCATATACAAGTCCCACACAGAAAGTATGGATATAATGAATAAAAGTTTCCTGGCCCAGTGGTCCATGTAAAATGTTAAATCTCCGGCCCAGTAAACAATACTTATCAAGTCCCCCTACAGTTTCAGGATTCTGTTTCCCAGCCAAAGTCCCCCAAAAAGTCCTCAAGCAAGTTCTGACGCAGTGAAGTGTGATGGAACCTCCAAAATTTGTTGTTTCTAAACAGCACACTAAAATACACAAAACACAAAAAAATAGAATAAATAAATATCCAGATAGAATATTCAAGTATACAAATATACAGTTATCAAATAAGTGGCTGAACAGCCATGCAATTACCACCAGAAGAAAGGAACCTTACAAGCAGTTTAAATATTAGTACCCCCAAAAAGATAGTGGAAAGATTTAGAAAGTGTAAAAGCTTCTTCATTTAAAACCTTTTTTATAATCTAAAATGTATAACTTACTTCTTGTAGTGTAAAATAGTAGCTGATTGCATCAAATACACTGAAATATCCACATAAAATGAGAGGCCTTAGCGTTCGCACTCGTGTTTGTAAGCAAAGACAGAAGGTAAAAAAACCGGCAATGCGACAAGCAAACTTTTGTTTTTTTCCCTTTAGAATTCAGAAGCATTAGGCAAGCGCATGCTAAGAGCTAAGAATCTAAGAGCTGAAAAAAGCTCAGAATATTGAAATATCTTGTTTTTAAACAGCACAAAAAAATGGCCTGTAAAAGATCCTACACACCAAAGGAGATCTGGAGACGAGACGCCATGCATGCATATAACTACACAAATCAGGTGGGGGAAGTAAGTCTTGATGCGAAAATATGTATCTTTAAAATAACTCTTTAAAAATAAAAAGAATAAGAAAACAAACCATCATTCTGACCAGAAAAAAGAAAAGAACATCCAACACTCAATCAGTCTTTAAAAATTAAGCCAAAAGCAAAAAAGAACAATAAAACATAAAACATAAGGCATGAAATATAAAACATAAAAGACATATATGTTCAAAAATTACACCCTTTAAATTATCTTGTAGAGGCTGATGCAGAAACAGATCAGAAATGTTTTATGACAGATGATTACACAGTTTTAGAACTAGGATCAGGCTTCTTTTCTCTTGGCAATACCATTCCGGCTGGCTGTTTGTCTAACCCACACCTGGATCCTGTCTCGGGGAGAATCCCGGCTGCCACAAATTAACAAGCTCCTTTTCTCTCCTCTCCTTCTTTTTTCCTGGGGGGAAGACAAAAACACAGAGGAGAACTCCAATCCAACACAAAGCAGGATTTAAGATTTACTGGTAAGGAGACAAACATAGTCAGGCAACAGTGGCATACCTGTTATAACAAGCATCTGTCAATGCCGAATGTTGATTGCGTTGGTCTGTTGAGCTCGCTCAGTGGCCCTCTGTCACTGGCTCAGTCAGTTTGTCCCAGTGCTGCAGGCTACTGTTTTGTACTGGGCTGCTGCCTGCATTGGCACCTTGTTCTGCTGAGGAAGAAATCCACAGCGGTCCAGACAGAGCTCCATTGAGGTTCCTCACCCCCCCTCTCTCACTCGCTCATTCTGTTTCTCCTGGCGCTGCAGGCTGTCCTTTTGTACTGGGCTCCTGCCTGTGTTGGTGGCTTTTTCAACCCACAAAGAAATCCATAGCTGTCCCAACAGAGCTCCGTTGAGGTCGCTTACTCCCCCTGCCTCACTCACTCATTCTGGTTCTCCGGGTGCTGCAGGCTGCCCTTTTGTACTGAGCTCCTGCCTCTGTTGGAACCTTTGTCTGCCCACAAAGAAATCTGCAGCAGCCCTGACAAAGCTCCATGGAGCTCACTCACTCCCCTTCCCTCACTCACTCATTCTGTTCTGCCGGTGCTGCAGGCTTCCCTTTTCTACTGGGCTCCTGCCTGCTTTACTGCCTTTTTATGCCCAAAAAGAAATTTGCAGCAGTTACAATACAGCTCTGTTGAGCTCACTCATTCGCTCATTCTGGTTTTCCTGCCATTAGGCTGCCCTTTTGTACTGGGTCCCCTGCACTGCTGCCGCTTCTGCCCACAAACAAATCTGCAGCAGTCCCAGCAGAGCCCGTTGACCTCATTGACTCCCCTCCATCACTCACTCATTTTGTGTCTCCTGGTGCTGCAGGCTGCCCTTTGTACTGGGCTCCTGCCTGCAGTGGCTGCTTTCTGTCCAGAAAGAAATCTGAAGCAGTCCCGACACTGCTCCACTGAGCTGCTTTCCCCCTCTGTCACTCTCGCATTCCATTTGTGCCGGCACTGAAAGCTGGCCTTTTGTACTGGGCTCCTGCTCATGCCGCATTTTCTGCCCACAAAGAAATCTGCAGCAGTCACACTAGAGCTCCGCCGAAGCTCGCTGGCTCACTGCGCTCTGTCACCGCCTCATTCTGTTTCTCTTGGCGCCGCAGACGCGCTTGTATGTGGAGCTCCTGGCTGCATCGGCACCTTTGTCTATCCTCATAGAAATCTGCAGCTGTCCTGTCAGAGCTCTGTTGAGGTAGCTCAGTCTCCCTGTCTCATCACTCATTCTGTTTGTCCTGGCGCTGCAAGATGCCCTTTTGTATGGGGCCCCTGCCTGCACTGATGCCTTTTTCTGCCCACAGAGAAATTCCAGCAGTCCTGATAGAGCTCCGAGGAGCTCACTAAGTCCCCTTGTCTCACTCGCTCATACAGTTTATCCCACCGCTGCAGGCTGGCCTTTTGTACTGGGCCCCTGCCTGTACTGACGCCTTTTACTGCCCACAAAGAAATCCGCAACAGTCCTGAGAGCGCTTTGGTGAGTTCGCTCACTCCCCCTCCCTCACTCGCTCTCTTGTTCTGTTTCTCCCAGTGCTGCAGGCTGCCCTTTTGTACGGGGCTCTTGTGTTGGGGACTTTGAACACAAAGAATTCCACACCAGTCCGAGCAGAGCTCAGTTGAGCTCGGTCACTCCCCCCCCCCACTTGGTCGATCTTAATCTGTCCCAAACACTGATTTCCTAGAGTGACCATGCTACTGTCTGTCAGGAGTGCAAAAACATGTTTTAGCCAGGTGTGAAAAATGACAGCTGTAATGTTCATAAGGAGTTATGGAAAAATGCCACAGTTGAAAATGTGGTGTGACAGTATTACAAATTTGCGAAGTTACAAGGGTGCGTGGAAAGAGTTCAATGCACGCTTGTAACACAGTCATGTTATGCAGTTTCATCACCAAATTTTCAACTTAGGGATTTTAGGACCTCTGCTCATGAATAGTGCCACTGTCATTTTCTTAATCAGTCCCGAACACTGATTTCCCACAGTGACCATGTATTCTGCGCCTGAACTGTGAAAACACATTTCGGTCAGGATGTGAAAAATGACGACTGTACTGCTTATAAGGAGGTGTGAAAAAATGGCACTGTTGAAAATCTGCTGTGACAATATTACATACAGTATCTGTGAAGTTACAAGGGTGCATGGAAAGTGTGCAATGCACACTTGTAACACAGTCAATTGATGGGCTATCAGCACCAAATTTTCAACATAGGCATTTCAGGACCTCTATTCATGAACAGTATCATTGTCATTTTCTTAATCTGTCCCGAACAGTGATTTCCCATAGCGACTGCTTTATTCTACGCCGGAAGTGCGAAAACACATTCCAGCCAGGATGGGAAAAATGACAGCTGTACTGTTCATAAGTAGGTCTGGGAAAATGGCAATGTTGAAAATCTGGAGTGAAAATATAAATTCGCGGCCTTACGAGCGTGCGTGCCAACTGCGCAACGCACGCTTGTAATACAGTCATTTTATGGAGTATCATTACCAAATTTTCATCATAGGCATTTTAGGACCTCTGCTCATGAATAGTTTCACTATCAGTTTCATAATCTATCCTGAACACTGATTTCCCACAGCGACCGCGCTATTTTTCACCAGAAGTGCGAAAATACATTTCAGCCAGGATGTGAACAATGACAGCTGTACTGCTCACAAGGAGGTGTTACAAAATGTCAGTGTTGAAAATGTGGCATGAAAATATTGTAAATTCACGAAGTTACGAGGATACGTAGCAACTGCCCAAAGCACGCTCATAAAACAGTCATTTTTTGGATTTTTTCCATCACATTTGCAACATAGGCTTTTGAGAGCCCACCTCATGAACACTAGCACTGTCATTTCATTAATCATCCCCAAAGGGTGATTCCGCACAGTGACTGCGAAACCACATTTCGGGGCTGATTAACGCCATGACAGTTCAAGAATTCATGAGGAGGTGTCACAAAAACCCCATGTTGAAAATTTAGTGAAAAAATTCCCCAAAATGTCTGAGATATGCACTAAAGTTGAAAAAACCCTATTTATTACATTATACAGCTTATCGGCATTTCCTCAGTTTGCAGTCGGCTTTGAAGAGTGCAGATGTGTTCCCGGTCCACTGAAGATTGTCGCGCCGAGCTCCAGAGGTAAGTATGGGGTGGGGGGACGTTGGGAGGTAGGGTGCGCAGTGGGTGGGTGCGGGTTGCGGATGGGGACATGGCAAATGCCGATGGACAGTTTCCTTCTTTTCAGGGAAACAAAAATAAAAGACATTTGGGACCATTTTTCACTTCACAGGGCATCTGGCATGCTGGGGTGGGCTCCCAGTGTTCCAACAGAGGCTTCAATTTAGGGCCAGCAGTAGCCTATGGGGGATTAGGCACTCCAGTGGCAGGAACAAAATGGGGGGTTCATTATGCCGCGAGGATTGGGCACCCGTCAGCAGGAACAAAGCGGAGGAGGTTCATTATGCCGATGGGGATTGGGCACCCCATCGGCAGGAACAAAAATGGAGGGTTCATTATGCTGACGGTGATTGGGCACCCTGTCGGCAGGAACAAAATGGGGGTCACTATGCTGAGGGTTTGGCACCCTGTTGGCAGGAACAAATGGGGGGTTCACTATGCTGATGGGGATTGGGCATCCCATCGGCAGGAGGAACAAAAGGGGTTCACAGAATGCTGACGGGGTTGGCAAGTAAACACAGTGGGGGAGGGTTATACTGTTTGTGAATGAGGCGACAAGCCGCCACCATATTCTAAAACAATATCAGAGGTTTATCCCACCCTGCAATGATGGGTCGCTCCCTCATTGCAGCGGATGAATGATGCTGCAATGACGAGGTGGCCCCTGATTGCAGCGGCTGATTTTTTAGATAGTTGTGGCACACTGGCTGAACTAGTGTCAGCAGCAGCATGCCACTGCATTGGGGGATGGGGACAAGCCTTTGCAGGCTGTGGGGACATTGGGCACAACAGTGCCATGCCTCCACAACCTGCTTGTGGAGAAAGCTGACGAAAAACATGTTTCTTGCGCATGTGCGCAATCAACATAAAAATGTAATTTGCAATGTCTCCCTGTTTCTCTCCTTTACTCCTCAAAGTAAGAGAGCGAGATTCTGCGTTGATCTCAGTTCATCTGTAACACTCCTTGTGAGAATGAAACTCAGGTCTGGTCTGCTGGATGTATCAAGCTCATTCACACCGATTAGACCTGTTACTTCCAGTCACTATCTTCATTGTAGGTTTGATTATGGAGATCGACACAAAGTCCTTCCACAGGTCTGTGTCTTTAATAGCATAACACAGTCTCCAAAATATATCTGGCAGTGTTGCAGTATAAAAACTTATGTCATAGCTGCTATCCCCAGGAGAGTGTATGAATGCATACACTTCAGCAGGTGTAAACTTTAGGGATTCATTTATTAAATGCATTGCCACCCACATTCTGTCTGGTGACAGTGGTGACATACCTTTGCATCTCAAATGTACCACAAATTGATGTTTAGCCACCTCTACTGGTTTCCTAAACAGTCCTGCAAAGGATTTTTAGTTTGTTTGGTTTGGTCTTGGTCTAAATGCTCCCTTCTATCACAGTTATATCACCAGTGTCACAAACGCACTCCACAGGTCAGGCCTCTGCCCCATAGTGCTAAACCTCAAAGTGCAATATGCGAACAGGAGACAAACAGGAAACCTCCTGTCTGTTTTGGATCTGAAACACCTTCTAGTCTCAAGTCCTAAGGTCAACTATGAACCCTATCTCACTAGCACATCCAGTTAACTGGATCAAATATCACAACCTCTTGAAATGCAGTGCAATACTTAACCCAGTGGGCACCCAGTTTGGTTCACAATTCTACCCTTTACCAATTTGAGACCTAGATAATTTCTTAACTTAGCAAGATGGTAACACACTTTTAAGCCCTTAACAGTTTTCAGAAATATCAACACTGTTCCAGCATTCACATGCAAAGAAAGTGAGAAAAGGCACATGCAGAATTTCAAGAAAAATGTTTACTAAAAATGAAAATAGATAAAATACAAAACACAGAACATATAACATTGAGTTTACAGTCTTTTAAAGTAAATTGATAATTATACAATACAAAGTCTTGTTACTGAACTTCTACTGCCCAAGGTTTAAAGTAAAAAATAGGTGGTTGAATTTACCTAAAGTGCCGAGAGAGTTTGTCAGGAGCCCCACCTCAAAATCAGAGGCAAAATGCCAAAAGCCAAAAACCAAATGCAAAATGTTTCTCCCAGCTGCTGGTAAAATGTTTGCTTCAGAACTCCTCCTCCTTAATGACACAGCTCACAGATGCTGGCTGTGAGGTCACTCAAACCCGAGAACTTGAATTAATTTATCAGTCACATGTCTCAGCCCACTGGTTAAATATTCCAATAAAAGAAATATATCTTCTTCTTAATTAGTGGGGCTTTATGACAGACATAATCATCCCTTTGATGTCTTCAGAAACTTCCTAAAGAACTAGATTCACCTAGTTGTGAAAGCTAATAGAAATCTGTTAAACGACCTTTTTCTCAGAGGTCATAAAATGCATACTTTGTCCCTGTGTTTCAAAGCAAAGGGATAGTTTACAACAGTTATGACTGGCCTTTGAAGGAAGACTTTATAGTCACAGGAAGGCTTGCAACTATGTGTATAATGCAGAGAAGAAAGTTAGCTATTTAGCTACTGTAGCAACTGTTTTGGGGTCAAAAAGTCAGGCCTCTTTAAAAACTACTGTCTTCCATATAGCCTGCTGACCCTGCTATGTCTTATAAGCAGAAAGTTTAAAACATACTGTATATTTATAACAAAATTATACACGGACCACCAGCGCAGCAACAAGGCGTCCATCTGAGGTGCCGATATCCAGGTTTGGGAATGGATCCAGGAGTTGGAGGGCTGGTTGTGGGATGAGGATTGAGCATCTGGAGGACTGCTCTCCTCTCTGGGGAAGGGGAACAGTGTCCAGTGCAATGAGGACCCCTGGTGGAGTCTGAGAGTCATGTGCAGCCAGCACCATACATCATAGGTGGTGGGGTGCACACTGGCATCATTGCACATCCCCCCAAGAGAGAAAAAACTACAGAAAAAAATTGGCCATAAATGATGGCCTTGCTCTGCCATCACTCCACACTCAGATTAATGTCTGCTCGGGGGGAGGTCCCACTCCCAGGACTCAACCCTGGGGGGTAAGCCAGGGCTTCACAATCCATGATCTCATGGAGGGGTCACCCACCCTGTGTCCCCATTTGGGGTGGAAGCCAAGGGATGGGGGGAGCAGTAGGTGGGGTTTGGGACCAAATACAACAGCCACCTTCCAAAAAAATAACAAAATTATACATATAGCTAGCAGATAATTATCACATTACATTCCTCCCTCCTAGAGCGATCTTGGAGGAATCTATTCCTAGGCATGGGATGAGTTCCCCAAATTCAGTTCACTGCTCAAACTGACATGATAACCCATCTGCATTTTCATTTGCTGCCCCTGCCCTGTGTGAGACAGTCATGTCATAACCATGCAAGGCAAGGCTCCACCTCAAAAGCCTACCATTTGTTTACCCATTTGTGCCAGCCAAACCAGGGGGTTGTGATCTGTTTGTACCTCAAAATTCTGCTCCTATAGGTATGGCTCTAACTTCTTTACTGCTCACACCATGGCAAGACATTCTTTTTTCACTGTGGATTAAGCCTGCTCCCTGGGAAGTAACTTCTTACTGAGGTACACTATTGGGTGATCTTTCTCTTGGTTAGACATTTGACTAAGCACTGCCCAACTACCCATATCTGAGGCATCAGTCTGGACTACAAAGGGTTACTATAATCTTGACTGGCTAATTCAGGAGCATTGCACAGTGCCTCCTTTAGCCATGTCAAGGATTGCTCACAGGCTGGTTCCCAGTTAATCCTTTTTGGCATTTATTTCTTTAACAGACCAGAGAGGGGAGCAACCAGGGCACTGTAGATTGGTACAAAGGAAGACTTTATAGTCACAGGAAGGCTTGCAACTATGTGTCAACACAGAGAAGGAAACTAACTCTTTAGCTACTGTAGCAACTGTTTTGGGGTCAAATGGTCAGGCCTCTTTAAAAACTACTATCTTCCATATAACCTGCTGACCCTGCTATGTCTTATAAGCAGACATTTTAAAACATATATTTATAACAACATTATACACATAGCTAGTAGTCAGTTATCCTGTTATAATCAGTGATAACAGAAATCAATTCAATACCTGGGGTTTGAGTCTCCATTACCTCTTCCTCTCCTCCAATATAAAAGGAACCATAGGAAACTAAAGAAGCAAGGGAGTTTTTTCTCAACAGTTCATCCAAAGGGCCCAATAAGGCAGAGCTCTCAGCATCTGGTGCAGTAGACTTCTCCCCTGCCTCATCCTCATCCCGTGCAGCAGCAACAGCTGTATCTTCTGGCAACCCTCTGTACTATGGCTGTGTGGTACTGTTAGCTTCTGGTGTCAAAGTTGCTTCCCCTACCCAGATTTTTTGTTGCATTCCTAGAATAGGGATCACTGGATCGAGAACCCATTGATTATTTTCGTACACCCAGCCTGCTTACTTTAGAGCCGTATCTGGAGTCCAATCTGATGGAGCACCACTAAAGTCAATGTTGTCCTCTGAATTTTCTGCAGCTCTGGTTGAATAGCTGAATTAGAGTAGTCTGCTGGTGTTATTGCAGTCTTTATCTCAGCAGATAAATGTTTATTTGTTTCATTAAGTGGGCTTGTAGCAGACCATTTCTTTTCCTTCCTTCATCCAATTTATTTTTATTTGTCATGTATTCAAGTTCAGCTGCTGACATTTCAAGCAATTGAGCCTTTTTTTGTCTGGCTCCATTTTTTTTTTATTTTGATGTTAATTGTGCGCGTTCTCAAGAAACATGTTGTGGGAGATTGCTGAAGAAGCAGGTTGTGGAGTTGTGGCTAATGCCCCCACTGTCTTTTGAGTCTTGGCCCACTTTCCCCAATGGGGTGGCATTCTGCTGCTGACACTAGTTCAGCCAGCATGCCACCACCTTGAAATGTTTTAGCCTCTGCAATCAGGGCAGCCTCATCATTGCAGCATCATCCATTCCACTGCAATGAGGGAGTGACCCATCATTGCAGGGTGGTACCTTGCATGCCCCTGACCCAGTTTGCCAATGGGGAGCCCAGTCCCCATCAGCATAAGGTCCCCATCCCCAAGTGTTTTTTGTATGCTGAGGGGGTGCCCAGTCCCCTTGGCATCATGCCACCCCTCTTTCTTTGCTGACAGGGTGCCCAGTCCCCATTGGCTTCAGTCCCCCCTTCTCCATTGAAGTTGCTGATGGGGGAGCCCACACCCTATTGACATAATGTCTCCCCCCAATGTTTTGTCTACTGAGGGGGTGCCAAATCCCCCTCGGCTCTCCCACCCCCTTGGTATGTGCTGATGGGGGTGCTCAATCCCCCTCCTGCTACTGCCCCCCAAACCACTCAGGTGGCATGCTGGGAGCCCATGCCAGCATGCCAAATGTTCTTGCAGAAAACAAACAAATGGCAGCTTGGATTCAATCCAAAGAAGTGCAAAATAATGCACCTGGGAAACAAAACCACGGAAGATTACACAATGGGGGCGGTAGTAACAACAATAAAATGGAAAGGGACCTGGGGTAATCATATCAGATGACCTTAAGGTTGGCAAGCAATATGAGAAGGTGGTAGGGAGGGCTGGGGGATACTGGGATGTATAGGGAGAGGCATCACCAGCAGAAAACAAGAAGTTGTTATCTCCCTGCACAGACAGTTGGTGAGACCCCATCTGGAGTACTGCATCCAGTTCTGGAGACCCCATCTCTGCAAGGACATAGATAGGATGGAGGCAGTTCAGAAGAGGGCAACTAAAATGGTGCAGGGTCTGCAAGAGAAGCCATAGGAGGAAAGACTAAACGAGCTTAATATGTATACCCTTGAGGGAAGGAGGGAGAGGAGGGACATGATAGAAATGTTTAAATACCTCAGTGGAATCAAGAAAGTCCAAGAGGGCAGCATATTTCAAAAAAAGAGATGTACAAGAAAAAGGAGACAAAATCTGAAGATAGAGAGGGGACGGCTCAAGGGCACTGTGAGGAAGTATTTTTTCACAGAGAGGGTGGTGGATGCATGGAACAGCCTTCCTCAGGAGGTTGTGGGGTCTAGAACTGTGGGAGAATTCAAGAATGCATGGGACAGACACAAGGCAATTTTTGTGGGGGGGTAGGAAGAAAGAGGCTGTTGTTTAAATAGGGTCTGAAGCTTATCCTCTAGGTAGGGAAATGGGCAGACTAGGTGGGCCAAGCAGGCCTTATCTGCCATCGAAGTCTATGTTTCTATGTTCCTGCAATTTCTTTCTACCCTATAAACAAGAAAACTGTCCCTTGTTGAGTCCGTGGCCCTGCCCCAACCCGCACCCACCCTCTGCACTCCTGCCACCCCACAACCCCCTCACCCCATTCTTACCTCTGGAGCCCAGCACAATTTTCTTTGGTGGACCGGGAACACATCTGCACTCTTCAAAGCTGACCGCAAACTGAAGAAATGCTGGTAAGCTGTATAATGGCATAAATAGAGTTTTTTCAACTTTGATGCATATCTCGGGCATTTTTGGGGAATTGTGTCACCAAATTTTCAAGATGGGGTTCTTGGGACCCTTCCTCATGAATTCAGTCACTGTCATTGCATTATTCAGTCCTGAAAGGTGATTTTGTGGTCACTGCACGGAATCATGTTTTGGGACCGACTAACAAAACAACAGTGCCACTGTTCATGAGACGGGCTCTCCAAAAGCCTATGCTGCAAATTTGGTGAAATAAATCCAAATAATGACTGTTTCATGAGTGTGAGTTATGCAGTTTCCATGCACACGTGTAACTTCATGAATTTGTAATATTTTCATGCCAGATTTTCAACACTGACATTTTTTCACACCTCCTCATGAACAGTACAGCTGTCATTTTTCATATCCTGGCTGAAATGTGTTTTCGCACTTCCGGCACAGAATAGCTCAGTCACTGTGGAAAATCAGTGTTCACAACAGATTAAGAAAATGCCAGTGACACTGTTCATGAGTAGAAGTCCTAAAACGCCTACATTGAAAATTTGGTGACGAAAGTCCATAAAATGACTGTATTACAAGTGTGCATTGCGCAGTTTCCACACATCCTTGTAACTTTGCAGATCTGTAATATTTTCATGCCAGATTTACAACACTGGCAATATTTTCACACCTCTTTATGAACAGTGCAGCTGTCATTTTTCACATCCTGACTGAAATGTGTTTTTGCACGTCCAGCGCAGAATAGTGTGGTCACTGTGGGAAATCAGTGTTCGGGACAGAGTAAGAAAACAACAGTGATGAGTCACATGATGCCCTCGAGGGAGTAAACAGCACGCTGTTGCAGCTCTGTGATCAGAGACAAGAAATTCAACATTTTCCACCAAGACAAACTGATCTAAAGTTGCTCCAAAGCCTGGTTGTATCTTGGGAAGCAACGAGGTCAAGTGCTATGGAATCTCAGAGTGAGTTGATTCGCAGTGACACCGACGAGGAAAGTGAAAATGACATGGGGGAGTCTTAAAGCAAAAAGGCCTCATAAAAGTGAATCACCAGCTGAAAACTTAGATTCCCCTGCTCAGGGACAACTGTAAGAAGACGTTTCTGCAATTAAATCTGTAGTATTCTCTCTCTCTCTTATTGTGGACTTCAGAGAGTGAAAAACATCCCTATCTGGACTGATTACCAGGGTCTCTGATGCCAAAATTCACATCTCATCTATAGAGGACAGGCTGGATAAAATGGAGAAAGACAATACAACTCTAAAAAAAATGGTTAAAAAAATGGAAGATAAGGTCGATGACCTAGAAGGCAGGTCCCGATGCAACAATTTGTTATTGTTAGGGCTTCCAGAAGGGGAAGAAGGAACGAATACAGTAAGCTTCATTCAAAAATCGTGTACTCTCATTGCAGGCACATCCCCCAATGGCCCCATTTATGTAGTAGAATGGCTGCACAGGTTAATTAGGCCGAAACCTATGCCAGATCAACTCCCTTGTCCGATTATATTTAAGGTCCTTATCTATTTAGACAGGGACCATATTTTGAAAGCAGCCAGAAATGCTGATCAGATAATCTGGGCTGGTAAACATCGACGCTTAGTTCCTGATCTTACTTATAAGGTGTGCCAAGAGAGCTGTATATAGAGCAATCCAAACCAAGTTGTGGGCAGCAAAAATCAACCACAGAATGTTATTTCCAGCTCAGTTGGAGTTTTCTCTTCCCAACGGTAACCAGAGATATGATTCTGCATCACAGGCAATGATGGACTTTAAACTAAGATTGCCAGATTTGTTCGGTAAAGAGGGGTGAACTTTACCCAGCGACCTAACAGGAATTGAAATACATTGTATGCCTACAGAGAGCTGGTAGGATTTGGGGACTACAAGGTGATGCCTTGTTGAACTCGTTGCTATGGTTGGATTTTGTTTTACGTGGGACAGGGAAGGTCGCCAGATTTCTCTGTGCAGACAGTGGAAAAGTACGTTTACATAATGCTTTTGTTTGAACTTGGAAAATGTCTCTCACCATAGCTACTAGGTCTCCATGTGGAAATGCTTCTTATCAGGATATGTCATGTAATGAGAGTGGCACCTAGTGCCATTTTTCAAGATTCACTGCAGGAAAGCCTCTGAAAGCCCTGGGACATTTAGTTTTATTCATCTGTTTTAATAGGGCATTTTTCAGCAGCACTTTTTCAATGGAGCTGTTACTAAGTAAATCATAATGCAGGTGAATGTTTCATTTATAATCCAATGTTTAAAAGGGCCAGTTTGCAAGTCCCCTGTATTAAATTTTAAAACAATAAATAGCCTTTGAAGTAGAGCTATGAAGGCAAATTTAATATGTCATGTTGGTTAGAAAAAGTGTTATGGAATTCTGATAAGGGGATCTAGAATCTTTATAAATGAATGGGGGAAGTGTTAATGACATCAAATAAAGTAATGTTTGGTTGCAATTAGTTTGGAGGCTCCTCCTAATCTTCTTGTTATTACTGGGGTGATGAGTTTGGGTTTATTATCTATCAAGAGGTGGAAACATAGATACATAGATACATAGACAGTGTCGGCAGATAAGGGCCTATGGCCCACCCAGTCTGCCCATTTGAGCTTGTAAGTTCAGTTTGTTTTCCTAGAAGTTTGTTGCCCCTTACCCCTGACCTCCAGAATTCCTTTATATCTATCCCATGCATTCTTAAATCCCGTGATTGTTTCAGCCCCCACCGCTTCCTCTGGCAGGGTGTTCCACTTGTCCACCACCCGTTCTGTGAAAAATTCTTTCTCATGTTTCCTCTGAATCATCCTCCCTTCAACTTCATCCCATGCCCTCTAGTTCTGGAACATCTTTTTACTTAAAAATAGTGTTTTCCTGCACCCTATTCCTCCCTGTAAGATACTTGTATGTCTCTATCATATCCCCTCTCTCCCTCCTCTCCTTCAGGGAGTACATGTTCAGTTCCTTCAACCTGTCCTCATAGGACTTCTGATGCAATCCATGCACCATCTTTGTTGCCCTCCTCTGAACCTTCTCTACCCTGTCTATGTCCTTACGTAGGTATGGTCTCCAGAACTGTACACTGTACTCCAGGTGGGGCCTCACTAGTGTCTTGTATAGTGGAATTATGACCTCCCTTTTCCTGTTGGTGATGCCCCTGCCTATACATCCCAGCATCCTATTTGCTTTACCTGCTGCCTTGTCACACTGTTTCCCTACCTTGAGGTCATCAGAGATGACAACCCCAAGATCCCTTTCCTGCTTGGTGCATGCTATATCCTCACCCCAACTGATATATTGTGCCAGGGTTTTTGTGCCCCATATGCATTTATCTTGCACTTCTTGCATTGAATTTCAACTGCCAAACCCCTGACCATTCTTCAAGTTTCTGCAGGTCGCTTCTCATTCTGTCTACACCCTCTGGTGTGTCTACTCTGTTACAGAGCTTTGTGTCATCAATGAACAGTGAAATCCTGCCTTCTAGGTCCTGCACAATGTCACTGATGAAGATGTTGAATAGGACCGGTCCCAGCACTGTCCCTGTGGTACCCCACTGGTCACTCTTCCCTCTGTGGAGTGACAGCCATTTACAACCACCCTCTGTGTCCTGCCACCCAGCCAGTTACCTACCCACCACACTACTGTCCTGCCCACCCATATTCCCAGTTTGTGTAATAGTCTTCTGTGTGGCACAGTGTCAAAGGCCTTGCTGAAGTCCAATCGGCCATGTCCACTGCCCTCCCCTGATCCACCTCCCTAGTCACCCACTCAAAAAATTCAATGAGGTTGGTCTGACATGACCTCCTCCTGGTGAAACCATGCTGCCTTGGGTCCTGTAGTCCATTGACAACTAGATGTTCCACCAATCTCTCCTTCAGTAATGTTTATGTTTGTATGTATGTTATGTTTATGTTTTATTTATGGGCAGGCTGCATAATGCAGTGGATGCTACACCAAGAGGGTATAACAGCCAAAACATTTTTGAGTAGGCACTTGGCCTGGGAAAAGGAGGGATTGGGACAAGGGAAAGGGGGGAGTCTTATACTGGGAATAGAAAGATAGGGAGGGAGGGACAGATATCTGTAATTAAAAAGAAGAAAAGTGAATGAATTTGGATAGGTAGGACACTTGAAAGGAAGGAAAAAGATACAGAAATTTCATGGGAAGTTGGAACATAATATCGTGGAATATTAAAGGAGGCAAGGACAACTCTAAAAAATATAATGTCTTAAGACATATTAACAGATATCACCCACATATAGTTATGTTGCAGGAGACCCATATTTCTACCAATCAGCTGTCAACTCTAAGGAAACTCTGGGTGGGCCAGGTCTTTGGAACAGGTATAAGTTCTAGATGTGGGGGGTAGCTATTCTTAATAATAAGAATGTACCTTTCCAGGAAATAAAATCTTGGCATGATTTGGAGGGGAGATTCATTTTGATCTAAGGGATATTAGCTGGGTGGAGGTTATGTTAGGATCTGTATATAGGCCAAATGTGGACTCTCCTTCCTTTTTCCTTCCCTAGCCGCCATTATTGCATCTTCACCTAATGTTCCTTGTCCCCTGGGAGGAGATTGGAATTTAGTCCACTCAAATGATTTGGATAGATCCTACAGTAAAAGAGTTGCATTATCACCTGCACGGAGGGCATTGAGAGAATTTCTGAGGGACTCCGGCCTAATCAATCCATGGAGAGTTTATAATCCCCACGTGATAGACTATACTTACTACTCCCCTCCTCACAAGGTCTATTCACGTATAGACTACTTTCTTCTTAGTAATGCTGCTTTGCAGGGAATAGAAGACGTGGGAATTCATCCTTGAGTCTTGTCAGACCATTCTCCAATTTGGCTTAAATTTAAGATTCCAGAATTATAAAAAAACTGAAGTCATGGTCCATAAATAATCAGCTTTTAGTTGAGGAAGAAGTTGCAGAACATATGAGATCATTTATTAAAGACTCATGGAATAGTAACTGGGAATCAGTAAGGACTAAGGATATTCTCTGGGGGGCTAGGAAAACTGTGAGGTGAGAAGAACTTATTAGACTAGCTACTATAAGAAAACACAAGAATTCTAAGCAAGTAGATGAATGGTTATCTAGAATAAGGTTTATAAAAACTAATTTACACCAAACAATGGACAACCTTATGTGGGAAGAACTGCATTTTCTAAGAGTTAAATTTGCAGCCTATTCTTTAAATGTCACATTAAAATCAGCAGCAAAATGGAAAGCTACTTATATAGGGCAAGGTGAAAAATCAGGGAAACTACTTGCACAGAGGATAAAAAAACAGAAGGAAGCTAAATGGATATCTAATTTACAAGATAGTGTTAGAGGGAAACTAATTTCTGACCCAGTGAGCATAGTGACTGATTTTAGGAAATATTATTCAGACCTATACACAGCACTGCCTTCAGATCCAGATTACCATAAGCATTTAGAGAACTTTCTTCACAATGTAGAATTCCCCCAACTCACACCATCACAACATTTAGAAATTAAAGGAAAAGTCATCTTACAAGAAATTAAAGAAGCTATAGATAGATTACCATTAGACAAAGCACCTGGGCCTGATGGTTATTCTTCTTCTTTATTCCATAAAACCTTTAAGGAAGAGCTTAGTCCCTATTTGGGAACCCTGTTTAATTATCTATACTCTTTTCCTATCAGAGAGTTAACATTACTGGAAGCTAGAATAGTGGTATTATTACCCAAACCAGGAAACAATTTGACCAGGGTCAAAAACTATCGACCGATATCATTATTGAACATAGATATAAAGTTACTGGCAAGCATATTATCATTCCATCTTAAGAAAGTCTGGTCAAACCTTATAGGATTAGATCAGGTAGGGTTAATTTCAGGGAGACATTCAGATGATCATTTTAGAAAGATATGGCATTTACATTCTGCATCGGGGGATACCAACAGTGACAAGGTGTTGGTGTCCCTTGACGTGGAAAAAGCATTTGATAGGGTTAGCTGGGAGTACATATTTGACGTACTACCTAGGTATGGGTTATCTTTATAGTATATTCATTGGATGAAGATATTATATACATTCCCTTCAGCAAGAATTTCATGCAATGGGGTCATCTCTAGTAGTTTTATACTCACAAGAGGTACTAGACAAGGATACCCCTTGTCTCCTATGCTGTTTAATTTATATATATTGAACCCCTGGCTAGAAAAATTAATGGAACAAAAGAGATAAGGGGCATAACTATAGGGGAAGAAGATTATAAAATGTGCATGTCTGCGTATGACATTCTCCTACATCTCTCTTGTTGGCAAATTTCTCTTGAGGTACTGAAAATGATACAGAAGTTTAGTGTTTTGTCAGGGTATAACCTGAATTATAATAAAACAACAGTTCTCCCATTGAATTCCACTTGCTCCAGAAGAGAGGTGGAGGAATTAGGTCTGAGATGGACATCAAAAACAATTACATTTCTAGGAATTGAAATTGCCTTAGTTATTAACACATTAAAAGTACTAAACATTGACCCAGTTGTTACACAAATGCAACAAGATTTAAAGAGGTGGCAAAGTTTACCTCTGTCCCTATGGGGGAGAGTAAACATAATTAAGATAGTGATTTTTCCCAGACTTATGTATCCTCTCTCCATGTTAAATATTCCTCTCTCTAGAGCATGGTTTAAAAAGGTAGAATCTATTTGGACAGCTTTCTTGTGGAAAGATAAAAGACCCAGATGCTCGATACGTAAATTGAAAGTGGAAAAGAGAAGGGGAGGGCTGGGTATTCTGCATTTATTTATATATTATTTAGCCTTTCAGAGTTGTAAATATCTCCAGTGGCTGACACCTCAAAATAGCCCAGAGTCACCGTTAGCATGGCTTAAAATAGAAAAAGTTAGGGTTCTTGAGCATCTTCTATCAACAAGGGCATTACTTTTTTTCCCTCAGAAAAAACTACCCAAACCCTGGTACAATAACCCCATATTATGGACAGTGAGTGCGCACACACAGTTGTGCTCATTGTTTAAATTTGACAATGGACGAGACTTGGGTCAACCAGTATGTTACAATTTGAACTTACAAATAGGGAACAAGCCTATTTCTCCCTCAGTGACCTAAAAGAAGCATCTTTGTTTGACTTAATCTCAGAAAATAAAATGGATCCTCCTAAACAAACCCAGCAAAATTTGGGTTTAAAGTCTCTGCCTGTTTTAAAATATTTACAACTTAAAAAGTGTATCCAGTCTAGCCTAGGATCCCCACCTTGGTCTTCCCAGACAGTGGAGTTTTTAGGGTCAGTGTCTCAACTAGCTATTCAATCTAGATCTATCTCTCAAATCTACAAATTTCTATTGGACAAATTTTGGCAGAATTATTCCTTGAGTGCATTTTGTTGGAAGTATGCAGTGGAAATTCCGTATGAATCAGATATATGGGAACAGATCTAGAGGAGTAATTATAGATTCTTAAAATAGGATAGATTGAGACTCATACGATTTAATACACTGCATAATTTATATTACACACCAACAAAACTTTAATTAATGGATAACAGTCAAAATGGAGTTTGTCCAAGATGTTTACAAGATCTGGGTACTCTAAAACATATGGTATGGTCTTGCCCCTTAATTCACAAGTTTTGGCAACAGATAATAAAATATGTGGATCCATTGTTTAAAGGATTATGTCAGTTTAATATAGAAACATGTATATTGGGTAATCTTTCAGCCATACCATCGCAAACATATAAATATTACTTTGCTCTTATTTCTACAGTTACATTACTTCTCATTATGAGATATTGGACAAAAGATATAGCACCACCTTTTAGAGAGTGGGTTCAATAAATTCATACAGCTTTTTATGCAGAACGTTTGATAGCTGCTCAATTTCACAATACATCCAAATTTAATAAGAGATGGGAGCAATTCACAGAATTTATGGCTGAAAGGTGAAAAAGAAAAACATTAACTGTTATAAGTTCAACTTTCCAGGAAAGAAGAAAGGTTGTATGGATTAAAGCTATTATTCGTAGTGTGCTTTAAGTGCCCCTATAGAAAACTATGTAGCAGATTGGAAATGTAGTCGTATATTCAAGGGAGGGTGACAGCAGAGGGTGATGGAGGTGAATTGCAGTTTGATGAGACAGAGAGAGGCTGCGAGGCTACATATAAGAGAGGGAGGGGGGATTTAGGAAAGTCTCATTCTAGATGAACAGATGCTAAATGATTATATGGTATGTATTGTATTGTACTGTTTGTCCTTTTTTTTTGAAAACCCCAATAAAGCATATTATGAAAAAAAAAAAGAAAATGACAGTGACACTGTTCACGAGCAGAGGTCCTAAAATACCTATGTTGAAAATTTGGTGATGAAAGTCCATAAAATGATTGTCTAACAAGCGTGCATCGCACTGTTTCCATGCACCCTTGTAACTTCACAAATCTGTAACATTTGCAGGCCAGATTTTCAACACTGGCATTTTTTCACACCTCCTTATGAACAGTACAGCTGTCATTTTTCACATCCTGGCCGAAATACGTTTTTGCACTTCTGGTGCAGAATTGTGTGGTCACTGTGGGAAATCAGTGTTTGGGATAGACTAAGAATGAGTGAGTGAGAAAGGGGGAGTGAGTGAGCTCAATGGAGCTCTGTTGGGACTGCTGCAGATCTCTTTGTGGGCAGAAAAAGGCACCAATGCAGGCAGGAGTCCAGTACAAAAGGGCAGCCTGCAGCGCTGGGAGAAACAGAACGAGCGAGTGAGGGAGGGGGAGTGAGTGAGCTCAACAGAGGTCTGTTGGGACTCCTGTGGATTTCTTTGTGGGCAGAAGAAGGCGTCATTGCAGGCAGGGGCCCAGCACAAAAGTGCAGCCTGCAGCACTGGGAGAAACAGAACAAGCAAGTGAGGGAGGGTGAGTGTGCAAGCTGAACGGAGCACTGTCAGGACTGCTGCAGATTTCTTTGTGGGCAGAAAAAGGTGTCAATGCAGGCAGGAGTCCAGTACAAAAGGGCAGCCTGCATTGCTGGGAGAAACAGAACGAGCGAGTGAGGGAGGGGGAGGAGTGAGCTCAACAGAGGTCTGTTGGGACTCCTGTGGATTTCTTTGTGGGCAGAAGAAGGCGTCATTGCAGGCAGGGGCCCAGCACAAAAGTGCAGCCTGCAGCACTGGGAGAAACAGAACAAGCAAGTGAGGGAGGGTGAGTGTGCAAGCTGAACGGAGCACTGTCAGGACTGCTGCAGATTTCTTTGTGGGCAGAAAAAGGTGTCAATACAGGCAGGAGCCCAGTACAAAAGGGCAGCCTGCAGCACTTGGAGAAACAGAACGAGTGAGTGAGAGAGGGGGAGTGAGTGAGCTCTAGGAAGCTCTGTAGGAACTGCTGTGGATTTCTTTGTGGGCAGAGAAAGGCACCAATGCAGGCAGGAGCCCAGTACAAAAGGGCAGCCTGGAGTGCTGGGAGAAAAAGAAGGAGTGACTGAGAGAGGGAGAGTGAGCGAGCTCAACAGAGCTCTATCAGGATAGCTGTGAACTTCTTTGTGGGCAGAAAAAGGCACCACTGTAGGCAGTAACCAAGTACTATGAGGCAACCTGCAGTGCTGAGAGAAACAGAATGAGCAAGTGAGAGAGGGGGAGTGAGCGAGCTCAATGGAGCTCTGCTGGGACTTTACAGTTGCCCACACTCCCACCCAGTGTCCTCTATGGTCCTATATTACAGCAGGGTCTCTGGAGTGGAGGCAATGGAATGATTGTATACATTTAGGATTGCTGTAGTAATACAGATTCAGTTCTGTTTATTTCTCTAACTGAGCTAAGTACTGAGCTATACTGTTATGATTGCTGTAATAATACATATTTATTTGTTCTGTTCATTTCTTTAATTGAGCTGAGTAATGCTTGTAGTGCAATAGGATTTCTAACTGGACTAAGTGAAACTATATGAGAGCTGAGAACAACAAGTATGGTAGCTGAGGGGTGAAAAACGGACAGGGAGGCTTTAGGATTGCTACAGTAATACAGTATCTAATGAATGAGACTTGAGACTGAATTAACCCGGTTGGCAAGGGTGCAGTAGGGGAACTAGTGTGGGGAAGGAACATGAATTGGAGTAAATAGGAACCTAACAGTTGTAGTAGGGTACAGAACCTGGGAGTGAGAGCCCATAACATAAGATGGGGGCCAACACAGGGCAGGTGCCACATGTCAATAGGGCGGGCATCTTTGGAAGTGTGTTGGGCTGCACAGGGTCAGGATCCGCCATGATCCTGGACTGGGCTTGGAGGATGGCGGGGGTGTACGGTCTGTAGATGACTGGCTAGTTTGAGGGAGGAACTGTGGAGCCTAGGGAGGAGTCTAAGTGGCAGGGCAGATGAGTATGGTAAGCATCCTGGGGGGATAGGGGATGGCAAAGGAGGTCACAGGAAGCACAACTAGGGAGTGAAACTGACCCCAGTATCAGAGGCACTAACAGAAAAAGCAGGAGAAAGGAAGGGGTGCCTGAGGCAAGGGGGGGGTCTCCTGATGGGGGAGGCAGAGACCACGAGGAGTACAAGGGAAGAGAGTAGATGGCTGCAGGTAGGGAGGGACCAAGGGTGGCACAGAGGTGAACAAGTAAGAGGGGGAACCAACAGGGGAAGAGATGTAGGAGGGGTACTGACTAGGAATATATTTGAACCTCTGCTATGGGAGAGAGAGGAAGAGCAGGAACATACTGAGGGGGGAAGACAAGTGAGGAATGAGAGGGATGCCAACAGGTAGGGAAAGAGATAAAGGGGATGAAAGGGTAGAAGGGGCTAGTAAGAAAGGAGGGGATGGTGACAGGAGGAGAGAAGGCTATGGGAAGGATGGGAGGGGCATCACTATCGGGGTAGAAGGGAATGTGGGCTCTAAATTGACAACAGCGGGGATAGGAGAGGGGTTGGAAATCAGCAGGGGAGGAGGAGAGGTCAACATGGGAAGCCCAGTAGGAAGTAGTCAGGCTGGGAAGGGTTGAAGGGGAATGGGAAGAATAAGGCAGAGAAAGGGGTGAAGGTAAGTAGGGGGTACATATACAGAAGTCACAGAGGGTGCAGTTAGCAGGGGTAAGGGGCAGGGAAGAATGAATACTGGGGTGTTGGAAGGGGCATTAAAGGGGAAAGGGGGTAAGGGATGAGGGGTACTCATCCTGGGGGATTCTATATAGAAATGGGTGAGATGAGGTGGAAAGGGGGAAGGCACAACTGTATTTGGGTTGAAGCTGTCCCCAGGTTGACTGCAGGAGGGGCAGAGCAGACACTGCTCAAGCATGCAGCGAGGGGGGAGGAAGAAACCTTAGTTACTGTTGCATGTGCCTACAAACAACTTGGCGGGGGACACTGTGGAAGTAGTGAAGGGGAGGTTTGAGTATTTGGGCAGGTAGTGTGAGGGGGTTGGGAAGTCGGTGGCATTCTTGGAGGTACTGCCGGTACCATGTGCAAGCATGGGGAGAAAGGGTAGGCTTGAGGAGTTCAAGAAGTGGCTGAGGGATTGGTGCCGCACCAAACATTATGGCTTAGTGACTAACTGCTAATATTCTTCAGGTGAAGCTACCTGTGGCTGGAAGCTGCAATACTGAACATAGGATTTGCAAGAAAGCGAGTTGTGCTCACAACAGAGGGAAGTGAACCTTACAATTGTCTTTGGTTTGTAGCAGATATTCTGCAGGTGAAGGCTACTTCTAACTGAAAGATGAAATAAGGAATGTAGAATTATCAGGAAAGACAGTCTTTCAAGCAACAGAGGGAGGTGGATCCAGCTTTACTTTTGTTGCAATTCTTAAGATTTTCAGTGCAGGAAGAGTTTAAAGCACAGCTGACTTCTTTTGGGGCTGACTGCTTTCAGAGCACAAACCACCATGCTGTTTTGGGGCTGGGGAGGTTTACCTGTGTCTGACTTGGATGTCTGCATTTTTCTCTGTTTGATTAGCAGGGTATTTCTCTGTCAAATTGTCGTGTAGAGCATCTTGCTCACAGGAAGGCACTCATCGCAGCGGTGGGTCAGAGCTTTTAGCTGATTGTTTCATGAGGGCACAGTTTAGGCCCAACCTCTGCCCACCCCTCACACCACCCAGCCCTGGAAATAGTTCCTTTATACCTGGGGTTCTGACATCATTTCCTCAAGAGTGCAAGGTGCATATCAATGTGTTATCCTCTCTAGCACACTGCACTGACAATATAAGCATACACATTGTATAATATATATATTTCTATATAACAAACCAATCACACACACACACACACAAAAAGTACATAAACATGTGGGGAATAGTGCAATGTAATGGCTGTGGGGCAGCAGTCTTCCAGGAGTCTTTCTGGAGGCTGAGATGCTGCCCTATTTGCAGACAACTCTCTGCCCTGAGGGAGGAAGTTGCCTGTCTTCAGGCCGCACTGGACAGTAGGAAGGGAACCTTCCCCCAGGCCACACTGGACAGTAGGAAGGGAACCTCCCCCATCCAGGGAGCACCAGAGCCACCACCACTACCTCTGAGATGGCGAAGAAAGCACAGCAGTTGGACCACAGTGGACTCAGGGAGGGTGAGGATGGTGGAACAGAGGCACACCTAGTCAGTTGTTCCACTCCACAATCCATACAGCATTCAGGGGGAGCATAGCTCCCCTATGGATGCACCCTCAGAGGAGACTAAGGAGGCTGAGGACAATTGTCACAATGGAGGCCCACAGAAAGGAGGCAGAGGACATCACAGGGAAAGGATGCAGCTCCTGGTGGGGGACTCAATTATTAGGGGGATAGAACTGGGGGGGAGTACGGAAAACTGAAGTAAGGTGCCTGCCTGGTGCCATGGCTTGTAGGGACAGGTAGTGCATCCTCAGGTTCACGAGAACAGCTGAACAGGAGTCTGAGATGGACGTCATCGTTCACCTAGGGACAAATGACTTGGCTCATCATGAGAATAGAGCAGTGCAGGAGGACTTTGTAGAGTTGGGGAGGGGCCTAAGACAAGTAGCATACACAGTATACTTCTCACAGGTGCTGCCTGTCAATGGCATGGGTGAGGCGAAGGTACTTTGCACCATGCAGTTTAATGAATGTTTGAAAAATGGTGTGGAGCACAGGGTTTGGCTTCATTGGGACTGGGGTTCCACCTGAAGGGACACCAGCCTATACTGGCAGGATGGTCTGCATCTGTCCAGGAAGGGAACAAGTCTTTTGAGCAATCAGTTTAAATGCTTCATTGACAAGCTTTTAAACTAGTCAGGGAGGCACTGATGAAGCAGGAAAATCCCAGCCTCTCCTACAAAACAGAGTACTAAATGAGAAAAAGACCAAGGTAGAAAGGTCAATGGGGATGCTGCAACAGAAGGTAAAGCCATCAAAATGGAGAGCAATGAGTACCAATGCCCATAGTCTGGGTAACAATCTTCCTGAATTAGTGGCCTTGATGGAAGAGGAACATATGGATATCATGGCAGTCACAGAAACATGGTACACACAAAACCATGACTGAGATATAAACATACCAGGATACACTATCTACAGGAGGGACAGGGAGGGTAAAGAGGAGGAGGAGGAGTAGCTCTTTACATAAGGGCAGGAATCAAAGCAACAGAACAAAGGGCAAACAGGAGAGAAAGCACTGTGGGTCAGTTTGGAGACAGGCAATGGCACCACAATCCGCACAGGGGTTGTATACAGACCCCTTTCTCAGGTGGAGGAAATGGACAAGGAAATGATAGAAAGTATACTTAGGATGGCAGAAAAAGGGGAGATATTGCTGATGGGTGATCTGAATATGCTAGATGTTAAGTGGAGTGCAGTTGCAGCAGCCACTTCGAAGAGTGGGGTTATTCTAGATGCCCTACAGGAGGCATGCCTTAGACAACTAGTATTGGAGCCCTCTCGAGAGGGAGCAATCTTAGACCTGGTTCTCTCAAATGGAGATGAAGAGGATCACAGATGTAGAAGTGAGTAGCCATCTGGGAACTAGCGACCATCGAACAGTAGCAGATCTATCAATAAACACAGCAATAGAGTCAAGCCATACAAAGGCAAAAGTACTGACTTTAGGAGGGCTGACTTGCCAAAATGGGTGAGTGCCTAAGGAATGCACTAGCAAATGGGCAGGAAGGAGAGGTGGAAGAACAATAGGGAATAATAAAAACTGCCATCACAGAGGCAACAAGCTTTTGTGTGAAGCAAATAAACAAAACAAAACGATGCAAGAAGCCACTATGGTTCTCAAAGGAAGTGGCAGTGAAGGTTCAAGAGAAAAAGAAAGCATTCAGGAAGTACAAGGAATCATAGAAGGAGCAGGACAGAGAACTGTATCAGTTAAAGCAAAAGGAAGCTGGAAAGGCAGTCAGAACAGCAAAGGCCCAAACCGAGGAAAAGATAGCCAAC
Source organism: Neoceratodus forsteri (assembly GCA_016271365.2). NCBI lineage: Eukaryota > Metazoa > Chordata > Ceratodontiformes > Ceratodontidae > Neoceratodus > Neoceratodus forsteri. The sequence goes on along the minus strand of CM028129.1, from coordinate 46,862,545 downwards.
TCAGTTAAGAAGGGGGATAAAACCTTTGATAGGTATATCAGGGAGCGAAGGAAGACCAAGGGAGGGATAGTGAGGCTTAATAAAGGGAGGAGGGTGGGCAGATGATGATTGTGAAAAGGTAGAGATACTAAACAAATATTTTTGCTCAGTATTTACAAATGAAGGGGGAGGTACCAAAACAAACAGTAGAAACACTCTGTATACAGAAGTTGATACCAGCCCATTTACAGAAGAAAGGGTTCTGAAAGAACTCTTAAACTGAAGGTGGACAAAGCAATGAGGCCTGATGGGATTCATCCCAGAATTCTAAAAGAACTAAGGGTAGAATTAGTGACACCACTGACTACCCTCTTTAACAAATCATGGAGGATGGGGTGGTACCTGAGGACTGGAGGAGGGCAGATGTGATTCCCCTTCACAAAAGTGGGAGCAAGGCAGAAGCAGGAAACTACAGACCTGTTAAGTTTAACCTCAGTGATAGGGAAAATGATGGAATCATTTCTGAAGGAAAGAATTGTCTAGTATCTAGAGACCAGAGGGGCACAGGACCCAAGGCAGCATGGATTCACAGCGGGAAGGTCATGCCAGACGAGTCTGATAGATTTCTTTGATTGGGTGACCAAAGTAGTAGATCAGGGAGGGGCTGTGGACATGGCCTACCTAGACTTTAGCAAGGCATTTGACACAGTTCCACACAAAAGATTAATATACAAGTTAGCCAGCCTGGGAGTGGGTCCCAAGATGACAGCCTGGGTAAAGAATTGGCTGGAGAATAGGACACAGAGAGTAACAGTGAATGGAGTCCACTCTGAAGAAAGGGGGATTACTAGTGGGGTACCACAGGGTTCAGTATTAGGACCGGTCCTCTTCAATGTCTTTATAAGCGACATTGCAGGGGGACTGGAAGGAAAAGTATGTCTCTTTGAAGATGACACAAAGATCTGCAACAGAGTTGATGCACAAGGTGGGGTGGAAAGGATGAGAAGGGACTTGCCAAGGTTAGAGGAATGGTCAAATGTATGGCAGTTTAGATTTAATGCTAAGAAGTGCAAGGTAATGCACCTGAGAAACAAAAACCCAGGGGAAGAGTACACAATGGGGGGTGAGATGCTAACAACAACAAAAATGGAAAGGGACCTGGGGGTAGTCATATCAGATGACCTAAAGGTGGGCAAGCAATGTGAGAGGGCAGCAAGGAGGGCTGGGGGGATACTGGGGTGCACAGGGAGTGGTATCACCAGTAGAAAATAAGAAGTTATTATCCCTCTCTACAGACAGCTGGTGAGACCCCATCTGGAGTACTGCATGCAGTTCTGGAGACCCAATCTCCGCAAAGACATAGACAGGATGGAAGCTGTCCAGAGGAGGGCAACTAAAATGGTGCAGGGTGTGTACCGGAAGACATATGAAGAGAGACTTAAGGAGCTTAATTTGTATAGCCTCGAGGAAAGGAGGGAGAAGGGTGACATGATAGAAACTTTCAAGTTCCTCTAGGGAATCAACAAAGTCCAAGAGGGTAGCATCTTTCAAAAAAAGAGGTGTGCAAGAACAAGGGGGCACAATTTGAAGATGGGGGGGCAGCTCAGAGGTAATTTAAGGAAATATTTTTTCACAGATAGGGTTGTGGATGCATGGAACTGCCTTCCGGAGGAGGTTGTGGAGTCAAAAACAGTGGTGGAATTCAAGCATGCATGGGACAGTCATAAGGCAATTCTAGGGGGTGGTGGTAGGAGGAAGTAGGCTGCTGGTTAACTAGGATCTGCAGCTTATCCATTAGGTAGGGAAATGGGCAGACTGGGTGGGCCAAGCGGTCCTTATCTGCCATCAAATTCTATGTTTCTAACTGGGGTAGGACCTGGAGGGAATAGTGACTTGTATGCAGGGGACAAGGTACACTGGAGCAGGAAGGGGATGGGAGTATTAAAGGCAGCATTACTGCTGGCCCACTGGCACTGAGGTTTGTGGCGTTGGACGCCACACCTCACGCTACGATGGCGACCCGGGTTTGGATGTGAGCCCAGGCTGTCAGGGATCAGCAAGGGAGGGATAGGATTGAATGTCTGGAGGACTCCTCTCCTATCCCCGGGCAGGATCCAGGGACCTACTGCTCTGTAGCGGCCACTGGTGACTACCGGGGGTACTACTAGATCAGTGTAGTAAAGGGAGCGGAGTGTGGTGGACGTTGTCATTGCTTGACCGCACTCTGCAAAGGGGAGAAAAATGGAAAATGGGCTACGGTCAGGTAGCATGAGCTTATTACCCCCGCTGACAGTTCTTAGGCATGGTACTTTCACTTCCAAATACCTAAATAGCACATATAAACAAGCATCATTTGGCATTGACAAATGCTTTTTATTTATTGAGTTTTTAGGCATAAACTTAGATCACAATTTTGCACAGGAGGATAAACATTTAGGTTACAGCATTATATACTTCACTTATAAAGCTCTAATGTAGGGCACCCCCTCCAGTATTACATCATGGGGGGAATTACCCAACCTTTTATCATTAAAACAATCATAGAACTGAGCACATAGCCAGGAAGGCCAAAGGAGAATCCGTCAAAGGTTAATAGTTTCCCATATACCTTATTATCATGTTGATCAATGTCAAAACTGATTCCCCCAAGACCATTAACAAATCATTAAAGGAAAAATGATATTCCCAAGCTCCCAGAAAGAAAACCAGATATCATATAATAAACAAATCAGTGCTAAATATGCATCCCTATCCAAGTTAGGAGATTAACAATATTTATCAAGCTCCATTGTTATTTTTAAGAAGAGTCCCTTAACTTTGTTTTGAGTTCAACCTGCATCAGGGAGAGAAAGAAAAAAGTGACCAACATTTATACAATCATCGTAAGGGTACATGCCAGTGAACCATTGCGCTGAATAAAAGCTTGCCTAAAGTTCCCTTAACATACCCCAAAATTATAAGAATCTTCTAATCTCTTAAAGAGAGGCACAGTAATAGCTATATAGGTGGGCATATTTACTGATGTCCAAAGAAAAAGTTATAGAACTCCTAAATAGTCAACAGTCAGTAAAAACAAACTTCAGTGCCCTCTTATATCCATTGGAACCTCACAGTACATTACCAGTCGCTATCTGTTGCTCTAGTCTTCATCCAAGGAGAAGCCCTTATTGCCCGTAGCCAGCTCAGATTCCATACTCATGACCAAATTCTCTGCTTCCCAAGCTTCATTAAAGAGGTATTGCTGTCCATTCAAATTAATATGCATCTTGGCCAGCAAGAGTAATTGGTGAGAAATTTTTAACAGCTGCAGCCTCCCTTGGAGACCATCAAAGGCTTTTCATCTCTGGCGGGTACTGTTGGACAAGTCCGGAAACAAGATGAGGGAGTCCTCTCCATATTTAAGGGATCTGTGACATCTGGTGATCAACAAAGCTCTGTCCCAATCTCCAATGCCAGTGCTAATAATTAGGATAGTCCTTGGGGTTGCAGGATCGGCTGCGGCCTGCTTTAGAGTGATCCAGTAAGCCTTCTCAATAGATAGTGGAGGGCCAGAGTCCTCCATATTCAAGATGGCAGGGAGTAGAGATCTGGCAAAAAACACAGTGCCATCCCCCCTCTGCTTCTTCTGACAGGCCTAATATCCTCAGATTTCACTCCTTGGCCTGGTTTTCAACTGTTTCTAGGTGTTGGTGAAGGAGTGAGTTCTCTCTGACCAGCTTCACCGTTGTATTTTTTTTTTCAATTGTTTTAACTAGGTGAGACACACTAAGCTGAAAGCTTGTTTACAGGTGCAACCTGGGAGCACCGGGAAGTTAAGTGACTTGCTCAGGGTCACACAGTATGCAAGTGGGGGCTGTGTATCCATTGATTTAAGTGCTGAGGCATCTGCCCTTTGTACTGTGGCCTCGGACTGCTCCATCCTCATCTCCAGCATGGATACTCTTGGTGTTAAATTGTCAAATTTTTATCTAGGTCTTGTACTGTTCTCACCAGCTGGTGTAGGGTAGATTGAATCATGGTGAGAGGTGCCACCTATGTTGGTTCCGGAGCGGAGTCCGCAGTAGCACCACATTGCCCAGGCCTCTCCTCCCTAGTCTGTCATTTGGGAGTGAAAAAGGTGCCTGATGCAGCCACTGTTCCCTTGTTCTTCCCTATCTTTATATATTTTAATGGGGTGAAGTTTCTCTATCCTCAGGGCTTTCACCTTCCGAAATTGGCTGCAAAAAATACACTTTTTAAGTTTAAAACTATATTTTCTCCTAGGAGCTCGAATTCAGTGCTGCTTTCTGTTAGGCTGCTCACAGCACCCCCACCCCATCTATCTCTATTTTTAAGTGCTTGTCTTCTTCCATCATAAATTTGTTTCTGCTGCTTCAGTGTGAGCCTCAGAAGGTGGAAAAAAAGTCAGAATTATCCATGGTATGTGCTGTTATCTCAAATTCCATACCTTCAGCAGTATCTATATCTTTTTTGGTTTGTGCTGGGCCATAAATGGCAGTCTCCTGAGTCTCTCCTGAGACACAACCTTCCCATGCAACAACTCGAGCCTGATTGGGATCCTTCATTCCTCCCACAGAGAGACAGTGCCCCCTGCAGAAAGAGCAGGGGAGTTTCCCCAGTGTCATGGCCAACATTTCTCTGTCAATAAAACAGGTCCATGAAACCCCCCAGGATGCACCTGGAAACAAGCTATAATATAGCTTAGTGTGTGTTTCCTGGTCAAAAATTACATAGAAATACATATATTCATAAAAAAATTAAAAATGAAATGCCTGCTCAAAAAAATGGCCTTTTAACCCATTATTAAATGCCTTCATTGAAAGAAGGAACAGAGTACAAGCCCATGAGAACTGTACTCAGCATTAATGGAGCAGACACCAAGAAAGCCCTGTCCCCCAATTATTTCAGTATGGTTCCTGGAATGGTGAACAGACCTCCAATAGTGAAGCAGAGGGAGTGGTACAGAGTACAGAAAGCAAAGAGGTCTTTCCAAGATCTATAGAAGCTTCTTGGCCCACCCAAATATACCAAAGGCAGGGGAAAGCCACAGAATGCCCCCTACAAGCAGGATGCACACTATCAGGCACTCCATGGCATCCACAAAGTTGACACTTGCCCCAACTGCGCCCGACCCCTGATCTGCATGCCTGGCTGCATGTTAAGGCAAAATAGGGGACAGCTGGGGGGCATGGCCATCTATCTACCCAATCCTTGAGAAAAAAAATCTGTGGTTTGGAGGGCTGTACAAAGGGGAAGTCATTAAACTTGACTAGGGATAGCAGTAGTTCGATGTGCTTGCACAACTGAATGAGAATATGAGATGCTTATGTAACTTGATTTGCTTTGTGGCTTTCTGCCTCTCTATCCATGGGATATACCACCCTGTAGGGTTACGACGCAAGGAACCCTAGAGGAGGGTTTCCCTTTAGAGGTGTCGGGAATGAATGAGTCAGCTGAAGCCCATGGGGAAAAGCAATGAGCCGCTGGAGGAGGAGCGGTGGATGGTGGGCAATGAAAAAGAATCTTGGTAAGCCCAGGATGTTGTAATGCTTTTAAGCTTGATGGGGGAGTGATGTTTGTTGCTCTGTCCATTGAACCACTGGCTTAAAGCCCTTCCATTTGATGTGCTTGCACAACTGAATGAGAATATGAGATATTTGTGTAACTTGATTTGCTTTGTGGTTTTCTGCCTCTCTATCCATGGGATACACCACCCTGTAGGGTTACGACACAAGGAACCCTAGAGGAGGGTTTCCCCCATACAGGTGCTGGGAATGAATGAGTCAGATAAAGGTAGGTTAGGAAGAAGCCCAAAAAGAATACTCGAAAATGTCAAGCTTTGAAGAGGTGAGGATGATGAATGAATTCTGTGAGAAGAACAGCTAACTTCCTGAGGGAAGAGGGGAAAGTCAGGCCACCATCGACCTCCATTCAACAGCGGAACCGAACTAACTAACAAGAAGAAAACACAGACACTAACTAAAATTATGACCATTGGCACAGAGTAGAGGAAAACCCCCTTTGAGGAGGAAACCTCTGGGAATCCAAGGCCTAGGTCGCCTTCCCTCCTGGCTGATGACGTTTGAGTTGAGGATGTATATTTTTAAAGAAAGGGTTCAGTAACTAGAGGAATAAGAATAGGGAAGATGATGATGGAATAGGGAACATGCCGAAAGAAAACACAGATCGAAGCTTGAACATGAGTCTGCACGCAAATAGAATAAGAACATGATGCAACAATGAATAATGATGGTGATCATCACAGGAGGTCGGCAGGTCGATGAGGTTGCATAAGATCCGATAAGCGATATAATAGATTGAGTGAGGTGAAGAGTTAGACATAGAGGTCAATAAAGCATGATTATGTGACATGAACAATTAGATCCTGTTGTTGTAGTCAATGAGTAGCATCAGAGTCAATGATGATATAGTCGAGGGAACAATGAAACTAGATAAACCTTGCTGGACCCAAGGAGGATATGTTCGAGTAGTCGATAAGAGATAGTAGATCAGGGAGCAAGGATTGGAGGAAGTAAATCTGTGTATGAGTCAGAGCAGCAAGGAGTATCAAGATGCTCTTACGAGGATATTCCAGATGTGCCAATGAGGAGACAAGCAATACTGTAGACTGGCTTGATAGAGCGATGCACTTGATTGAGCAATGCAAGTAAGCAGACACTGTGGCATGCTTGATTATACGATGTAAATGATTACACCCTGAACAATTAGACCCTGATGATGTAGTTGATGAGGCAGTATGGAAGTGAATGATAGGAATGTTAAAGTAAGCGATGTAAATAGATAAGCTTTGAGGTAATGCTGAATGAATGATGACTAGATTTATGAACTCGATATGACTGGAGTTCTGAACTTTACAGCTACAGCATGATGGCTGTGGTTGATAGGTGTTATAGGAGTTTCGATAGGTATGCCCAAAAACAAATAACTACAGTAGGCCATGAAGGGATTGAATCCTGAAGAGCCGGTACGGAAGCAGAAAAGGAGACGGGAAGGAACATAAAAAACAACCTGAACAAAGGCAGCGTGCACCATGGAGTGACTCTAACCATGCTGTTCCCTGAAAGGAGGCAGACTCCAAGGCTAAGAAGTCAGAACAAGAACCAAAGGGTATGAGAATCAGAAAGGAAGTACAGGACGGCTATCGAGAGGAGACAAATCAGATGATGAAGGATGAAGAGGGAAGCCATGAGTGGAAAGACTCTATGAAGGACAGAACAAGAATAAGCTATAGGCTAAGGAAGGAAACAGGAATGGATGAGGAATGATGATGGATTGATCCCATAAAAGCAGGCACTGGATGCAAGGTGAGAAAGGACAAGGACAATAGGGAGGTCAATAGGGTAGCATAGGACCCAGCCAGTATGGGATGAGAAATTCATGGGGTGATTCAGATTAGACAGTGCATAAACCATGATAGAGATGGCCAAACGTAGCACGGGAATAGAGCAGACATGGCAGCGAACCATGCCTAAACAAACTGAGAGAGAGATTTGAATTAGAGGAGCAGGTCGAGGCCAGGTATCCGGAGGAGAGGGGGCTAAGAAGTCTAAGGATCCCAGATGAAAGAATTGAGGACAGACAACATGGAGCAAGTAGACTCCATAAAATAGGAAAGCTCCCCAAGGGGCCAGGAGGACGAGCCATATAAGGCGGCACGGAGGCCCTGACTAATGGAAGATCAGTTGGAATCAGCCATCGTATGCCCGAGGATAGGAATGGCAGAGCAAACGAATAGCTCAATCATGGCACGATGAGATAGAAGCCATGACTGGATAGAAACCAGGATGGCAGAGAGTGGCAAAAGAGCCAAGGAGAGAGGGTAGAATAAGGGCACCACGAAACAGGAGTAGTCTATGGGGAAACGGAGGTAGGAAAGAATGAAGCTCAGAGTCAAGGGAAGTAGAGGAACACGGGATGGCCAAGCCGAGTGGCTACAGGAGGAATGAGAGCCATACAAAACACTGGAGATACACCAAGTATCAAATGGAGGAAAGAGAAGGGTGAGGAGAAACAGGGTCAAAAAGGTCTGAATACTACAAGGAAGAGACAGGGTGAAGCATACATACCTGTCGAAACTGGCGAATGCAAGCAGAACTACACGGCAGATCCTCAGAGTGGGGGGGACAAGGGGAAATATCAGAAGGTACTAATATACACAGAAAGCAACAATCAGCATGAAAAGCATTCTACTAGGTGAGAGACTGGAAACTAGGAGGGGGTAGACTCGTATGGCAGAATGAGACAGACTCCCAGGGGAGACCAGTACCGAGGACAACACAGAAGAAATGCAGCTGGTAGCAGTCAGTCCGTAGTGTTGCAGGATGATAAGGTAGCCAAAGGTGAAGGAAAGAGGGGCAGCATCCAAAAGCAGGCAAGCTGCATGGTTGGAAGGACTAGAGATGAAGCTGCGGTGGAAGACCCCATGGAGTCGGAACCGGTCGGTCCGAACTAGGTGAGCTAGTGCACTGGGGGGTTGCTGAGCTGTGCATTGGCCGGAGGAGCCGGGACTGCAGCTGCCCCTAGTCGGGGCAGCAGGAAACCTGCATCAAGGAGCAAAAGATCAAATGAGAGGTACGTCCATTTGAGCAAGGCGAGGAATAAAACACCGAGGCTGAGAAGGCATGAACATGCGATGTGAACGAGTAGACCCGGATGAGTGGGTGATGAGAGAGATCATAGGATGCAATAAAGTGATGCAAGTAATGAGGCTCCTCAAAAAGAGGTACACTCCGAGGCCAAGAAGGCATGTCTGGGACCAGAGATTATGTAAACTAGAGGGGCAATATGCTGGATAGAGCAATGGAACCAAGGAGACTCCTTGAAAGGAGGTAGATCCAGGATCGAGTAGAGCTATGTGAAGAAGTAGGCTTCTCAAAATGAGGTAGATTCAGAAATGAATGTGAAAGAAACTTGAATGATAGTGGATAGCCTCCAGCCAGTGTGTAACAAGGGGCCATGGACAGGAAGGCATGGCCAGGAATGGAGACGGAGTTGAAGCAAGGTGACTGACACTGCAGGCTAGAAGGAGGCAACCAAGGCATATCTACGGAGTGATTGAAAAAGATGAGCAGGTTGAGGCGAGATATGGTGGAATGAGAACAAATCAGACGATAAGGATTGAAACCATGACTGGAGTAAATCCATAACAGCAGATGATGGAATGTAGCCAGGAAGGGAGGCTTGATGAGATAAGAAACGGGTAATGAGGACCGGAGTCAGGAACCCGATACATGCGCAGGAGGGCCTTGGGTCAATAAGGTGGTATGTGAGGTATGATTGGTATACCCAAAAGAAATATCAAATGCAGGTCAGATGAAGTTGGTGGGGGTGAGAAAAAGGCACCAGGACAAGTAAGGTAAAAATAGGAAGCAGATGAGGTATGATGATGGTGGGAAGCCATAAGGCTGGAATCGATAAGGCCTATGAATTACCAGACTGAAAACTAGGCAGGAAGCATCCGAAGTGGATCGTGGATGGGCAAATGGCGCCACTCACTTGACTGGACAGCACATAGGCAAACAAAATACACACAAGGCAAGGGGGCACAACAGGACAACAGCAATGGCCCAGGAGGTAGGCAGACCAGGTAGAGAGGGAGCATGCAGGGCACTGGAGCAGCAACAAACTTCAGAGGTAGAGGGTTTGGAAGACTGAAGATGATGATCACCTCAGGAGGGTGGCTCCAGGGAGAGAGGTATGTATCCAGATGCGGTATGAGAATGATGAAGACTGACGACAATGATGATAGCTGCGGGCATGCAGCAGGTTCAATAAGGCAGCATAGGAGTCAATGATAGAAATTCTTGAGGAAGTGATGTAAATAGATGACGGATGAGTGACTGAAGACCAGAGTCATGAACTTGGAGATATAAGAGAATGGAGGAAAAGCCATGAAGGCTGGAACAGTGAAAGTGAGGTACAAAAAGGATGATGGTACAAAATGGTTGAGGTACGATAAAGGATGGAAAGTCAAGAAGGCTGATATAGGTAGAGGTGAGGGACAGACTGAATGTATGAAATTGGAGTAAAGGCAGAGGAGTCAAGGATAGGTATGCTAAAAAGGAATGCACAGGTTAGAAGAGACAAGGAGAAGGACACTGAGCAAGTTAAGGAAATAGAACAATGATTTCAGCATGATGCTGAGGAAAGGAGGCTGGAAAGGGAATGGGTGCTGATGAAAGGACAAAGGATGGTAGGGAGGTCAGGCAAAGTCAGGATAGGTGCAGGCTTGACTGGAGTGAATCCTTGATGGTTGGGATGAGCAAGGTGGGAGGGAATGAGAAGCATACTGATAGAGCAATAGGAATAGATAAGCAGGCTGATACAAGGCATTGCAGACAAGAAAGGGGAAATCCGAATGTAGGACTACAAGGCAATAGGAAGCAAAAAATAGGAAATGAGGCAGCAGGGCAGTAGAACCCCAAAAGAGGCAGTCGCGCTTAGGAAAATCCGTTCTTTAGTAAATTTATTCTGGGAGTCTCACATGATGGGCAATGAGGGCCGTAACATACTCAACAGGCAGAGGAAAACACTACTGGATAGGGTCAGAAACAGCAGAACAAGCACCATAGCAATGGCTGTAGGTTTTCCTGTAATGCAATTTCTACCAGAGATATGAGGGCAGAGAGGGCAAGGGGGGAGAAGGACAAGGATCAAGCAGTCGAAGCAAAGGAAGACCCAAGGAGAGGGTAGAGGAGGCATATTGAGTGAGCTAAAGCTGAGATAGGGATGCAACTAGATGGGCAGAGGTAAAGGTCAGATGATTTTTTTTTTTGAAGCTGGAGGTATATCAACAAAGAGGTATGCAACGAGAGCACATAAACCAGGAGGTCAAAGATACTGTATCATATGAAATTCATAAAGAATTATGGCACAAACAGTAGAATGATAGCTTACCACGTACCACTGAACAGGCATACAAGGTAGCTCCATGTGAACGAAGAGACGGCACAAGGAGCCAGAAAAAGAGTAAATGCTGCTGCAGGCCCGAACAGCCAGGAAAGAGAAGAAGTGGCATGGTGCACCACCAAAGACAATACTTCAAATTCCAGAGACCAAAGACCAGAAGGGAAAGAGCAGAAGCCACCGCACACAAAGAACAAAGGTACAAGTGGCACTAATGGATGAGGCAGGGCTCAGAGTGGGTCAGGAGAATGGAGCAGCGGAACCCGCCCACAACAACAACAAAAATAATAAAAGCACAAATGCAATGGGCAGAGGCGGGCTCGAGGTCCTGCAAGGTGAAGGGGGGGCAAATCTGAAGGGTTTAGCAGACCGGAGAAAAGAGGCAAAGGGGGAGCAGAAACCAAAGAAGCACGGGGAACGAGAGCAGGCAAAGAAATGAATGGGGAGAACAGATGCAAGAGGGGGAAGGGACCAAACAGTTGCAAAGTGCAGGGGGGCACAGCAGAGCAGAGGACCAGCAGGGAAAAGAAAAGAGTTTAGAGGGAAAAAATAAACAGGGTTGAGGCCCGGGGAGAGCAGACAGTGAGGCAAACAGAAGGAAATGCCCAATGCAGGGCAAGCGATGCAAGGAGCGTCCCTAGGACAGCTGAAATTGGCAAAGGCGGGAGTCAGAGAAGAGCAGTATGCAAATGACCACAGGCGAGGAATGAATTGGGAACACCAACGACTGGAGGCTCAGGAATTGGGACATCCATGGCGAGGAAATGAAAGGGGTCCAGAATAGAGGACAGGTGAATGGGAAGCAGCCAGAAGCAAGACTGAAGCCATGTAGCAAACTAGAACGATGGACAGCCAATGGAGCCTCCGGCTGCAACGAGAAAGAATCTTGGTGAGCCCATGATGTTGTGACACTTTTAAGCTCAATGGGGGAGTGACGTTTGTTGCTCCACCCATTGAACCATGGGCTTAAAGCCCTCCCATTACTATGGGCCCCCCATCTGCTGGACCACAATCTGAGATTTTGGCTGCATTAGCCCTCTCATCTGCAGTTCCCTGCCCTACAAGCCTTTGCAGTGGCCTGAGGGCATCACTGTTACTATCCTCTGTGCTGTATCTACTGATATATTTTATGGTAGGGATAGGATTGCCATATCCTGACATGCCTTGCCCCCTGTATTCATGGGGGATTCACTCATGGACCAGAATGGGCATCCAATTGGGTGTCCAAGGTCTGGGTCCCTCTTCCTACCCCTGCATCCCTCTGCCTCACTACATGGCTTTGCACTAGTGATGAACAGAGATCAGGGGCTGAGGTTGCCTTCTATTGCAGACAGGCATTGTGGGAGAAGGGTGAAGGCCAGAATATAAGTAATAATGTATGGGTGCCCATACACAAAGAGTCTGTGTTTCCACTGAGGGGCTGAGATACCTGCCTGTGGACCTCAAGAGTGAAGCTCGAGAGGTCCATGCTGATATCTCAGTCCTGAGATGGAAATACACAGTGAGTTGTGTATGGGAGCCAATATTTTATTTCTTATAGTGTATGGTTTAAAGCGCAGTGAAAGCCAGTCCTTGCTAGCAACTATAGATACCTCACTCAGCACATCCAGAATAGCACATACCTCAGTCACACACACACACCGCTGTTTCTCTGGTGGTCTTTCTCCATGGTCTCCAGTCCTCTCTCTCTCCCTCCCTCTTCAGTGCCTGGCTGCCACTATTAAAAAAAATAAACTTAGAGGGAGCAGGGTGAAGTCTGTAATGGAAAGCATCAGCTCAGTAGTCCGCTCGCTTATACTGCAGCACTGTAACTTAAACAGGGCAGTACAATGCATTCAGTACACAGCTGCAGTGGGACATGCTCGCTTCCAGCATGCTTCTGCAATACTATTCTGCTCTGCATTCAAAAAAAACTACAAAATAATTTATAAAAAATAATAAAATGTATGTCTTTGTGTGTGTGTGTGGGGGGGGTGAGACACCACAATCCGGAAGTACCTCACTTGCTGACTTTCTCACTCACCAGGGATTTGATGACAGCTATGGGAAGGGGGGTCATTTGCATATGGAATGTGTGCAATATATGGGGATTTGCATATGGAACATGCACAATAAGGGGGGATTTCTATATGGAAAATGCATAATAAGACAGGAGAAAGGACACAATAGGGTTATTGACTTGAGCGACTTCAGTGCATAATAACCTCAAACCATACACTATATGTTGATTTTTAGTTGTATCTTGGCCACCTTTGTGAATCAGTCCCTCAGTTAGTGGGGACCCAATTGGGTAAGTAAATAAAACTAAAATCAAATATGAGGCCTAAGCATCTTCCCCCAGCCCACCAGCTAATCAATCAATCAATCAATCAAAGTCTTTATTTAACCAGGCGATCATCGTTGAACAAGCTCATTTTCGAGGTGGACCTGGATTTGTTAACAAAGAACAAGGGACAATGTACATGGGATGATACACACAAGAAAACAGTAATAATACAAATAAAGTGAGATACAATAATACAGTGCATACAAAGTATCAGCAGGTAGCATTGACAGTAGTATATGTTTGGAACAGAAGATACAGCTAGTTTTGGGTAGGACACAATTGTTCATAAAAGTAAAGAAATATACATATCAGGTGCACCGAACACAAATAAAACCTAATATAAAAAGATATATAGTGATATGGTATGGAGAATTTAGAGCTGGAACCAGGGTCAAAGGAACGTGGAAGGGACAGATATGGGGGTAGAAAAAGGGGAGAGGGAAGAGTCGATTATAGATGTGATCAGTCTTTTAACAGTAGTAATTAGAGTGTGCTTGGACTTATAGGAGTAACTGTTTAGGGTAGACAGGCACAGGACTCCTTATTATGATTTAGATATAGAGATTTAAAAGCTGCTAGGCGGATGGGGTGAGTTAATTTCAAAGTTTTTTGCAGCTTATTCCACCGTTGAGGGAGCACAAAGCTGACGGCTGCTCTGCCAATGCTAACCAAACCAGCTTGCGATGTCTGGATAGAACACACTTGAATATAGTTTAAGTAGCTAAAAATAATGACACAGATTGACACAGTAGATAGATACATAGGCAATGATGGCAGAAATAAGCACGTCAACCTATTCAGTCTGCCCACCCTACCTAACTACTGTGCATTGGCCCTAGTGGCCATCCTCCTCTTTTTGCTGCCCCCTTTTCCTAAGTAACCCCATATGCCTTTCCAATCCCAGCTGGAAACTATTCACTGATTTGTCCTGTGACATTTCCTTTGGTGGCCTGTTTCACTTGCTCACCACTGTTTCTGGGAAAAAAGCTTACAGACAACCTTTTTGAATCCTCACTCCCCATGAGTTTAAACAAGTTGCTACTTGTCCCTGTATCTGAACTCATGGATGAAAGTTCCTTGACATCCACCCTATTTATCCAGTTCAGTAGTGTTTCCCATATTTATACTGTATGTCCTGAGCAAGTTCTCTCCTTTTCTCAAGGGTGTACATCTTTGAGTCCTGCAGCCTTTCCTATATGTCTTGTCCCCTAGTCCATGGATCATCTTCTTTGCCCTTCACTGTACTGCTTCCACCTTGTGGTAGTCTCTCCATGGGTGTGGACTCCAGTACCTTGCAAAGTATTCCAGGTGTGATTGCACCAGGCACTTGTATAATGGGAGGATCACCTTCTGACATCTATTGCATATCCAAACCTATGCAGCCCAGCATCTTGTCTACCTTGCCCACAGCCCTATTACAATGTGCTATTAGTTTTAGACTCACTGATGTCATGACCCCTACTGTAGGTCCTTTTCCTCTGTGGTGTTTCCAGCACCACTTCTCCCATTTCATATCGCACTCTTGGATAGGAGGCAGTATAGTGCAATGGTTTAGGGCTCTGAGTTGCAAACCTGGAGACCTGCGTTTGAATCTCACAGCTCCCACTTGCATACTGTATGACCATGAGCAAGTCACTTAACTTCCTTGTGCTCCCAGGTCGCACCTGCAAACAAGCTTTGGCTTAGTGTGCCTTTTCTGGTTAAACAATTTCACCTTTCCCTTTCCTTTCTTGGGTTCCTCTTCCCAGTATGCATCACTTTACATTATTTTGCACTGATGCTCAGCTGCCAGATCTATTACCAGCTCTCCAGCCTTCCCAGGTCCTCCCTGCATTCTCATCTCTTCCTTCATGTTCACTTTTCCGTTGGTCTTTTTGTCCTGTGTGAAAATGCAGATTTGCCCATGATGCCTTCCCCATGTCACAAATGAACACATGGAAAAGGACCTGGCCCTGGATCAACCTATGATGAACTCTAGTTCTCTACCCAAGTTCAGCTACTTTCATCTTTTCACCTACTGTTATGTTTGGAGAAAACATTGTGAATTTCATGGTGTTTGACTCTTAACTAGAATATGGCACATGTCACTGCAAAATGACAAATGTCACAGTGAAATACCTTCTGCATAGTTCCTTCAGTGCTGCTTTCCCACCGTCTACACCACTGTACTTGCCTTAGTTTACGTTACGTTTTAATGGGTGAATGCTCTTGGTATAGTAAGGAACCTTGGCATTGGCCAGGCTTACTGAAGACTTGAACTGTATTAAAGACACAATGACCAGCCTTAAAAGGAATTTAAATCTTTAAACCTCACAGGTGTCAATCTGTATGAAAAGCACTGAATGCTGTGCTCAATTAACTGAAATTAAGTTCATAAGTAATTGAACCATGTACACCAGTGGAGCTTTGAGATGTGGACTGATGTACTGAACCTAAAACAGCAAAGACTGATTGCAAATATAACTAATGAAGAAACAGCGTATGAAGCACACTACAACAAATGTAACCTTTTGATGGTTTGACCCATCTAATGTTTGTAGTTTCAGACTTTTTATGATCCAGAAGCAAATGATTTGATACCTTTTAATGGACCAACATAGATGTAACAACAAGAACAAAGTGCTCTAGCTTTCGGACCAACCAGTCCTTCTTCAGAAGCTCATGGCAGTTGTTTAGAAAATACAATACTTATAACAGCTAGATAATGCAGAGAAAAACAGAAAAAAATCCCCATTGGTTTAAAATACTCATTTAAAAAAACAGAAGATGATGTCAGAGAAGTTTAACAGTACAATACTGCCCTCAGTCCGAATGAACCTTGGGTTCAGATGTGCTTGGTGCAACACACGTGCAAAGAATCCTACTGCACATAAATTTAATTGACATAAGATAACACTGCTGAAGCAAATAACTCCCAAATCAAGCCATAAGTGTCACAGTCAGTATAAGGATGTGATTACTGAAAGGCAACCCCACCCAGCTTAAAGACAAACTAAGATAGTTATAGGGCTCATGAAATTACAATGTATGCATTAAAGACAAGAATTACCAGTAAAGTTGTCTAAAAAAACATCAGTGCACACTGTGTGATGTGTAAAACATAGCTGGACATGCCACCCAGCTGTATTCTCAAGCTAAATAAAAGGCCCAAGAAATTACAAAACCTCAGGACTACATAAATGATAATTTAAATATAAATAGATAATATTAGTGTTAAAAAACTCTAGTGAGGAACCCTCAAGGAATTCAGAACTATGCAGCCTGATATGTACTGATGTCAATATATACTGAGAATGTAGCAACTTCATGTACCACAAGTGTCAAGGGAATCTGAAAAAGAGATAAAAATGTAATTTATCTCCTCCTGTTCATACAAACAATACAACCTAACCCACCCCACATCACAATAACGTGGGTGGGGGAGATACTTAGCTTAAATGAGATGTCTCTCTCTCTCTCTCTCTCTCTCTCTCCTCTCTCTCTCTCTCTCTCTCACACACAGCACACACACACACACACACACTCAATCTCTCTCCTAGTGAACCTATATAAACTTCAGTCACTGTAATAGTTCCCCAAAGGAATACAACTTGTCATGAAATCCTGAGTAAATTACTACAATATTAGCCTAATGTAAAAAGATATGTGCAGGACCCCCAAGCAAATGAGATCACACATCCCAATATGTACAGAGTTACAAAAATTATATATAACAGTATAAGATAACACTCCTGTATGTACACTAGCAGGCTGGGTAATCTGAATATGGTGCAATGGAATCAATCCCCCCCCGGCAAAGATAAAAAGTAAGGAGAAATTCTATATGTGTGTGAAATAAAAATAGTAACCATTATAACTACATATAGCTAAATAGAGACTTACCTCAAAGTGACAGCAAGTCCCACATCTGTTATATCACATACCTCACAACACATACCCACACACATACATACACACACGCATCCACATCTCACACATGCTGAAGTCCTATAATATGTCAGTTTGAAGAAGAAAAGGTCTGTGGATGTTAGTTTCTGTAGTGTCCCATAAAGCCAATATCCAAGTTCATCCCATCTGCTACCATATTGAGATGTAATAAGTTTAATCTCAAAAGCTCGCTCTGTTGTGTGTTTTGAGATTTCCTTTAAGACCATTACTGACATATCTGAGACTGAGTGGTCAGGCTGGGAGAAGTGATGCCCCACTGGTTTTTCAGTCTTCCTTGCTGTAATAGTATGTCTGTGTGAGTTCATCCTAGTGTGGAGCTGTTATGCTGTCTCCCTACATAACCTGTTTGTGGACATCACTTGCACTGAATGAAAAACAACATGTCGTGACATGCATGTATAACTCCCATGCACCTGGAATTGTCTGTTTTGTGATGTAACCACACAGTCTGAGGTAGAAATGAGCCCACAAGTCTTGCAGGGGCTGCCGATTGCAGGGTCGTGTAGCATTGTGTGACATGGTATTCTGTTCCGTGAAAGTTTGTCTTAATAATTAGGCTGGATAAATTTGGCGGTTGTTTAAAAATAGTAGTGGGAGTTCCTTAAAAATACAATTAAGGGTGTCATCCTCACTAAATATTGGGTGGAGATCTTTAATAATCTTACGCAGACGTTCAAGGTCTGGATGATATGTGACTACCAAGGGTATCCTTTCTGTAGCTGTCTTTTCTTTATATTAAAGTAGTTGTTGTCTTGGTACTTGCGTTGCCCGTTCCGTTCCGACTTTTTATGAATCACCTATCTCTACAGTCATTAAGAGCTGATTCACCTATTCCTAACTGAAACCATTCAAACTATATTAGCTTTAAATGCTCTGATTGTAGATTTTGATTGAGACAGCTTACTTGTCTGAGCAGAACTGGTGTACACTGAATATCTGTGTCACTTCTTCCATATTTGGAGTGGGAAGCATTACTTTAAATTGGAGCATTGTCTTTTCCTTTAGGAATTGAACTTGTTTTGTCTTTAACCTCCAGCAAGATGCTAACTAGCTGCTATTGTAATTAAAATTTAAAAGCAATATTAGGACTTAATAGATGCAGGACCCCCTAAGCAGAATTGAAAGCAAACTGGATAGTTTAAACATAATAATCAGCTTTAACAGATTAAGGCTGAATTAACACTACACTTTAAATATGCATGGAGTGGCAAGTATCCTAATCACCATTACTGCAAAATTCATAATGCAAAACAGCCTTAGAATTTAAAGTAGTACCCATCAGAATTCCCTGTAGCACCTATGAAATTAAAAAATAATGATCCCTACTTTAATTGCTGTGCCATCCTAAATCAAGCAAGGGTCACACGCATCTCGTCTCAAACTTGTTTATAACACTTTTATTCTTGGACTTGCCTGGTACAGGTGTTCATTATGAACAGAGTTTTTTTCCTGTACTCCTTTACTGAGTATAATGATTCCTGAAGAGTTCAATAAAAGGGTGAAGTTGAGGAATTACTATACAAAATATTGCACTCAGGCTAAGAAGAAAAAACAAAAGGTGTGGGTTGGAGAACATTTGGGATTAGACGTGCTTTATCATTTACTGTATGAATGTATAATGGGCAGTTTTTTAAAGTCCCCTGTCAGGGCTTCTTAGAGACCTCACAAGGATTGCCCTGGTGAACATCCACAGTCGTACATATTGGGGCCAATACCAGTTCTTTAAAGGCAATTATACCCCTGCAGTAGGGATTTAAAAATTGCAGGGTCACTTTCTATGCCCAGCACAGGGAGAGGATTTGAATTACTGTATGTTTTCTATTTTCCCACTATATAGATATTTTTGTTGTAGGATCATGTCCGGACAGGGCTTGCTTGCTAACACAGAGGATAGGATGCTCCTCCCCCTTCACCCAAGTGACCAGTTGTAAATGTGGAGTATAGGTGGCCCATAGCACAGTGAAGCTGGGCAACATGCATCTGTGTTATAGTATCTTGCTACTAGCAATAGCAAGGTATAAACCAGTTTTCCTTAATGCTGCTTTTTTTCATCCCGCAAGGATTATTCCATTTATTCACTTTTTTTTTTCAGAAATGGGAATTGCATATAACCTACAATATGGACCTTGAAGTCTAGGTTTGAATCCTAGTCCTGCCACTAACTGTGTGACCCTCCACATTTCACTAACCATCCCTGTGCTGAACACCCCCCCTTCTTCTCAAGCACTCTCTTTCTCATACTTCACCTCCCTGAAGACTCCTTGATCTTCCTCAGTCTCACTTCCCCTCTTTCTGTGTGCCTAATGATCGCTGCTAAGTGTATATATATTGAAACATGCTTTGTGATATAGCCTTCATCAGTCACAAGAAGAACCAGATGGATAAAGAATGGAGGGAGCATTCAGGCAGTATCCTGCATCTGTCTGGGAGGTAGACTACAGTGCTGGGTGGACAGTTTAAATGCTACATTAATGAATATTTAATCAAGCTGAGGGGGTGCTGCAAGACACTGAGGAGGCAGAACTGCTCCCCCACCCCACAGGCCAAAGCAGAGAGTAGAGACAACCTGAGAGGAGTGGAATTCCCCGGGATGCAAATTAATACAGGAAGCAAGATGAAAGAAATAAATGGGGATGGCAGCAGGTACATTAAAAAGAGAAGGCGGAGGAGTGAAAACAAAAAGGAAAAAAGTGGAGTAACAAATGGAGAGGGATCAAACCATGAAAGACCATGTGTAAGAATTCTAGAAGTCTAGGAAATAGGATTCCAGACCTAGAGGCCAGAATGGCAGAGGCTGACCCAGATAGTGTGGCCTTTGCTGACTGAAAACTACGACTTGAGACATGGCCATACCAGGCTATACTCTGTTCAGGAAGGCTAGGGTGGAAAGGGAAGAGGGAGTTGTAATTTATGTGAGGGAATGCATTAAAGTGACTGAGATACTGGTAATACGGGGCACAAAGGTACAGTGGGTCAACCAAGAAACAAAGAATGTATCCTTTATTTGCACTAGTGTGATCAACAGACTTCCATCAGAGAAGGAGTTAGATAAGGTACTGATGGAAGCCATTAGCAAGATGGCAGAAAAGGGGAGGTGCTTTTGGTAGAGGACTTCATTCTGCTGGATGTAGATTGGAGGCTCCAAACTGCAGCTTCAGCTAGAAGCAGGAAAATCTTGGACTCCCTGTAAAGGACATTCCTCGGTTAACTAGTCAATAAGCCAACTTATGATGGGACAATACTGCACCTGGTACTCGCTAACAGGGACAGTGTTGAACACATCTGCGTGGGAAGCCACCTGAGAACCAGTGATCACCATACAGTGTGGTTTAATTTATGGATGGCTACAGAATTGATTCACACAAAGGCAAGGGTCCTGGACTTCAGGAGAGCAGATTTTAAAAAGATGGGTGAATGCCTCAGGGATGACCTGGCAGGGGGTGAACTGGGTGGGGTGGAGGAACAGTAGGAAAAATGAAAAAGGGTGATAGTAAAGGCAACAAATCTCTGTGTCTAGTAAGGCAGCAAAAGAAACACTAAAAAGAGACTGCTGTGCTACTCAAAAGAAGTGACGGAAAAGATAAAAGCTAAGAGGGACACATTCAGAATGTAGAAGGAGATGCAGATGGAGGAGGATAGGGAGGTGTGTCAGCAGAAACAGAGGGAAGCAGGGAGAACAGTGAAGAGGAGAAAAGCACAAGAGAATAGCCAAAGCAATAACAAGAGGAGACAAGATATTTTTCAAGTATGTAATCAAGAAAAGGAAGTCCAGGGGTTGGATTGTAAGTTTGGGGGGGGGGCTACGCAGAGGGGGAACAGGAAAAGGCAAATATCCTGAACAAATACTTTTTTTAATGTTCACAGAAGAAAGAGATGGGGAGGGGCCACAAAAATGTTGAACGAATGTTGGAGAGGGAGGGTGGGATAGAAAGAGGGAGGTGGACACTAGACTTTCCAAACTGAAAGTGAACGCAACAATAGGACCACACAGGGTCCACCCAAGGGTATTGAGGGAGCTCAAGATGGTACTGGCTGTACCTCTGATAGTTCTATTTAACACTGGAAACAGGAGTGGTCTCGGAGGACTGGAGGAGGGCAGATAAAATCCCAATTCACAAAGTGGTAGGAGGGGAGAGGCTGGCAAGTATGGCAGCTGGGTTTCAATGGGGAAAAGTGCAAAATAATGCATTTGGGGCACAGAATGAAGGGGTGGAGTACAAAATGAGGAGGATGTACTGATGACCACCAAGCAGGAAAAAGACCTGCAAGTGATCATACTGGATGACCTAAAGGTGGCCAGGTAGTGTGACAAGCAGTTGGGAGAGAGAGTGGGATGCTGAAGTGCATAGGTAGGGGTACCACCAGCACAAAGAGGGAGGTGATGTTGCCTCTGTATAGATAACTAGTAAGATCTCATCTAGAGTAATGTGTCTAGTTCTGGAGACCACATGTCAGAAAGGGTATAGACAGAGTAGAAGTGAACCAGAGGAGGACAACTTGAGAAGAGCAACAAAAATGGTGCTGGGTCTGCATCAGAAGCCCTACAAAAAGAGATTAAAGGACCTAAATTTGTATAACCTGAAAGACAGGACAGAGAGAGATGGAGGATATGCTAGAGACCTTTAAAAACCCCACTGGGTGTAAACAAGGTACAAGAGGGAAGTATTTTTCAGAAAAAAAAGTACTCAAGGACAACGGGCCATAATAAGAAGCTGGAGGAGGATAGATTAAGGAGAGATGTGAGGAAGTACTTCTTCACAGTTAAAGTGGTGGATTCCTGGAACCGTCTTCTAGCAGAGGTGGTAGGGCTGAAAACAGTGGTGGGGTTCAAGATAGGATAAGCATAATGAAATCTTACAGAAAGGGAAGGGGTGAGTGAATGGACTGGAGATCAAGTACGATCTGCTGTGATACTATAGACAGGAAAAAATTAGCAGACTAGGTGGGCCAAGTGGTCCTTATCTGCTGGTAAATTCTATGTTTCTATGAGTATCAAGTCAAAACAAACAGAGGTGGCCAAGAGGGCAGTCAGGCATGCAGAAGCAGACACAAAGCTGCATATTGTGGAAAGAGTGAATGGTGAGGAAAACAGTTTTCCAGATACAATTGGGAGAATTGTTAGGCTGATAAATGGGGCAGGGTAATAAAGGAGGACAACTACTTTGCTCCATATTCACAAATTAGAAAAGCAGACCTTTGCCAGAGACCAGCATAAAGACTGCTGAGAAGGGCACCCGAGAAATGAGGCAAAAGGGATTTACAAGTGAAGGGGTCAGAAAAGGGCTTACAGATCTAAAGATTGATAAGGCCCAGGGCCTGATGGGATGCAGCCACGGAAGCTCAGGGAACTGGCATCAGAATTAGCTGAACCCCTGCTAGAGTTTTTCAATGGCTCAGTTTAGTCAGGGGTGGTTCAAAAAGACCACAGGGTAGCAGACATGACACTTCTCCACAAGGGTGGGGACAAGGAGGAACCAGGTAACAAAAGGCCTGTCAGCCTTATCTCCATTGTGAATAAATGGATGGAGACTAGAGTCAAAGGGGATGTAGTGGACATCCTGGAGAGAAATGGACTCTGTGATAGTAAACAGCCTGGTTTCATGGCAGGGAGGTCCTGCCAGACCAAACTGATAGCAGTTTTTGACTTGGTGACTAAGGAAGTGGAGAAGGGACATGCAGTAGATCTGCTCAACTTTGACTTCTCCAAGGTATTCAGATCAGTGCCACATTGAAGGTTGCTGGAGAAAACAGAGGCTGTAAGTGCAATGAAGAACATACAGTAGTTGGATGTGTGGGAAGTTGTTGAGGGGAGACAGCAACTCAACTCAACTCAACTCAATTCAGCTCATCTTTATTTATAAAAAGAGCCATTCAACATGTATCATGGCACTTGTGCAGTCATTTAAAACACACAGCTAAAAATCAATAAATACTAAAATATCTGTCAATAAAAACAGTTCATCTGAGCTCCAGAAAGGTGAGATTAAATGAATGTGCTTTTAATGCAGATTTTAAAACTCTCCACAGTCAGGCACTCCCTTATCCGGCAAGGCAGAGAGTTCCACAGGGTTAGGGCCACAAACAAAAAAGGCCTGGCACCAGAGGTCTTCAAACAGACCCTGGAAACCTCTAGCAATGCCTCATCGGTGCAGCAGAGTGGGCAAAGAGGGTGGAGCAAAGGGTAGTAGTAACCAGAATCAAATGTGGGGAGTGGGAGGTCACCAGTGGTGTGTCACAGGTATCGGTGTTGGGCCAGTCCTTTTCAAGATGTTCATCATCGACATGGGAAAATTAATTCAAGGCAAGATGTGTCTCTTCTCAGGTGACACTAAGCTCTGTGGTAGGTTAGACAGCAAGGAGTAGGTTAGGGAGTTGCTGAGGGTCCTGCAAAGGTTGGAGAGTTGAAATTCAATGCCAAAAAGTGCAAGGCAATGCACATAGGGAACAAGAACCCCAGGATGGAGTATTAGATAGTAAGGGTTAAGCTGGGCACTACTTCTGAGGGAAAAGATCTACTATCGGTGTGTATCAGTTTTCAACTATAAGTTTAATGGTAAAAAATACAGGTTAACTGGAACACAGTATCTCATTCGTAAATTTATCAAACACTGAAGGCATTTATTTTGTTTTTATTTTACCCACTCCCACAAGAAAAGTGAAACGTGATATAATTGCATTTTTGTACCCTCAGCTAAGTTGGGACTGTTTTATTTCCCTATAACTATTATAGTACTTAAAACATAAGCGTATTGTGTCCAGATCAATTTATCACACTAATACCCACTTTATAAGTACAATAAGGCATTCCGCAGTGGGCTTTTGGCTGAGAAAACTCATGCTTTGTAATGAATGCAAGGCCCTCCACCTGTGTCACTAGGCTAAACTACTCCACCGTGCAGGTGATAATCTCAACCTAAATCATGTCTTATTGCTTGCTTATTAGTTTATTTATTTATTTACTTATGTCTTTAATAACAGGGTAGGTGGACTGATCCATAAAGATTGATTTCAGCCACAACCCGGACCCCAGAGAGAGGCAGCAAGGTGGACATTGGAAGATTGTACAAAAGTGCATATCCAGCAGTAATACAAGTACATGTAGGGACAAGGAAACAATTTGGACACAGAGAAGTAGAGACTGGATAACAAAAAGGAGGTGTAGGTCTGCAGATCAAAAAAGTATGTACAATTACACAGAAAAAGCTTATTTACAGTAGTTGAGCTGTCATACATTTAGACAGGGTTTCTAAAAAACATTAGACTACAGTACAGCAGTTTATTTTGTCAATTATACAATATTAGACTATAATACAGCAGCTTATTTTGACAGAGGCAGCCCTGCTTGACCCTGAGGAAATAAGAGAGCAGGGACAAAAAGAAAAATAAGATAAGTCCAAAAGGGACTAGAGGGCAGGGTGAAAGCTGACGAGTAAAAGTCTTGGGTAGAGGCAGTGCAAAAGGTGGTACAGTAAGGTGGCTAAGATGGATCATGGGCCAAGACATGGTCTCGGGAGCAGTTGCAGGAGGATTCAGTCAGGAGCCAGGCTCAAAGGTTGTTTTTGAGGGACATGTGTGAGGAGGAGGAGTGGATCGTTTGTTGGAGCCTGTTCCAGAGAGAGGAGGCTGACACAGAAAAGGCTTTAATGCCCATGGCAGAATGGGTGCATGGGACTACCAGAGAAAGAGAGGAGGATGACCTGAGGGTTCTAGACACAAACTTGTCTATCAGTAGTGAGGCGAAAGGGGACAGGTGGTGATTTCTGAGAAAGTTGTCAATTAGGCAGCCCATGACTAGGTCAAACCATCCCTGGAGGTTTGGCCAACCTAAGGATTTGTAGAGTGTGCAGTGGTGAGTAGAGTAGGGCACTTGGAGAATAAAGCGGCAGATGGAGTTGTACATAGTAGTGAGGTGAGAGCGAGGCAAGGAGGCAGCGGTGAAGGAGTAGACCGGGGATCAGTAATCCAGCAGAGGGAGGAGGTTTCCTGGAGCTATGGCCAAGCGGGCCTATGGGGACAGAAATAGTTTGGTTCTGTAGGACACCCCAAGTTTTTGGTAGATTTTGCTTATAGTATTTGTTATGTGTTCATTAAATGTTAGGGAGGGATCTAGTGTCACCCCTAGGTATTCAAAGGAGGAGATGGTGTCGAGCGGTGGACCAGCAGGGGATTGTATGAGTAGGGCTGCGCATGACTTGGCAACCTTGGCAAGAAAAGGCTTTGAGCCAAAACAGCATAGCCTTGTTTTTTTGTCATTAACAAGCATTTTTCTGGAGAGGAACCAACCATGGGCAGCGCCATAGTTGATGGTTAGGGTAGATGAGATTTTTTCAAGGGATTTGTCACTGTGGTACAGAACCAAGTCATCGGCATAGAGGAGCAAGTCGCAAGTAAGGCTTTCTGAGGAGAGCACATTTATGAATCCATAGAACAGTAGTTGGCAGAGTATGGAGCCCTGTGGTACTCCAGTGCATGTGGGTAGTGATACAGAGGGTGTCTTACCTATCAGCACAGATTGGGATCTGTTAGACAGGTAGCTGTGGAACCACGTAGCAGTATCTGTCGAGTAACTGAAATGGCGCAAGGTGAAGTGTAGGAGGTAATGGTCCACTACATCACAAGCCTTTGATAGGTCTACAAATCCCGCTCCTGTGGCCTTGCCTATGTCCATGTTACTCTGGACATGGTCGGGAAAAAAGGGCAAGGGCAGAGGAGGTGCTATAATGTTTTGTGAAAGCCATGCTGGAGTGGACACAGAAGGTTATATTTATCCAGATACTAGGACAGTTGATGATGGACTATTTTTTTCCAATAACTTACTGAGGTGAGGGAGGAGGGAGATGGGTCTATAGTTTTCAAGGGCAAGGGGGTCACCAGCTTTGAAGATGGGTACCAAATGTGCGTGTTTCCACTTGTTTGGCATTTTGGATGTTGAGAGTACAAGGTTGAAAATAAAGGTAGAAGGGTTTGACAATTGTTGGGGAGATGAGTTTCAGAAATGTAGGGTATATCCCATCACTCCCTGGGCTACCTAGGGCTGGGAGACTTTTTAGTAATTTGATGGTTGTGCAGTAGCTGATGGCCCTAAAGTAGAACTATGGATGAGTGTTACCATCTGCTGATGCCTGGGGGTTGCAGGGGAGATTTACATGGGTAGTGGGAGACTGAGGTGGCAGCTTGCTTAGGTGTGGGGTGAGGTCAGTGAACATAGTATTGAATAGGTCAGCAATTTTTGCAGGGTCAGAAATGGGACCTGAGACTGATGTGATCTGTGTTATTTGCTTGTTTGACTTGGGATTTAGGAAGGACTCAATGGAGGAAATGATTTGCTCCAGGTGGTGCAGCTTTAGCAGTGTAGCTTGGTCAAAGGCTGGAGAAGTTTCCCAATTCCCAATTTATGTTGAAGTCTCCGAGTAAAATGGAGTCTCTTGAGGGATTAGCATGGGGGGGGTAGCAGCAGCCTAGATAAAGCTTTTTTTCTGCTCCCAAGGATAACTCCACTAGTATCCACTCACTCGGGGAGGTAGAGGCTGAGCAGCTCATGGAGGTGATAGCGATGTGGTCCTGGATGTACAGGGCGACACCTCTGCCTCATTTTCTGTCTGGCCTGTCCTGCCAAAAAAGGGAGTACCCCGGGAGTAGATATGCAGCATCAACATGATAGTTCTTTAACCATGCCTCAGAGACTCCTAGTACATGCAGATTGTATAGGGATACCCAGTCCTCGAGATCAGGGAAGTTGGCTGGGAGTTTGTGAACACTCATGTGGGCAATTTTTAGGCCCATTTGACTTACCCAGGTGATCTTTGAGTGGTCAATGTGCATATTCAGGGGGCCTGGGTTCCTTTCGACATCACCAGCAGATAGAAGGAGGGAGAGCAGAGGGCCAGCCAGAGGTAGATCCAGTGGGGACTGGATGTGGAGAGAGTGTACCAACAGTCCAAGTAGGCATCGCTCTTAATTAGATAAGAGCACTAGTAAGTTAATACCCATAGATGTGGGCATGTACCTGAGCATGATAGCTGCAAGTTCTGTGGATGAGGGAGTTTCTTTAAATGAGAGGAGGTCTTGTTGATCAGCCGCCAGAGTATAAGTGCAGAGATCAGTGAAAAGTAGCAAGCCTGACATCAAGGTTGGGTTGAGATCAATAGGATAGTTACTAAGTCCATGTTTGCTGATGTGTAGCATTAATGGGAGTGGTAGATATGCCCAGTAGGGACTGTCGGCAAATGGTGGTGGTAACTCATAAGAGGAGGAGTAAAAGCACATTTAAAGGAGGCCTGGGAGGGGGAAGGGTGGAGATAAAAATTACATTGAGTCAAAGATTCAGGCTAGAGAGAGCAGTCTGGGAAAGATGAGCCCTTGAAGCACGGCAAACCAAATGCTCTAATCAGTGCATCTGGGGAACCTGTCTTGTCCTATCCGGAGTCAGCAGACAAAGCGCCGCACCAATCAGCATTTGAGAGCTGAAAAGAGTGAAAGTGTCTGTATCTGGGTCTTGGATCGATGCTTGGGTTCCAGGAGGGTGGACTGGAGCTGTTTACTTGCTCTGACGGCTGCGGGTGTAGGAGCATCTGTAAGATCCGCTCATCGGAGCCTCTTGAATAGCCACGGGGATCCTGACAGAGAGAGTACAGGGTTAGATATAGTGATGAGCAGGATGCACTTAGAGTGGGTCTGGTGACTGGCGGCAGCCTGTCCGGGGGTGGGGATGCAGATTTGCAACACAAAAGAGCAGTAATTAGCTTAATAAGGGTAGACAGGGGAGGGGGTAGTTGAGGAAAACAAAGAAAAGATTAGGCCGAGAAGGCATACAGAGGTAGTAGGGGGTAAGGCAAGTTCAAGTTAGTGAGCTCAGAGGTGGGTGGAGGCAGGCAGGGATATTGCAGTTGGAAAAATAAGTGAGGGCCCTTTACTGAAAATTTCACAGAGAAACGGTCTGGCTTCCAAAAAGAAAAACTTTAGCTAATCAAACAGATTCTAAAAGAAAGGCTATGGCTAGCTGAAAATACGCTCATGAAATAACTTATGTAGCACATAGCAGTCACAATAAGCACTATTTTTACATTTGCGGCTCAATTTAATACAGAAACACCCCCAGAAAATTACCCCGAGTCAAAGATTTAGGCTAGAGAGAGCAGTCCAGGATAGATGAGCCAAGCACTCCAATCAGTGCATCTGGAGAGCTTGTCTTGTCCAATCCGGAGTCAGCAGACAAAGCACTACACCAATTAGCACTTGAGCATTGAAAATAGTGAAAGCGGCCTTACCTGGGTCTTGGATCCATGCTTGGGTTACAGGAGGCTGGGCTGGAGCTGTTCACTTGCTCTGGTGGCAGTGGCGTGTTAGTGTTCCTGTCAAATAAATGTGTTTTGCAAGATGCTTGGCCAATATTGGCTTTATATCAGGGACCCAAACTGGACAACTTAGATAGGCTCCTCCTTATTTCATCTCCTGTCTGGTACTTGTTGCTTGTCATTTTCAACATTTTCCACAAGGCAGTTCTTAAGTAAGTTATAACATCATGATAGACATACCCTCTAGTAGCTTTTAATGGCATTTGGGGATCCAGGTGTGCCCACTCCCACTGGTGTAAGCCAGCTGAGACCCACACACCACAGGGAAATCCTGTACTAAAGAACAAGAAGTACTTCCCTTACTAATACCCCACCATTTACTGAGACTACTAACAATCCTCAGCTCCACTGGAAGCACTCGAAAGCAACCCATTATACTGTCGCTGTAGCATCCCTGCAGGCATAGCCACCTATCATGTTGAGCAGGTATTGTGGCCTGGTATTTAAAAGCACCAACTTTAGAACCAGAGATCACAGATTCAAATCCCATTAGAGACAGAGATGTTCGATGTTTTAATTTGCCAGAGAAGTTAAAGTTAATTTGCCTTTGTGAATACTTTTGCAAATTGTTTCTGTTCAATAGGAAATTTGCCTTTAGCAACTTTGCCTGGCAGTTTCACCTGTAATTTCGTCCCTGGAGTACACCAAGGTGAATTACATAAAAACGTAAGAACATGACAGCACATGGGGACCCCTTGATCCATCTAGTCTGCCCATTATTTGATCTACTCCCCCCCCCCAGGTATATTTTCTTATTTCAAGAATCTGCTATGTCTATCCCAAGATATTTAAAACTCCTTAACTGTCTTGGCATCCATGACCTCCTGTGGCAGCCTGTTCCATGGTTCCACCACCTTTTTGGTGAAGAAAAACATCCTAAAGTTGCTCTGAAATCTCCCTCCCGTTAGACGTCTGTTGTGGCCTCTAGTAAGTGCCTTCTTATTTTCTTGGAAGAGGCTCTGATTCTGTACTGAGTTGATACTCTTCAGGTATTTAAAGGTTTCTATCATGTCTCCTCTGTTTCTTCTCTGTTCCAGGGAGTACATGTTTAGTTCCTTAAGTCTTGTCTCATAGGGTTTGTAGTGGATGTCCTGCACCATCTTTATAGCTCTTCTTTGCACAGTTTTCAGATGGTCTATGTCCTTTTTCAGGTGCGGTCTCCAGAACTGGACACAGTATTCCAGGTGTGGCCTCAACAAGGATCTGTAAAGTGGTATTATCACATTGCGCTTTCTGCTTGTGATCCCTCTTCCAATGCAACCGAGGATGTTACTGGCTTTCTGTTCTGCCTGCTCACATTGTCTCCCTACCTTTAGGTTGTTGGATACCATGACCCCTAGGTCTTGTTCTAGGTTTGTGATGGCTAATTGTTTGCCCCCCAGATAGTAATCTTTTCCTGAGTTTCTTTTCCCTAGGTGCATGACCTTACACTTCTTGGCATTGAACTTCAACTACCAAGTTCTGGACCATTCTTCCAGTTTTGTAAGGTCCGATTCCATCGCTATGACCCCTTTCTGTGTGTCCACCCTGTTGCAGAGCTTGGTGTCATCTGCAAACAGGCATACTTTCCCCTCCAATCCATGATGTCGCTGATGAATATGTTGAAGAGGACTGGTCCAAGCACCGAACCCTATGGAACCCCTCTGGTCACCATCCCCTCTCCCGACAGGGTGACATTCACTACAACATTTTTGTGTCCTCTCCTGAAGCCAGAATCTCACCCAATTCATAAATTTCTATCCTACACCTGCATTTCCCAGTTTGTTAATAAGCCTCCTGTGGAGGATGGAATCAAAGGCTTTACTAAAGTCTAGATATACAACATCAACTGCCTCACCTTGGTCTACTACTTTTGTCACCAAGTCAAAGAATTCTATCATGTTTGTCTGGCATGACCTACCAGTTGTAAGCCATGCTGCTTAGGGTCTAGCCTTCCACTGGTTTTCAGGTATGCTACTATCCTTTCCTTTAGTAACAATTTCATAATTAGCCCCACAAATGAGGTGAGGCTGACAGGGCGGTAGTTTCCTGTCTCTTCCTTGCTTCTGCTCTTGTATAGGGATACCACAGTGGCCTTTTTCAAGTCCTCTGGTACCTGTCCATTCTCCAGTGATTTATTAAAGAGTTCGGCCAATGAAGCAGCGAGTTCCTCTCTAAGCTGTTTCAATATCTGAGGATGAATTCCATCTGGTCTCATAGCTTTGTCTGTCTTCAATTTATTAATTCTTCTAGGTTCCTCTCATTTGTAAATTGGCTTGTGTCTGCATCCTGGATGTTGAGACCCATAGCTAGTGTTTGACCATTACCATTCTATCAGTTTTATCAGTTAAAGCAGAAGGAGGCAGGGAAGACAATCAGAATAGCAAAGGCACAAACTGAGGAAAAGGTAGCCAACTCTGTTAAGAAGGAGGATAAAACCTTTTATAGGCACATTAGGGAGTGAAGAAAGACCAAGGGAGGGACACAGAGACATAATAAAGGGGAGGGAATGTGGGCAGAGGGTGACAGTGAAAAAGCAGGGATACTGAATGAATATTTCTGCTCAGTATTCACAACAGATGAGGAGGGGGAGGTGCCTAAACCAAACAAGGGAGAAACTCTGAATAGTGGGGTCGATACCAGTCCATTCACAGAAGAAAGGGTTTTGAAAGAACTCTTGAAACTGAGGGTGGACAAAGCAATGGGGCCTGATGGGATTCACCCAAGAATTCTAAAAGAACTAAGGGTAGAACTAGTAACACCATTGACTACTCTCTTTAACAAATCATGGGAGGATCAAGTGGTACCTGAGAACTGGAGGAGGGTAAATGTGATTCCACTTCACAAAAGAGGGAGCAGGGCAGAGGCAGGAAACTACAGACCAGTTAGTTTGACTTCAGTGGTGGGGAAAATGATGGAATCACTTCTGAAGGAAAGAATTGTTGAGTACCTAGAGGCCAGTGGGACACAGGACCCAAGGCAGCATGGTTTCACAGCAGGAAGGTCATGTGAGATGAACCTAATAGATTTCTTTGACTGGGTGACCAAAATAGTAGACCAGGGAGGGGCTGTGGATATGGCCTACCTAGATTTTAGAAAGGCATTCAACACAGTCTCACAGAAAAGATTAATATGCAAGTTAGCCAGCCTTGGAGTGGGTCCCAAGGTGGTTGCCTGGATAAAAAACTGGCTGGACAGCAGGAACAAGGGTAATAATATGGAGTCCACAGTGAAGAAGGAGGGTGACTAGCAGGGTACCGCAGGGTTCAGTACTGGGGCCGGTCCTCTTTAATATCTTTATAAGTGACATTGGAGAGCACCTGGAAGGAAAGGAATGCCTCTTTGCAGATGACACAAAGATCTACAACAGGGTTGATACACAAGGTGTGGTGGAAAGAATGAAAAGGGACTTGGTAAGGTTGGAGGAATGGTCAAATATGTGGCAGCTTAGATTCAATGCAAAGAAGTGCAAGGTAATGCATCTGGGAAACAAAAACCCAGGTGAAGAGGTGAAGAGTACACAATGGGGAGTGAGTTAATAACAACAACAAAAATCGAAAGAGACCTAGGAGTAATTATATCAGATGACCTAAAGGTGGGCAAGCAATGTGAGAGGGCAGTAAGGAGGGCTGGGGGGGGATACTGAGATACATAGGGAGAGGCATCAACAGTAGAAAACAGGAAGTTGTTATCCCTCTCTACAGACAGTTAATGAGACCCCATCTGGAGTACTGCGTGCAATTCTGGAGACCCCATCTCCACAAACACATAGACAGAGTGGAGGCTGTTCAGAGGAGGGCAACCAAAATGGTGCAAGGTCTGCACCAGAAGACATACGAGGAGAGACTATAGCAGCTAAATATGTATACCCTTGAGGAAAGGAGGGAGAGGGGGGACATGATAGAAACTTTCAAGTATCTCAAGGGAATTAACAAGGTACAAGAGGGTAGTATCAGAAGAAGAGATGTTCAAGAACAAGGGGGCACAATTTGAAGATAGAGGGGGGGGAAGGCTCAGAGGTAATGTTAGAAAGTATTTTTTCACAGAGAGAGTTGTCGATGCATTGAATAGCCTTCCTGAGGAGGTTGTGGAGTCAGGAACAGTGGAAGAATTCAAGAATGCATGGGACAGGCATAAGGCAATTCTAGTGGGGGGCAGGAGGAAGTAATCTATTAATTAACTAGAATCTGCAGCTTATCCATCAGGTAGGGAAATGGGCAGACTGGGTGGGCCAAGCGGTCCTTATCTGCCATCAAATTCTATGTGTGTCTATGTTTCTATTTTGTTGTATTGTAAAAGCAGAGCAGAAGTATTATTTTAATACTTCTGCTTTCTGTGCATCATCCTCCACCTGCTGTCCTTCCTTGTTTCTTGGTCTGTTCCCCCACCCTTGTCTTTCTTTTTTCCTGGATATACCTATAGAAGGTTTTGTTGCCCCTTTTAATTTCTGCCATAATTCTTTCTTCAGTTTGTGCTTTGGCTACCCTGATTGCCTTCCCAGCCTCTTGAGCTTGGTCCTCTATTCTTCGCTATTTCCGTCTTTCTTTGTTTCTTTATACTGTCTGGAGGCTTTTTTATTTCCTTTTATTTTCAGTACCATCTCTTTCATAAACCAGAGAGGTTTTCTCCTTCTTTTAGTTTCACAGATCACCTTTGAGTATTTTGCTGTTACAACGCTTAATGACGTCTTCAATGCTGTCCATCTTTCCTCAACATCGCCATCTTTTATGTTTTCATACAGGCTTGTTGACGTCTGCATTCTTGAAGTTGAGGATTTTTAGTCTAGTGTGGCTGACTTCTTGTCTATTGACTGTGAACCATATTGATCAGTGATCACTGGAGCCCAAACTGATTCCTGCTTCAACGTTAGATATCCTTGTGCTGTTTGCTAGCACAAGGGCTGGGATTGCCCTTCCCTTGTTGGTGAATCTACTAGCTGTGTTAGACCTGCCTCTTGAAGAGCAATGAACAGCAATGAGGAATTCCTTGCTCTTTTCTGATGAGGCTGCGTAGGGAAACCCAGTTCACATCAGACAGACTGAAGTCTCCTACAAGCAGTAGCTCACCTTTGTCAGCTATCATAAGGATTGTTTGAAGAAGCTCCTTATCCCTTGCTATTTCTTGTAGTAGGGGTCTGTAAACTATTTCCACCCATAGTGGGGTTTTATCTCCTGCTCTGATGATTACCCATAGAGACTCAGTATTGTTGCTAGTCCCCTGGATCCCAGTGGCATTTATTTCATCCATGACATAGACTGTCACACCTCCACCTTTTTGCTTTCTCAGTCCCTCCTAAAGTGTAGCCTGGGACTGCAACATCCCAGGTGTGGTTCTCTTTGAACCACATATGTGTCACTGCTATGCAGTTTAATAGAACCTTGGTCATTACGGTGGAGAGGTCCAGGATTTTTTTGGATAGGCTATGATCATTGAAGCACATTGCATGCCATACCTGTTTTTTTTTTGCTGACATTTTGTTATACACTCTCCAAGGGTGGACTGGCTCGGGTGGTGCACCATTTTGCTACTGCAGTCTGGTCTTTATCCTCTCTTGGTGATATGTTAGTGGGTTCTCTGTTAGGACGAAAGACCGATTCACTGATAGGTGATGGGAGGGAGGAGGCATTAGCTTTCGCGAGCAACGTGTGGGGTGCTAATGCCCTCTCTCCTTTTCTTAGTTTAAACAACTATGAAAGAGATGTCTGGCCCAGTGTATGGACTCCTTCCTTTGTCAGGTGTAGGCTATCATATTTAAAGAACTTCTGTTCCCAGAAGTCCTTCCAATTCCCTACATAATGATGGCCTTTTGTCCTGCACCAGTCTTTGAGCTGGTTGTTAGCTCGGCGATTTCCTTTTCTCTTACTTTTTGCTTGCTGTTTCCCTTCTCTCAGACAGGCAGAATTTCAGAGAAGGATATTCTGGACTTATGGGAAGTCAACCTGTCTCCTAGTGTGGTGAGATTTTGCTTAGTCTCCTTCACAGAGTGACTGGCGAGGTCATTAGTTCCTAGCTGGACTAGGAAGTACGTGTTTGTGCCGATGTTGCATGCAAACTTTTCTATGTGTTCCTTGGGTCAGAATGAAGCTACTGATATAAAAATGTCTCAAGGTTAGCATTCCCCTGTCTCCGCACTCAATAGCAGCCTGAAGACCCTGTGCCACCCCACACCCACTGTGATTCCACTACCACAGGCTGCATCCACTCATTAATCTCAGTCAGGAGCAATTCTAATATTTTCTGACCTGTGTGTGTATGATTCAATTACACTCTTCACTGCCAGTGTGACATGTTGGCAAATATCCGGAGTATTGCTACCACTGCAATTGGGCTTAGTACAACTCCCCTCTCCCTGCTACAGTCAAATACTACCTCCAGTACCTGTGTCCAGTGTGTTGTACTACACAGAAATGAGCTACCAGCAGTTTGGTCACTGGTACACATATCCATACTGGGGACCTATTATCCAGATCAGACTCACTGCCACTATCACAAGCAATCAAGGGGGCACAAGCAACCTCCTCCTTGTCCACTGTGTTTATGTTTCTATATAGGAGGAGAGACTAAAGCAGCTTAATATGTATACCCTTGAAGAAAGGAGGGAGAGGGGGGGACATGATATAAACTTTCAAGTATCTCAAGGGAATTAACAAGGTACAAGAGGATAGTATCTTTCATAAGAAGAGATGTGCAAGAACAAGGGGGCACAATTTGAAGATAGAGGGGGGAAGGCTCAGAGGTAATGTTAGAAAGCATTTTTTCACAGAGAGAGTTGTGGATGCATGGAATAGCCTTTCTGAGGAGGTTGTAGAGTCAGGAACAGTGGGAGAATTCAAGAATGCATGGGACAGGCATAAGGCAATTCTAGTGGGGGGCAGGAGGAAGTAAGCTGTTGATTAACTAGAATCTGCAGCTTATTCATCAGGTAGGGAAATGGGCAGACTGGGTGGGCCAAGCGGTCCTTATCTGCAGTCAAATTCTATGTTTCTGTGTTTCACTGTTCTTGAGCTAGAGATTTTGCTACCTCTCAGACTGATCCTCTTGTCATCACTTCTCCCAGCACCCAGCAGCATAGATGCAACAGATGTGTCAGAGAATAATTTTGCAACATGAATGCCAACACCACTTCCCCAAACTACTCCTTCACTACTACTACTAGCCCCAGAGCACATGGATGAAGCAGCTGCAGAGGTAATTTTTCAGTTGCAACAACATTTTGCCTCACAGAACCTGTTCCATTTTGGTCACATTGCCAGCACCTCTCCCTTTACTCCAGCTTCTCTTTCCAGTCATTTTATATATTTAGATGTTTAATATTATGAGGAAAAAAATAAACATTGGAGGAAAACTAAATACCAACGGCAGCAAACAGTATCTCACCAGAGGGATTAGCAGTCTTTTGTTTTCCTTCCTGGCTGCTCAGAAAACAGAGATTGTGATGTGGTGGTGGTTGCCTTAAACTGTGTTATAGCATGGCTTGCATCCACACTGCTGTTAAAATAGCTTAACACAACTGTGCTGGTCAAGAGCCAGGCTACAACCCTCCTCTGAGCAGGGTTAAGGGAACTCAGGCAATCTGCAAAGCAGTTTATCTACTTCATTCTATTTTTTTTGTCCGTCTCGTTTAAAATAAAAAAATATGTTAAGTGCTCACCTTTACTCTCAGCAGTTGATTTTGTATGGGCAAAAATGTGTTTGAAGCTTTTTCAGGCATAACTCAGTCAATTTCTGTTGGATTTATCTGAAACGTGGCATGGCTGTAGTCCAAGGGGAGACACACACGTTTTGCATTGTTGGTGATTATTGAACTTGAATTGTGGATTTGGTACCATGGTGAATCTGGGAGGTAAATTTGGGGTACATACCCCGTGAATTTGTTTTTTGGTATTATGTGTTAGTCTCGTAGTACTCAATGAGATTGTCTTGTTTTTTTTCTTTGATATATGGATTGTCCCTTAACTCCAAAAGTTGATGGAGTTATGACTTGTTAAAGTCACAGTGTTATACTATGGGAATTCTAATGTTTTAATTTTTATGTTTTTTCTATGTCTGTTTTCAGTTGGTATTTATTTTTTGTGGGTGTTTTCTTTGTATGTTTATATTGTTAGTTTATTTAAGAAAAATCTCGGCTGATGTAGTTTTTGTTTTTGTAAGTGTTGTGTGGCATGTGGGATACAGAGGCATGGATTGATGGCAGATTGACATAGATTGTCCCTTAACTCCAAATACTGAGTGACTTACAGTTTGTTAAAATCACAATGATATCCTATTGGTGTAACCCCTAGATGGCGCTATCCCAGGGGCTACTACCCCTGCCTGATTTGCCACTAACAGGTTGAGGGGCCTGGATCCAATGGCGGGTGCCTCCACCCAGAGGTCAGGGTTTGCAATAGTTAAACTAACTTGGTCACAGCCCTCTGGGACACTGCAACCCCCTTTCTTCCCACTAGTGGCCCACACAATATATCAGAATTACCTTCACAGTATACACTTACCCCCAGGTCTGGTTCCGCACTGGGACCTCCTGTGAAATGAGATACAGTGCAACAATCACAGTACAGTACTTTAACATAGACAAATACCTCAGGCAGTATAACTTTGCTGAAACAAGCAGCTCTGATTTATTTAGGGGATATAACAAGGACAGGGAAATCAGGTTAATTAGCTTATCACTCTAATAATTCATTTATGGCTCTGTGCACAGGCCTATCCCTATCAGTTACTGTCCCTTGGGTACCCAAGCCCTAGTGGCTAGTCCAAACTGTGGCAGCTGGTAGGGGCCCTTCACACAGAGAAAAGGAGAATTAAACAGTCAGCAGTACAGTAATTCCATTTGGATTTAATGTGGCAATTCAACAGGAGCGACCCTTGAATTAGTACTCAATGACCTCCAAATAAGATAGGGTCCTTCAATGTCAGCAGGGCTCACTTGAGGTACACAAACCTCTTCACACATCCATATAAAAGAACGACTATACCAGGCAGGCTGCATCTGTATCCTGATCGCAATTACTGCACAATACCGGGAGAACACACAGCAGATTCAGTTCTGACAGACCGAGTGCAATTTTCAGCATCTTCCAGTCTTCTACAGGGTGAGCCTGGTTTCTACTCTTCAGAGATCCTTTGATTCTTTTCACAGGACGGATTCAGTCCTAACAAGCTGTTACACAAGCTGCAGACCGAACTCTGGGTCTTACACACGTTTTGACTAAAACTGCACACTGAAAAGCACAGGGCTCCTTCCTTCTTCACTGCCAAAGCTCAACTGAAACTCCAACCGACAAAACTGGCACTTCCTTTGAGTTCCTCCCAGTTCTTGACTGGATTGGCTGTCACTCACAATAGACTGCTGCTGTTGGTCCAAAAAGGCACTGAAGTCTAAACTACATCTCCCAGAGTCACTGCCCATACAATCCTCTTGTGGCTGGCTCAGATTATGAGTCCAAGTTCTGATTCGTCCAAGGCACCATTTTAGAGCTATTACCCCACACTGATTGGTCCAGTTCAGCAGTTCAAAACCAGAATGGGGAACTAGGCAGACACTGTTCTGACTGCAAAAGAAATCAGGTTAGACAAACTGTAATTTCATTATTACTGTAAATGATTTCTGGCAAACAGTTACATCTTTCAGATAGGTTCCCTTGCACTCTAGTGACTGCAAAAATGAAGTGAATTGGCAGCAGCTTGAGTGGTACTCAATCAAAGAAACACACAGTCCCCATACAAACTAATTATGTCTGCAAGCAGACAGCTCTTAAAGAGACAGTACCAGAGGTTCTAAAAACACTCACTGATAAATGGCTTAAATGCCAAACACCATTCAGGCTTGGAGCATTCAAGCAAGCTCCTGGAAGTCTTTTGGGAACCCCCATTTGTAGGGGGGTTACATTGGTATTTCCAGCATGGCTTTAAGTAAGCAATAAGACACAACGGGGTGTGCATTAGAGATTTCTAACACATGGCCAGGGGTGTAGTAAGGCACAATGCTACAGGCCGAGTGCCTTCAGCCCCTGGTTGTGCATTATAAATGTCTAATGCACATCCCCAGAGTGTCTTATTGTGCTTATAAAATGGGTTTCAGGATCTAATGTTAATGTAAAATACCAATGTTTAATGTTGGTGTAAAAAAATAAAATCTTTCATGCTTTTTGTTATAAAATTCTCTATCTTCAGAGGTCATCATTATGGGCGACTGCAACCTTGATTGGGTCTCTGTTACCTCTAAACCTCTAAAAGATGGCTGCAACACTTTCCAGCTTGCACAACTTATTACAGAAGCCACCCATCCTAATATGAAAAATCCAGCCAATGGTAGCTTGCTTTACCTTATCCTAGTGAATAAATCCTGCCTCTTTACCCTTTTGGGTGTCTTTTTCAACAACCTCAGTGGCCACTGCTTCATAGCTCATGTGAGGTCTGTACCTAAACCAGTTTCCACCTCTAGGTATATCTTTAAAAGAAGTTGATGTAACTTTGACCTTTATGCCTTCCTCTCTGATCTTTAGCACCTGCACTGTCAAGATTTCTACCTGGCCCCTACTGTGAACGAGGCTTACAGGATATTCCAGAATATAGTCCTTGGCAGTATAAATTAGCATGCACCCTTAGTCAAAATTAACACAAAGAAAAAATCTTGTCGTCGGTTCATGGCCAGCTTGAAGAATGATCTGCTTAATAGGGACATCCTTTGAAAAAAGCTTGAAAAACCAAACTTCCCTCTGACTGGTTAGCATTCAGGGCAGCTAGGAATCAATGTACTAAATTTATCAGGGCAGAAAAAGCCAGATACTTTTGCACTGAACTGGATTCCTTTAGCAAGTGTTCTGCTAAATTTTGGAAGACTTTAAAGGATATTGAGGGACACACTTCAGCAAACTCTTCCTGCTAAACTTTCTTCTGGTGGCTACTACACGATTGACAAACAGACAATTCTTGGCCTGCTCAACAATCACTTTGAGACTGCTGGGCTAGAGTTTGATTCCTCTCCTGCCAATAACCTTCATACCCAGCACTGAGTCCAGGACCCGACATGTCCAGTTACTGACACCTCTGCTCAAGCTGCAGTTTTCTCCTTCTGCCCTGACTGACTTTAACAAGTGGAAGACTTATTATTAGAACTGGACACTAGAAAGAGCCCTGCTGCTGATCTTATTGATACATACTTCCTAAAATTTTGCTACCATGTCTTGTCTCCCCCATCACCCACCTGTTCAGTTTATCTCTTGCTCAGGGTGACCGCCCATCAACTTGGAAAACTGCCCATGTTATTCCTCTGTTCAAGTCTGGTGATCTGAGCAATCTAAATAATGATAGACCCATATCCCTGGTTCCTATCCTTTCTAAATTGCTCAGGAAACTAGGTAACACTCAACTTAGAAAACATCTGGATTCCTTTAATCTTCTTAATCCAGCATAGTGAGGCTTTAGACTGTGTCACAGTATGATATCCGCACTCGCAAAGGTCACTAATGACTGGCAGGATGCTTTAGATGCTAAAAGCTATGTGTGGGCCTTATTCATTGGCCTGAGCAAGGCATTTGACATGGTAGATCATGACTTGCTTATGGTCACTCTTTGCAACATTGGTTTGGACTCCTTGGCACTGAAATGGTTTACCACTTATCTTACTGGTTGATATCAGCAGGTTAAATCAGATGGGGGACTTTTCTCCTCTGAAAACTCTTCAGCGAGGCGTGCCACAGGGGTTCATCTTGGGACCCCTACTTTTCACACTTTACATCAGCAATATTGACTCTGGTATCAAATCAGCTAACATTTGCCTCTTTGTAGATGATACTGTCCTCTGTATTGATAGGCCCACCCTAGAACAGGCCTGTAAGGACCTTCAACTAGATTTTCATTGTCTGCAGCTAAACCTCCTGAACCAAAAATTCCTATTAAATGCAAAAAAGCCAAGGATATGATCTTCTCACCGTTAGTTAATGCATCTAATCCCTGCACCCTAGGTACAGTACCTCAAATTACCATGCTTCTAGGTGAATCTTTAGACTTTGTGGTCACATTTAGATAAAAAAACTAAAACAGAGACTTGGTCTTTTCTACCAGATTAAGCATCTACTCACTCAAGATGCCAAAACTAGGTTAGTTCAAACCACCTTTCTTCCACTGTTGGAGTATACCGATTTTCTATATTGTCAATGTCCTAGCTCTGCATTATCCAAGCTCGACACCCTCTATCACTGAAAAATAAGATTTATCACTGGAGTACCATACTCCACCCATCATTGCTCCCTCTACTTCTTAGCAGGTTGGATGTCTCTTTAATTTAGAAGGCAAAAAAAAACACTGCATTCTGGATATTAAGAGCAATTACTAAGAAGCTTCCTCATTACATTTCAAATTG
Source organism: Neoceratodus forsteri (assembly GCA_016271365.2). Classification (NCBI taxonomy): domain Eukaryota; kingdom Metazoa; phylum Chordata; order Ceratodontiformes; family Ceratodontidae; genus Neoceratodus; species Neoceratodus forsteri. The sequence goes on along the minus strand of CM028129.1, from coordinate 46,821,669 downwards.
TCAGCATGTTTGTACTGCAAGTAGCTACTCCCTGAGAAGCCTCTCATATATATCACTCTTCATCCCTAAAGTTTATTCACGTTTTGGTAGATCATGTATAAGTCATGCACTTCCCTTTTCTGTGGAATATACTTCAAAAAACCTTGACGTTAGTAGTCCCCATAAAACTGTCCACATTCAAAACGCTATTCGTACATTCCTTCAAGGAATCCTGCAATTGCTTCCCCTGATGGCCTGCTAATTGTGCGACTGGGTCATCTTTCAGTTGTGACCTTCTGGCTGTCCCTTCTTTACTTCTAATATATACAGTATATATATATCTGCTTTTTATCCCCTTTTACACCTCCTCACAAGATTTCCTTTACATATATTGTATTATGTTTTTTTATTTATTTATTTCTAGGAAGAACCTTTGAGCCAAAAGTCATTTTACAGAGGTTCCACATCAGAGTAATCCATGGGCATAACATCATTTACAATGGTTACAAGTACATAAGCAGATACAAGGAGGTTCCATGCCTAGAAAGACATGAGCACATCAGGTTACAGAGGTTACATAATTACAATAACAGGGATTATGTAAGTAAAAATATAAAGACACATAATTTAAAGCAGGCTAGGTTGACAGGTTGTTAAGTGAACAACTTGAGAATCTACAGCATATAGAGCGAATTAGGTAGGGAACAGAGGATGATATAGTCTGTAAAATAATTAACTAATACTAAAGGCAAGGAGGTGAGAACTTGATGGGCAGCAGTTCTTTTGTCTTAAGTGCTAAAGAGTGTAGTCATAAAGAAGGGCTAGACTCATTGGGGAGGAAGTGCTGAGGCTGGGACCTGGAGCCTACTAGGGGAGTGTTAGTTAGCAAGAAGAGAGGAGAAGGCAAGGGTGCAGGTTAGAATGAGGGTACCAGGAAAGAGGAGGGAAGAGTGTGGGGGAGTTCAGGTCTCACAGTCACAGTTCCTGTTTGTGGTGAGGGCCACTCGGAGTTTATATTTAAAGGGGCCTATTTTGTCCTCTTTTGTGATGCCTAGGTCAAGCGCATTAAGCCAAAGTGGTGCCCAGTAATCGTAGGACTGTTGGCCTTGTGTGGTTCTATGGAAAGGGATGCAGAGGACTGAGTTGTTTGTACCCCTAGTGCATCTGATGGAATTAGATCAGTTAAGGAGGCTTTGCAGGCCTGGGGTGGTAAGTCCTAGCATAGACTTCTTGGCGAGCATGCATACTTGATACTGGAGGTGACTGTCAAGGTTGAGTCATTTTGTTTGAGTGTACAACTCGCAGGTGTAAGTGAGATGGGGTACATCTAGGACTAAACGACACGCTTTGTTTAGTGTTGTTTTGATACATTTCAAAGCAGTTTGGGAGGCAGACCCATATACTGCTAGACTATAGTCTATCACTGAGAGGACTAAGCTATTTACAGCAGTTCTGAGTGCCTCAGAAGTCAGGCTTTTTCGGTGTTTGTACAGTAATCCTAGTTTTGCATTTGACAACTTTGTGACTGCGTCTATGTGTTGGTTAAATGAGAGGGTGTGGTCTAGTGTCAGTCCTAGGTATTTAAATGCTTGAACCATCTCCAGGGAAGTGTTCTGATTGTTGTGAATGCAAAGTTGGCGAGTGCAGTGTTTGTTATGTGGTGATGCGAATATCATAGTCTTAGTTTTTTTATAATTGAGGAGCAGTTTTGATTGAAGAAACCAGTGCTCAGCTGCAGTGAAATTAGCCTGCATTTGCTTTTCCAGCATGTAGGGGTCAGAATTACATGAATATAGGACCGCATTGTCTGCATACAGTAGTAGATGGTTGTTTACTGATTGAGGGAGGTTGTTTAAGAACAGGCTGAACAGTAGAGGGCCAAGGATAGAGCCTTGAGGAACGCCTGTGTTAACACTAAAGTTGTCGGAGAAGGTGTCCAGGATTTTCACTTTTTGGACCCTCCCAGAGAGGTAGCTTCTGAACCATGCTGCTGTTGCAGGGGAGAGGACGGTATTGGAGAGCTGATCCAGGAGCTGATTGTGATTGATGGTATCAAAGGCCTTGGTGAGATTAATATATGTTGCCCCCACCAATAGCCCTCTGTCTAGCGCATTATGGATAAAGCTGGTAAACTCCACTAGAGTGGTTGTGGTACTGTGTTGTTTTTGAAATCCATGTTGTTGCTGATATTGTGAATGATACTTGTCTAGATATTCTGTCAGTTGGTCTCTTACGATTCGCTCCAGGGCCTTGGAAAGTGGAGGAAGGATACATATTGTACGTATGCATATATTGTATATAACTGCTGTGCCTATTACATATATTGGTGACTCATACTTCATTGTATTCCAGTATTAATTAGTTGCATAGCCTCTCTATTATGTACCTTACTACACTATTGTACTGACTATGTGTAACTTGTCCAGGTCCACCTTGCAAATGAGTTCACCTCAATGGTGTTTTGCCTGGTAAATCAAAGATTGATTGAAAATATTCCTTCCACCTGCAGCACTCTGGTATATTCATTTTTAGCCTTTTGGGATTTTGTACTGCTGGTGCCACCGTAGTTAACAATGACTGTCATGTTTACTATGGTGACAGCCCACTCTAACATACTGCTCTATGTGACTTCTTTTTTATATATTTTCCCCATGTGACAGTCTTCAAATTAAAATATAAAATCTGCCTACTTGTCTAAATTTTGCTTTTGTTCTCCATGTAATACTTATGTGTGAGTGGGTAGTGAGCAGACAGCTGAGAGAAGAGAAAGTTGTGTGAGCACATGATCGCTATTCACAGACCACCAGTAAGGGGAAGCACTTTTTTATTTAAAACAAATCTCTTTGTATAACTACACTGCTGCACTTTGAAACAGTGTCTTGGCTAAGATTGTATTTCAACAAGCTTAGCGTGGAAGCAGGAGAAGTGCTGGAGCAAGTACTGAGCGGCTGGGCATGTGGCATGTGGTTGGAGGTGTGCAAATACAGCAAGCCAAAAGAGTCTGATTGAAAAAACTGTTCTATGCTAAAGAAAGAGCTTTACAGTATATTTAGTTACAAAGGGAAAGTGGCAATTATTAGACATGACGTGGCATACTGGTAAAGTGAAGTTAAAAAAAAATGGACTGACTGCAATGTGCATGTTTTAGTGAGCAGCAGTACTCCCCGACCCCCACAGCATGTGTGAGCCCAGGTTGTGTGAGTGAATGGGAGAGCTATCTCTAAGTAGATTTAAAAAACAAAACGCAAGCAACTGCAAATTAATAATATTTTTGATGCCTGTGAGAGGAGTGCTTTGATCTGGGGCTTTGATGACTGAGGCTTACACAGTTTGAGTACATTTGTGGTTACGGGAAAACTAAACATGGCAGCTATTCAAAAATGAACATTCCATTTGTCTTCTTGTGATCTAATTTGGCTGTAGTTACCTGAACTTGTTGCTGGCCTTGTGTTCGACACTTCTAATGCACGGCTAGCAACAAATCAAAATACAGGATTTTCCCTACTCATTTTATAAAACAATTTCTGAGCATGGATTGAAGCATGGTTTCACAATGCTACAATGTGGATGCAATACAAAGCGTTAACAGAGTCAAGCTGGTTTAGAGCAAGGAAAATGTGTGAGTGTGGACAGAGCCTAAGTTGCAGTTGTGAAAACTAGCAGAAAGATTAGCTGCTTTAGGAATTTTGTAGAAGTTTGTGATTGAATTCCGTACTTTAAAAGACTAGGGGCCAGATTTTCAAATGCCATGGGAACTAAGTCCCACACCGCAACCCCAGCTGCAGGACAAAATCTCTGCACTTGTGAAGATTTGTATTTTCTGTCAGCACAGCTGCAGGGGATGTTATGTCTGGTCCCACCTGATGTAACTTTACCCTGCAGCTGTGTCCAAAAATTGGCTGTAAACTGCCGAAACTCGTGGAGACAGTTGCAAACTGGGTCCACTTTTGAAAATACCATAGCTGCAGGAAAAACTGTGGTTGTGCAAGGGGAGACCCACTTGCAGCATTTTTTTTCCCACAGCTGCGGGAGTTAGGAGGGCTTGGAAAATCTAGTCCTATATTCCTTTCTTTTTCAACTCTTCTATTCTTCTAATGCTTGTCAGTCTGTAGTGCCTGCATCTGTTCTCCCTGATGGACAAGGGCAGCCACCTCCCCCATCTCTGCCTGTTGTGTAATTAATCTGGTGTGGCCTAAGCTTCAGTAGTTCAGTAAAACACACCTAACTGCTCTACAGAAGTACAATTACAAAGCACAAAAAACAGAAAAAAATAATTGCACAAAACACTGACTAGAACAGACTCACTCAGCTCACACAGAAAAATCTGCCTTTTGCTTGCTGCTAGCTAGCTAACACTGCTCCACTCCCCCACAGGACTGCCTCACTACACACAATACAGAAAATGAAACAACTTTAAAGTAACTAAATCAGAATAAATACCAAACATAATTGGTAATCTCGAGGCACAAGGCACACTAGACACTATAGGGAGTGACTTGGTTTAAAACATTGCATGTTTAACCTGCTTTTCAAAGGTTTGGGGGCACAGAGATTCACAGCATACTTAACACCAACTCTGTCTTCATATGACAGCACTGAATTCAGCCTACACATGGCAATACAGCTCATTGTAACATGGCAGAAATACAAGTAGTGCAGGGAAGAAACAGGATTGGTGCAAGGGCGTTAGGTGGTACAAGAGCAACATGGCATTATGAGACGATAATGACATGTTGAGGGAGTGAACGAGCTTAGAAACCTATGTGAGTAACTGAAATGATAGAAGCAGTTTGACCAATAGGTGGCGCAACCAACACAGCCCATGAAAGTGAACTGACAGGTCCAACACACGTAGTGCAGGAGTGTGTCCCCCGATACTGCAAGAGTGAAGTTGCACAGATAGGAAAGAATGGTCAATTGTGCTGTTTCACAGGGAGTCACCCACTTGATACTGTAGAAATTGCCAAGTGATTGAACACAGGACTGGCAGCCACAGTTGATCAACAGATGAGCGTCAAAGAGAAGAGAATCAGTGTTACTGTGTCAAAGCGCCACCTATTGGTCAGAATGAGAACTGAGATCTCAGGCAAAAGGCACTCCTGCAGCAAGTGTCTCAATTGTGAAGCAGTGGAGGGATGAATGGGCAGTAGATAAGGTGTGTGTGCAAGAGAAATGTGTGGTGTGTGCCACGCAGCAAGTGGGGGTATGCAGAGAATAGTAATGGGAGCACATTTGCAGTCCAACACCATGCACCCCAAAAAACAGCAATGGCAAAACAGAAGAGAACTCCTGTGCTCCTCGGACAGTGCCATCTGTTGGTTGGAATAGTGATGGCTGTGCTCTATAGGCAGGGCACAGAAGTACTCTCAGTACTGGAGCATACGAAGCTATGCACGGAAGAAATGTGTCCCACAATGCAGCACACCACTGATGTTAGATAAAAATGAGTGCGAAGAAACACAGTAGTGCTGCACAAGTAGGAAGTCTACAGGTGTCAGCAGTATTGTATCTCGATCTTCATATGCACACCACAGTTTAAATGTGTGACAAAGTGATAGCCACTATATAACTCGATTCGGCTCAGGAACATGCACGAGCACACTTCCAGTTATACAGAGCCTTAAAAAGTAACAGACATGCAGCATAATTTCACAGGTGGAATAAGTCATTGTGCTCATTAGTGTTCCATAAGAAATTAAACACGATGTCGCAAATACTAGCCTTGAACTTCCCATGTTACAAGCACATTAAGCCAGTCTGAAGGTGGCATCTAATGGGGAAATAATGCATGGTTGGGCTGCTGTAGGCACTCAGCCTGTGGCCTCGTGCCACAACAGTTCCAACCATGCATTATTTAACCATTAGATGCCACCTTCGTCATGGCTTAATGCTTACTTGTAGTACCGTTTGACCTCCAATCCCATGGATCATTGCAAACTTCACCTTGGGGGCACATTTTGCAGGGGAAATTATCAAATTCATTATTTGTGAAGTTCTAACTGTAATGCAAAGTTGAACTTTGCATTGTGGATTAAATTTGTGAATTTAGGCTAATTCATTAATTTCTCCATTTCACCACTAATTAGATACAATGGGCCAGATTTTCAAACTGATTTAGAGCACCACAAGGGACTGTCATCAGGAAACTTGACATAAGAGCTTACTTGCATCAAACCCTACTGAAAGTGGTATTTTCAAAGAAATCCCCTGCAAAATCTCTGCAAGTCCCTTGCAGCAGCACAGCAATGTTGTACCAGATACCTCCTGCTGTAACGCTGCCTTCATGGGGGAGCCAGTCTATGTGGTTTGTGCCACAGCTTCGATGCAAGCTGCTATAAAATTAGGTCACTCTCACAACCTGTGTCTGAGGTTCAAAAATTCGGTGCAAGTTGCAACCAATCCTTGGCCACAGGTGTGGCACGCTTTGCGGGGACAGGGCTTGGTTGCAAGCCCTGCACCCCCATTTGAAAATTGGGCCTAATGACTCACTACCTGACAAGTGACTAAGTCACTTAACCTCTCAGTTCATCTGTCAACTCAGCTGAGGAAATGAACAGAACCAGGATCCAACTGAAAATGAGATGTTACATCTCAGCTTGGCCAAGCTATCAAACAAAGCAAAGGTTGCAAGTCCATGCCACTATGTATCAGACATAATACATACTGTACACTGTAGCGGATCTAGGGTGTTTTAGTGGGTGCAGGTGCAACCCCCAATATAACTTGCTTGCTTGCTACTGCTACATTTCACTTTGCTGGAGAAGTCTAATATATTAATTGTAAGAAAATCTACATTCAAAACAACAGATTACATTATTATTTTTAGTCATAAATTTAATGATAAATATAATATAAAGTATTAAAAAAATGTAAAAAAGTTGCATATCAAGTCCACACACAACCACAGCACCTCCCATTGTAAAATTCTGGATCCGCTTCTGACTGTACATATTTTGGAGTGAATATGTGGAAGTGCTTAAGTCTTTAAATCTAATTGTGTGTGTGTAGGGTCTTATAAAGTGTTCCTCCAAACGTGTTGGCTGTTGCTTGTAGCATGAAAAAAACAACACAATTTTTTGTGCGTATCTCAAATTTTATAGCTATTAGGGCAGAGCCTCAAGAAGCAGGCTGCTTCCAGCTCAGCTTCATCACATGACCCCATAAAAAGTGTTCTTGTCTGTTTACAAGTATAAGGTTTCCAGGTTAATTAGTATGGCAGATGTAAGTTTTTATTCAGAGCAGGGTCTTCACTGACCTGTCAGTTTTTGTGATTTATGGAGGTGAATGTAGGTCTCTAATTATATATTTCTACTAGACATGAGTGTCAGCCCACTTGTAATTGCAATGCAAACAATTTACACAGAGGTGTTCTTCATGTCAGTGTAGTCGCAAGGTTTGAATTATTAATTGTTTTGCATCAATTATGATTGCATATGCTTACTGGTGAACGAATTGGGTACTGTGCCCCATGTTGAAATTTTCTATTCGTTCATGTTGCTATTAGGAGCTTTTGCAAAATATGTGGTTTTGTATTTAAATCGTTTAGGTTTCATCAGTTTTGATATCTCTAGTTAGAATCCAAATTTAATAATTTATCAACAGGTAACTTAGATAATAAAACCCAATCAGTGGATGCATCTACTTACTGTCAGTTTCCATTGTAGAAATAACAAACCTGGGTGAAAAACAAGTCCTGAGAAATGGACACAGCTGAAGCTTAGTTGTTCTGCATGATAAAACATGCACAGTTTTACTAATGGAACTCCTACATATATTTATCAGATTATAATTTATGCAGATACCAAATCCACATACACCATTAGTGCTGCAATTCTTCTGTCTACTCTACTATGTTCTAACTTACTGTACTAGTGTGGAAAGGACTGATATGAAGCATTGCTGGTGCTCAAATGGTCACTGACTGTAGTTTAAAGCTTTGTAGAACAATTGCTCCATCCAGAAAAACTTTAAAAAGACACTCTATTTAGACACAGTTCATCTTACATTTCCTGTGTTCCTCCTCCCCACTATTAATCACTTCAGGTCATCTACTGTATATAAAGACAGGATGTTTGTTCCTTAGAAGTTCATCTACTTCTGTTGCTTGTTCCCAACCTGAGGCCAGAATTCTCTGCTTGTGACATCATGATGAAGGGACCTGGGAGGTCTCAAAAGTTAGTGTAAAAAATATTCAGTTAGTCCAATACAAAGTATTACCACAAGCTTTAAGTTTCCTTAATTACACTGTAGTTATAGTGTAACCACACTGTAACTGAAACACAGAAACATAAATTTTGATGGAAGATAAGGCCCACCTGGCCCACCTAGTCTGCCCATTTCCCTACCTTCTTAAACTCCAAATCCTAAATGATCAGCAGCTTATGCTGTCTTTCCTATCACTAGGGTTGCCTTCTGTCTATTCCATGCATTCTTGAACTTATCAATCATTTTAGCCTCTATGACCTCTGCTTGGAGGTTGTTCCATGCATCCATTACCCTTTCTGTGAAAAAAAAACTTCCTCACATTACCCCTGAGTCACCCCCCAGCCTCATGTTGTGACCTCCTTGTTCTTGCACATCTCTTTTTTTGAAAGATGCTGCCCTCCTGAACCTTGTTAAGTTCTCTGAGGTACTTGAATGTCTTTATGATATCCCCCCTCTCCCTTCTTTCCTCCAGGGTATATATGTTGAGATATTTCAGTCTTTCCTCATATGTTTTCTGGTGCATTCCTTTCATCATTTGTGTTGCCCTTCTCTGGACTGACTCCATTCTGTCAAAATCCTTCAGGAGCTAAGAAGTCCAGAACTGAAAACAGTATTCCAGATGTGGCCTGACCAATTGTCTGTACCGTGGCATCACCACCTCCTGTTTTCCACCTCCCTGTGCACCAAAACATCCCTTCGGCCCTCCCCACCATCTTTTTACATTGCTTGGCCACCTTCAGGTCATCCATTTTGTTTACCCTATCCCTTTCCAGTTTTATTGTTGTTAGTATCCCCCCCCCCATTTTGTATTCCTCTCAAGGATTCCAGTGGCCCAAGTATAGCCTGGGCTGGCTGTACAGCCTACAGGTTAGAGTAACAAGGTGTGAATGAGCTTGGTACATCTAGCAGACCAGACCTGGGTTTGATTCTCACAACCTCCATTTGCATACTGTGTGACTCTGAGCAAGTCACTTAACTGTCCAGTGCTCCCAGGCCACCCCTGAAAACAGGCACGTGTGCCTAGTGGGCATTACCTGATTACCATAGACTAAAATAAAAAATAAGTGTGTGACTTTGCCCTTTTTTGTATTGAATTTAAGCTGCCACACTCCTGACCACCACTCCAATTTGCCTAGGTCTCTTCTAATTTATTCCACCCTGTCTGGAGTGTCTACCCTATTGGAGATCTTGATGTCATCCGCAAAGAGGCTTACCTTCCCTTCCATCCCCCCCAATGTCACTAATGAAGACATTGAAGAGGACTGACCAAAGAACCATGCCCTGTGGCACCCCATTTGTCACCACCTCTCCTGAGATGAACTCCATTTACCACAACCCTCTGTGTCCTGTTGCTCAGCCAATTTTGGCTAGACTGTACCACCTTGGGACCTACTCCCAGGCTGACTAACTTGCTTACTAACTTCCTGTGTGGGCTGGTATCAAATGCCTTGCTAAAATTTAGGTAGGCCATATACACCCTCCCTGATCCACCACCCTGGTTACCCAGTCAAAGAAATCTATCAGATTTGTTTGACAAGATCTCCCTGCTATGAATCCATGTTGCCTTGGGGCATTTTTTATTTTTATTTATTTAGTTAGTTAAGGATTCAGAGAAGACCTTTGAGCACAAGCTCTTTTACAAAGGTTCTACGTCAGGTTGACAGACAATAGACATATTACATCAAACATACATAGAACATACATAGGTTACAATATTACAGTGTTATCACTAGTACCATGGAATTAGTACAGCATCAGTAAAGGATATAGAAAAGCAATGGTGAGTTACGTGGAGAAATCAGGGGGAGGATCCCCTTTCGAGTTGACGGGAGACTTAGGAAGGGTAAGCAGCCTTGTGTTAGGTCTTTGTCAAAAATTGGAGAGAAAAATAGTGGCTGGGGGTGCCCAGGAGGAGGGGGGAAGGGAAGGTGGCACCAGAGGGGAAAAGTGCTTGGCTAAATGGTCATACAGGTAAAATGGGGAGGGAAGGGGTGCGGGATGGAGTTATGATGAAGGGAGGTACTCAGGGGGAACAGCAGGGGTGACATGCTGAAAGCCACATGGGGATGGGGTTGGCACTAGGCATGTCAGAAGAGGTGGGGGGTAGGAGGGACCAAGGGGGGTGGGAGAAACAGAGTGGATGCCTAGTGTTAGTTCAGGTGGCAAGGTGTAGGTTAATGGAGGGGGAAGAGTACCACAGGAGGGGAAGAATGGCTACTACTGAAGACAGACACTAGACCCACTAGCCTCCAGGTATGCCACAATCCTTTCCTTTAAAATGGATTCCATGATTTTCCCCACCACTGAGGTCAAGCTGACTGGCCTGTAATTTTCAGCCTCCATCTTGCTCTCACTTTTGTGTAGTCTTACCACATTCACCTTCCTCCAGTCCTTTGGTACCACTCTCTCCTCTAGTGATTTGCTAAATACAGCTGTCAGTGCTGTCCCTAGTACTTCCCTGAGTTCTTTCAGTATTCTGGGCTGCATCACATCTGGTCCCATTGCCTTGTCTACTTTTGGTTTTGAGAGCTCCTTTAGGACTCTTTCCTCTGTGAACAGACTGGTGTCCACCCCCCCCCCCGGCAATTGCAATGCAGTTGCATACAATAAATATGTAACTACATTGTAATTAACCTTGTTGCAAGTAATTAGTCATTACCTTCCCCGCAGGTACATTGAAACTCTTACTTAAAATAAAATGTGACCAGTGTACTAGATTTTACTGAAAATAACATGGCACTAGAAACCTGAGACATTACAGTAATTCCCAAGACAACAGATTGAGATGTCACAACAGAGGATTTTGACTTCAAGTGGGGAATGAACTGATGAGATAGATGAACTCCAAGGGATACTGACCCTGTGTTTGTGAACATTGTTTTAGTAATCAGTATGAACATGAATATGAAAAGTGTGAAGAAAAAAGATTAGCAGAGACCTCAGAAAACTTGAGGAGTGATTTAGGGTATGGCAACTGGGTTTCAATGCAAAAAAGTGCAAAATAATGCACTTGGGGTACAGGATCCCAGCAACTGAATACAAAATGGGAGAAACGTTATTGACAACAATCAGGTGGGAGAGAGACCTCAGTGTAATTATACTGAATGACCTAAAGGTAGCCAGGCAGTGTGACAAGGCAGTTGGGAAGACTAGTGGTATGCTGGGTTGCACAGGGAGAGGGATAACCAGCAGAAGTAGGGAGGCAATGTTACCCATATGTAAGTAACTGGTGAGATCTTGCATGCAATACTGTTCTAGAGACCACATTAACAAAAGGACATAGACATAGTGGAGATGGGCCAGAGATGAGCAGCTAAAATGGTGTGGAGCATTCAACAGAAGACTTATGAGGAGAGACTGAGGAACTCAATATGTACATTCTGCAAGAAAGGAGGGAGGCGGATAGGATAGAGACATTTAGGTACCTTAAGGGGGTAAATAAGGCACACCATGGGAGTATTTTAAGAAGAAAATGTGCTCGAGAACAAGGGGTTATGATATGAAGCTGGTGTTGGGTTAAACCCAGGAGTGATTTAAGAAGTTCTTCTTCACAGAAAGAGTGGTGGATTCCTGGAACAGATTACCAGCCAAGGTGGTTGGGATGAAAACAGTGGAAGGGTTCAAGAAAGCTTGGGATAGGCACAAGAGAATCTTAGAAGAAAGGAACAAGGAGTGGGTGAATAAACTGGAAATCACGTAGTGACAGTGGGGATAATTAAGATAGGGTTAAATGGGCAGACTGGCAAGTCTAAGCAGTCCTTATCTGCTGACAAATTCTATGTTTCTAAGTAATGGGAAGGAAAAAATATATGGAAGAGATATGAAATACAAGTGGAACAGTGTTTAAATATTATGGATTTCCAAGTTCTTTGTGTGAAGCAAATAAACAAATCAAAAAGAAAGAAAAAAACACTACGGCTCTCAAAAGAAGTGGCGGGGAATGTAAGGGGAAAAAAGATAGCATTCAGGAAGTATAAGGAAACATAGAAGGAGCAGGACAGAGAACTGTACCAGTTAAAGCAGAAGGAAGTGGGTAAGGCAGTCAGAACAGCAAAGGCCCAAACTGAGGAAAAGATAGCCAACTCGGTTAAGAAGGGGGATAAAACCTTTATAGGTACATTAGGGAGCAAAGAAAGACTAAGACGGGGATGCTGAGGCTGAACAAAGAGGAAGGTGGCTGGGCAGAGAGTGACAGTGAAAAGGCAGGGATACTGAGCGAATACTTCTGCTCAGTATTCATAATGGAAAAGCAGAGGGAAATACCTAATCTGGTCAATAGAAGCTTTCTGGATAGGGGTTGATATTAGTCCTTTCACAGAAGAAAGGGTTCTGAAACTCTTAAAACTGAAGGTGGATAAAGCAATGGGGCCTGAAGGGATTCACCCCAGGATTTTAAAAGAACTAAAGGAAGAACTAGTAACACCACTAACTACCCTTTTAATAAATCATGGGAGGATGGAGTGGTACCTGAGGACTGGAGGAGGGTGGATGTGATTCTCCTTCACAAAAGTGGGAGCAAGACAGAGGCAGGAAACTACAGACCTGTCATTTTGACCTCAGTGATAGGGAAAATGATGGAATCACTTCTGATGGAAAGAATTGTTAAGTACCTAGAGGCCAGTGGGGCACAGGACCCAAAGCAGCATGGATTCACAGTGGGAAGATCATGTCAGACAAATCTAATTGATTTCTTTGACTGGGTGACCAAAGCAGTAACCCAGGGAAGGGCTGTAGACATGGCCTACCTAGACTTTAGCAAGGCATTTGACACAGTCCCACAAAAAAGATTAATAAACAAATTAGCCAGCCTGGGAGTGGGTCCCAGGTGGTAGCCTGCAAACACTGGTTGGACAACAGGACACAGCGGTAATAGTAAATGGAGTCCACAGTGAAGAAAGGAGGGTTACTAGTGGGGTACCGCAAGGTTCAGTGCTGGGGCTGGTCCTTTTTAATGTCTTTATAAGTGACATTGCAGAGGGACTGGAAGGGAAAGTGTGTCTCTTTGCAGATGACACAAACATCTGTAATACGGTTGATATACAAGGTGGGGTGGAAAGGATGAAAAGGGACTTGGCAAGATTGGAAGAATGGTCAAATGTATGGAAGCTTAGATTCAAAGCAAAGAAGTGCAAAGTAATGCACCCGGGAAACAAAAACCCAGGAGAAGAGTACACAATGGGGGGTGAGATACTGACAGCAAAAATGGAAAGGGACCTTGGGGTAGTCATATCAGATGACCTAAAGGTGGGCCAGCAATGTGAGAAGGCAGTAAGGAGGGCTGGGGGGATACTGGGATGATTAGGGAGAGGCATAACCAGTAGAAAACAGGAAGTTGTTGGCCCTCTGTACAGACAGTTTGTAAGACCACATCTGGAATACTGTGTACAGTTCTGAAGACCCCATCTCCGCAAATACATTGACAGGATGGAGGCTGTCCAGAGGAGGGCAACCAAAATGATGCAGAGTCTGCATCAAAAGACATATAAAGAAAGACTAAAGGAACTAAAGATGTATAGCATCGAGGAAAGGAGGGAGAGGGAGGACATGACAGAAACTTTCAAATACCTCAAGGGAATCAACAAAGTCCAAGAGGGTAGCATCTTTCAGAAAAAGAGATGTGCAAAAACAAGGGGGCACAATTTGAAGATACTGGGGGACGGCTCAGAGGTAATGTGAGGAAGTATTTCTTCACAGAGAGGGTTGTGGATACATGGAATAGCTTCCTGAGGAGGTCTAGAGTCAAAACAGTGGGGGAATTCAAGAATGCATGGGACAGACATAAGGCAATTCTAGTTGGGGGTAGGAGGAAGTAGGCTGTTGGTTAACTAGGATCTGCAGCTTATCCGTTAGGTAGGGAAATGGGCAGACTAGGTGGCCAAGTGGTCCTTATCTGCCATCAAATTCTATGTTTCTATGTAAGATTTCCCAGAGGTGCCAGCATGTCTTTAAAACATTAAGTACAGCACTGCATTGAGGCCATCTAAAAACAAAATGCAAATGTAGTCTGATTTTCAAATCCTAGAAATACAAAAATGCATATACCTGCAGTTACATTGAAACTCTTACTTAAAATAAAATGTGACCAGTGTACTAGATTTTATTGAGACTAACATGTGTAGCATTGTATCAAACTGTTCATTGTATTTGTTCTCTCCTAAATGTTGTACTTGTGCTGTGTTGTTTCAATCTGGGTCGTCCCTGAAAAAGAGACTGTATTGGCTCAGTGGGCTTATCTTGGTACCAAACTTAAATAAATAAATAAAAATTGCTAGGAATGTGTGCTATTTACAGTAGATGATATTGCAAACCTTCTTATGGAACATTATGATGAGTTATACACCAATTAGAAATCACTGATGTCATCTTAGCCAGTGAGTGCTGAATACCACAGGACCTCTTTTGTTGTGTACAGTTGCTGTCTCATCTGGGAACTTCGGGTGAAAGACACAGTGTAGTGAAGAGTGTTGCATTTGTTATTGAATGGTAGGGTGATTTATGTATAAATTAGAAAGCAGACTGTCCAAACCAGGGGATCTATTATTAGTCACAAGGGGTGCTTGCTAAGTGGTCGCAATTAGTCATGTTTGGGCACTGGTGAATTTGTGACCTTCTTGTGATATGCAAAATGGTGGTCACAACCCACAATGTGAAAACCGTTATTATGTGTGGAAGGGGTGGGATCACCATGCAAGTAGTATTCACAATGCACAACAACCCTTACAAACCCCTCCACAGACCTTGTAACACACCCTGCCTATAAAAATGATACAATTAGGAGGCAAGGATGCTGCAAAGCTGGCAAGGGCATGAGGAGCCAGAACGGAGTAGTTTGTCAAGATGTATAGTTGTTGGAAACCAGGGCTAGGAAGAGCAATTACATTGGACTACATGTGGTGCTGAGAATTTTTGATAGGATGAATGGGTGGGTGGGGGAGGAGTTGCACTGCATGCCAGGGATGGAGCTAAGAGTTCAGAAAAATTTGGAATGAAATTGATCCAAAGCAGGCCTGATGGTATTGAAAAATAGAAACATTGAATTTGTCAGCTTAAAGGCACCACTTGACCCAACCCGTCTGCCCAGATTACCCCTGCCTCATCTGTCTGTGCAGATGTTAATTGGTATCTGGTGACCCTCCCTCCTCCCTGACTATTTTCTAATGTACCCATATGTTTATTGCATGCATGCTTGAAGCCCCATGCTATTTTTGCCTCCACCTCCTCAACTGGCAGTCTGTATCAGGAATCTACCGCCCTTTCAGTGAATAAGTATTTCCTCATGTCTCTTATATTTGCCTCCTCCAGTTTCCCCACATGCCCCCAATCCTGCTGCACTTACTCATTTGAAATATACTCCACTCCTGTACCCATTTCACCCCTGTGAGGTACTTGTAGGTCTCTACCATGTCAGCCTCTTGCTCTCCTCTCTTCCAGGATGTACATATTGAGATCCCACAATCTGCCCTTGTAGGGCTTCTCATACAATTTCTCCACCTTTTTAGTTACACAACTCTTAACTGCCTCCACCCAGTCTATGCCCTTTCTTAGATGTGGTGTCCAAAATGGTACACAGTACTCCAGGTGGGCCTTACCAATGAGAGATAGTGGCAACACCACCTCCCTCCTCCTGTTGGAGATACCCATCCCAATGCAACCCAGCATCCCACTGTCCCTACCCACTGGTTTGCCACACTGCCTTGCCACTTTGAGGTAATCAGATATAATAACCCCATGGTCCCTTTCCTATGTAGTGACTGGGTTGCCATGTTCTAGGTGCATAATTTTGCACTTTTTGGCACTGAACCCCAACTGCCATGGTCTTGACCACTCCCCAAGTTTTACAAGATCCATGTGCATTCTCTCCACTCCCTCCTGAGTGTCCACCCTAGTGCAGATTTTGGTATCATCTGACAAAAAGCCATACCTCTCTTTCCATTTCTACTGTAATGTACTTTATGAAGACAAAGAAGAGGACCAGTTCAAGTACTGAACCCTGTGGCACCCCGCTGGTCACTGTCCTATCATTAAAGTAAGTGCTGTTAGCCAGCACCCTCTATCTCCTATGCAATAACCGGCTTCTGACCCAGTTCACCACTTTGTATCCCACCCCTAGGCTGGTTAGTTTCTATTATAAGCCTCCTATGTGGCACAGTTTTGAAGGTCTTGTTAAAGTGCACTGATAGACCACATTTTCTGCCCTCCTGTGATCCACGTCCCTGCTCACCCAGTCAAAGAAATGTATCAGATTAATTTGTCGTGACCTCTTCTGTGATTTGGTGAAGGAATTGTGAGTGGCACTACCCGCGCTCATTACCTTATGGCATGGCATCACCCCTTTAGACTGGTGCCATGCTAAACTGTGCTGTAACACCACAGGAGTCATGTTAGTGGATTTGCATTGTCTCATAGTCACAGGAATACCCCTCCCCCAGGCAGTGTGAAAAGGTCTTGTACTGTAAATAGTGCAATAGATGGCAGGCCAACAGGACAACAGTCTGTATTCCATTTTGTTACACCCATTTGTGATTGGGAATGGGGTCCCAGTTTTTTCCCTCTACATAGCACTATAGAATTTGTCAGCAGAAAAGAACTGCTTGGCTCACCTAGTCTGCCCAAATGTTCCCTACCTAATCTATATCTGCAAACCCTATCTGGTCTCTGATGACACTCCCCCTCCCTGCCTCTTTTTCAATATACTCCAGTGTGTGCACCATGCACGTTTCAGGCCCACTACCATTTAGCCTCTACCACCTTTTCAGTGAAGAAATATGAAATATTTTCTCACATCTCTCCTGAACTCCAAGCCCACCATCTTCACTCCATGCCCCCCTGGTCTTGATGCTCACCCTCATTTGATGTAGAATCCCCACCTGTACCCTGTTCACATCTCTGAGGTACTTGTAGGTCAGTCATGTCGCCTCTCTCTCCTTTCTTCCAGAGTAAACATTTGTTTTAAACATTATGTTTATCAATTTTATATTAAGAAGAATCAGCATTTATATAGCACTTTTTATACACTGTGTATCCCAAAGCGCTTTACAAGCAATGCTAGACTGGTAGTGAAGTAACTGAATGTGTAGTGGCAGTCATATCACACGTCAGCACCCACACACAGACTGCACAATTGCACCAACCAGTTTATGGGAAGGGGAATGTTGGCCAGGACACTGGGAATGTTCCCTACTCTTTGCGAAGAATGCCCTGGATTCTTTTACTTCCACCTGGACACCCATCAGAACAACACCAGGATGGGTAGAAGGGACCTCAGTTTAACATCTCTTCTGAATGATGGCACACCCCAGCAATACAGCACCCCCTTAATGCTGCACTCATATGCCAGTGTTTTAGGTGCAAGTCCAATCCCGGTGTGGGATGAGAACCCACAACCTTCTGATCCAGAGGTGGATGTGCTACCAACTGAGCCATGCTGACAAATGCAAAGCATAACAGATAATTGTGTAGTGTTGTATAATAAGCACAATACTGTAATTACAGAGAAATCATGTTAGAACTAGTATATTCAATTTCCATCAATATGGTACCAGTTGTGGGGTGTACTAACACAAGTCCTTTAGGAACATCAATCACTGTCCATGATAACTAGCCAAGCCATGACCTGTGGGATAATTCGCATAGAGAGAAAACCAGGAATAGGTACTGTATACCTTAACTCATGACTCTTATAGTCACTGTTCCCACTATAAATACAATGATTAAAGGCATTAACAGGACTTCATATCAACCATCTCTGAGCACAAAATAGAGGAATAACTATGGAATGTATGACAGATTGCTAAATTGGTGAGAACAAAATCGTGAACGTGCAGTTGTGGCAGAAAACAAGCCTTGGTTTACATGCTAGAAAGATACTTTCCAACCTGCACATCACTGGTAGCATTCTTTTGCCAGACCACTTCCCTTACATAGAAACATAGAAGTTGACAGCAGATAAAGACCGCAAGGCCCATCCAGTCTGCTCATTTCTTTTTCTTCCTTATAAATGTGCCATCGGCCTTTGCTCTGTCAATGGCCTATCTATTCATACTCATCTGTATTGCTCCCTTATGCCTATCCCATGCTTGTTTGAAGCCCTGCACTGTATTCATATCCACCACTTCCTGAGGTAGGCCGTTCCATGCATCCACCACCCTTTCTGTGAAAAAGAACTTCCTCAAATTACCCTTTAATCGGCCTCCCTCTAATCTCATGCTGTGTCCCCTTGTCCTGCTATTTTCCTTTAATTGAAACATGTTAGACTCTTTTACCTTATTAAAGCCCTTAAGGTGTTTGAATGTTCTGATCATATCACCTCTCTCCCTCCTTTGCTCTAGGGTATACATATTGAGCTCCGTTAATCTGTCCTCATATGTTTTCTGATGCAGTCCCTGCATCATTTTGGTTGCCCTTCTCTGGACTGCCTCAATTTGGTTAATGTCCTTGTGAAGCTGTGGCCTCCAGTATTGCATGCAGTACTCCAGATGGGGCCTAACCAGTGTCTTGTAAAGAGGGATTATTACCTCCCTCTTCCAACTTGTGATACCCCTACTAATAAACCCCAACATTCCCCTAGCCTTACCAACTGCTTTAGTGGTATGCTTGGATGATTTCAGTCATCTGTGATGATGATGCCCAAGTCTCTTTCTTCCCTTGTGTCTGGCAGCAACTCCCCTCCCACCCTATAGGTGGCTTCAGGGTTTCTCTTCCCTATGTGCATGATCTTGCGCTTCTTTGCATTAAACTCCAGTTGCCACTCTTCCAATCATTTTTCTAGTTTATCCAGATCTCTTCTCATTCTGTACACCCCATATGGATCATCTACTCTGTTGCAGATCTTGGTGTCATGTGCAAAACAGACAAACTTTACCCTTCTGCAATGTCACTGATGAAGATATTGAAGAGGACTGGCCCCAGGACTGATCCCTGAGGTACCCCACTTGTGACTTGCATTTCTTCTGACTGTATATCGTTTACCACCACTCTCTGTTTTCTGCCCGTCAACCAGTTTGACACCCAGTTGACCAACTTCTGACCCACCCAAGCCTACCCAGCTTATTTATCAATCTTCTATGTGGAACAGTACTGAAAGCTTTACTGAAGTCAAGGTAGGAGAAATCAACTGCTCCCCCTTGGTCCACCACTCTGGTTACCCAGTCAAAGAAATCTATGAGATTAGTTTGACAAGACTTTCCTTTTGTAAACCCATGCTGTCCTGGATCCTGTGCATCTAAGGATTCCAGGTGTTGCACTATCCTTTCCTTAAGGAGTGCCTCCATAATCTTGCCACTACTGAGGTAAGACTGACTGGTCTGCAGTTCCCTGCCTCCTCCCTGCTACCACTCTTGTGGAGTGGGATCACATGAGCTCTTCTCCAGCCTTCTTGGACCTCTCCTTTGCTCAGAGACTCACTAAACAGTTCTAATAATGGCTCTGCAAGTTCCACCCTTAGCTCCTTTAGTACCCTGGGATGTATGCCATCAGGACCCATTGCCTTGTCCACCCTGAGCTTATCGAGCTCTTGTAGGACCCTTTCTTAGAAACTCATGGTCAGTGTCATTTTATAGCAAAAACACTTCAACATGGTTTCAAAAACAGTAGCCCCTTTTAATCAACTGTGGTATTACTCAGCTCCTGGAACTTGTTCATGGCAGCAAGATGCTGCTTATAATGTAGTAAATATACATATCTGCAACACTAGAGAATTATTGCGCCTCATGCAACACCAAAACCCAGTCCAGAGTCCACCAAGAAACCAAACTAAAAACGGAAAGTTAATTTATTACTCCAAACCCATTTTTATTCTCCTTCTCCTGATAAACCTTCTTTCTCCCCTTCAGATGGTTGTACCAAGTCGCATTGACAACAAAGTTGTGGAACAACTTTACATCGATGCCACTTTTCCAATGGCGATCACATCACTGCAGCAAAGTGCCAACGGACCCCCACAGCTGCATAGCCCTTTACTGTTTGCTGCGGGGGGCTTTGCACCCCGTACTCCCACATGGGGGGGCTTTGCTCTCATCACTCCCGGAATTAATGATTGTCAACTCGGGGGGGTGGATTACAAGGGAGAGTGGCTTACAGCAAAGTCATTGTATGCATTCATTGCTGCAACAACCCATTCAACACTGTGGATGTCAAATGGCTTGTTGTCAATGTAATGGATTTGCTGTGGAGGGTTCATTATTTTACTGGTATACCCCTTCATACTGGGGTTTGCTATGCAATCTGCCCACAATTCTCTCCACCTTTTTCATGGCTTCCTTTGGGTCAGAGTATTGAAAAGTCTTGCTTCCATAAATAATACTGAAGCAGGAAGAAGTAGAAGGGAGGGACGAAGCATTTCCCCAAACTGTGCAGCTGTTGTCTAGAGGACTGAATAATTTTCTTTGTGTGCTAGTAGCATACGACCAGTCAGAACATATTGTAATGTCATCTCCCTTGATCTGAATAGAGTAATTAGCCCTGTCCCACTGAAGTGACATGTCCCTTATTTCTGGACCTGCTTTTGCAATTAAGATGGTGTGGGGTAGATTGGACTTTAGCTGTACCCTCCTAAATTTAATCCAGTAGGCCCATTAAATCAATCTGATTCAAATGAAGGTCTCTGGGTAGTGATTCTTGTAACCATTTCTGCAGGAAGGACACCAACCCCCCCCCAGTGTGTTCAGGGAGGCCAGCTATATGGAAATTTATTACTTGGGCAGAATTTTCAAGTGTTTCCAGCCTCCCTCAAAGGTGCAAGTTTTCTAGTGTCAGAGTCACTGTTACCTCAGAGGATGCTGGGGGGGAGGAATGGATGTGTGTGGGGGGCTCTGGAAGGGTGGAATTGGTGGGACAGAGGAGGCATTCCTCAACTGATACCACTACATAATTCCTACACAATTCTGGTGGGGTAAGACTTCCAGGAGGAGGCACCCATTGTAGTGACCAAGGAGGATGTGGTGTTCCTCCATAGTGGAGATCCCAAGGAGAGTGGTAGAGGACCCCAGAAGAAAAGGAAGCAACTCCTGGTGGAGGATGAAAATGTGAGGTGGATAGATTTGGGAATAGGAAAGGGGGGAGAGGCAGGGTAGGTGTCTATACAACACCATGGCCTGGAGGGATGGGAAGCAGATGCTAAAGATCGAAAGGCAGCAAGACATAAGGGAGAGATGGATGTCATTGTCCTCCTGGAGACAAATGACTTGGCTATGGACAGGGCTGGGATAATGCAGGAGGAGATTAGGGAGCTAGGGAGGGGTCTTAGACAGGTAGCTCATTTAGTGTCTTTCGCTGAGGTGCTACCTGTCTATGATGGGGAAAGGAGAGGGATCTCATCACCAGAAGCTTCAACTCATGGTTGCAGGAATGGTGCAGAGGGGAAGGGTTTGGCTGCATTGGGGACTGGGGAACTACATGGGAGTATAAGGGCTTAAAAAGCGGCGATAGCCTGCATCAGTCCTGGAGGTGAACCATAGTCCTCAGTGGATGGTTTAAATATTACTTCGATGAACATTTGGACTAGCCAAGGGGGGTGGCAGAAGGAATCAGGGAGGCAGAAACTGCCACCCCCACAGGCTGAAGTAGAGAGTAAGGAGAGTGTGAGGGAAGAGGAATCCTCAGATTCCAAATTAATAAAGGAAGCATGGTAGTAGAGATAAGGGGGGAAGGGAACAGGAACATTAAAATAAGAGGGGTGAAGGAAATAGAACCAAAAGGAAAAAAAGGTGGGCAACAAGCAGAGTGGACACAAAATCTGGAAGGCCATGTGTGCAAATGCTGGAAGTCTAGGAAATAAGATTCTGGATCTTGAGGCCGTCATGGCAGAGATCAGACTGGATATTGTGGCCATTACCGAGTCACAGTGCACTGAAAACCATGACTAGAACATGGCCATAGCTGACTATATTCTGTTCAGGAAAGACTGAGTAGGAAGAAAAGGAGGAGATGTGGTGCTTAAAGAAGCTAAAGAGATACAGGGAATACAGGGGAAGACAGAGGTACTGTGAGTCACTCTGGAGATGAGGAAAAGAGATATTATTTGCAATGAAGTGATCAACTGACTTCCAGCACGGGGAAGAATTTTTATAAGGCACTGGTGGAAGCCATTGTCAAGATGGCAGAAAAGGGGGAGATGCTACTGGTGGGGGACTTCAACCTGCCTGCTGTGGAGTGGAGCCTCCCGACAGTGGTTTCAGTTAGAAGCAGGGTCATCCTGGACTCTCCACAGAAGGCATTCCTTAGGCAACTAGCCAGTGAAACCACTTGTGATGGGGTAATACTGGATGTGGTACTCACGAACGGGGATAGTATTGCAGACTTCAAGGTGAGAGACTATCTGGGGATCAGCGAGCACCATCCAGTGTGCTTCAAAATAAGAATTACTGCTGAACTGAGCTGCATAAGGGCTAGGACCTTGGATTTTCATAGGTCAGATTTTATACAGATGGTGGAATGCGTGAGGGATGACCTGGCAAGGAATAGATGGCCTGGGTTGGTGTGGAGGAACAGTGGCCA
Organism: Neoceratodus forsteri; assembly: GCA_016271365.2. NCBI lineage: Eukaryota > Metazoa > Chordata > Ceratodontiformes > Ceratodontidae > Neoceratodus > Neoceratodus forsteri. The sequence continues at coordinate 46,798,992 of CM028129.1, read as the reverse complement.
AAGCTAAAAGGCACCAAATCTCTGCATAAAACAAATGAACAAAAGCAAGTGGAACAAGAGACCTCTATGTTTCTTGAAATTTATAGCTGAAAAGACAAAGGCTAAAAGGGTAGCATTCAGGAAGTATAAGGCAATGCAGAGGCAGGAACATAGGGAGGTGTATCAGGAGGAACAGAGGGAAGCAGGGAAAGCAGTAAGGAGCATAACAGCACAAACTATGGAATAGCCCAGGAGGTAACAAAAGGGTACAAGACATTTTTTAGGTATATCAGTGAATAAAGGAAGACCAGAGCTGGAATTGTAAGGTTTTAAAAGGAAAGGGGGGACTGTGCAGAGAGGAACAGGAAAAAACAGACATCCTGAACAAATACTTTTGTTCAGTTTTCACAAAGGAAGGAGAAGGGGAGGGGCCACTATAAAGTAACAGAAGCTTTGGAGGGAGGGAGGTTGACACTGGTCCTTTTTGGAGGAGAGAGTCCTGAAGGGGTTTATTAATCTGAAGGTGGACAAAGTGATGGGGCTGATCTGGCATGCATCCAAGGGTGCTGAGGGAGCTCAAGAAAATCCTGTCAAGAAACAGGAGTGGTTCCAGAGGACTGGGGGAGAGGGGATGTAGTTCCAGTACACAAAAGTGGTAGCAGGGAGGACGCTGGCGATTATAGGCCAGTCAACTTGACATCAGTGGTGGGAAAGTTCATGGAATCATTGCTGAAGGAAAGGATTATGAAATATCTTGAATCCTGTGGGTTACAAAATGTAAGGTAGCATTGGTTCACCGAGGAAGGTCATGTCAGGTGAATCTTATAGATTTCTTTGACTGGCTGACAAAGGACTTAGATCAGGGTGCAGGGGTGGCTGTGGCCTAACTAGATTTCAGTAAGACTTTCGACACCACTCCCCATAGGAGACTAGTAAGCAAGCTGGGCAGCTTAGGAGTGGGTACACAGGTGGTAAACTGGATAAGAAATTGGTTAGGTGATAGGCGACAGAGGGTGGTAGTAAATGGAGTTCACTCAAAGGAAGGAAGGATGACCAGTGGGGTGCCTCAGAGATCAGTGCTGGCACTGCTCCTCTTTAATGTCTTTATAAGTGACATTGCAAAGGAGAATGAAAAGAAGTTCTGCCTTTTTGTAGATGACACCAAAATCTGCAATAGAGAGGACACTCCAGGGATCATGGAAAGGATGAGCAGAGATCTGAGAAAATTAAAGGAGTGGTCAGGGATATGGCAGCTGGGTTTCAATGCACAAAAGTGCAAAATAATGACCTTACTGAACAGAAGCCCAGGGGTGGAGTACAAAATGTGTGGAATGGTATTGATGACCACCAAGCAGAAAAGATACCTGGGGGTAATCATATCAGATGACCTAAATGTGACCCGGCACTGCAACATGCATTCAGGAGGGCTAGTGGGATGCAGGCATGCATAGGGAGGGGTATCACCAGCAGAAAGAGGAAGGTGGTGTTGCCTCTGAATAGATTGCTGGTAAAACCCCACCTAGAGTACTGTGTCCAGTTCTGGAGACCACATCTCTGGAACAACACAGAGTGGAGGCAGTCAAGATAAGGGTGACTACAATGGTGCAGGGTCTGCATCAAGAGCCCTATGAGAAGAGACTAAAGTACTTCAGTGTGTACAGCCTGGAACAGAGAAGGGGGGATATGATAGAGCCCTTTATATACCTAATGGGGGTAAGTAAGGTACAGGAGGAAAGTAAAAGGTGTCCAAGAACAAGAAGACATGCTATAAAGCTGGAAAGGGTTAGATTCAGGAGAGTTGTGAGGAAGTACCTCTGCACAGAGAGTGGTGGATTCCTGGAACAGACGTCCAGCAGAAGTGATGGGGATGAAAACAGTGGTGGAGTTCAAGAGTGCATTAAATAAGCACAAGGGAATCATACTTGAAGGAAGGGGAGAAAGAGCTGTAGATCAGGTATCGTCTATCATAATAGTATAGGTAGGGAGGAATGGACAGACTGGGTGGCCAAGCAGTCTTTATCTGCTCTAGAGAGGTTGGAATTGCATGGTGGGTGGGTGGGTGAGCTGGAGTATACTGGTGATGTGGCTGGGGTGAGTACCATTGAGATGATCAGGTCCAGGAGGCACACTGGAGCAAAATGGGACCATGAGAGATGCCTGACATGTTTGGTTCCTATTCCCAGGGTTCCCACCAGACCAAGTGGGCAGGCAGCTGGTGGACCGGCAGCCTTTACTGGTCCCCTTCAAATGGAGATATGCAATGCTAGGTCAATGAAAAACGAGACAGCAATTATTGTGGACTTGATTTCTTCAGTCAACCTGGCTTGCATCATGGAGATCTGGTTGAGGGTGATGCAGATCCAATGTTGGAAGCATCTACCCCATCCAGTACTCTGTAGTGCACTTCCAGAGGAGGGAATGTAGGGGTGGGGGTGTGGCCATCTATTTTAGATCTGACTTGAATTTCTCCGTGCACCCAGTGGGGTCTACTTCATCGTTTGAATGGGTGGCTGTACGTGAGGGTCCAGGTGCAGATTGTGGGATCCTCCTCATTTATCATCCTCCAGGGCAGAAGGGGGAATTCCTACAGGAATTTGTGGACTTCGTAGCCGACAGTGTGTTGGAGTCACCCAGATGGTTGATTCTGGGGGACTTCAATGCCTGGGTCGATGACGAACTGTGACATTTTGGAAATGACTTCCTCTAGACAATGACACCACTAGGCCTCGCACAAGCTGTTGCTTCTGTGACCCACTGCCATGGACACGCCTTGAACCTAATATTCTCACTGGAGCTTAAGATCACTGATTTCAAGATTGATCTGGTCTCATTGTTGGATCACTACATGGTAGCATTCTTGTTCGGGGCCTCCCCTGTTAGTCCCTCCCCTGTCGAGAAGATCCACTACTGTCCTTTGAGGGGATTGTCCCCAGAGGGACTTCTGGATGTAATGGATATTTCTGGTGTGTGTGCTGCATGTGCAATGGAGTTGGAAGAGGTTATAGCAGCATACATTAATGCTGTCACTAAGGTGCTCGATGCCTTTGCACTGATCCGTATAACCAGGTCTTCTCATTTGAGATCCCTGTGGTTTGATGGGGCTGTCAAGGAGATGAATACCGGCGGTCATAGAAACATAGACTTTGATGGTAGATAAGGACCGCTTGGCCCATCTAGTCTGCCCATTTCCCTACCTACAGGATAGGCCACAGATCCTAGTTAACCGACAGCCTATTTCTTCCTACCCCCACAAGAATTGCCTTATGTCTGTCCCATGCATTCTCAAATTCTCCCACAGTTTTAGATCCCACAACCTCCTCAGGAAGGCTGTTCCATGCATCCACTACTCTCTCTGTGAAATAATACTTCCTCACATTGCCCCTGAACCGCCCTCCTTCTATCTTTAAATTGTGTCCCCTTGTTCTTGCAAGTCTCTTTTTCTGAAAGATGCTACCCTCTTGGACTTTGTTGATTCCACTGAGGTACTTAAAAGTTTCTATCATGCCCCCCCCTGTCATGTCAGAAGTTGAAGCATTGCTGGAGGAGGACTGGGTCCCTGGACGACAAACTGGCTTTGAGAATTCACTATGATGAACATCAAAGGGCAATTGACTGTAAGAAGGCAGAGCTCCTGTCTAGGGAGATTGCTGCAGGAAGGAACAGACCAGCTCTGCTCTTTCATACAGTAAACAGGATACTCCATTCAGCCTGTCTGCAGCTGAAAAGAGCAATTTCAGTCACTCAGTGTGAGGAGTTCACTCAGTTCATTTTTGACAGGGTGTCCTCCATTTGGACTGAGTTCTCCCCAGTGGGACAAGATCAGTCCTGCAATATAGAGCCTAGTATGTATAGAAGCACTTCAGTTTGTCTGGGATGAGTTTAGGCCCCTGGGAGTAGTTGAGGTCATCGATGTATTCATAAAGCTGCAACAGACTTTTGTGAACCGGACCTGGGCTAGATGCATCCCTTAGTGGGATGTGCTGGGTCTGTTGGTCCAGTGTTCACTGAGATTGTCTGGTGTTAGCTCTCAGAGAAGCTTTTCCTTGATGTCTTCAAAGAGTTGTTGGTGAGACCCTTCTGAAGAAATCATCTCTTGACCCTGACATTTTAGCAAATTATTGGCCTGTCTCCAATCTTCCATTCTTGGTGAAGGTAGTGGAGAAAGTGGTGGCCTTGCAGCACGAGGTTCACCTGATGGCCTTTGACATCTATAGCTACTCCAGTTTGGATTTAGGATAAAGCATAGCACTGAAATAGTATTAGGCAGGGTGCAAAATGATCTCCTCTGGGTGTGAGACAGAGGAGAATGGTCAATTCTCATTCTCCTAGATCTCTCCTCAGCATTTGACACCGTAGATCAAATAGTGCTGCTTGATTGCATTAGAGATCTTTGTGGACTCACCGGCAAAGTCATGAGCAGGTTTGAGTGCTTTTTTACATGCAGTATGCAATGGGTAGTGATGGATAGTGATGGGGAATTTCTTTTCCTGCTCGAAGCTCCTGACCTTTCAGAGTTCCTCAGGGCTCCATCTTGTCACTTATGTTGTTTGTGGTGTACATACCTAAGTGGGTTCAGTATTACGGGTCTGGGTTTTCACTGCTATACAGATGATACACAGCTGTATGGCAGCAAAAAAAGTGCAAAATAATGAACTTATGGGACAGAAACCTAGCTGTATATGCCCTTTGTCTTGGATCCAGCTTACCAGGGTGGGGGAGGGGGCCTCAATTCTCTCATACAGCTGTAATCCATTCTGTCAGGCAAAACATCCTTAAGGCTGTATGAGAGAATTGGCATGTTGTTGAAATGCACTGCACTACTTATAAATAAATGAATTAAATGAATATTCATTTTGTGGTTTTGTTGCCTTGTGGTGGATGTATAGTCTTATTCTTCTCACTTTGGTTATTGCATTTGCACCACCACTTTGTCCTGGTGCTAATTTATGCCTGTTTTGCCTGTTGAAACCCTGTTAAAGGAGAGACTGATGGAGTACCTGGCAGAAAATGGGTGGGAGGACCTCTGGCAGCATGACTTCAAGGTGGGGAAGTCGTGTCAAACAAATTTCATCAATTTCTTTTACTGGGTAACAAGGGAGGTGGATAAGGGAGGGCAGTGGATGTGGCCTGTTTGGACTTCAGTAAAGCCTCTGACACTGTACCATACAGGAGGTTGATTAAGAGACTTAGCAACCTGGGGTGGAGGAGAAGGTGGTAAGTTGGGTATCAAATTGGTGGAAAGACAGTAGGCAGAGGGTTGTGGTAAACAGCAGTGACTCAAGGGACTGGAGAGTGAAAAATGGAGTACTACAGGGAACGATGCTGAATCCTGTCCTCTTCAATGTCTTCATAAGAGACATTGCTGAGGAACTGGAGTGGAAGGTGCACATCTTTGTGGGTGTCTGCAAAATTTGCAACTGGGTAGATATCCCGGAGAGGGTGGAGAGAATGCAAAGGGATCTGAAAAATCTAATGGAGTGGTCTAGGGTGTAGTAGCTGGTTTTTAATACCAAAAAGTGCAAAGTCATGCACCTGATGTGGGGCAACCCAGAAGCTGGGTGCGGGATGTGGGGGATACTTACAATTACCAAACAAGAGAGGGACCTTGGGGTAATTATATTTGATGATCTCAAGGTAGCAAGGCAGTGCAACAAGGTTGCAGACAAGGCTAGCCAGATGCTGGGGTTCATAGGAAGGGGTACTTCTAGCATGAGATGGGAGGTGATGTTGCTACTGTATCACTCACTAGTGAGATCCCACTTGGAATGCTGTGTCCAGTTCTGGAGGCCACACCTCTACAAGGACAATAACAGGGTGGAAGTGGTCCAGAAGAGGTCTACCAAAATGGTACAGGGGTTGCACGAGAAACAGTATGGGGAGAGGTTTAATGAGCTCATCATATAATTCCTGGAGGAGATGAGAGCAAGAGATGTCATGACTGTTATCTATAAGTACCTCAGAGGGGTGGACGAGGTGCAGGAGGGGAGTCTCTTTCAGAGGAGCAGAAGCACCAGTACACAACACATACTATGAAGATTGGGGGGGTAAAAGGGATGTGAGCGAATACTTCTTCGAGAAGGGATGGTGGACTCCTAGAACAGCCTGCAAAAAGAGGTAATGGTGGAGAAGACAGTGAGGAGTTTCAAGCATGTGTAAGATAGGTGCATGGGTATAATAGGTAGAGAAACAAGAGGAGGAAGGGACCATGTATACTACAGGAAGTAGTAATAGCTTGGAATATAGAGCAGACTAGATGGGCATACAGATTTTTTCCTACTGACACATTCTATGCTTCTACTTCTGAGAGCAGAGTAATGGAAGGCTCAATTGATGATGGAGAGAGGACTGCAGTGCATACAGTGGAGTGATGGTTTCCAAGTCCAGTGGTTGTATGACCAGAGAGTGACAGGTGCCAGGCTGCAGGGATGACTAACAGCAGTGGTTGTGATGAAAGTTAGTAAACTGTGAGAAATCAATGGTCCAGATGGCAGCAGTAGAATATAGTGGCCAGTTGAGAGACAGTGGGGGGGAGGGGGAGAGAGAGAGAGAGAGAAAGAGAGGAATCAAGAACCTTGGAGTATTTGAATAAAATTAAGATTGGTAATTGGAGGAACACTCTTTTGGGTGCTGCGCCGAGCTGAACACTACTATGCTGTGGAGGAGCGCGGGGAGCAGGCTCTCTTTTAAAGTTTGATTTTTATTTATAAAAGGTATGCCACCTATGTTGTGAAAGTGAGCTTACCAGTTTATCTTGTGCAAAGGCACACCTGCCTCCCCAGTTAAGGCGTTCTCTGCTTCTTTCAGGAGGAAGACTGTTGGTTGCTGTCAGACAAAGGAGTCGGAGGAGCCCTTTGGAAAGGCTTAAGCCCTGACTGGGTTTGATGGTATGAGAGATAGGAGACAGGAGAAATACAGACGAAGATAAAATTACAGCATCCTTCAAATAGAAGCTATAATAACAGGAGCTACCACCAGGAGCTCTAATGAGTTACTGAAGTACCATCGAGGCATTACTGAGCACTGACCAAAAAGATAATATCTTGGACCTTTGAGATCTGTGGACATAAATTTTTTATATACAACCATTTAATTATTTTTATAACATTAGTTCTCCTCTTGACTATGTCTCGTGTGCGATTTATATTTGCAGATTACAAGGAGTTTGCAAATCGCTATGTCTATTCATTTTGTTTTATGATTGGCTAGCTTGGGTATATTAGTACACTAGTTATTTTCAAATCTTCAGACTGTTTGATAAAAATTCAAAATATTATAGGCTAATATAGCTGTTTAATTAAGGCTGATTGACCTTACGTTACTTGTGACCATTTTATATAAAGTTAATAACTGGCCTCTATATTACTAAAATATCCACGACAGTGGATTAACAAATTTAACAAAACAGGGTTTGATGGTCACGAGCCAATAGGATGTTAAAAATAGGATCACCTATTTAAAATCAACTATTTTGATTGATTGTGCTAATTAATCTTTAGCAAGCTCGTGGGAAGGTAACTGATCTACGTGCTTTTAGGATGCTCGATAATTAATTTCAAGATTAGATAAGTGAACAAAGCTGATCATTAATTAGCTCATAACTATAGAGGTTAACAGATAAAAGCCCTGAAGGGATTAAAATACCTTGGAGCAACTAGTGAAGCAATCAATGACCTCTTGATAGCCTAAAAACAGTTTAAATACCCAAGACTTGTTGGACCCAGTATACTAGCAAACGTAAGCAGTGTCATCTAGCTTTTAGTGCTGATGTGTGGTTTAGATGAACAACGTCACTCTACTTATGTTTTGGCAAGCCAATTTAAAATAAGTTTATGCCCTTGAATCTAACAGAGCTTATAACTACTGAAATTTTTAGCGTGAAGGCACCTGGATATTCTCAGCTTTGCGGCTGGGTCGGTGCTGGTCTGACTGCTCGGTAACTGTGGGCATCGTTTTTTTTTTTGGGATGCTTGTTCTATTCCATTTACAAATTGGCGGTTAGCACTTTTCAATCTTTGTTTCCAGCCTCTTTCCAGCCTTTTCTATTTGGGTCCTTAACAAGTCAACACAAGTGAGTCACTGTTTTTGTAGTTTTATTATTGAGGTTTTATTATATTATAATTTTAAGGTTAGGTCAAAAAGCTTTTAATCATTCAATTTGTTAGAAGTTCTGGTGATTCAGAAATAGTAATTTTTTTCTATTTTATTTATTTAAAATGTCAGTGAAGACCTACCCTGAAACCTCTTGTAATATATTTGAATATCATCTGAGGGACTCACTAGAAAGACACGGAATTAGCAGACTTTGATTTTACCATGGATATTTTTTTAAGAAGGGTGCTGAAGAGGACTGCAACTTGGTAATGCCTTGCATTCAAAAGCCAGATGTTTTTGTGAGTCGACATATAAAGAGTATTGCCGGATTGGTACATTTGGACTGTTTGGATTGAAGGGGTATTTTCCTTCCCCCAAGATAAGAGCTACAAGGACACTTTCAAAGTTACTATTGTACTCTGTTTCTGCTGTTTTGGAATTATTTCTAAATTATTTTTAAATCTGTTGTGAACTATTATTGTTTAATAGGGTTCACGTAGCTGTTGAAAAATTAGGTGCTTTCTAATTATTGTAACTGTTTACTATCTAATTCTTGACATTATATAATGGTATAGACACATAGTGGTAAGACCATAATGTCAATGATAGACTTAAAACAGAAGGCCAAGAAGGTTAAAAAGAACAATAATAGGGAAACGCAGGGAGAGGGAGGCCAAACATCCCCAAAGGATCAAATGGCTAATGAAATGCAGAGAACAGAATCTTTGGCTTGTCTAGGGCATAATGATTTGAATTTAAATAGTAGCAAAAAAGGAGGAAAGTTAAAGCAAATGAAAATAACTGATTTTCTGAAATAACCCTTAGCTATGTCAATTACCACACCAATTCCCCTTCTCTCTCTCCCTGCAGAAACCCAAGCAAAAGCTACTAGTAGAGATTTGTCTCAATCCAGGCTTTCGGTGTCCCCTAATTTGGTATTTCAAACAACAAAATCAAGTCTTTCTGATTTTGGGGATGTGGAGGCGAAGGAAGGAAAGAGTGCTTTGCTAACATCAGAAATATCCATGGGGTCTTCGGACAACACAAAATATTTTGATATAGCTACCATCTCAATATTGTCATTAGTAGAAACAGAGGATGACTTTTAGAATAATGAGTTTCAATTCCAGTCAACGCCTAGTAGGGATAATTTAAGTCTGGTCATAAAAGCCTTAAATCAAACAATAAAAGGCCTTTAGGATTTGGTGGCTAAACAAAGCAATAATAATGAGACATGTCTAGAAAACTCCTCGTCTCAACTTATATCTATTTCTGGAGCACAATCTCTGTTTTTTTTTTCCAGAAATTTTGAGTTCCACTATTTCCCAAAAACATATGCGACATGACTTGAAGGAGATATAGTCAATCCAGAATCTAGAATCTCAAGAGAAAGTGAAAGATTTTTCTTCTTCTTCTTCCTCACTTTCTACGCAACTTTTAGAGACTATCAAGGACCCATATCATGCCAATATTATACTCCTAGAGAATTTATGGGTTATTAAGGAGGAAATAGCAAATCTTACAACTAAAGTTTTTTATAACAAAACATTGTTGGGACACATACAAAACAAATTTTATAAGAGCAAACTTGAAACAAGTCATGTTTCAAATGTCGATCAGAAAGAGGGAGTACCTAAAGAAAATAAAGCTCTTCAGGTAAATCTTCCTCCTCCTCCATTCACAAGAAATGCAGGCCTTTTAGGTCAGCAGGGAGAAATAGGTAGCCAGATTTTGAAAAATCCGGAAGCCAAGCAATTTACCAAACGGAAGCATCAGAGAATGAAGAAATCTGTTGGAAAGGATTGTTCTGTAAAAAATCAAAGAAAGTCAGAAGGAAAACCACAGAATAAGGGTAATATTAGTGACCTCATTACAAACAAAACTGCTGAGAAAGACAAGGAAGTAAATTTAAGCAATAAACAAGTTATGCTGGAAGATGATAGGGCAATACTAGGAAGGGAAGGGAAGAACTGATAGGGAAAGATATGATGCACAGCTACACTGATAATTTTACACCTCATGACAATTTGGTTAACAGTAGGGAGTCCAGGGTCCCTTTGGGCCTAAAGGAACCTGACCTTGGGAGCCACGTGGGAGCCCATTTTAATACCACTGAATATTTAATTGAGGCCTACGGTATCAGGGAAATACCCAAAGAAACACCTGATAAACTACTAGAATGGATAGTTAAATTGTTTCATGTGCCATATCCAGTGGAAGGACTTACAGCTGCTAGAGCTCCAAGTCTAGACTTCCAACACTGTATTTCGATTTATTGTAATATTCTAAAATTGGACAAAACACTTTGGCTAAGGGAGAAATACTTGAGAATAAAACATATACATATTCTCCCACCCAATGAGGTTCCATTGCTAGCCAAACAATCATTCCAGACCCCCAATGCAACTGATTTTCCTATATCTAACACCAAACATGTACTAGAGGTAACATCAGATTATGAAAATTCAAGGCAACAAATCTGGGAAACTCGAACATTAACTATAGTTAGCTGGAAGCTGCCTGCCAATGGTTCGGTGGGTAAAGCCAAACATGAACTGGCTGTTTTTTTCAGCCACATTTTGGATTTCCCATTGTGTAGGAATAATATAGAATGGCTTCAAATACATAACCCAGATTCTAGCACTTCACAGAGCTATATTACTTTTGCTAACCCTAGATTTGTTAAAGCAATCCAAGGAAAAACATCTATTCTAGATATGCTGGGCCTCTATGTGGTACATCCCAAAATCCTAAATGAAGTTCATGAGGAGAATAGTCAGCAGTTTGTGATTGAGACTAGGAACAGCTTTGAACAGCTGCAGGATCTCTCGCAAAACTGACAATTACCACTTTTGACACAGCTAGGGAACCCAAGAGAGATTTCCCCCCTACAGGTACTTTCTTGGAACATTGAGGGATTGACACTTAAGCTAGCTGATCCAGCATGTAGGGCGTTCTTGGAAACTTATGATTTACTATGCCTGCAGGAGACATGGTGTGGGCAGCATATGACTCCATTTATCCCAGGGTTTGCAGGTTATTTTAACCCAGCCAGCCGCTCGGCCAATTATGGACAATACAAGGCAGGATTAGCAGTATATAGCAAAGTAGTCTCAATATTAAAATTACCCAGATTCTCTGTAAATTAAAAACTGTTCTTCCAATTTGAATGGCAGGAAAGGACAGTAAAACCCTTTTATTTAATATTTGCATTCCTCTGCATTCCAGAAGGGACTCTAACCTTGATAACTGGGGTGATTTTGTGGACCTCTTGGATGAACTTAGCAATAGGTATATTACACATCCATCTGTGGCTATTGGTGATGTCAATGCAAGAATGGCCCCTAAGATTGCAGATGCATGTGAACATCCATTAGTGCCTGCTATTCAGGCAGCTCTAAATTGCAATTTGAGATTGGAAAGACACTCAATGGATAGGAAGATGAACAAACAGGGAAGGGATTTAATTCAGATTATGTCTGACATGAATTATTGTCTTATGAATGGGAGAGTTGTGGGAGACCAGGAAGGTGCCAATACATATACTGGCCCCCTGGGATCATCCACCATAGATCTACTTTAGGTAAATTCAATAGCATTAGAGAAAGTAACATCACTTAATATTATTGGACACCCCGAGTCTACGCACTTTCCATTATCCATTTAATATGATATGGTGGCAAGGTCAGATAATTCCAGAATAGATGCTGTTTTGGCAGCAGGATATGAAATCAGGAATGCCTGTAGGATTAAATGGTCATCTAGACTAAGCAGCACAGTGGTGATTTGCATATGCAGCCCATGATGCTTTGCATTGTGGGGGCATGTGTGATTTCATATTTCTAAGTAGCACAGTGGCAGAAGTGCTAGAATCTGATAGACTTAATGATTTGAGATCTAATATAATGGCTCCAGATAGTCACTTTGACCAAAATGTTCTATTAACTATAATATTTATTCATATAAAGCCTATATTATATCAAGCAAAAAGGCCAATTGGCCAAAGATCCTGGTTTAATGAAGTCTGTAAAAATAAAAAAAAAACAGTTAGACACATTTGTTTTTAAAACTAGACAGAATCCAAATAAAAGCAATGCCAAGCAATTAAATCAAGCTTGGAAATGGTACAAAGAAGTATTATAAAAAGGAAAAAGTAACTTTCAAGTTAACAACTGGGAAAAATTAATACAATCAGTCTATGAATAGGATAGCATAAAATTGTGGTCCCTTGTGAGCCAAGAGTACCAGCAATCAACCTTTGGTATAGAGGCTCATGTAACAACTCATGGACAGCTTATTTTGAATCCTTATTTTTTTCATTTAATGAAACTCTAAATGTGAGGATTGAGTTGCCCCAGTTTTACCCAAGGCCAATCTGTATATCTTTGGAGGAAATATATAATGCAGTGTTACATCTAAAGAACAACAAGGCCCCCGGTCCTGACCATATAGTGGCAGAGATATACAAAAATAATATTGATTGGTGGATTTCATTATTATGTTTTCTTTAACAAAATTTTGCAGGGCTCTGACGGTCCACTTAGTTGGAAGGGTAGTATTATATGCCCAATATATAGAAAGAAGGGAAATCCAACTGATCCCTCAATGTACAGACCTATAAGCCTGATTGACACCCTGCAAAAAATCTTTTGTCGCATCTTATTAGACAGACTCCAGTCTTGGGTCGAGGAATCAGGCTTTATGAGTGAATATCAAAATTGTTTTAGAGCCAATAGATCCACAATGCAACATTGTTATGTCTTGTCACATCTTATCTGGAAATATGTAAAAATAAAGAAATCACGATTGTTTTACTGTTTTGCGGACCTGAAGTTGGCTTTTGATTTGGTCAGCTGTACTTTGTTATGGGAGAAGCTAAAAATGTACAACATAGATCCCATTCTTTTGGACACGCTGATTAGGCTCCAAAAAGATACTTGGCAAAAGGTTAAAATCAATCAAAATGGAGATTTTACCCCAGATACCAAAACTAATCTTGGAGTCAGACAGGGTTGCCTTCTGGCTCCTTTATTATTCAATATATATATCAACATTATAATAGAGCAGATGGAGCAATCTGACTTCAATTCTCCAGCAATCAGGAACTAAAAAGTTTCGTTGTTGGCATTTGCAGATGATTTGATACTTCTTTCAACGTCATTTTTGGGCTTACAGTGGAAGATGACTTTATTCTGTGTTCTTTGCAAAGAAAATAGATTCGTTATTAATACAACCAAAACCCAGATAATGATTTTTGGAAATAAACAAAGGAGAATACCTACACTTTTTATTAACAAAACAAAAACAGAATCAGTTAAATCTTACTCATATTTGGGTGTGAATTTTTCTCAATCCACTTGATGGAACATCCATCAAAATAATGTAAAGCAGAAGGCAATTACAGCCTTTAATGCTGTTAAAAGATTCTCAGCCAAGTTGGGAAATGGATCTATGTGGGGAATTCTGAGGGTCATGGAGGCTAAAGTGTGTTCAAGCTTGCTCTATGCCTCAGAAATATGGGCCCCAGAAGCCCCCAAACAGCTTGAAATCCAATTAAATAAGCTACTAAGGTATATTCTTAAAATACCACAATCAGTTCCCACACCAATTGCAAGAGCTGAATTAGGTCAACTTCCAATTGAAGCATATATAGTCGAAAGGAGGATTATATTTCTACTTAAACTGTTTCTGTATCCAGAGCACATGTTAATGAGGATATGTCTGGAGGAGGAGACTGATTACATATCTGGAGGTTATAAATCTCAAAATGTGAATTGTATAACAACTTATCTATATCCACAAGGGTTGGGCCATTTATTGTACCAAATCTACTCGACTTTTAGAGATATAAAATTCCAGGTGAAGGAAAGAGTTATGAATATCTTTATTAGCAAGGATCTGGAACAGGTCCAGTGTTATAAGAACTTTATGTGGTATAAAAAATTGAAATTATGCCACATTACAGAACCATACTTGCTAATACTGTCTTGTCCTGACTTAAGAAGAACTATAACTAAATTTAGAATGGAGTTATACTATTCACATTATGTATATCATACTCAGAGAAGGGAGGGAGTGGAAAGTGAAAAACGCAATTGCAATCTAAACATGGTAGATGATTTAAAACATGTTACCCTAATATGTCCACTATACCAGAAACATAGATCGTTCTGGTTAGTCCCTATTTTAAGGAACCTTGGACTCCCCACTGACCAAATACTTATGAAATTGTATACATCCAATGATATAAAGGTGTTGACGAAACTTGAATGTTTTTTTTTTTTGCAATTAACTTTATTTTAGCTTAACATAAACATAATCCAACATTACCATAAGTGGATAATAGCTGGTAGCAAAACATACATAAAAATATAAAATAAGGAAAATTAGCCAAACCAATACAAGAAAACAATGCAAAACCACCACCCCCATCCCAACCCACTCGCAGCAGATACCCTACTGACCCTTATAAAAGATAGCGGCCCAAATTATGGCCATGATAGTTCTATACCAATAAATTCTGAAAATACCATTACAGGAGGAAAGGAGAGAGACATGGCATCAATCCAGATTTAATAACCAACTAAAGGCAATATTGTAGAGAGGAAGGGAAGGGAGACCCATCAGAGGAAATATTGCCAGGGGAGTGATAAACAAATCACAGGAAAGGGGACAGAAGGTAAAAACCAATGACAAAATAAGTCAGGACAATTAACCTATCCTGGGGAGTGGAGTTTATCAAATAGGATGTAATTACCCCAAGGGCCTTCTGAAAAGAGACTGATGAGAACTAAGGGAAAAATGAGCAGTTGAACTTGACCTTAATATCCAAATTTACACCTAAGGCTTAACAAAAGGCCTCCCCAGCACTTATGAAACTTCTCATTAGTATGGAAAAACCAGGCTACACATCTCTCCACATTTAGAGCATTAAGAAACTCATCCCACCATTCCTTAAATGAAGGTTCCCACTTGTTCTGCCAATGCCGAAGTATTAACAGTTTAGTAACCATAGCAACCATGGCTACTTGTGCCTTTTGTGAAAGGGTAGGGATCTGAGCATACATCCCTAACAGACATGTATCTTCATTAAAAAAAACCCGAAATGTTAGGATAAGGAGCCACCTACTGCTTGACCAAGTTCCATAGTTTAACAATTTGGGGGCATGCCCAGAGTTTGTGATATAAAGTAGCAAGTTCACACCCACAATCTCCACACTCAGGTGAAGGTAGTTTATGGATCCGAAATAGCTTGGCGGGCGTAAAATATAGATTATGCAGAATATTAAACTGGATATTTCTTAAACGATCCTGTTTAATCAGGGAATAAATGTCAATCCAAAGCCTTTCCCAGGTTTTAACTGCCCAGCCTCTGTTATAATTGTTTTCCCAATAATAGGCTATGGGGGCGCACTTGGACGTCATACAAGACAGGATTGTTTTATACAACTTAGTTATTGCTTTTTGGCCCTTGGCTACTTCCCACAGGCTTTCTAGCATGGCTCCAGCTCCCTTGGACCATGGAGCTTTCCCCCAAAAAAGATATATACATTGGCGAATCTGGTACAGCAGAAATAGACCCTTGCGAGCCACCCCAAATTTTGAAGCCAAAGCAGAAATAGGTAGAAGGGAATCATCCAAAACATAGCTTGCCAGGTGTAGTTTAGTAGAGTAATTGCCTGTAAAGATGCAAATTGGGTGCTTGCCTATCTGTAGGTTTGGGTTATTCAGGATAGGTTGCCTTAGGTCTTTTAGGTTGGATTTTTGGAGTAAGGAACAGCGTTGCTGTAAAGCCCTCATGTCCCAGCATAACGGGGAGCTCCTCACCTCCAATGGAACCTTGGACCATGAAGTATATAACAAGCCTCTAGGTCCAGCCTATAAGAATTTGCTAGCAACCAGTCCAGAACCAGCCAAGGAGGGGAACCTGGTATAGGCTCCGAAGTAGATAACCAGTACAGAAATCGATTAGCATGAATAGCTAGGTAATAAACATAAAAATCAGGTAATTGGAGTCCCCCAACACCTTAGGACGAGTAAGCTTTGCATACGCCCAAAGTGGGGCTTTGCCTTTCCAGAGAAAATCCGAGCAGAGCCTACAAAGGGGCATAAAGAAAGACTTGGAAAGGTAGATATTGAGATTATATAAGGGGTAAAAAAAATCTGGGTAAAATTACCATTTTAAGAATGTTGGCCTGGCCCCAAAAGGACAGTGGTAGCTTATTCCATCTCTCCAGATCTTCTTTAATAGTTTTTAATAGTGGGGTTAAGTTGAGGTCTGTGAGATTAGTAACGTCTCTAGATATGTTAATACTGAGATAAACTAAGTAATCACTTTCCCACTATAAACCCAAGGAAGAACACCAATCCTTCGATAGGAGAGGAGATAACAAATACACTATAGTTTTATTTCTGTTGAGCTTATAACCTGAAAACAGACTAAAGTAAGAAATAATTTGTAGGGCACGAGGGAGAGATTGCCTACTATTCTCTATGTGAATGAGTAAATCATCAGCAAAAGGGGATAATTTACATTCGAGATGCTCCACGTGGATACCCCGTATTGCTTCATCTAGATTGAGAGCTCTAGCTAAAGGCTCTATATACAAATTAAATAGAAACGGAGAGAGGGGGCAGCCCTGACGGGTGCCATGACATAGGGGGAACACGTCCGAAATAAGATTGTTACATTGAATTCTAGCTGACAGACAGGAGTACAAGACATGAATCTGATTAATAAAGGGTTGAGGAAAACCCAACTTCTGCAAAACCACAAACATATAATGCCATTCTACTCTATCAAAGGCTTTTTCTGGATCCAGGGACACCAGAGCCACCTCCAGCTCAGGAGCCCTGGACACAGAAATTAGGTAAAATATCTTTATAAAATGATCCGCTGAGGAACGTCCTGCAACGAACCCTGCCTGCTCAGGACATAGCAGACCCTCCCGCACCTTCCCCAATCTATTGGCTAGGATTTTGGCATATATTTTTAAATCAATATTTAAGAGTGAAATGGGCCTATAGTTGCCAATCATAGATGGGTCCCTCCCCGGTTTGGGCAAGAGAATTATTTTCACTTCAAATAATGATTGCTCAAAAACCAAGTGAGAACACCAGTAGGTATACAATTGAAGTAGCAAGGGAATTAGGTAAGTTTTAGAAGTCTTATAAAATAAACCAGTAAACCCATCCAGACCTGGTGCTTTGTTAGGTTTAAGGAGTCAATAACTCCTGAAATTTCTTCTCCAGTAATTGGGACAATCAGGGAACTCCTGGTTCCCTCTGCTAGAGATGGTAGAAGAGCCTTCTCCAAAAAAGGCCCCATCTTATTGTCCTGGTCCACAGACCTCGGGTCTGAAGAATATAATGTCTTATAATAATCTCGAAACAATGTTAGTATCTCTGAAGAATTAGTCACCAAAGCTTTTGTCTGGGGGTGTCTAAGGGCTGTAACCCATTTAGATACTGAGTGTTATTTTAGTTGCCAGGCCAGAAGCTTGCCCGCTTTACTCCATTGACTGATGTATGAAGCCTTCAACAGAGAAGCGGATCTCTTCACTCTCTCTAGTAGAGCACTAGCATAAGTAGATCTCAAAGTAGATAGTTCTTGTTCCTCTATGGGTAAGAGTTTTTCGACCCCTTTACTTTCCAGCATTTAAATTTTTGCCAAACAGCTATTCAAAATATTGTTTTTTTTTCCTTTTCTGAACCGAAGCTATGTGAATTAACTCTCCCCTCCTGGTTGCCTTCAAAGCTGCCCAGACCCGGTCTACCACAGGAATCGAACCCCAATTGAAACTGATAGTATTTAGTAGAAAACTTTGAAATCATACCACGACTTGATTGTCATTTAGCAATTTATTGTTAAGGGACCATGAGTGAGATCGGACAAAAGCATTAGGTGAAGCACACTGCATTAAGATTGGCGAGTGGTCTGAAATCACTCAAGTCAAGATTTTAGCATCAGCCATGTTAGACAATAACTGCTGGCTGACTAAAAAATAATCTAATCAAGAGTAGCTTTTATGTATTGGAGAAAAAAAATGTAAATTCTTTACTCAGAGAGTTAACCACTCTCCATGGGTCCAAAAGGCACAGAGAGAAGCTAAGTTCTTTTAATGCTCTTTGTGCAGGCGAAATGCTTGCCCCCCTATAGTAAGTGTGGTCTAAGTTATTGGTTTGCACCAGGTTCCAGTCACCACCCATCAAAATGGGGTAGTGCAGAAAGGGAGCTAGAACCATAGCTGGATGAACAAAAAAGGACAGAGTTTCTAAATTAGGGCTGTAAACAGAACCCAGGACAATATCCAGGTTACCTAATCTACCAATGACAAAAATGAATCTCCCCTCAGGTTGGGGATGGATTCCAATGCTGTAAAGGGGATCTTTTTAGCTAGGAGCAAGGCCACCCCACGTTTATTTGAGCTGAACCCCGAACCGAAAACCTGACCTACCCACTTCTTTTTTAAAAAAATGCAACTGCTCTGGAAGCACATGAGTTTCTTGAACAAACACAATTGAAGGATCATATTTAGCAAGATGGTTTAAAATGACATATTTCTTCTTATTGTCTCTCCCTTCCTTTATATTCCAAGAGAGAACATTTAAACAGTTAGCCATGGCAATGTCTACTAATGTGCCATATAGTCACAGCTGAATAGAGGCCTGTGCTGCTGCCCTTCCCCTTCCCCAGCCAAGAGTAAAAAAGAATTCCGAGAGCCCTAACCCAACCCCCAAACACCAATTTAAACCCCCAAAAGTTTAACCTATTTGCATATCCATATACCCAGGCCCATTGCCTACACCAAAGCAAATAGTCCATGGTGTGCGCTAAAGAGCGAGCGAGCTCCCCCGCCTACCCCCAAAACATGAAAAATTAAATAAACAAAGGCTAAGCAAACAATTCCCAACTTTATAACATGGGTGAACCTCTCTCTCCTATCAAGCCCCTTTTCCTGCATACCGTCTGATAGGGTCTATTGCCACAGACATCCTTGACCCATGCGAACATAGTAAAAGACCGTAGGCAAAGAGGTATATGTAAAATTAGCCTAAACCCCATATCATAATTGCCACCATTTCCCATAAACATGCTCGGGCTAAAGTAATAACAACAACAAACATATCCCCAACAAGGTTCAAAACATTAAGGAACTACAGGAGGACATGGGGAAAAAAGCACCACTCTACACACAAACTGTGCTTATTTCCCATTAGGACAGAGCCCTGAAGTACCACTTAAATTCGTGGAATGCTTGAGCTAAAGGCTATAAAACTGCATTTTACCCTGTTTGCACGACAACCACCTAAACAGAATAGTTAACAACGAATAAAGCTTATAACAGGAAAAGCCGATCAGGGGAAAACACCTATGAAACTAAGGTGCGATTGTGGCCTCTAGAGTGCAGTCTAAGCTTATAATATACTGTCCAAAGAGTTACTGTAGGTTTATAAACATACATTTGTGGCTATCAGAATCTCAACCGAGGGGAAGGTAAGCCCCTATCAACAATCAGTAACTCGACGGAGACCAGATAGCAGCCTCGCTACATTGGAAAGTAGAATGAAAATGAATAGCAGCCCAATAGGCTGTCCAGCTATCATGACCTATACATGGTGGTAGAACCCCCTCTAGTGGTCAAAACATTACCTCAATTCTATCCCACGGTGTGTATAAAAACTGAAGTAAAAAAAGATCAAAACTTCAAATTGAAACCACCGAAAATATTAGTGTCCAGTATAAACAACTCTAATACAATGGGAAGAAAAGATATATTAGTTGCATCCATTCAGACCAAAAGGAAACTGTCTGGGAGTCAGCCATCAGCTTCTCTGTAGCAGGACTTCTAGAAAGATCTCAAGTCGACTTTCAACTTCCATGTAAATGGACTGATGCCCTCTCATTTAGGGAATAAGTCCGGATAACATTTTTTCAGAGCCTTGACTGCCTCCTCCACAGTATCAAAGTGCTTTGATCCATTCTTCAGAGTCATCTTGAGCTGGGTACAACATGCGGTGTTTAATACCTGCAGCCCACAATTTGGAGGTGATAAGGCAATAAGCAGCTCTGAGCTGGCGTGTTTTCACAGTCAAATCAGGGACAAGTCTTAATTTTTTACCCTCCCATAGTATAGCTGTTAGTTTCCAGGCTTCTCTTGTGATGAATTCCTGGTCCAAATAATTCAATAACTTGAATATTATAGGTCTTGTTGGATCAGAGGACGGTGGCTTAGCACGCAAGGACCTATGGGCTCTTTCTATAATAAACTCAGGGCCATTCGGGGAGGGTCCCACTGTTTTTTTCAGAAACTTCTGCAGAAATAGAATTGTATTTGGCCCCTCTTCTCCTTCAGAGATCCCTAATAGAACCAAATTATTTCTTCTATTCCTGACCTCCAGGTCCTCGAGGTGATCCTCCAGCTTAGTAACAGATTTCCTAACTTCCATCAGTTCTGACTCCAGCTTATCCTGCTTCCTCTCCATCGAAGCTATTCTCGCTTCGGTGTCTGTAACCCTCCGGGCTAACTGAGTGAGTGCTGGCTTGAAATCAGCCACCTCCTCTATTAATTTCAACAGAGCTTCTTTGATCGAGGTTAATTCAGAGTAAACGTGGGAAGGCGACAACTCCTCTGCTGTGCTCTGGGGAGAAGAACTATGGCGAGGGCACTTAGCTTCCGACTCCTGCGCGGCCTCGTCTTGATATGATAAATTAGACATGATGCAGATATAAACACCTTCTGAGTACACCGCTTTCCCATCCAGCTCTTAGTTAGCAATCTAATTATCTTTAAATAACAGATATAAGTGGGGAATATTCGCTAGTTATTAGGCAAAAGGAGCGGAGCTCCGAGAAGTGCTTCTTACTCTCCGTGCCACATCACGTGACCTCAAACTTGCATGTTTTTTAAAATCTATAAAACTCTAGGATGGAGCTTAATTGTAGCTCTGTATATGGACTCTCTGTCTATTTATCTATGTATTTATTGTAATGGTAATCTGTCTGTTTTTGAAGAATGTATTTTCTATTGTTTTTATTGTGATATTTTTTGTAATGGTTTTATGCTGAACAAACAAAATGCTTGATGAATAAAATTAAAGATGATGTTAAAGAGAGAGAGAGAGATGCAGATGCTGGTATGAGGCAGTGTAGGAGCAGCAGATAGTGAACCGCTGGTTGAGAGAGAGGAAGAGAAAGCTTCAGATGCCTCATGCAAGGCAATGTAGAAGCAGTCAGTTTTAAGTTAAAAGTGAGCAAGTTGTGCTCCTAAAATAAATTCTCATCTGTACTGGTTGGTTTAACTAGAGAAATTTTAGTCTGTACTTTGGAACTACTTTACACAGTAGACATATACAGTACTAACACATTTATTACATTTAAAAGCAATTAAAAACTTTGTTTTCACTTTTTTATAACATGACATAGCCCATTTTATAAGTGCACTAACCCACAACAGGGCATGGATATATCAGGTATTAATGCACACCCAGATGGTTGTAAGGGCACTCAGCCTGTGGTCTTTTTGCCTCCAGGGCATGCATTAATGCCTAATACTCCCATGCCCTGTTGTGGGTTAAAGCATACTTATGCCACAGTTAGTTAGCTCACAGTGTTGATCAGGTGCTGTAGCTGAAGGAATTGGACTAGATATGCCATCCCATTGGTACAGTGCTGTTGTACTGTACATCAGGAGCCCAATATTCAGAAGTTTGTGTGGGCACTAATTGGTGTTTGCCCATACAAACTGGGCTTTGCACTAGAGCCCAATATTCAACGTGCTCTGTTGTGCCAGCAAACAGGGGTAGCACCCATGCAAATCAAATGGGGGTTATGCAAAGAGTGGGGCAGGGACAGTAATATTGGTGCAAGCTGATATTCAACAGATCTGTGTGTTGCAAGATGGTTTTTTGCAATCTTCATGTGCTGTGCAAATACCACTAATGAAAACATCCTCTTATTCCATGCAATCCTAGCAGCTGACAGTGGTAATGCAGCACAACCAGCCAGCTGGCCACTGGGGGAGCATACTGGCCCCTGTTGTCTGTTGCAACCCCCAACTGCCAACCCCAACACTAACATAAAAATCCCTAGTGTTAGTGTCTCATTTAGGTGAAAGACATATTTTATTTGTTTATATTTTTACACACCAGTATTGCCACACATCGGTGAAACACATTTTATTATCTAGAATTGTTTACACTAATATAGCCTCATTTAGGTGAAATGCATATTTTATTTAGAATTTTGCACACCATGATCTCTTTTGTAGGCGAAACACCTATGTCATTTATTTAGAATTTTCCACGCTAGTACAGCCCCATATAAATGAAACATCTATTTTATTTATTGTGAATATTACACACAACAATCACCTGATTTTGGTGAAATGCTTATTTTATGTGTTTACAATTTTGCACACCAGTACTGACTCATTAAGGTGAAACACCTATTTTAATTAAAATTCTGCACAGCAGGATTGCCTTATTTTAATGAAATGCCTATTTTATTTATTTAGAATTTTGCACACCAATATTACCTCATTTAGGTGAAATATCTATTTTATTTGTTTCTTTTTGCACACCAGTATGGCTTCTTTTTAGTGCAACATCTACTTTTTATTTATATTTTTAGACCCCAGGAAGGTCACATATAGACAAAACACCTGCTTTATTTCCTTTAAAGTGTACACAACAGTATAGCCTCATTTCGGTAAAATATATATTTTACTAATTTATTATTTCTGCACACATGAATAACTTCATTAAGGTGCAGAAAATATTTTATTTATTTAAAATTTTGCACAGAAGGACATCTTCATTTAGGTGCAACATCTATTTTATTTAATTTAGAATTTTGCACACTGGCATAGTCTCATTTGGTAGCATGTCAAGTCCTCATGTTAAAAAGGAGCATGGCCTACAGCACATGGTCACAATTGTGAAAGTCAGAAGAGCACAATGTACAAAATAAGAAGGTGCCTTAATGGCGCAACCTCAAATTTCACAAGAGTGGTGATCGATGGTGGCGTGGTGTTGAAATAATAAATCTGCACTTGAGGAGGTTGTGCAAATTGTTTTCCATAGATGTTTTTCAGGTGTGTGGTTTTCTCTTGCTGTGTTTTGATCACGCTGAATTTGACCATGTTTGATTTTATTTTGTGCAGTTGACATGAAACCATCTCATTTTGGTGAGAAACCTATTTTATTTATTCATGTGTTTGCACTAGTGCTCTGCAGAATGAGGCATACAGCTGGTGGAATTAGTGCAGAATGGCCATTCCATTAGAATTTCACTGGTTCTTCAGCGGAATTCCACCTACTGTGATCCATGGAATAGTATTCCACAGAAAATGATTTTTTTTGGCTGGAAATTATTTCTCAACAATTTCCACAGAAAATATAAAGATCCGTGGAATAACATTCTGAGGAACAGCATTTTTTTCTGTGGGAAATCATTCTGCAACTGTTATCTACTGTGGAATTTTACCATTCTGTTTGTCATGAAATTTGGTGGAAGTTTGGCAGACTTTTGAAAATGCCTCAGAATTTCATTCTGGCAGAATTTGAAAATTCTACACAGCACTAGTTTCAACACTAGGATTGCCTCATTTAGGTGAAACACCTATTTTGATTATGTAGAACTTGGTACACCAGGATAGTCTCATTTAGGCAATATATATATGTGTGTGTAATATGTAGTAGATAATCCACTCTAGGGTGTGCCGTCACGCTCTGATATACGCATGGGGCCGCAGGGCAGTCGTCAACCACCAAGGCTGCTATATCAGAGTGCGACCTGTACACCCTAGAATGAATTATCTATCTTATAAAATGAAAATAAATATTTTTGTGGAACAGCAAAAAAGTAGTCCCTGTGTGGCATAAGAATTAAAAAAAAAAGAAAGGTTTGCATTTCTTTTTATTTTGATGTTGTTAGATGGAGGAGAAAGAGTGGGGAACACTGCAGGCAGACACTGAAAGCAAGTCCCTCAGTGTGAAAAAGGAAAGTAACTGCATTTTACCTTAATTTTATTGAGACTTATGTAAAAGAAGGAGCGAGCTGAAGCTAGTGGCAGACAGGACTTTCACTTTTATCACTGACGTGTAGCGTGACCGAGCGTGGTCAAAAGTGATTCCTAATGTGCAGCCAAACAGACTGCATTTTACCTTATTTTTATTGAGAATTGTGTAAAAGAAGGAGTGAGCTGAAGCTAGTGGCAGACAGGACGTTCACTTTTATCACGGACGTGTGCCGTGATCGAGCGTGGGCAAAAGTGATTCCTAATGTGCAGCCAAACAGTAAATGTAAGTCACACTCTGTAGCAGAAAAGCAAACAAACTCTGCATTTCAGGTTATTTCAATTTAAAATCATGTAAAAAAGCTGCCATGTGAAGCAGTCGGAGAGCTAGTGCAGAGCGAGAGTGTTGCTGCTCGGAGGCGTAATGCAGGGCAGAGGCAGGTGTTGCTCTCAGCAACTGTTGCTAGAGGAACACTCGCCTGCCCCTGTAATGTCTCCAACACTGCCAACACTCTCGCTCTGCGCTAGTTCTCTGACTGTTTCACACGGCAGCTTTTTTACATGATTTTAAATTGAAATAACCTGAAATGCAGAGTTTGTTTGCTTTTCCACTACAGAGTGTGACTTACTTTCACTGTTTGGCTGCACATTAGGAATCACTTTTGACCATACTCGATCATGCTACACATCAGTGATAAAAGTGAAAGTCCTGTCTGTCACTCGCTTCAGCTGGCTACTTCTTTTAGAGAATTCTCAATAAAAATAAGGTAAAATGCAGTTACTTTTTCACACCGAGGGACTTGCTTTCAGTGTCTGGGTGGTTATTAGGTACCGTTATTGACCACGCTCGGTCACGCTACATGTCACTAATAAAAGTGAAAGTGGTCCCCACTCGTTTTCCTCCCTGTAAAGAGGACGACTTTATTGTAAGAATAGTAACTGAAAAGAAATAGGGATACAAACCTCTTCTTTTTTTTTCTAGTCATTGTTAGTTTGAACTTTGGCATGTGGGTGCCTATCTGTGGTAGATGTGGAATGATGTGACTACTGGTGGGAAGGTTTTGGAGGATAAAAAGTAGTTCAGGCATGCGGTTGCGCTGGGAGGTGTGCGGTCATTGGGAAATAATGCACGGTCATGTGATGCATTCTGTCCAATCATGCTAGTGGAATTTCTATGATTTTACCACCCCATTTTATAAATATAAATATATATATATATATATAGAATTTAGAATTTTGCAAGCCACAAATGGCTTATTTAGGTGGAATGTATTTTTTATATATTTAGAATGTTGCACACCAGTATAGGCTCATTTAGGTGAAACATCTGTTTTATTTATTTAGAATTTTGCACAACAGTATGACCTTGTTTTGGTGAAACACCAATAATATTTTTTTATTTAGAATTTTGCACATTAGGACTGTCTTGTTTAGTTACAACACCTCTTATTTTTTTTTAGAATTGTGCAAACCAATATAGACTAATTTACTTAAAATACCTATTTTATTTATTTACATTTTTGCACATCAGGATCACCTCATTTAGGTGAAATGCCTATTTTATTTATTTAGAATGTTGCACACAGCTGGCCCAGTGACACTGAGGGTTGAGGCACTGGACGCCACACCTTGCTCCACACTGGTGACCCAGGTTCGGGAACGAGCCTGGGTCATCAGGGGTCAGCAGGGGAGTACTAGGATAGAACATCCAATGACAGCTCTCCTAGTCCTGGGGAAAGGGTGGGATCTACACCACACTCTGGTGGTCCCTGGGGATGCCCGGAGGTACTGCAAGATGTGTGGGTGTCAAGTGGGGGGGAGTGCGGTGGACATACGTACATTTGTGCAGGGATGTCATTGCATGGCTGCACTCCCACTGGGGAAAAAAGGGAAAAAAAGGCAGCACAGTCTGCAGCTGCTTGATGGCTGCAGCTTCACCGGCCAGCGAATGCCTGGACTGAAGGCGTGTGCTGGCATTGGTTCCTGGCCAGGCACAGGGGCATGGGGGGGGAGCCCCTTTTGATGGTACAGCTGTATATGCCAGCTGGGCATGTCAGCTTCTGGGTCGGCGGTGAAGGTGGAGCGGTGGCTGGAAGTAACGTGGGGCTGTGGCTGCAGGGGAGAAAATAAAGATGTGATAAAAAAACAAAGAATGTTGCACACCAGCAATGCCTAATTTTGGTAAAAACATTTTATTTATCTAGAATTTTACACACAAGTAAAGTATTATTTTGATACAGAATCTATTTTATTTATTTAGAAATTTGCACACCAATGAAGCCTCATTTAGGTGCAGCACCTATGTAATTTTTTTAGAACTATGCACAACAGTATAGTTTCATTTAAGTGAAACACCTGTTTATGTATCATATATTGTATCTAGGGTATTTGGAAGTTCAATCATTAATTAGGTCTCTTTATGTTAAGTAAACCATTGATGCCCTGTACCAGAATCCTGCAGAGTCAGTACAGCTCCTATAGACTGCTGCTGGACTATGCAGTTGTCTGGAATCTAGAACTGAACCTATAGGGGCCTTCATTGCTAAAAACTGCACTGTAGATGGCCTAACAAGAGGTAACTGCCACTGATAGGGCATGCAAATTGTATGCTCAAAATGTTACCTCAAGTGAGTGATATTTCATTTTTCCCTACATGACCTCTTTCACAGAATTAACTCATCACATTTCTCTCCATCTGTTCCCCCTCCCTTGATATCCAGCTGAATGAGATTCTAACTTATGAATGTTTGCTTACAGTATGACCTGCCTTATCACTAGAAATAGACCTCAAGATGTTACAGTGCACACCGATCCCTTAAGCTTAAGTCTTTTGTTTATTATAGAGCACAATAGTGCACTTATAATTAGGGTTGAGTAGGCTGTTCAGTATTAAACCCCTAACTTTGTACCTTAATAGCTTTGCCATCATTTGATGAAAAATAAGCTGAAATTGTTTTTAATTTAATTTAGTTGTTTAACCAGGTATAGCACACTAAGCTGAAAGCTTTTTTACAGGAGCAACCTGGGAGCACAAGGAGGTTAAGTGACTTGCTCAGGGTCACACAGTATGCAACTGGAAGCTGTGGGATTCAAACCCAGGTCTGGTCTGCTGGATGTCACCAAATTTGCAGCTCAGAGCCTTAGACCACTGCGCTATACTGCCTCCTATTTTGCATGTGTTATCTAGGAGGCAAGACCTAAATTTGTGGAACGCCCCTTGGGGAGTAGAAGAAGGACCCATCGAGAGCATTTCGCATTCCTTACATTCTGTAAGAGATCAAGGGAGGCCAGGAGAAGGGGAGGAGAACTAGAAATTTGTGGGGTGAGGGTGCATAGGATAAAATGAAGGTGATGGTAGTGGGGTAGGTTTTATCCAGGCCTTAAAGGAGGGAATTAGGGCGGGACATAGCAGGAACAGCTAGGCACAAGGTAATTTTTGAGGGCAGTGCTGATAGAGTAGGTGGAGGATGAGTGCAGGATTTGTGTGGGGGGAGTGATTTCCAAATTTTTGAGATGCGGTGAGAGTAAGCAGATTGGCCAGTTAGGGTGGATCTGCGTTGGACTTCCAGGGTGCAGAAGTCGGTTGATCTAAGGAAATGGGAGGATGGGGGGTTGTTATAAAGGAGGAAGTTAGGTAGGAGGGGAGCTCTCCCAACCAGTGCTTGGAGGTGAATTTAGCACAGTGGGAGAGTCACCAATTTGTAAGAGGGGGAAGAATAGGGCTTGATAAAGACTGCAGTGGTGGGTGTGGGGGGGCACACAGAGCAAAGCAGCATAAGGAACTGAAGATAGTGTCCAGTCTGGCCAGGGAGGACTTGGGGCAGCACCATAGACTAAGTCACAGTAGTCAAAAATGGGCAGAATCATCTTCTGAATAAGTTCACGCCTAGCCATAGGAGGGATGCAACTACAGTTCCTGAACAGGGCACCAAGCTTGGTGGGAAGTTTTTTCTGCATGGCATCAATATGTCCAGAGAAGTTTAGGTATTGGTCCAACCAAACACTTAAGTACCTGAAGGAGGATGTGTCTTCAAGTAAAGTCCCATCAAGGATGTGAAAAGCTGGTAGGGAAGGAAGCCTAGAGAGTCTCTGCCTTGTGCCAAATGTCATGGAGACAGTCTTCTTGGCATTGAGGAACAGTTGATGTTTAGCATACCAGAGCTGAACCTTGTCAAAGTCTTACTGTAAGCTGGTTGTAACCTCAGCAGGACAGGAGCCAGATGCATAGAGGACTATATCATCAGCATACATATCTATAGCATTGGAGGGGGAGCAAACAGTGAGAAGGTAATTTAAGAAGATGGAGAAGAGGAGGATCCCTAATACAGAGCCCTGGAGGATACCAGTGTTACTTGGAAGGGGAGGTGAAGTGGCATCCAAGATCTTAACTGATTGGGTTCTGCCAATAAGGCAGACCTTGAACCAGTTTGTGGCAGAGGGAGTTAGTCCAGCTACTGGGAGTGGGTCAAGGAGAAGGGAGTGAGAGATGGTGTTGAAGATCTTGGCCAGGTCGACCAAAATGGCACAGGTAATTTGGCCATTGTCCATTCTGGTTAGAATGGAGTCTGTGAGCCATAGGAGAGAGGTGGTGGTTGAGTGTTTTTTTTCCTAAAACCAGACTGGAAAGGGATGAAAAAGGAGGTGTCAGCTAGAAAAGAGGTCAGTTGGGAGAGGACATTGTGTTCTTGAAGCTTGCAAGGGTAACGAGGAGAGCAATAGGGCAATAGTTGCCAGGGGATGAGGGGTCACCCCTTTTGGGTAGAGGGAGGACCACTGCATGTTTCCATGAAGTGGGGACCAAGACAGTAGAGAATGAGAGATTTATGATTAATGAGAGGGGGAAGACAATGGCCGGAGCAGAGAGGGAGAGGAGTTTTGGGTTGAGGCCATCAGGCGAGGCACCTTTAGAGGGGTTGATGGTGAGGAGGGCACTTAGGGCATTGTTTGGGGTTACAGTAGTGAAAGAGAAGGGGAAGTGGGAGGGTGGTGAAGGGAGCACACCAGTAGAGGGTAGGAAGGGTGATGGGTTGGAAGAGAGGGATTTCAGAAGCTCAGTGGCACAGGAGGTACAGTAGGAGTTAAATACTGCTCCTATGGCTGGTGGGTCAGACACTAGCGAGCTATTTGCTCTAAGTACCAGGGGGGTGGGCAAGATGATGGGGTAAATTTGACATTGACCACCTTCCAGAACTTAGAAGGGGAATTTCTGTTGGTGATGAAGGCAGATTTGAAATATTCGGACTTGGCTAACCTTGTAGCCCTGGTGCAAGCATTTTGGAGGAAGCAGTAGTTCGCAAGGTCACTAGGATGTTGGGTGGCTTCATGATGCTTCCAGACCCGATCTCTTGCCCTGAGACAGGCCAGAAGTTCAGGAGTTATCCAAGGTAAGTGGTTACCTCTGACTCTGGTTTGTTTTAGTGGGGCATAGGCATTCCAGTTTACAAGAAAGATTTCTTTGAAGAAGGCAAGGGTCTTATCAACTGAGGGGAAGGAGGGTGGAGGAGAACAGTCAGAATTTGCAAGATTACTCAGGAGATGTTCAAAGTCAAGAGACTTGAAAGAGCATAGTTGTATGGTTTTGTTTGGTGATTCAGTTCTGTGGATTTTCCTAACTGTGAATAGTGGTTGCATGAAATATAGCAGATGAAGGAACTAGAAAAGGAGGGGAAGATCGAACAGCAATTTGGAAATAAGAGAAGCATAATGGGAAAGGTGTCTTCCCTCAGAGTGCACCTAGAAAAAAAGAGAAGAGGAGAAGGGAAAGAGGAGAGGTGAGAAGAGGAGAGGAGAGGATGAGCCAACCAAATACCCAGGTATTGAAAGCTGGAAACTTTTCCCAGTTGAGAACCATTCAGGATTGTGAAGATGGGGGGGGGGGGGCAGGATTTGGTTAGACACTGTCCAGTGCCAAAGGTTATAGACGCTATTTCCTTTAGTTTAATCTCATGTCATCCAAATGAGTAGCTACTTAAAATTATATAGCGTATTCTTATTCTTATCCTTTTATTTCCCAAGATGTAACCCAAAGAAAGTAGAGTTATTCCCAAACATAACCCAGTCAAGGCAAGAAAGCATGCTTGAGTCTGCCATTTGTGGCAGGCAACTGCATGGGGGCTGTGTCAATCAATTAACAGAACAAAAGGCAAACAAAAAATACTTTTGTTTTCTGTTCATAGTGCCATAGTGTACCTTAATTTGCCAGGCACTGGCACTCGGCAGAATCCAACATGGTGCTGGCCTTGACTGTGTGAACAGGCAAGGACACAGTGAAGTTATTCAAGGGAAGTATTGATGTCCCAGTAATTCTACTAAAATACGATAGCTACTCTTTAGAGAATCCTTGATTCTTACTAGACAATTCTGAGTTGTACAGTAACTTTGTTTCCTTTTACTGTCATTCAAAGATGTAATGGCTATGTGCTGAACAATAACTTCATGTGTAACACAGGAACCAAGCCAGCAGGCCGTAGCCTACAAAGAATTTATGCTTGTAATACGCTAATTTGACAAGTTTGCTGCAACATAGTATGCACTAGCTTTGCACACTACTGTCATAGGAACATAGGAACATATCAACATTAGTTATTTTAGACCAGAGGATGCAGAGCTTATCTAGCTTGTCTGCTGCTACAACCAACAGAGATAACCATCTAATCATTTTTCTATTTGATATTTATCTAATCTTCTCTTAAAAGTATGTATGTTTTCACTATCCACAACTGTGTCAGGTAGACACAGCAATATATCTATACATGACAAGATTTACATTGACTGCTTACTCATCCGATCAAAGATGTCAATGTTTCATGTTTTATTCATGGATGTAAGTTTGGTCAGGCTTATTTCTGTTTTTTTTCAGTTAAATTAACCACTGGAGGGCAATGCATGGCAAGAGAAAGAATAACTCAACTGTTATGAAAGCAAGGACACTTGAGATATGTTTTGTTCATGCAGCTTTCAAAGATGGATTGTACTTGTTCAAAGGGGTGAAGAGAACATTTCACAGTTTTGCTATACATGGGCTGTGATGCAGCGTACACAAGACATGTACAGTATGCCATAACATTTCTTCTGGAAATGGAAAAATAGCAACATCATTTTTCTATCAGTCTGGCATTAAAAAATGAAATTCATTTTCGGAACTGGTAATTACTTTTTCTATCATATGTATAGAATATATAAGGGAAATGTAGGAATAGGCAGTTTGATTTAGATACTTTAAAAATCTTTGATACTTTGCATGGGTCATAGCCATAGACAAAGTATCAAAGGCTTTAACCAGTGCTGGAATTACATGTTGAACTTTAGGAGTTGGGGGCATAAGAGCCCTATCTTTCAATTAAGCCCCCCTTCCCATTATAAGTCAGTGTCAAAGATGGGTGAACTACTGGAGCCCTGGCATGCCTCCCTGTAATTCCAACACTGGTAATGTTATGTACTCTGTTAAGACAGGGTTTCTTTAGAAATAAAGGAACAAAAATGATATTTTCCGATGTTTTCCATCACATACAGTAGGTCACACCAGTGGATTATGAAGACCCTATGCAAATGTACTGTATCTTGCAAAATATCTTGTTATAGAACAAAAGTATCAGTTCTGCTATAGTTAGGGCGTCTTAGGGTTTCTGTATAAAATACTTATTAAATACCCGATCCACTTATTGGTGCACATTATTCCATGATTGCAGCATGCCTTGCACATCCCCAGCCCCCCCATGTGTGGAACAACCTGTGGCATATTAAAAGACTGCGTGCACCCCCCTGTGTACCAGGTCCAAGGGCATATCATGGAAATCATATCATCCCTCTGTGATTGTAAATGGCCTTTTCTCAACTGACAATACTTGCTTACCTGATTTATGATCATTTTATTGTACTCAGTTTATATGAGTATATTGTTCATGTTGTTAATTTTATACGTCTTGTATTTATGTATGATGAATGTGCAAATGATACTGTAAAACAGCTTTAATAGGTTTAACCTTTGAATAAAATGAAGTGAAAATGAATTTTGCTCAGATGAGGATGAGCATGGGAAAGTGACATGATGGCATACAGTTCAGAAACAAATTTCTGTGGTGTGGAGAGCCGGCACCAGTCTGCAGGCTAAGTGGTCCAAATCTGAACTATAGCATTCATGTGTCTCCTCATACCAGCTTCAACAGGACATCTGATGGCCTGATTAGCCAACATTCAACCTGCCTCAACCTTCTGAGATACTGTGGAGGGCAGGTTTCATTCAGTAGGGTCCCCTAAGGGATATTTATATATTTATTTATTTTTGTTTAAAAGGTAAGTGCACTAGGCACTCCTAAGAATACTGCCATATCCCAGGCCATAATTCCTTACTCCTAACAGAATTGAAGAATCCACCACACAGTCAGTTCAAGCATCTGATTAGATTCCTATTGTCTAGTACATGTCCACTTCTAGAACTTCTCCTCACTCCCGCATGAAATTTCGCACTTGCAGACAGTGAGATGCAGAGATCATGAATGCCATCAAATGTGGGCAGGAATTGGGATGCAGATCACCAAGTCCAGAATACTGTATGTACAAATTTTGCATATTACTGGCCCCTTTGTGTATTGGGCCCTTAAAAAATAACATTGTAGACATTTTTATCACAAATATTCTTTATTGACATATTCTATGACAATATTATAAAATAGGTAGGTAAAATCCTGCTTTCTGATTGGTCAATAGCTGTGCATTAGATCTGTCTAATGCATGGGTAAAACCAAGTTCTGCCGATGTAGGCAAAATACTTGTTTGAGATTTTTGTGTCAACCTGTAGAACTTTCAGTTTTAATCAGCCACCAATTTGTTTTCTGAAACCCAGGAAAAAAAATGTCAAAACACCAGTTCCCAATAAACTTCCTAGCAATCTCTGTTGTTTCTTGTCTCTTATGTTATTTGTCCTTTCACTTGTACTTCTTATTTTTTCAATTTCAGCATTTTTAGTAATGGGTGACCTGTACATTTACCTCCCCCCTGCACTCAGTCGCTAGTCTGCCTTTAAAGCTGGTTCTGCTCCATGACAGCTCCTAAAAATTCAGACTAAGATGTGCAAACATTTATTTAAAATATATATATATATATATA
Source organism: Neoceratodus forsteri (assembly GCA_016271365.2). Lineage (NCBI taxonomy): Eukaryota > Metazoa > Chordata > Ceratodontiformes > Ceratodontidae > Neoceratodus > Neoceratodus forsteri. The sequence goes on along the minus strand of CM028129.1, from coordinate 46,765,798 downwards.
TATTATATATATTTTTTTTTTTTTTTTTTTGAGCTCAGACTCATTCTGGAGCTCCTGATGCCATCTCACCCACAGTCCTGAAACACCATCCTCAGTCCTCATCTCACTGATAGTCAAGTAGAGTTCATAAAAAGATAAATCTACTTTAGAAAGCTTAACTCAACCAGCCAACACTGTTCCTGAACTTTATTAAATATTTGCCATCCCTGTTCCCACCAGCATCGAGGGTCTCAACTCCTCTATTCCCCACCCAACAAAAGCAGCATTAAAAAAAACAATTGAAATTGCCAGTTCTTGCAGCCACCATTTACTGATACAGAAAGACTTGGGTATGTGTGTTTTTGTGTGTGTGTATGTGTGTGGGGGGTGCTTCATTATAGCCACAGAGCATAAAAAAAAATCTACCTCTACAAAGGCGCCAGCAGGGCAAAAAACTTAATGCAAAAAAAGTAAATAAATAAAAAATAGAAAATCAAGTTCATGTGAATGGAGGGACTATTTTATCAAAAACTAAGGTATATTTTTAATATATACAACTTAAAACATATATTTGTTTAGTTAGTCATGACATCAAAAAAAACATTTTATGTGCAGAATAAGACACTCTGGTGAGTGCATTAGACAGTTCTAATGCACTTCCATGGGCTGAAGACACTCAGCCTGTAGCCCTAGACCTTACTGCCCCCTGGGTGTGTGCTAGATGCATACCCCAGAATTTCTTATTGCTTACATATTTGCAGTTAAGCAATGAAGACAGTACAACCTCTCTAGGTAAATCTAGACAAATGTCTGATTACCAAATGAATCAAAGGGTACCCTGGGAAATAGCATGGGCATGGAATCCTAATAAAACCGTATTTTCTGCACAGCATAATACTTCATTCCAGCTTACAAAGCTAGGGCTTGCAGATCTGATGGCCCTAGATATACACAGAAACATATGATTTGTTAGCAGATAAGGAAATCTTGGGCCCCCCAGTCTGCCCATTTGTCCCTGTCTATACTGTCACCGAAGACCCTACTTGACTTCTAGCAATCCCCCTCCACTTTCTAACTAAGATTCCGTCGTGCCTATCCCATGCATGCTTGAACCGTTTTTGTCCCCAGCATCTGCACTGAAAGACTGTTCCAGGCATCCAGCACCCTTTCAGTGAAGAAGTATTTATTAACATCTCTTCTAAATTCCCTCCTCTAACTTCATGGCATGTCCTCTTGTTCTTGTGCATCATTTTCTCTGAAAAATACCTCCCTGTAAATTATTTCACCCTGTTAAGAAATTATAGCTCTCTATCATATCCCCCCTCTCCCCCCCGACAAAGGCTGAGTGCCGGAGCACTGGGGTTTCTGATGCGGGTGTGGAGCTTAAGAAACTGCATTTTGTCATTTATACGTTGATTAAGTCTCTCTTGCTGTCAGTGCTAAGACCATGGAACCTGTTGACTGATTTTTTGGCTGGCTGGCCTCCTCTGGTACCTGCCCTGCCCCACTGTTCACAACTGCACCACTGTGGACTTGTTTGAAAGAAGTCTATCAGATGTGTTTGAGATGACCTTCCTCACATGAATCTGTGCTGCCATAGGTCTTGTCACCTGCTGAATTCAAGATACTCCACAATCCTTTCCATTTGCAGTGACTCCATTAACTTTCCCACCAGTGATTTCAGACTGACCAGCATATAGTTGCCAGCCTCTTTCCTGCTATCGCTTTTATTACTAGGGTGCTAGAATTTTGTATGGGCAGAGAGTTGTTGATCGACTTCACACACCTTCAGAGGCAGCGGCGTATAATTACTGTTTACGCTCCTCAGACCAAAAAGGAAAGGGTAGATTTGTTCATTCAGATTAAGTCTTTTGTGTTTACCTCATGTCTCCTACTATTGATAGGGGATTTTAATTGTAGGTTGACAAGGCTAGATAAAGGGGGTACCACTCTAAAATCCTTCTGTGATGTTAGTACTTTACAGAATATTCTTACTTTCACTGATTTGACTGATGCTTATTGGAGCATTCATGCTACTGATGGATACACATTTTTTAGGGCAAACCTTGCTACCAGAATTGACCATGTTTTTTCTTCTCCCTCCCTAAAATGTGTTTTTGCATTGACTGTCCCCTTAGAAACTTCTGACCACTTAATGGTCAAAGTTCAGTTCTCTCTAGTAGGAGAGGTATAGAGAGGTAGGGATATATGGAAATTGAATAATATTGTCAGACATAGTGTGTACTGCAAAAGTGCAGGGCTTATTGAGGGTACGGCTGTCTATAGCGTTCTTAGAGGATAATATTACTCGGTGGTGGATTCAGAAAAAGTGTGATATAAAACAAGCTATGAAGTCATGGGGTTATCACATCCATTCTGAGAAATATCTGCAGTACTTGAACCTACCAAAACAGTATATGAGAGTGGTCTTGCACGTAAATGAAGGATATGGAGAATATGGATATCAGTTAAGGACCTTGAAACAACAAATGGAGGCTTTACAGTACAACGTCTCTGCTGTATGAACACAGAAAAGGTTCACCTGGAAAATAGACTGTGGGTGATATTTACAAAAGCCGTAAAACAAAACTTTATCAGAGATCCATGGACTCCCTTGTTACACGGGAGGGGGTGGTAGTAAGGAGTACAGAGGAAATTAGGACTGAAGTTATTAATTATACAGAACAACTGTACACCACACCAGATGTTACAAGAGACATGGTTTCAGATTTGCTGACCCTTTGTCATATTCCACAGATTCCACAAGAGTTACTGACAGGACTTGTAGAACCAGTCATGGATATGGAGATCCGAGGGGTGATTTGTTCCCTGCGAAACAATGTTACTCCAGGGCCGGATGGCCTTACCTCAGAATTTTATAAAACCTTTATGTCAGATTTGGTGAAGATTTTACAGGTTGTATTTAACTCTATTTTGGGTGGAACTGATATAGAACTGCAATTTGGCCAAGCTATTCAATTTTTTCTTTATAAAAAAGGGGGATAGGAAAGTATTGAAAAACTGCCGGCCACTCAGTTTGATAAATACGGACCTTAAGATTTTAATGAAAATTTTAGCTGTTCAGTTAGGGACTATGGCTCCTTATGTCATTGACCCTAGTCAAGTCTGTACAGTTAAGGGGAGGAAGATCACTGACAATTTGATTTTGTTGCTGGAGGTTTTTTCACAAGGGCAACAGAAAAATTGAGTGGGTATTTAATAAGTCTTGACCAAGAGCAAGCCTTTGATAGGATTCCCCATCTATATTTACGATTGGTGCTGGAAAAATATGGAATCCCTAATTTCTTTGTTACATGGCTTATGAGGTTGTATGCGATAGCCTCCTCAAGTCCGCTGATAAATGAGCATATAGGATGGCGTGTGCACGTTAATCGGGGGTTAGACAAGGATGCCTGAAGAGTCCGATTTTATATATTTTTTGTCCAAACCCCTTACTAAAATTAATTCAGCAGGTCAGTCAGATTAAGAATATTCCAATTCCGGGGGTGGTGGGGTTGACAAAAACCTTGGCTTACCAGATGATGTGTGTCTTCTCATAGCAATAAAAAATCAGCTGAGTGTGCATTAGAAGTAGTTCACCATTTTTCTCAAATGACAGGTTCTGCATTAAATCACAATAAATGTAGTGGGTTTATCTTGAGGGATGATACTGAGATGGTGGAAGACATTCAAGATATTTCCATGAAAAATACTTATATTACTATTCTGTGGCTGAAGTTTGGTAATATAGATATGGCTAAGGAAAATAGGTAAGATGTTTTGGCCAAGAGTAATGAGAAAGTTCAGATATGGAAGAGATGGCAGCAGACAAAGAAAAAAAGTTTTCTGTAATTAAAACTTTATTTTTACCACAGTTAACATATGTGGGGGCTGTTTTTCCACTCCTGTGATTTCTGGATGTGACTCTTCTTAGCCAAACATTTCAGTTAGTGTGGGGTAGTAGACTGAACCCTATTATGAGGGAGGTTTTGTATCAGGATTACAAACTTCGGGTTTAACTTTGTTGAATTCAATTAGCTATTTTTATAGTTTGTTTCTATTTCACACAGTGTCTGCATTTTTTTTGCTGGGGGGAGGCCTGGAAACAAGTGGCAGTTATCTGGTTGAATCCCTTGCTTCAGTTGTGGAGACAGGGACCTTTAAAAGTGTGTAAACATGAATGTTGGCCTACATTTGTGGTGTATTCATTGGAAAAATTAAGATGATGGAAGCATACTTTCCCGCAGGTGGCTGTCCTCCATAGGAAAATGATATATGAAGGGATACAAAAGGGTTCTTATTTGGTTCCTATGGAATATCCTAATATTAGACAGAGTAAGTATCAGTTGATGGAATTTTATCTAGTGGATAAACATACTCCTCCACATATGTGGGACGTGGTGCACATGGGCAACTGGGTGTCAAAGGAAATTCAAAACATAAAAGTATGGACGAAAGGATGTGCCCCAGGGAGCAATGTGATCAACAGCTAGAAACCATGGAGCATTTTTTCATTCAGTGTGGCTATGCTAGAGAAATGTGGGGAGTGATTGTTCAAAGGTGGGGACAGGAACTGTGTTTCAGTTACCTATGAAAATGTGATTACAGGCACAATCCCTTTGTCTGTCAGTATGGAAGCAGGAACTGTGTGATTACTGTTTACATGCATAAAATTTATTTTATGGCAAATTCACTGTAAATATGTTTCACAACAAAAAGTTATTGCACCTGATATTTTAGTTTATATGATTGAGAAAGAAATAGTTATACAGGTGCATTATGATAAAAAACTGCTGACGTGGGAACAGTGGAAGAAGAGATGGAAGGAAGTGCATTTTCTAAGTTTGTATTGACAGTATAGGGAAGTGTAGGTTTTGCTGCTTGATTTAGGGTACAGTGGATTAAGTCCTGGAATTTAGTTGACTGTTACGGACTATATGTTTTTCCATTTGAATGTTTCTTTTTTTGTTTTTCCTTTTTTCCTTTTTCTTCATAGGTGCGGATCCTTAAATATGTATTATTGACGTAATTCTTTTTTGATGCTCTGTACAATATGTGTGGTACCATGATTAACTCATTCATTTCCTATTACCGTGGGTTTGTATTTGTATTTTTGTATGTTCAATGATTGGTACTAGTCTCTGTACTTCTTTTATTTGCAATAAAGTCTCCCCTACTTTCCAGCAGGGGGAACCTCTGGCCTACTGTTGGCCACTTTAATGGAGCCGCTGAAGGAGATGGACGTGCATAAAGCTGTGGACCTGGTCTCCTCCACTGCCTTACTAACTTCAGAGACGGAAAATTTTTCGATGCTCCAAATGTTTTGGAGGGAGCGTTGGAAGCTCAGATGGACATGAATGATACTATTGTCAAACTTGAAAAGGAGAAAGTCAGTGAAACTAAACAGATGCAAGGACAAGTGCAGAATGAAAATAACCCAACAAATGAAGACCTTGAATTGCAATTTTTTGCAAGATGAATGAGAGTTTCTAAGAAAACAAAAAGCATCGTGAGATGCCATAGCAGTGAGGGATGCACTAAGTCTACTTGTCATTGAAGTGGTGATGTACCCTAGCAGCAAGTATTTGACACACCTGCAAACTGCAGGTGCTGCTGGCCATACTTCTCAGCAGTTTGTGATGTCCCCACAGATAAGCATACTGTCTATGGAGCAAAATGCAGCTGAAACAATGTTTACTTTCCAGGCAAGTGGAAACTCTGCTTCGTTGTTTGTTTTTAATTGGAATATTAAGAAAGGCTCTGACTTGGCTAAAAAGGGAGCTACATCTGGAATAGCATTATCACAGAAGCACCCACTTCTAGCCTAAAATGTATCCCAGAATCCCCAAAGAAAATTATTTCAGATTGGTCAATAGAAACAGCATTAGAAAATTCTGGATGGGAAATTAATTCAAATGGATAATGGGTCTCGAGGCCATCACCTATTCGAGTGCTAGGAACTGTGCCAGAAACTGCTACTGAAGCCTCTAATGTCTACCCTAATAATACCAAGGGTGTGACCCCAGAGAGTTCAAAAGACAGTGCAGTGTCACCGCTACACATTTCTGAAACATTACAGTTGACTCAGCACCTACACCTTGAACTAAAATCTGTGCCTCAAGTTACAGAAACTATTATGACCTAGGTACAAATTACAGAACAAGTACCCGACAATGGGGGACCAGGTCCTAGTACCTCCAGGCCTAAATCACCTGAACACTCAGAAGATGTTAACTCAGGGGAACATAAGCAACCAAGGAGGAACAGAACACATGTACCCTTTTTTGTAAGACTGTTTATCCTGATAAATGGCATAACGCCATTAGACTGATTTATAAAGGGGATTGGAGATGTTCCCAGACCGTATGTTCATTGCTAGAACATTGTTGATAGACACTATGAAATACACTCCTGCAGAGATATATGCTTTAATACATGTCTCTGGTGAACAAACATTTGATGTCAGTTTCAAATTAAACAGTGGCCTACATAAATTTTGGGAACTATACCATCACTTAAAAGTGACCCCATTATGGTTGCCTTTGACGTTATCCCACTGACCAAACCAGCAAACAGAACAATAACTGCTTTTTTGTAATAGAGGTTAGTGTGACTGACCTCTTATACTGGATAAACCAAAGATGCACAGTCATGGGAAACCTGGGAGCCATTTTTGATTATGTGAAAATTTGGACTGGGGGATGTAAAATGAGGGTTGTTTTGCATACAGCTGTAACTGGTCTCCAACACATGTCTAACAGTTTCTTTATTGGGAGGGATAAGAGAGTTTTGTTCTACTAGGGTCAGCCTAAAGCTTATTATAGATGTGGGGAAACAGGACATATCGGTAGCCTCTGTGACAAATTGAAATGCACACTATGTGGAGAACTGGGACATGCAAGTGGACATTGCAGAAATTATCAACTCTGCAATCTATGGGATACAAAGGGGCATGCTTATCACACTTGTCCCTTGGTGGCACACACTCAGCCAAATCAAATGGGTAGTGAAGAGCAAAGAGTTATGATAGCTATTGCCCAAAGGTCAAGAGGCAGAACCTTTGCAAATGCACAACCCCCACCTCCCCCTCCCCTGAACTCCATGACACCAAAGGAACAAGGGCAGACAGTGATTGATAAGAAGGCAGATCTCACAGGGAGTACAGAGGGCCATTCGATGCTTATTTCTGAGCCCCCCCTCCAAGAAAATCACAGGGCAGTAAGTAACACATTACCTCAACAAAAAAGGAAAGATATGACTGAGGACATGCCCCCTCCACCACCTCAAGTCCATACAGAGACAGAGAAAACTAGGAAGGCCACTAGACACAGGCAAAACTGGTCCCAACCCACCCCCAAGGTTTTAAAGACAACTGGGATTCCTGTAGTTAATAGGTTTGAGGCCTTAACTGACATCCCTGAAGCCTCAGGCAATGAGATAAATGACTCCTCAGTATGGTCCTCCTTGCCAGACTTGAGTTCTGATAGAGAAGACCCCCTACCCTTGGAAAATGCCACTACTACTATACTGAAGCCACTCACAAAGGCTAAAGTTAAACTTAAATACATCACTACTTCAGCACTGGTGGGCAACAGTGACCATATGTGAGTTAACTTCCAGGTCCTGAGGAAATTCAGACAGAATGGGACTGGGATTACTGAAAGACTGAATTTTAGAAAAGCTAATTTTTCCATTATAAAGAAAAACACGACTAACTGGGACTGGTAGGTGATTTTATAGGTCACACAGAGCAGGAGAAATGGGATTTGTTGATTTCCAAACTTAAGGGCGAGGTCTTTAAGAATATACCTTGTACAAAGAAATATTCCACCAATAGATCAACCCCAAGTTGTATGAACCCTTCGATCAAAAAGCTAATTAACAAAAAAAAAAGATTTTTTAAATGAATAAAATGCAGTAATCAACATATATGTCTGACATATAGGCCACCAGTTAAAAAAATTAAAACGCTGATTAAAAAAGCCAAAGCACATATGGAAATAAACCTAGCATCTAGGACTAAGGATACCAAAAAAGCTTTTTATTCACACGTAAATAATTTAAGAGGAACCATAAACTCAGGTGGCCCATTTACTAACAGTTTAAGGTTACCAGCCAGTAATAAAGAAACTGCTGACATGCAAAATAATTATTTTTGTACCGTGTTTAACAAAAATGCTGTTATATCATCTGAGGATACATTATTATCCATACTGGGACAAATTACTATAAACACTACAGATTTTTATCAGAGACTTAATAGGTTAGCTCTTAATAAATCACCTGGGCCAGATGATGTGCATCCTAGAGTCTTACAGGCACCATATATATGCCGACCCTTAACCCATATATTTCAGCATTCCCTGGATTCTGGAGATGTACCTTTGGGTTGGAGGGCAGCCACTGTGGTGCCACTCCTAAAGAAAGGGTCCAAAAGTAAACCCAAGAATTTCAGACCAATTAGTTAGACATCTTTAATGGGAAAAATACTTGAGGGTATAATTAAAGATTATATACAGCAACGACTATTGACACTTGGTTATACAGACTCTTATCAGCATGGATTCACAAAAAAAAAGGTCTTATTTGGCTAATTTACTGGCATTCTATGAGAAGGTTAGTAAGGAACGAGACAATAAAAATCCCATGGATATAATATTCCTGGATCTAGCCAAAGCTTTTGATAAATTACCCCATGTGGAACTAATTAAAACATTAGAGATGCTCAAGTTGTGTACTAACATCACACACTGGGTTGCTAATTGGCTGAAGGGTAGTCAACAGCGAGTGGTAATCAACGGCGTATTTTTGGAGTGGGTTGGAGTCACTAGCAGTGTGCCACAGGGATCGGTCCTGAGTCCTATACTTTTTAATATATATATTTCCTCCCTAAAATTGGACTCTCCAGACATCTGGGTGTTAAAATTAGCTGATGACTCTTGACTGGGAATGGCAGTGAATTGATTAGACAGCACCATTGCATTACAAAAGGCATTGGACTTTATTTTTGCCTGGATTGATCACAGTAAATTGACTCTAAATATTAGTAAATGTAAAGTTATGCATCTTGATATCTGGAATAAACAGCATAAGTATTATATGAACAACAAACCCTTAACTGTAACTTGCTGTGACAAAGACCTTGGAGTAACTATATGCCCAGACCTTAAATTCAACACACACTGCAGGGCGCAAGTAAAAAAAGCCAACCAAATATAGAATTACATTTATAGGCACATTTCCAGCCCAGCAAGTGAAGTCATACTCCCTCTTTGTGTTGCTCTGGTCAGGTCCCATCTGGAGTACTGTGTCCAGCTATGGTCCCCTTATAGTAAGGATAATATTAATAGGGTTGAGGCAGTGCAGTGCAGAATGACCAGGTCTATTACAGGCTTAAAAGGAATGACATATCAACAAAGACTGGAAACACTCTATTTGTATTCACTTCAATACAGAAGGTACAGGGGGGATTTACGTATGCTTTTTAAAGCATTGGAGGACAACATTCTTAGAACTGAACTTGGCTTGGAGTATAACCAAGGCAGGTTTAGTAGCAGGAGCAACCCTAAACAACTCCTTCTGGAAAAATGGAATTTATTACTTAGAAAAAATTGATATAGTCTAAGAGCAAGTGCATACTGGAATTGTTTCCAATCAGAAGTAATTCAAAGTAAAGATATGAAGTCTTTTAAAAATAATTTGGATAAGGTTATGGGTTAAATTTGGGGTTGACTACCTTGGTTAAATTAATGTATAGAACAATCAAAAGGCAAGCATGAAGGACGTAAGTCTATTAAAGCCTGATTTCATTTGAAACCTATGAGGCAAACTAGAAGTACATCCAAGCGTCCTCCATGATTGATACACTTCTCTACCCCCTAAGATGCACCATAGAAACATAGAAACATAGAATCTGACGGCAGATAAGGACCGCTTGGCCCACCCAGTCTGCCCATTTCCCTACCTACTGGATAAGCTGCAGATCCTAGTTAACCAGCAGCCTACTGCTTTCTACCCCCACCCCCCAGAATTGCCTTATGACTATCCCATGCATGCTTGAATTCCACCACTGATTTTGACTCCACAACCTCCTCCGGAAGGCCATTCCATGCATCCACACATCTTATCCTACACTCTTGCAATGTTAATAGTGTAAAGAACCACAGGAAAAAACAGGCTGTATTTTCACACTTAAGGTCCTGTGGTACTGGTATCTTTCTCCTGCAGGATACCAGATTGCACACTTTGGTAGACATAAAAGAAGCAACAAGGTTGAGGCATGTGGGGCCCTCCTATTGGTCCATGGGCCCAGATTCATGCACAGGAGTTGCAATTTTATTCTCAGGTATCCAGTTTCACCTAATAAAAGTCTTGCACATTTTGCCAGGAAGGGCATTGCTTGTTGAGGTCAGGATACATGGGACTTTATTTAGGATATTAAATGTTTATGCAGCACAACCAAAGGCGGAAAGAGTGGCACTCTTTCAACTTGTTCAGCCATATCTATTTTCTACACATAAGGTGATCCTAGGGGAACACTTTAACTGTAGTCTATCACTGACAGACAGAGGTAAAAAAAACACTAAGACTAGGAAGATCTTTTGTGACATGACATTCCTGAACAAAATGATTCCTGATAAAAAATTGATTGATGTCTACAAAAGTTCACCAGGACTAGTTGGGCCTGCTTTTTTAAGGGACCACCAGCAACACGGATTGATTTTTTTTGTTTCTCTTTCCCTCTCAATTCAGGCTGTAGAACTTAAAGTCTTTGCATTTTCAGATCATTAAATGTTAAGGGTGACACTAGGTACAAATAGTCAGTTGGCCTATGGTCCAGGGACCTGGAAGTTTAATTCCTCTCTTTTAGAATCACCAGAAATTATTCAAGAAATGAATTACTTTCTTGAAGCAACACAATCTGTTTGCGATTTATATGATGACCTCCCCCCCCGCCCCTTGTGGTGGAAAAACACCATTCAAGATCTAATTAAATTATTAAAATCCCCTGACTAAAGAAAAAAGAAATAAGGAATATGGCCAGTATCTGTAGAACAGGTTGCAGCTTCAAAAGTTGTTATCCATATCATGTAATACTGCACATGGCTTTGCTGATTAAATTCATAATATTAAACAGAAAATGATAGCCTTTCATCAGTCCCAAGCCCAGAATTTGGAAAATCAGTAACAATTTACAACACAGGGCAAGAAAGAATATACCTGCCCATGTGAAGTACGTAATTCTAATAATAAACAAAAACAAATGGACAGCTTGTGGGACAATGACCATAAATTATGCACAGAACTCCTGAAAATTCAAAGAATAGTGGTTGACTATACCCAGCTATTGTCTGCACCCTCTTGTACTGACAAACAAAATTATGATGTTTTATTTTGTGAGTTAGACAACCCTAAATGTTCAACGGAGCAGATAGAGCTATTGACATGAAACATACAGCAAGAACGGCTAAAACAAACTCTAGATACTCTGGCTGGGAATAAATCCCCGGATAGTGATGGCTTATTATACAATGGCAAGAATATTTCCTGGACTCTGATTGGTCAGTGTGTCCCTAGCACAGTGAGGTTATCCCAGCACAACCTCACTATATTGATTTCGATAACCATTTTCCCTCCTAGCTACATAATGCTGTGATGAGTGCAGGGAGGATAGTTCAAAGAAACTGACAAAACTGCATTTTATTGCCACACTAAAAATCTACTAAAAACATGTTTAATTTTTTTTTTATTTTGTCTAACAACGAGCCATTGTATAAGAGCAATAATGCACTTCAGGGTGTGGGTTATGCTGGGATAACCTCACTTTTGGGATATTGGACGCACACGGCCTGTGGCCTCGTGCCCAACTACCCAGGCATGAGGTTATCCCAGTACAACCCACACCCTGTCATTCCTTATTGCCTAAACAAATGAGCTCCATAAATACCTTGGTAACAAACTTCTGGTTGAACTGACTGAGGTTTATACCTATATTTTAAAGAACCACTCCCCATCTCTCCAAATGACAAATGGGCAAATTGTATATTTATTTAAGAAAGGAGATAAGTGTGATATGCAAAACTGGAGGCCTATTACTCTCCTAAACAATGAATTTAAACTGCTGCTGAAAATCTTAAATTCCAGGATACTGCGGACAGCTGAACACTTGATTTCCCTGGCACATGTGTGCTCAGTGCCTGGCAGGAAAATAGCCGACCACTTGATCCCACTAAGAGAAATATATAAGCAAGGACAGAGAGGGAAAGTAGAGGGTGAAGGGTTAACATTAAATCAAAGAAAGGCATTTGATTCAGTTAGCCACACTTATTTATAGGCTGTCTTAAAACAATATGGGATCCCCACCAAATTTATTGACTGGATTAGATGTTTATATAAAATGGTGAGTGTGGCTCTAGTGGTGCATGGTTGGAAGGGAGTAATGTGTAAAGTGGGGAAAAGAGTGAGACAGGAATGTCCTGTGAGTCCCCTTCTGTTTGTCTTTAGTATAGACCCCCTTTTATGACTCCTTAATAAATCCAGACACATACAACGCATAGCACTGGGGGAGATGACCCTACAGTTTGTGGCGATCACATATTCAGATGACCTCTGTATTTTAACATATGACCCTAGATCAGCCTCTGTTGCAGTACAGATATGCAGCCAGTACAAAGTATAGACTTAAATATAGAAAAATTTGTAGCTAAACTAATAGGGGAAGAGATGCAAGGGTCCCAGCATATCCAAGGGATTCAAGTGATAAAAGGACCAGTGATGATTTGAGGCGCCACATATGGGTCAGAGCAGGATGATATATTGAACTGGGAACCGAAAATAAAGTGAGGTCAGCAATTAGTAGTGGGAAGGAACAAATGGAAGCACAGTAAGATAAAAAGGGTGTATCTAGTAAAACAGTCTTATTACCACTTTTTCTTTATATTAGTCATATTTTTCCCCCACTCAAGCAGTTGGAAACCACCATCTTAAGTATTTTCTTTCAGGCAATTTGAGGTAGTCGGTTGAATCTGAACAAAAGGAATATTACTTATTTAAAGATTCAGCAAGGAGGATTGGAAATGATTAATCCCATTTCTTATTTTTAAAGTATTTGTATGTATACAAACTTTGTGCCACTCTTAGTATTTTCCGGACAGGAATGGGTTCCCCTACTCCTTCCAACATGTTCATCATGGTCATCCCAATGGGAACAAGGCCGGCTGAGGCAATTAGAAAGATCTGGAGTCATCCCTGATTTTATCAGGGAAACTTTTTTAAAACTAAAACAATGGCATGTTATGAGTACTATGCTAGTCACTAAATCAAGGAAGGAAATATATGTATAGGTGCAGGGACATTTTTTTACTGAAGCCATCACATTCCCCACTTGCCCAGATGCTTACACTTCCTCCTTATTACACCTAGTAAAGGAATCCAGAATACCAATTAAAATGTGGGATCTGCACTGATTGAGTAGTTGGAAGACAGGTATTGTGGTAGGCCACAGTGTTATCAGGAATTAGAAACAATCATTTGTTCTTCACATATTCATATATTCAGGGATTTTGGGGTTTCCTGGCTACAGAATGGGGTGCACATGGTTTAAGACAATAACTTATGAGGCACTAATGTTTGGGAACTATACAGGGCAAGCGCTGAGATGGAATAAAAGTGTCTTGCATGTTGTACTAATAGTTATTAAATGGTTCATTTGGAATATTAGATCTTTATTTTCTTTACAACAGAAACAAATCAATCACAATAAACTATGAGCAAAAATTCAACATGAACTTAATAGTATTTATGCGACTGAAGTTAACGCACTACCTCAGGGTGATTTAAGGGCACATTGGAAAAATATGCTTTGAATCACGGATTCACATGCCCCAGTAACCTGAACCAGGCTTTACTCCAACTAATGAAGAAATGTTGTAATAATGTTATAATGACTAGTCTGACACTGAAGTACTTCTTTTGGTTTTGAACAGGACTGTATTCTTGTCTTTTCCTTGCATAATATATTGTGCGATTATGATTTGAGACATTGTAACTATGTACTAAAAATGTTGTTTTGTATTACATTTGATTTTTTCCTTTAATAAACACTCCTACTCTTTCTGTAGGGGGAACCCTTGACCATATTTTCCAAGGTGGCCACTCTGGAGGAGCTTGTGGACAGGATGGATGTTGAAGAGGCAGGGGAGAAGGATTCCTTCCCTGATCTCTCAACCCAATAGGCCATCAATCTAGCAATGGCTGCTGCAGATTTCTCAGATGATGATACAGCTACTGAAGGCTTCTTCGCCTCGGCAAATATCTGGGAAGAAGCCCTTCCTGTTGAGCAAACTAAGGTGTTGGTACGACAAGTTTCTGAATCTTCTACAATGGTTGTGGCCCTGGAGCCATGTTTAACTTGTCTACTATGTTTACAAGCTAAAAACTTGAAATATCTACAGAAAGCTAGAGAACTGGAGGCAGAACTGGAATCGCTCACAACACAGACTGCTGTCAACTCTTCTGAACAGTCTCAAGGAAAAGATGAGTCAGCCTACAGCTGATGCGCTAACATCAAAGCCTGCTGACGCACCTACAGACTCGGACATTGTAGACACACTGGGTGAAAAGACTGTTGCAGCTGGCAGTGAAAACGGTTCATCTGCTATGTGCCAAAAGCCTCCCTGATTGGTTTCTGCTACAATTATTCAGGATCCAAAGCTTTTGAAACAATGTTTGGGACCAGGCAGACATGCCAGTGATTTATGAAACTCAGTGGCTGCCTCTGCTCTTAAGCCTGCTACTGAAAAATCTTCTGAGAAGTTTTTTTCTTTTCCAGAAAAACAGTCCTGCTCTGGCTGAACTAAACATGCTTCAGAATCTTCACCAAGCACAGCACAACAAACTGCCCCACAGAACACTGCTACTGGGGAAGGGATCTGGTTCCCTGTCTATGCCATGGAGGATGTAGATTGGATTCAAGGGACTTCTGGAAACTGTTCTCCATATACTATGGATCCCTCATTTCAGCAAATGACTGCTGACATCTCGAGTACTGTGGCCACCAACACTGGAACTGACTTGAGCTCCAACACATCCCAACATAATATTCCTGATGACTCCATTATTACTGTTAATAAATAATACTGATTTATCTGCACAGGTGAATGTTACAACTATAACAGAAGTGACTGTTTAACTGTACCAGAATCAAATGGGGCCTGTCTCTGGTAATGCTCCCCCTCTTGGTAATCAGATAGAGGAAGAGCCAGTAATGTTAGACCCCTCCTGCTGACCTACAACAGGACTCATAAGGTAGAACAAGGCTAGACCCCATGTTCAAACTCTCAGATTTGTTTTCTAACAATGGTGAACCTGCCCCCAGACATAATGCTGTCCGGTTACTTTATAAAGGAGGTTAAGAGTTTCCTCCCGATATAATTCACGTAGCAAGGGTGTTATTGAAAGGCTCCATGAAGTTCTTCTCATCATAAAAGTTTGCTCGCAAAAGCCTGAGGAATTCTAATTTTGATGTCAGTTTCAAAAATGTTTCCAGTTTAGATAGTTTTTTGGCACAATATCAAACAGTAAAAAATAACCCTGTTTGGAACCCCTTTCAAGCCATCCCCTTGACAAAATCCCTGGTTGAGAACATCACTGCCATGTTTAAAAATGAGGGGATTAACGTGGAAGATATCCTCTTCTGGTTAAGACAAAGATGTGAAGTCCTGGGGAGACCTACCCCAACCATACGCAGTGAGTAGATCTGGGATGGGGGCTGGAGAGTTCGTATTAAATTGTTCTCCACCAACTCTGGGCCAGTTCATCTCCCCAGCTTGTTCTTTTTGGGTAAGGACCAATGTTCAATTTTTTATATAGAGCAACCACATTCTTGTTTTAAATCTGGATCCCACTCACACCTTAGCTCAACATGTGGCACCTCTCACTGTAGACATTGTTTGGTATATGGCCATTTAGCCTCCACTTGGCTGAATCTTTTTAAATGTGATCTTTCTGAACTCACTGGCCAGGTGTATGGGCACTGTCCATGGGCCTCTCACAACTGGGAGGATTGTCCCTCCCATGAAGGCCTTATTAATGTAGCACAGCAACAACAGTCTGGGGGGGGGGTGGCAGAGCAAAGTTTAAGGGCAACACTGGACAACTTAAGGGCACAAGATCCCCCACCTGTACACACACTTAATGATTCAAGGAACCCTAATCCACAGCTTATGGAAGCAAAACCTACAACCCCAGTTCAACCTGTCCCTGCTTCGGCTGAATAGACTACACCCTCCTTCCCATCCCCCAGCTCATGAAGGGAACACTAATATCTATGAGATGCACCCCCAGCAGGAAAGGAAAAACCCTTTAAATTGGTTACCCAAAAAAAGAGAACTAGACTGAGCAAAACTGTACCCAAAAGATCTGAGAAGGTAGGGTCTCAGCAGGCTGCAGAGTCTTACTCCTGGAACGCAGGGAATACGTATGCTGCGCTGAATTCGGAAGGACAGAAAGGGAATCTGATGAGGAAGGCACTGACACCTCCTCCATTGCCTCTACCACAGACCCAGGAGGGAGGGGGGAAGTTCCACAGCTAAAGAACAAGGCAGAGACACACCTCTAGAACACCATAGGCACTCCATCTGTTCTTCCTGATGCAGACTTTTCTTTACTTCTTACTTATGCATTGCCTCACCATGTCCACTCTTAACATCAACAGTATTAAAAGTGATTGAAAGCAAGTGGGGGCTGTCTATACTCTGCAAGAGCATAATAGTGACATTCTATGTATTCAAGATACCCACCTCAAAACCCAACTTGAACTCCAGCAGGCATCTAAAGCTTGGCCTTTAGGGCCCTCCTTTTGGTCCATTGGGATTGACACTTGTGATGGTGTTGGCAAATTATTGAATAACCCCCTCCTTAAAGTGTCTCAGTTGGTGGATATAAGCCCCAGGAGAGCCCTTCTTTTAGTCATCTCCTTTTTTCAGAACGGTTTCGGCTTATAGTTGCCTATGCCCCCCCAGAAAAAGGCAAAAAGGGTTACTTTATTTATAGAAATAAAGCCCTTCCTCCATACATCACATTTAATAGTCTGGTTAGGTGATTTTAATTGTGGCCTAAAACAATCAGACAGGGATATGCAAACTGACAAACTATTTTGCTAGTCCACTGTTCTGAGACAAGTGTTGAATACCGTAGGATTGGTTGACGCATATCTGAAATTGCACCCCTCAGGAGGTTATACCTACTTTTGAGGTACTCTTAAAACATGCATAGACTTAATATTTATTTCCTCAGTCCTGAGAATTTTAGACATCTGCTCCTTGCCAAGTGAATTTTCAGACCATATGGCAATGAAAATAAAGATCTCATGGGATTCAGCTCCACATTGCAAAAAGACTAAATGGAGGCCAAATGAATCAATGTAGAATGATCCGAAGATACAAAGAATATGGAGGAAGGTATGACTGGCTAGGCTTTTCGTGGTGGTGATATATGATAATATTTCTGACTGGTGGGAGGACACAAAATCATCCTGGCAGGTTTTCTTTCAGAATAGGGCTAACTACATAGCGAATAAAGATTATTTACATTACTTACAGTTGAGGCATCAATTACAACATTTGATTTCGCAAGCTGAATAAACACGTTATGATTTTGGCCCCCAGATTTATAACATTAAAAAACAAATAACAGAATTGCAATACAGTGGTGCCATATCCCTTGATCAGGAACTGAGATTTGTCACTCATGTACAAAAAGGTTCCCTAGATCCGTACAAAGAGTGCAAGGCCAGAATTGACAGTAGGGTAATCTCAGAGCTACAGACATACATGGGTCAAATGGTCACAGCACCACAACAGATACTGCAGGTAATTGAAAAACACATAGAGGACCTTTTTTAAGGAAGACCCTCATAACCTGGATGTTAAGGATTATCTAAAATCCTTAGGTTTGCCCCAAGTTACAGAAGAAGATGGAAGGGACTTGGTCTGGGAAATTTCCACTGAGGAGGTGGTTCATGCCATCACTCAGCTGACCTCAGATACAGCCCCTGGTTCTGATGGGCTGGGGTCAGGACTGTACAAAATGTTCTGTTCAGAGATAGCCCCAGCCTTATCTATCCTCTTTAATTATATGTTAGCCACTGCAAATGATGTTACCTCCATGCAGGAGGCAGGATTAGTTCTTTTATATCAGAAGGGCCCCAGATCTGATATAATAAATTGGCGTCCACTCAGTTTAATTAATACCGGCCTCAAGATTCTGAGCAAAATTTTATTGCCCAGATTGCTAACAGTTTCAAAGTACCTTATCAGCCCTCCTCAAACAAGTGATGTTCCTGGCAGAAAGCAACAGGATTATCTAATTATATTGAGCAAGGTTTTTTTTCCAAGGAGATCAGTAGGGCACTCATGGTTATGTAATAGGACTCGATTAGGAAAAGCGTTTGACAGATTATGACATAACTTTCTCTTTTCTATCCTACTAGCCTTTGGAATCCCTGAGGTATTTGTTAATTGGATCCTACACATGTACAAAAGTGCCCTTATTATATCTAATGTTAATGGATGGTATGGCAGGAAACTAAAGATCAGTAGAGGTGTCAGGCAGGGCTGCCCTCTCAGTCCCCTTCTTTATGTCTTTGGATTATTGTTTTCAGTCGCCTTTTAATTTCCAGCAGGTGAATACAGGGGATCACAGCCTCATCAGATTCCTCCGTTATAAAGGTTTTGGCCTATGTGGATGATTTAGTCCTGACTCTTGCCCACGTCCTCCTCCGAGGCATTATTGGCCACCACATTACAAGTTTTTTCAGCAATGTCCGGGTCTAAGGTTAACCTATGGAAAAGTAAGGGGGTCACCCTGTGTTCTTCACCCGTACCTCCATCAGGGTTCATTGCAGGAATCAAGGTTTCACAGAATCCTATGACAATCTTTGATATAGAGTTTGGCCCTGGTGATATAGCCTTTCGAAACTGGGAGAAAAGGATGGCTTGGGCAAGTCAATTCGTTAGTGAGTGGAAAGGACAGCAACTCTCAAAGAAGTGAAGGGTGGTTCTTATTAAAACTCTTCTGGTCCCAGAGTTCTTCTAACCATGTTATATCTATCCCCCCCAGAATGTTATGTAACGACCACCCAGGTATGTTGTTTCCATCTTGACTGCACTATCTGGTGGGCTGGGTTCAGGGAGAAATATGTCACTCAGCACATTGGCTAGGTTTGGCTACTCTGCAACAGGGGCACCCAAGTAACTCCGGACACAGAAAGCAATAACTGTAATATCCAGTACTAGAAGTGGGATTCTAAAGTGTGGCTTTTATTCACATCCAACAGAATAACAAAGCATAGATGGACCCCCATGGGGCTACACTCCTGGTAATGCAGATTTATGGAGATCAGAACACATTCACTTTCACTTTAAACATCAGGCTTTGAAACACACTGGGAACACCACCCGCACTTGTACTCTGCTCTGGGTTTCCCTGGCTCGGGTCCCTTGCCAGCCACTTGGACTACCTTCCTTCCATGGCTCAGCTATCATGCCAGCCCTTTGGACACTTTCCATATAGCTTGGAAACATTTACTGGTGGCTCCCTAAACCACCTATGAGCACCTCTGGCTCCATCAGGGAATCTTCCTTATCAATCCCACATCTGGGTACTTTCCTCAGGGACTGGCCAAGTACCTGAGAAAAAGCAGCAGGTGTCCCACAGCAAACCCATAGAGGTGAATTTGCTTACTACTGATGTGGGGTCTCCCACCTCTCTCTCTCTCTCCCATAATTTATGCCCATCCATTTCTCTGGACTGTAACACTTCATTCTTGAAAACACTTTGCTGTGTAGATTCTCTTTAAATGTATTCACATTCAATCTACTGTCTTTACATCCCATTTGTGCCGAGCTTGAACATACTTAAAAAGTGGCTGTGTCCATTGCTCTAGACCCCCCACAGAGTTAAGCAGTCCAATCCCCACTTCTTCCAAACTGTACTTGGCTGTCTTTTCCTGACCCCACAGTAACAGTCACTTTAGTTTCATCTTGTTTCAGGTAAAATCACATTGGCCCTATAGCAGAGCAAACTCACCCCTTGGTTTCAGGTGCCCCATAGGCATTTTCTCTTCAAAGAAATCTTGTCCAGAACTTCTGGTGCCTCAGCATGAACTTAACTCAGGCAGCTTCTTTTTCCCTAGCTGGACCAGGGGAGTTGCCACTGGAAGCAGACTGATTCCCCCCCCGTCCATTGAAAGTGGTCTCTACCACTTCACTTGGCTCTTCTTGTGTTTCTCTTCAGGAAAAACACACACCTATACAAAAAAAAAAGCTCTTTGACAGAACTTAGGATTCCGAGGGCCTGCTTACTACAGAGCACTTCCTTCCTCTACTACAGACTGCAACAGGCTCTACAGAACTGACTTCAAATTCCCCAACGTTCTACTCTAACCTCCAACTGCAACATTCAAGAGTGGCTTATGCAGCTTCGACAGTTCTAAAATGATGCCATCCCTCAGTCTCAGCTGAGACTGAGAACAGAGTGAGACCATTTGAAATCCATTAAACTGGAGTTTCACAAGCTGCCTTCCCTGCCTACCACTAGGTCTAACTGGGATTCTTGTAACCCCGGGTAACAGTGGGGTTACACTCAACCTGGGCCAGGAAAATGACTGTCTGCAGTCATTAGCCACCTGGCTTAGGCCATCTCACCACATGTGTTGACTACAGGGAGGTAACACTACCTTCTCCCCTACCATGTGCTAGCACAGGCAGACAACACTAAGATCCTAGAAGCCTTCGTCTGATGCATCAGCCTCTACTCTACCCGCTGACTATGGGTACCTAGTGGCTCTGGTAGAATTGTCCAGAGCATAGCCCTAATAGATCAGTACTGCAGCCCCTACGGCCATTCAGGACCACAGCCTGTCTATCCCCCCAGCCCTCTAGGGAAAACCTGTCTGCCTCTAACTCAAAATTCCCAAAACAAAACAAACAGGGGACCACCCCCCAACCCAGGACACCATGCAACCACACACTAGGAGCTAATACCATACACTATGCATTGCTCCCACACTCTCCCACAACCATACCTGTGGAAGAAAAAGATACACACAGTAACAACAGCAGTACTTTAAAAACTACACTCTAAAGTACTACTGAGGAACTCCGCTGAGTCCCTCCTCCTCTTCTTGTCTTCTCCTCTATCTTCTTCAGGAACACCTGCAAGAAAAAGAAAGACAACACACACTCCTAATCTGCATACACAGTCTATCTAAACCCCTACCATCAAAACACTGAAGAATCCCAAAAAAGATTTTTTTAGAAAAATAGAAAAAACAGTATAAACATTAGAAAACAGTAGCAAACAATGACATTATTTACAATACACAATATTTGGGGGATGGAGTGCCCTAAAAGTCCCATCTAGTGACCACAGTGCCCGAAGCCAAGTTCATTAAAGAGTCTCTCCTGGGCTGGAGCCCGGTGAAGCACAGTTCTAGCAGGCCAAAGTCCCGAAGGGGAGATTCTTTGAGGACAGTTCAAACATCTGGAATCTGCTAGTGTAGGGTGTGTACTGCAATGTCATAAGAATAGAAAAGTCTGGACTTACCAGTCCCTTGTAGAACAACATGATACCACACCTATTCCTCAGCCGAAGACTCTCCCTGGCAGCATTCTTCCGATACAGCTGGGTGAACATCTTCCAGGAAACGATAGGCAGGCACATCTGGAAACTGCTGAGCTGATGTCATCTCTGGAGATGGAACCTTGGAACAGGAACAAAAAGGAAAACAGCTGGTCTGAAGTCATCTGATACCCAGGAGATGAATCAGGATGCAGCTGGGCTGCTGTCCTCTTTGGATCTGAAGTCATCTGGTGGGCCAGTCGATGGAATCTGGAAAGCCAGTACACTGTAGAACTGATGAATGTGGGGCACCTGCTTCCTGGAATGCCAGTCTGGTGGAACAACATAGGTACGGCAACTGCTGGATGGCAGCACTGGTACCACTGCTCTGCTTTACACTTGGTAGGCATGAGCACATTCGCAGAAAGGTCTTTGCACTGTGGCCAATAGCACAACGGGTCAGGTGCTGGAATTAGTACCCTGTCTGGGTGGTCATAATTCACACTGTGAAAGGTTTCATGTCCCTCTCCATTCACAATTTGAACAGTGTCAATAAACAGTATCCTGCCTCTTTTCCACTGGCTGTATTTTTCTTGAAACATTCTGTTCTTGACATGCTTGTTTGCACCAGGATGCACATATTTCATTGCTTCTTCCCAAATCCAGGATTTCCTTCTTTTTTTAATCTCCTCCCAGACTCTCTGAGGAAAGGTAGGAAAGGACATCTCATAGATTTAATTCGCTTTCCTACGAACCAGTCTTTCCTCTTTACTAGCTTTGGTCAACTTGAGACCTCTGGCCTGGCTTGGAGGTGGTCAGTTCTGGTTCTGCCAGCTACATATTCTTAATGAAACAAAAAGTGGATCCCTAGCTTCTTCTTGCACAGCCAGGGCAGTGGAAACACCACTCTCTTCCATGTGTTCCTCTGAGGCAAGAGCTTGAGGCTGTGCACCAGTTACTGTTTCACAAGGCCACATAGGTTCCCCCCTCTTCTTCTTCCTCACCAAGAATCTGTGCCCAGGAGTGAGCAGTTGTCCTCACTCCTGAGACTGTCCACTCTTCGCTGGGTGCGGAGGTCGAAGCCTCCCATTCAAAGGCCTCCCTCATCTCGTCTTCACCAATGAGACTTGGGCAAGGCCCATCTCTCCAAGGGTCTACTGATGCTCTTCCCGAAATGTCTCTCTGTGACTCAGACTCTGAAACATCAGCACATTGTTCTGTCTGTAAATCTGCTCCCTCTTGCTTTGTGCCACACTCTGAGGAGCCTTCTCCAACAGGCTCTGCCTGATGCTGTGTGCTGCCAACTGTAGATTCTTGTACTTCTGTCCATGTGGAAGCCAAACAAATCTTGGGCACTTTAAACAAACCATATTTCTCTAGGCACCCAGAACAGTGAGGTAGCATGAAGATGTCCCTTCCAGCATTTAAGCACATCACACATACTCGCACTGGATATCCAGGAGTTGCCACATGAGGAGGCAATCATCCCCCATAGTAACATCTCTCAACATCCCTTAGCTTGTTAACTTCTACTGCTATCACAGCCTGGGCATGATCCGGGTAGCGGACTGGTCCTGAAGCCATAACTGCAGAGAAAAACAAACAAAGCTCACTGTTATTGCAAGTCTCACATCACTGAAAACCTTTTTTTTTTCTCTTTCAAAATGGCTCCTCTGCTGCTGTGTTTACATTACCACCCAACCCTGTAATGGCGGTGGCAGCACTCCCACGCATCAACATTCTGTAATTGGGTCAAGCCACTGCGCATCCGATTTACACACTCTACTGACAACTTTGCTCAAACTGCACAAACTTGCACTGTTATTTTTCCTAGCACATTTATATGATTTACCATTGACTTTTTACTCGCTGAAGACATTGCTCTAGCTTACAGTCCCTTAAAGCCTCAGTATTTCGTGGCACAGGATTGCCTGTATTTCTTGCTGCAAATCTGATACAACTCACAGTCTCTCACATAGCTTTGAAAATTATACTGACGCTAAACATATAATTATGCTCACAAACAATTGCTTAGAATTCTTGCTTTTGCTGGTAAAACTTAACACAGCCCTTCTTTGCAAAGCAATTACACTGCTACACACAGATTCAGCTGGCTTTTGGTGAAATCACACAGTTTGAGCAATTATTTCTGTTGGTACTCACTGTTACCAGTAGCTGTTTGCTGCGATGGAAAAACGGCCTGTAGCCAGTCTTTGGTGGCTCTGGAAAGAAGCGGGTTGCCAGTCCTGCTGATCGTCCCTCTGAACACCACACTCACAGTCCAGTTGATAGAGATGCAGATTGAGCCCGAATTTAAACAGAAAAGTCAGTTTTTTAAACTTTTACAGCGCTTTCAATCACCACAACGCTCCTCCTGGTAAGCCAGTTCTCACACTCCACTCCCTCTCCCTCTCGAATGCTGTGCAGTCGCACTAGAGCTGGTTTGGGGGCAGGACTGATTGCAGTCTCACCAATCACTTGACGCCATGCAAATGAGCCTCTTTCCTCTCGAATGCTCTTCTCCTCACAGTGATTGTCTAGCAGGCAAAATTTAAACTGCAAACCACTTTTTTTTTTCAACCGTAGCTCCACGGTGGGAGCCCATTTCAACCATTTTTCATGGTCATTAAGCACAACAAGTCTCTCAGTCCACTAGAAAGCATTTACAATGTCTAGGGCACAATTTTCCTTTTGCTACCCACAGTTTTCCACACTTTTCTTTGTCACAAACACTTTTAAAAGCTGGCAAATGCTGTAATTTGATGCAGGACAAGGGCATACACTCTCAGGCTTTACTGCTCCTTGGTAAACAGTTGGCATTTTAATAGCAGCACATGGATAACAGCACACAGTGACACCTTAGTTAAATGTCGCTTCAGTTGTTTTGGGCTACCCACTGCCAGATAGCCAAAATGCTAGCCATTGTCTGAGTGACCTTTCTTACATTCCTTCCTAAATTCCAAACCCAAATCCTCAGCGGTGCCTCCATTTTTGTAACCCCCACCCAGGTATGCCATTTCCATCTTGACAGCACTACCTGGTGGGCTGGGTTCAGGGAGAAATATGTCACTCTGCACATTGGCTAGGTTTGGCTACTCTGCAACAGGGACACACAAGTAACTCCGGACACAGGAAGCAATAACTGTAATGTCCAATACTAGAAGTGGGATTCTAAAGTGTGGCTTTTATTCACATCCAACAGATTAACAAATCATAGATGGACCCCATGGGGCTACACTCCTGGTAATGCAGATTTATGAAGATCAGAACACATTCACTTTAGCCCTCAGGCATTGAAACACACTGGGCACACAGCCCGCACTTGTACTCTGCTCTGGGTTTCCCTGGCTCAGCTCCCTTGCCAGCCACTTGGACTACCTTCCTTCCATGGGTCGGCTATCATGCCAGCCCTTTGGACACTTTCCATATAGCATGGAAACATTTACTGGTGGTTTCCTAAACCACCTATGAGCACCTCTGGCTCCATCAGGGAATCTTCCTCATCAATCCCACATCTGGGTACTTTCCTCAGGGACTGGCCAAGTACCTGAGAGAAAGCAACAGGTGTCCCAAAGCAAACCCGTAGAGGTGAATTTGTTTACTACTGATGGGGGGGTCTCCCACCTCTTGCTCCCATAATTCATACCCATCCATTTCTCTGGACTGTAACACCTCATTCTTGAAAACACTTTGCTGTGTAGATTCTTTTTAAATGTATTCACATTCAGTCTACTGTCTTTACATCCCATTTGTGCTGAACTTGAACATACTTAAAAAGTGGCTGTGTCCATTACTCTAGACCCCCCACAGAGTTAAGCAGTCCAATCCCCACTTCTTCCAAACTGTACTTGGCTGTCTTTTACTGACCCCACAGTAACAGTCACTTTAGTTTCATCTTGTTTCAGGTGAAAACACGTTGGCCCTTTAGCAGACTGAACTCACCCCCTTGGTTGCAGGTGCCCCATCGGCATTTTCTCTTCAAAGAAATCTCAACCAGAACTTCTGGTGCCTCAGCACGAACTTGACTCAGGCAGCTTCTTTTTTCCTAGCTGGACCAGGGGAGTTGCCCCTGGAAGCAGGCTGATTCCTTTCCCCCATCCCCGCAGGGATGGGGCCCTGAATCACTGAAAGCAGTCTCTACCACTTCACTTGGCTCTTCTTGTGTTCCTCTTCAGGTGAGAACACACACCTATACAAAAAAATAGCTCTTTGACAGAGCTTAGGACTCTGAGGGCCTGCTTACAGCAGAGCACCTCCTTCCTCTACTACAGACTGCAACAGTCTCTACAGAACTGACTTCAAATTCCCCCAATATTCTACTCTAACCACCAACTGCAACATTCCAGTGTGGCTTATGCAGCTGCAACAGTTCTAAAATGATGTCATCCCTCAGTCTCAGCTGAGACTGAGAACAGAGTGAGACAGTGTGAAATCCATTTAACTGGAGTTTCTCAAGCTGCCTTCCCTGCCTACCACTAGGTCTAACTGGGATTCTTGTAACCCCAGGTAACAGAGGGTTATACTTATAACCAGTCTTTATAGTTTTTTAGGTACTTTGGGGGTCCAGGCTAAACCCAGTAAAACAGGAGTTCACCTATCAGACAATTCTGGAAGGGGGATTGAATATGATACACCCTGTAGCCTTCTATTTTAGCATTTTATTTCCTATAATATAGGCCTATCCTTGAAACCTGGGGAGAAAGTATGGAAACCTCTGGTAAATAGATGGCTACAACCGTGTCTGCCAGTATGGGCATCAGGAAAAACATAATTTTTAGGTAGAAATGCGGCTGTCCCACTGTTTGACCTGGACAGTCTTAAGAATGCAATAAAATGGGGTCTTGCCCCTAAGCAGTTACAGACAATAGCTAGGAAGTCTGTCTATAGAATGGTTTTACAGATATAATTTTAGACACCTGTGCCAGACAGATCAGATCAAAGGGGTTCTTAAACAACTTACTAACCCCAGGATTCCCCCCTTTGCCTGGCACTGTATCTGGCTTGGTAATTATGGTAGATTTAGTGTCAAAGGTAATAACAAGCATAAACAGGTTTCAGACAGGTATTGTCCCAGTGCCTCTTGTTTTCAAATTCTTGAGACACAGCAGCACTTATTTCTGGAATACCCCTATGTTAAAGATGTCGGTGCCTTTCTGGCTGTTATATGGAAGGAGACCCTTTTTTCTTGTTTTACATACCCATTTATGGTATATGGGCCTCTAGCAGGACCCTGGGGCAAATATCATATGGACACAGAGTATGTAGTGTTTGCAATTATCAGATATTTTATTTGGCAGGCCCGATGTACAGTATGTGGGTACTCCAGCAAAGATTGGTGTCCCATTTCGATCTTTACTCAAATATACAGAAGTCTGTACAGAGAACATTCCAGTTAGATGAAACCCATTTTTCTTCAGAGAAAGTGAGACATCTATGGATAAACTGTGATGGATAGTTAGCTTAAATGGGTTTCTGCACTGTGTTTTAGGGTTTGTGTGATCACTTGTTTAATTTTTTGAGAATATGAAATGTTTGTATTTTGTTTCAATTGTATTTCTTTGTATTTCCATCGTGTGATGATTTATTTTGAATGTATTTGTACTTTTATTTGTTCATGATTGTAATGAAGTCCACCTTTTCAATAAAAATACCCCTACTCTTTTTGAGAAGTGCCATGGGATCTTTAACATCCACCTGAACAGGCAGATGGGATCGTGGTTTAACATCTCACCTGAAAGATGGCACCTCAGTAGTGCAGCACCCCCCTTATGCTGCACTACAGTGTCAGTATTGGGATTTAACCCAAGTTCCTGCTGTGGGAATAGAACCCACAACCTTCTGAGCTCCCAACCTCAGAGTCAAGTGTGTTACCTACTGAGCCACTTTGTGTTGTTCCTCTGCTCTGCAGGTAATGGCTGCAAATTACGTGCCCGAATCTCTAAAGGTTACACCTGGCATAACTTGGCTTGCACCAAAATAAATTTTGCAAGTAGCAAGTTATGCCAGCAGTTATGACATATCGTATTCTGCAAAGCCTTGTGCCAAAGAGGACATATATCACTAGTTACGCCCCAAACCACCTGTGACATGGTGCTAGGGGGTTTATGGCAACAGTTGTACCCTATTCTGGAAGGGCAGTAACCAAGTTCCCAGGGCGCTATTGTCAAACAACCACCAGAGGACATCTGCCAACATACAGTTACACCAGCTTTTAGCTGGTGTAACTGTACCTACACCCTCCAGAAGTTGCGCCAATGTATCCACCTCCCCAACCCTTAGTACATGTAGCCCCCCACCCATGCCCCAGTCCCAGACTACATTAAAAAAGCCCCACAGAGCTATGTATACCCCATGCCCTGATCCCCCCAACATTCAGTACTGATGCCTCGCAGGGCTATGTAGTCCCCATGCCCTGATCCCGTAACAGTCATTAAAGCCCAACAGGGCTGTCAATCCCCCATGCCCGATCACTAAAGTAAATGCCCCACAGGGCTATCAGACTCCCCCAGCCCCCAATCTCCCAATTCTGATAATAAAAGTTCTGCAGGGCTATCGTATCCCCACCAGTCCTGATCATATGTATAGATGACAGCCCGGGAGGGTTGATATCCCTTCTAAGCCCTGACCCAAGACTTTTGTGGTACTGCTTATGTAAAAAATATCATCAAATCCACATTATCCCTGGCAGTCTAGTGGCCCCCACCTGGCAGTGCCAGACCACCTTGCTCCCCCACCCATCCCCAGCCAGTGACTGGCATTGTCATTCATTGATCATGTACTGTTTACAGTAGTACACACTCATACAGAGCTCATTTGGTGGCTGGCCATGGTGGTGAGAGGTGGGCTGTGCCAGTCACCCAGTGAGGATGGGTGGGGGGAGTGGGGTGATCTTGCACTGCTGGGTGGGGTTGGTGGAGGCCTCTAGAGTACCAGGGATAATGTGGATTAGATTATGTTTTTATTAAACAGTACAGCAAAGACTTGGGTTTGGGATAGGGGCTTGGGGCTGGGAGGCAAGAGCAGCCATGTGGGGCTGTCATCTATACATATGATCAGGACTGGGGGTGTTCAATAGTGCTGAGGGGCTTTTATTATGAGTATTGGGGGATTGGGGTTGGGGGCCAATAGCCCTGTGGGGCTTTTCTGGCTTGAGGACTGGGGCTGGGGGGCAGCACTTGCACCCTACAGGACTGTGGATGTGGCTTGCAACATGCCCCTCAGGTACACCCTTCGTTTGGTGAACCTGTGGGAATGTCAAAAGTCACAGGACTTAGCCATGGAGACCCTGCTCCTTACAGAATTGGATGCAGGGTCCTTGGCACAATGGCACCCCTCACATGTTGCAACTCGCAACATGCATGGGGTGCTTACAGAATTGGACCCTATGTGCCCAATTTTAGTAGCCCCCTTTTGATCAGTGCACCATGCACCAAATCCCCAACTGCAGTAAACTCAGGTTTGCCAGGGACCCCGTGCCAGATTTTGCAAGAATCATGGTCTTGGTGTTAAACTTCTCGAGTTTGCCACAAGTTGTCCTGTGTGCCGAACAACTGGCACACAGGAGAGGAATGCCAGAAGCTCAGGGACTTTTGGACAGCAGTGGTGTCTGTAGGTGGGACCCATCAGCCATGCATCTGAAGGTTGCAGGGCCTGTGGAAGGCAGGATAGGGCAGATTGTGGGGTGAGGAGAGGTGATGGTCCACAGACAGAGACAGGGCACTGCTGGATCAGTGCCAGAGAGCGGATATGGGGGGACAGGAGCAGTTGTGTGGCTAGGTGTGGAGAGAAACTTGGAGGGAATCACCCATGGCTGCACAAGGGCAGGGACAGTTGTCCAGGTGCATGGTGGTTGCAGAAGTCCACTGATGGTGGCCACAGTAGGTGGCATGGATCACTTACCACCATGACAGGGCACTTGGAATGTTGCACAGGACATTTTACCAGCTCCTGGCTGGTCTAACACTGGCAGCCCATGCACCAGTTGGAGGGATTTGCAGAATCCAATTAAGGAGATACTTCAGTGCTGCCTTGACACACGTTCCCCTCCACCTTGCTGCACCGGTGCATCTGTCACAAGGATGGCACAAGCCACGCCCGCACAGACGCCCTTCTCAGTTGGCTCATGGGGCACCTTAGAATCAGGAATGGCACATGGTGCAGCACAATATGCCCCTGCACTTTTGGCCATCCCCTTAATCTGTTTAAACAACTCATTTATCAAACAGAAGGACATTACAAGTTAGAACAAATTCAACTAGTCTAATAATAAAGTCTGTTGGTGAGCTTCAAATTGATGCAATTAATAATTAAGTTCAGCAAAGAAAGAGAAGATCAATTATGCAATAAGTTAAGGAGAAAGAGAAAGAGGTACATAATTATCAAAATCATGCTTTTAATGAGAAGTTGAAAGAATCAATTAGGAAACTTGACACTGAACTAAAAACACTCAAGGAAACTAAATTTATAAGTGACAGAGATGATTATGAATTTGAAAGAGTTTGTAATTGAAAAAATCAAATAGAAAAGGCATTCTAAAAAGATGGCAGCATGTATCCTTTAATTTCAGGACCATCAGTGAGATGGTGCTGGTTGGAGACCTCAATATTCCAGATGTGGACTGGAGCCTCCCAGCAGCAGCATCAACCAGGAGCAGATTTATCCTGGACTTCCTTCAAGGTGCCTTCCTCAAGCAACTGATCATGGAACCAACTTGGCAGAAGGTAATATTGGACCTTGTGCTCACAAACAGGGACAGTGTGGTGGGGTAACAGTGGGGGAGCATCTGGGGAAGAGTGACCACCAGTCACTGTGGTTTGAAATCACTGAAGGAACAGAACCAAACTGCACAAAAACACGTGTACTGGATTTTAGGGGGGCAGACTTTGGGAAAATGGGGAGATGCTTAAAAGAGGCATTCATGGGAATGGGGCAGGAATCAGGGGTTGAGGAACAGTGGGCAGTATTTAAAATGGGGATTACGAGAGCAACAGAATTATGCATTAAGCAGATTAGCAAGAGGAAAAGGAAGAGGAGACCATTATGGTTTTCCAAGGACATAGCAGAGAAAGTGAAAGACAAAAAGATTGCATTCAGGCAACACAAAAATACGCTGGCAAAATGGGATAGGGAGAAGTACCAGGAGAAGCAAAGGGAGGTAATGAGGTCAGTAAGGGAAGCCAAAGCTCTGACAGAACAGCACATTACAAAATCAGTGGGTAAAGGGGACAACCCCTTTTACAGGTACATAAGTGAAAAAAGAAAGGCAATGGGAGGGACAATGAAACTGAAGGGGAGGATGGGGCCGCATGGAAGATGATAACAGTAAAGCTGACATATTTAACAGGTATTTATGCTCAGTCTTTACTGAGGAAGAGGAGGGAAATGGGCATGAAGGGCCTGGAGGGAGTACAAGGGGGTGGGTATGAAGCAGAAATGGATACAATTCCTTTTACACAAGAAAGGATCCTGAAGGAACTGGAAGTAATAAGAGTTGATAAAGCAATGGGGCAAGATGGTGTGCACCCCAGGATCCTAAAAGAACTAAGAGTGGTGGTGGCTGAACCTCTGGCAATCCTGCTTAGCCAATCACTGGAAACAGGGGAGGTACCCAAAGAATGGAGGACAGCAGATGTGTTCCCCTTATACAAAAGTGGGAACAAAGAGGAAGTGGGGAACTACAGACCAGTCAGTCTCACCTCGGTAGTGGGGAAGATCATGGAAGTACTACTGAAGGAGAGATTGGTGGAGCATCTGGTTGCCAATGGACTACAGGACTCAGGGCATCATGGCTTTACCAGGGGGAGGTCATGTCAAACCAACCTCATTTAATTTTTCAACTGGATGACAAGGGAGGTGGATCACAGAAGGGAAGTGGATGTGGCCTATCCGGACTTCAGCAAGGCCTTTGACACTGTGCCACATAGAAGGCTACTAAAAAAAAATTGGGGAACATGGGAGTGGGCAGGACAGTAGTGAAGTAGGTAGGTAACTGGCTGGGTGGCAGGACACACAGGGTGGTGGTGGTAAATGGCTGTCACTCCAAAGAGGGAAGAGTGACCAGTGGGGTACCACAGGGATCAGTGCTGGGACCAGTCCTTCAGTGCTGGGACTGGTCCTACTCAATGTCTTTATCAGTGACATTGCACAGGACCTAGAAGGCAGAATTTCCCTGTTTGTTGATGACACAAAGCTCTGTAACAGAGTGGACACACCAGAGGGTGTAAACAGAATGAGGAGGGACCTGCAGAAACTTGAAGACTGGTCAAGGGTTTGGCAGATGAAATTCAATGCAAAGAAGTGCAAGATGATGCATATGGGCAACAAAAATCCTGGAACAACATATCACTTGGGGGGAGGATACAGCATGCACCAAACAAGAAAGGGATCTTGGGGTTATCATCTCTGATGGCCTCAAGGTAGGAAAACAGTGTGACAAGGCAGCAGGTCAAGCAAATAGGATGCTGGGATGCATAGGCAGGGGCATCACCAACAGGAAAAGGGAGGTCATAATTCCACTATACAAGATACTAGTGAAGGTCCCACCTGGAGTACAGTATACAGTTGTGGAGACCTTAACTACATAAGGACATAGAGTAGAGAAGGTTCAGAGGAGGGCAACAAAGACGGTACATGGATTGCATCTCAAGTCCTATGAGGACAGGTTGAAGGATTTGAATATGTACTCCCTGGAGGAGAGAAGGGAGAGAGGGGATATGATAGAGACATACAAGTATCTTACAGGGAGGAACAGGGTGCAGGAATACAGTATTTTTCTGCAAAAAAGATGTTCCAGGACT
The DNA here is from genome assembly GCA_016271365.2 of Neoceratodus forsteri. NCBI lineage: Eukaryota > Metazoa > Chordata > Ceratodontiformes > Ceratodontidae > Neoceratodus > Neoceratodus forsteri. The sequence goes on along the minus strand of CM028129.1, from coordinate 46,733,402 downwards.
AGAGGGCATGGGATGAAGTTGGAGGGAGGGCGATTCAGAGGAAACATGAGGAAGAATTTCTTCATAGCATGGGTGGTGGACAAATGGAACACACTGCCAGAAGAAGTAGTGGGGGCTGAAATGATCACAGGATTTAAGAATGGATGGGATAGACATATGGGAATTCTGGAGGTCAGGGGTTAGGGTAAACAGACTTCTAGGTAAACAAAAAGTGAACTTACAAGCTCAAATGGGCATACTGGGTGAGCCGTAGGTCCTTATCTGCTGGCAGTGTCTATGTATCTATTTATCTATGTCAGTGAATCTGAACATGAAGAAAATGTGACTCAGCATTGTTTTTCCCAAGGACAACCCAGAGGAAGACCCTCACCACAGACCATGCCGGAGCCCAAGACTGAATGGATAATCAAGGAACATACAGCACTACGATGGAAGAGGACAAGGTGAGGGAAGAAGGGGAGAAATACAAGAAAGGGGCCAGAGTCTGAATGACAGAAAGAGAACCATGAGCTACCTGAACCATCAGGGCAGAAGATGGTGAATTTAGAAATAACACCTAAATAACAGGTAGTTACTCTGTCTAAAGATGTACTTCCAGAGAATGAAGTAAAATTGCTTAGTAAAGGAATGAGCTTCACCCAAACTACCCCTATAAATAAATATCTGACTTTAATTGACCTTAACATTGCTTGCAGAAACCTGAGTTTAAGATAATATTTTAATAAAAGTACACAGATACTGCAAGCAATGTGAGTGAACGTGATAATGAAGTGAACAAATTCAAACCTGCTTCTGTGGTTAGCTCCCCTTATACCACTGCAATTACAGTTTTTAAAGAGATGATTGAAAATGATTTGTCAGGTTTGTTGGAAAATCTAACAACATTTACATACAATAATTCAGCAAGAGAAGAACAGGCAGCGATTGAAACTCTTCAAAAAGATAAAACATATTTTTTTAAAAAGGCAGGTGTATTGTTCTTCTTGACTGGGATGATTATATTGGAGAAGTTAAAAAGCAACTAGACAATAAAGATTTTTATAAAAAAACATAACAGTGATCCAACTACAAACCATAAGGCTGTCATTGATTTAACTATCAATGCAGCCTTTGATGATGGAATTTATAGATAAAAAGGATTGGGACTTTTTGATAACAGATTTGCCTGTCAAGGCAATATTCTATATATTCCTGAAAGTCTACAAGTCACTTACTTGCCCCCAAGGTCACACCATTTTAAATGTGATAGGCTGTCTGACATTAACATTATAACAGTATCTAGACACATTTTTAAGACCATTTATTAGTGATCCTCCATCATTCATACAAGACTCATGAGATGTATTAAAACCTGCTCAATGACTTTATGCTAAGTGAGTAAATGCAATTTGTAACTCTTGACATCGAGTCACGATATACAAACATTTCATAGAAAGATGTATTAAATGCAGCAGCAATTTTCCTAATCAGAGGTGGGATGAATTATGTCCATCGGCAGACTTTATTATTAGATTACTCGAATTTGTTGTAACTTGTAATATTTTTCTTTTTGATAAAGAATCATGTAAACAGATTAAGGGGATGGCCATGGGGACCACACGTGCTCCATCAGTGGCAAATATATATGCAGGGAAATGGGAGAACTACTTTATACTGGATCAAAATAATCCATTTTTTGAGACAATAGTGTTATGGCATTGTTACATTGACAACATCATAATGGCGCGGCGGGGGACAATGATGAACTTGCCAATTTTATTTGATATTTAAAAAACACCAACCCAAACTTAAAATTCACTTACAATGAAAATAAAAATGAGATACATTTTTTGACATCATCAGAAAGAAAGATTAATACAGTAAAGTAAATACTGGGATGTGTTAAAAAACAAACGGATGGCAATACCTTACTGATGGCAAATAGTTGCCATCCAAAACACGTCATCTGCAATATCCCCGAAGGAGAGTTCCTGAGAGTGAAAAGAAACTGCAGCACAAATGAGAAATTTAAAAGGTGCGCAGAGGATCTGTCTAACAGATTTAAAGATCAGGGTCATTGTGATAAACATATTCATTAGGGGAGAGAGTTTACAGAATCACAGACTAGAAATACCCTATGAAATAAAAGAACTAGGGGTGAAAATATGGGAATGAGATTCAGTTTTATAACAACCTTTTCTGCACATGTTTATGAGTTAGAAAAAATCATTAAAAAACACTGGAATGTCTGAAGTAATGACCAAGGGTTAAATTAACTTTTAAAGTACCCTCCGAGAATGGCATATAGAAAAGCAAACACTATAGAAGTCAACCTAATACATAGCCAGTACTTGGAGGGAAGTAATTACACCCGGCTAAATAGGAATGTGAAAGGCTGTTATACTTGCAAAAGGTGTTAAAATTGGCAAAACGTTTAGTAAATCACAGAATGGCAGAGAATATGATGTCAGAGAACTGATTATGTGTGACATCAGTGGCATAATTATTATGTTCGTTTGCTCGTGTGGTGCTTATTATGTGGGTAAAATAAAAAGATGCCTTAATGTGAGGATTGGAGAACATGTGTGTGCCATTGGCAAATAAGACATTACTTATGCCACTGCTGCTCATATAATAAAATCCAACAATAGTGATGCACGTAGTTTTACCTTACAAGGTATTAAAATAGTGGTTTAGAATCCAAGAGGTGATCATTTTACTGATTTGCTTTTAAAAAGAGAAACATTTGGATTTTAAGTCAAAGATGCCACTGAAAACCAGGTCTGAATGCTGGATTTGGACTTAAACCTTTTCTTGAGAAATGAAAAATAAAACGTGCATAGAATGACGTGTTTTCCTAACTGTAACATTTTTTTATTTCAAAAAAGTATGTTATACAATGTTGCTGTCGTGTATTTCTTCTACAATACATTTTTTTACTTTAGAAATCACTCCTAATCTCCCTCCCCTGTCTCCCATTTGGGTTTCTATGATTATGTTTATTTGTGTTTGTCTCTTTAACATGTACATGATGATATCAATCAATCAATCAAACTTTATTTAACCAGGCTTTTCACCTTTGAGTGAGCTCATTTGTAAGATGGCACTGGACAACAATTTCAATGGACAAGAATACAAAGGTATAGCTATACCGGTACGCAACATATACAACATTTGAATATAGTTGATGATACATTTTGTGCATTTTACAGTATATACATATTACAGACACAAAGGATAACATGGGAATACTGCTACAAAACTATAGTAACCTGTAATAATACAACATGACAGAAGATAATATGTATGTGCTAAAGAGGAAACAAGGAGTGGAGAGATGAGAAGAGAGAGGATCAGGACAGTTGAGGAGAAAGGGTAGGGGTAAGGGGGAGAGGATTAGAAGTGCTAGAATGACTTGACAAACAAAAGTGGGACAGGGAAAGCAAGGTCTTGAGCAATTATCTATGACATGAGCAAGTTTCTTTCAAGGCATCTCTGAGAAGAGATTTGAAGATGGATATCCCTGGTACCGTAACAATCTTAAGTGCCTTCTGCAGGGAGTTTCAAATGGAGGGAAAAGCTAATAGAGGCAGTGCTAGATCGTGTTTGGATCTTCGGGACATCAAACATAACAAATGCGTAGTGTCTCAAACAGTAGGTCCTGAGTTTTGATTAAATAGATTGAAGATATAAGAGGGAAGTTATTTGTAATTGCCCTGTGAAACCAAAGGGCTGTATTCCTCTTCCTCCTGATAGTAAGAGATGACCAGCCAAGCATTTCATAGAGCTGACAGTGGTGGGTGTTTAAAGGAGCGCTAGATATAAATCTCAGGGCATGGTGGTATAGGGTGTCTAATTTTCTTAGAACTGATGTAGGGCAGTGGCTATAAAAGATGTCCACAATGTCAAGTAGAGGTAGGAAGGTTGTTTGGACCAGTGTCTTTATTGCCTCGCATGTGAGAAGATGTCTAATTCAATAGAAGACGCCCAGGCGTTGTCTCAGTTTTTTGGCTTGTTCCTACAAATGTATTGCTAAATTAAGCTTGCTGTCTAGCCAAAAACCTAGCTATTTAAAGTTGTCAACAATTTTAATTGGTTTATCAAGTAGGGTGAGTATCCTATGATGGTGTATGTTTGTCGTCGGAGTGTGGGATTTAGGGGAGATCACCATAGCTTTTGTTTTGCTTGCATTAAGGAAGAGCTTTAGCTGCAGAAACATTTTCTTGCAGGATGTCAAATTCATGTTACAGCTCCTTGAATGCAAGCTAGGGGGAAGATCACACTGTGTATATCACTGTGTCATCCGCAAATAGATGCACACGTGCCTTGTGTATTTGACAGTCAATGCTGTTAATATAGATCACAAAGAGTATGGGACCCAGTTTTGAGCCTTGCAGTACTCCATGTGGTAGAGTTTTAAGCAGCATAAGATCACCTTGGTCTTTGATTTGTTGCATTCTGTGGGTAAGGTAACAGTTGAACCATTTCATGGAGGTATTGTCAAGTCCAAGGTGGCTCAAAGTGGCCAATAGCAGTCTATGGTCAATGGTATCAAAGGCCTTGCTTAGGTCTAAAAAACAATGCATACATGTGTTTCTTTGCATCCATTGCATTTAGTCAATCACTAGAGACTTTGCCAAGGGCAGATACAGTGCTGTGCTTTGGTCTGAAATCAGATTGTATGGGGTTTAATAGGTACTTAGATTCCAAGAAGTCCTTTAGCTGTTGATTAATTAGTTTCTTCAGTAATTTTGATAGGATGGGGAGTAGGGAAATTGGCCTGTAATTGTTTAGGTCACCTGTATTCCCAGACTTGAAAAGGGGGATAATGTGTGTGATTTTACAGATTGGTGGGAGGTCCCCTAGTGAAAGGGAAAGATTGAAGAGGTGTGTGATGAGAGCAGTTAAGTGAAAATGTCCTAATTTCAAAAAAAGGGCTCTAAAAGATCTGCCCCAGTGCTTTTCTTTGTACCCAGTGGCAACGAAAGATCCTCAACCTGCTTAAAGGTTACAGGGCTAAAACAGAAGATCTTCTGATTCATTGTGCTGGCAGGGCAAGGGGTGTTGTCGGGCCGAGACTGTGTAGCTAGCCTACTGGTGGGTGAGGCATCGAGCGCTAGTCCTGCTGTAGCAAAGTGATTGTTGAGTTGCTCCAGAATGTCAGTCTTTTCAGTATATGTGACATCTCCAACCACTATCTTGGTAGGCATGGGCGAGGAAGATGGTTGGCCCTCCACCTCCTTTAGTGAAAATGTCCTAATTTCAGAAAAAAGGGCTCTGTGGACATGGCCTACCTAGACTTTAGCAAGGCATTTGACACAGTCCCACACAAAAGATTAATATACAAGTTAGCCAGCCTGGGAGTGGGTCCCAAGATGACGGCCTGGGTAAAGAATTGGCTGGAAAATAGGACACAGAGAGCAATAGTAAATGGAGTCCACTCTGAAAAAAGGGGGGTTAGTAGTGGGGTACCACAGGGTTCAGAGTTAGGACCAGTCCTCTTCAATGTCTTTATAAGTGGCATTGCAGAGGGACTGGAAGAAAAGTAGGTCTCTTTGCAGATGACACAAAGATCTGCAACAGAGTTGATGCACAAGGTGGAGTGAAAGGATGAGAAGGGACTTGGCAAGGTTAGAGGAATGGTCAAATGTATGGCAGCTTAGATTCAATGCTAAGAATGAAGGTAATGCACCTGGGAAACAAAACCCAGGGAAGAGTACACAATGGGGGTGAGATACTAACAACAACAAAATGGAAAGGGACCTGGGGTAGTCATATCATATGACCTAAAGGTGGGCAAGCAATGTGAGAGGCAGCAAGGAGACTGGGGATACTGGATGCATAGAGAGAGGCATCAACAGTAGAAAACAGGAAGTTATATCCTCTGTACAGACAGCTAGTGAGACCCCATCTGGAGTACTTATGCGTGCAGTTCTGGAGACCCAATCTCCGCAAAGACATAGACAGAATGGAAGCTGTCCAGAGGAGGGCAACTAAAATGGTGCAGGGTCTGCACTGGAAGACATATGAAGAGAGACTTAAGGAGCTTAATATGTTTTGCCTCGAGGAAAGGAGGGAGAGGGGGGACATGATAGAAACTTTTAAGTACCTCAAGGGAATCAACAAAGTCCAAGAGGGTAGCATCTTTCAAAAAAAGTGGTGTGCAAGAACAAGGGGACACAATTTGAAGATAGAAGGGGGGCCGCTCAGAGGTAATTTAAGGAAGTATTTTTTCAAAGAGAGGGTGGTGGATGTATGGAACGGCCTTCCAGAGGAGGTTGTGGAGTCACAAACAGTGGCGGAATTCAAGCATGCATGGGACAGTCATAAGGCAATTCTAGGGGGTTGGGGTAGGAAGACGTAGGCTGCTGGTTAGCTAGGATCTGCAGCTTATCCATCAGGTAGGGAAATGGGCAGACTGAGTGGGCCAAGCGGTCCTTATCTGCCGTCAAATTATATGTTTCTATGTAGAATATTCCAGAATCTGGCAAAGTTATTTCTGTTCTCTTCAAGGGCAGATTTGAAATAGAGACCTTTCTCAGCTCTAATAAGTTTAGTGAAGGAGTTTCTAGTGACGTGGAAGGCAAGCCAGTTAGAATCAGTTTTTGTTTTTCTGGCTTTCCTCCACAACTTCTCTCTGCCCTTAGAGCCACTTTTAGGATGAGTGTAAACCAGGGGTGACCTTTTTCTGGACTTGCTTTTGATAAGGGGGGCATGATTATCAATCACATCCCAGACAAGGTTTTGGAAGATGTTGTAGGCCTCAGTGATTGATGTAGCTAAATAAAAGTCCTGCCATCTAATCTTGTTTTGGTCTGATAGGAAGGCTGCCTAGCTAAAATTCCTTAGGCATCTTTTGATTTTGAAGATAGAGGTTCAGTTAAGCTTGGGAATGTGTCATACGCAGGCTATAGCACTATGATCGCTTACATAGTTATGGAATACCCCTGCATGGGATATATCATGAGGATTGTTAACAAGAATTAAATCCAGGAGTGAGCTGTGGTTTGGATTTTTGCTATTAGGGCGGGTGACATCAGGGGTAGTTTGCGACAGGCCATGCTTGTCACAAAACTCCTTCAGAGTTGTAGAGCATTCATCCTTCCAGTTGAGATTAAGGTCCCCTATAATAATGCATTCAGAGTTGGCCTTCTCCAAATGCTTGTGGAGGTGGTCTATTATTCCAAAACCACCAGATGGTTGTCTATAGCAGGCAGTTATTGCTATGGTTTCCTCAGAGGAAATTGTTAGCTTCACAGTAATGCTCTCAAACTCCTTAAGGGTGGAGGAGATGTCAGTAACTGTTACAGCAAAACATAGTGACCCTCCACCCCTAGTTGGTCTATCTGACCTGAGTACATTGTAGCCAGGGATATTGACGTTGCAGTCAGGAGTGGAACTCCTAAGCCACGTTTCTGAGATCGCAAATATATTTGGGGATGCGTGAAATGCCCAAGCCTGCATCAAGTCCATTTTCTTTAGCAAACAACAGACATTTAGGTGAAGGAAGCTAATGTCCTTAGGCTGAGGTAGCTCAGAAGGGGCATCTAGAATTATAGGGGGACCAGGGTTTAGCTAAACATTAATAAAAGGGCTAACAATTTCCTAAGTCCGATTGTAATTCCCTTAATAATGTGTGTTTTATGCCATTTTGTAGGCGGGGTTTTTGAATTAGGCTTAGTGGGAATAGATTCTTGCCTAAAAAGAGACAATGCATATAGTGCAGTTCTAACAGGTATTAAAAAGGGTGCCTGGAAGAAGTCTGTTGGCATAGGCTGGTAAAAAGGCATGGCAACTGGTAGGAAGTCCGTTCCAGAATGTGTTGAGGTAATTGTATCCCTTGGGAGTGTTACGTGCGACATTCCATGTTTAGAGGAGGTGGCTAAGGTTTTATGGGTGAGGTGAGGCAAGAGGAGGAACAGGCAACCATAAAGGAAGAAGACCTGTATATATGCCATCATATCAGAGTACACTGAACTGTGCTAGTGGTGTAGTAGCACAAGTTCAAGGGTGGCTTGTAGACAAAAAGTGCAACTTGGATAGCCAGGTTATGTTTTGAGAGACACTGGCTGAAAAAAGAGGTGTTCACTTTAATGTACTAAGAGTAGGGTCACTGTCTATCCTACTTCTGTCTCTTTAAATTGGTGCAACTCCTATGTGGAGGGGAGCTTTATATTAATTCCAGGGAGTTTGTAATAGTGTTTGATGTCTAATTCCAAAGGGATAGAAGAGTTGTACTCAGCTTATGGTACTTGTCCCTTTAAGTACTGGATAGTGTGCTTACCCCTTTAAGGCTCAGAAGGGGCTTGGCAAGTAGTGTATATAAGGTGGGGGTGGGGGATGGAAGTGAGCCAAAAATCCCCAAGGAGTGAGCAGCCAGGGCTCTGAATTCAGCTCAGTACAGCCTGAGTTTAGTAGTTTTCTTTTTTAAGGATAGCCTAAAAACTTTAGCAATTATCCTAGAAATACCAAACTTTGAGGAATTAGAGGGTATAAGGCTCCTGATTATAAGAGTAGAGTTTTATCAATAAAGGTAAAGTGCCCCTGTGGCCCAAACTTAAAGTGTAGGATAGGAATTTCCAGCAAGTGAGTTCAGTAAAAAAGGCACCAAGTTTGAAAACCAGTGGTGCAGTCTCCGAGGTTGTCCAAGCTATGTTATACCTTGCAGTTTGTTGCATGGCAAAGTGGCCAGGGAAGCTGCTTCATGGGTTGGTTGCCCTGCTCAGCCAGGGGGCTAAGGATAGAGAAAGAAAGGGTGGGCACAGTATAAAAAGGTAGAAAGGGAGGTGTCTCATGGTTAGATTTTAGTAGGAGGAGATAGAAAGACAAAGGAGTGGGAGGAGCAGACAAGATGCAGCACAGAGAGTAAAATGTAACAGTAAGACTTGGCTGTAAACTTTGTAAAATTCAACATTAAGACTTGGCTGTAAACTTTGTAAAATTCAACATTAAGACATGGCTATAAACTTTGCACACACCTTAATTCATAACTTAGTCTCAACACAGCATAAGTAACCATAAGTGACCACCACCAAACATTTTAGCAGAATGTGTTCCTACTCTTACTGTGAGTCCTTGGAAATAAAATAAAATAAAAAAATATGTCTTAACCTCCAAATAATGAGCCTAATTCTAGAAGAGTTATGCCTGGCGTAACAGCACTTGCACCAAGTAGAATGGCGCACGTAGCAGCTTATGCCAGCAGTTGCGACTTGCGGGATTCTACAATGTAGCCTGCGACATGTCACAGGCCACTTGTGCTAAAGAGCAGTTACGCCAGCAGTTGCACCATAAACCCCCTGCAACATGGTGCTGGGGGTTTATGGCAGCAGTTGCACCCTATTCCAGTAGGGCAGCAACAGAGTCCCCAATGTCGGGATTCTAAAAAAATGCCAGAGGAGAACCGGCAACATAAGTTACACCAGCATTTAGCTGGTGGAACTGTACATACGTCCTCCGGGGGTTCTGGTGACCCACTGCACCCACTCCACAATTCCCCCCATGCCAAGAACACTCCCATCAGTGCCCCACAGGGCATCCCACAACCCCTCCCAGCCTCTGATCCCCCACAGCAGATGTGCCCAGCTGGGCATCTCACACCCCCAGCTCCCAGAACCCCCAAAACCTCAATACCCTGCAGGGCAGCCCACACACATAATGCCCCTGACCCCCACAATGCTGGCACCTTGCAGGGCAGCTGTGCCCCCCCAAGCCAGTCCCCACCCGAAGTAAATGCCTAAATGGTAATAATGAAATAACCCCAAGATGCCTGGTAGTGTAGTGGCCCCACTTCCAGTAGTGCTAGTGCACCCACATCCCTCACATCCATCCCCAGCTAGCGAATGGCACAGCCTACCTCACCTCCATGGTCAGCTGCTGACTGAGCACTGCATGAGTGATTACTTTATAGACATGCACAGAAATTAATGAGTATACAGTAAGTGCTCATGTGGTGCTCAGTTGGTGGCTGGCCATGGAGGTGAGAGGTGGGCTGTGCCAGTAGCCAGCTGGGGATGGGTGGGGGGATGTGGGTGGACTGGCACTGCTGGGTAGGGGGGCACTAGACTACCAGGCATCTCAGGGTTATTTTATAATTTATGATTTGAGGCATTTACTGAGGGTTGGGGACTGTCTGGGGGGGACACAGTTGCCCTGCGGGGCTTTGAGGGGTCACTTATGCTTGCTGGGAAGGCTGCAACTTGTGACATGCCCCTCAGGTATGCTTGTAGGTTCACGTACCTTTCCACATGTTGCAAGTCATGGGACTTAGCCGTGGGGACCCTGCCTCTTCTAGAATAGGGTGCAGGGTCCATGTTGAAATGGCATTTGGCGCAAGTCACCTTTGGTAGCAACTTGCACCAAGCTTCTAGAATCAGGGCCAATGTCTGGAGCTAGCAGCACAACATATCAGGGGGGATTGAAACAGCCCTAGGTTTAAGATGCTAACTCCCAAAGGTGAGAGAGGATGAATTCGACTGACAATTGTGAGGAGAGTAAGCTCCAACTTAATTCAGGTACTACCACAATACTGACTGAAATGGCGATTTAGAGATGCTTCTATGAAAAATATGGCTTTAGTTAAGTTGTGACTGAATTTAAAAAATGAATTAACCAATGCCTGTAAATCAATTTGGATGTGTAAAGTTTGTATGACGTCATTTAGCTAGGTATTTAAATGAGGTGTGGTGGTATGGTGCTTTGGCCTTTGATGAAGGATAACAATATCCGAAATGCATAAGGTGAGAACAGATTCTGTTGTTTATTTTTTTTTAATAAATATGGACTGAGAGTCTTTTTAAAATTACAAGGAGACAGTTGCTTTTTTAAATGAGGCAGTAAGTGTCCTATTTTGAAATGAACTGTGTTACATAGGATTTACCAGCTAGAGGAGAAGATACTGAGGACACACCACACTCTTGAGTGCATTGAACTTATATAGGGGCTTTTTATTTGACCAATAATTCTAATGTCCCTCTTAGATACCCAGATTGGACACACTTTATATCACTTTCTAATGTCCATCCACCATATAATGCCAGTTTCTGGGTATTTGAGTGTGCTTGTGAAACAGAGTTCAGGAAACGTTTGGATTCTAGATAAACATACCTTTACTCTAATATTGTAAAAGCAGAGAGAGAAGCACTTCTTAATTTATTAATACTATCACAATGAAAAGAGCAGACAAGGGTGGAGCTATTATTATCTTGACATTGATAAATATCTCCAAAAGTGCTATTCTCTATTTGGACTTGTGGGGAAAAAAACAAACATCCATTGCCCCGAGGCTAATCCTTTCTACCATAGGATAGATTTCTGGAATCACTATATAGATGACATCCTAATGACATTGAGGGGTAGCAGAGAGGAACTGGATGAAATTGTGAGCTATCTGAAGAGCACCAATTAGAATTTTCTATTTACAGGTCATTCCAGCAAAAGTGAAGTGGATTACTATTAAAGCAGACTTGTACCACAAAGCTACTGATTGCAGCACTCTACTCTTGGCTTCTAGCTGACACCCTAAACATCTGTTTATCCCTAAATCCCAGTTTTTAAGAGTCATGCGCAACTGAAAGTCATGAAGGGGATTTTCTCCAACAGAGTCAGCTAATGAAATCTAGATTCCAGCAGAAGGGTTATAACAAAGAACTTCTGGATTAGGCAGAGAGGATTGCATTAACTACTGATAGATCAGAGCTACTAGGGCTAAAAAGAGAACATTCAGTCAATGACACCCAATTAATTCTGTTACCACATGCTGTAGGCAGATGAAAGCCATTAAAGAAATTGTGATAAAAAATGTGGGGATTTTACCCACTGATTCCCATCCTCTGTAACCATATCCAAAATTAGCCAAGAAAGGTATACAAAGCAGCAGAGAATCTTTCAGGCAAACTGACACATAATTTGCAGCCATTACCTACAGAGCAGAGGGAGACACATTAATTGGTTCCTCCCTCTACCCCATGGGACATTTCAGAGTGCACACTGTAACTATTGCTATATGATTGACAAAAAGGCACACTTCACAGTAAATGCCACCAACGTTTATGATATTAGACACTTTATTAAGTGTAACACAAGCAATGTTATTTTATCTGGCAACCTGCAGCTGTGGTGCCTTTTATGCAGGCAAGACAGTTAGAGCATTCAAGCTCGGAACAGGTGAACATGTTAAAGCAATATAGCCTAAAGACCAAACTAGTGGCCATTCATTACACATATATTCTCACCAAATGACTACACCTTCTGCATCTGTGGCTTAGAAAAGGAAAAGCTGGGGAAAAGAGTGAGAGATTTGGATAGCCTTGTTTTGAAAACAGCAGCTATGTGGATGATTGAATTGGGAGGAAATGAACAGCCCGACCTTATTGATATCATGCCTTTCATTAGGAAGCAATGATGATGTATGTTCTTACCTGAAATATGTTAATGTCAGATGTCTTTTCTTTTTCTTTTTCATTACAGATATCTTTGATGACGAGGGCTGTGACAAATGTGAAGGAACAGTCAGACATATAAGCGCGTTGGCAACCCATCACCTGTGTGAGGAAGCATGTTCTACTTATGAAACTGAACTCCAAAATAGGATTTTCAGGACTTAAAAACATAAAAAATGTAAACTACAAAAGTGCAGGAAGGTCTCTAATCCACAGTATTTATTTTAGCTGCACTTGAGTAACTACCTACTTATTATTTATGTAAGCAATAATACATAACAGGGTGGGCTTTATTGGGAAATACCAGACCGTCCAGGGGCATAATGAGGCCTGATGCTGCAGGTGGAAGGCCTTACAGATCCTAGAAGGTCTGGTATTTCCTAATAAGCCCACCTGGAGGGTATTATTGCGCTTAGAAAATGGACTACATGTTACATTTTCCTGAGCACTTGTGAAAACAAAAACAAAATATAAGAAAATGAGTACAGCTAAACTAAAATTCTGTTTTTATGGTAAAGAAGTCCCTCTGTGATGTTCCTTCTCCTATTCTGACCACTACCCCCCCAAACAGCAGTGGTCACAAAGGCATTCTGTTGTAGAAAGCCCCCCACACACACACACACACACACGCAGTGTCCTAGACAAGTTCTTCTAAATTCTTCTGAATCAGGAGAGAAAGAAACTGCTGTTTCTGCATCTTCATTTTCTGCATGTGGGACAGGGATTTTAATGGTGGTGCCAGAGGGTGACTGCATGACCCACAAGCATGGGGCATAGTGGTTACTTAGCAACACTCAGGGGCAATACTGTAGTTTGTTCCATCAACTCCCCCTTCCTGTAACAGTATTACGTTAATAGAGTATCTTATTTTTATGGTGAATCCTCTTTGTTTCCCCCCTATTTCATTTTCTGTGTGAGCAATTAAAACAGCGAGGACAACATTAGAAATAGCCCAATGAGGAACAGCCATGAGTATACGAGGGAGTTACTTTAAAAAAGAAGGAACAGATGCAAGTATTCAAGGGAGTTCCTGTAAATAAGAAAAATATATTTGTGGTATTCCTTTTTATTCATTAAAAGGGCTCTTTAGCACTATGGTGGAGATGAGGATGCACTCGGCAGACAGGGTGAGCGGAACCGGAGATGGAATGTCAGGAACAACAGACTGAGGGAGGACAAGTGGGCTGGCTTCAAAAAAACAGAAGTAAGCCTGAAAAAGCTGTTTTTTTTTGTCTGTGGCAAGGAGGAAGAGAGACAACCTGAGAGGTAGCACCAGCTAGTGTATGTGGCATTTTTGTAGAGTGCTGGGAGTCTAGTCACTCACTAAGGGAGCAGAAAAAATGGCAGCTCTCCAGTTTGAAAATGTGGGTGCCCAAGAATGCCTGAAGTAATGGGGCACCCTGAATTGGGCATTTGTTTTCTAGTGGTCTCTACTGGAAAATAAATTAATCTCTACTTGGTGTTTCAGCCAATCAGATTCATTTTTTTTCCAAGCCCATTTTCTAAGAGTGTTTTATTAATGTTTGAAGAAATGTGCTTTTTTATATATTGTTATTCTTTCAAAAACTATGTGAATGCACCAGTTAGGGTAACTTAGCACCACTAAAAGAGGGAAATGTGGAGTTAGTGTTTCCAACCCTAACCCCCTCACACCCCCACCCTTTAAGCAGCAACAGGAAAAACATTAGGGTTTTAGGTCTCTGGAGCCTTGGCAAATCAGTGGTGGAGTCTTTCTTGAGGGTTGTCAACCCTAATGTCCAGCCCATTCTGTGAGCAAACAACATCACACAGGGTCTCCTTTCTTCACAAAGGTCCCACAGGGGGAAAGAGTGAGCAGTAGGGTTGACAACCCCCAAAGAAAACCCTACCACTGATTCATTGAGACTCCAGAGACCCAAAACCCTAATGTTTTTTTCCTTTTGCTGCTTCGGGGTAGGGGGTGTTAGGGTTGGAAACCCTAACACTACATTTCCCTAACTTTGAGGTGTTAAGTTACTCTAACTGGTGCATAAACACAGTTTTCTTTTTGCAAATAATTTAGTTACTTTTCTAGATAGTATAATCATATCCTCATTATGCTTGTGAGAATGCAAGGCCCTCTGGGCCATTTGCACTCAGCCCTACATAGATATATACATGTATGATATTGTGGATCATAAAGAGTCATTTGTTGCAGCTGGTACAGAGAACAATGATGCCATTTTTTTAAATTATTAAATAAAAAAGAAAAAAAGATCAGCCAGTGTCCCGCCAACACACACACGCACATACACACACACACACACACACACACACACACACACACACACACACATACACACACACACACACACACACACACACACACACACACACACACACACACACACACACACACACACACACACACACACACACACACACACACACACACACACACACACACACACACACACTGCCAATAGACCAGAGTGATTTCCTTTACTTCCCAACCATCATTTACATCAGCCTTGTCATGAGAAAGATGGCATCATTTTTTTGGTATGATATTTAAAAAATAAATAATGATCCAATGAACTCCTCCTTCTCCCTTGGTTCCACTGAAACTGAGTGCCTCCCTTCCTCTCCAGATAAACTACCCTATCAGGAGTCTGGTCAGTAGAATGGCTGATCTGTGATTTTTTTTTTTTTATAGTAGCCTGCCCTCTGGCCAGCAAAGGAGTACATCTGATTCCTGAGGACACTTCTGCATCTCCTGAAAAGCATCATTTACATCAGTTTATTTAGGAGAAAAATGCTACCATTGTTATGTTGATTGTGCACAAGTGCAAGAAACATATTGCAGCAGCTTTTGCAAGAAACAGGTTGTGGAGGCACAGCACTGTTGTGGCAAATGCCCCCACAGCCTTTAAAGGCTTGGCAAGCTGTCCCCAGTGGTGTGGCATGCTGCTGCAGACACTAGTTTAGCCAGCATGCCATGACCTTCTAAAGTTTTAGCCACAGCAATCAGGGGCTGCCTCGTCATTGCAGCATCATCCACTGCAAAGAGGAAGCGACCTCTCATTGCAGGGCTGTCCCTTGAATTCCTCATCCAGCTTGCCGATGGGGAGCCTAGTCCCCATCGGCATGTCCCCCCATTTCTTCCTGTGCTGAGGGGGGTGCCCAATCCCCCTTGGCATTATGTCCCCCCTAAAAAAGTTTTATTTTCTGACAGGGGAGCCCACTCCCTGTCGGCATTATGCCTCGGCCAAAGTATTTGCCAATGGGGAAGCCCACTCCCTGTTGGCATAGTTCACCCCCCCAAAGGTTCATTTGCCAATGGGGGAGCCCACTCCCAGTCAGCATAATCCCCTCCCCAAACACTGAGTAGACTTGTGCTGAGGGGGTGCCCAATCACCCTCAGCTCTTGCTCCCCCCCTTTTGTGCCAATGGGAATGCCCAATCCTCCATCGGCTACAGCTTCCCCCACAAAAAAAATACTGTGTTGGCACACTGGGAGTGTGCCAAATGGTCCTGAAAGAAAGAAAACATCCCGCAATGGTTTTTATTCTTGTACCCTGTAAAAAAAAATGGTCCCTCGCCGTCTCCCTGCCCCCTCCCACAACCCACACCAGCCCACTGTGCACCCTGCCTCCCCACACCCCCCACCCCATACTACCTCTGGAGTCTAGCGATGATCTTCGGTGGACCGGGAACACATCTGCACTCTTCAAAGCCGACAGAGAACCAAGGAAATGCCTGTAAACTGTATAATGGAATAAATAGGTTTTTTTCAACTTTGATGCATATCTCAGTCATTTTTTTGGAATTTTTACACCACATTTTCAACATGGGTTTTTTGGGACCCCTCCTCATGAATTCTGCCACTGTCATGGCATTAATCGGCCCTGAAAGGTGATTTCACGGTCACTGCACAGAATCACCTTTTGGGACCGATTAATGAAATGACAGTGCAGTGTTCCTGAGGTGGAGCTCTCAAAAAGCCTATGTTACAAATTCAGTGGAAAAAACCAAAAAATGTTTTAAAAGCGTGCATTGTGCAGTTGCTACGCACGATCATAACTTTGTTAGTTTGCAATATTTTCACACCACATTTTCACCATTGGCATTTTTCCACACCTCCTCGTGAACAGTACAGCTGTCATTTTTCACATCCTGGCTGAAATGTGTTTTCGCACTTCCAGTGTAGAATAGCGATGTCGCTGTGGGAAATCAGTGTTTGAGACAGACTACAAAAATGGCAGTGACACTGTTCATGAGCAGAGGTCCTAAAATGTTTATGTTGAAAATTTGGTGCTGATACTCCATAAAATGACTGTGTTACGAGCGTGCATTGTGCACTTTTCACGCATGATCATAAATTTTCAAATTTATCATATTTTCACTCCAGATTTTCAACATTGCCATTGTTCTGCACCTCCCTATGAACAGTACAGCTGTCATTTTTTAGCTCATGGCTGAAATGTGTTTTCACACTTCTGGCGCAGAATAGCGTAGTCACTGTGGGAAATCCATGTTCGGGACACATTATGAACATGACAGTGAAACTGTTCATTAGCAGAGGTTCTAAAATGCCTATGTTGAAAATTTGGTGATGAAAGTCCATAAAATGAGTGTGCTATGAGCGTGCATTGCACAGTTTCCACACACGCTCGTACCTTTGCAACTTTGCAATATTTGCACTCCAGATTTTCAGCATTGCTATTTTTCCACACCTCCTTATGAACAGTGCAGCTGCCATTTTTCACCTCCTGGCCAAAATGTGTTTTCACTCTTCCAACACACAATAGCGCGGTTGCTGTGGGAAATAAGTGTTCAGGACACATTAAGAAAATCACACTGACACTGTTCATGAGCAGAGGTCCTGAAATGCCTATGTTGAAAATTTTGTGATGAAACTCCATAACATGACTGTGTTATGAGTGTGCATTGTGCAGTTTCCACGCACCCTTGTAACTTCGAAAATTAGTAATATTTTCACACCACATTTTTTAACACTGGCATTTTTCCACACCTCCTTATGAACAGTACAGCTGTCATTTTTCACATCCTGGCTGAAATATGTTTTCATGCTTCTGGCGCAGAATACCGCAGTTGCTGTCAGAAATCAGAGTTTGGGACAGATTAGGATTGAGCAAGTGAGATAGGGAGGGGAGTGGCCGAGCTCAACTGAGCTCTGTCGGGACTGCTGCGGATTTCTTTGTGGGCAGGAAGAGGTGCCTACGCAGGCAGGAGCCCAGTACAAAAGGGTGGCCTGTAGCACTGGGAGACACAGAACGAGCGAGTGAGGGGGAGTGAGTGAGCTCAACGGAGCTCTGTTGGGACTGCTGCAGATTTCTTTGTGGGCAGAAAAAGGCAGCAATGCACGCAGGGGCCCAGTACAAAAGGGCAGCCTGCAGCGGTGGAAGAAACAGAACTAGTGACTGAGAGAGGGGGAGTGAGAAAGCTCAATGGATCTCTATCGTGACTGCTGTGGATTTCTTTGTGGGCAGAAAAGGATGGCAATGCATGCAGGAGCCCCATACAAAAGGGCAGCCTGCAGTGCTGGCAGAAACGGAATGAGTGAGTGACAGAGGGGGAGTGAGTGAGGTCAACGGAGCTCTGTCAGGACTGCTGCAGATTTCTTTGTGGGCAGAAGAAGGTGCCAACAGAGGCAGTAGCCCAGTACAAAAGGGCAGCCTGTAGCTCCAAGAGAAACACAATGAGTGAGTGAGAGAGGGAGAGTGAGCGAGCTCAACGGAGCTCTATCATGACTGCTGCAGATTTGTTTGTAGGCAGGAAAAGACTGCAATGCAAGCAGGAGCACAGTACAAAAGGTCAGCCTGCAGTGCTGGCAGAAACGGAATGAATGAGTGAGAGAGTGGGAGTGAGTGAGCTCAACAGAACTGTGTCGTGACTGCTGCAGATTTCTTTGGGGGCAGAAAAAGGCAGCAATGCACACAGGTGCCAAGTACAAAGGGGCAGCCTGAAGCAGCAGGAGAAACAGAATGAGCAAGTGAGAGAGAGAGAGAGAGAGTGAGCAAGCTCAACAGAGCTCTGTCGTGACTGCTGCAGATTTCTTTGTGGGCAGAAGAAGGTGACAATGCAGGCAGGAGCCCAGTACAAAAGGGCAGCCTGGAGCGGCAGCAGAAATGGGACAAGCCAGAGAGAGTGGGGAATGAGCGAGCTCAACAGAGCTCTGTCAGGACTGCTGCAGATTTGTTTGTGGGCAGAAAAAGGCACCAACAGAGGCAGGAGCCCAGTACAAAAGGGCAGCCTGCTGCACCAGGAGAAACAGAATGAGCAAGTGAGATGGGGGAGTGAGCCACCACAACGGAGCTCTATCATAACTGCTGTGGATTTCTTTGTGGGCAAAAAAAATGGCAGCACAGGCAGGAGCCCAGTACAAAAGGCCAGCCTGCAGTGCTGGCAGAAACAGAATGAGTGAGTGAGAGATGGGGAGTGAGCGAACTCAACGGAGGTCTGTCGTAACTGCTGTGGATTTCTTTGTGTGCATGAAAAGGCAACAACCCAGGCAAGAGCCCAGTACAAAAGGCCAGCCTGCAGTGCCAGCAGAAACGTAATGAGCGAGTGACAGAGGAGGAGTGAGCGACCTCAACAGAGCTGTGTCAGGACTGCTGAGATCTCTTTGCAGGCAGAAAAAGGTGCCAACGCAGGCAGGAACCCAGTACAAAAGGGCAGCCTGCAGCAGGAGGAGACACAGAATGAGTGAGTGAGGGAGGAGGAGGAGGAGGAGTGAGTGAGCTCACCAGAGTTCTGTTGGGACTGCTGCAGATTTCTTTGTTGGCAGAAACAGGCAGCAATGCATGCAGGGGCCCACTACAAATGAGCAGCCTGCAGTGGTGTGAGAAACAGAACCAACGAGTGAGAGAGGAAAAGTGAGTGAGCGAACTCAATGGAGCTCTATCGTGACTGCTGCAAATTTCTTTGTAGGCAGAAGAAGGTGGCAACGCAGGCAGGAGACAGCGTGCAGCGCTGGCAGAAACAGAACAAGTGAGTGAAAGAGTGGGAGTGAGCAAGCTCAACGGAGCTCTGTTGGGACAGGAAAAGGTGCCAACAGAGGCAGGAGCCAAGTACAAAATGGCAGCCTGCAGTGCCAGTAGAAACAGAATGAGCAAGTGAAACAGGCGGAGTGAGCGACCTCAACAGAGCTCTGCAGGGACAACTGCAGATTTCTTTGTGGGCAAAAAAAAGTGCCAACGCAGGCAGAAGCCCAGTACAAAAGAGCAGACTGCAGCAGTGGGAGAAACAGAACGAATGATTGAGAGAGGGGGAGTGAGTGAGCGAGCTCAATGGAGCTCTATTATGACTGCTACAGATATCTTTGTGGGCAGAAGAAGGCAGCAATGCAGGCAGGAGCCCAGTACAAAAAGCCAGTCAGCAACGCCGGCAGAAACGGAATGAGCGAGTGAGAGAGGAGGAGTGAGCGAGCTCAACGGAGCTGTTTCAGGACTGCTGCAGATTTCTTTGTGGGCAGAGAAAGCCGCCAATGCAGGCAGGAGCCCAGTACAAAAGGGTAGCCTGCAACAGTGGGTGACACATAATGAGTGAGTGAGGCGGGAGAGTGAGTAAGCTCAATGGAGCTCTATTGGGACTGCTGCGGATTTCATTGTGGGCAGAAAAATCCAGCAATGCACCCAGGGGCCCAGTAAAAAAGGGCAGCCTGCAGTGGCGGGAGAAACAGAACGAGCGAGTGAGAGAGTGGGAGTGAGTGAGCTCAATGGAGCTCTATCATGACTGCTGCGGATTTCTTTGTGGGCAGAAAAAGGTAGCAACACAGGCAGGAGCCCAGTACAAAAGGCCAGCCTGCAGCGCCGGCAGACACAGAACCAGCAAGTGACAGAGGGGGAGTAAGCAAACTCAATGGACCTGTGTCAGGACTACTGCAGATTTCTTTGTGGGCAGAAAAAGCTACCAACAGAGGCAGGAGCCCAGTACAAATGGCCATCCTGCAGCACCAGGAGAAACAAAATGAGCGCGTCGGAGAGGGGCAGTGACCCACCTCAACTGAGCTCTATCGGGACAGCTGCAAATTTCTTTGTGGACAGAAAAGGGTGCCAACACAGGCAGGAGCTCAGTACAAAACAGCAGCCTGCAGCAATGGGAGAAACACAATGAGCAACTCACTGAGGGCCACTGAGCGAGCTCAACGGACCAATTCAATCAACATTCAGCATTGACAAATACTGGTTTTTCTTGTTTCAATCATTTGTACACATAGATGCAGGATTGATTCCACAGTGGCAGCTCATAACTAGTGTCAGCAAATCCCTCTCTTTACAAAGAAATGGATCAACCTGTTATGCACAAGGATGCCCTACATATTATCACAGAACTTATTATATCCTTTTTATTATTGAAAGAGAGATTATGGTACTGGCAATGCAGCCCCCCCCCCACCACACACACACTCATACACCTTTTCCTAAAAGGTCCATCTTAAAGAGGTAATGATGCCAACATTTTTGGTATCAATACATTCTGAGTTTTGATCAGCATATCCTTAATCAGCCTCATACCAAAAGTCAGATCTGTAAGTTACTTTGTTTAAAGTTACAAGTAATTTCGTAACCATTAATTCACTGCCTGTTCAAAAAAGCCAGTTTTGGTGAAGAGCTGATGATGATAACATTTCCTGAACTCACAACCTAGTTCTCCCTGCAAGCTACCTTATATGACATTTCTCCTATGTTACTTAAAACTGCTGGTATAGTAAATATCTAAAACAGGAAAACTAATACTGAGTGTCATCACATGCACTTCCATAATGTGCAGATGCAAGGTACAGTATTTCAGAATGTGATAGGGGGATGGAATGCAGTGGCAAACATGGCTTTAGAATGACACAGCTGTATGCAATTTTTAAAATACTGCAGGCATGAGATTTTGAAATGTCACGAGGTTGCAATTGTGGAATGCAGCAAAGATAGCCTTAGAAAGAAGCTGGAGCACATCATTTCAGAATGTGGCAGTGACGCATGATTGCGGAATGTGGTAGTGATGCACAATTTCAGAATGTGGTGGTGCTGCACAATCTCAGAATGTGGCAGTGACGTACAATTTCAGAATATAGTGGTGACATGCAGTTTCAGAATTTGGCAGTGATGCTCAGGTTCAGAATGTAGCAGTGATGTACAAGTCCAGAATGTGGTGGTAACATATGGGTTTGGAATGCAGCGGTGACACACAATTTCAGAATGCAGCAGTAATGCGCAATTTTGGAATGCAGTAGTGATGCACAATTTCAGAATGTGACAGTGATGCACAATTTCAGAATATGGTAGTGATGCACAAGTTTGGAATGTGGCAGTGATGCACTATTTGGGAATGCAGAGGTGATGCACTGTTTCTGAAGGTGGTGGTGACACACAGTTTTGGAATAAGGCAGTGTTGTATAAACTTGGAATGTGGCGGTGGCACACAGGTAAAGAATGCAGCAGTGACGCACAATTTTGGAATGTGGTGGTGACAGACAATTTTGAAATGTGGCAGTGATGCACAATTTCAGAATGTGGCAGTGACGCCCAATTTCAGAATGTTGTGGTGACGTACAATCTTGGAATGTGGCAGTGACCTAGTTTTGGAATGCAGCAGTGACACAGTTTCAGAATGTGTCAGTGATGCATAATTTCAGAATGCAGCAGTGAAGCACAGGTTCAGAATGTGGCAGTGCCACACATTTTGGGAAAGTAACGGAGATGCACAATTTTTGAAATGTGGCAGTGACGCACAATCTCGTAATGTGGCAGTGATGCTCAATTTTGGAATGTGGCAGTAATGCACAGTTTTAGAATGTGGCAGTGATGCAAAATTTTGAAATGCGGCAGTGACACACAATTTTCCAATGTGGTGATGCACAGTTTCAGAATGTGGCAGTGATGCACAATTTTGAAATGTGGTGGTGACACGTAGTTTGTGTGACATATATTTTCAGAATGTGGTGGTGATCATCAATTTCAGAATGTGGTGGTGATGATCAGTTTTGGAATGTGGTGGTGATGCATAATTTTGGAATGTGGCATAATACATAGTTTAGAAACGTGGCAGTGACAATTTTGGAATGTGGCATTAAAACAATTTGGTGGGGATGTGCAGTTATGAGATTTGGTGGTGATATGCAATTTAAGAATGTGGCAGAGATACATAATGTTGGAATGTGGTGGGGATGTGATGCACAATTTTGAAATATGGTGGGAGCATACTGTTCTGGAATGTGGCAGGGACAAACAATTTCAAAACAAATGGTGTGTCCTGTCAAATTTCAAAAGCAGCATCCCCACTATATTCTGAAATTGCCAGTACCCACCAAATTCCTCGATGTGTGTCTCTGTCGCATTCCAAAACTGATTGTCCCACCAAATTTTAAGATGGCACATCTCTGTTGCATTCTGAGATTGTGTGCCCCCTCAACATTTTAAAATTGTGCACCACTTTGACATTCTATGCATTGGTTCAGTTCTGCATTCCAAAATCACCTTCTGATATGTTCTAAAGTACAGTGCCATGCATCTGAACATTCTGGAAATGCAAGCACTGATGCCAAACATGTAATTTTTTTAAAGGATTACTATAACTACAGTTTCTTAAACTTTGGAGTAGCAGGTTCTATAAGGTTGTTTACAGGGAGGACTAGAGTGTGAGTTCAGGAGATGATACCATGAGTGGCTCTTCACAGAAACTGTTTTTTCTGAACAGATAGTGAAACCAGGGTTACAAAATAGCTCATAATTTTAAAACGAAGTAACATAGAAACCTAGTTTTTGGTATGAGATTTATTGGGGGTATGGTTATTCTAATTCTGCAATGTAGCACTCTTGGTGGGAGTCCCTCTTTAACTTCTACCTGGGGAGCCAGCAGGAGGTGGCTTATTTGAAGAAGGATAACCATTCCAACAAAGTGCACCTCAACTTTTTTGCAGCAACACTGGGATAGATCCATCAGTGTAACCTACTGATGAGAGGGCAGAGCTGTAAACACAGAGATCTGGGTTCATACTGAAGTTCAACCAGGGTCACTTACTCACTGTGTCCCTGAGCAAGTCAATGAACAACCCATTAATTACAGTAAATCCACCCAGCTGTAACATGGGTAGAAACATAACAGGTCTTTATCAACGATAGCAAAAATGCAATTTGGCATCTTGGAATCATGAAAGAGCCCCTACTGATGAACAGAACTAGTTATCACCACTGGGATGGAGGGAGACAATTCTGTCCTTAGAATAACTAAAGTAGGTGAATACATGAACCTTAACTGAGGCTGTACTATGCCACAGTTGTGTGGATGATTGTAATTGTTGACTTCAATGCAATGATTGTGAACGTGGTGCACTGAGATTATGTTCCTCATGCAGAATACCCTTTCTGAGAGCTGGAAAACTGCCCATGTCATCCCTCTGTTCAAATCAGGAGATCCTGCTTACCTCAATAACTACAGGCCCCTCTCTCTGCTTCCCACCATGTCTAAAATGCTGGAAAAGTTAGTTAACCAACAGATCAGAGACCGCCTAGATTCTCATAACCTACTCACCCCTATACAGTCAGGCTTCAGACCTCAACATAGCATAGTCTCTGCACTTGCAAAAGTTACTAACAACTGGTTGAATGCCTTGGAAAATAAACTCTACGTGGGTGCATTGTTCCTGGATTTAAGCAAGGCATTCAATATGGTGGACAATGCTTTTCTCCTGGATATTCTCAGCAACTTTGGCCTTTTTCACATCTCTCTTAAATGATTTGAGAGCTATCTCACTGGCCACTCACAGCAGGTCAAAATGGAAGGAGACCTTTCCCCCATGAAATCCCTTCTAAGAGGTGTACCCCAAGGCACTATCCTGGGCCCCCCTACTTTTCACAATTTATATCAATAACATATACGCTGTCATCCAACTAGCAGACATTCATCTATTCATGGATGACATGGTCTTATACATCTCTGGACCCACTGCAGACAAAACATGTTCCAACCTCCAACTTCAGTTCAACCTCCTTCAGAAAAACCTTTTGCAACTACAACTACTTCTTAATGCTAAAAAAATGAAGGCTATGCTCTTCACACCATTTTCTAAAACCCCCTCTACTACATTGGTGGCAGTGCAAATGTCAATCACCACTCTCTTTAATGAACCTCTTGAATACGTACACAAATTCAAATACCTGGGGATGTGGATCGACCACAAATTGACCTTTGTTGACCACATAGAAGAACTATCTAAAAAACTCAAACAGAGACTTGGCATATTCTTCCGTGGCAAGCATCTGTTAACTTTGGAAGCAAGAACTAAAATTATACAATTTATCTTCCTCCCCCTACTTGATTATGATGACGATATTCTTTACAGACAAGGGACTAACACAGCTCTAAAAAAGCTGGACATCCTATACCATCGTGCCCTAAGATTTATTTCTGGAGCCCCCTATGCTACTCATCACTGTTCCTTATATGTCCTAGTTGGGTGGACCTCCCTCAGCCTAACATGCTATAGAAATGCAGCAATTTGGACATTTATCTTTAAGAAATTGCTACTATACATCTCGTACTGCCTTCCCATTTGCTCCCCTTGGGCCAGATATTCAAACTGAGCCACAAAGTAGTGCAATAGCAGGAGCAGGCGCAAGTCCATTGCACCCATGTGCAACACGTGTGATATTCAAACACTGCGCAGGTTAAGATGCGCCTGTGGCACATGACTGAATATTGCACCAACTGCACCATTGCGCAACCAGGGATGCATAGTGGCACAGGTCTGATGTGCAATAGTACAACCAGGGATGCTCAGTGGAGCAGGGTAGCAGCGCAACAGCACAACCAGGGATGCAAAACCCACAGCTGGGGCATGGTGCCCCAGCACACCCCCTGATAAGCTGCGACCGGCACACAAGGATGTCCGGCCACCCCGTGCCACACCATCTCACCAATGCAGAGCACACCCTGCACCATGATCAGCATACACCCTGCCCAGGAGTAGCATCCAACAGTGCAGGACACCCCATGCATGCCACCACCCCCACTGTGATAATGCAACCTTGTGCACCACAGATCCATGCAAGGCAGCCTCACCATGAGCACCCTGCAGTGGGCAGCAGCAGACAGCAATGCAATGACTGCATACACAGTGCCACCCTGCAAGTCTCCCCTGAGGTACAGCTGAGACACCAACCATGCATCGGCACATGAGGAACGCCACATGTGACAGGGCATGCCACAGACCCCACCACCAGCGGTACAGCACCCTGCACACCCTTCCAAGGACACACCCCATCCAAGCACTGGCAACAACAGCCAGTGCAGACACTCACAGTGTTGCATGCAAGCATGCACCACACAAGATGCAACACAGTGCATGGACAAACACTTACCCATACCCAAGGGCACACCAACACAGGGACACAGTAGCGGGTCAACCAAGCCACTGGCGTGTGGCCACGGCAACCATGTACACACATCCAGCACCCCTCCATGGCACAGGTGTGCCAGCCACCCTGTGCAGGTACCACAAAGCTGTACGCCACCAACATGCGGCCGGAGCACAAGTGACAGACAGTGGAGCACATCCCCTGCAACAGACAGAAGCAACAGCATGGAGGTGGGACAACAACAGCGGAGACTACAGTGCCACCCAAGGCAGACATGCACCACACCAGTGACAGGAGGCAACCCGGCATTGTGCTGGGTACAGTGGCTGTCCAGCATGGACAGCCACCACTGACATGCCAGCGGACTGTGCAAGTCACAGACATGCAAGGGTGTCAGCTGCACAGGCCATGCACATCTGACAGGGGCGCCATGGACACAGTGCATGCACCATGGACCACTGCACACAGTCATTCAGTGCACAGGGAACAACACACAAACCACAGACAGTGACTGATAGCTACGCCCACACCATAGTCACTTCCCCTATGGACACACACACACACACCCATAACTGCACCACCCCTGACGCCATGCACACCACTGCAGCTGAGCACCTGTAGCCCACTGCAAATCAGAGACCACCACAGTAGGCATAACAAAACAAATGTATATTAGAAAGGTAGAACATAACTATTTACAAATATATACACAACAGTAGGTAGTGAGGGCCACAAACCAGGTGGGGGTGGGTAAGAGGCAGGGGTAAACAAATGGGAGAGGGAAGGAGGGGTGTGAGGTTGGGTCTGGGAGGGTATGGTTGATCTTGGGGCATGAATTCTTCAGTGGGTGCCCCACTCCCCGCTCCTGTGGCACTTCCCGCTACATCACCTCCAGACGCCGTGCTGGTCCAAGCATTGCAGGATCTCAAGAGATGTGCGTGCCACCTGTAGCAGCTCCTGCATGGTCCTCTCCATCCACATCATCCTCTGTCCACCTAGGACAAGGGAGCAGAGTCAATAGGTGTGAATGCCCACCCCCCTGCAGCCCACCCATTGTGCATGGCATACAGCCATGGGACACGCACCTGTGATGGTGTGCAACCACCCACAGTGATCATGTCCACATGACCTGCCCACCCAGGTGCATACAGCCATGCGGACCGCTGCGCACACCCACCGCCTAAGTCCCGCACAGCACCACTGTGGCTGTACAGTGAAATGGCTATGCAGTGCGAAGGCAGTGGCACAGCCATGTACCCGATGCACGCATGGACCACCAGCGATGCACACCCACACATGCAGTGTTGCTGGACAGTGCTGACTTTGCCATGTGGCGTGCATGACACTGGTGTCAATGGATGGTGACCATGCCCCGCTGCCTGCCCTGCAACACAGCATGCACAGAATATCCTGGAAAAAAGTCACTCACCCTCATCGGCCTGGTTCTGGCGCTGTTCTACATTTGGACCAGTGACCCATGGCTGTTGCTCAGCTCCACTCTTCCTCAAGTCGGTGGCAGTCATCACGTGCTTGGTGACTCTCATCAGGGCCTAGGGTGCAAACATAGAGAGGAGAATATCAGTACAATCCAGTAGCAAAGGCCCCCCACCCCTGGGTTTGTGCAATCCCGCACAGCCCAGCCATGCTGTAACCCCCCCAACACCACCACCACCACCACCACTGCTCACAGTGGATGCTCCCCCGTGTAGTGGACACTTGCCCACTGCGATACCCGTACAGACACAACCAGTGTAAGAATGGGGCACCTACCTGGTCGTGGCACTGCGCCTTGCCTGGCATGTGCCTGCAGGTGGGCAAGTCTGTCTGGTTCCCTCCGCTGGAGGTCCCCGCATTGGTGGCGACACTGCTCCACAGTACGCGTGAGTCCTGTGGCCTCCTCCAGTGCCACCACCACCTCCTCCCATATGGCACTCCTGGCCCCTGTCAAGGGGTACATTGCCAAACAGGGCCCCAGCATGGAGCTCCAATATGACCACCAAATTGGCCTGCTCCACTTGGCTCCACACAGCAGCTCTCCATCTCACCATCTCAGGAATCTGGTTGGAGTCAAAATGGCACTCCGTAGCGTACATCCACCATGTGCAGATGCTGCACGGTACAGTGCTGCCATTCCCCATTGTGCTGTCACCGAACAGCGCGATGTGGCGCACCCATGCAGATGCATGGTGCCTAGGGGGCAAAGGTCGGGCACAGGGTCAAGGGTCTCTCGTGCACGGACCGCCACAGTGCGATTGGTACTCCCTCCGTGTAGTGCAGTTGGGTGCCTGTGTGAGATGCCCTGCAGTGAGTGGCCTACTGTGCCGTGGCACCATGGCACCTATGGTGCTCCAGGGCAAGAGCGCCATACATGTGAACAGCACACTAGTGCCACTGGTACAGTGGTGGCCATGCCCTGCACGGCCTCCCGCACTCAGCACATCAGCAGCATGGCAGGTGTTGGCGTCAGCACCCTGGGCATGCGCTGTGCGTTGCCTACTACACACATCACAGAGCTGCACCTGTGCCTGAACATGCTCAACACAATTGCGCAATGTGCAACAGCGCGATATTCAGCCGGCATATGCAGATCAGCTCATCAGCAATTCCATGGTGCAGCTACTGCATTAGCATCCACTTAAATTTGAGCCTCGCCTCATTTGCATGCCTTGCGCTATACAAATGTGACATGGGGCTGCAGAGGCCATAGTCTGGTATTGCAGTCTATTGTGGTGGGTTGCATGCTGTTTGGAAGTGTGGACTGTGGTGTGTGGGAGATGCATAGGACTGCACAGTGAAAGGTAACACCTGTCATTCCCACAGGCTCCATAATGACTGAAAAGTGAAGAAGAGGAGGAACAGGGATGTTGTAGGAAGAGGAGGCCCAACTTTACACGGGTGGAAACAGACGTCCCGTTCGAGGCATACCTCAACAGGGAACCGCTGCTCAGCGGACAGCAGGGAACACCACAGGCCCGTGCTGCGGCATGGGGTGAGGTTGCACATGCCATGAACCAGCATGGCAGCCACCAGTGGTCAGTGTAGGAATGTTAAAAGAAGGTCGACACGGACAGGAGGAGGATTAAGGACAAGCTGGCTGCCATCAGGGCAGCATGTGCTGCAACCGGTGGTGGGCAGCCGAATGTGCCATGCCTGATGCCACAGCAGGAACGGATGGCTGGCAGCATGCGGCATTGTGCGATAGATGGCATTCCAGGTGGTGGCTTCCAGATGGGTGGCAGCCCGTCACTGCATGGTAGGTCCTGTGCTGTCACTGTGTGGAAGGTGGGGGGGAGTGCCACAGGGTAGGGAGGAGACATTTACACTACTGTGTTCCCTTGCAGCTCCTGAGCATCTGCATGGGTCAGTGGTGGTGGGTGTGTCCACCATGGGTGAGGCCCTGGACATGGAGGAGTGCCCATCCACCTCCTCAGGTGTACGAGGGTTAGTACCACCGCATACCTGCCTGTCTGTCTGGACTGAAGATGGTGGTGCAGGTGTGGACGGGGCCCTTCCTGTGTCCCAGCATGACAGCGGCCATGGACTCCAGCATGCTTGGACACAGACTGGTGCCAGATCAGGCACCAATGATGATGGATCACACATCCCAGACAGTGATACATGTGGGACGCAGGATGGTCCCACAGCAGGGAATGGCACGGGCATAGCCATGGGTGGTGCCACCGTTGAGGCCTTCGCGACATCACAGTCCCAGCCTGTGCCTGTATGCCCCAGTGGGGAAGCACTGGTGTGCGTCCAGGTCGGTGGGGCTGTTATGGCCGATGCATCGACACCGGTGAGCCCTGGCGAGCAGCGGCCAGAGGGGCAGTGCCAGCAGTTGGAAAATGGGGATGGGGGGACTGTGTCAGGGGGCGGCATCAGTGTACTGCATGTGGACGTGCCCAGGCATGGCTCTGGTGTGCAGAGCCTGACTTCAAGTGGTGCTGCCCAACATGACCACAAACACCATGAGGGACAGCATGCCGATCAAGGGGATGACCTCTTAGATGAGCACACCCGCATACTCCAGGATTCAGTGGATCAGCAGCTGCAGCTTGTGACAGTGGTGGATACATTCAGTGAGGTCCTGCACCAGGCAGAGGAGCGGCGCAGCAGGGACACCGGTCTGCTCCTGGCAGGGATGGACCAGCTGTGGGAGGATGTGACCGCTACCATTGACAGACAGACACATGCATTCACAGCTGTCATGGCCACAATGGATACCCAGTTATTTGCCCATGCGCCACAGACACTGCGCAATGCCATGTCCACCCCCCATTCCCGGTGTCATGCGACACCTCCCATGTCGACACTGGGTTTGGCTGTGGGCATACAGAGCATGCCAGGTGCAGGCATGTTCGGTGAGCTGCAGACCCCTGCATGAACCCGGTCACGTTCCCGCAGAATCACCCCTGGTTGTACATCTGTGCCACCCTATGAGGCCAATGGTCAGCCTGGCATGGCTGGCAGGTCTCAGCGGGGCCGCCCAAGCATCTGTGGCAGCTGTGACACTGTGCCGCGTGACTGACCTGTCTCCCACCATGGGCACTGTCTGCCACAGCCCTGTGTGCAGTGTGTTGTGCACCGTAAGATGCACAGGTGGGGTACCCAGCCCTGCACACACATAGTCCATGTGCACACCCTTCCGGTTGCTGGCCACTGTGGCATGTGCATGATGATGCCTGCGTTAGGCTGTCCGCCAGTGTGCAATGGTGCCCAGCATCTGACACATGCACAGTGATGGCCACTGGGTGTTGCCGTGTGTGGGCCTGTGTGTGGCTAGGTGTTGCAGTCATGGTTGGTGTGCCTTCTACCCCTTGTGCATGTCTTGTGGTATGGGGGTGAGGGTGGGGTGTGTGCGTGTCTGTGTGCATATGTGTATGTGCGCGCGTGTGTGCACATGTCATGTTTGACCATGCCCATCCCTGATGGTGTGTGCGGATCCACACTCAGTCCCATTCATTTGCCACCGTCCACCCCTGGGGTTCATCCATGCCTGTGTGTGGGTTGTGCCCTTGGCATTGGTAGTTGCATATGGCCCCGTGACCTACCTGTGTTGGCCAAATGCTCCTTTGTGATGGTGTCCCGGTGCAGCTGAGCCATCCTGAACAGGCGGGGGTCCCTTCGCCCAGGGGGTGGCTGCACATCATGATCTGGACTGGTATCCTCATCGTCCCCATCACTGTCCCCCTCTTCAACCTCTACAGCTATCCCACAGTCATTGGTCATGTTGTGCAGGATGCAACAGGCCAGGAATAGCCCACAGACCTTCAAGGGGCTGTATTGTAGGGCACCGCCAGACATGTCCAGGCACTGGGACCATGACTTCAGCATCCCAAACACATGCTCGATGATATTACATGTGGTGGCATGTGCCTCATTGTATCATTGCTGCAATGGGGTTGAGGGGTGCCGGTACAGTGTGAGCAGCCAGGGACGGAGTGGGTATCCACTGTTACCTGTGTATAGAGGGTGTACATTAGTACGGTGGTCTGCATCGCTCTGCCATGGGCCATCAAGGCATGCACCCATGGCACCTCTGACTATGCCCCCCTCCAGCTGCACATGTCATCCTCTGTGTTGTGCATACTCACCCACTAGGTGGCCAGTGTGGATATCCCCACTCTCGAACGTATGGCACAGTGCAGACTGGTGCCAGATGAAGGCGTCATGTGCTCCCCCGGGGTGCATGGCACAGACATTGGTTATACACCACCTGGCAGTTGATGCTGGAGTATCCCTTGTGGTTCCTATAGGCAATGCCATCTGGGCCAGGTGGTGTGCGGATGGCCACATGGGTGCAGTCAATGGCCCCAAGCATGCCAGGCATATGTGCTACCCTGTGGAACTGTTGTATGTGTGCTGTGCACTCCACCTGTGTGCTGGGGAAATGGATGTTCTCCGCAGCATGTGGCAGCAGTGTGCTAAGGAATTGTGTGAGTAGGCGTGACGCGGCCAACTGGGTTATGCCTGTTGTGTCCCCTGTTGGTCTTTGGAAGGTGCCCGGGGTGAGCAGGCACATGACAGCTGTCACCTTCGGGAGGCAGTATAGCGCAGTGGTCTAAGGCTCTGAGCTGCAAATATGGTGACATCCAGCAGACCAGACCTGGGTTTGAATCCCACAGCTTCCACTTGCATACTGTGTGACCCTGAGCAAGTCACTTAACCTCCTTGTGCTCCCAGGTCGCTCCTGTAAAAAAGCTTTCAGCTTAGTGTGCTATACCTGGTTAAAAAAAAACAACTAAAAAAAAACAACCTTAGTCTCCACTGACAGAGCATGGCTCCATTGTGTGGGTGCCTGCATCTCATCACTGCACAGCTCACAGAGCTGCCTCAGGATCACCTGGTTCAGGTGGTACAGGCCCATAATCTCTGTATCACTATACTGCTCGAAGGTGATGCTGGCTCAGTACCGTCTGTTGGGGGCGTATCACTGATGGGCCCTTCCATGGCCACGCCCCCCCTGCTGCCTGTCTTCTCACACCCCTCATTACTGTCTCCATCTGTATGGTGGCACTGGCCATGTCTCTGGCTGTTGTCCCCCCCCGGCAGATGTTGTCCCATTCCCCCCGCTGTCTTTTGTGCTGCTCCCCCTGCACTGGGTACACCTCTGGCCAACTGCTGTCCTACCTTCTACCACTGCCCTAACCGCTCTGCAGCACTGCCCTGTTAGTCCTGCTCACTTTCACTGTCTCCCCACACCTGTCCTGTGTGGCACATGTGTGCCCTATTCTGCTCCTTTTCTGTCCCTCTCTCTGGTCCTCTCTCT
The DNA here is from genome assembly GCA_016271365.2 of Neoceratodus forsteri. Taxonomy (NCBI): domain Eukaryota; kingdom Metazoa; phylum Chordata; order Ceratodontiformes; family Ceratodontidae; genus Neoceratodus; species Neoceratodus forsteri. Next base: position 46,700,883 of record CM028129.1, on the reverse strand, counting down.
CCTGTTGCTGCCAACTCACCCTCCTGCAGGCCTTCCTGTAGCATTCTTGCACCTCTCTCTTGCTCCTTTTTATTTTGGCTCACTTACACGCCGACTCACACTCCCATTGCGCATGGCACATGTCGTTGAATTGCTCACTGCGCCATTTATTCATGGTTCCTCCCTCTACAGTTGGCATGCATTCATTACCATTGCTCTCTTGCACATTGCAACTTGAGCGGTGCAGCTGCCTCCTGCTGAATATTACACAATTGTGCATTTTCGGACTTGTGCTGGCGCATCTTTGTTGTGCATGACGCAACCCTTTTGAATATCTGGCCCCTGGTGTATATGCACTAAGAAGCTCTTCTTATATCTCCCTTGTGATTCCTAAAGTTAAAACACAGTTCAGCAAATCTTCCTTAAGCTACTCCCTTCCCAACCTGTGGAACAAACTACAAAAAAAACTTACAAATATCCTTTCCACTTACCATGGCCAGCTCAAAACTTTGGTCCCAGGATTGCCACAGAAATTTGTAACTGTGTTTCCTAAAACCTATTGCTAATCTTCTTCCCTCCTTCCTCACTCCTGCTTCCTTCCTCCCCCGATGAGTTATTCCTTCAGATCCTCCCATGAATGTGCTCCTTCCGTCCAACCTTGCACTAGGTGAATTCAATAATTATTTATTTTTATTCTACTCCACATGGTCGACCTTGCTACCCTGGCAGACACCTGCCCTTACTCTATTGTGTGTCCTACCATACCTTGTTTTTGTTAGAGTATAAGCAAATCTGTACTCCAAGTTTAATGTCTTTCTGTTGTATACTGCATAGACTATACTGTTTTTTATTGGCAAATGTTATTCTGCATTTTGACTGCATATTTCTACTTTATTAAGATATATAGCCTACTTGTCTCAATGTTTTACTGTTGTGAACTTCGTAAACTTCTCCCAGGTCCATCTTGTAAATGAGTATCTCTCAACGATGTTTTGCCTGGATAAATAACGACTGATTGATTGACTGGTTTGATGAATGCAATTATATTCATATCAGAACTGGAGTAAGTTTTTTTCCATAGGAAAACCAAGTCATAATTTCTTGTTACAGCCCCCTGGTTACAATGGCAAACATGCACTGGGTTCCCTATAAACTCGGTACAAGCTTACTGCACCTCAGACTCCTAACACAAGAGCCTGCTATTAAAGTAATTAAAACAAGCCCTTTCTACAGTTCACAGCTTTCTTACTTGAGAGAAAGTTGAGACACAGACAGAAAACACACTCGGTACCACAGATCATTTTACAAAGCAGAAATTATTTTACAAAACTGCACTATAGAAATGTATAAAACCACTCACTAATCAATCAATCAATCAATCAAAATCTTTATTTAACCAGGCGGGCACCATTGAGCAAGCTCATTTTTGAGATGGACCTGGGGTTTGTTGTACAAAAGGAGAGTACACACAATGAACAGCAACAGATACAATGCAGGGATATAAAAACAAAAGGCATGTGTAGATACAGTGCCAGTATAAGTGCAAGATACAATGCAAGGAACATTATACAGTCAGTCAAATTTGTAAGACACAAGTGCAATGGAAAACTGGACAACAAATGATATTGCTGGCAGATGCCGGTCTATTAAAAAACTAACCAATGTGTCCAAAAAGGTCAGAGAGCAATTGAGGTGCATAAAATTAGACAAACCATGGTATTGCTGGTAAGGACTGGCTTGGTTAGGTTCACCTCGGTCCCATAAGGGAATAAAGCAGGAAAGATGAAGCAAAATATGCAGGGAGGGAGGGAAAGAGAAATGAGTAAAGAGGGGCAGGGGCTGAGAGTGGAAGATGGCCAGGACCGGAAGTATGTAAAAGCTTGAGATAAGTCAAATCCAAGTTTTGGATAATTAAAAAGGGAGGGACACAGGAGTACTACGGGGAGGGTGGGGGAAGGTGGTCAGGCGGTGAGAGGGTATGGGCCCTAAGAGCAGAGGCAACAGATATTCAGAGAAGGAATACGGGACCCTCATGTTACAGCTAACAAATGCATGATTCCTTGTTGTGGCTCAAGTATAGTGTTTTGAAGTCTTGGAGGCTAATGAAATTACTTATTTTCATAATTTTTTGCAGCTTGTTCTACAGTTGAGGCAGCACATAGCTAATGGAGGCATGACCGAAGTGGGATCTGGCCTTGAGTACCTTTAGAGAAATGTAAGAAGCACTTCGGAGTGCATAACTACTTTGTAGGCATAATGGTAAGCAGTCTGAGATATAGTCGGGCAATTTGTTGAGGAGGATTTTGTAGGTCCAGGTTGCGGTGTTCATCTGTCGTTAGAAGCTGAGAGATGGCCAATCTACTGCTGAGTACAATAAGCAATGGTAGGTATTGTAGGGAAGGTCCTTTATAAATCTTAGGGCTCTGTGATAGAGCGTATCAAGTTTCATAAGTGAACAGGCAGAGCCCTAGCTGTAGAGAAAGTCAGTATAGTCTACTAGGAACAGAAAGGTAGTTTGCACTAATCTCAACTTAGCGTCCCTAGTGAGGAGGTTTTTTATCCTAAAGAAGAGACCAAGTCTCTGTCTAAGTTTCTTTGACAGTTCTTCTATATGTCCTAGGAAGGAGAGTTTATTATCAAGGCATACCCCTAGATACTTGAATTTAGGTACAAATTCCAGCTGTTTGCCAAGTATTGTGGTAATCAGGGGAAGAGTCTCAGATGAGGCCGGAGTTGGTAAATTGGGAAAGGGCAAGAGAAGCATTGCTTTAGTTTTCTTAGCATTCAGGAGTAACTTCTGGTTTAGCAACTGAAGCTGAAGTAGATTGAATTCATCCTGAAGATCTGTACATGCCGCATCAGGGGAAGGTCTACTGATGTAGAGCACTGTGTCATCCACGAACAGATGAATGTGGGCCTTTTTTAAGGTGACATCAATTCTATTGGTGTAGACTGTGACCTAAAATAGAGACTTGGGATATGCCCCTCAGGAGGGGTTTAAGAGGCGAGATGTCCCCCTCAGCTTTTACTTGCAGCGAGCAGCCTGTAAAGTAATAATTGAACCATCTGAGAGAAATGGCATCTAAGCCAATATTCTGGAGGGATGAGACAAGCAGGCTATGATCGATGGTGTCAAAGGCTTTGCTTAGGTCCAGAAAAACTGTGCATATAAAGTTCTTTTTATCCAGCTCACCCTGCCAGTCGTTGGTTACTTTGGCTATGTTGTGCTCTGAAGCCAGATTGCAATGGGTTGAAAAGTTTGCAGATGTCAGGTGTTTCCTAAGCTGAGAATTCACGATTTTTTCAAGCATCTTGGACAGGACCGGGAGAAGTGAAATTGGCCTGTATTTGTTAACGTCACTGGGATCCCCAGATTTAAACAGGGAGATAACTTGGGCTGTTTTGCAGCTGGAGGGAAGGTCACCCTGAGAAAGGGATAAGTTAAACAAATGTGTAATAAGTGCCGCTAGGACACAGTATGCCACCTTTAAGAAGTACGGGTCAATGAGGTTGGCACCTGCGCTTTTTCTGACATCTAGCTTCAGCATGAGTTCTTCAACTTCTTTCAGAGAAGTAGGTTGAAGAGAGAAGGTCGAGGTGGAGAAGGTGGTTCCTTGGTTATCAAAACCAAGTTGCGCACGGAGAGTATTGGCTGGAGAGGTATCGAAGGTTAGCCCTGCGGTGGCTAAGTGGTTATTGAATGACTCAAGAATTGTCAGTTTATTGACAATAGTGGTAGTGCCAATTAAAATTTTGGTGGGCAGGGAACTACCAGTAGTATGGCCTTCTATGTCTTTAACTATTCTCCAGAATTTGGAAGAACACTTAGATGAGAGATCAAGTTGGGAGAGGTAATAACTAGCCTTAATTTATGTGACCTTCTTGGAGCAGAGGTTCCTCACATTCCTGAAAAGGTTCCAGTCATTTGAGAGTTTAGTCTTCTGAGCAGTTTTCCAGAGCGCATCCCTGTGCCGCAAGGCATCCTTAAGCTCATTTGTAAACCACCGGCAGGACTTTTTTGTGACACAGACTTTAACTATAGGTGTACGTTTGTTAAGAGCACCAAGGATTTATTTTTTATTTTATTTATTTAATCTAGGATTGCATCTAGGATGTCCTGGAAGATGTTATATGCAGTAGCCACAGAGTTTGCTAGATAAAAGTTCTGCCATAGCAAAGAAAAGCCTAACTCGGTAATGAATGCCCTGGGATCAAAATTTCGCCTGCACCTCTTGTTAGAGAATTTGGGTGCAAATGAGAAACTATTATTTGACCTTATACAGGCAATGAAACTGTGATCACTGATGTCTGAGAAAAGGACACCAGTGTGGGTAAATAAATGAGGTTTACTAACTAGGAAAATGTCCAGCAGGGTGCTGTTAGTAGGGTTGAATTTATTTGGTCGTGTAGGTTCTTTGATAGACTGTGACAGCCCAAGCAAGTCACAGTCTGTTTTTAGAGGACTAGAGACACTGGAAAGCCAGTCTAAATTAAGATCACCCAGAAGTATAACCTCTGAGGATCTGTGGCCCAAGATATTACTTAAATGATTCAGAAGTTGCATATCTGCAGACAGGGGCCTGTAACAGTCTGTTATACAATAAGAAATGCCGGCTGAGATCTCGACCTGAAGAAAGATGCTTTCAAATTCATTGGGGATGGATACTGAGTCAATGACAGAGACAGGGAATTTGTCTTTGACATGAATAGCCACCCCTCCACCCCTAGTTTGCCAGTCAGCTGGGAATAGAGAATAGGAGGGGAGGTTCACTTCATGGCTGCTAGTTTGCAGATGAAGCCTTGTTTCTGTAATAACCAGGATGTTAGGGGTAGTGTGACATATCCAAGCCTGGATAGAGGTTATTTTTTTTAACAAGCTACATACATTTATGTGCATGAATTTTAGTCCTTTAAGGTTAGATATGTCAGTAGGGGAACCAATGGCCATTGAGGGGGCCAGGGTTAAGCTCTACATTGCCTGAGCAAAGTAGTAGGAGAAGCAAAAGCTTCTTAGTGATACCTATGATGAACTTTAAGAGTTTGGTCCATTCACGCTTGCGGGAAACATGATATTGACAGGTGGGAGCCCAGATGCTAATGCCTAATTGAGATAAAGCTAAGTAAGGCAAAGTCTTGCTGGCAAACAACAAGAGAACGTAGACAAAATGATGGGAGTGATGAAGGTCCTCAGGTATAAGCTCTGCAAGAGTGCAAGAATGTGAGGTTGAGAAAGAGTCCAAATACAAGAAAGGGGAATTGTAGGTGCTTAGGAGGTGCACAATAAAGCTTGAGACATCATTATAGCCCATAAAGCTGGAAAGACCCAGCATGACACAAGGAGAATTCCACAAGGGCGAGTCTGTGCATAAGGAGCATAATACCATCAGTGAGGAGCAAAGGAACCAATATAGCATTCTCATTTTTAAACCTAAGTCCATAGTGCACAGAAGCACTAACCAATGTAACTCACTGCCAGGTGTATGAGAAAATGAAATGGGCCAGAGAACTCACACTTGTATTGCATACATTTGGGGGTGGAGAAGGAAATAAGGGATAGAGAGATTGAGCCAGTGATATGAGACTAGAGGAAGTGGGTGGGGTAATAGAGCATTTAATGGAGGCCTAAGGAGGGGGTGGGGGGAGGGCCTGAAAATTCAGCCGACTGTCCAGACGGAGCTGTGGCAGAAGCACCTTCTTTGCGTACCTTCAGATTGTTGAATCGGGCGGGTGGCGTGTTCCGAGTGCCGTGGCGTGCTCCTGGCTCGAATTCCCACTGCAGCAGCAGTCACAGCCTGACAGTTTGGAGAGCACCTACTGAAAAAGGATGGACACAGGTTAGATATGGCTCTGGGCTGGAGGGTGTACTTGAAGAGAACAAAAGCCACACAAAAGAGATGTTGCACTTGATTGTGCTCAAATCGGGGGGGAGGTTTCAGACTGCAGCCAGGCGCCATCTATTTCTGGGAGATTACAGAGAGCACAAAGGCTCAAAGGGAGGGGCCGGCAGGGACAGCAAGTCCTTTATTAAGTACAGCCAATTCAGAATTTGCAACGTATGTTTTGGCAGGAAACCGTCTTTTTTTTTTCCTTTTCAATTCCCTGACTCAATTTACTTTAACATCCCAAAGATCACTAGCAACAGAGCTACAAGGGAACTGCCCTATCCTGTCAACCTAGAGATATTCAATTGGGGGTGTTTGTAGCTGCTATGGTGCAGGGAGTTCCAACACCGACCTAAACTGCACGCTAACTCTGGCTAGGAGCGGGGAAAGCACATTTGTTTCTGCAGTAATCTGTAAGTCGCTACACATTTCATTTACTCACATTACATTTACAATTAGTTATTGGATGGAGATCAAGCAGAGAACATATTCAGACATTTCAAAATACCGGGCAAAAGGTGGACCAATCGGGGAACACTGCTTGACGAAGCAGCCAATGAGGACGTGTCCCCAATGGCACCAAAATTTTGTTGTTAGTGAGAAAAATTCAGCCGACTGTCCATATGGAGCTGTGGCAGAAGAGCCTTCTTTGCAGACCTTCAAATTGCTGAATTGGGTGGTTGGCAGGCTCTGACTGCTGTGGGGTGCTCTTGGCTTGAATCTCCAACACAGCAGCAGTCACAGCCCGAGGGCTTGGAGAGCACCTAATTCAAATTGCTGAATCTGGCAGGTGGCAGGCTCCGAGCGCCATGGGGCACTCCTGGCTCGAATCCCCACCACAGCAGCAGTTAGAGCCCAAGGGCTTGGAGAGTGCCTACTTCAAATTGTTCAATCAGGCAGGTGGCAGACTTAGAGTGCCGTACTCCTGGCTCGAATCCCCACTGCAGCAGTCATGGCCCAAGGGATTGGAGAGCACCTACATCAAATTTTTGAATCTGATTCTCTTTCAGTGCTTTTTAGATGATCCCTGGGCAGGATCCTTAAAACAGTTTGAAGGTGCAAAAAATGCATAAGTCCCCTAAATTTATACAGTCCCAGAAAAAAGGGTTAACTGTGCTGCATTATATATACAAAATGCATGCAGCTGCAGAAAAAATACACTGCAGACTGTGGAAAACAACGCAGCTGTGGAAGTTCCTGTGCAAAGAACAGCCATTGAAAAGTATGGTACATCCCCTTAAAGGCTTTTCTCAACCACTGTTTTCCCACAGTTGCGGAAAAAATGTTGCGCACATGCTGCATCAAGAAAAGTGAGGCATAACTCACCCTTAGCAAAAGGCAGTGTACTAACAATTGGGGAGCAATCACGGTGAGGGTTCAGGCATCAAGCAACAGCAAACTTGTGGGCTCTATATTAGAGTCAGTTAAAACAAAAATATCCCACATTGTAATTGACAGTCAACAAACCACAACCACATGAGCCAGTGCAGCCCATTAAGGCAGTAAATGTCTGAAGTAGTAACAGCCAGAAGAGTATGCTACAGACAAAGGCAAAAGAAAAACCTCAGAGACAGACACAACCAATGGTTATAAACTGCCACTGGGTGCAAGGTCCTGCTGGAATAGGTGGTGCTGCTGTGGTTCCAGTTGTGGGATTGCTTGCTGGCCTCACGGGGAGTGCTGGTTCTGTTGCAACTTTTGCAAGACTGTCAAAGTCTCCTGCTCCAGTTAATATGGATCACCTGTTGTTCTGTCTGCGTGGCCATTTGTAACAGCTGCAGATCCGAACGTGCACATTTTTTGCAGTTGCGGAATTTCATAACTCAACGTTTTTGAGATTTTCTGCACCTGCAGAAATGTTGAATGTGAATACGCTGCACTTGCATTTCTGCAGTTTTTCAAGCCTTTTTTTCACATGTACAGATTTTTTTGCTGTCTTTGTGAATCTCGCCCCTTAACTCTAATGCACTGATTCTCTTTCCTCTCACTCTCTGTTCTACTCTGGAAAATGGAATCTCCGTGGCAATGCTTTTTTCAGAAGCAGACACAACTGAGTAAGTCAGAAACAAAGCTTCTAGTTCACATGGACCTATTGAAATGTCACTTGGACCACCCTGAAAACACACTACACTCCTTTTGTGGTTCAACACTCAAAGTTTATTTGCAGATTCTCATATCCATTTGAGTATCTTTCCATATTCCATCATTTTACATTCCATCACCATCAATGGATGGACTGGATGATAGGGGTTTCTGGAACACGGGGGGTGGGGGGTGGGGCCTCGGCACCCAACTAGGGATCTGAGGTTCGAGCAGACTCGATAGACCGTAAGGCCTAATCTGCTGGCAAATAGTATGTTAGTATGTTAGTATAAATATATCATCTCAGCTTCCAACATTTATTGCAGTTCATTATCACCATCATGAGTTACCTTGCAGTTCATCTAGGGCCCAGATGTAAAGATCCGATGCCCATCCCTCTTCCATCTTCTTTCTGGGCTCAGGGGTCTGACCTGATCCCCAAGGCCTGTCCCACTTGAGGTGAGTACTCCATAGGATGCCCTCCCCAGCCCTATCGTACACCTCCCCCCGTCTACTAGGCCATCTCCTTTTCCTCACCCCTTCCCCCAATTTTATACCTTTTTCCAAACTCATACTTCATTGTTGCTCTCATCCAGCAAATTGACTCGGCACTCCAAATGCCTCTGTTGCCCTCACCCGGCAACCCGAATTGACCATTGACATAAGCCATACTCCATGTCCTAATAGGGAGGGTGAGTGGGAGTTAAACTTATTCAGCTGCAATGAAGAGAAGGATCTCCCCTCTGTGCAGCCCCTTTTCAACCCCTGTTAAGCCCCTCCTATCCCCTTTTCTGCCCCATCATCTCCTGACACCTGTTCCCCTTACCTGACCACCCTACCCCCCCATGACCTCATTGCCCCTTCCCTTTCTGACCTCACTACTCCCCCATCCCCCTCTCCTAACCTCTGTCCTTGTCCCTGCCTTCCCTTTCCCCTCCCCCCTCCTCAGCTGAGCTGCTGATCCTAGGGTAGCCACTGACAACTTGGGTTGCCCTTTAATAGGGCAACCTCTATTGTCACTTGGACCACCCTGAAATCAATCACACTACACTCCTTTTGTGGTTCAACATTTGAAGTTTATTTGCAGATTCTCATATCCATTTGAGTATCTTTCCATATTCCATCATTGTACATCCCATCACCATCAATTCACAACACATCAATATACATAAATATATCATCCCAGCTTCCAACATTTATTACAGTTCATTATTACCATCATGAGTTATCTTGCATTTCTTCTAGGGCCCGGGTGTAAGGACCCGATGCTCATCCCTTCTCCATCTTCTCTCTGGGCTCAGGTGTCCCACCTGATCCCCCCAGCCCTGTCCCCCTTGAGGCGAGTACCCCATAGTGGGCCATTTCCAGCCCTATTGTACCCCTCCCCCCTTCTACTGCTCTCTTTTTTTTCCCACCAGCCCAAAGGCTGGCCCATACTGGACTCTGGGCTTCCCCCAATTAAAAACTAGAGGACCCCCTCTTAATCCCTGCCATTTTTCAATCATTTCCTGAATTGCCCCATTAAGAGTTGTGTTACTAATCCCGGACATGTGCACCCCGTCCTCCCTATATATCCCTGGTGTGTCATGAGTGTTGAGTTCATGTCTGACATATATATTCCCTGTCTGCCTGGCCAATTCCACCATTCTCTTGTTAAACCTTTTCCTGGCCTTGTCTATTGCCTTGATGTCCTGTGCGTACCTCCAGTACATACAAGGGACTATCTCCGACCAGGCCACATTGACCTTTGGCCACCATCATCTGATAACCCCCATGTCTTTGATAATCATGTGAACCAACTTCACCCGGGGCAGTGACCTAAATAATTTCCTCCAGCATGTATGATACTCATGTCTGGTGCCCATAGCCTTCTGCTGCTCTCCTCCAGTAAAGGCAGCAGTGTCTTCCATTTGAGTCCCCTCTGTCCACTCTATTCAATCAAGGTTTTTTCTGGGTCTTGCCCCAATTGCTGACTCCCGGTTATGCACTCTGTCCATTGTTCTGCCAAATGTATAAAGGAATGGACAATGATCCATACCACCCTGTGCCTCCTGCCCCTGGAAAACAAAAACATGTGATTTAAAGTCATTTCCAAACATATCTCATATATGTTTGAGAAGACCACCTGTCTACCCTCTGCGCCTCCATAGAGGAACCCTCAAATTAGTCAGCTCTGAGGCCACCCCAATCCTGAATGAGTGAGATGCATAGGCAGTGGGGTCTTCCCCTATGAAACTCATGCCCTTTTTCAGTATGGCTGTGACCTGAGATGCCGTCACTGGGTCTCCATTGCTGTGCCTAAAGAACCTCCCTTTTCCTCATGGCCTGCCACGTTATCTTCAATCACATTCACAAATGCCTCCTTGGACTCACCTCTTTTGATAAGGTCCACCCTGCTGCCCTTCCCCACCTGGTCTCTCTTGGAGCGCTGCAGCCAGATCGTGGCTGTCCCTGTTGACCAAGAAAATTTGGTGTCCTACAACCCCCTTTTCCTGTACACTTTGTTTTTTTGCCACCAGCTCACCAACCCTGAAGGTCCTTCTATGCATCACTAAGAAAATAGCCGAAAAGAGCTTTGCCTCATATGCTGATGAGCAAACAAATGGCAGACAGGAAACTCGCTTTTCCAGTAGCTCACTGCAGATTGGCCTGTGCTTATTGAGTCTCCGACCCAGAAGCCTGAGCCACCCCTGTTGCATGTGCCGTATCAATGGCACCTGGGTGGGAGCCCCCAACCATGCAGTTGGCACACCATGTCTATCCTGGCAAGGTGCATCCCTATGGTGGTGCTTGACATACCTGTTTCCCACCTGTCTATCATATACCTCATGACCTGGGCCTTGGTAACTGGGTCACTTACCTTGAACCCAACCCACTCCCGGAACCCCTAGAACCCCCTCCATGCTGCCTTATAATCCTTCAATGTGTTGGAGGCCCAGACACTCCAAAAACGCAGCTGGACTGGCTCCAACCAATCTTCCACAGGTGTGATAGAAACATAGAAATATAGACTTTGACTGCAGATAAGGACCACTTGGCCCACCCAGTCTGCCCATTTCCCTACCTACTGGATAAGCTGCAGATTCTAGTTAACCAACAGCCTACTTCCTGCAACCCCCCACTATAATTGCCTTATGTCAGTTCCATGCATGTTTGAATTCCCCCACTGTTTTAGACCCAACGACCTCCTCAGGAAGGCGGTTCCATGTATCCACCACTCTCTCCATGAAAAAAAATTTCCTCACATTACCCCTGAGCCGTCTCTCCCTCTATCTTTAAATTGTGCCCCCTTGTTCTTACACATCTCTTTTTCTGAAAGATGCTACCCTCCTGGACTTTGTTGATTCCTTAAGGTACTTGAAAGTTTCTATCATGTCCTCTTGTCCCTCCTTTCATCAAGAGTATACATATTAAGCTCTCTCAGTCTCTCTTCATATGGTTTCTGTTGCAGACCCTGCACCATTTTAGTTGCCCTCCCTGACTGCTTCCATCCTGTCTATGTCCTTGCTTAGATGAGGTCTCCAAACTGCACACAGTACTCCAGATGGGGTCTCACCAACTGTCTGTACGAGAGATAACCACTTCCTTTTCCACTTGTGATGCCCTCCCTATGCATCCCAGTATCCCCTGGCTCTCCTTACTGACTTCTCACATTGCTTACCAACCTTTAGGTCATCTGATATGACTACCCCCAGATCCCTTTCCATTTTTGTTGTTGTTAGTACCTCCCCTGCTATTGTGTACTCTTCTCCTGGGTTTTTGTTTCCCAGGTGCATTACTTTTCACTTCTTTGCATTGAATCTAAGTTGTCATATGTCTGACCATTCCTCCAACCATACCAAGTCCCTTCTCATCTTTTCTACCACCTCTTATGTATCAACTCTGTTACAGATCTTTGTGTCATCTCCAAAGAAGCATACCTTTCCCTTCAGACCCTCTGCAATGTCACCTATAAAGATGCTAAAGAGGACTGGACCCAGTACTGAGCCCTGAGGTACTCCACTAGTAACCCCCCTTTCTTCAGAATGTGTTCCATTCACTATTACCTTCTGTGTCCTGTTGTGCAGCCAGTTTGCTACCCAGACTACCACCCTGGGACCCACTCCCAGGCTGGCTAACTTGATTATTAATTTTTTGTGCTGGGCTGTGTCAAATGCCTTGCTAAAGTCTAGGTAGGCCATATCCACAGCCCCTCCCTGGTCAATTACTTTGGTCACCCAGGCAAAGAAATCAATTAGATTCATCTGACATGACCTTCCTGCTGTAAATCCATGCTGCTTTGTGTCCTGTGCCCCGCTGGCCTCTAGGTGCTCAACAATTCTTTCTTTCAGAAGTGATTCCATCGTTTTCCCTACCACTGAGGTCAAACTTAGAGGTCTGTAGTTTCCTGCTTCTGCCTTGCTCCCACTTTTGTGAAGGGGAATCACATCTGCCCTCCTCCAGTCCTCAGGTACCACCCCATCCTGCCATGATTTGTTAAAAAGCGTGGTCAGTGGTGTCACTAGGTCCTCCCTCAGTTTTTAAAGGATTCTGGGGTGAATCCCATCAGGCCCCATTGTTTTGTCCATCTTGAGTTTTAGGAGTTCTTTCAGGACTCTTTCTTCTGAGTCAACGCCCCTACCCAGAGTGCTTATATTGTCTGGTTTAGGTAACTCCTCTTCATCTTCTTTTGTGAATAGTGAGCAAAAGTATTCATTCAGTATCTCTGCCTTTTCACTGTCTCCCTCTGCCCACCTCCCCTCTCCTTTATTAATCTTCACTATCCCTCCCTTAACCTTTCTATGCTCCCTAATGTACCTATAAAAGGTTGTATCCCCCTTCTTTACTGAGTTGGCTATTTTTTCCTCAGTTTGGGCCTTTGCTATTCTGACTGCCTTCCCCACTCTTTCTGCTTTAATTGATACAGTTCCCTGTTGTGCTCCTTCTGTGATTCCTTATACTTTTTGAATGCAGCCTTTTTCTCCTTAACCTTCCCTGCCACCTCTTTTGAGAATCATAGTGGTTTTTTACTCAGCCTTGTTTTCTTTATTTGTTTCACACAAAGACTTGTTGCCTCTATGATGGCAGTTTTGATTTTTCTCCATTGTTCTTCCACCCCTCCTTTTTGGCCATTTGCTAGTGCATTCTTCAGGTATTCACCCATTTTGCCAAAAGTCAGCCCTTCTAAAGTCCAGTATCCTTGTTTTTGTATGGCTTATCTCCATGGTTGTGCTCATTGTAGAAGCACACTGTGCAGTGGTCGCTTGTTCCCAGATGTCTACTGACTTCTAAATTTGTGATCCTCTCTCCATTTGAGAGTACCAGGTCTAGTATTGCTCCCTCCCGAGTGGGTTCCAACACTAGCTGTCTAAGGCCTGCCCCCTGCAGGGCATCAAGAATGACCCTGCTCTTGGAGGTGGCCACAGTACATGTCATCCAGTTAACATCTGGCATATTCAGGTCCCCCATCAACAGTATCTCCCCTTTTTCAGTCATTTTGAAAATGTCCTGTATCATTTTGTTGTCCATTTCCTTCCCTTGAGACGGGGGTCTGTATACAACCCCTGTGCGGATTGTGATGCCATTCCCTGTCTCCAAGGTGACCCAGAGTGCCTCTTGTCCTCCCCCTTTACTTTTTAGTTCTGTAGCTTTGATCCCTTTCCTTATGTATAGAGCCACTCCACCTCGTCTTTTACCTTCCCTGTCCCTTCTGTGGATTGTGTACCCTGATATGTTGACATCCCAGTCATGGTTCTCTGTGTACCACGTTTCTGTGACTGCCACAATATCCAATTGTTCATCTTCCATCAGGGCTACTAGCTCAGGAAGCTCGTTTCCCAGACTATAGGCATTGATACTCATTGCCCTCTATTTAATGTTGGCTTTAGCCTTTTTGCCCCATCCCTGCTCTTATTGCTCTTGTCTATTTTTCCATTTACCCCTGTATTGCCCTGTGTTGAGCTCTGTACCTCAGTGTTTACCTTACTATCTGACATGTTTTGTGGAGGGAGGCTTGAAATTTCTTGCCTTTTATCAGCACCTCCCCCCTTGGCTAGTTTAAAAGCTTGCCAAGGAAGCATTTAAACCTGTCACCTAGGAGCTTGGTTCCCTTCGTGGACAGATGCAGACCATCATGCCAGTATGGACCTTTATTTCTCCGGGCGGACCCCCAGTCCCCAATGAAGCCAAAGCCCTGTGCTCTGCACCAGTTTTGCAACCATTCAATAAACTGCATGGTGTGTAGTACTCTAACCTCACTCCTGCCATGGACTGGCAGCACCTCTGAGAAGGTTACTGTGCTTGCTACCCATCTGAGGCCCCTCCCAACTCCTCAAATTCATTCTGCACTGCACTGATCCCATGCCTAGCTAGGTTATTTGTCCCAAGGTGGACAGTGATATCTAGTTCCCTCTCCTGTGATGCTGCTTCTGCAGTCCTGAGGATTCGCTTCCTGTCCCTCCAAGCCATGGCACCAGGCAGGCACCTTACTTTCTTCTCCTCTCCCTTCCCCAGTTTTACCCTCCTAACAATTGAGTCCCCTATCAGAAGCTGTTTCCTTCCCTGTGGTGTCCGTTGCCACCCTTTTGTGGGCCTCCCTTGAGGATGTCCTCAGCATTCTTCTGGGTCTTCACTGAGGGTGCCGTCCAGAGGAACCTTGCTCTGCCAGAATGGCATATGATTTGTGTAGAGGTACGGTACAGCTAGGGGGCCTCGCAACTGGTCCACCACCCGCACCCTCCCAGAACCCACTGTGGTCCAACTGCTCTTCATACTTGGCAACCTCTAAGGCAGTGGTTGTGGTAGTGGTGCTCTTTGGGTGGGGGAGGTCTCCTTAGTCCTTGCTAGTTCAGCCTGGAGGTGGGCAACCTCCTTCCTCAGAGCTGACAGTTGCCTGCAAATAGGACAGCAATGCAGTTTCCAGAATGTCTCCTGGAAAACTGCTGCCCCACAGCCAGTGCATTGCACCACTCCCCACATGTCCCTCTCCCTTATAAATATGTAATATATACTGTATATATATTTTTTTATTATTATTTGTGGTGTGTACCTACCCTTTATGCACTGTGCTGGGTTATCAAGAATATGACAGTTCTGCCCCAAGACCTGTTGAGGAAGTGATGTCAGAACTTTGGCTATAAAGGAAATGCCACGCCTGGGGGGCCATGGGGAAGGGTGGGTGGTTAGTCCACAGCCACTGGTGACTGTTAGAAACAATCAAATACACAACTGCTCCACCACCCTGGTGAGTACTGCCCTTTATAGTAATTCAACTAACACCACAATTTACTAGACCACTGACCCTACACAAACCACTCTACTGAGTCCAGGGATAAAAATGAACTCACTCCTCAGCCAGCAGGACACTTTTAAAATTTTGCAAAAATATCCTTCCAAATCCTGGGTCCTAGCAATCAAGCAAATTCAGTTGTACCTCACTCCCTGGAACCAGCGTTCTCCATGTGGCTGCCTTCAGAGCTGTGCCTGGAACCTGTCTATCTGTAAATGTGTAAGACTGTCAGCTATCTAATTGTTACTCCCTCCACATGCTTAGCCTTAAAGGACAAGTTCAATCTCAGACCTTCCCACTCTAGCCCCTGCACTACCCTCAGCACCACCTCTGTGGAGCCAGACTGTCTGTTTATCACATTCACCACCGCCAGGTTATTACACCTGAAGACAACCCTTTTGTTGGAAAAACACAACCCCCGCACTATTATAGCTGCCAATATGGGAAAGGCTTCTAGAAATATAATGTCCCTCATCAGCCCCATCTCTATCCAGCTGGGAGGCCACACTTCTGACACCCACTCTCCCTGGCAATAGGCCCCCAAACCTATCCCACCTGCTGCATCTGTGAATAACTCGAGAGCCTCACCGTCTACCCACTGGTTCCTTCACATCATCACCCCATCATCCTTGATCCCTTTTCTGATGTCCAACCTGTGGTGTGGGAGCTTGGCATTTGCTGATGCCCTGGCCAACAGCCTGGTGAACACCCAGCCCAGGGCAACTGCCCGACAGGCAAAGTTCATGTATCTGAGCACCTGGTGCACTGTCTTAAACTATACCCTTTTAAGTCCCTTCATCCCATGGATGAGTGGCCTCAATCTAGCCACATTGTCCCCCTGCAACCTGTAGCACTGTTGTTCTAAATCCAGTTCAATCCCCGGAATTCAAGTAATCTGCTTGGACCCTCAGTTTTGTCCCCTGCCAAAGGGATCCCTATAATCCCACAAATTGCCTCAAAATTCCTGAACATGACCCGGGTGTCTTCCTTCCCCTCTCCTATCAGGAGAAAATCATCCAGGTAGTGGACGACTGCTCCTAACCTGTGTCTGTCCATAAAAGTCCATTGTACCCAAGTACTGAATACTTCAAAGGTCACACAAGCCACTGAGCAGCCCATTGGCATCACCTTGTCGAAATAATACTTCCCCTGGAACTAAAAATCTAGCAACTCCCAATCTTTCTCCCAGTCCGGGAGGAGCCAGAATGTTGAACTGATATCGGTCTTGGCCAACCAAACCCCCAACCTTTCCTTTATCAGGTCCACAGCGTTGTATGACACCGAACTCCTACCTGATGCAATGGCATCATTGACAGAATCTCCCTCAGGGTATGATAGGTGGTGTATCATCCTATAGTCCCCTGGAGACTTCTTGGGCACAATGCCCAATGGGGAAACCCTGAGATTCTCAAAAGGCAAGTCTTCAAAGGCCCTTCCACCTCCCCTGCCTCCCATTCCTTTTTTATCTTCTTCTTCACTATCTCCTCCTTGCCTTTTATAGATGCCAGGTTATTTAATCTCATAGCTCTCCTAACCACCATATAAAAAAGATTAAAACCTAATGTGAACCCCTCCCATTACATAGCTGCTGCCCCTGGATCTGGGTAGTCCCTGGTCCAAGCTACCACCATCTGTACCCAAACCAGAGACTGCACCACCAGGAAACCCCCCTCTCCACTGCTCATGTCTGAAGGAGATTAGCGGCCCCCATAGTTACCCCTCCCTTTCTGCCACTTGAAACTACCCCCTTGCTAATTGAAACCTCCCCTCCCTCCATTGTACCCTCCCTGAAAGGACTGCCCATGTTGAACTCCCCAACTCCAATCCCTGTGCGCCTTGCATCTGAAAATGGGGTGCGCACCATCGCATCCTGAGCAAGCATGCCTATACTTGCAGTTGGTCCATTGGCAGCTGGCCTTGTTAAATGCCCAGCAAGCTTTTGACCCTGCTGTCCCACTGACCTTTTTCCCCCTCGTTGCCAGACCCCCTTTTACAGATAGCATCCTGATCCACAGTTCAGACAGTGTAATGTCCCACCTAACATCCCCGTGCCATGGTATTCTCTGTCAGAACTTCTTATCATAGATCAACCATCCATACCCACTCTTGACCATGTATGCATTTGTAATAACAGCCGACTAGGTCAAGGAGCAGGATAGCCAGCTCTGGCTTTTTCTGTAGCATGATCGCACAAAAATCTGTGAGACCCTCCATCCAGGAACCAAGTGTTTTCCCTTTGAAACTCACGTCCTCACTGGTTTTACCTACTATGGTGAGGGCCACTGCCATCTCGGAGTTGCCCACTGATTCCTTCTGTTTGTATTTCTTTGCTGAGCCTTTATCAACCAAGGCAAACATGTTCACGTACTCCCCTTTCAAAATCTTTTCTTTGAGGGCCTGGGAGACATAGTCCCCCAAGGTCATCCACGGGGGCCATATGTGGCTGGCCTTGCTACCCCCCTTCCCTGCTCCAGTGTCAATCCCCATCTTATCAACCGTCTTCTCTTCCTGTAATTCCTTCCACATCTTATCAACCTCCTCCCAACCCTTCTCACCTTGTTTATCCATAAGGCTGGATAAGTAGTCTTTCAGACTTGCTTCCATCGACAGGTCTACCACCAGTGCCTTACCCATATCTGCCTGAGGCTCACCACCCTAGTCCAGGTTGCTCCTGGTCAGCCTCTTGCTAGGCCTCCCCTTCTTGGCTGGTGGCTCCTTCCTCTTGTCTTCCTTACTCTCCTTCTCTTCTTCTGCCCTGGACTCCCTGATAATTGCCTGCACCTGCTCCATGAGTTCTGCCGCTTTTAAGTGAGTGCCTCATTTGCCTTCTGCCTCTGAGCCTTTTTAGGAGCCATCCTGGAACATGTAAGCAGTGATTAGGTTCTGCCTTATGGTATGCATCCCCTAGTATCACCCCACCACCCTTTTCCCCTTCCCCACCCCCCATCCCTCCCTCGCCCAACCCACGGTCACAAAACATAGTGTAATCCACCTCCTACCATCATACTGGGGGGAAAGGGTTGCCTTCTCAACCTGCTCACTGCATGTGCTACTCTGCTGAGCATTTGATTTGAGGGGCCGTGCTCCCTGCAGCACTGGCGGGCTCTTACTTCTTCCTGCCACCCCCAACCCTCTGGCTGCAAAGGATTTAAACAACAGCACGAAGCAGCGCTAGGCCGTGGCACCACATGCCTCCCCATGGTCCCTGCGGCTCCATCTGTTACTTTGGCCATTTATTAGACTGCTCGTTTTCTCTGCCAAAATATCTTCCCCCCACACCCCTTGAAGAGTACTGCATTAGTGGGCCTTGAAAATGCACCATTTAGCTACATCACCTGTTCATCCCCCTGACTGTTTTGCGCCCTCGTGGGAGGCCTGCATAAGGCGCTGCCTTCCTTTAAACTTTATATATATATATATATATATATATATAACTTTTTCTTTTTTTTTAACCTTGGAAATGACTGCAATTGTCCCGGCTTTCTCTCTGCCTCCATGCCACTTCACAGTACACGGCCCACCTTCCTGCCTCATGGCTGGCCTCCTACTGTTTCCTCCAGGCCAGGTCGGGCTATTCATTTTTGATATCCTGTACCCCCCCCCCACTGCCTTCATCTCTCTTTTCCTCCTTTTTGCCTTTTATGCCACCTTACCCCCAATCCTGCTGTCCTAACCTACTTACCAGGCATTGAACACTGCTGCTAGGTCACACCTAGTTTGATCATTCTCTCCTCCTGCCCAATCACCACTGTGGTGAGGCCCAGTTGATTCCTTTGACTCCCCCCATCCCTCGAGGCTGTCAGCCAAAAATGGGTCATTGCTCCGCCCTTTGCCCCTGAGCTCTAACCTTCCCTTTGCACTTCGGTCTCCCTTCTGCTACCGTGGCCGAGCAGCAGAAGTCATTCCCCAAACCCCAACTCCCCTGACCCCCCACTCCGCCATGTGGTGGTGGATGCCACTTTGCCCCCCGCCAATATCCCTTTGAGGGAATTCTGCCCACGGCCCCTGCCTGCTTAGGCGCCAGATGCCTTTTTACTTTTGCCTGCCTTCAGGTTCCTAAAGGGGAGCTGCCCAAACCTGCCCATGCACATCTCCTGTTACAGGGCGAAGTCTCCAAGGACCACTGGATAATTCAGACCTATGCCCAATCCCAAAGCTGCACACCCCCACCCCACCTCGTGGTCAGCTCACGACCTTGGAAAAAGCAGTTCCATTGCCCCCAGCACCCCTATTGCATCACCATCTACCATAAGACTGCAGGCATCGCATCCTCGCTGCATCCTACATGGCTAATACTCTTCTTATCATTCCTTCTTCTGCTTCTATTTTTATTTTTATTTATTTTTTCATTTTACCTGGCGTCTGGATCACTTACCTGCAGGGCCTCCCATGCTTTCCACACAAGCCCCCAACAACCAAAAAATGTAACAAAGGCAATTCCTGCTGGGGTTCAATGCAAAGAAGCGTAAGGTTATGCACTTTAGGGTGAAGAACCCAAGGAGAGAATACTGGCTGGGGGGGGGGGTTAAGCTGGGGATCGGTGAGGAGGAGAAAGACCTTGGGGTAATGATAACGGGGACCATGAACAACACTGCCCAGTGCAAGAGAGCGGCTGCAAAAGCAAACAAAATGCTGGGGTGTATAGCGAGTGTTTTTTCATCCAGGTGAAGTGAGGTGATCTTGCCCCTCTACAGACTGCTGGTAAGGCCACACTTAGAGTATTGTGTGCAGTTTTTGAGGCTATACCTAAAACATGATATCAGGCTGCT
Source organism: Neoceratodus forsteri (assembly GCA_016271365.2). Lineage (NCBI taxonomy): Eukaryota > Metazoa > Chordata > Ceratodontiformes > Ceratodontidae > Neoceratodus > Neoceratodus forsteri. The sequence continues at coordinate 46,680,904 of CM028129.1, read as the reverse complement.
GGAGGGGGTGCAGAGGAGGGCAACAAAGATGACATGTGAAATGGAGGGGAGAGACTATGACAGCAGGCTGGGAGACCTCGATATGTACACCCTGGAGGATAGAAGGGATGAGGGGACATGATAGAGACATTCAAGTATCTGAGTAGAATCAATAAGGATGGGGCAGATGGGGCCTTTAAGTTAAGGAGGGGGAGGGTCACCAGGGGGCATGGGCTAAGAATAGAGGGGGGAAGATTTAGGAAGGAAATGAGGAGGCACTATTTCACAGAGAGGGTGGTAGCAAAATGGAATGCCCTACCAGAATAGGTGGTATCTTGTAAATCTGCGAACAGCTTCAAAAGGGCATGGGACAGGGAACAGGGGAGAGTGAGGGTTGGGGTGGCAGTGGGATGACAAAAGGCAGGGGGGTTGGGGCAGCTGCAAACTAGGGGTGTTGGCTGCACACTCGAGCAGACTTAGATAGACTGGGTGGTCTGTTTCTGCTGGCACATTCGTATGTTCATAATTCTATGCACAGCAAGCACTGTAACCAAGATATAAACAATAACATGATTAAAATCCTGTCCGTTAATTCACTGAAAATTGTTCCAGTCTTAATAAACTTGTGAAAACCTTGCACCTTGGCCAGCTAATCTGAAGCAAGGTCTTGGCAGCCTTAAGCTTTACCTTAGTTATAAGAGAATCTGCTACTTCGCTATGTCTATGCAGCAGTTAAATTAAATTTATTCATCTACAGTGGAGAGAGGGATCACCCCTCTCTGCAGCCCCTTTTCAACCCCTGCTAAGCCCCTCCTATCCCCTCTTCTGCCCCATCATCTCCTGACACCTGTTCCCCTTGCCTCACCACCCCCCCATGACCTTATTGTCCCTCCCCTTTCTGACCTCACTACTCCCCATCCTCCTC